>OZ014506.1:44332705-45676455 GCA_963966075.1 Aphodius sticticus | reverse complement strand
AATTTTAATAAAATATGTCCCGCTACCGCCTTTAAAAGTAAAAAAAGCTATTAGTTTACCACAATTATTAGCATCAGAAAAAAATAGTCCATAAACTTGAGTTAGATTTTGGAACATTTCAACGATTTCCAGTTACTTAATTTGTCAAAAATGCAATATTTGAAACTAAATGATTACCCTGTCTAACAATTAAAGAAATTAAAGAACGAACAAGTGACAACTGATTTTGGTATGCTTTCCGTAGAATCTGGATCTGAAAACTAAAATGGTTAGTTGAGGCTATTTTTTGAGAAAATCAGTGCAAAAAAAAAACGCAAAAAATGCATAAAAGTTTTCTTTCACAAACAAGGCACAATAAAACAAATTCTCACAAGAATATACAGATAAAAACATACCAGAATCGGCTGTTACTTTGATTTTTTTTGAGAAGTTAAGTAATTGGAAATCTGTGAAACGCTCTAATATTTAAACTCAAATTTATCGATTAATTTGTTTTATTAAGATAAATTCGTATATATTCGAAGTCAACAAAAATGAATTTTTTGATTTTTTTTAGTTTCAAATTTATTTATTTGTTCTAACTTTGACAGCCGGAAGCAACCCTAAGTATCTTTTATTATAAAGTATACTGTAATTGTTTTTCGAGTTTAAACAATGTTTGATAAACACTTGAGCTTTATCTGGAGGAAGATTTTTACACGGGGTCTGTAAGCCTAGATTACTCTACGTGGAGTCTAATTTGTTGTGGCGAATAATGAACTTTTTTATTATTTGGCATTGGAACCTGAATTCCAATGCCAATTCTGGTCGTCCTAGATGATAGTTGTGGGTGGTAGGGGATAGTTTACGTGATAATTGTTACTTCATATTAGTTCTTTTTCATTCTTCTTCACTATTAATTTAGCAGCGGAAGTCTGATATTCTATACTGTATATCTATACGGACGCGGAATGGCCGAGTGGTAAGGCGTTTGCCTTGCACTCCACAGGTCCTGGTTTCGAATCCGTTTCCGCCGCCGTGCTTCGGAAGGCACGTTAGGCCGGTGGTCCCGTAAGCAATCTCGACCTCTGGTTTCGATAACATTGTATTGGATGGATGATGTGGTGCCTCTCACAGAGACAGACCTCGGCTTGGGAGGGCATGTGCTCCCACGTGAAAAGCCGCAATGCCCCCTGTTCAAGGGCATTGGCTACTAGCCAGCCGTGTTCGGCCAGACTGATAAGAGGTTGGAATGTGAGGCGTGGTAGATATGCTACCCATTTCGCCCATGACCATACTGCGCGATCGTGGATTCCAGTTGGGGGAAGCAAAAGGGGCCAACTGTTACCTAGGTGCGCAGCTACAGTAATAGCAATACCCACAAATTCCATATTCCATCTATACGACGTACTTCATACCGGAATTTAGTTGAAACAACAAAAGTCAATCATGTGATGATACCTCATGATAGCTTTTTTAAATACAATTAAGTTTCGTCGCAAACATATCATATTAATTCAAATGACTCACCTTGTATCTCTGGTGCAATTATAGATATATCTACCACTGTTTTTTTACACTTGAATTGAACCTACTTTACCTGAATTTAACATAACGATACGGGATACCTAGTATATAAATAAAAATAGATATATTTATTTAATTTATTAATTTTTATCTACGACTCACATATAATGAGTTCATTGTATACGTATCTATGACTATATACTCCCCATCATGATACACGCCCATGATTATAATGACTTCATTATTTGAACGAACTCTCATCATTATACAACGCTAGTGTCAAAGTCTGTCAAAACCTACGTGGATGACAGTTATGTGACAGTTCGCCTCGCCATCATTGACAAATACATTTAAAATATTTGATATAAATTAGAATTTATGAGTCGTGGATAAAACGTCGTATTCGACTCGCACACAGCGGATATAAATCGCTCGCATGTTTACACGCTCGCCTACGGCTCGCGTATAAACTTCATGCTCGCGATTTATATCCTTAGTTATGTGCTCGTCAAATAATATACAATTATACTTCTCGTACATATTCTTAGTATTTGATTATTTCTTTGTTTATGTAGGTTTACTTTAAATTCAATACACATTATTGCTTCCGTGTATAGCGATGGTTTTGCGTTTTTTTTTTTAAATCACTAACCTCTTTGCAAACTTGACCCCATAGGGTACCTGCCACTTCATTCACGGTGATACCGATCTTACATCAACAATTACCTTCAACAATCCTGTGAACAAACTACAATAGTTTGTTCTATCTACCAAGATGTAAATACAAAATTTCCCAAACCATGCTGCATACAATTCTCAAGAATACCAAAGTCTATTATGTTACGGATCTCGCCAATCTTGACAAGATAAGTAAGATAAGTACCAGGATATCGGAAGCTATGCATTCATGCAATTGTAGATCTGTATAATCTGTATAATTTTAACATCGCAAGGGAGGTTTGGTTCCATATGTAACAAGAAAATACCACCGAAGAATTATTACATGGATATTCGGTTTAATGCGACAGGAAATCTTAATCTTGAAAGATAAATGGCACTATGTGACGCCCTCCAGAAAGAAATAACTTGAGCTGAAAGAATTGATTCCTCCAGTTAATAGCCGGAAAACGCCCCATCGCAGAGTTGTCCCCATTTTTTCATACCTTTAAGCCTACATATAAAATTCTATGATGCATCTTTACTATTTTTTGTGTGGAGGTATTACAAAGTGCAGTATTTCTTGCAGTGTTTAGTGAAAGTATTTGTGACTTCTCTAGGTAGGCTGAAATAAAAACGAACCTGTGACCGATAAACGATGTAACAATTTTACAAACTTGGCACCCGTCCGGTTGGTATACGAATTTTGACTTTTCACAAGATCAAGGTTTAAGGTTTCATTTCAGCCAACTCGGAAGATGCTATCATCTACCATCCTTTTGTGGGAGGCTATATAATGTGCAAACGATGTGATTTTACAGATTGAAATATACTATTACAAAAGCTCACCTTTACAAGAACAATCGGGACTTTTAGTACTGGATAAAGAAATATAAAATATCGGTTTTAAACCTAACCCAGACAAAAAATAATAAAATTGTTGATGTTTATTGTTTATTGTTTATATTGTTTCTTTTACACGAATTTATATGGTAAAATCGGGATCTATTATTGCGGTTATTTCTAAATTAATTAACTTAACCTTTGTGAATACATTAGCAGTGCAACTTCAATAGAAAAATCACGCAACAAACCAGTTTCTAATCAAAATCCCATCAAAAACATGCCAACAATAGCAGAAACGGGCCCATTTTAAAAATTGGCGAACAATGCAATTGCGCGGTATGGAGTGACGGGAAAATTTCAGTATTGAAATGCCAACCAGTGCTTACGAGCTAGTAAATACTTACATAATGGAAATGCAGTCTACAATAACGAAACACGCCTGCTCATGATATGACGGAAGTGTTGGTATTAAATTGTATTAAAAATTCAGTCGCTCGTGCCACTACACGTGTACTGTAGAGTGTAGGCTATGTGATATAAACGTATTATAACTAGCTGTTCCTGCTGCTTCGTTCGCGTGGATGCTATACTGCGAATATTTTCAAAAGCAACGTTTTAGTACAAACCCTACGAAAAATAATTTGCAACCGGATATCTTATCCTAATAACCACCGTTGTTTACAGATGGTAGTGTTCTGCGGATTTCTTTAAATTTTAATAGCATTCCTGCCCATTCCGTCACTTATCGTCCCTTCCCCAACCTTATCAGTCTCTCATTTCCCTTCCGTCCCTATTTTTACTTTATCATACGTAGTATGTGTGTGTACCCCGAGACGAAACTTCATATTTAGTGGAAGTGTCATGACCAAACTTAGAGCTGAAAACCTTTTTGTTCAAAAGGGCCCAAAGGAACTGGAGGTTTATTCTTAATTAAATTAACTGCATGAGCAAACACTATTTCAACGAAATCGCTCGTGTATGCATAAAGACTAGTTAGCCAGGATTTGACAGATATTTTGATTCTTTTGACAGTATTGTCAAAACATCAGATTTGACACAGTTTGACAGTGCAGTATAGTATGATACAGTCACGTGGCTAGCCACATCAGATTTTTACTTTATCATACGTATATGTCAAAGTATTGTAATCGTGCCGAAAAAAAATTGAGGTTTTGTTGGAAATATGTTTTCTTGGGTCCCCTGAACAGTTTTGAACAAGGTACAAAAACGTGCAGCTTTAAGTTGGGTCATGAAACTTCTAAATATGAAGTTTTGTCCCGATACCTTAGTAGTTTCTCCGGAATCGTCGCCACAAAAAAAAACGGGTACACACATGCAAACACACACACACCCACACACGCACGCACGCACGCACGCACGCACGCACGCACGCACGCACGCACGCACGCACGCACGCACGCACGCACGCACGCACGCACGCACGCACGCACGCACGCACGCACGCACGCACGCACGCACGCACGCACGCACGCACGCACGCACGCACGCACGCACGCACGCAC
The DNA here is from genome assembly GCA_963966075.1 of Aphodius sticticus. Lineage (NCBI taxonomy): Eukaryota > Metazoa > Arthropoda > Insecta > Coleoptera > Scarabaeidae > Aphodius > Aphodius sticticus. Next base: position 45,671,923 of record OZ014506.1, on the reverse strand, counting down.
GCACGCACGCACGCACGCACGCACGCACGCACGCACGCACGCACGCACGCACGCACCCACGCACGCACGCACGCACGCACGCACGCACGCACGCACGCAGACACACACACACACACACACACACACACACACACACACACACACACACACACACACACACACACACACACACACACACACACACCCACACCCACATCCACGCCCACACCCACACCCACACCCACACCCACACCCACACCCACACCCACACCCACACCCACACCCACACCCACACCCACACCCACACCCACACCCACACCCACAGACACAGACACAGACACAGACACAGACACAGACACTGACACAGACACAGACACAGACACAGACACAGACACAGACACAGACACAGACACAGACACAGACACAGACACAGACTCAGACTCAGACACAGACACAGACACAGACACAGACACAGACACCGACACCGACACAGACACAGACACACACACACACACACACACACACACACACACACACATACACACACACACACACACACAGACACACACAGACACACAGACACAGACACAGACATAGACACCAGACACACACACACAGACACAGACACAGACACAGACACAGACACAGACACAGACACAGACACAGACACAGACACAGACACAGACACAGACACAGACACAGACACAGACACAGACACAGACACAGACACACACACACACACACACACACACACACACACACACACACACACACACACACACACACACACACACACACAGCACAGGGAAAGTGCCTTTTTACACCGTAGGATTTCTATAGTAAAGCTGTGTACAAGGCAACATACACCAACTGTGACTGTTTTATTGTCAATTGTAATATCTTGACTGTACGTTTTACAATTTATCAAAAACCACTCAATTCAAACAGTTTTACTTTTCCAGTTAATTAATCTTGTAATGTTATTAAAGAAAAAACTTGTTCGAATAATTCATTTATTGTACTATGTAACATAATTAGGTATTAATTTGGGTTTCAAAAGGTACAAAATTTCCTCTGTGTTGGTATCATTAACAAATGTTGACATAAGAACAACACCTAACCGGAAAATTCCATTGAAAATGACATGAATTGTAAATATTATCATGAATTGGTAGTAACAATTTTATTCAATGCCATATCCATATGAAATTCTTCCACTCAAAAGATTTTATGGGAACCAGCTTTTCAGCAACGATCTCTTCAACCTAGAATCTAGAGAGCAACCTACTCTATAGACCATAAACGTCCTTTGACGCCAAATACACTTTTTTTCCAATATAATAACAAGAATAACGACCAGTTATGCCAGCAGGTTCCATAAAAATTCCAGCCGTACTGATTAGACTTAATTGTAACAATGCGAGTTAGCCATAAATTGCAACCAGCGGAGTAATAATTCTCCACCAGTCGTACATACCTGTACACTCCGAGGACGTATTGCAGACAAGTCGTTATCTCCAGTGGTTGTGAATCGACAGGAATCGCTATCAGTATTATGGGCCTTCCGTCCTTATCACGTCCACCTGGGATGCTTACAATCTTCTCCTGTAGTACCTTCACTTCCGGTCTTGGTTCCATCACGCATCTGAAAAGAAAATTACCCAATAAAGTAACGACTAATAAAAAATAATAACTTAAAAACAATGAAATAATAATATAATAAGAAGAATTGATAAGCCGAATATCGAAAACGACTGTTGTAGCGTAGAGTGGTAAAAGTATAAACTGACGTTATCAATTTTTGCTTGAAAAATTTGATGTAGCGAGGCACACGACTTTATGATACTTTACAGTAGTGTCAAACTGTGTCAAACGCCGATGTTCTGATAATACTTAGTGCAGACATGAGCAATCTCGATCAAATAGAATTTGCTCATGCAGCTAAACTATTAATTTTACCAAAAAATATCATAGACATAAATTATACAAAATTTCCTCTACTTTAATTTATTATTAAGTATTTTGACGAAATTACGGAAATGGCGGCTCATTTTCAAAATAGTTGAAAAATGCTAACAGTAACCTCCAGTCCTTTGGACCCTTTTGAACAAAACTTGTTTCAGCTCTATGTTTAGTCATGAAGCTTGTAAATATAAAGTTTCGTCTCGATTTATTTAGTAGTTTTTCCGGAATCGTTTCCACAAAAACCGGACACAGACATTTTTTTTACCAGGTTAAAAAATGTTCAGGGGACCCAAAAGGACATAATTCCGCTAAAATCTAGAACTTTTTTCGTCACGATTATAATACTTTCAACTTTGTCATACTATGTATGATATAGTAAAAATACTTATATTTACAGTAAAATAATCAGGTTGAATAAATTATCCACAGTAGCAGTCATGGTTCATGTATGTCCTTTTAATTGGCAGCCTGTATAGATGTGCGCGTAAGACTGTCTCACTCGCACTCAGGGGGGAGGTATTGTGGGTCTGGCGGGGTGTTGCCACCGGAATTTCGATCTGGCGTCGGTCGGGAAGATTACTTTGTGGAGATATATTTAAGAATATAATCAATTAAATTACACACACACACACACACACACACACACACACACACACACACACACACACACACACACACACACACCCACACCCACATCCACGCCCACACCCACACCCACACCCACACCCACACCCACACCCACACCCACACCCACACCCACACCCACACCCACACCCACACCCACACCCACACCCACACCCACACCCACAGACACAGACACAGACACAGACACAGACACAGACACTGACACAGACACAGACACAGACACAGACACAGACACAGACACAGACACAGACACAGACACAGACACAGACTCAGACTCAGACACAGACACAGACACAGACACAGACACAGACACCGACACCGACACAGACACAGACACACACACACACACACACACACACACACACACACACATACACACACACACACACACACAGACACACACAGACACAGACACAGACATAGACACCAGACACACACACACAGACACAGACACAGACACAGACACAGACACAGACACAGACACAGACACAGACACAGACACAGACACAGACACAGACACAGACACAGACACAGACACAGACACAGACACAGACACAGACACACACACACACACACACACACACACACACACACACACACACACACACACACACACACACACACACACACAGCACAGGGAAAGTGCCTTTTTACACCGTAGGATTTCTATAGTAAAGCTGTGTACAAGGCAACATACACCAACTGTGACTGTTTTATTGTCAATTGTAATATCTTGACTGTACGTTTTACAATTTATCAAAAACCACTCAATTCAAACAGTTTTACTTTTCCAGTTAATTAATCTTGTAATGTTATTAAAGAAAAAACTTGTTCGAATAATTCATTTATTGTACTATGTAACATAATTAGGTATTAATTTGGGTTTCAAAAGGTACAAAATTTCCTCTGTGTTGGTATCATTAACAAATGTTGACATAAGAACAACACCTAACCGGAAAATTCCATTGAAAATGACATGAATTGTAAATATTATCATGAATTGGTAGTAACAATTTTATTCAATGCCATATCCATATGAAATTCTTCCACTCAAAAGATTTTATGGGAACCAGCTTTTCAGCAACGATCTCTTCAACCTAGAATCTAGAGAGCAACCTACTCTATAGACCATAAACGTCCTTTGACGCCAAATACACTTTTTTTCCAATATAATAACAAGAATAACGACCAGTTATGCCAGCAGGTTCCATAAAAATTCCAGCCGTACTGATTAGACTTAATTGTAACAATGCGAGTTAGCCATAAATTGCAACCAGCGGAGTAATAATTCTCCACCAGTCGTACATACCTGTACACTCCGAGGACGTATTGCAGACAAGTCGTTATCTCCAGTGGTTGTGAATCGACAGGAATCGCTATCAGTATTATGGGCCTTCCGTCCTTATCACGTCCACCTGGGATGCTTACAATCTTCTCCTGTAGTACCTTCACTTCCGGTCTTGGTTCCATCACGCATCTGAAAAGAAAATTACCCAATAAAGTAACGACTAATAAAAAATAATAACTTAAAAACAATGAAATAATAATATAATAAGAAGAATTGATAAGCCGAATATCGAAAACGACTGTTGTAGCGTAGAGTGGTAAAAGTATAAACTGACGTTATCAATTTTTGCTTGAAAAATTTGATGTAGCGAGGCACACGACTTTATGATACTTTACAGTAGTGTCAAACTGTGTCAAACGCCGATGTTCTGATAATACTTAGTGCAGACATGAGCAATCTCGATCAAATAGAATTTGCTCATGCAGCTAAACTATTAATTTTACCAAAAAATATCATAGACATAAATTATACAAAATTTCCTCTACTTTAATTTATTATTAAGTATTTTGACGAAATTACGGAAATGGCGGCTCATTTTCAAAATAGTTGAAAAATGCTAACAGTAACCTCCAGTCCTTTGGACCCTTTTGAACAAAACTTGTTTCAGCTCTATGTTTAGTCATGAAGCTTGTAAATATAAAGTTTCGTCTCGATTTATTTAGTAGTTTTTCCGGAATCGTTTCCACAAAAACCGGACACAGACATTTTTTTTACCAGGTTAAAAAATGTTCAGGGGACCCAAAAGGACATAATTCCGCTAAAATCTAGAACTTTTTTCGTCACGATTATAATACTTTCAACTTTGTCATACTATGTATGATATAGTAAAAATACTTATATTTACAGTAAAATAATCAGGTTGAATAAATTATCCACAGTAGCAGTCATGGTTCATGTATGTCCTTTTAATTGGCAGCCTGTATAGATGTGCGCGTAAGACTGTCTCACTCGCACTCAGGGGGGAGGTATTGTGGGTCTGGCGGGGTGTTGCCACCGGAATTTCGATCTGGCGTCGGTCGGGAAGATTACTTTGTGGAGATATATTTAAGAATATAATCAATTAAAACCCAATATTTTACTGGAAATAGTGCAGCTTTGTCCCCCACTTCTAGCACCCACTTACCACCCACCCACCAGTCTGGCGATTTGTTCTTCCCTTGAAACGTTCCCAACTTTGATATCTCAAAGTGACAGACTAATTATAATAATGCTATTTTATTATTCTTATTTCATGCTTTAAAAGTTTAGGGCGGCTAAACTACCCCCGACAGTTGCCAGACTTGCGATTCTCTTATTGTAAAGCTACAAGGCACAGATTATGAAAGTTCTAGCTCTATTGTAAGTAGTAGTGTAACAAATTCCATTGCTGGCTTTTGAATTATAAATGTAACGCCCGGTACATGCAAGCAGATAATTGCATGGTAATATTTGTATTTTCGGTTTAAGGTTTAAGACAATCCAGAAGCTTTTATGAAGAATAAAAATTTCTGAAAAATTAATAATAAAAATGTTTGCCATTAGTGTCAAACTTTCTGCCGGACACGGTATATTCTGGCAAAAATACAACTGTTTATCAAAGAGATTTTGTTGAGAGTAATAAAGAAAACAGTATTGAAACTTCTATAGACTATAGTTTTGAAATTAGAAAATTTTGACGTTCAATTTAAAACTAAAATCTAACGGTCAAAAACCCGTATTGAATTTTGTATGGTTTGTTGTTAGGTATGTAGTAAAGTACACACTGAAACCTATTAGAATGCTATTCTAGCAAATTCCTACTTAACGAAAAGATGAGTTTACGCTTGAACTTTGCTACATTACTCGATCACGTTTAGTCGATCTAGACGGAATAATTGTACTTTGTTACACGTATTCGCATTATTTTACTTGGGAAGAATTTAAAGGAGTGACCGCAACCAATTCAATAATAAATCATGCTGTCGTGTAGGAGTTTAGGGAGAGTTTGAGGTATAAATATTATGATAGTGATTTGATCCAGCTTTTCAAAGATATAATTAAATATACATATGTTTAGTGTTGATAGAATAAACATTACATTATCGATAACCTTGGTGTGATAGGGATTTCCTTAGAACATAATACTAGCAAACAAAATATTTTATATAATGACAAGTAGATTTGATTCAATTTTGTGTACAATTAAAATTAAGAGAACGTTGTTACTGAAACCCACAATTGGACAAGGCAAATCAGTTAAGATAGTGGCACTTGTGCTAATACTGTTATGTTTACTAATCATAACAAAATAGAAGACTTCCGCCTTATACAGGATGAGTCACTAGAGTCGCGGTGGTCGATGCTGCATTTATCTTACAAGATAGAAACAAATATTTGTTACAACCGTTGTATGGCCCATCATTTTCTACAACGGAAAATTATTTTCACTTATACACGATGTTGCATTAAGGCATGAAGAAAATATACAATAAATAATATAATAATATATCTAGTTAAAATATACAATAGTTTGTCACACAAAATGGCAACTGCAGGCTTATCTTAAACACTGCGTGACCCGTAGGTGACCAGTAGATAGATGCTGATGTTGAACAAAAAAATAATACGGTATACAGGGTGATTCTGCAACGTAATGATTTTTTTCAAATGACTTTTTTTTTTAGTTTTTTAAATGTATGTACAGGGTTAGTAAACACGATTCCTGTAAAAAATTCTTAGAATTAATCTTAGAATTAAAAAGTTTAAAAATAAACAGGGTGTCTATTAAAAAGAAAAAGTTACCAAATTTCATAAGAAAATGAACACTCTGTATATTGAAATTATATTAAAACATGAGCTTGTTTAAACCGAAACACCTTTTATTTTTTTTTAATTTTTTTGCGGATATAGAATTATTTAGGTGTTTATTATTTTGTGTCTGATCGCACATTCCACTACAGTGAATGGTCTGCGCAAAATTTTCACAAGGGAACAAATTTTCACGAGGTCCCCCTAAAAGTACACTGGTTATTCGGGGTACAACTGAAGTTTCTAGGTCTCTGGGTTCACTCGCTATGCGTTTGCAAAAATTGTAAAACATACTATATACGATACCCAACACTCTGTATACAGCAAATATTACAAAAAATAGTAAAATAGATATAAGGACATATTGAATATAAATTAAAAAGGACTTAAGGCAGTAAGAAAAAATATACAGGTGTTCCATTTCAAAATCTCAAGAAAAAGCCATTTGAAAATTGTGAAAAATTACTGCATGCTACGATTGCAAGGTATAGCGCATCTAATTTTTCATCACCATCTAGCTATGGTTTTAGTTATTATCGTAGTTTTTAAAAAGAATCCTATTGCCAATTTTTTAACAAACAATTGAATATCTCAGAAACTATTTTCTTTAGATAGGTACAATATGATATAGTTGTAAAGACAGCTTATTTAGTGTTCACTGTTCATAATATGGTATGATATACAGTGCCTTTAAAAAAAATAAATATTTTTTTTTCTTCACGCCCTGTTACAACATCCTGTGCAAGTGAACATAATTTTTCGTTATAGAAAATGATGAGATAAACAACTTTTGTATACTTTTTCTATCTCTTAAGATAAATGCAGTATCAACCACCGCGACTCTAGTGATTCACCCTGTATACATTACTGGCATTTCCTTCTTATTGGCAGGTCTTCCTTCCTTATCACAGAATTAAGAGATGTTTCTGGACAGATCCGAATAGCATATTTAGTTCCGAACTGCTTCATTTGGAATCAGACAATAATACTGTTACTATAATAATAGCCAAATAATATCAAAGCAAGATAAATAAAATAAAAGGTTTTTATGTATCAGATTGTTTGGAACCAGGACCTACTCGATACAAACGTACCTATTATTAATTTTAAAAAACTATAGCAATTGGTAAGAAATTAAAAAATAACATCGAAAATTTTATTATTAAATTTTTCGACCTTTTATTCCTGTTCAATATTCCGCAAAACCATTCGTTGCTTCTTCAGAAACTAAACCAACAAGCACAAGACATAATGAAGGCTCGGTAGCAGAGACAGAACCTACAGGTAACCTACAGTTAACCTAGTTAGGTTTATCTATTTATTATTTGTTTCCTTATAATATCACTTTTTTTAAACTTCGAACTAAAGTAGTTTTGAAAATAAAAGAACAAAGTTGTTATCTACTTCCAGTAGACCAAAAGTGGCAGTGAACTTAATAGCGTTTTTTTTTATTTAATAATTTATTATCCATAGTATACGTGCATAGTATAGCAACATAATGAAGTTTCTGAAACAGTATGTTATTACCAAAAATCTTAAAAACACGTCGATTAGACCTTGTTACGTATGGTGTCATCGATATATTTTGTAAATCACAACCCCATTATTTCCGTACGGATGTGATAGTTCTTAATTTTGTCTTCCATAAAAATAACTTCCACATAAACACAGTTCTTTTATGTATGGACGGCCGCACACCACAGAAAGAATCGGTGTAAATGTTGCAAACACATTTGTAAACTATCTTTCAATAAAGTACAAAAGTTAATGTTTACTATGAGCCTCTATGATAATGGGATCAGTTTGTAAAAAATTTAAAAATTAGAGTTTAGCATTTTTGAACATTTTTCATAAAGTATTTCCGCTGTCATTAACACAACTAAAAGATCTGCCAAAACCAGTAAGAAAAATATGGGATTGTTATTTAAAACAAATATCAATTACGTGATATGTCAGTAAAAATTGACAATACTTTAATAATTGACACGTGTTTACGGATTGATTAAAATAACAAACCAACTCAGAGATTTTCTCATGTTTCCATTATTTAGGCGCTCGTATAGGTACCTGATATCGATTCCACCAAAGTCTTCTTAGCAAAAAGTACTGGATTGAACAACTTAAAGCATCAAATCTCGAAAATATCTGGTGGTACACTGGGAAAAAAGAAAAATATTTACAAAATACCCCTCCTTGAGGGATCATGTGGACTATTTGATAAGAAAGTCGGGAAACGTAATGGTTGGAAGCTGCATAGCGTTAAAGAGTGTTGTGTTAAGCTACCAACTTTAGAAACAATATTATCATAGAAATACATATTTAAAAAGCAAAACGTTTTGTTAGACATTTATATCGTCTTTGAAGGTTGACTATAACCGTAACATGGTGATACTGATTCAAGTTTAAGAAAAATCAGGTTCTTTAATTCTTTTCAGTGACGTCAACCAAAAAGTTTCAGACACTAGTTAACATAGGGTCAAGACGGGTTTTAAAAAATAATTTTGGGTCATCAACAGCTTTAAAACGATTAACGGGAATTACATACAGGCAATAGGCCTGTACTGGCCTATGGCTGATAAAGGCTGACAATAAATTCGCAGTATCGTGACATTCTACTTTAGACTTGACCCGAATATCTCGCTGCATTTGCAAATTCTGATCACAATGCCGAGAGAGAACAGTTAGCTTTTAAGTAAGCGTTTTTATACATTCTTCTGATTGCTTGATAAGCTATTGCAGATGTAGTATCTTCTTGAATTATGTAAGTAAATGAAATACTTTATCTAAGCTATTTAAGGAATATGTGTATTATTTGTTAGATAATAGTGTGGATCAACATCATATTAATATTGTTATTAGCCCATAGTAAACTGAGTTTTACCTACGTTAGTCAATTTCAGTCAATCCTACCCTGCATATTTGATCAGTTAAGGAGGTAAAGATTACAAATTAGAATCAGACCCATTATTCCCCAAAATCCGTTCAATTAAACATTCTAATACCCAGCAGAACTTATTATTTATTCACTGTATACATAAAAGCATGGTTATTAACACAAAGTCAATCAAACGCCTTCACTAATTTGCATCAACAGTTCTTTCGCTTTTCAATAAATTAACTACAAATAAACTACAACAAAATAAACAAACACCAATAGATTTCGTACGTATAAACCATTTCAATACTAATAACTTATTTACGTTTAGTGAAAAAGTTCAACGGAAAAAATAGTTATATTGACCACACACTGCGATGTCATAGAACCTCATTATTTCTAACTGTAAACGTATAAAATGAACTTGAATGCTTGAAAAACAAGTATGCTATTGTTTTAAATAGTAGATGCTGTAATATTGGCAATTTAGTGTGTATTAATCCCCACGAGGAAGTACATAATTAGAATTTAAAAGTGTAAACAAGCTGGGAGAGATAAACACCCTGACATTAGTATGGGCACTAGCACACTCCCGTATACCAGGGAATGAGAGGGCCGACAAACCCTGGAAAGCCGGGACCTTGATTCCTCTGATTGGACCCGAACCAAGTGGTTCGGGTGTATATTGATAGGCCAACAAGTGTTGGCCTATCAATAGACACAGGCAAGAAGAAAATAAAAAGCCTGCTACGCCAGTGGCATGAGGAACACTGGAGGAACCATCCAGGACAGACCTACTCAAGGTTCTTTCTTGGAAGATCTTCATCCAAACTGGCAGAGGAAATGCTCAAGATGAGCAAAACCGACATCAGACTGTGGACGGGAGTGGTAACAGGGCACTGCCCAGTTATTCGACACTTCCACAGGATGTGACTGACCGAAGACCCTTTATGCAGGGGCTGCGGACAAGAGGAAGAAACTTCGATACACCTTCTATGCCTGTACGAGGAGAGGACAGGACTTCTGAGCTAAAATTCTTGAGGACACAAAAGCCAAAAGGAGGAACTGTAGGCGGAGTGGCCTAGTGGTAAGGCGTTTGCCTTGCACTCCATAGGTCCTGGGTTCGAATCCCAGGGTAGACATACGGATTTTTCACTCCGCCGCCGTGCTTCGACAGGCACGTTAAGCCGGTGGTCCCGTAACCAGTCTCGACCTCTGGTTTCGATAACATTGTTTGGATGGCGTCTCGTGATAGCGTGCCTCACAGAGACAGGCCTCGGCTTGGGAGGGATGTGCTCCCACGGGAAGCCACCCTCTCTGTTCAAGGAGCATTGGCTATACTAGCCAGCCGTGTTCAGCCAGACTGTTCTGGTTAGAGGCGCGCTGCGCATTTGTGACATCCATCGGGGAAGCAAAAGGGGCCAACTGTGGCCTAGGTGCGCTGCTACTATAATAGCTATACCCCACATATTACATATTCCATAAGCCAAAAGGACTACTGACTGCAGTACGGGTGCCGTGACAGGCACCACCTCTCGCTGATGATAATAATATCTTGTTGTAAAAGTATTTTATTAAGTAGGTAATTGCAGAACAAATTATTTCTTTTCAGTCCATTTTCTTTTGTTTTAATTTAATACTCTTTTATAGTAGGTACGCGTATACATCAGTATGCAACATCTTAAAAACACTCAAAAACTTTCTTGTATCGTTGTCCGATATTATCGTTATTTACTATTGGGAACCATATAAAAATTGACATTTATGGTATCTCAGTAATCCACGTTTACACCTACGTTCAAACACAGTGGGCGTTTGTCGGTCTGGCGCTATGTGTAAAAAAGGAACAAAAGACAGCTGGCACCGCCACAGTGGAAGGGCAATTGTTTTGAAGGACAATTCTTTAGTACTGCGGTCTATAGACGAAACAAATGAAAATATCGTTCATATTATTTTAAAAAGTGGATCATTACCAAAAATGTTGCCAAAATTGTTACTAAAATTGTAACACCTATTACATATAATATAATCATCTAATGAATCAGTAGTAGAAGTAAGAAGTAATATGCGGAATATATTTTAATTCAACATTTTTAATTACGGAAACCTAAATATAGTGATTTTGGTACAAATTTTAGAGAAAGCAGGTACTATTTAATTCTTATGAGTGACTTTAATAAAAAAAAAAAAGACGAACAAGTTTTGGGTAAACCTGATATCGGTTTTAAAAGAACTCTCCTTACCCCACATCAATAAAAACATCGCCTTAAATTAGGAGAAAATGCCGTTTGAGATTCACAATTGATGACCTCGAAACGTTGAGCCTAAAACTAATAAAAATTCAAACCATTTGAAATATTAATTGCAATTTTCTCATGAAAAAAACACCTGACATCGAAACGTTGAGCCTAAAACTAATAAAAATTCAAACCATTTGAAATTTTAATTGCAATTTTCTCATGAAAAAACACCTGTAATCTGCTAAAGTATGATAGTATAACTCTATGACCAATAATAGAAGCACTTACGCACTACACAAATGAATTGCTGCTATTCATATACTCAATGAAAATCACTATTCAAACACAAAATATTAATTTACTGACATCTACTTTATGGGTCGACTCTCTGTAAAGGGCAAACTGTAACCGATACAGCTGTACATACCGGGTGACCTACGCCATAGGTACGGCCGTTTATTATTTTATTTATGACGCTGGGAGAATTACATTTTGAATAATAGCCAATAGCCAAAAATGCCATTTTATGGGATACTCTTGAGCAGCTGTGTCAAATACATTTACTGACGCGTGTCATAAAATTCTAATCAGAGCTTAGGCGGGCCGCATAAAAAAATCAAAAAAATCGTTAGCGCTTAAAACGATTAAGATGGTTATAAAAATGGTATCTTAGACATTTTTTCTATAATCCCACAACATACGCATTCTAGTAAACTGTAGTAAAAGGTCCGCGGTTAACAAAATAGGTAAAAAAATAATTTGTATTAGTTGAGAATTACCTACCCCAAAAAGTTTCAGTACAAAGTTTCATTAACATTAAGAAATTCTAACTATACATTCTCATTTAACTAAAAAGAATTTCTACCGAACGCTTTTAATCTGAGAAATTCTAATGGTATTTACGAAGATATTTTAAGATACATAATTTAAATTTTTAATGATTATCCGACGTTTTACAAAATTTGTGATTCGGTTTTCAGGCAATTCTGAACAACTATTACTAGTAAAATTTTCCGATAAAAATAAAAAACAGAAGAAAACACTTGCCCATAAGCGAATTTTAACTGCCGCGTATAAATATCAGCACCGCATAAATTTGTGCAGTTTCATAACAAGTCATATGTCTAATAATCGCGGTAAAAGTCCACTGCCGCATATAACCCAGGCATATTATGTTTTAACCCTGAAAAGAAAATAAATCTGCAAATTCTATTTAGTGCCCCCAACAAGCCCTAAAAGGATAACTAATAGAAGAGCGGTTTTCTCAAAACAATTTTTTTCGCGACTAGTAGGCTTGACATACCAAAACTATTGGACCAACCATCTTGAAATTTTTAAAAAACAAGTTTAACAAGCATCGCTTTATCGCTTGATGAATCAGAAAAAAAGCATTGTCAAATTGTAAGCTAAATCGATAATTTGAGTTTGACAAGTCGCCATTTCATCAAATATAATTATTTTTTATTTCTGTTTTATCAAGCGATATAGTTATTTAACCAACAAGTATATTAAAAAGAGCGATTAATGATCGAGATCATTAATCGCCCTTTAATATTCGAGTTGGTTACAAAAATTTTTCATCGTATTCTTCTAGCGTCGTCTACATAGATTTATCTTCGCCAATGTCCTTTTAGGTTATATGACAATTTATGTAATTTGACACTGACAGTTCTAGAGGCGGTATGTTTTGATTGGAAGGTTTCATTTCACATATGTTTGATTGGCCAATGAAACGACGTCTTTACGTCCTGTGATTGGCTATAACAAATCATGCATTAATATAAATCGTGCATTAATAGAGTTGTTTAATAAACGATTTCCTATTCACTAAACTGACTCATAAATAAACGATCGACGGAAAAGTACTTTTAATGTATAGAATACAACAACATATCAAATTTCAGACACACCTTGAGTAGTCTCATTACATATTCTAAAACATTATTTTTTTCGGAAAATGCCAGAAATGTTAGTATATAAATCAACCTATTTGGAATGAATTGAACGCATAGTGTCGTCAATAAAAATTCCCAAATAATGCGGCAATTTTAGTGTAAAAAAACGGAATCCCCCTTAATTATAATTTTCTAATCCGCCTTTATGGATATTGTTGCTATATTTCTGCCACATTTGGATTCAGCATCCTTAAAATCCCATGAAAATTCAAAACTAGATTTGGCTGAAGAATCTTAATTTTCATTTTCTTGTTCGCCATTTTTGTTTTGATATTTAAAATTTTGCCATATTAGGATTCAGCGTCATTCAAAATTATGTTTAAATGCCATATTCGGACTCAGCGATGTTTGAAGGAGTTTCAGGATTTTTGTAAAAGTTGGTCTAAAATGACTGGGCTAGTATTACGTGGGCAGTGTCTCATAAAGAGGCGTGTGTTTCAGAAATCAGAATTGCGAATAAAATTTCGTTTCGGGGACAAACGCAAGTCGACGCCTGGGCTGCACTTTTTGATCTTTAGCGATGGCTGGCGGGCAGCACCGAAGGGTCTTGATGGCCGCATATGGCCCGCGAGTTTGACATCACTGCTCTTGAGGATAGTATGACTTCCGGTTGCTTCGAAAACGACGTAATCACTGAAATTTTAAATGGCACCCTATATTATTTATGGGATATTTTCAATAAAGATGACATTCTGAACACAAAAACATTTGGTGTCGTTGTAATCGGAAGAATGTTGTCTATAAATAATAATCAGGGTCCAGGGTGTACCAATGAAGTACACGAGATAAATGACCCATTGACCAAAAACCAATTAAACCACGTGCGTCATTTCCGGAAAAACCGGGTCATACTAACCTCAAGAGTATCCCAAAAAGTGGAATTTTTTGTATATTGGCACTTCATTCGTTCAAAATTTCAAAGGTTCAGCGTCATAAATAAAAAGAAAAAAAGTGCGTTCCATTTGCGTGGGTCACCCAGTATAAAGCTAAGCATATGTTACAGATTTGGAGCGTACAGCCGAAAACACAGAATCTACCTACTAATTTATAATATTTGACAAAACATTCTTATTATTAGTAGGGGAACACGATGAAACTCTCTGATGAAACCTTGAATTTTAGTCGATTGTTTAATTGTTTATAATATTACTATACACTTCTAAATCACAAATGTGGTAAAGGGTAAAGGCAACTGATACACCCAGTTGTGAATGTCTCAGTGTTAGTTACCTATACAGGTTTTTAATAAATGATTTTCAATTCACTAAACATACTTATAAAAAACGATCGACGGAAAATTAGTTTTAATGTACACATGTCGCACAATTTGACTGTACACAATGTTTCAATTAAGTTATTTCAACTCTACCAGCACGTGTGAAAAGTTGCATATCATTAGTATAAAGTGCAATTTAACAACTTCAATTTCCATAAGGTCAATTTAGATTTAAGTATTTCATTGTAAATAATTTATCTAATGTTTTATAAATTATACGTTCAGAATGTAACTAAATTTACATAATTCGTTTGTGTTTATCTCTTTTCAATTCTACTTTAAACTTATGACCATAAACATTTTTATTAAAGAAAACGTAACACGTATGACAGGATGGAAACCTACGTACGTACACCTTATAAATATTTGTGTTATAGTTTAGTTACTATGTTACTGTTCATGTAAAATCATTTTAGCTGGTTTTTATATTCTTAAATTCCCTTTCTACGCTGAAGGTTCAATTCACTAATCACTTCAAGTGATGATGTGAGTTTTCACGATCCATCACAACGTTATTGATCGAAGTTATCGATAATGCAAATGCCCATCTCTGTAAACCACTATTGACTACCCTTTTCCATCAAATGCTTGTGCAAAATTACAGTAAACTGCATTCGTTGTATTTTAAGGGTTGAAGCTTAACCCTTTTCTATGGGTAACTTTTGTGTGATATTATCCATACCATCACACAGAAACCATCAACATTCGCCAGTACGCAAGAACAAAACCCAGACATGCCTCATAAACCTAACCAAAATTTCATATGTCGACCTACTTGATCCGATATCGCGTCAGCTGGTCAGAGCATCCGTTAAAATTCGAATCGGGCGCGCGAGTTCACCTGGTTGCACGGTGGCACATCACGTGGCATCACCATCTTACGCGCACGTACACTCAAAAGGTTCGCTCACTCAGTCACTCTTTCGAAACGCGTTTTGCGTCGTAGTAGGCGCGCTGTCCAAAGCACGACTGGATCCTTTTCCAGCCTCGTCATCGTGCCAAGCCCGCCGAAGCACTTACCTTGCCCACTCCGGGCGAGTCCGGGGCTTGTTCTCGACCCGGCGACCATATCTAAACGCGCCTAGCAGCCGCCCTCGATTTAGAGCGAATTTAGCAAAATAACCGTTTTCGCTGTCGATGAATGAAGATTGCTGTTCTGATTGTTGGTTTATTTCGAGATGAGTGAGTCATGGGTGATTAGTATAAAAATGTCGATAATGGTTCGGTATAATGGGAAGATAAAATAGAAATAAAAATAAATAATAATGATATTCAGCGCAACTATAAGACGTAGGTATGTTAAATCGGATTAGAAATCGAGAGGAAGCTACGGCTTCTGTTGACTGACTTATAGCAAATGTACGAATTAGCCATATTTTCATACATAGTCAACATACACAAGATTTCTTAAAATAGAGAGTTATTAGGAACTTGTACTACCTATTGTCTTTAATTGAGCCTTTCTCCGTTAAGACAGCTAATAAACTTGTGTTTTTACATATACACTATACTTTACATTGTGACTGTAATACTACTGCAGGTTCTTATTTTTCGTTTTAACAAATTTTAATTTTAATTTTTTAATTTCAAATTTTGGCCCAATGTTAACACCATAAACCGCCACTTTCACGCGTTTGATAGTACTCCATTGAACCGTAAACGGAGAGGAGATGCCATTTTAGTAAATAACTGGAACTAAACCCTGAAAAGAGCCAATTTGTATATGCCGGTAACTTTTAGTGACTGGACCACAAACGACCTACATTCAAAACTATGTATATTAAACTATGCATTTATTTCTTGGGAAGGCCAAAATTGTAGGTTTTTATTTTATTGTTGACCTTCTTAATACGCAGTTCATTTTAATTATTGTTGCTAGTCTTTTAGTAACAGAATATTTAAGTACGTTTTTTGCAAAGAATGATTATTTTTTCATACATTTATTAACGCCCAAGATTTTTGCAGCACTGTTTTCCAATATGTAAGTTATTCTACAGGTTTAGAACTTAACTAGTAGAATGTGCTCTCATTTTCAGTGTTAGTAATTTACTATACGCTTTTTAATAGTTTATTGTCTTACTAGTTAATATGACGGGTGTTCAATCTCACCCTTCATGATAAATATCACCCCGATAGCAATTTAAACAAATTCAAAGGAATTGCTTTTAAGAAATTTAAAGAATTATTCGTAATATTAAGTTTAATACGATTAATATCTCACCCGACTTTACGGTTTTGCATTCAGGTAAATAATTGTAAAGCAGTTACTTATTAATTTTGTTAGTTATTGAATAATATAATTATGCCTAAAGCTTTTGTGAGTTATTATTTCTCGAAAACAATAGCTATTGGAAACATCGTATCCGTTTTCCTGTAATGTTTACGTATACTTCTAAAACCAACATTTTCGCCGAAGCTTAGCAGCAGTTTCGAAAATAGATTGGGGAGTTTTTTAAATACAATTTTTGGGAATACTTTGGGAATACAAAAGCTATGCAATGTCTAAATTAAAAGAGAGGAATTTTGAAATGGTTAAGTAAACTGCACATGACCGTCTCCAAAGATTTTTTAGTGTATCAAACTTTGGCCACTGCAAATTTAGTGGCAAACATATTTTTGGTTATGATTATTGGAAGATATGCGGATTATTAGTAAGCTTTATAAATATGCAAAACTTAAGTTTGATGTCATTATTCAGGGCAGTGAATAATTCGCAGTGAATTCGACTGTGGCAGACAGTACATAATGGTTCAAAAGGCAACAACGTGCACTTATATAGTCACATGTTCAATTTAAACAATTTACAGGGAAATAAACAAATTAATGATTTCTAGTACTGATAAAACTGACGTTTTTTTTTTGTTTTGAGGATATCATTGTGACTGAAATTCTATATCAAGTATCAAGTATAATAATTTCCGGCGGAGTCTTACTAGCCTTAACTCAAAAGAGAAATTTTTAGGGTTCCGTACTTCAAAAGTAAATAAAAATCGGTCTGCCGCAGTCGAATTTATTTATTCTTCATATTAAAATATTTTCTTCAGTATGTCAAAATATTTTGATTATGTTACGTTATTAATTAATATGTTCTATACTTGTAGAGATTTTACTGAAAACGCATTTCTATTTCCCAATCCTCAATCTATTTCGCTTGACAAGTTATGATTTTTGACAAAAGAAATGTGTTTCTGCCTGCTTTTTAACGCACACATAGGTATAACAAACATTGCTGTAAAATAGCTTTTACAAGAAAAAATAAATAATACCCTAACTAAATTGATCCAGCAGGTAATTGATAATCTCGAGGTATAACAGCGGGGCTTAGACTTGATTATTATGATCCCATTGTCGTCGAAACTCTGCATGGATGCTTTCATCGAACTTTTACGTATCAAAGATACACAGCGACCTAAATCAACTGAATTAATGCATCTGTCAGCGCGGACCTACATAAAACGACCGGTGAAATGAGAAGCAAAGGGTTGTGCCACTTTCCCTCCAGATTGTGCGATGCAGAGCTGACCAGAACACACTGAGAAAGATATCTTATCTCGTTCGAGAATCACTACAGCGTGTCCGATTCAACGTGAATATGATCAGATTCCGCTAAATTAAGCTATAGAGTATGTATCTCGCACATTTTAAGAGTTAGAGAAATGGTTAAATAGGGATAAAATAGCGCATATTTCTGCTTATTAATAATCTGAAAATAAATCTGCTAATCGATGTTCTTCATTTAAAAATGCAATTCTCAACTGAAAAAAAAAACATCCGTCATTTAACTTCATGCCTTTCTATTGAAACAGATATGAGTTTGCTAAAAAAAAGTTTATTGGAATTCTAATGAACCCTTTGCAAAAATAAGTAATACACAATCAATTTCGCGTAAAATGTGTCGAACAAAAAACAATGTTTTGTTCGAGCAGACGGTTTGTCTCAAATTCAAGTACTTACTCATCAAAATGTTAAAATTTCAGTTTTTTTTGTGAATAAAACTACTAGTCGAAATAAGTTTGGGGATAATTAATTCATCAGCTTAAAATAGCTAAATTCAAATGCACACACATAATATTTAAATAGTCAAAGAGCTAGCAATGGTTGTTACGTTATTTATAATCAATCTATAATTTTCAGAATCTGTCCCGTGTAGCATAACAATAAGATAATCGCAAGTCTGGCACTTTCCGGGGGTTGCTTTTGCGCCCATAGATTTTTAAATGCTGAAATAAAAATAAAAAAGTACGTTATTATAATCAGTCTGTCGCTTTGGGATATCAAAGTTTGAAATGTTTCAAGTGAAGAAAAAAATCGCCAGATCGGTAGGTGGGTAGAAAGTGGGTGCAAGAGGAGGCTGAAGAGGGGCACGAAATTGCACTAATTACAGTAAATTAATTAAGTTGGGTTTGAATGATTATTCTTAAATACATAAAGTAATCGTCCAGATGCCAGACTGAAATTCCGGTGAAAACACGCCAGACCCAGAAAACCTCTCCCCTGAGTGCGGGTAAGACAGTCTTATGCGCATGTGAGTAAGACCACTGCAATTTAGGTCTGGCATCAGGAAGATTACTTTGCAGGGATGTATTTGAAACATCGTGGGTATGTCTGGTCATGTGAGGAGTATCCATTGATACCTCACACAACCTATAGCTATTTTAAAATAAAATCAGTTTTGTCTGAAACTTCTCCACTCAAAGGAATCAATGACAACCGACTTTTTCTAAAATAATGTTAACATAACTAATACAAATATTCGAGGTGCTCAGGTAATTTTAATACAACGAAATAAAAATGGATGTGTTGCACAAAAGTTGCCTCATAACGTCAAGAAAAAAAAGACACCTAAAACATTACCATTATTATTAACTTAAATCTTCTTCATAAAACTTTTTAAATGTTACCATAAAAATGGAGAACTACTTTCCTGTTTAAAAGGTAAAAGGTGTTTTCAGTCGCATTCTATATTCCCCATTTATTCTCTGCTTTACAATGTACTTAGGCATTTTGAGTTAGTCGCTATGTAATAAAGTGTTATGTCAAAGTCCTCGTCCTAGCACGTGAGCTAAATACAGAAGCTATAGGAAGGCACGGTTTTCGCTACCTTTGACCTACCATTTGCTTAGTGTACAAAAGCAAAATACAACATTTCTGAAGGAATTTGGGTGCAAAAGGTACTGATGAACAGAAAAGTGAGGAACGAGAAATAGGTTAATTTTCAAACGTTACAACCAGGATTTGCTTAGCATTTTGAACACACGATACCGGATTACCCACGCCATACATACGGCCGTTTATTTCTTTAGCTTATAACGCTGAATGAATGAAATTAGGAGAAGTGCTAATAGACAGAAAATTCTATTTTTTTGGGATAAACCTGAGTTTTATATGACTTCCGGTATTTCCAGAAATGACGTCAAAATTTTAGATGGCACCCTATATTATTTGCGTGATATTATGAATTAGGATGACATTCGGAACGCAAGAACATAACTTTATCATCAATTTGCATCACCATGGCAAAAAAAATTATTTTGTTTATTAATCTAGGCGGCTATGAATTGGTTAAAATAGTCGAAAATTGTTAAATAAACTGAAGAACGCTTGTTTAAGCGTTCTTCAGTTTTTGGACAAGAAGTTGTTTTTTTTTTTCATGTGTTACACACCCATGAACACACCCATCGAATACATACAAATGTATTCGATATTGTTTAATGCCAATACATTTGAAATAAGTGCAATAATGCCAAGTCTTCTAACTAACAAAGTAAATGCGTCTTAATAAAATAAAATAATTACATTATAAAATAAATTAACTATGTAGGTATAAAGTTATCCAACGGACAATTTCAATAACTGTTCAAAGTCACGTCAATTTTGTTGGATACAGTTGTTAATTCTTGTTAGTTTTGCAAATGCAAAGAGGGAGCCAGTATATTTATATCGGCCAAAATCGATACATAGGCACCTAGATTAATAAAAAAAGATCGATATGTTTTTATATTCAGGTTCTCATCCTGATAATATCGCAAAAATAATATGGGATGCCATTAAAATCAAGAGTATTAAAAAAACTGCATTTTTTGTCTATTAGCACTTCTTCAAATTTTATTCCTCTAGCATCTTTAATAAGAAAATGAAACGGGCGTACTTATGGCGTGGGTCACCCGGTATACAATTTCACCTGAACTCGCGCGCGTAGTTCGTATCATACGTGTGCCAACGACGCACCGGTGAGATGTTGGCCGTGCGCTGTTTGCTGCCGCGCCGCGTCGGTAATGCTGGAGGCTGGAGGGCTTGGTTGCGGGAATCGGTGTCGCGGTACCGTTGGAATGTAGCCCACGGCAAACCGCGACGTGGTGATCAGGTGAGGTCCCGCCACAAGAACTCTTTACGCGATGGGAACTCGCAATGGAAATGCGATACATGGGTATTTTGCCTCCGTTTTAAGAGTTGAAGTTGTGTTGGGTGTTTTATTGTTCCCATTTTGGCCATTTTACGAAAGAATTACTAAGGAAAGAAATCCATACTGTTTACTAAGTAGTTATTAAAATATGTGACCAGGAAATGGCGCCATCGATAAAAAATATTTTAATATGATTTTGAGTTAAAATGCACGAATAGGTAAGGCTAATTTACTTTTGTTATATGTAGTCATCATTAGAGGAAAAGGGAATACTATATGATACTATAGGGTCATTATAAATGATTGTAGTCGAAGTAGGCTATGCCCGTGTTACTACATTTCTGCCGCTTTACACAAACAATTGTCAAACTTACATTAGGTTATGCATTGTATTGGATGGAGTCACGTGATAGCGTGCCTCACAGAGACAGGCCTCGGCTTGGGAGTGATGTGCTCGCACGGGAAGCCACCCTCTCTGTTCAAGGGGCATTGGCTATACTAGCCAGCCGTGTTTAGCCAGACTGTTCTGGTTAGAGGCGCGCTGCGCATTTGTGACATCCATCGGGGAAGCAAAAGGGGCCAACTATGGCCTAGGTGCGCTGCTACTATAATAGCTATACCCCACATATTCCATATTCCATCCATAGGTTATGCTACCATTTTAATACTTATGTATAAAACTATGGTATTCGTTTAGATGAAGCGGCAAACAGAAATTTTTACATATGATTTGAGCGCCTACTTTGACTCCAGTCATTTATAACAATAATAATAATAATAATCATAATAATAATAATAAATCGATGAAGCCTTTAGTATTGATGATGAAGGGATGAAGGCGAAGGTTATAGGCGAATACATTAAGCGAGTCAGAAAAATTTTAAAATCTGGTTTAAATGGAAAATATAGAATGCAAGCGATAAATGCATGTGCTATTCCGGAAATACGCGATTTGGACATTAAAACTAGAAAACAGTTAACATTAAATTTTATGTTTCATCCTAGGTCTGATGTCTGCAGGCTATACCTCCACCGTTTAGATGGAGGTCGTGACTTGCAGCAATTGGAAAATATTTATGATTTGGCAATGTTAAATTTAGGAAATTTTATAAAGGCCAACAAGGAGAATAAAGTCATTAAACAATTAATTAGGGATACTTCTGGTAAGTCAATAATTAGTAAACATAAACTAATTTTAGAAAAATGTCAGGTGGAAGAACTCGATAATTATGGAAATAAAATTTTAGTTGAGAGTTTAAAACGAGAGATTAAGTTAAGAATGAATCAGAAAATGAGAGAGGATTATGTTAGTAAGCCAATGCATGGTCAATTTTTAAGAAGGAGGGTGATAATAATAATAATAATATACTTTATTGTACCAAAAACACATATACATAGAAAATTACACAAGTATGCTTAAGAAAAGATGTACAGTGTGAAGGTAAAGTCAAAACAATTCGTGAAGCGTTAAGTGGCACTTAAGAACTCTTGTGCTGAGTACAAGGGTCTGCGTAACAGCATCCTCTTCACTTCCCTCTTGAATGCAACCATAGGTAAATGTCTCCAAGCTTGGGGTATACTGTTCATTAGTTGGAGATGACGGTGTTGCACAGCTGAGGTTTCAGTTCCTTGCCTTGGGATGTCGATATTGTTTTTATTCCTTGTATTGATAGAGGTCACCTCTCCTCTGGTTCGCAGGCTGGCAAGTTCTGATCGGGCTCTTAAAAGCTGCCGGAGGATGTGCGTTGCCGCTGCTACAATAGTTCTGACAGCCTTTTTCTGTAACACAAGAATTTTGTCTGCATGTGGTGACTCACCCCATAGCGCAATTCCATAAGCCATCCTCGAGTGGAACAGCGCGTGGTAGGCAGTGAGGGCTGCATCCTGACCTGCGATGTCTCTAATTCGCCGTATCGCGTACACAGACCTCGACAGTTGTTTCTCCAGTTCATCTATGTGTGCTCTCCAGGTCAGTCTAGTGTCCACTCTGATCCCCAGCAACCGCACGCTTCTGGATTCTTCTCCTCCTTGTCGGTCACAGGTTAGGACAATCCCTTCGGTTTTTGACTCGTTTAGGCTCAGGAGGTTTGCCCTAAACCATGAGGAAGCTGTTGCTGCTGCATCGCCCAGCTTTGTAGAAATCTGATTTCTGTCGTCTCCAGAAACAGTCAGAGTCGTGTCATCAGCATACATAATGGTATGGGCTGGTATGCTTGCCGGCAGGTCATTCATAAAGATGGCAAAGAATAGTGGGCCAATTAAGGATCCTTGAGCAACTCCGCAGGAAATCCTCTCCACTCCACTCATGCAGCCACCCATGCAAACCATCTGGCATCTGCCCTCAAAGTACGACATTATAAGCCGTAGGGGGACGCCTCGTATACCATAATGCTGCAGTTTGGCAAGGAAGGTGTCATGGTGCATACAGTCAAACGCTCTGCTCAAGTCACAGAGCAGTGCTTCGCTGTCCTGGCAATTGTCCATTGCCTCCCAGACAAAATCCAGCAGGCAGAAAACGGCATCAACGGTACTCCTTCCCTCCCTAAATCCAAACTGGTGGTTGGTCAGGGTTCCATGACGATTTAGGAATTCCACCAGACGAGACACCAACGCCGCCTCCAGCATCTTAGAGAACACTGGCAAGATCGATATGGGCCTATAGTTTTCAACTTTGCTGTGCTCGCCCTTTTTGTGAATTGGTATGACTTTTGCCATCTTCATCGAGTCCGGTACGGTTCCCTGCTGAAAACATGTGTTAATAATATCGCTAAGAGCATCTGAGATAAGGCGCGCGGATTCTCTTAATAGTTTGGTGTTGAGGCCATAGATATCAGTGGTGTATTTCGGCTTTAATTTCAATAAAATGGACTCCACTTCTTCATTCGTTGTTGGGGTGAGGAGGAAGGAAGATGCTGTGGCAGGCATCCTTCTAAGATAATCCTCAGAAGCTATCGTGCTTGCTGGAATGGCTGCAATGGTGGTCGCGGCAATGCTGCTGAAATCAGCCTTAATGGGAACATTAAGGCTGAAACGGAATCCTCTATCATAGCGGCGCAAGATCAGGCAATACGTACCAGATATCATGAACAGAAGATTATGAAGGTTGCTCATGATGGGAGTTGTAGACTGTGTCATCAGGCTTCGGAACATGTCTATCATTTATTAGCGGCTTGTCCAGTCTTAGCTGAGTCGCATTACATTACTAGGCATGATAGGGTGGGAACATATATACATTACAGTTTGTATAATGGATGCTAATTCTTTGCAGAAACCTGCATATATTGATATAAAACTTTGAAATAGTTATTAACTATTTCAAAGTTTTATTACAGTTTGTGTTCCCAAATAGGTTTAGTTATGGGTGTGTCTCGGTGGTATGACCACATTCCATCTCCTGTTGTGAGTAACGATCATATTACCATATTATGGAATATGCCTATCTCCACTGACAGAATTCTTGATGCCAGATATCGTGGTTAAGGATTTCCAGAGGAAGGTGGGCACTCTCATAGAGATTTCGGTACCTGCTGATGCAAACGTAGTAAGGAAGGAGCTTAAAAAGCAACTTAAATTTAAGCATCTTTCAATAGAAGTTAATCGTATGTGGGGAATGAAAGTAAACATTATTATTCTTGTGATTGTAGGTTTATTGGGAGCAGTTACTCTAAATTATGTTAAACATGTGAAGGAGTTGCCGTGCAAAATTTCGCCATGGGAAATTCAAGAAATATGCGGTTTTCGGAAGTGCAAATATCTTGAGCAGAGTTTTTACCTTCCTTTGTATATTGTCTATTAATAAATAATGTCTTCATGTGTTTTTACTGACCTATCCACATTGTTTTTCAAAATTGGGTTGAGCTGTGGTGATACCCGCAAGGGAGTACCCTAGGCTTCAGTGAAGCTCGGTACTACCAATTTGCCCTGACGCTCTTCATTAATTTTCAAATTTTGTTGTGTAATTTTAGTATTTATATGTTGTGTCTAAATTATTTTATCTAGGTTTAATATATTTAATGAGTTGTATCAGAGAGTTCCAATAAATAATAATAGTAATAATAATAATCAGAATAGTAATAATAAGTAATTTAAGTAACCTAGGCTTCATCGTAGCTCGGTCCTACCAATTTGCCTTGATGTTATTCATTACATTTCAAAATCTATTTATATGTTGTATCTAAATTATATTATCGAGGTTTAATATATTTAATGAGATGTATCAGAGAGTTCCGACAAATAAATCATTTATTAGAATCATTTCTTTTTCATTTATTTAATCATTTATTTATAATTTATCATTTGTTTATAATTTATTTATTTTTTTCATATGAATAATACATGCAAAATGTTGCAGATGCATGCTTAATATTGTTGGCACTGATAGTCCTGATGCACCACTGTGGAGGAAATACTTGCGTGCTTGCTACTAAGGAGAAAATACTTACTTGCTGCACTGCTTTTCTTCGAGGAAATTCTGTAATAAAGAACAATTTAGCTACAGACCAGTCGACGTGGAGAGCGTTACAGGTTACAAGTTGCGGTGTTGATGGGATCAATGCTAGAATCTTGCAACTATCTTACTGCTTTTGTTCTAAACCTATGACTAAGTTGTTTTATTATTCTTTTGTTGACCAAATCGTATTTATCCAATTTATATGACCTATTTCCATCGTCCTATTATTTGGAAAGGGTACTTTCAATAGGTACTTTTACTTTAAATAATATTTAATGTTTCAGTTTAATCGGTTCCATTTGAAGGTATGTTCAGACTGGATCCCATTATTTTTCGGACGTCTGAATGAGAACAATACTAACAAAACATCAGCATGCAATGCAAGAGGGCAGTTGGAAAGCCAAGAAAATGATGGGAAAATGTTCTTTTTACAATAAACGTTGATAAACGTTATCTCAATCGAGGAACAAGAGGATCATATTATGGTTATTACCCATAGCCACATGGTAATGTTTCAATATCCACAGCAACATGCCAATTTCTGCTCATTTCCTTCTGCAGTTTCACTTTTCATTTCCTATACTTTGTATTAATCACAGTAGTTTCAATCTGAAGAAATGTCGGTTATTATAGCAAAAAAATCGCCAACGTCCTAAGAAAAAAAGTAATTTATTGAACTCTGGCCTACTAACAACTATAACTCTACTACTATGTACTAACCATAATCTGATTAAAGACTACTTCCTTATAATAACAGTTAATCATCCAGCGAGTTTGCGTGACTGGCATAATGACGTGACGTAATGAAAACAACAACAATTCTATAGTTTTCATTTTGCATTCTCAAGGGAAAACCCAAATTATTTTATCTGATTTAAACTAGTTTTTGACGTAAGACAATATTAATGTAGGCAATTTTTCCTTTTTTTTTGCTCACATATGAAAAATAATTAAACATTATTTAATTACGCCAATTTGAAACATTATTTACGTCATTTATCATGTTTATTCTACTATTTATAATCGTTAAATTAGTTGTTTGATGTGTTCATACTGTTTTTAGCTAAATGCTTAATTAATACAGGGTTGCACAAGTGAGCCTCTTTAAAATAAACAGTACCAAGTAACATTTTCGACCGAATTCTGTTCGGCTCAATTCGTATTCATTTTTGTCCGTCGCTTTCGACTTCGTCTTAGTTCTGGTTGTGTGCAACATATTTGTATTACCTCCATCACATGTAATTTTACTAAGTATAATTTATTCTAATAAACTACTTTGCCGAAATTAGAATTGGGTTTCAATTATAAGTGCTTGTAAATATATAAGCCGCAACGGCTACGTAGCGGAATTAGGTAGACACCGCTATTAAACGTTAAGCGTTCTAATAATTATTTAGTAAGTTCTTGTTCTTCGAAGTAACTAATCAGTCACCGCCAAACACTTCTATTCTGATTATTATACTTATGAAACCACTATTTTAAAATTGTTAACTTTTTAGGTTAAGTTTCATGTATTTATCACAGTAGGGTTAAAAGTATTGCCCCAAGCTCCATTATGATCATCGTTGCGACTTCGCTGAATATTTATTCAAACTTGTAGGCTAAAGTAGAGTAAAATTATTCACAATTAGATTTTGTCATGATTTTATCTCATCGATATCATCCTTAACGAAGTTGACAGTTACTAAAGTGCTGCCACGTGTAACCGCAAAATACCCTAGATTCTAATTTAGCGCGATATAGTAACCACAATTTCTAAACTTATATAAAATTAATGACGCAAAGTAGAAAAAATAGTATATTACACTCGTTTTATAAGACGTATTGGTGCACTCGTTCCATTTGGGCACTCCTCGCTACGCTCGTCGTGCCCAAAACAACTCGTGCGCCAATTTGACGTCTTATAAAACTTGTATAATAATATACTATTACAATATAACCACTTGGCGGCGAGCTAGCTGTCTCACCAATTTAACCACAACGTTCGATTCGATTTGACATTTGCGATAAAACGTCAACGTTGTTTATTGATGGTTTATTGGTCGAAAACCAATTTGCCAATTTACCAATTTTTCCACTATACGGAAAGTTACATCCCTCAGGTGGCAAACGTTTACTTGTATGCAGCTTAATCGGGCAAATATCCATCTGAGAAAGTACCATTGCTGACGTAGACGAACCCAGAACAACATCATTGTGACCTTTCCTGCATCTACAGTACACTGAGAAAAGTTGCTGTAAAATTACGCCCAAATCACTGTTTACATTACAATAGAAGTATTGTAAGGCCAAAAATAGCACGGAATTCAAATTATTGTTACAAATCTGTGTGATATTACAACAATATTGCTGCTTTATTTCTTTTACAATGACTCTTTGTCAAAAATACCATGTAAATATACATGAAAATCGAAAAATGTAACATGTAAATAGTCCAGTAAATAGGTACTTTCTTGGTGCAAAATGTCGGGGAGACTTAAAACGTAGCAGGAGTGACTTGGGGGTCCTAAATATGACATCAAGTTGCGGAAGTATGGACTAGGTCTACCATGGACACCACGATAAAAAAAAACACAAACTCTACCTGATGGGTGTTGCTCGAAAAGTATGGATCTGAAAAAAATACAGGCTGTTTCACGGAACATAATGTACATGGGTTTCTCGGAAACAGCAAGAACCTACGACGCAAGATTCGGTTAAATGGGACAAAAGTTGCGTAAATATGGACACTTTTTCCAACAGTTTTTGCTTTTATTTTTTTGATGACTCGATATTACACAAAAAGAAAAACTTTAATTTCTTTCATCTTGAATAACTTCACTATTACGATAAATAGAAAGGCAAAATTTTATATTCTTACATAAGAGCATACTCTGTAGCAATTTTTGTTGTCAGAAAATGTTTTAGTCCGCCAACTTTGGCTGGGTCATATTCAACTTTTTTACTTTATCATACGTAGTATGTAAGGTATTGTAATCGTGCCAAAAAAATGTTGATATTTTAGCGGAAATATGTCTTTTTGGGTCCCCTGAACATTTTTGACCAACGTACAAAAAAATGTCTGTGTGGATTTGTGTGTACACCTTTTTTTGTGGCGACGATTCCGGAGAAACTACTAAAGGTATCGGGACGAAACTTCATACTTAGAAGTTTCATGACCAAACTTAGGGCTGAAAAGCTTTCTGTTGAAAAGGGTCCAAAGGAACTGGAGGTTTTGTGTTAGCATTTTTGAAAGATTTTGCAAATAAGCCGCCATTTCTGGAATTTCGTCGAAATAGTTAAATAATAAATTAATGTTGAGAAAATTCTGAATATTTCATGTCTATGACATTTTTTGGTACAATCAATAGTTTAGCTGCATGAGCAAATTCTATTTCATCGAGATCGGTCGTACTGCATTAAAACTAGTAGCCAGGATTTGTCAGATTTTTTTAATTTTAATGACAGTAGGTAGTGTCAAACGCTAATGTTTTGACAATACTCTGACAATACTTTGTCAATATAAGCTGCGTTCGGACATTGTCCACCGTTACAGTTTTTACACCCAATAACACGTAAGCGTCATTTTGACGGTGTACCCGGTGTCAACGGAGTACATATCCGAACGCAGCTTTAATAGACATATCTGTCTAGTTCTACGTTTTATTTTAATGCAGACATGGCCGATCTCGATCAAATAGAATCTCACTCAGCTAAACTATTAATTTTATATATGGTATGATCAAGTCATGTGCCTGGCCACATCAGATTTTTAATTCTTATCGACGGCATATTGTATTTTTACAGATTTAATAGAATATTGAAAATGCTTTACAACAAAGTATAACACCTTTATGAAATTATCACAAAAATGCCAAATAAATTGACAAAACTAAACGTAAACCATGCCCTCACACTGACAGATAAATTCACGAATAATTGCATCTTGGCCACCAAGTGTTCAGATTTTGATGGTGACAAATACATAGAAATCAATATATTTTTTGAGAGTTTTGTAGATAGTTTAGACATGTTTGGAGAATCAACAAATACAGATATAAACTATATGGGAATTGACAAAACAAACTCAAACTTTCTCAAAAAAGGCCATCTTAGGAAGTTATGATACCTTAGCTTGTCATGGCCCAAACCACTTCATGCTCCAATTGACGTCTTATAAAACTTGTATTTAAACATGTTCTCTGTTCATGGTTCCAACTAACATATCCTAATTTCTAAGCTTATAAGTAATTAATGAGTCAAACTAGAAAAAATATCATATTGGTCCGTACAATGTCCGCTAAGCATTAAACTTCAAAGACACTTTCAACTGCGAATATATTAAATGCTTCGAACAAATTTGTGATTCGAAACATGTTTTATTCATTGTTCAAAATATCGCTGAATAAAAAGACGAGCTTTTGAAATCTATGTTTTATTTGATAGACCTCTAAATCTTAGATCAACATGTTGTAGTCTGATAGTTCAAGAGCCAGCAACGTATTTCGTTGCACCATAGAGTCCCTTGTAGCGTAACAATAAGATAATCTCAAGTGTGGCAGCCGTCCGCGGGAGGATTTTGCCCCCATATATTTTTAAAGAGTGAAAAAAATAAAATAAAATTATTATAATCGGTCTGTCGCTTTGGATTATCAAAGTTGAAAACGTTTCAAGTGGGTGGGTTGAAAGTGGGTGCAAGAGGAGCCGACGTGGCGCACCAAAAAACCTTTAAAAATATATGGGAGGTAAAAGTTACCCCGGACGGTTGCCAGACTTACGGTTATCTTATTATTACGCTACAACCGACAGATTATGGAAGTAGAGGGCTAGAGCCCTGTATTGTGTAATGGAATCACTTGCTGGCAGGCTCTTGGACTAGAGTGCTTCAACCGGAATTTCAGTCTGCCATCGGGAAGAATTACTTTATGGGGATGTATTTAAGAATAATCAACCTGATTATTTTATAGTAAATGTGCAAAATGTGCAATTTTGTGCGCCACTTTGACCCCCTCTCGCACCCTCTTTCCACCCACCCATCGGTCTGGCGATTTTTGTCTTCACACGAAACGTTCTCAACTCTGACAGACTGATTTAACTCATTTAATTAATTACTTGTTTACCATTTAAAAATATAGGGAGGTAAAAGCCACCCTCGGATGGTTGCCAGACTTGCGTTTATCTTATTGTTACTCTACAAGGGACAGACTACGAAAGTTCTAGCCTGATTATAAATCACGTAACATAAGTGTTGCTAGCTCTTGGACTATTATATAAATTTAGATTTGTTTATAATAAAAAAAGTTTTGTATAATAAAAAAAATGAAAATGATGTTTCATCTAGTTCTAACATGCATAAAGTAGGCATACGTCATTCTGAGTAAAACTATTCAAATCGTAAAAACAGCCGTTTGAAAGTAATAAATCAAAGCAAAATAAAGAATTTTGTACATATCAAACAATGCGAAACGAAGGATATATTTTTTTTCTAGAAAGTAAATATCATTCTCAGTAAAACCTTCATATGGACTTATTGTTATTTTTTCAATTCCTTAAGAAGTTAGGGACGTTATAATATGGTCAGTTATAAAATGATAACATCAAGTAGTCCATCGGCACATGGCAGCATCCAGCATTTGTCCAAAGATTTAATCCTTTCCATTTGCTGCTGGGAGGAAAAAGTTTTCCGATTTTCCATTGCTTCTCGTGGTACACTTTTCCTATGTATTAGGTACTTCCTTCAAACCAACCAACAACAAGCGTGTTTAACTTGTTTCCGGTTAAGGAGGGTACCTTCACATATTCCCAATAAAATCAGTCAGGTTCACTGCATAATATCTAGCAAAATAATATAGACATATCAGTGATTCAAATCTTCTTCTCTGCTTGCCTGCGGACTATGGTGGACAAATAGGTACAAATATACTAAACTCACAATCAGGAACTATTAGGATGTTACCGACTTATAAAAGAACTTACCTTCATTTTCTCGGGATTAGTAATAACGACTTTCGTGTTATTCTAAGTAGTTTCTGGATTGAACGTACCAGGCAAAGTGCTATTATGGAATGCAATTTTCCCAATCAACAAGCCACCTTCAGGAATTAAAGCATCCCTAGGTACGGTGCCAGCGGTCTGTAACCAAGCACCAGTTGGGTACCTGATAAGCACGACAAACAACGAGAAAAAGAAGAAAGTTTTTTTTATTAAACCATTGTTTTAAAAATTAATGCCAACATGATATACATTGAGGAAAAGAGAAAAAAAACGACTATCGGAAAATGCCAAAATTCAACATGGCGTCCATAACAAAAACAAAAGTTGGCCATGGTTACGCCGCCATCTTTGAAGTTATTTCAAATTAAAAAATTACACTGCATTCCTTGTTAAAAATAGCTGTAGAATGTTTTTGTTTCAAATGTCTAGCTACGTTTGTTTTTGCATAAAAATTTAAAAACGATACCTTAACATTTTAGTTTCTTGCGGATGTCTTTAAAATGGAAAATGATAGCTAAAATTTCTTTTCAGATAATTGATCAGCACAAAAATACGAAACTTTGCCAAATTTAAACATAGCCTCTACCTCCACTAATAAGCGAGATCCCCATGGTGAGCCTCGAAATTGAATCACCCGGTATAGTAGTACTTAATTAATGTGTTTTTTTCAATATGAAATCGTCGTTTTTCCCGTCACAGAAAGAAATGGTGTATTATACATGGGAAAAATATGAGATTTTAGCTAGATTTTGTCTATACAACCTCGAGGTAAAATCTAAAACTTTGTTCCCTTGTATAATAAGGAACTATTATTGAAAAGATCATAATCAACAACATTTTTCTCGAAATGCCCAATTTCTGATTTGGTTTCCAGATCATTCTAACGGAAGGTCGTCATAAAGACCCTGCATCCTATTAGTCGAGGGGCTCAGAGGAAATGTAGTACAAGTGACAGTTCAGTAAAAATGAGATAACTGCATAATCTAATTCAGGTACTATGCTGCAATTTAGAGCCAACCTAGTAAAATCTGGATAGCGCTATTGGCCGGGTGCGCGATGCAAGCGCCTCTACAGTTCTTGGCGGTACAATGTCCACGCGGCATAAATGGTACAGTTCGCTACTAAATGTTACAGCTATCTGCCCAAACGTGTATAAAGTAGTGCAATCAAATTTGTATTATTACATTCTTGCATTTGTTATTATTTCTTCCTGTATTATTACAGTTGACCACGAAACACTTATTGTGTCCCATTAAGATAATTTCGACAAACGGTCTGTTATGGGTTCTGACAGATCGCAATAATACACGATGCGCCTTGCACTACTGGGCAAAGTGTTGGCATTTATTTCTCCGTTACGGACGCTTTGATCGTTTCGCATTTCCCTTCCACTGGCTATGCACGGGGCCAATATACGAGTATCAACGCGAAGAGTTTCATCATTGAAAAAGAAGAAAAAATGTTAGAAGAAAAATGGTTGAAAAAAAAAGTTTTTCAATACAGCAGCAGTACGCCGGTGTGTCAAGTATTGAGACATGTGTTTATAGTTATTTAACCTACAAGTATATTAAAAGTAATAATACAATTCTAAAATTGGTTTGCGTTATTATTATATTTAAACCGATCTATTGGCACCCTGTTTCGAAACAAATTCAGTGTCGTCTTAAAGCAATGCTGCAATAACAATTGGAAATTAGTATATTGCAATTTGGCATATAAGATAGTCAATAATAGTATATTATTCTATGAGCAAGTAATGTAAGCAATTACTCACGAGAACGAAGTTTGCAGCACGAGCCGTAGGCGAGTGCTGCAAAACGTTCGAGTGAGTAATTGCCATTACTTGCGAATGGAATACTATACTTTTTCTACGACTATACAATTTTTTTTAAATTAATTTAGTCCGTATTGGGACGGCGCGGCGGTGGCGCGGTGGTACGTATAGGTATTCTGATGTATGACATTATGTCGGTATTGCAGATTTTTGTCTGAAAGTGTCAATTATTGACAGCGAAGAAAAGATAACAAGGTATCTAACCTACAAAATGACAGATAATTATTATCCCTTGTTGGTGCGTATTGATGTATTAAATAAGTCACATTATTACACTTTTTGGGCGACTTAAATTTGTCGGCAAGCTCACCAAAATAGGCTATCAAAACATTTTCGGAAAATGAGCTTACATTTTTTCTGATTCGCCAATCCATAAACGCTTTGTAGGTTTTTTCGTATTTTGTCCTCTATTTTTCGTGCAATAAATTTAATATGCGGATTTGCGCGCCTTGTATTACATCAGGTGGAGTACACATTCAGAATACATTTTTTTTTATAATTATGATTAACGAATTACAGTAATTACTGTACAGTGTACACTGTACGTATGTGGTGGTATGTGGTAGTGTATTTCGTTAAAATATCTGACAGATTAAAATTGTTTGTAGCGCTAGTCGCTTAGCGACGTTGTCAACGCCAGACGGCGCAGGCTCTAAAAACACGATGAAATGAAAATCCGCGCTGTGATTGGTTCGTAAAGCCGTGGGGAATGAAATATTTCTCACGGCTCGCGGAGTGAGGAATGAAATATTTGCCATGTGTGTGGGGAATGGTTACTATTACTTATCATAAATTGAATGCATTCCTCAATAGGAGTAGAAAAAATACATTACATAAAATCACGGACATAAAATAGCATTTACCGTCAGTGCTGGTAATATTGACAGGTGGTGTTCGAGGTTATGTACAGTCATGAGAGTGCCTTTCTGGTATCTTACACTAGAATGTTACAAAGCAACAAAGC
Source organism: Aphodius sticticus (assembly GCA_963966075.1). Classification (NCBI taxonomy): domain Eukaryota; kingdom Metazoa; phylum Arthropoda; class Insecta; order Coleoptera; family Scarabaeidae; genus Aphodius; species Aphodius sticticus. Next base: position 45,637,250 of record OZ014506.1, on the reverse strand, counting down.
AACAAACAATTTTACACTATTGGCCTAGTGTACAGTGGGGAGTGGGGTACAAGGAAACGGTTTGGATGCCCGTGGCGGATAGTCCTTCCTTGATAAGTTTTCTGTGTCATCGCTGCACGAAACGCATACGAAACGGCGTGGCGCCGGCGTTGTGATCGACTTGGTTATTTCCGGCAGCTGATGGCATATTTTGTAGACAAATATGTGACTTTTTTGAATTGCTTCAGTACAACGAACGAGAAAACGCGGCTTAATTTCACTATAAACACACTATTATTTACTTGTACCAATTTACGTACAGCAATAGCTTTACAGGTATCTACACGCTGCGCTATAACGGGATAAAGGTCCCTACCACGTGGGTGATTACTAAGTAGTACTAAGTAGGCAATCGCATTGTGAGCAGCGCCATCTCGTGGCGATTTTAGACAAGTGCCACGTAAAATATATGCGCTGTCGTACGCGCACCCGGCCAATAATCCAAGTATTAATAACACATATAATATTCAAATAACTATTTAGATATTGTAATAATTGTTGTACCTATTGCGAATTAAGTCTTAATTAGGTCGTTTCTTGTAGAACTGGTAGGTTTAGCCGTTCTCGCGAAGTGGCGTTGTATATATGATGAGGGTTTTGAACAATTTTAAACAGCATCTGTCTGGAGTAGGTCTGGAGCTTTTACATGTCATTTAAATTTTTCATATGATTCGTAAAAATTCATTCTTTTTGACTTTTTAATCTCATGTAAAATTTTGAGGTCGGGGCCCGTAACACAAACTCTACACCTCTAACAAGTCAACAAATAACGATTCCATGACCTATAAGTATCATATCATAGTTGTACGTTTTCCGAATATGGAATGAAGTTACAATTTTTCCACTTGTAAGCAAGTTCCGTAACACAAACTGTTACAATTGTTGGTTGTCCTAGTGATTTATTACAATTGTACTCAGTTTTCTACATACTTAGATACCTTTGTAGATCTATCATGGTATGGTATGGTAGAGCTGGGTCGTTTGGCATCATTGCCTTCCGATATACTTCGATCTAATAGATCTTTTGTATTTCCCTCAAACATTAGAGTCCTTCGATGTTGAGCCTTTTCACGAAGTCAGTAATTGTTCGAGGAGTAATTTGTGTCAGCTCTGCTGGTTCAATGATGGCGGCTCCCAAGTCTTGCGCCCCCCCGCAGAATCTTCAGTCTGCGTTGTTCAGTTCTGCCCGTTCAATCTTTGTGAGATGATATATCAGTGGACAATGTTCTGTAAGGAGACCAGTAATCAGTCGAAGGTTTCTGCATTGTAACTGGAGATACTGTCTGGCCTTGGAGGCGGAGAAGGTTATGGTAGCCTTAGCTTGTCTCATGTCAGGTGATGTTTCCCGGTAAGCTCATTTAGCTATATGTTCCCAGTTTTGTACCATCTTCCTAATGCGGCTCTTTGTGATATCGCAACAGGGGTCAGGTCCGTAGAAGGGAGTCTTAGAGCCTTCTCTGGCTAGGACGTCGGCTTGTTCGTTGCCTTCGATTCCTGAATGTCCTGGCACCCACATACATAAGTGAAACCTTCTTCTCTTTTGCTAGTTTTCCCAGAGATATTTTGCAGTCCCAGACGGTTTTGGTATTGTGGGCTTTTGATTGCAGCGCTTTCAATGTCGCCTGACTGGCTGAGCATATGTAGATGTTTGCCGTTTGTAAGTTCCCCCTGGAACTTCCACCTAAACGATGGTTGGAGACCACTAATGACCACTAATGCTGACCCCAATACCCTCCTTGGTCTTTGATCCGTCTGTGAACCACAGTGATGCGGAGTCGCTGATCTGTCTGTCTCTGAGGTTCATTGTCACGGTCATTAATTACCACTTCTACAGCCCCATCACAGGCGTAGACAGGCGACATCATGTGCTTTGGCATTTACACGGCATTGCCATATATCGTTTTGGCAATGCTTAAGTGACCGTAGGCCTGGTTTGCGTTAAGGTTATCTGCCTGGATTATTCTTATGGCGTCGAGAACATCCTCTCTTTCAACATGCATGTGCAGCGGTGTGCAGAGGTTTAGCATTGCTTCCATTGCGTTTGTTCACATTTCCCCTGCAATGCCCAAACATATAAGCCGTTGTATGTTTGTCAGTTTCGTTTGGGTTGCCTTTTCCGACAATCGATCCGTATGTGATGACTGGTCTGATCACCTTGGTGTAGAGCCAGTAAATCATTCTCGAGGCAAGTCCCAAACTTCTACCGAATAGTTTGTTACATGACCATCATAGATCTATCGTATTTGTGTGTAAATTGTCACACAGAGAAGTTCTTGATTAACATGTTTTCAAGTGACTCTAAAGGTGATGATGATAGTGCTCACCCTACTCAATTTGGCGTCAATTTGGAAAACTGCTTGGGATGTCGGGCCGGCGCACAGTGGCCAATTTTCAACTTCTAGGAGGACAAAAGTCTAGTTTTTTGTATATGAAGCTAAAATAATGGTGAGATTACCGGAAAAATAGTGAAAAAAATCTACACACTAAGGGGGTTGTTTTTCAAAGGGTTGAAAATTAAATTTAGTTTTAAAATTCTGAAACTTTGTGAATTTAATAATATTATACCTGCGAATATAAGAAAAATATTTAAAAAAATCCAGAGGGTGATTTTTGAAGGGGTTGAAAAATAAGATTGGTTATAAAATTCTGAAACTTTGCGACAACAATAATATTATACCTGCGAATAAAAGAAAAATATTAAAAAAATTCTAAGTGTAAAGAGGGTGATTTTTGATGGGGTTGAAAAATAAGTTTGGTTTTAAAATTATGAAACTTTGTGAAAACAATAACATTATACCTGCGAATATAAGAAAATTATTAAAAAAATTCTAAGTGTAAAGAGGGTGATTTTTGAGGGGGTTGAAAAATAAGTTTGGTTTGAAAATTCTGAAACTTTGTGGAAACAATAATATATCTGCGAATATAAGAAAAATATTAAAAAGATTTTAAGTGTCAAGAGGGTGATTTTTGAAGGGATTGAGAAATAAGTTTTGCTTTAAAATTCTGTAACTTTGTGAATATATATATATATATAATTATATTATACCTACCTGTGAATATAAGAAAAATATTTAAAAAAGTGTAAGTGACAAGAGGGTGATCTTTAAAGGGGTTGAAAAAAATGTTGGTTTTAAAATTCTTTGTCAATATAATAATAACTACAAATATACGAAAAATATTTATTATTTATTATAATAATTTATAACATATTTATTTATACAAAAATAAACTACATCTAACCTAATCACTATCAGAACCAGTGGTCTCATAATAATCATCATAATCAGTATCTTCAGAGCCGCTATCGCTGATATTTTCGCTTAATGATACCATCTGACCAACTAGAAGAGAGCGAACTTCCGGTAACATAAACTTCAGTGGTTTTCTTAGTTTTCTTCTGTGGCTGTTAATAACAGGATCCGAAGATATAAAGAGCATATGTATCACATCTTCCATTGTAGCTTTCCTTGACCATTTTCGACTATTACATTCTTTATAGTTTTTAATTTCTTTGTGTCTGGACTCTTGCGCTTCTTCTGACAATTGTCCAATGGGGAGAAGTGCGTGTTTTACAAGTTGTAGCCATGAACGAGTAATTTGTGGACAGTTACTGGCATAAAATACCATGAATACAACTCTAAATATCGTTCCAACGTTTTAGAAGCATATGCTTTGAAGGCTTCCGCGTCAATTTCATAGCCAGAGGAAATAGCTTGCAAAAGCACAGAAAATTGCCTAATTAATGTTTCATCAATTCCAGTGATGGAGCTTGACAGTGTTGGTTTTTCGAAAAAAGTTCGGGCAGTGTTTCCATCGTTTGTTGTTCCTAATCCCTGTTTCACACAATCCACTAAAAGTCCCATTTGTTCTTTAAATTTACCTTGAATTTCTCCTTTCCGCTTGTTTGCCTTCTCTTTATCTTCTTCACGGCGAGGCTGCCATTTCTTAATGTCTAGCCGATATGCTATTTTCAAAAGACATTCAAAACTACGAATCTTAGCATGTAACGGAGATAGCCCAAATCGATAGCCCTCAATATTGTCCGGTTTTGACAAGAATGTTGAGGGGTTGTTCATATCCTTAGGAGAGCATCCACAAATGTAGCATTTTTGTGATGAAACATCCATAATAGAACTGCAGATTTTTCCATCTACCATAGTAAAGAGTAATTTTGCCCTTACAAAAATCTCGGTTCCATCGACAATTATTTTAACTGGTGTTAATTGAGTAATCTGCCTTTCAACATTTTCTGTCTCAACTTTGATTAACTCCACAGATTCAGATTTTAATAATAATTTTATCGGCCGGCACCATCTCGTACTCGATGGAGTACCATTATGCCATAGTATGATTTTGTCATTCTTTTCATTGAAGCTATATAATTGAAGTGGTACAAGTGATATAACAAACATGGCACTGTCTGTGGGGTCTTTCTCTCCTTGAGCGGGGATTTCCGTAAATTTTTGCTTGTACTGACTGAATCCAGTAGTTCCATCGCAGCAACACTTAAATATCAGCTCAATATTTTTTAAACTATTTTTAAATTGCGTTAGTACGTCTTGTTGTACTTCACACAGCCTTTTTGTAGTATGATCTATTAATGACTGCAAATTCACCTCAGCTGATACTTCCGTAACTACAATGTTGTCTGGATAACAATCCTTTAATGTTTCTGTGATGAATGGATATGAGGGAAGAACATGTGATCCGACACTGTTCAAACGCTGTTGCATTGCAGTGTAAGATCTTTTGCTCATTCTTCCGTCTAAAAATGTTGCTAGTGCTTCATCTTTTGTAATTTTTCGCCATGGTGCTGATGGGGAGTGAAAGGCCTTTTTAATTCGCGTTGCACGTTGTGGAGAAGTAGATACCATTTCTTTGAGTACTAATGCAGCATCACGTTGTCCCTCTGAATGCAAAGTAGCCTGTGCAGCATACAAAAGTTCTTCTTTATTTGTCGAGGCCAGTAGCGTTTGAACTCGGCGTCTTTTGGTTTTCTCGCTTCCTTTATCAAACGGTGTTTGTGGACGTCCAAGTATACTGGAAGTTGAAGGTTTACTGTCTCTAATTCCTAGACATGTTTGTAACTCAGGTAAATCCATGTCTTTTTCCAACCAAGTAGAATTGTTTGCTAAAAACCTATCCTTAACTCGATTGGCTCTCTCCCATCTCTGCGATAATTTGTGGGTAAAATCGTTTATTTTTCTCATAACAGCTGCCTCTGAAGTTGTATCAACAGCTTCAATGTCAAAATATGAAAGCAAATATAAGAACATTGCCATTCTTTTTTCATCTTTTTTTGCTTCTTTATGCCATACTTCAAACAAGCCTCTTCGTGGTATAGAACACATTGCTGGAAAAAATAAGAAAATTATTAAAATTAAATTACGCTCAATGCAAACCCGAAACACATTATGTTATCTTATAAATGGAATTAAAGATTAAGATTTAATGAGTTCAGTAATGAATTATTGGATGCCGTACTTGTCTTGTTGATGAGCAGCATTTAGAATAGGCAGTAGGATAATGTGAAGTGAATACACGTGAAGAAACTATTTCATTCTTAACGGTCGCGAAAATATGTAAGTTTGACTACTACAATTGTTTGTGGTAATATAAGTCGAAAACTATCCAACAAATTCAGATCGTACTTTTACAAATAAATTCTTTGTATTCTAAGGAACAATCAAGAAAAAACAAATCAAAATTTTTTTAGGTGGTTTTTGCATTATATAGTACAAAATAAATAGGAGTTTAAAATATACGCCACTGGATAAATACATCCCTGCATAAAAAAATAAATAAAACGCTTCGGGGCAAGTAGATGCAAGAAATTATTCATCGATTCACTAGATCACTACATGCCTAATTCAATAAAAAATACATGAAAACAGCAAAATACAGCAAACAAACTGTAGGCTTAGAGAAACTTTAAATTTTTTAAAATATATGTTTCCTACTTCAACTGTTTTTGAAGCTGTCGTTTTCAAGGACAACATGTTGAAGGATATTCTCTTATACTAAAAAATAAAATACATACCTGTAGGTAAATTAAACACTAATATACACTTCTGCACAAACCAAATTCACTGAATCACAACCAATTTTCGTAGAGTCGATAAATGTACTGAAATGCGGACTACCTGCCTACTTGCATTTATGTCTATTTTAGTCGTCAATAACACATTAATCAAGGGGTTAAGTACGGTTTTATTTATGGATTTATAAGCACCAGACAATTAACTATACATTTCCGATTATCTAATTCAATTTTAAGTACCTGTGAAAATCGACTTTTGTCCCTCTAGAATCGCTAAATTGGCCACTGTGCGGCGGCGACGCTGGAGAATATGACAACTCGCTATTATGGTCTATCTCCAGAACAAAAATTGACGATTGCTGCATTGGTTGGCAAATGGTGGACAATATGATGGGGTTTGCGACCTACATTTCCCCAGCGCCAGTTTTTTTGGCATTATCGATTTTTTAAAAAACATTTCAGTACAAATTTTGATAATACTATATATATATTGGCAATGTTGTGATGCAAAACACGGTTTGATATAATGAATACCACTTTTATGCATCCGTTCTCAATCGTGTGTGGTACTATAATAAAAATGGAAACGTATAATTTCGTATTGTTTCTTAGATTAACAAATATTACAACAATATGTCTTTTCCATTTTGATTCACAAACTTTACCCCTATGCAATTAGCGTGCAGTGCTGGTGGATGGCACAGCAATCAATGGCAGTGCCGGCATCATTTTTTCAAATAGTAAATATTATACTGAGTAAAACGTTCCATGTATACTTTATTTCAAATTATTAAAAAGTTGAAATATTAACCAAATCGTTAACCGACAGGAACTTCTTAAGGAATTGAAAACTCCATATACTCCTAAGTCCATATACTAGTTTCTACTCAGCACGACGCTCATTAAAATTTTTTTCGGCACAATTACAATACTTTGTCATACTACATATGATAAAGTAAAAAATAATCACTAAAGCGATCCTTACGGTTTAAAAAAAATTTGGGGAAAAGTGGGATACCCTCCTGTGTAGAAACTGAATGAAGTATAGTCACTTTTCATTGATAACATTAAAAAGTATACTAACATGTTCTTCTCCACGCGCGGTATTACCATACTCGGAGGGGATAGTATGATGCCTTGAACACATTTTAGTTATTGCATTAACATTATACATTTGTAGGCACAAATCAAAAAAATGTAACAAAGCACAAACATTGCGCGTACTCACATACTACATAGTAAGGTATATTGGTATGCACTAAATATAACAATATTACACAAAATAACTGTTGCTACATTTGCAGTTCTTTTCCAATTTTTTCTTTCGCTAGATACTAAGCGAATACTTTGGGCTACAGCAATGTGTTGCCATTTCTCTGTTTTATTTTATTTGTTCAGTGACTGCCCGAAATAACACATCGTTGTCTTCTTTTATCATCATCAGGACTTATGTATTCCGGTCGCGTACAACATGTTGTGATGGAATATGCGGTTTGACAGAATACAAAATTTTACCTGCATATTCTTTGTGCTACGGACAAAAATTGAATAATTGACCATTTTTGTATTTCTGCAAACTTTGAATAAAGATTGATTTATTATTATTATTATAATGTAGCTATAGGTAAATTCCTTGTCATTTTGTGGAAATGCGACAAGTGTGCTGACCCAAATTCGTCGAATTTTCGAATAACTATGCAAGAATCATTTTACGTTGCCACTGTAGCAATGTATCATTGCCATGCAAATGTTACAGAACACGATTACATGTATAAAAAATCTCTCTCTAATAAGAACTGTCAACTTGTAGTACATATGACTTGTGTTACGGAACCATTCCAGGTGTAGAATTTATAACTACAAATGTAGAACTTGTAGTGTTTGTGTTACGGCTCCCTAGTCTTGAACAGTTTTGCATTGCCGGTCCGGTCGTGTTTCCGATTTTTATTAGCTGCGAACTTGTTTTCCACAAAAATTTCAAATTTTGATCAGGTAACATTTAGAATCTTGTCCATTAATAGGCCTTTTTTGTTTTCCTATGTGTTTTTGTAACAAAGTTTATAAGCAAGGATTTATGGAGGTGGATATCTCAATAACGAATGTTACCACGACGACAGGGTAGGGATGTACTTGAACAATCGTATATTTAATGCGACTATTGAAAAAATTGTGTGATTTGTTAGTTATAGCTGTTAAGTAATGTTTTGAAGCTACTTATAGGAGCATACGACTGGCGGGGACGTCTGTTCAAGTTTATTTGTTGACGAAACATTATCGAGTAAACCGAAAATTTAAGGGATGTGTGTGCAAAGGTAAAAGATTATTTACATGTTAACTGCCTTGCATTGTTAACATTTGTTAGAAATTTGTATACGTTTCTATAAAACCCTATTTACAACATTTATTGCATAAAACTTCAGAAAACGAAATATCAATGAATGGAAGAGATTCTAAATTTACGTGGTCGATATTTGAAATTTTCGTAAAAAACGGGTTAGGCGAAAAAAATAATATGAGAGTTTTTTTTCGCAAAAATGCTTAAATTTCGTACATTTTTTGCTATTTCTCGTGCTCATGTGTAAACCGAGGAGGTACACCGAAAATGTTATAATACACTGACCGGTAAAGTGAAAGGAGCACTTAAACTAATTTAGATGAACTTTGTTGCTTAATAACTTTGCTATTCTTTGATTGCCTTTCATTATGTTTTTTTTTTCTGGGCATTGTAAAGAAATTTATCGAGATTATCATATACCTACATTATTTTTTTAAAGTAGTGTTGCAGTTGATTGTACTGGGAGAACCGAAATTATATTTTGGTCGTTTGTTTGAAACACCCCTGTCTTTGAAAGAACCAAGAACAACATGTTTAGAATTGATGTGGCTTTGTAACCGAATACTTCAGAACTTGCCCAAGTTCGTTACTTATTCCACAGGATGTATTGAAAATAGACCAAAAACGTCACTTTGGTTTACACGGTATAATAAGGGGTAAGATTTTATTATTCAAAATTACAAAATACTTTTGATGAGTTTAATATCATGAAATTCGGTTAATGATTAGAAAAGTTGAACGTCAAAGTTTAGCAGAATAGGTATTAGGCGTTCATTTAATTGTGCACGTCATCGTATATTGTTAAAATAATATAGAAACAATTGAGGAGTATAACTTAATTCAATTTCCTATTGTTGAGTAGTTTTTAAAACGAGTCCCGGGAATTTTTGAAGATGGGAACCTTCATGGAAAACTTCTGAAAAAAGCAGCACCAGGCCCTAGGAGACCCTTAAAATTGGACACCAGGTCCTAGCCGAAGAGCACATTCTTCTTGGCGTGCCAAGTCATGAGGGGGATTATCGAAGGTAGGAAATTGTTAAGAAAACTATAAAAAACTTGAATAAAAAAACTTCATGTCCTGGTGTTTACTACATGTACACTGTTTCCGAAAAATAAGTGGACTCTAATGTCCATAAAAATACATTATTGTGTTAAAAAAATATATAAAGCGGTACTTTATATCGATGAAATGCAATATTTTCGAGAAAAACGCAATTGAACATGAAATATAATGTATCATTATTTTTAGTCACATTGACTATAGTATATTATAATAGTTTTATAACACGAAAATTGGCGCACGAGTTGCTTCTCCTCGCTTCGCTCGTCCTGTCAAAATGGAACGAGTAGCCAACACGTCTTATAAAACGAGTGTTATAACTAGTTTTTCTCCTTTGCGACATTAATTTTACATAAATTTCGAAAATTGCGACTGTCATCTTACAATCTAGAGTAGTTTTATCGTCAACAGTTAGTAGTTGTCGTAAAACTGCCAAATACGATTAAGGCGAGCCAATAGCGATCATTTGAGACTCACCGATCACACCAATCTTGGATCACACCAATCACACCAAACTAAAAGTTACTAAAAGATCGTGATCTAGTGATTTAATAAGAATAAAATAAGAATGATGTATTGGTCTAATACATTTTTGTTTGAGACATGTTTCAGGCAATTCGCCATATTTCTTACTTAACACAAGATCTTGCTGTAATTAAGAGTTTGGACTGTTGTTTTTGACAGAAAACCGATGATCTTAATATTAATCTTTATTAACTAACACATCTTCAAGGTATTAACTGGAATAATAGAGCATTGATTTGAATTGAGCATGTTATTATGACATCGAATTGATCTGCGATACTGTATACTGCAAATGATCCAATATTGAAGACTCAGCAACCGCCTTGTTGCTGAGGGTTCAATTCGACACTGCGGCATATTGCGGCATATTCACCATGCAACGCAATTTACGGCTACATGAATCCCATTCTAGGCGTTGAATATCAACCTTTTTCAAGTACTAGTTGACAAGTTTTTTCAAATTATTGTGCATTGGGATACATATCTATACCTCCAATAATAACAGCACATGTGGATCTCTTTGATATTTTTGTATAAGCGAGAATCCACACAGACAATATTCTACAAGTCGCAAAAGATAATGTAGCAAAAGTTTACTTGAAAGTGTGTATCTTTCACAAAATGACATAATTAGATGAATCAAGCAACATGTTGAGGACCAACTCGGCTCTGTTGTGGAGTGGTGTCCAGAACTTGTGTTGTTCCAACATGACTGACATGTGTGCGTCCACCCAACTCTACGATATCTCGTGATCTAGTAGAAGCACCATATTTTTTTTGTTTCATCAATATTGAATTTTAGGGAATTTTAGAAGTAACAATTTTTCGTATATAACTCTTTTTACACCAAAATTGGATTTAAGAGGGTTTGATGTTCGAGGGTTCACTTAATATTTTAGAAAATTTGATATCACCTCTATCACAATAATCTAAATGCATATTATATGCACTAAGTCTTTCTCAGCTGTAGGTCAATGTCCTTAAATCAATAAAACCAACAGGAAAGCAAACGTACGTACGAGGAGATAAGACATTTTTATCGGACTCCTAGAATAAGAAACTCTAGTAGAAACTATACCAAAACCAATATGAAAAGTTAAATCGTACATACGAAAAGTTTTGTAACACTACGAGTGATAGAAAACATTCCTAGATTATTAACGTATATTTTTGCTATCAAATTTGCAGTATGCATACCTCACGTAATTCACATACACAAACAACGATTATCACATGTAAACTCGTCAAATTACCAACTCAAGCAGTGAAAAATCTTCCAGAGAATTTAATCAACGAAATACCAACGCCTAGTCGCAACATTACCGTCAAATACAGTCACCTAGACTCCAACAATATCATTCTAACATTCTTCGGCGATAACTTTGTATACCATTTGCGAATTATCAGCAAGCATCCGCGATAGGCGAAGTGAATCAAAAGCCCAAAAATCCAGCTCCGATTGGACGTAAATCCAAAACAATTCCCGGCTACGTGTTCACAAACACTTGATTAACTGGTATATAAGCACATGCGTTGCCAATTGTTGTTCAGTAGACGGCAATTTCCGTAATTGCATAGACAGGACTAGCCAAGGTGACTCTCCACCAGCGTATTTAAAGCCAGTGACTTGTACCTCAGGTTCCAGTTGTGTTTAATTGCTTCGCTTGGACAAGGTAATCAATTATTCAAAATTTTACAATCGTCTAATAATATTTTTACTTGAAAAAGATGAAAACCTTCATTCTTCTACTGGCTGCAAGTCTTGCATACGCAGCACCAACACAAGAGCAACAAACCTTGTCCATAAAGAGTGACATCCATGACTTCCTAGAGGTGATTCCAGTTGAAAAAATCAAGAAGATTGCCTTGCAACATCTCCACGACGACCCAGAGTTCCAAGCTGCTATCAAATACCTTAGAAGCCCCGAATGGAAAGGGTTGGTAGCTGAATTGTTTGCGGAACCAGCTGCTATTGAGTTGTACAACTTCCTCAAAGAAGCCGGGTTAGATTTGGAGGATATCCAACACTACATCTGTGGATTCTTGAAGGATATCAAGGTCGAAACTGATCATCCAACTAGGAGCTTCAAGAGCTTTATGGAAGATGTCAGGAAGGTCATACCATTGGCTGCTGTGATTGATATGTTTGATAATAAGACAAGAAATAGTCCGGCTTTCTCGCAATTCTATGAGAAGATTTCCGGCAAGGAGAGTCACCGTTTGGTTACTGCTTTGAGGGCTGTACCCGTTTACAAGAAAATCACTGCAGAGTTCTTGATTATGGGCATTGACATCGAAGCAATGCTGAGGATTATGCATGGAATCTTTGGATGGGAGATGAAGCCCCTAGAGCAATTGTGAATTGAGTGAAAAATTTAAAAAAATGCTTTAAAATTTTGATTGTGTTAAATTAATATTAGTAGAATTTATAATTTGTTTATTTTAAATTATTTAGGTGAATTTGTAATGTTCGGCAAAGCGACCACCATGTGTTAGGGGAAATTGTTATTGGCTACCCATTGTTTACTAAGAAGGTTGTTACCTTTTCAGTTTGTGAACTTTGTAACGATTTTTTTTCGCTTATAATTTCAATAAATTTTATTGACGATACAGCTTTTTATTATGCCTATGCTCGTAAAATCTAATTAAAAATTGAAAACCTCAAACCCTGGTCCTGACTTTAAAATATAGCCATATCTCTAAAACAAATAGTAGAATATAACAAACAAAAATGTTGTGAATTGTTTGTTTTTATATTATTTGTGTATGCGTATATTATTTTGGACCTAATTCTATGGTCCAAAAATATTAATTAATAATAATCAACTGAAACACTACTTCTAAATTGTAAATTTTTGTATGCAACTGATTTGCTCGTACAATAAACACTACATTATGAACGAATTCTATCCAACTGTTTTGGTACATGTTTTGGTGTATCAGTAGGTACTTCATCCGAAATACAAACTATTCAAGGTTAAAAATAAAAATACCTAGAAAAAGTAAATATAGTCCAGTCACTAGAGACAAAAAATAAGTGGTACTTATAGTTCTAATAAGTGGTATTATAGGTCCTAAAGAAGACTAATTTTGCCAGACATTTGAAATATTCTGTTACCTGTTTTGACAGACGTATTGCACAAGAATGAAAATTCAAGATTTTGTAAGCGGTTCAAATTTAAGTTATTTTTATTAGGGCCCTTAAATGAACATAATTGTACTTTTAATTCACTCTGATCGATCTATTACAAGCTCAGACTATCCGTTAACTGGACCAATATGGATGCATAAGATTACACTAAATTTTGATCCATTACCACTGTTTTTTACTAGAACCGATCAGTTTTGTAGCAAATATTCACATTTCTTTTATGTGGTATACCTTCGCGTAACATAAACAAAGATACCTAAAACACATAACAGAAACTAACTAAAGATCAGGGGCGGATTAAGATTTTTTCGCCCCTGGGTGATCAAAACCTTTTTCGCCCCTCCCGAAACCCCAATAGTTAGTCTATTATTATGCAAAACTATATATTTAAACTAAGATGACCATTAAAAAACATCCTAACACTTTTTTCTTTGTTTTAATATTATGAATCTATTTATAATTTCATCTTCACAAATAAAATTTAAAATGTCGTGAGTAACGTTGATCAGTACCAGGTCACTGCTTCTCATCCGAAAGTTTCTGTTTCTGAGATAATATTTAATTCTTCTTAATGTCGAAAGAAACTCTCTTCAGGTCTCTGCAAGCACAGAAAAATTCTCAGTACTACATCAATATTTGGAAACGTCATCAGTTTTTCAGATTTTAAACGTTGTAGAACCTCTCAAATTTTGGGTGCCATCGTGACCACTTCAAATAAAAAAATATTTATAATGAACACATTCCTGAGAAACATAATCATGTTTACCCATGCCTGTAAGTTTCTGTACTTTTGTTCTTATTTCGTATGACAAAGTAATGTTTTGAGATTTTGGCGGAAATGTCCTTTTGGTACCCTGAACATTTTTGACCAAGTTAAAAAAAAAATGTGTGTGTGAGTGTGTGCATGTGCGGGTGCGGGTGCGTGCGTGTGTGTGTGCGCGTGTGCGTGTGCGTGTGCGTGTGCGTGTGCGTGTGCGTGTGCGTGTGCGTGTGCGTGTGCGTGTGCGTGTGCGTGTGCGTGTGCGTGTGCGTGTGCGTGTGCGTGTGCGTGTGCGTGTGCGTGTGCGTGTGCGTGTGCGTGTGCGTGTGCGTGTGCGTGTGCGTGTGCGTGTGCGTGTGCGTGTGCGTGTGCGTGTGCGTGTGCGTGCGCGTGCGGGTGCGTGTGCGGGTGCGTGTGCGTGTGCGTGTGCGTGTGCGTGTGCGTGTGCGTGTGCGTGTGCGTGTGCGTGTGCGTGTGCGTGTGCGTGTGTGCGTACCCGTTGTTGGGGCGACGATTCCGGAGAAACTACCGAAGGTATCGGGACGAAACTTCCTATTTAGTTTCATGACTAAACTTAGAGCTGCAGTTTTGTTCAAAAGGGTCCAACGGAACTGGAAGTTCACTCTTAGCATTTTTAAACGATTTTGCAAATGGGCAGCCATTTCTGTAATTTCGTCAAAATAGTTAAATAATATATTAAAGTAGAGGAAATTTTGTATAAGAGATTGCTCGTACTGCATTCAAACTAGTAGCTAGGATTTGACAGATTGCCATTAGCAATCTGTCATTAGCGTTAGCGTTGGGAAACACTGTTAATTAGTATGATATACATACATACAAGACATACATACATATTGAAACTTGTTTATACTTGTCTATAATAGGCTATCCACTGATGTGATATATTGACTTTGTCCTAAACAAAAAGCACTCACACTTCCCCCACTGTGGTCTGCTTTATACGCTTTTCACTGGTACACTAGTTTGAACGGTTTAGTTCTTTTTAGTCTTCTCACTAGATTCTGGCTGTACAGTAGCTGCAGGGCCTCTACGTTGACGTGATGGCTTAGGCGAGATTCATGCTTGGTGGCGAATCTTTTTATCTCTTGGATGACTTGTGGGACACCAAGATCACGGTGCAGGTCACTTTTCCGTATGTACCAAAGAGCGATAACCATATTCCTTAATAGTTTATTTTGGAAAGTCCTCGTATATTGGTTTTTTAGTGCAACCTCAAAGTTGGAAAACCAAATCGGTTTTAGTACTTGGTTATAAACTTGTAGTTTGTTCTGTACTGATAACTGACATCCCAAAGGCCAGTACAGTTCTCTGTATTTGAGGTCAAGCTCTAGAGAAGAAAACTTCTTAACGTGTTCTTTCCACCTTAGCTTTGTATCCAGAATCTTAACTTCAAGTTAAGTCTTACTTTGCTGCGTTCGCAAATGGGACTACGGCGTCGTTAATCTTGACATGAGGTATACCCTCGATTCTTTTGTTTGTAAAGTTAATGTGGCCAGATTTCAGTTCGTTTAGCTTAATCTTCCATTTCTTGGTCCATTGATGTATTTTATTACTAGATTCTCAAGTTGATGTAACAGTTGAACCCACTGCCATTAGAGCCCTGTCATCTGTGAAAGTGACGACTGGTTCATTTTTCATCTATGATAGTCACTTGTTAGAGCATAAAGAATTGATCCCAAAGCACTACCCTGGGGTACATCTGTGAAAGTGACGACTGGTTCATTTTTCATCTATGGTAGTCACTTGTTAGAGCATAAAGAATTGATCCCAAAGCACTACCCTGGGGTACTGCTGCCTTTACTTCTTTTAGGCCCAAATATTCATCTCCATATCTAAATATTCATTTTCTCTGAAAATTCTATATGACGTTAATATGATGTTAGCAGCTCGACGAATTGTAAAGATAGCATCTCTAGTTTGTGTATAAATCCTTCGTGCCAAACCTTATCGAAAGCTTATGTTACATCAAGAAATAATGTTGAGCAACTAAGCATTTCTTTTCCTGCTTTCTCTATTATATCTGTTGTTCTATGGATTGTATCTATAGTAGATTGCTTTTCTCTAAAACCACATTGGTGATTTCGAATTAGTTATTTTCTCTCAATTAAAGGTTTTATTCTATTTAGAACATCTTTTCAATGAGCTTTGATATAATTGGTAACAGTGATGGGGTAAAATGACTTGGGCTCATTTGGCGGTTTGCGAAGTTTTGCTATCATGATAACTTCTGCTACTTTTCAGACACGCGGGATGTATTTTAGAGTAAACGATGCATTTATTAGATACGTCAGCATTTTTTAGGTAATTGTGTAAAGACTTTCCCTGTGGTAAGATCAAATCCAGATGCCTTCTTTGGATTCAGGTTTGATTTGATTTATTTGGCGACTTACTGTATAGTAACTAGCTGGATGGCTTCTTCATATGTTATAGCTTCCTCCGTGATTGGCTCTAATTCAATGTTGTGGGACTGGAAGATTTCTGTTAGATGTTCTGCATGAGTTACAGCCTTCTGTTTATTGTCTTGCCTACGAGTCTGTTCGTCCTATAGGTGGGACAAGGGCCACTGGCCTCTTGTACGCATATAGGATGTTAGCAGGTCGTGCTTTTCACAACGAGTAGTCTGTTTCTTCATCGTGAGTCAATTGTGTTAAGAAGGATTCCAATAATGACTGTTATTTGTGAATTTCGTGTTTAAGTTGTTGGGACTTACTTGTTAAATGTGTCGTCTGACCCGTCATTTTTTGTTTGACTTTTTTTCTAATTTCTATGAAATAATTGTTTGCAATAGTTCAGTGAACGATTGCTTTGGTGTTGTTCCAGGCGGCTTTCTGGATGGTGTTGATGAATTTCTCGGCTTTTACTTCCAACTGCTCTATTTTAAGCTCAAGTTCTATTTTACAGATTTCCCAGCTCAAAATATCAGTCATATTATACCTGCCAAAGAAGATTTAACTTAAATAGGTGGTAGGTAGTAATTAGATAGCACTGTTGCCAACAAATGAGGGATGTAAGAGGGAGAAATAATGTTTTATGCTATTATCTCCGAAGCTATCATTTTTTGCGAATAAGTAACTGCATATAGGCGTCTGAAAGTAGCTGTGAAAAATATGTTTAACTATCAACTTAGTTGTTGTAGTTATAATCTAAATTCTTGTAGCTTTATTTAAATATTTAAATCATACTTAAAAAGTGCCAATCAGTAACATCCCCATAAAAATTAGTTATGGATGGTTACAGGGAGCAAATTCACTGTGATTATATCTGAATAGACTTTTTAGACAAAAATTGTTGGGAAAAGAGGTAAAATTGTGTTTTGTTTGCTATTATCTCGGAAACTATCTACAGAATACGTTTTACAATATTATGGACGTCAAATTTGCTATAGAACACATTTCATAACTTTCTAGCGTACAACAAACCGGTTTCGAGCAAAACAAGTAGAATTGTTTATACTAAAAAAACTAGTAAAACTAGAGTAACTAGTTTTGACATCACTGCTGTTTGTCCCGTTTTCCTATAAGTTCTTCTTTTTTGGTGATATTGATTGAGACTTTTGAAAGTATTTAGAACAGAGAAGTTGTACACAATAATTCGTTTTTTGGAAGTTGAAGATAATTATTATTTATAATTCATTCAGAAGCCTATATCTCAGAAACGGTTAGCTATATAACAGAAAAAAGGAAAAAAGACGGCAAAACTTTTTTTTAAACAGAAACTGATGAGTTTGAAACTGAGATAGTCGCAACAAAATCCCCCCCCCCCTCACACCTATATCGTTCTTTGCAGCAGAAACATCCAATACTACACTGAAATTAACAAACAGAAGGGGAATAAACCCAATATAGCGTTCTATAGCGCCCGCTCATTTTATTAGAGCTTGTAACTTCTAAAACCCACCACTAACGTGCACCTTCGCAGTTTTTCGTATTTGGCTGCAAAACACAATTTCACAATTTTAGCTTCTGCACAAAATTAATCCTGTAGGAGTTTAAGCATTGCAGTTTAACAACCCCACTATATATAATAATATAATATTTTTATTACTTCAGTATTACTAAACTCGTAGTATGCCAGCAGCCGCCATTTCAAGATGCCATCAGACAGGCGTATTCCAATGTCATATTTTCTGTTGTTATAACTCTATATTTACATTTAGTTCCGTCGAACATTATAGTTTCAAGAAAAAGTGGTAAATAGCTTTTATGTGCAGAATTTGATAAACATTACAATAACTAAAATTATGAAATCCCGGCCGTTTTGAGATAAATAATCTTTTAGTAAAAAGATGGATTTTTCTGTTTAGCTTCACATTAACTGCCACACAGTAATTGCAATGACCGGTACAACTAAAAACGGGAACACACAGGCATGAGAAAATAAATACACAGAAGCAGCACAATTTTTATTTTTATTTATTCAGCGTCATCGTCGAACTTTGACTTACGCGGCTTGCAATTTTTAACAGCAATAGTTAAAACCTCTCGCAGTATCTCATGTAAATTCAGGTCAACTTTTCGAAATTCATGTACTATGGACCAATATATCGGCGTGTATTGCACCCATGTTACCAAAGTGTTGATATTCTGCACTTTGGTCACCCTGCAGATCTTGGCATACCTCTCCATCAAAAAGATATCGCCTAAGCATTTTTTAATGTTTTTTAGCGGCATCGCCTTTAGTAAGTCGTCGATAAAACCAGAAAAAGTTACATTATTCGACTCATTCGAGTTTTCCTTTCCATGTAACGCTTGAATAGCAAGTTGCAGGTCAAAAAATTGAGGCTCATGATTGAAACCTAAGGTACTCAAAAATACCTCTACCATTTTGAATTCCACGGTGCCCTGGAGGATTTTGTACATCTTATTGAGATTTGGTGAACCTAAATAACTGACCGCAGCTGCGAAATCTTTGTCTGTTTTTGCATGAATGTCTACCATTCTTGCTAAAATTGTTGTGAGTTCTCGAACTGAAGCATCAGGAGTAACTGTATGCATGTCATATTCTTGTGGGTACACATTATTCAACAATGCCAGGAATATCAGCAAAAAAATCTGAAACGTATTCATACCATTATCCATTACTTTCACGAAGTGGAAACTTACAGCCATGTTTCCCAACGTCGCGAATAAGCAGTAAAATAAATATTGCTCATTAAAAACTCATTCTGATAAGCGTAATCATACGACATGAAGGTATGGTAGGAAAATTGTGATATTTAAAATAATTTGTTTATGCGATTTCAGGTTTTTATTCTGCTGATTTTATATCTTAAGTTTTCCTGCCCTATAATGTATAAAAAAATAGATGCCTATGAAAAAATGTATAGTACAAATCTTCACAGAACTCTGCAACAAAGCCCTGAATTCGTAGCAGCGATTAGTAGACTCCAACGTATGAAATGGTCGACATCCATCGAAAGATTACCGGAATATCAGGCGCTAAACACTTACCTAACAGAAGTTGGATTCAATACTGCTGGAATACCGACCTTCTTCAAATCTTTAGAAGATGAACTGCTTCTGGATCAATTTCCACAACCAAAAGTGTACCACAGACCAACATTTCAACCATTTTTTGATAATATGTTCAATAATATACCCAAATATGAACTAGTAGAAGGTGCTTCGGTCGCGTTGCTTAGTTCTAAAGATATTGGTGAGATATGCTCGGCCATAAACGGATATTACGTCAAATCTTTGATAGTTATGTTGTTTGAAAATTCCACAACGAAAAGGATGATTGCTGAATTTGAAGATATGGATTTGGATTTGGAAGCCCTGACTTATTTCTTAGTTGAAACGGTATCATTGACTTGCGTGCAGTTAGATATTAAACGGGATTAATAATTTTTGTATGATTTTGAGTTAGATTTGAAATATGTGCTCAATATTTTGGATAGATAAGATAACATCAGAGATAACGTTTTGTTAACAATAAAGTTGATTTTTATGAATTTTAAACACTTCCCACGTTGAAACGATAACACCTAACAATACGATTGTATTGTGCTATAGGAAAAGCAATAACAAACAAAGGGGCAATACTAATTGAGTAACCTTAATGATATACTGAGAAAGTAAGCTAAATTTAAAGTACTTTTTATTATAGTGCGCAAGATACTTCAAATATTGAAACTAATCTAAGACACTAGACATCAATTTAAATCTGAATACTTAAAACTTATTAGTAATAATCTATCCGCTGATGTCCTACACACTCATTCCTCGCTATACGGCATCTCTGTATGTGGAATTTTGCTATAACGGCCTGTTTGAATTATGACCAGATTTAGTTTTACGGTCTATTTTTTTCGTTATATGGCCTTACATTTCCCCCGTATAGCTCGGTGTGGTTATATTTTGCTGCGTCCTAAACTAGAACACCTTACATTTATAGTGTTCAATAACTTTTTTAAACTTTAACAAATTTTGAATACGTTTTCAGCACGTAAGCAAATTTATAAATAGACCCACACGCTGTTGCAATTTTTTAAAAGAAATAAACTTGCAGATTATTATACCGGGAAACTTTGACAACTTTGAGTCACCTAGTGCAGATTTTGGTGAGTTTATCAAAAATTCCAATGGCCAATTCGCTATTGAGTTGTCCCAATATTTGAACATTTATAAAAGTACTCAGTTAAAGACAAACAAGAAACTTTTTCAAAATTGTGCAATTTGTGCAATTGTTAAAATTTATTAGATGTGTGTAGTTCGAAGTTATTGTTCTCTTTAATCTTCTCACTAGATTATGATTAACCGGCAACTGCAGGACATCTTCGGTGACATGACAGTGTACGCGAAATTCATGCTAAGCAGCATTTTTTTTTCTTGGATGCTCTTTGGAATACTATAATCGTGGCCCAGATCACTGTTTCGCATGTACCAAACATCGATAATCTTTCTTTTGGAAATACTGTATTGCTTGGTTTTACTAGGTATACAATACCTAGTAAGACTATATGTGGAATGTCTACGTATTGTACCGATACAACGCCAAATTTAAGGTAGAAAATTCTATTAATAACCAAAACATTGTTAATTTCTCCGAAAAAAATATTATTTTCTCACATATATGTATAAAAATTGTGACGTCTCTTCTCCTCATATGACGACACATTTTCGTGTAACAATCTTTGGTTAATAAGTAATCACGAGCACTGCAATTTTTGTGTTTCTTGTCTTTACTGGGGAAATGAATTTGTCAAAGTTTGGCACAATAATCGATGGATGTTTCATTGACGTAGGTAGTGATTTTTACGTAGATATGGCAATATTTTTTTAAACATACTATACGTAGAATGCTGCAATATGTATGTATCCCTTCTTATCTGATCATAGCACATGTGAATTTTGTAAATTTGAATTAACGGCCAAAATATTCACTTTTTCCCCACCAATCACTATTCCTAGGTGTATGTGATTTCTATTCGTATATTATCGTACAATAAAAATGGAATATTTGGACCGTCTATTCACATTATAAAATTCACCTACAGCATTAGTCATTTCACTGGAACAGGTTCATCACTTAAAATGATTGTCAATGTTAAAAATTATAGATGTTATTAGTACATTTATACATGTTTAGGGAAATATTGCGGTCACCGATGTTTTGACTTTGATACCTATCCATACTTCAGTGATCAGTCCAGTGGCAGCTCGCGTATAGGCACTGTGGAACTGCAGCACTGCAACATTTAATATAATGAATCCTTTTTCCTTTAATTCTTTCTTTAAACTTGTACAATATGTACTCCTTAATGTCAGTAGCTATCCCCCAGTTTAAGAAAAATATACAAAAATCGTTGTATGAAACTGGAACTTCACAGTTCCAACCAGTGTTGCCAGATGAGTGAAATTTAAGTCCCCAGCGCTGAATACCAAAACTATTTTTGCTTATTTTTGCATTATTTCCGCAGAATTCCCTAGAACTTTGTCCCACATTTCACTAAAATATTCTAAAAATAAAACTTATTGAAACGTATAATAGATTTATTTATAAAGTACATAGATAATAAATATGTCCCGCTTTATTTACAGAAAAACTTTTCCTCAGATAGTAAATATCATACTCGGTAAAAAGTTTCATATAGGTTATCAGTTTTTTCAATTCATTAGAAAGTCTGAAATATCAACAAAACCATATTTTGAACTGCTCCAACTTCTTATGCAATTGAAAAAACAATGAGCCCATATGAAACGCTCGAAATGACATTTACTTACGAAATAGTAAAAAGTTTCATATGCATTGGTTTTTTGTTTATTTGTTCATTCAATTTCATTATTTTTAATATTTTAACTTAAATCTAGAGACTTTTATTGTTGTAATCGGTATTGATTCTGCTATTTTTTCAATTTTGCATTGTTTGATATGTATTTTATTTTTACTTTTGTTTGTTTCGTTAATATTTTAAACGGCTATATTCAAACTTCTTAAGGAACTAAAAAACAAATAAGTAAACATATATTAATAAATTACATTATTTTTTATCTCACCATATTTTTTGTTAGCTTCTTAAGAAACACTTTAAATTCTAGGATTGAAAAACATATCAAATGAAGTTTATATGCGTCCTTGTTCTTCATATGATGATCTCGACATTAATGGCTGACTTCGACTTCATCAATCTTATAACCGAGATGAGAAATATGGCAATTGATCACTACAAAACTGACCTAGGATTCAAGAGAGCAATCGACATATTAGCTGACCACAAATGGGATAAACAGTTAATTAAAATACCTGAATACGCAGCATTGAAAGCATACCTAGGTGCTTTGGGCGTTAGCTTTAAATATGTTGAAAAGATATATGATGTATTAGCTTACATAAGGCAAAACCACAAGCACACGAAAGATGCTGATGCAAACCCTTCAATGCTTACTTTTGTGCAGAACTTATTGAAGAAAATTCCTAAGGACACATATGATAAAGCTGTGTATTACCATTTAAGGGAACTGGAGAAAGAGATTAACTTTTGCAAAAACGTTAATGAGGTCCATTTGGGTCTTTTGATGGATATGCTGGGTGATGAAGAGATTTTTTTTAAGCTTCGGGGAGAACTTTTGCCAATGGGTATTGATGTTAATGATACTCTTTATTCAGTCAAGTCAGCTGTTTCCCAGTTGTGTAAAGCAGTGTTATAATAATGAAAATATATAAGAAGTTTGAGTTTTTGTTTGTCTATGTATGATTGGACGGAGCTTGGAGCACCAAATTCAAATCCTGTTGGACCTAATGACAGTTTACGCGAAAGATCATCAAAAAACTGACATTTTTGTTGATTTCTACTTTAATTTAATAAAACCCCAATGTTACTACAAATTTGTAAACAAAACTTTATTAGGGCAATATTGCAATATTTCCGAAACTTTTTCTTTATTCGAAGACAGCTCAAAGTATCAATTAGAAAAAAATAACAACATACAGAATACATTAAATAAAAAATGTTAAAATAAATGTAACAGGTAAACTAATCCAAAAGCGTCATATCATCGTGAAATGAAAACATATTTAAACATAATTTTATTAAATAATTTTCTACAAATTTTTGGCGGTTTATTTAAATTCTGTATATAACGGTACCGACTCAAATCTTGGTTGAAACGGTTGGCAAGAAAGCGTCTAAAATTAGACGACGGCGCGGGTCTGAGCAGTGTCGAGCGCCGTCGACGTCGTCGAACGAATGATTGCAGTGTGCTATGGGGAACACATCTGCAAAACCACATCCCCGACCTAGAAATAAGAAGGTACACTGGAAAGCAGCAGGTATGTCACCATAACCTCTCAATACATTGAATTCAAAATGTCGAACAAACGCAACAATTTAAACATTAAAACATTCCTCAATATTAAATCCCCAACACAATATTCACGGTGTTTTATTTTCGTAACCGGTCTATTCATATATCTAAGCATCGTTTGAATGAGTATATATTTTAGTATATGACAACTGTTCGGAAGGTTTGACTGGTGAACTATGTTCGGAAAAATGCGTTACTGTGCTTATTGTTCGACTGATAGTGCTTTTTTCTATTGTCTCGTTTATTAATGGTATTGTGCTAAAAATATCGGCAATTCAAGTCGTGTTTTAGTACTTTGTAAACTTCTAAATTTACTGGCTAATGTTATCATTTTGCTTGCGTTGGTTTTGTTTTGTTGATGGATTTGATTGTATAGGTGTAGCGATGGAGAAAATACCTAATTTGGTTTGTTTTTGGATGTGTTTAATAGTTATTGTTTTGATAATCATGCCAATTTACCTCATGTGCCTAGGAGAAAAACGGTACAACCAAAATTTTCTATGTTAATGTCATTTCGACAAATTGTATCATTCTCTCATTTTTTCGAAATGCGTATCACATTAAACCTCTAACTCAAACCGTTGCATTGCTTTCTCTGTTAATACTTTATCCTGTTTTATTCATTATTATTTTTAGTTTTATGTCGGAACAACATCAAGCTGCTTTGATTTTAATGATTATTTTTCTTATGTTGCAAATTAAAAATTCTATCCCCATTATGGCTTCAACATTTATGCTAATAGTTTGTTTAATAATTTGTTTCTTATTATTTATATATATATATATATATATATATATATATATATATATATATATATATATATATACAGTAAACACTCTAATGCCTATAAACATAAGGGATAATGTTCAGAACATTAACACCAAGAAGAGTAGGAAATATTTTATTAATTACCTTCAATTTGACGTGGGATAGAGCACACACAGAGAAATGATTGTCTAATGTTAAGAAAATAACATTCTTAACATAATTTGTTTGTTTTAAGACTACACATACTTATAATAAGAATATTTCTTTAATATAAAACAACCTAGATATTTGCTTTAAGAAAACGATTGAGTTGATTTAAGAAAGTAGTTGTTTTGAAAATAATGTGCAGGATAGATGGCGCTTAAGTTTCTCGTCGTAAGAAAGGTCTCCTAGGACCTAGAGGGTATATAACCGCATACATATCTATGCAGCATCAGTGATTGTGCTATTGTACCGTCAATGTACCTGACGTTGAAATGTCAAACAGCTCTAATATTGGTGGAAAGGGACTAAGAAGGGACACCGGGTGTCTTCTCTAGTTGGAAAATAACTATATTCATGTTTTTTTTTTTTTTTAGATGCGTTAATTGCATTCCATGTAAAATATTATCGCTTTCTTAATATCATGTTCAATGTTCATATTTAAAAGAAGTAGGTGAATGTTTAATCCAGGGTTGTGAGCTGATTACTATAACTACCCAACCTTGTTCTGATTAAAAAGAACGAATTCTTAAGTCAAATAAGCATAATATCCATTTAAAATTGTACAATCTTAAAGTAAGACAAGCGGTCAAAACAACGGTTTTCTTCAATGAACGACATATATTCTTGCGTATATATAAAACAGCCGTTGTTGTAGATTATCAAAGGTTGCTTTGAATTGATGCAACGTTTCGTTGTGTGCAGCACCTTTTGTAAAAGTTATAAACTTGTGCGTTGTTCTATGTACATATAATATAGGGGTTGTTTGCCACAAATTTTTTAATTTAACCTACAAATTTCCGTATGAATAGTATATTATTATATGAGTTTTATAAGACGTCATATTAGCGCTTGAGTTGTTAAATCAACGAATGCGCCAGGATGTCTTATAAAACGAGGTAAAATAGAATTTTTTTCTAGTTTGCGTCATTAATTTTATATAAATTTAGAAATTGTCGTTTCAGTTTTAGTGTTAAATTACAACCTAGAGTATTTTTGCGAGGAAGATGTGTACGCTCTGTAGTAACTGTAAACGTAGTAAGGTTTGGCCAAAATCCAACTGAGAAAAAAATTATTCTACGTTTTTTTAACTACCCTTTTTAACCTAGTTTGTATAAATAATGAACAGCATTAACAAATCTTGACACACGGCATAACCCGGAAGCAGTTTATTTTCTAAATGATTCTGGCCGTGAAAGCTTACGTACTTAGTTAAATAATGAACTGGATTGCAACTACGATCACAATAGAGATCTGGCCAACATATTAACCCGCAAAGACTACTGTGATAAAATTTACGTAATGGTTAACGTTTAATAGCGGTATCAGATATCGCTAAGTAGTAATTTAGTAAGTAGTTTATTAGAGAAAATTACATTTAGTAAAATTACATGCCATGGTGCATGTTGTACTAATAAGTCGTACACCACAAGAAGGATTATTTCAAGGATTGAAGGATATTTCAATGGCGCGACCAAAATTCTATCCAAAATGTTACCGAGAACATTATACCAATACGAAATCCCCAACACTTTGTATTTACTACAGCTTGCTACGTGTATGCTTGTGTTCGGAAAATAAGTTATCGCCCACGTACAATACCACATTAGTAATCGAAACCGTGGTAGATATGGTGTAGGTTTGTTCTTCGCATAACTGGCATAACAATCAGGTAAATGTGGTTCTTGTATTCTAACTGAAAAGGGTATTTGATGTTTAGCTGACGAGAAGAATACACGATAACTTACCAGAGTCGGTTGTTCATCGAGTCTATTAAGAGGCTATTGTTTTAATGGTAAGATCAAATAACTACAAAGAAACAAATCGTAAGTATATTCTTCTTCTTCTTTAAAAACGATGGAGAAGGGTCAATTGTGAACGCAAAAAGTTATAAGACCGTTTTTTAAAGTTATTTTAAAGTTATGTGCAATTTTCGCTATTTACTTACTGTCGTATTTACCAATGGGCGCCCTATGCAAAGTATCATAACTTAGCAACTTTTCGCCAAAAAGCAAAACCTTTAGCGTTTAAGACTGACTACCCCAAAATTAGGACCAGCATGGTGCGCAGTTATTTTTGATTTATCAATAGTTATAATGGTTTAAGCTTTGCATCGTGGCAAACAACCCGAAGGAAACGATAATTTGCATTGACTCCCAACGAATGTATAGAATTAAATTACGGCGGTCAGCATCGGAAAATGGTTATAACTTTTGCGAACAATGTTGCATAACTTTCTTACATACGTTGTAGGCAATGAATCTTGGTAGTCACTCTTAAATACTTGGCAAACAACCCCAAAACGACGATATTATGGATCGACAGTCAAAGAGGCACGTTACGGAGAGCCGCCATTTTTTTAAATAACTGACAGGAATTGATGCATCCATTCTGCATGAAATCATGATTTCGACATATATTGTTCAAGTATGTTGTACAATCATTTTCAGTTATACATTATTCAAATTTAGAATTATCGAATTTAGCTCACGAGTTAGCTTAGATGCAACTCTGCAGCATTTCTAAATTGTCTTAAGGTTTCAATCACTCCTGCCTTATAGTCTCACACTTTTACAACAACAGGTATAGAATTGAGGAAAGCGTAAAAATTACAAACAATTCAAAAATACGAATTTTGCAATCAAACTCGGTATGCCTAGTTAGAATTGGATTCATAGCAAGTTTTGCTAATAACTTTTTAAACCCGGTCAGGTTGAGGGTGCTTCGAGATATGCAATATCGACTGTAACTAATTTTCCTCTACTAACAGTCAAATCTTTGGCATGGATAACTCAAAATTTATTTGAAATATGATCATAGCAATAAATACAACATTATTATTACCGATAAATCCTACAAGTAACATGTATTTTTTTTATAGATCATCCATCAAAACCAGGCAAACCCCAGCTTGTTCCAGAGCACGAGGGAACCCCAGATGTACTCACCATAAGATGGGACCGTCCGCTGAAAGATGGCGGTTCTCCAGTCGTTGGATACCTAGTTGAGCACAGGCGATTTGGCTCACCTCATTGGGTTCGAGCCACTCCACTCTTGGTTCCATTTCCGGAATTGACCTTGAGCGGCCTTGAACCAGGATGGAGGTACCAATTCAGGATCAGCGCGGAAAACGCCGTAGGTCTCTCGGACCCAAGCGACTTATCAGATCCTCTCACAGTAACTCTTCAAAGGTCAGCAATAACAACACCACAATTCACGCAAGAGGTGACCGACATGACCTCATTGGAAAACGATAAGGTTGAGTTTGTGGTGCATTTTATGGGTCAACCACAACCAAAGATCTGTTGGTTCAAAGATGGGTTCGAGATCTTCAGCAGTAGAAGAATCAGGATTTTAACTGAGAGCGATAGAAGTGTTTTGACCATACACCAGTGCCAACTGCAAGATGCCGGGGAGATCAAGTGTACAGCGACGAATAAAGCTGGACATTGTTCGACAAAGGCCATACTGATTTTAGAGGCGCCCCCAAGTATCCGTCTTCCTAGACAATACGAAGAAGGTCTACTTTTCGAAATAGGCGAGGTGATCAGACTGAAAGTATCTATAGCAGGTCTTCCACAACCTCTTGTCTTCTGGAGTCATAACGGTGAGTCACTCCAAACAAACGAACGATACGAACTCGAAAACTACGAGAATACCTCCACATTAAGAATAAACGAAGCCACTAGAACCGATCGTGGGGAATACCAAATCAAGGCTGTTAATAAACTAGGGCAGGACTCTACATCATTCCTGGTAACAGTAACGGATAAACCGGCATCTCCCGGCAAAGCAAGAGTTGTCATGACTTTAGGCAAATCTGTTACCTTAGCCTGGAACGCCCCTGACGATGACGGTGGATGCAAGATTGGAAACTACATTGTCGAGTACTACAGACTTGGATGGGATGTTTGGTTGAAGGCAGCAACCAGTCGTCAACTAACGACGGTATTAGGTGATCTAATAGAAGGTAGCCAATATCAGTTCCGTGTAAAAGCCGAAAGCCCATACGGCATTAGTGGTCCCAGCGAGGAATCAGAGGTTGTATTCATTCCAGATCCCAAACGGGGAATCACGGAACCTAGAAGCCTCAGCCAACCTAGGGAGGTCTCCAATCTTCAAAACGAAACACCAACGTTGCCCATGCGGAAGAAACCAAGGTCCCAATCGTCAACGAGAGCTGAAACCCACCACGTACAATTCAAAACGCCTGATGACGCTCCTGTGCGGCCGGAAAGAACTAAGCCGAAGACTCCCCAGAGAACACCAGAACCATCGCCAAGTATGCACAGGAGAGAGTACAACCAAGAAAACCTCAATAAAGCACTGTTCGATAGAGCGTCAATGAATAGAGATCTTGCTTACGGCACCCCTGACTTCAAAGTCAAGAAAACCGACAGCCCACAAAATAAACCCAATACTCAAACTATTGAAAATCAAAGACGTATGTCTCCAAATAGGTTTGAGTCCAAAGTTACCATTCAGTATAATACTGTAAGGAGCAGAACACCAAGTCCTTACTCAAGATCAGAAGAAATCAGAAGACACATCGAGAGGTCTCCAAGTCCGAATCGAATAAAACCAAAGGAAGATTTGAAAATAACTCCAAGTCCAAGTTATCCAAGCCCCGAACAGAACAGAAGATATCCGGATAGGTCTCCCAGTCCAAATAGGATAAAACCCACAGAAGTACTAAAAAGAATCCCAAGTCCAAACGACCTCGTTAAAGCTAGATCGCCAAGTCCAAACTTCAATAGGAAGCCATCAAAAGACTTCTCTGGTAGTGCTGAGTTTATGGTCGTTTTATTCCCGGGCGAACATAAACGTAAGTTTAACTTTAACACTATTCAAAACAAATATCAATCGTGTAGCGTGGAACACGACGTCGCCGCCGGCGCCGTTCAGTTGTACACTTTATACTTTGTAGGCCGATTTCTAATCAAGGATAATGTGGTAGAGATTGTGATTCAGTTTCACTTTTCACCATATCCCTTCTGAAAGAATAAGGGTGAGAAAGCCTACATTGTTACAGTATTACAGCCTGTATGCGGCCGACAATTTTATCCTATTCGCTCACATCACCAAACTAATACCAAACCTCCATTACATGTGTTTATTTCATTGTAAATTACAAACAAAACTGAAACTGGATAAAATAAAATTATATTCAAATCGAATAAACATATTATAATTAAATTATAATTGGATTTGCAAAAATAATTATTTTGCAATTGTCAAAAATTATAATTATAAAATCGTCTTTATTTTTTAAGCCGATATACTGAGTGTAGACCAGCGTTCTCCCGCTCACAGTAGCTTCATAGCTCTGAGAAACGCTGGTGTAGATAATTACTATGAGAAATCATTACCAATTACTATTAGAAATTGTCTCAAACTTTTTACTCTTGCGGAACCCTTGATATTGGATTGGAACCCGGGGCACCAACAACAAAAAATATTGTACAGTGTCCTTCCCAATGTCATTCCGCGTAAAAAATTTTATAAATGTAAAGTAAATGGTGATATCCAGGCGGGATGCAAATTTTAAATAAATCAAAAATTACAGCCACAAATTACATTTTGATTTATTTAAAATTTGCATCCCGCCTGGATATCACCATTTACTTTACATTCATTAATCATTACGGTAAGTCCGGAAGGGTACGGTATGTCCGTACGAATACATATATCTAGTTATATTTTAAAAATTTTATACACAGCGAAAAATGTGTAAAGCAGTTTTGCTGTATCAAAGAACCATGTCAGTAAAGACACGCAGCTTACTGGTTGAAATTACCTCTACTTTGAAATTACATAACTTTACCTTTGATAATTAAAAAATATCCTTTAAAATAACGGTGTTAATACTGTACTTTTACTTCGTAGATGATAATGAAGTAGATGATATTTCTATATTTAGATTTATATATTTTCTTTTAAGGTTTGTTAAATAAGAAAAAGCTTGCGCATGCCTAAAAAATTAAATGTAAAAACTCAAAATTTTAAGTGAAACAATGAAAAATAAATTTTTTGCAATAAGCTTTTCCATAGTCAAAGTTTTATTAGTTCTTACCTGTCGGTTCCTTATCTGTATATTTGATTTTCAGAATGGTACCGACACAGTTTTTGCTATAGAAGTTCAGAACTTGTCTGGCGATAGGTTAGTAATTTTATCTGCAATATAAGATCATATAGAAATCCACAACAGATTCAAATTATACATTTGGAAATGTGAAAAATATTGAAAACAAATAATATTAGATTTTGACCAATAATTCTTCCAGAATTTGTTGTTTTCTAGAGATTATTTTGCTTTTATGTAACAGATAATCTTAAGTAATCATATCACTTGCAGTCAATAAAGATTAATAGATATTACGCCCACAAACCGGGAACCGGTACTGCTATTTGTTCCTATTTTTTCTCGGAAACACTGATGATATCTCGCGGTTCTAGGGTATGCGTAGAATACAATAAATAATAACTATTTTGCTTATTTTGAATTTCTCTTTTACATAACACTGTATTGTAGATCATTAGCTTTACTAAAACCAGGCATAAAGCGACAGAAACTAGCTGAAGAAACATAGCTTTTTAGCTATCGATAACCAATTATTTTTTTTAATAATGGATTTTAGCAAAAATATCAGATCAGACCTAAGCGAAAACCGTTACACCTAAATTGAAATCGTTAATGAGATGACATGAGAAAGCTCAGTTGCTTTAACATTTAAGATTTATCATCTACTTATACATAAAACAACAATGCATTTTTTTGAAGTGCAAAGGGTGGGTTAAAGCTAGTTTTACATCTATGCAACTGAAACGTGCGATTTGAATCATGCAACTTTTTCGAATCGCGTGCGATTTGATGAAAAATTGTCCAGCTTTTACACCTATGTAACTTTATAAATTATTAGTGACAGTATTAGTGACTGTAGTTACTAAGTTGGCAGCAGCCAGCTACCATTACTATAATCTCAATACATTGAGTTTCGTGTATGTTTTGGCGTTTGGAGTTTATGTTGTACCGGGTGAGCCACGCCATAGGTACTCCCGTTTATTTTGTTTGTTTATAAAGCTGTACGAATCAAATTTGGGCAAGTTTTAATAGACAAAAATGCCATTCTTTGGGATACTCTTGAGGTTAATATCACTTCCGGTTTTTCCGGAAATGACGTCATCATTGAAATTTTAAATGGCATCCTATATTCTTTGTGTGATATTTTCAACCAGAATGACATTCTGAACACAAAAACATATCGATCGTCAATTTTTATCACCAAGGCAACGCAAAAATAAGTTTTTTGCGTATTAATCTAGGTGGCTATGAATTGGTGAAAATAGTCAAAAATTGTCAAATAACACTAACTAAATCGATTTTGGCCGACATTGCATTACTGGCGCCCTCTAGCATGATTTAATTGGTTTTTGGCCAGTGCGTCATTTTTTTTTACGGGTACCCAATGGCGACACCCTGATTATTCGATAGACAACATCTTTCCGATTACAATGATACCAAATACTTGATATTTTTTTTTAAATTCGTGGTGTACAAATGTTCTTAGAAGCAAGGAAATCGAAAAAAAATAGCGTACACAAAAAAGTTATCTTTGCGTTGCCTTGGTGATAAAAATTGATTCATAAAAAATTCATAAATGTCATAAATGAAATTGTTTGATAAGTTTGAGGAAGATTTTGTTCTTTTAATTCCCTGATGTATCTTATGTATTAAGCCGTAAAAACAATGAAGACATTATACTATCTTGAAATGTTCTTTATACTAAATTTCCAGATGACAACGGTATTGAATTCCATTTTGACGACAACCCAGTCCCTCCACCGCTTTCTCTATCAGCGCCGGAACTAGGTGCGGAACCGCCAACTTTTGAAGGGCTAAAATATTCAGCAAGCTCTTCAGAGCTACTCCATGAGAGGGCGATGATGCGCTTCTACGAAGAAGCTCTTGCAGAGGAAGCAGCAGAGAAGAAAAAAGAAGACAGAAGGCCTAGTTTGATCCCAAAGATTCAAATAAACGATCGAAACGAAGAAGAGATTGCAATGGAAAGAAAGCTCACAAGGAGAAGGTTTTCCGCTGGTGTTAACATGCAGCAACAGATACTTTGGGCACAACGCAGACAAAGCCTCAGGAATTCTGGCGATCTGCAAGAAATTTTAGATGGAAAACTACACAGATTTCCGTTGACTCCCGAAGAAAAACGAGAGATTATGATGAATAGAACGCGGTCAGAATCGGAGGAAAAAGAAGAAGAGCAATTTGAGAAGATTAGAGCT
This sequence comes from Aphodius sticticus, assembly GCA_963966075.1. Lineage (NCBI taxonomy): Eukaryota > Metazoa > Arthropoda > Insecta > Coleoptera > Scarabaeidae > Aphodius > Aphodius sticticus. Next base: position 45,604,248 of record OZ014506.1, on the reverse strand, counting down.
CGTATGGCCCAAAGACCTAAACTGGCCAAAAAGAAAAGTATAGACGTGGTAGATTTAGAAAAATGGGATGAGTACGATGAATCTGATGATGAGTCCGTTGATCAAAGGATATACGATCAAGTTCCTCTTGTTAGGAGAGGGGAAGATGAAGAAGATAGTACCTATAATCCATTCATGAGATCGCAAAGTAGAAAAGAACACGAACCTTTTGAGATATTAACCAAACCTAACAAACTACCAGATCCCAACTTTAAACCAAAACCTATTCTTAAGAAGAATAACGGCGAAGACGACAATGTGATATCTTCTTCATCTAGGAGTGTCTCGATGTCACCACCAACATCACCAGATCCAACTGATTATCCAGGGAAGATGGACCTATCGAAGAGAGGAAGCTTACCATGGTCAATAAAAGACTCAACACCAAATGTTGTACCATCTTCTAGAAGAGGAAGTTCACAAGCAGTAACACAAGCGCCTTTCCAGACAGTCTCAGCAATCGCCTCAATAAGTGGTTTTGCAGCTGCTGGGGTAGTCATACCGCAACCTTTATTATCAAAGAAGAAATACGAAGAAGAAGCTAAAGTTGTCATAGATCATTACGCGGACATTGTAAAAAGCCACAGTAAGAAGACCAGAGCCGATACTTCCACTGAAAATATTTATAGCTCAAATGAATCTTCAAAGGAGAGAATCTTTGAGAGTAAAGTATCGCAGGAGTCTAGCACCGAAAAACTGAATGGAATTAGAAGTAGGCATAATTCTTCTTCGTCCAGTCAAAGAAGCTCATCGCCAACTAAATCTAGGACGAGAAGAGGCAGCCCAACGGTATTAAATAAGAAAGTCCCGGCTTTCATAATTGCCTCCAAAGAAACAAAGACAAAAAGGACACGTACTCCCTCAAAATCACCCGGAAGAATCAGAAAATCAGATCCTTCTCCACAAAGAACCCGAAATCTATCAGTTTCTTCTGTCGAAACTACTTCGTTATCAACTCAAACCAGCGTAGACAGAAGATCTCCATCGCCGGTGCGTTTAAAAGCACCAAAAATGAAAGAAATTATGACACAGACCTCCACGTGTATAGACAACCTAATATGCGAGACAGCCGAGAAGTTAACTTCTATGTCAAAGCCCGAAGATCGAGATTTGAAGAAGTACACGCAGCAGAAGGTTAGATCGACTATTGATTACACCACTGATGTGGCCATGTTTATTGTTGCTTGTTGGTTGTATTTGTTTAACAATGAACTGTTAGCGATACCTGTGTTATTGGTGATGGTTTACAGGCAATTGCAAGATGAGGTTAAGAAGAGGATGCCGAAGTGGATGTTACCGAAACCTAAGAAATAATCGAGTTTAGATTAAGTAGGATATTTTGTTTTAAAAAATATCGATTTTTGTCGCCGTTTTGTTTTGTTGACGTTGAGGGGAAAGTTTTTGTTTAAAAACAAACAATAGATTCCCTTTTATTACGAGTTGTTTAGGTATAATAAATGTTCATATTTATAGGATCTGTTTTATTTTATAGGATACGTATACATTAAAAAAAAAATGATTAAAATAAATTTTAAAAAAATCAACGTAAATTGTCTTGGATGTATTAATTAATTCTTATTTACCATTTCTACACCGAAAGCGTACGTATTATTATACAGGGTGTTGTAGTTCCTTGCTCCAAATATTTTTAGCAGTGATGGGAAGGTTTGGGGTAGGTTGTGTTTCTATTTTCTCTATTCCTAAGTTTCAAAGATTCTGAGGTTATAAGATCTAATACAAATTTGTAAGATAACCGAAATATATAGTGGGTGATATTCTGTTAATTTTAGTTAATTTTAGAACAAAAAGTTAAAATAAAGATTTTTTTTTATTGTGATTATCAATAACGTGTATGTGGATTTTTTTCCCGGAAAATAGCTATTAAGGAATACATCAATTTTTTTGCTAATTTCTTTTCCGATTTTGACCATAAGTTAATCAGTTCATGCAAAGTTTGTATTTGGGTAGTAAAAAAAATATATTCGATTTCATTTTCCCGGAAATTTGTACCCCACTAACGGACATACAACCCTTTACATTATTGTTATCCCAGGAACAGTGCTAACGACTCATCGATTTGTGCTGTTATTTTCCGTGTACCTTACAGGTCATTCCTGTAACATGTGTGTTTGAAAGAAGTACCATTCTTGTTATACGTCTGCTGTACAAATTAGTCATTTCTTATAACGGATATTTCTAACCTGCAAAGCAAGCAAAACAAATAAATTTCACGATTGCTGCAAATTACTCATCGATTTCTGCTGTTATTTTCCGCATACGTTACAAATCATTCCTATAAATTGACGTGTGTTAGAACGCAATAGCATTATATTTATACCTCTGCAGCGCAAATTAAATGCGCCCAGCAAAGAAGTACGTCTTTTCTTAGAATGACTTTCTAATCTCGAGCTATAATACTGAATATTGACGTAAATATTGAATATTTTCTAAACTATTTTGTGCTGTCAAATAGTTTCCGGTTTTTAGACCGGATTATTCTCTTTTTTTTTACATATTCTCTGATTTTCAAAGCATTTTTTTGAGGTGTAGATTATAGTTATAGCAATATTAATTTAATTCCGATAATATCCGTTTTGGTAGGCAACTGCATTTACTGTGATCAATGTTCGGTTGCATATCGGGTGCAAATTGGTGTTAAAACATTAATAGCGTTTTCTTTTGGTAAAATTCGGGCGCACCAGTCACCATTTTGTGTTCTGTTCGCTGCACTCACAGAGTGTTTCCTGTTCTCTTGCACCATCGCGCTCGAACTGGTGCGCCCGAGTTTTTCCAAAAGAAAACGCTATAAATTTATTACGAGTTGAAGTCGAATTTTATGTTTACCGGTTCAACTGCTAAACAAACAGAATGATTATTATTATTATTAACTAACTAAATCAATATTGGTACAATTTGTGCATCAAACCGCTCATTGGCTTAATTGATAATTAATCCTAATTTTAACATTGCGTTAGAATGTGGTATACCTACATATGAAAGAAAAATAAAATATTAGTAAAAATAAATCTTTATTGCACAATTTTCCACCTCTGTGTTGTCTTTTTTTTTTATATTAGCGTAGGCTACTCTTCGTTTCAAATACTTTGAATGTTTTTGCTGTTTGATAGGAAAATTTAAAGAAATTATCCGGACTTAGATTATTTGCTTGGCAAAAGCTGAGAACACACTAGCGTTTTTGATATCTTTTCCAAAAGGTATTTCACAAGGGCTCAGAATAAAAAGCGGCTAAAGACCATAGAAAACCATATGTTTTTATCTACTTTTCAATCTCATGCCTTCAATTATTTATCCCTAACTGACGTAAATTTGGATCACTTGGGAATGTAAAATACAAAATGGGTAATAATGTACTAATGTTAATCCGATTGTCGATGAAACGTCATATATTATCTCATACAGTCATACGGCAACCTGGAACAGAGGAAACCGTAGGCATCTAAAATAGATAACTTATTTAAAATAATGTAATTTCCAATATGAATTAATATCTTACCTTCACTAATTCACAAGTTTTAATTGCCTTTGCTTTACTGGGCCGCAACCTATGGGAGCCAGGTGTAAAAACGTAATACATCCTCTGTTGCTACCAAGGGAGCAAAGACAACCCAAACTTTTCAAGTTTTTTACGTATCTCTCTTTACAATGAATTATAGTTTATCTTAAAAGCAAGTGAACGAAATTGTCTGGAAAAAATTTATTAAATTAATTTTAATTAAAAATTCTTGCGGCCATATTCTGATAGGCAACCGGGCAGTAACATATTTCTTCTACTCGTAATTATTAATTAATACGTGTTTGGAATGGAAACCGGGCTGTCCCCCGACCACGCAACAACAGCTCTTCGGCTTTGTTGTTGCTCCCACAGCGCCTTATGGGTTGATGCATAGGCAACTCAAATTGTTGTAGGTATATCCACGCTTATCTTACCAATGTGCGGTATAGCATTCAACTGAGCGTACTCGTGGCTTCACCTGAAGCGTACGCTCGTCATTACAATTACGGTAGGTATACAGTACAACGCTTCCTAGCTAGTCACGCGTTTCTTTCTCGTAATGAAATTCCTGAAAATTTTCTACACACCGTAGAATAGGGATTTTGAACTTGGCGTCTAAATGTAAATGTGATAAACAGGACGTCATCTATATACATGTGTACACAACTTATAGCAAAATCTAATGTTTGAGTCGTATATCAAACGACGTATTTCACTCATACTTTATGGCTGTAATTCACTGGCATAATCAATAATATATCAATAATAATCGATAATTAGGGGTGCTTTAAGAGGAATCACTACTGCTGGTACGTCGTATAAAATAAGCATCCATAGTCAGCTTAATTTTGTATCAATTCTCTCATGTTATACATCAAATTATAGGTAAAGATGTATTACTTGCTGTGGTAATGTAATATGTATTATTTGTTGTTGTTGTATCCACGCTACGTGATAAAATATAACTTATTCATACAACATATGAAGAAGTAAAGTTTTGAGTGAAAAAAGCATGTAAGATATTGATATTTTTACGTGAAATTTTATACACCTATAGAGGAAGGTGTAACTTAGACCTATTATGTGGTACTTTTTTCAATTTGAACCTGAGTTCTTGATAAAAAAAATTGCAAAATCAGCCAATTTTATGTCATATTCAGAAATAGATTTGTCAAAAATGAACAGAACTATCAAAAATCTACCACTAGACGCAAAATTATATATCTTTTATCTTTAATTTGGTGTATTTCTGTTACGATTGTGTGAACTAATTGCTGAGAAAAAGCCTCAGAACTTTTGCGTGTTTTGAAAATAAAACGTAGGGGGTATGGATTCCCCTTAAGATCGCGGCGCTTTCCAGGACTTGTTAGGGACATGGTTGCAAATTTTGTGAATATCACAAAACATAACATAACAACATGTTATGGTACCAAATGTATCCCAAAACATGAACGACAAATCGTTGTTACTGCAAAACGTAAACAATTATATAAAATACCAAACACAATGACCCATATCCACAAAAGTATGGAGTGTGGTATCTACTTGAGCTTCATACATATAAGTAACATACCAACAAAAAATTACCAGAAAAGGAATCCATATTTTCGAAACAACATTCTTTCCGACAAAGTTAAATAGAGAACTGAAGAATTTTTGCATTGTTGCTTTTAATTATTAACCAAGTTCTTCTATTTGTTTTGCTTAATAATATTTATTTTACGTATTTTCTCTACTTTTATAACCATGTTAATCTACCTATGCAGTACCATGAACTCTTCGAAAACGTAAATAGTGCCATGTACTCTTCGAAAACGTAAAGATAATCAACATTAATTAATTGAATAAATTGTTCCTTAGGTTTGGGAAAAGTCGATGTTATTTGGATGAATAAAAACAGTGTTTTGTTCTTCACTTTATACATATTTCATTTTGGATAGTTTTGCAGTACCACCACCTTCACACCTAAGTATAAACAATATTAAACTCGTTTAGTTATCAAAAATAAATGTTAAAAGTATGAAAATATAAATACAAAAATTGTACTGAGCAAATTGGAAAATTCGTAGTACCGGGCATCGCTGAAGCATTAAGGCAAGCTAAGCTAAGCTTTGAGAAAATACATGACCAACTAGCGTCGTTTAGGGAGAACGATCCTCCTTTTCACAGGGCTGTCCTACTTAATTAATATTATTGCCCTCCTAATGTCCTCCTTTCTTGCAGGTTGACCTCCTTATCCTCCTTTTGAATGTTTCTTTTTGTGTTTTGACATTCAATTAAAATTGTAAATATTTACAAACAAATCCAACCAATCCGCTCTAATCTCATTTGAGCGGTCATCAAGCGAATTAATCCCTACTTACTAAGCTGATTAGCTGTAATATTTACTGAATTATGTCAGAAGCATTCAATGGATTTAACAAAAAGTTATCAATATTTGATAACTACTGAAGATAGTTTCACGGAATACCAATGTCGATTGATAGATAGCAAGATTTTCGAATGATATATAATTTACCATATAAAATTACATTAAAATCGGTGTAATATTACCGGAAAATTCTTGTAAAAAATACATTGACAATTCAAAAGCACAATTCGGATGTACAATGTACACTGATTCTTGCAGGCCAAAAAATGTACTACTATTGTAAATTTGTATGAATTAAAGTAAAAGTAAAGTAATCTTTATTCAGAGAAATCAAAAAATATACATATTTGCTATGCAACAAAAGGCATAAACTGATAATAACACTAGTAATAATAATAATAACAATGCCAATGAATAATCAGGAATAAAGAAGTGAGTTATAAGCTATTTAATTGAAAACTCAATTGAACGTGGCATTCTAATAAAAATTGTTATGGAAAAAAAAATTAATACGTAATAGCGGTATCAACCACCTTTCAGATGATTTTTTAAAATTTATCTTATATAAATAAAAATAATGAAAGTAAAAATTATCAGTTTATCTGGGAGGAAAGAATGCCATGAAATGACTGGCTACTGAATGCCGGTGAATGGACACCTATGCCTAAACGTTCAAAACAATAGCACTTGCAATGAGACTACCGTATTTCCGAACACATTGATGAACACTTTTAAAGCCACAGAAGGCGTAAAATTCCCAGAATTCAGTAAACAAAGCTCTCTGAGCTAATTGTAATGGCATGCAATTATGGTAAATGCCGGTATTCTCAAGATAAAAGTCCTGTGTTGCGGGAAAATATGATTGTTATGAGAGCGACAATTACACTAATTATTCAATAAAGTAATTGGCAATCACGCTGTTAGCAGCTAGTTAGCGTGTATAATGTATATTGATTAAGTCTTCCGCAATAGGTTATTATCTGGTAAAAATATGTAGATGAATAACTTTTGTAACCGATTGTGATTATTTTTTTACGCATTGTAAAGAAATTCACAAGATCAAGATTAAGATCACATACTACGGTAATTTAAGAAAACTGATGATGTTTTTGGTATTCTTTCGAGACACGCTGTGGAATAACTAAGGAGCGTGAGAAAGTTCTGAAATACTGTTACAAAGCCATCTAAATTCTCAATATTTTGGTTTATTCCCTTATCTGAACTTTTGTAGAGGATACACATTTTCAAGTAGACCTTTGCAATATGAATATCGGTTAAATTGTTAAATGACTGAGAGCGTTAGACTATTGTTTTTTTTAACACCAGCAACCATTTAATGTAAAAAAATACCAGAAATTAACAGATGAAACAATGGATAAAGAACTTTAAACGTGTGACACTTTAATAACTTGTGTGGCCCTCTTCTTAAGGTGGCGTTTAAATCGGAAATGCAGTTATATTTTTCAATCGTACAAATTTATTTTGTATATTTGGTTGCCTATTCATTTCGAAGCCAACCTTAGATAACAGCACGTAGTTGACATGACATCAAATGGATACGGTTTAAGGTTCGATCCTAAGGGATTGCGGCGTATTCAGCCGCAAAATAGAGTTTTACCAGTGTTTCTGGTGTAGAAACATTACACAATTTTACTGGAGTCTGTAACTTCTCCAAAAATTCAGATATTGGTACGAATTAAACGAAATGAGAATTGATATGGCTTTGTAATAGAGTATTTGAGAACGTACATGAGTTCCTTAGTTACCCTACAAGTTCGAGTCTCACAAGTTTTAAATCTTCTATTGTCTTTTTCTCGAAAATTTTCTCATGTAAGACCACACAATTTCAGTATCATTGCATTCCGAAATAAGTTCTCTACTAAATTTTGAAGAAAAAAGGATATCGTCCCATTAAAATAAACAAAAGTTGACTCCTGTCAAATAATGAAAAAAATACTAAACTTGAGTCACAACTTCAAATTATAATATCTGAAAAACCGGTTATCGGATTTTGATATTTTTTTATTGAGTCGTACCTAGCTTAATTTATCAGAAACGATGCTGTGATGGTAGAACGTCTTTGATTTCATATCCGTTCAAAGGCTGCCTCTCATTTTACATCAATTGCAAATTTTTCAAACACGTTTTATGAGGGTATGAATATGTCGCGATGTCTCTTACTATAAGATAGTTAAGAAAATAGTTGCGGATTATGTTGTTCGATTGTTGAAAATTTTACAACGACAAAGTTTAACTAACATACCCTCTGTACTCTCGGACAAGTCGCTTGCGTTGTCAATTTTTGGAACTTGAGATGGCTGTAATGTTGACGACTTAGAAGCGATGGGGTTGGCAAAACTTAATATTACTTAAACTTTCAACCATTGTTTTATTAATTAATTAAATTATTTATTTAATAAAACGGCGCATTATTTAAAAAGCCAGAGATTTTGTACAAAAGCGGGAAGCGGGAAGCGGGAGGCGGGAGAAAACCTTCAGAATCGGGAGCCTCCAACATCGGGAGGTCTGGTAACCCTACCCATGAGTAAAACTAAAGTGTCGAACATTTTCTTAGAATCCCAATATGGAGAGATACTGATGGATTTTGTGTCTAGCTTTTGGCAAAGTTTTAAACTATCGAAAAAACAAACCACTAACGCTACAAATGGTTTTCAGCGGCAGTGATAACTCATAAGTTATGTTATACCGGAAGTCAAACCAAGTCCCAACATCGTGGTCCTATCTATCTATGCTTGCTGTATTTGTATGTGATAGAACTGCATATTATACATTTTATCTCTCCACAGTAGTGTAGCAGTGAGGTAGCTTCGTACAGAACCTATGTAACTATTCCACCGACACCGCACAAAACAATTATCCCATACTTCAACGAATCTCCAGGCCGCAACAAGTACCCAGAGACCTCAATTCCCCCATTGCCAATCGTCATACATCCTGCGTGTCCACACAACTAATCTTATCTACTTCGTATTCTCGACCCAGTCGCATAAAAAGATTCCAGGCTTCTCTCAAAAGAAACAAACATCAGCAGAAAAAAAAACAGCATTACACAGCCGAGCTATTTGTAATGCAATGGCTTGCGTTGCCAGTCACTGACGCGCGCTACTGAATTGCCAATCGCCATATCTGGCTGAACCCGTTCCTATTGGAAGAGGCGAATGGATACGAGTCGGACTACCTGAAAATGGTTAAGTAGCTAATTAAGCATGGAACATTGGCTATCGATTAGACGTCGGCGAACTGGGTTAACGTTTTAGTGAGACGATGCGAATAGTCGTCGCCTTGTTCTTATGTAACAGGGTAACCCCCTTACAATTATTGGGTTTGCTTAGAATGGATTGCCGTTTAGGTTATGGAAGCTGGTATGTTAGATATACCGGGTGATGTTCGTAAGTTTGTAGGATGTTTTCATCCCGTAATCGCACATAAACGTTACTCGCATAAAAATACGGAGTAGCATTTACACCACGAGTGTATTACATTCGCAACCATACCCGCATGTAGTTAAACCAAAATTATCGAAAGTATAGAGTTTTGCGGTGTTCATTTTCTTCTTTTTACTTTATCATACGTAGTATGGCAAAGTATTGTGATCGTGGCGACAAAAAAAATGATATTTTAGTGGAAATGATGATGAGATGTTATCGAAAGCAATAAAGTGATAAAATTTTTGTATGGAAAGCAGAAGTCGAGACTGGTTACGAAACCATCGAATTAACGTAAAAGGTCCGTATGTTCTGGGATTCAAACAGGAATCATGGAGTGGAACAGGACCTATGGAGTGGTAGGCATGCCTCTTGTCCACTCCGTCCACACAAGCTACTTTCCCCTTGATGTTTGGTATCAATTAGTGCTATTTAACCGTCTTCAGTAATATTAAATTTATAAAAAATGATCATAACTTATTCGGTTTTAAAATAGCTATATCCATTGATACCTCACGAAACCTACTTCAAAGCGGCAGTTGGTGATATTGGTACCAACTAAAACATGGAATATCATGTGTATACTCTGACCCACGACAAGTACAAATTACACATCGCCCCTGTCTCGTTCTAACGCATACGACGGTTTGCATCGTATGCGCAAAATAACAGCTGCAATCGATGAGTAATACGCACTTGTCGTGAGAGAGAGTATACAGCCGATTTTTTTTTATGTATAATAGGCTAGCTGTTGTAAAACAATGTAACTTTTGTATGAAATCTTTTTTATTTACTTATTTTTAAGTATCTGCATTCTGTTCTGTATCTTAGTTTTTCACAAGCAAATAAATTTATGTTGACAACAGATTGCCTCTGGATATTCAATTGGCGCTGTGTTATCGAGTTCCGGAAAATTACCAACTAATAACCCGACTGTCAAAACAAATTGCCAAATCGAATCGATTGTAAACAGACTTGATCATTGATTTTCAGTGATTTCCTGGTGATTTCCATCTCCGTCTGAGTGGAAATTTATTAAAAAAAGCGATGAGTTCCAAAAGGACAAGCATTCAAGAGCTGACACTGAGTCCTTGACAGTTACCATTACAACCTCATAAGCGTCTGAAGTTGTTAGCCGACTATTAACCTTTAAAGAAGAGAAAAGGCCTAACTGTAAGTGACTAAGGCCCAACTGCGCCCCAAGGTTAACTTTGCTGCACCGTCAATAAAGTGAAGCTTAAGAATCGCTAAGCTTCCCTTATTTGAGGTCGAAGATTAGGTTTGGATTATCTGCCATTTATCGAATTACGACGTTTGGTTATGTTTAGACACATTTTCGGTTGTGTCACCTTGTATATGAAAACAAATCTGAAAATTGATTAAGGGGGGAGTTTTTGACATGTATAGTAAATACTAAAACACGCTATACTTCAATGTTGCAGCACGGCCGTACGGATGGCTTAATGTTAAAAATAGTTCTACTTTTGTCATCTGTATACTCGTAAGTCGGGTATAACGATATTTCGGTAGTAATCTGTTCACCCCTAACTACGATATTAATCGTTAAAATGTCTATACTTTGAACCTACTTTATACATAAAATTTTCACAGATTCTTACCAGAAATAATAAATGCATTAACAAATGCATACTCATATCTGAGGTTGATATCTCCACAAAAACATAAACGCACATTCGTAGCAAATAAAGCTTTAGTTTTCTCTATATCCTCTTTGCAAAGTGTAAATGTGAAAGGAATGCTCTGATATCATATTCCAGGAGTCATTTCGGGCTGCCATGGTGCTGCCGCACATTTATCCTATAAAAATCGTGTGACAACTGTGTACTAGAATCTAGATGGCACGCATTACAGATGTCAAAAGAATCCGTGTGGGCTCAAAGATACTTGAATATTAGAAGGATTGTTCAATTCCTATCTTCAAATGTTTTCAGAAGTATGACGTCAGGTGCGTTCATATACAAAATATTAGACAAACACTAATTATTTCCGGACGGCCGCACTATGTACATAAGTACAATAAGTAACTTCTTTTTTGTTTTTTAATATATTTTGATTTTTCGAACCCACACAACATCTGGTTAATACTCTGACTGATTCTTAGAGCTCACGACACGTTGGTGTTTTTGTTTAACAAAATTGTTCATTCAGAGGCAAAATACATTTCCTATGAATTAGCATTTCCAAAAAGTTGCGTTATATCTACTAATTAATAATTTTAACAAACATTATATTTATATAAATAAAACTAACGCTTTTCAGTCTTGGATAAGATTCTATTATAATTATATCTAATGAAAGCTGGTTAATCGACGGTAAGATATAAAGGAGAAAGGTATACGGTTGCTTCTTCGATCTTCGATCTTCGTATGACGGAATTGCCCGACAAATACCTTTCTCCTTTATATCTAATATTTTGATAATTACTCGAAGGAGTTAAAATATAGACTAAAATTAGCATGGGACGATGCAAAAACACAATTAATAAGCTAAAAATAAACTATACAGGATGTGTATACACAATCGATATTTTTCCAGAATTAAGAGTAAAAATTTTTAAACTAAAATGACATTTTGTGATTCCTATGTTCTCATGAACTAATTGAAAGAAATGTAAATGTGGCAAGACTATATTCAACAGCTACCAGTTCGTGTTAATATACAAAATCTTCAAAAATATTGTTGTCATTGATAGTTGTAACTAATAGGTGGGTTTGGGATTTTAAATACAACACAATACACAATACACCAACACACCTGTGATTTCCAGGATTTTCTTCACATTTGTATTTACTATGGATACGTTTTCTAGCATCAATTAACGTCTTAATCACTTAATCAAATTGTAAATTATCTGTGCATTACTCGTTCCACTGTTTTGTCGTAATTTCTAACACAACCGCGAAGTTTCTAACTTCACCAACGTTTGGTGGAGGCGTAGCATAAACTTTTTCTCAAAATACATTTCTCAAAATAAAGGACAACAAGGATATCACAGTACTACCAGCAGACAAAGGGAATGCAACGGTGATATTGAACAAGGAGGACTACAACAGGAAGATGGACGATCTATTGGACCCGAATACGTACCGTAAAATTTCCAAGGACCCAACAGATAAGATAGGAAGGCGAGTGAAGGAATTGGTTAAATCATCAACAAAGAAGCCTTTTTGTTCAAGCCCCTAGGGCACCTAGGATCTACGGTTTGCCAAAGATCCACAAGGATAACGTACCTTTAAGACCAATCGTTAGCGCAATAGGCTCCCCAACCTATTTGTTGGCAAAATACTTGGCGAAAACCATCCAGCCGTTTATAGGACAAACTACATCTTTTGTCAAGAACTCTGAACATTTTATTCAGATTTTGAAGGAAGTTGTCATTGACCCTCAGGATATACTCGTAAGTTTCGACGTAACATCACTCTTTACGTGTGTTCCGGTTAAGGAGGCAGTCGAAGGCCTCCGGACAACACTTGTCCCCCTAGGTCTACCAACCGATGTTCCGGATCTTGTAGAGTATTGTCTCTCCACCACATACTTTAAGTGGGCGGGAGCGATGTATGAGCAGGTAGAGGGTGCAGCCATGGGATCACCTTTGTCACCGGTAATCGCCAATTTCTTCATGGAATTGTTTGAAGAAAAAGCCATTACATCAAGTCCCTTCAAACCCAAGCACTGGGTCAGATATGTCGACGATACCTTTGTGGTTTGGCCACACGGTAGAGATAGACTTACTGAGTTCCTTCACCACCTGAACAATGTTAGTCCTTCCATCAAATTCACGATGGAAATAGAAGAGGACAATCAGCTGCCTTTCTTAGATGTGCTGGTATACAGAATGACAACGGGTAGACTTGGACATACAGTCTACCGTAAGAAGACACATACCGATCGGTACTTGAACGCCAAATCACACCACCACCCCCAACAGAAGAGAAGTGTTATTAACACTTTGTTCAACAGAGCCGAGAAGGTATGCGACTCTAGCACCTTGCACGACGAACGGAAACACTTGGAGTGGGCCCTACGCCAGAATGGATACACCAAGTCTGACATACGGGGTGTCACACAAAGAAAACCGCAAGTCTCAGAGGAACCGCAAGAGTCAAAGGGGTTCGCTTGCTTACCATACGTAAGTGGGGTATCAGAGAGAATCGGTAGAGTACTGAAGAAATCGGGTATCACGGTAAGGTACAGAGCACCAGCTAAGGTAAAGGATCTTTTGCCTAACCCAAAGGATATCACACCACTCCTGAAGAACGAAGGGGTATACAAGATAACATGTGAGTGCGGAACATGCTATGTAGGACAGACAGGACGAAGCATCGAATGTCGAATCAAGGAGCACAGTAGGGACACCCGGCTAGGCAAGATCCAACAGTCCGCTGTTGCCCAACACTGCCACGAGTCGGGACACACAATGGATTTCGATGACGCGAAGATGTTGGCAAGGGTGGGTAATTATCATCGAAGGCTTATTAGAGAAGCCATCGAAATTTACAAACATCCTGACAACATCAATCGCGAGGACGGTACTGACATTAGTAGGGTCTGGAAATCGATCCTAACGCGGTCAGGTGGAAAAACACATGGAGCGGTAGCGCCAGATGTGCGCAGTGAGGTGTAAATTCAGGTATATAAGGGAGACTTTCTTAGTAGGTCTTCAGTATTCAATTAGCTTTGAAGAAGCGACCAACATGGCTCGCGAAACGTCAGCATTAACAAATCTTGACACACGGCATAACCCGGAAGCACATTTAAATGATTCTGGCCGTGAAAGCCTACGTACTTACTTAAACAATGGGTGTTTGCTATTTTATCAAAGTAGGCCGATCATTTTTCAAATTTGCGTATAGCCATAGCTTTGGTATTGGGGCTGGCATTTTCAACTCCCTGTAAAGTCATCAATGGTTATGTGACAGATCTGTCAGAATTGTTGCGTCATTTTAGCCTGTTAAATGAGAAGGTCTGTCGGAGGCGGTGGATGGGTCACGTATCGTGCTCCTTGTGTTCACTCTGTGTCACCGCCGCCGGTACATCTTCTCATTTAACAAGCTAAAATAGCGTAATAAATCTGACAGATCTCTCTCATAACTAATGAGGACTTTGTAGGTATGTAAAAATATCAGCCCTAAATGCAAAAAATCTGTACATTAGATAAGTCTAACTCAATTTGATGTTTTGAGTATTGGTGGTGAGGAAAAACCGATCGCACCGCTTTTACCAGGATTTGAAAACATACGTTATTTTGTGAGCTATGAAGATTTTTTAAACACAATAGGTGCAAACCAAGGATGCTAAATTTCGGTAGGTAATTATATTTTTCGGTAAATTACCGGAGAACGTAAAATTATTAATTTCAAATATTATTTTACCACGGAATTAACAATTCAAAATGGTAAATTGCGCAGGTTTAAATTACCGGGTAATTAAAAATTTAAAATGCCAAATTACCGACTACCTAAAAATTAAAAATGATAAATAGCAGCAAGTTATGATAACTACTTATGGCAATTAAAATGTAGGGTATAACCTTAAAAGTCATTATTTTGCAGATAATTACCAATCACTGGTGCTTTCCCTAATTTGATAGTAGTAATTCATTATAAAAATCAGACCAAAGACTAAACTATGGGTACTAAAAATCGTATTTATAGCAGCAATTTAAAAAGGAGACAGTCAAACAGTTAAATTATAGTATAAAATTATAATAAATGTCAAACAAAATACTTAGGAAGTATTTTGTTTGACATTTGTCAGAAGTTAAAAAACAAAACTAAAAACTTTAATAAGTTTTAACTTTAATAAGCCGTTTTCCCAACAAATGGAATAAATGCTATTATAATAACACGGTAAATACAAATTTAATAATTGAGTATATATATATATATATATATATATATATATATATATATATATATATATATAGGAGAAAGGTATTTGTCGGGCAATTCCGTCATACGAAGATCGAAGATCAAAGAAGCAACCGTATACACGTGTTTCGGACTATTAGTCCTCATCAGTACGGTATAGCCAAGGAGCAAGATGGACACTCAATGGAAAAGCACTCAAATGGTTCCCTATAGGGGGTGACCAATGTCGCCAATTTGGTGCTTCAGTCCCAACATCTTCAGGATTCGAAGACAAGAAGTGACGTCGCGCCGGAGGTGACTGGTACACCCCAGGTACGCCATAGCCCATGGAAATTAAAGGAAAGCTGGTTAATCGACGGTAAGATATAAAGGAGAAAGGTATTTGTCGGGCAATTCCGTCATACGAAGATCGAAGATCAAAGAAGCAACCGTATACACGTGTTTCGGACTATTAGTCCTCATCAGTACGGTATAGCCAAGGAGCAAGATGGACACTCAATGGAAAAGCACTCAAATGGTTCCCTATAGGGGGTGACCAATGTCGCCAATTTGGTGCTTCAGTCCCAACATCTTCAGGATTCGAAGACAAGAAGTGACGTCGCGCCGGAGGTGACTGGTACACCCCAGGTACGCCATAGCCCATGGAAATTAAAGGAAAGCTGGTTAATCGACGGTAAGATATAAAGGAGAAAGGTATTTGTCGGGCAATTCCGTCATACGAAGATCGAAGATCAAAGAAGCAACCGTATACACGTGTTTCGGACTATTAGTCCTCATCAGTACGGTATAGCCAAGGAGCAAGATGGACACTCAATGGAAAAGCACTCAAATGGTTCCCTATAGGGGGTGACCAATGTCGTCAATTTGGTGCTTCAGTCCCAACATCTTCAGGATTCGAAGACAAGAAGTGACGTCGCGCCGGAGGTGACTGGTACACCTCAGGTACGCCATAGCCCATGGAAATTAAAGGAAAGCTGGTTAATCGACGGTAAGATATAAAGGAGAAAGGTATTTGTCGGGCAATTCCGTCATACGAAGATCGAAGATCAAAGAAGCAACCGTATACACGTGTTTCGGACTATTAGTCCTCATCAGTACGGTATAGCCAAGGAGCAAGATGGACACTCAATGGAAAAGCACTCAAATGGTTCCCTATAGGGGGTGACCAATGTCGCCAATTTGGTGCTTCAGTCCCAACATCTTCAGGATTCGAAGACAAGAAGTGACGTCGCGCCGGAGGTGACTGGTACACCCCAGGTACGCCATAGCCCATGGAAATTAAAGGAAAGCTGGTTAATCGACGGTAAGATATAAAGGAGAAAGGTATTTGTCGGGCAATTCCGTCATACGAAGATCGAAGATCAAAGAAGCAACCGTATACACGTGTTTCGGACTATTAGTCCTCATCAGTACGGTATAGCCAAGGAGCAAGATGGACACTCAATGGAAAAGCACTCAAATGGTTCCCTATAGGGGGTGACCAATGTCGCCAATTTGGTGCTTCAGTCCCAACATCTTCAGGATTCGAAGACAAGAAGTGACGTCGCGCCGGAGGTGACTGGTACACCCCAGGTACGCCATAGCCCATGGAAATTAAAGGAAAGCTGGTTAATCGACGGTAAGATATAAAGGAGAAAGGTATTTGTCGGGCAATTCCGTCATACGAAGATCGAAGATCAAAGAAGCAACCGTATACACGTGTTTCGGACTATTAGTCCTCATCAGTACGGTATAGCCAAGGAGCAAGATGGACACTCAATGGAAAAGCACTCAAATGGTTCCCTATAGGGGGTGACCAATGTCGCCAATTTGGTGCTTCAGTCCCAACATCTTCAGGATTCGAAGACAAGAAGTGACGTCGCGCCGGAGGTGACTGGTACACCCCAGGTACGCCATAGCCCATGGAAATTAAAGGAAAGCTGGTTAATCGACGGTAAGATATAAAGGAGAAAGGTATTTGTCGGGCAATTCCGTCATACGAAGATCGAAGATCAAAGAAGCAACCGTATACACGTGTTTCGGACTATTAGTCCTCATCAGTACGGTATAGCCAAGGAGCAAGATGGACACTCAATGGAAAAGCACTCAAATGGTTCCCTATAGGGGGTGACCAATGTCGCCAATTCGGTGCTTCAGTCCCAACATCTTCAGGATTCGAAGACAAGAAGTGACGTCGCGCCGGAGGTGACTGGTACACCCCAGGTACGCCATAGCCCATGGAAATTACCTCCGGCGCGACGTCACTTCTTGTCTTCGAATCCTGAAGATGTTGGGACTGAAGCACCAAATTGGCGACATTGGTCACCCCCTATAGGGAACCATTTGAGTGCTTTTCCATTGAGTGTCCATCTTGCTCCTTGGCTATACCGTACTGATGAGGACTAATAGTCCGAAACACGTGTATACGGTTGCTTCTTTGATCTTCGATCTTCGTATGACGGAATTGCCCGACAAATACCTTTCTCCTTTATATCTTACCGTCGATTAACCAGCTTTCCTTTAATTTCCATGGGCTATGGCGTACCTGGGGTGTACCAGTCACCTCCGGCGCGACGTCACTTCTTGCCTTCGAATCCTGAAGATGTTGGGACTGAAGCACCAAATTGGCGACATTGGTCACCCCCTATAGGGAACCATTTGAGTGCTTTTCCATTGAGTGTCCATCTTGCTCCTTGGCTATACCGTACTGATGAGGACTAATAGTCCGAAACACGTGTATACGGTTGCTTCTTTGATCTTCGATCTTCGTATGACGGAATTGCCCGACAAATACCTTTCTCCTTTATATCTTACCGTCGATTAACCAGCTTTCCTTTAATTTCCATGGGCTATGGCGTACCTGGGGTGTACCAGTCACCTCCGGCGCGACGTCACTTCTTGTCTTCGAATCCTGAAGATGTTGGGACTGAAGCACCAAATTTGGCGACATTGGTCACCCCCTATAGGGAACCATTTGAGTGCTTTTCCATTGAGTGTCCATCTTGCTCCTTGGCTATACCGTACTGATGAGGACTAATAGTCCGAAACACGTGTATACGGTTGCTTCTTTGATCTTCGATCTTCGTATGACGGAATTGCCCGACAAATACCTTTCTCCTTTATATCTTACCGTCGATTAACCAGCTTTCCTTTAATTTCCATGGGCTATGGCGTACCTGGGGTGTACCAGTCACCTCCGGCGCGACGTCACTTCTTGTCTTCGAATCCTGAAGATGTTGGGACTGAAGCACCAAATTGGCGACATTGGTCACCCCCTATAGGGAACCATTTGAGTGCTTTTCCATTGAGTGTCCATCTTGCTCCTTGGCTATACCGTACTGATGAGGACTAATAGTCCGAAACACGTGTATACGGTTGCTTCTTT
Source organism: Aphodius sticticus (assembly GCA_963966075.1). Lineage (NCBI taxonomy): Eukaryota > Metazoa > Arthropoda > Insecta > Coleoptera > Scarabaeidae > Aphodius > Aphodius sticticus. The sequence continues at coordinate 45,585,623 of OZ014506.1, read as the reverse complement.
GATCTTCGATCTTCGTATGACGGAATTGCCCGACAAATACCTTTCTCCTTTATATCTTACCGTCGATTAACCAGCTTTCCTTTAATTTCCATGGGCTATGGCGTACCTGGGGTGTACCAGTCACCTCCGGCGCGACGTCACTTCTTGTCTTCGAATCCTGAAGATGTTGGGACTGGCGCACCAAATTGGCGACATTGGTCACCCCCTATAGGGAACCATTTGAGTGCTTTTCCATTGAGTGTCCATCTTGCTCCTTGGCTATACCGTACTGATGAGGACTAATAGTCCGAAGCACGTGTATACGGTTGCTTCTTTGATCTTCGATCTTCGTATGACGGAATTGCCCGACAAATACCTTTCTCCTTTATATCTTACCGTCGATTAACCAGCTTTCCTTTAATTTCCATGGGCTATGGCGTACCTGGGGTGTACCAGTCACCTCCGGCGCGACGTCACTTCTTGTCTTCGAATCCTGAAGATGTTGGGACTGAAGCACCAAATTGGCGACATTGGTCACCCCCTATAGGGAACCATTTGAGTGCTTTTCCATTGAGTGTCCATCTTGCTCCTTGGCTATACCGTACTGATGAGGACTAATAGTCCGAAACACGTGTATACGGTTGCTTCTTTGATCTTCGATCTTCGTATGACGGAATTGCCCGACAAATACCTTTCTCCTTTATATCTTACCGTCGATTAACCAGCTTTCCTTTAATTTCCATGGGCTATGGCGTACCTGGGGTGTACCAGTCACCTCCGGCGCGACGTCACTTCTTGTCTTCGAATCCTGAAGATGTTGGGACTGAAGCACCAAATTGGCGACATTGGTCACCCCCTATAGGGAACCATTTGAGTGCTTTTCCATTGAGTGTCCATCTTGCTCCTTGGCTATACCGTACTGATGAGGACTAATAGTCCGAAACACGTGTATACGGTTGCTTCTTTGATCTTCGATCTTCGTATGACGGAATTGCCCGACAAATACCTTTCTCCTTTATATCTTACCGTCGATTAACCAGCTTTCCTTTAATTTCCATGGGCTATGGCGTACCTGGGGTGTACCAGTCACCTCCGGCGCGACGTCACTTCTTGTCTTCGAATCCTGAAGATGTTGGGACTGAAGCACCAAATTGGCGACATTGGTCACCCCCTATAGGGAACCATTTGAGTGCTTTTCCATTGAGTGTCCATCTTGCTCCTTGGCTATACCGTACTGATGAGGACTAATAGTCCGAAACACGTGTATACGGTTGCTTCTTTGATCTTCGATCTTCGTATGACGGAATTGCCCGACAAATACCTTTCTCCTTTATATCTTACCGTCGATTAACCAGCTTTCCTTTAATTTCCATGGGCTATGGCGTACCTGGGGTGTACCAGTCACCTCCGGCGCGACGTCACTTCTTGTCTTCGAATCCTGAAGATGTTGGGACTGAAGCACCAAATTGGTGACATTGGTCACCCCCTATAGGGAACCATTTGAGTGCTTTTCCATTGAGTGTCCATCTTGCTCCTTGGCTATACCGTACTGATGAGGACTAATAGTCCGAAACACGTGTATACGGTTGCTTCTTTGATCTTCGATCTTCGTATGACGGAATTGCCCGACAAATACCTTTCTCCTTTATATCTTACCGTCGATTAACCAGCTTTCCTTTAATTTCCATGGGCTATGGCGTACCTGGGGTGTACCAGTCACCTCCAGCGCGACGTCACTTCTTGTCTTCGAATCCTGAAGATGTTGGGACTGAAGCACCAAATTGGCGACATTGGTCACCCCCTATAGGGAACCATTTGAGTGCTTTTCCATTGAGTGTCCATCTTGCTCCTTGGCTATACCGTACTGATGAGGACTAATAGTCCGAAACACGTGTATACGGTTGCTTCTTTGATCTTCGATCTTCGTATGACGGAATTGCCCGACAAATACCTTTCTCCTTTATATCTTACCGTCGATTAACCAGCTTTCCTTTAATTTCCATGGGCTATGGCGTACCTGGGGTGTACCAGTCACCTCCGGCGCGACGTCACTTCTTGTCTTCGAATCCTGAAGATGTTGGGACTGAAGCACCAAATTGGCGACATTGGTCACCCCCTATAGGGAACCATTTGAGTGCTTTTCCATTGAGTGTCCATCTTGCTCCTTGGCTATACCGTACTGATGAGGACTAATAGTCCGAAACACGTGTATACGGTTGCTTCTTTGATCTTCGATCTTCGTATGACGGAATTGCCCGACAAATACCTTTCTCCTTTATATCTTACCGTCGATTAACCAGCTTTCCTTTAATTTCCATGGGCTATGGCGTACCTGGGGTGTACCAGTCACCTCCGGCGCGACGTCACTTCTTGTCTTCGAATCCTGAAGATGTTGGGACTGAAGCACCAAATTGGCGACATTGGTCACCCCCTATAGGGAACCATTTGAGTGCTTTTCCATTGAGTGTCCATCTTGCTCCTTGGCTATACCGTACTGATGAGGACTAATAGTCCGAAACACGTGTATACGGTTGCTTCTTTGATCTTCGATCTTCGTATGACGGAATTGCCCGACAAATACCTTTCTCCTTTATATCTTACCGTCGATTAACCAGCTTTCCTTTAATTTCCATGGGCTATGGCGTACCTGGGGTGTACCAGTCACCTCCGGCGCGACGTCACTTCTTGTCTTCGAATCCTGAAGATGTTGGGACTGAAGCACCAAATTGGCGACATTGGTCACCCCCTATAGGGAACCATTTGAGTGCTTTTCCATTGAGTGTCCATCTTGCTCCTTGGCTATACCGTACTGATGAGGACTAATAGTCCGAAACACGTGTATACGGTTGCTTCTTTGATCTTCGATCTTCGTATGACGGAATTGCCCGACAAATACCTTTCTCCTTTATATCTTACCGTCGATTAACCAGCTTTCCTTTAATTTCCATGGGCTATGGCGTACCTGGGGTGTACCAGTCACCTCCGGCGCGACGTCACTTCTTGTCTTCGAATCCTGAAGATGTTGGGACTGAAGCACCAAATTGGCGACATTGGTCACCCCCTATAGGGAACCATTTGAGTGCTTTTCCATTGAGTGTCCATCTTGCTCCTTTGGCTATACCGTACTGATGAGGACTAATAGTCCGAAACACGTTGTATACGGTTGCTTCTTTGATCTTCGATCTTCGTATGACGGAATTGCCCGACAAATACCTTTCTCCTTTATATCTTACCGTCGATTAACCAGCTTTCCTATATATATATATATATATATATAATTTTTACTAAAATACATTATTATTCGTTTATTTAGTGTAACACTTTACACTTCCCACTTTACCCACGTCACACTTTAGTAACACTTATTTATTAGCATATTACAGAGTGACTAAAGATAGAAAAAGTAACTAACATCAATTTTAAGTTTTCTACCTCAAAATTCTGAAACCCTATAACAATGTAAAGAATATGAGTTAACATAAAATAAACAGGTATTATTTTATGTAAAGTTTGCATACAGGGTGCATCACGGCACATGATGTGCATGGAGATCTCGGAAACTGTAAGAGCTACGTTGGTTAAATGGGACAAAAGTTGCGTAAATATGGAATCTTTGCATGGGTCACTAGTGACCCATCCAATTACGGAAAAAAAGTAAAAGCTGTCCATTTCTATTTTCTTGAATAACTTTGCTATGACAATAAATAGAAAGTCAAAATGATGCATTCTTACACAAGAGTATACACTGAAGCCATTGTTGCTGTCAACAAATGATTGCAAGTTTTAGTTGAGCGACATACAACATTTCTATATTTATGGACAGTATATTCAATTTATACAGATTTAAATAGAATATTGATGGCCTAGCTGCAATACGACGTATCACCTATGCTTTAACCAAAGTGAGACGTGGTATTGCAGCTATGCCATCGATATTTAAAATGTTTTACAACTATGTATAACACGTTTACGAAATTAGCACAAAATACAATACAAGGTCACATTAGGTGGCCCGTCAGATCTCCCGACTTAATCCCCATGGATTTATTTTCTATGAGGCTAGATAAAAAGTAGTATCTATACAATGAACTGTGATACTGTAAAAGAACTTCAGGCGGCAGTGTAGAACAAATATATCAACTATGTGAGGTTCCATTGGATATTTACAGATATAAGTAGAATATCAAGAATGCTCTATAACCGCATGTATGAATAATACGTTCATGATAGAACAGAATTTTCACAAAATGTTAAAAGTATACCTACGTTAAAATTAACGAACTAATATGTTCACAAACTTACCTAATTTTACAAAAATAGGATTATGTTTGGCCTTGTAAGAGCAATGCTTTATTTATTATTATTACAAATTAAAAGCGGCCCAAATGAAGCACAGAAAGTAATTAGTACATATTAAATCAGGTTCTTGTCTATTTCTAAACTTGACCATTATTATTAAGATCTATTAAGTATCCCTAAAATCCCTCTTCACTACTACCTGAAGGTCCTGCATTGTATCATAGTTCCGTAGATACACTCTGGTTTTTATGAATCCCCATGAAAAAGGCTATGCTCTCAGCCAACAAAATAATCAAAATAAATCTCTCCCGCCCAAGTCACATTATAGAAATTTATGAACCACACCCCGTACAACGCAAAAAAAACACAACTCTGTATAAATAACCATCTTAACTACTTGGTATGAATACAGCGTCCCAGCACACATTGGACGAGTGTCTCTATGTGTCCTTTTACAATTTATTTGTCTCCGTGATGCTCGACCAGTCTTCCCGGAGGAAATCCGGCATCTCCGGTACCGTTTTCAGCTGAGATGGTGAAACCGCGAGTCGTCTTCATTGGTTTCCACTAAGCGGCGCAGCGGCACAGTCGTACCTCTTTGCGATCCAGTTGTTGAATAATATATCTAACTGTAGCCAGGGCTATATAAAGATAATCGGCCAGATCTATGTATAATTCTAGTGGAATATGTTGACATTCTGCGGTCCTTATACAGATCCCAGATATACGTGAAGACATAAAGATACTGGTCAGTGAATGGTAGTCTCTAGCAGTTCGAGGTGGGTCTTTGTCTCGAGGGTTTAGAGACCTAGATAGATGCGGAGATTTAGTATGGAGTTTACTAGACCAAATATGTTGTTTGTTATACTTGTGGTAACCATACTACGAAGTGCATGGTCGTTTTTAGAACATATCAAGATTAAAGTCAAATCAAAAAAATCTGATGTGGCCAGGCACATGACTTTATCATACTATATATTAAACTAATAGTTTAGCTGCATGCGATTCTATTTGATCAAGATCGGCTATGTCTGCATTAAAATAAAACTAGTAGAACTAGACAGATATCTCGATTAAAGCTGCGTTCGGATATTGTACTCCGTTGACACCGGGTACACCGTCCAAATGACACTTATGTGTTATTGGGTGTAAAAACTGTAACGGTGTTCAATATCCGAACGCAGCCTATATTGACAGTAGTATTTTCAAAACATTAGCGTTTGACACTAGCTACTGTCATTAGAATACAAAAATCTGACATATCCTGGCTACTAGTTTTAATGGAGTACGACCGATCTCGATGAAATAGAATCTCCTCATGCAGCTAAACTATAAAGTCCACCAAAAAATGTCGTATACATAAATTATAGAAAATTTCCTATCCTTTAATTTATTATTTAACTATTTTGACGACATTACACAAATAGCGGCTCATTTGCAAAATCTTCGAAAAATGCTAAGAGTAAACCACCAGTTCCTTTGGACCGTTTTCAACAGAAAGCTTTTCAGCTCTAAGTTTGGTTATGAAACTTCTAAATATGAAGTTTCGTCCCGATACCTTTAGTAGTTTCTCCGGAATCGTCGCCACAAAAACGGGTACACACACACACACACACACACACACACACACACACACACACACACACACACACACACACACATACACACACATACACAGACATTTTTTTGTACCTTGGTCAAAAATGTTCAGGGGACCCGAAAAGACATATTTCCGCTAAAATCTCAAAAAATTTTTTTGGCCCGATTACAGTACTTTACATACTGCGTATGATAAAGTAAAAAATCTGATGTGGCCAGGCACATGACTTTATCATACTATATATAAAATTAATAGTTTAGCTGCCTGAGATTCTATTTGATCGAGATCGGCTATGTCTGCATTAAAATAAAAATAGTAGAACTAGACAGATATCTCGATTAAAGCTGCGTTCGGATATTGTACTCCGTTGACACCGGGTACACCGTCCAAATGACACCTACGTGTTATTGGGTGTAAAAAGTGTAACGGGGTTCAATATCCGAACGCAGCCTATATCGACAGTAGCATTTTCAAAACATTAGCGTTTGACACTAGCTACTGTCATTAGAATCAAAAAATCTGACATATCCTGGCTACTAGTTTTAAAGCAGTACGACCGATCTCGATGAAATAGAATTTGCTCATGCAGCTAAACTATAAATTCTACCAAAAAATGTCATATCCATAAATTATAGAAAATTTCCTCTCCTTTAATTTATTATTTAACTATTTTGACGACATTACACAAATAGCGGCTCAATTGCAAAATATTCGAAAAATGCTATGAGTAAACCACCAGTTCCTTTGGACCCTTTTCAACAGAAAGCTTTTCAGCTCTAAGTTTGGTTATGAAACTTCTAAATATGAAGTTTCGTCCCGACACCTTTAGTAGTTTCTCCGGAATCGTCGCCACAAAAACGGGTACACACACACACACACACACACACACACACACACACACACACACACACACACACACACACACACACACACACACACACATACACACACACACACACACACAGACATTTTTTTGTACCTTGGTCAAAAATGTTCAGGGGACCCGAAAAGACATATTTCCGCTAAAATCACAAAAAATTTTTTTGGCGCGATTACAGTACTTTACATACTGCGTATGATAAAGTAAAAAAATTTAAATTCTTATAGTAATCAATGGTCTTCATAAATTTGACTACAAAACTGAAATTATGAGCTTTCAGTTGGGGTTGACAATATTCTGTCGATCCTGACCCGGAGAAACATCATTTTGGTGCGACAATTTTGGTCAACACTGATATTTTCCCATTAGCAATGATTTCGATAGACTCTTTATTCGAATATGGTAACACAAGCAAATAAAATTCTAACGTATGTTATTCTTGTTTATTTGTGGGTACATGTTTCGAGATCAACGTCTTGTCATCAGACCATACTGGAAAAACAGAAAAAAACTTATCACGTGTCATATAGGTTATGTTGAACAGATTCGGTCAAGTTGTAGTAGTTCACGAACAGTAAGAAATATAAATAAATAAATAAATAAATAATAAATTTATTAACCCAGTCAAAAAGACTTGCATCACCGCACCTCAGGGTGAAATTCTGGTGTGTTCTTCCTGCAGATTATACTATAACCGAAACAAAATAAATCTAACCATACTATAACCAAAACAAAATAAATCTAACCTGGGTTAATTATACCGGCTAACAAATATTCGCGTAACGTGTTTTTTAGCCTATAAAGAGACGGTCTATCACGAAACATATTCAACGCAAAATTAAGCTGCCTTGCAGCATTATATGTAAAACATCTTTTAAACATTTCCAGCCTATGGCGGGGCAATGCGATCCCATTTCTGCCTCTAGTAACACGTTCGTGAACATCATTCTAATTATCATCTTACGGCGCAGGTAATTCGGGATATGAGTTGTTAAAATCTTATAGAAAAATACTATTGAATGTATTAACCGTCTATCCTCCATACGTAAATCACCGTGATTTCTTATAGATTCCCGCACACTCACTCTTCTTGGTATGTTATATATTAAACGATAACATGAATTTGGCATTCGCTGGATACGCTTTACTTTTGAAGACCGCAAACAAAAATGGTACACCACATCACAAAAATTAAAGTTGGAAAGCACTAGAGACTCGCACAGTAACTTCCTCGTTGGTACGTCCAACAGACGGCGGTGCACGTACACAGTCTTCAGTCCGGCAAATGATCGTCGCAATAAGCGTGTTGTATTGTCCTGGAACCGGAGATCTGAGTCCATGTAAACGCCCAGATTCCTAACACAATCCGAATAGGATAGCGGATTTCCCCCGACGAACACAGTCAACCGAGTCCGGACCATGTCCCTTGCCTTCCGAGCCCCAAAGAGTATGCACTGTGATTTGGTCAGAAAATCCGGTCACCCTTTGTAGGTCCTCATCAATTTTCTCCTGGGCTTGCGTGGTCTCATCGGGGTAGAATGACATGTACAACTGTGTATCATCAGCATATAAGTGGTATGACATACTTTGAAGAACTAGCGGGAGGCGCGCGGTGTATATACAATACAAAAGGGGACTTATTATAGCGCCCTGTGGTACTCACCGGCAATATTCCGGAACTGACAGCACGTGCCCTTACCATCTGACTCCTACCACGCAAAAAGGGACCAATCAATGCAGTCGCCGATCCGCTGAAGCCAACCATCCGGAGTCGCGAGAGAAGTATCCGATGGCTTAAGGTGTCAAAAGCACGGCTATAGTCTAGTAGTACCAGAATGCTAATCTTTCCTTGGTCCGTTGCAGCTATTATGTCATCGGTAATATGTGCCAAAGCCGATGCGCAGCCATATCCTGGTCGGAAACCAGATTGATGGTCGGGCAGCAACCCATTATTATGAACATATGTTCTTAGTTGACCCTCAATAGCCCTCTCAAAAAGGTTGCTGAATGCTGGCAGTATACTAACCGGCCGGAGGTCGCTATAAGTTTGCGCGTTTTGCTTCTTTGGGACTGGCCTCACCAGCGCGCACTTCCATATTTCCTGAACGATCGAAGTCTCGATGCAGCAGTTTACTATATGGGTCACATAATCCAGGAGCATAGCCATACAGAGTCTCAGCATGCGGGCACTGATCCCGTCCACGCCCACCACATCTGTCTTTATCCTGGAGAGAGCACTTAATACGTTGTCCTGGGATACCTCACAGAAACAAAACCCTCGACCATCCGCAGCCATGTCAGACTGCTCATCATCGGATTGGACGTCGTCAAGAAGCCCACCAGCCAGGAAGCTCTCATTAATCGCATCCAAATCGTCTAGATGTCTGGGCAGCGGACACGCTCTGCTCGTTAAGACATCGAGATTCCTCAACTCCCGCCAGAGAACCTTTTTATCTCTTCCGGCCATTCGACATCGGTACTGTAGATATGCTCTTTTCTCTCTTTTTATGGCCCGTTTTGTTTCATTTTTTAAGACCCTGTAGAATTCATAATGGACGGGATCTAGGGAGGATTTGTAACGTTTGAGAGCGTTATCTCTCGTCTTGATCATGCAGCGTATGTTATATGTTAGCCAGTGCGCCGCAGGTCTTCGTGGTATGAACTCCCTCACCGGTGCATGTCTGTCAAATAGCTGAGCAACATTTGAATTAAAGAAGGACACTTTTTGATTGACATTAACCATGTCGTAGATGCTGTACCAAGGTATCTCATACAGGTCGGCTGTGAAATCGTCCATATTAAAGTCCCTGTACAACCTACAGACAATCGGCGGTCGTTCGCTATCCCAATCACCAGTGCGAAACACGCCGAAGATTCCCATGTGATCCGCCAAACCACAGGTTCCCACAACTCCCGAACGGTCAACCACGACATCACGACTCACTATCACTAGATCGAGCAAAGTCTGAGAAGTTGGTGTAAGTCTTGTCGGCTCCTCAATCACTTGTCGACAATTATATGACTCCAGAAGATGTAGCAGTTGACGAGCTCGGCCATCCCGTCTAGAGAGCACATCGACATTGAAATCCCCCATACAAATCATTTGACTGCTTGCCAGCTGCATAGAACAGACAGCCTCTCCGAAACATTCTATAAACTGTGCAACGTCACCCCTGGGCTGTCTGTAGACAACTCCCACGGCCACCATTCCATCACGCGTCCTCAACCTTATCCAGAGCTGCTCGATGTGGTCCACCGAACTTGACAACGCCACACTGTGAGTCATAGATGACCTTACGTACATGGCCACACCTCCTCCCCTTCCAGCTCGATCAATTCGCAACAGCCCATATCCATCAATTCCAAAAGCTGAGCCTGGAAGTGCTTCAGTAATCCAAGTTTCAGACAGTGCGATAACGTCATGGTCAGAAGATGCAATGTAGTCTCTAAGTTCCAAAAAATTAGCCGATAACGACCTTACATTAAAGTGACATACACTCAAAGACATCTCAATATGCACTCATCCGAGCAAACAAAACACAAGGAGGGGGCACCTAGGAAGTTCTTCTCGCACCTAGCGGCTCCTCAAGGTGACTGACAGGAGAGAACGGCAGAGCCAGGGCCAGGTTTTCCAAAGGGGTTTATGGGAGGAAAAACAAAAGCTTACTAATACTAACAACATTTACAATTGTACATACCCACAAACACAACAAGACGACTGACGCACATGTTAGCATTTAGTTTTGTAGGTCTTCTTTCGCAAGTTACGATGGTCCGTATTTCCCTTCCTTTTAGAGTCAGCCCCGCTCGGACCGGGCGTCCCTATTCTGGACTTTTCAACACCCTCTTCAGAGACGCTTTCAATAGCAACACGGGTGTTATCCCGCTCAAAGACCTCATCCACCACAGCAGAAGTCACCGAAGGTGTCGTCGCAGCGCTACTGGCTTTTGGCGGAGGCACTATTACACCGTCCCCAACGGCTTCCCCCGGTACGCAATTACGCAATCGGTCGACTGTATATTCCTCATCTTGTACGAACAGTTTATTTGCTTTGATGTACGCGGGGATGCCCTGATTACGGGCATGCTTCATGTGAGCGTAGAGTATTTCCTATCCTCCCTATCTTCCGGGCACAGATCATCGGAAATCGAAATACCCGAACCCTTAAGCTTAGAAATATTTTTAAAAATCCGTTGTTTTGTAATGTATGAGACAAACTCTACACAAACAACATTACTGCTGCCAAGCTTGAACACATTATCAAGGTCCGATACAGATAATGCGATCCCCAAAAGACTATTTAGTTTACCCAAAATGAAATTGTAATCGTCAATCTTATTTGGGACTTCCAAACCAAAAACTACAATGTTATTCTTCCTACTTTTTCTTTCCAATTGCAGAAGTCGCTTTTCCAAGGTAACGTTCTTTATTCTCTCACCCAACAATTCGTTCAAGTTTCCAAAGTCCGCACGTATCTCGCTCAGTTTATCGTCCAAATACAACTTTAGTTTTTCGAACAGGTCATCGAAAGCGGTGGAGTTTACAACAAGTTTTTCCTGCATAGCCTGCATACGGTCGGCCTTAAATTGACCTCTATGTGTAGTGGTAATTCGGGGAAGAATCGCACGCAGACACAACCACAAACAAAGTTCACAAACTGATCACCGAACCTTAATGTAATTGAACAAAATATGCCCTTCCCGCAGAACCAACAATTTAAAACAAGAGATTATCACAAAAAACCACCGAAAAGCCTCACTAGCTCACAAAACCGACCGTCCCGCACAACGTCCACAATATCCAGTTCTATGGCAGATATGTAGATGATATCCTCATAGTGTATGGTGGCAGAGAGGCGTATGTTGCAGCTCTGCACACCATCCTAAATAATCTTGGAGCACTACAATTCACGCTAGATAATGAAAAGAACAATAGCCTTTAGTGTTGGGCTTAACGGTGACTTTTCGGTCACTGTGACTTTCAAACCGGTGACTTCAAAGTATTAGTGACTTTTACAGGTGACGAAGACACTGTTAAGAAAACGTACGATTCAGCGGGTGCCGTACCAGCGCGCGCCCGGCGCCGGCGCGGCACTGGAATCATTTGCTGTATATGCAACCAAACATACTTAAGCGTACATAGGGATGTATCTACGGTTGTTTGCAATAAAAATAGGTACATGGTACATTGCCATAGTGTAAACTGTTCTCATTACTGTCAATTTAACTGTCATAGTATATTTCAAATAACAGCACAAAACACGTATTGTCAATAAATAAGTAAATTCAAGTAAATAACAATATATTTTTATTCGTTGGCTTCTAACACATTTGTTAATTTCAAAACAGTCAAACTTCCATAACTCGAACCGTCATTTGCCACGAGAAACGCTCGAGTTTGACTTCGATTTATTAAAAAAATCTGATGTGGCCAGGCACATAACTTTATCATACTATATATAAAATTAATAGTTTAGCTGTATGAGATTCTATTTGATCGAGATCGGCTATGTCTGCATTAAAATAAAACTAGTAGAAGAACTAGACAGATATGTCGATTAAAGCTGCGTTCGGATATTGTACCCCGTGGACAGCGGGTACACCGGCCAAATGACACGTGTTATTGGGTGTAAAAAGTGTGAAGGTGCGTTCCGATTGATGGTAATGGTAGGTAATAGCGGTGGTACCAGACGAAATTATAGTATTTCTCATATGTCGTGATGGTGACACATATTAGTTTGCATGTACTATCTGCGCCAAAAAAAAGTCGTACAGCTAATTTTTACATAATGTGGCTTGCTTTTATTTGTCAACTTGTCAGTTGATGCATTTTACGTTGCATTTTTCGTACTTAAGATTAATGTCAGAATGACAGTGTTCAGGTTATAAAAGAACCATTTACAAAGCTAGCAAAAATATGTTCAGTATATTTGGTTGCATATGTGGTGTACGACTTTTTTTTGGCGCGCATAGTACATAAACTTGAACCCCTAGCAATTTTTATTAGAAATACTATAATGGCGTCTAACACCACTGCCATTAGCACTAATGAAAACGCACCTTAACGGTGTACAATATCCGAACGCAGCTTGTATTGACAGTAGTATTGTCAAAACATCATTAGAATCATATCTGACATAATATAATCTGACATATCGAGGCTACTAGTTTTAATGCAGTACGACCGATCTCGATGAAAGAGAGAATTTCCTCATGCAGCTAAACTATTGGTTGTACCAAAAAGTATCGTGGTCATAAATTATTCAGAATTTCGTCTAGTTTAATTTGTTATTTACTATTTCGACGAAATTCCAGAAATGGCGGCTTATTTACAAAATCTTTCAAAAATGCTAAGACTAAACCTCCAGTTCCTTTGGACCCTTGTTAACAGAAAGCTTTTCAGCTCTAAGTTTGGTCATGAATCTTCTAAATATGAAGTTTCGTCCCGATACCTTTAGTAGTTTCTCCGGAATCGTCGCCACAAAAAACGGGTACACACACACACACACATACACACAACCACACACACACACAGACATTTTTTGTACCTTGGTCAAAAATGTTCAGGGGACCCAAAAAGACATATTTCCGTTAAAATCTCAAAAAAATGGCACGATTACTATACTTTACATACCTACTACGTATGATAGAGTAAAAATTACTTTAGCTCTCGATGAGTTTGTACTTCCCAGTTCCCACTAACGTTCGACTAACGCGCCATCTGTTGGTAACCGATTGAATTTATTGAAACTCATGGCAATATAGAAATCACAAACAGTGTACCTTGGCAGGCAGTGACTGTAGCAGCAACCAGTAACCTGTGACTGAGAGTTATTAGTGAGTTATTATTAGAGTTATTTATCACTATTAATAAGAATTTAAATAAAAATGCCTGGAAATTGAAATATATAGGAAGCCCACTACGACAGACACTATAATCCCATATTCCTCCAGCCTCCTACAACTCCTCCCCTAATAAATGTGCTGCCTTCCGTTATTATTTTCATAGACTTTTCAATGTTCCCCTTAGCTAAGATACATACACTAAAGAGATCCGTACCATTATTCAAATTGGCAAGAATAATGGATACAATAGTAAATACATTCAAAATATCTTCAATGACAGCAAAATAATATCATTAAAATTATCTACCCAAACCACCGTGCACCCAACAAATTCATTTCATTACATTTTTAGGGAAACATTTCTTACAAATTGAACACTCTTTTGCATAAATATGACAAACATCATTCAAAAATAATGGTAAGGTTGGCCTAATTGCCAACAACAAATTTAAAATAGATCCTCTCGTATAGTGGTGTCACATAGTGGTGTTTATAGCATAACATGTTCTGAATGCAATAACATATAGATAGGCCAATCTGGTAGAAACATCCACTCGTTATAAAGAACACTTGACAAATTACAATTCATATGTATTCAAACACATCCAAGAAACAAACCATAAAATAGAGATAATCATCCTCGAACTACTGCATGATATTGGCAAGTAAAAAGACTAGATTTATAGTTTAAACGAAGAATGGGTGATACATAAATACCACGTGAGAGCACCAAATCTTCTAATGAACCAAGTTGTGGAAACAAACAAATATCGTATATAACAATATTTTGGAGACTGTGGCGAACTTAATAATAAAATTATAAACCCCTAACCACAACAAGTATTTTAGAACCTAAATACGTATTTCAGCAACTAAGTTGCCATCTTCAGTAGAAACTAAAAAGAAAAGAGATTAGCACTTCATAGTATCTTTACTGGATATTGTCCAAGCAAATCACTAGTGGAAGTCAACTAGTGATTTGCTTGGACAATATCCAGTAAAGATACTATGAAGTGCTAATCTCTTTTCTTTTTAGTTTCTACTGAAGATGGCAACTTAGTTGCTGAAATACGTATTTAGGTTCTAAAATACTTGTTGTGGTTAGGGGTTTATAATTTTATTAAATATCGTATGTTTAACAAACTTTTAAAAACTCCCGCTATACAGAGTGCGCCACCGCAAATGAATAGCTGACATACTTCACACCGAAGCCTAAAGCAACGGTGTTAAAACACAATTTATTGTTTATAAGAGGTGTGTATATATAATTTGTTAATTTGAATAGATCGGGTGGTGTCTGTATTGTACTACCTGCATTTTGAATGGTTTTTACGGTTCGTGAACTACTACAACTTGACTGTTCAACATAACCTATATGACACGTGATAAACCCTCATCGTATTTTTGACGGTAAATACCAATTATCTTTTTTGATTTGATTACAATCAGGGCCGGCCTAAGCTTTTGCGGGGCCGGGTTCAAACAAATGCGCGGGCCGGGTACCAAATGCGCGGGTAAAAAAAAAATGCTTGTGCAATTAATGTCAAAACATGCATTTTTCAAAAAATCATTCTGACGTAAGGATAAAGAAAGAAAAGTATTCATTTTGGATAGTAAAAGTATCGCATTTTCGACAGTTATTATTGGTTTGCGATTCTAATATGACTTGTAGTGAACTACTTCTAGTGAACATGAAGAATATAAAAAGGTGGCGTTTTCAAAATTTTTTTATGGAAACCATGGACAATGTACTATTTC
Organism: Aphodius sticticus; assembly: GCA_963966075.1. Lineage (NCBI taxonomy): Eukaryota > Metazoa > Arthropoda > Insecta > Coleoptera > Scarabaeidae > Aphodius > Aphodius sticticus. The sequence goes on along the minus strand of OZ014506.1, from coordinate 45,570,261 downwards.
CACCGAAAATTCAAAGTTAGGCTTAAACGCATTAACCTATGCACTACTGACAATCGTACTGAAATAATTATTGTTTATTCAGTTTACAATAATCCATTTATTTAATTATTTTTCCATCGATCGTTTATTTATGAGTCAGTTTAGTGAATAGGAAATCATTTATTAAACAACTCTATTAATGCACGATTTCTATTAATGCATGATTTTGTTATAGCCAATCACACGACGTAAAGACGTCGTTTGATTGGCCAATCAAACATATGTGAAATGAAACCTTCCAATCAAAACATACCGCCCTCTAGAGCTGTCAGTGTCAAATTACATAAATTGTCTAAATTGCCTAAAAAGACATCGGCGAAGAAAAATCTATGTAGACGACGCTAGAAGATAACGATCGACGAAAAAATTTTGTAACCAACTCGAATATTAAACGGCGATTAATGATCTCGACAATTAACGCTCGAGCGTTAAACAGTCTCGATCATTAATCGCTCTATTTAATATACTTGTTGGTTAAATAACTATATTCTTATAACAGTATTACTGACATTGTGTTATGGTTACAGACATGTTAGGATTTCTACAGAACACATCTTTTCTACCAAAGCACTCCTTGTTTTTATTATCTGTAGTAACTGGACCATCCCCATAAACTTCTCCGTTAACAAGTCTCGAAATAAATAAATAGAACTGACGATTTTGCCGGCTTTAATAACAAAATGCCAAGTAAAAACTTTGTTGGTATATGTAAATAGGACCTATCAGCAACTACTCTCACAACGTCATGTACTTTGTTCGTTTGGTAATGCAACGGTACTGTAGTGATTGTAGCGAAGTAATTTTCTAAGCATGGTTTGTGGATGCCCACTTCTTACGTTGTAATACTCATTAACAGATGGCGCCAACGGAACATTGTTGGCGCGGTAAGATTGTAAAGCCTCCCCCAGACTCAGTTGAATCGTTTTTGTCGCAAATCGTTGTATTCTTTTTGTGGTATCGTAACCACCTTTCTGAAATACATAGCTAAGTTATTTCGTCGCTGTCGCGGCGACAAAATCGCCTGAGTCTGGGGGAGGCTTCACTTGTAACCTTGCGACGTAGTTAGCGGCACTATATAAAGTGCGGGGCCGTCCAAAGTGCGGGGCCGGGTTCCGGGGAACGCGCTGAACCCGCCTCGGGCCGGCCCTGATTACAATGTTATGTTTAAGATGTGTTGTGATACCTTTTTCTGTTTTTCCAGTAGGTATGATGTGATGACAAGACGTTGGTCTTGAAACATGTAACCAGAAATAAACAAGAATAATACGCTGGAATTTTATTTGCTTGTCTTACCATATTACACATTCAAATGACCATGGAGACATTCATCCCATTGAGTCTTTATTCGAGATTTTTATTTTATTTTTTTTTTGTAGACGAGCTACCATAAACACAATTTACTATAAAAATAGTTAAATATATAAGATTTTTTTTATAATGACCTTTAGTTTATACATTGTTAATCCATGAAGAAAAAGGTATATACTACTTTTTCTTAAATACTGTAAAAATAATAATAATAAAATAATAATGGTTCTCACAGTGCAAGCGCCCCAATATCGGAGTATGTCCTAATAATAATAACAAGCAGCGGACATTTTATCCCCTATATTGTGTGATTCCCCATCGTGTGCACAACCATGCGCCAGCTCCTAACCGCTCTCCTTCTGAGTCCTCTCCTCCTCACCCCGTCCTCTTAACCTCCTCCTCACCACAAACTGTTTTTGAGAACTCATAAAGTTATTCCTGCTAAAATTAGCAAAAAAGTAAAAGAAGTAAGAAAAAGTGGAATATACATTTTTGTGCAGTATTTTATACAATCGTGACCATTTAGCGGACGAAAAAACCGCGGACGAGCACGTTAGGGGTAGCTTTTAGTGGTTTTATGACCGGGTCAACCAGGTGGTTGGAACTTGTAGATCATGGCATGTAGATCCAAACACAATACTGCACTTGTGAACAATTTGAAACAATATAAACCGCGTTCCATAAATCGTATACCAGCTCTTGATAGACGTTTTAAAATTGAACCTTCTTTGCGTCCCTGAAGTTGAACATTAGATAATAAAGTTCCGTGCTACTAAATTTTTTTCTTTTATCAACTTTATAAGCATCTGCATGACACATTTTATTCGATCTTCATCCAGTTTTAAAATAAACGATTTTTATAGATAGTCCTGTGCATTACTATTATAAGACCATTACGTTACCCGTTCACAAATAAAACCGTGCAATATACGAGACTACCAGACATACCAGTGCCTCTAACAAAATCGGCACAAAGTCAATGTTTACGCCGTACGTCAACGGGATATTTATAAAATGACCGAATATTAACGGCCATAGGAACGCTCAACAATGCTTCAATTCGATCGTGCGAACCGTTCATCACTTTACACGGTACGTGATTTAACCTCAAAAACTGCAAAGAACAACTCGGTGATGCTCCCGGACTTATAAAACAAATTCATGACTGAATCGTAATCGCACGCAGTCGGTATTCAACTGTTTCAAACGTTAAAACAAGAAAATCGCGAACTGTCGGGTCGACGCTCCGGATTTTTACCGTCGATTTTCGATTGTTTCTACATGTGCTTGTTTTGTGCCGTTTTGTTTTGAGTGAAAATGTTTTGTACCGAGTGTTCGGAAACCATCATTGAAGAGATAGACATTGTGGCAAAAATCAAGACGTCTTATAAATACACGTATGAGGTAAGTTACTAAATCTGAGTGCAGTTTCATTCTTAGAATTTAGGTGCGTTTCAAGGTTTGTTGAGTTGGTATGCCTTGAGAGCATGACAGTCGTAAGAGTGATCTGAATTTAAAGGATATGACTACAAGAGTTTGCGGAAAATATGTGAAATTTGGCAGGGGTTTGGATGGGTAGTGTTTCGGACCAAGAGACTACCCGCAGAACTACATCAATCAATGCCAAAACGAGAATCTAGTAAAACAAACCACGGTCTTGTTATTATCAATTTTGATTATTACAATAAAAAATCTGATGTGGCCAGGCACATGACTTTATCATACCATATATAAAATTAATAGTTTAGGTGCATGAGATATTATTTGATCGAGATCGGATATGTCTGCATTAAAATAAAACTAGTAGACCTAGACAGATAAATCGATTAAAGCTGAGTTCGGATATTGTACTCCGTTGACACCGGGTACACCGTCCAAATGACACGTGTTATTGCGTGTAGAAAGTGTGAAGGTGCGTTCCGATTGGTGGCAATGGTAGGTAATGGCGGTGGTAGCAGACGAAATTATAGTGTTTCTCACATGTCGTGATGAAATTCTATTAGAAATACTATAATGGCGTCTACTACCACTGCCATTAGCACTAATGAAAGCGCACCTTAACGGTGTTCAATATCCGAACGCAGCTTGTATTGACAGTAGTATTGTCAAAGCATTAGCGTTTGACACTGTCTACCGTCATTATATTCACATCTGACATCTAATCTGACATATCCTGGCTACTAGTTTTAATGCAGTACGACCGATCTCGATGAAATAGAATTTGCTCATGCAGCTAAACTATTGATTGTACCAAAAAATGTCATAGTCATAAATTATTCAGAATTTCCTCTAGTTTAATTTATTATTTAACTATTTCGACGAAATTCCAGAAAACCGGCTTATTTACAAAATCATTCAAAAATGCTAAGACTAAACCTCCAGTTCCTTTGGACCCTTTTTAACAGAAAGCTTTTCAGCTCTAAGTTTGGCCATGAAACTTCTAAATATGAAGTTTCGTCCCGATACCTTTAGTAGTTTCTCCGGAATCGTCGCCACAATAAACGGGTACACACACACACACACACACACACACACACACACACCCACATCCACACACACAGACATCTTTTTGTACCTTGGTCAAAAATGTTCAGGGGACCCAAAAAGACATATTTCCGCTAAAATCTCAAAATTTCTTTTTGGCACGGTTACAATACTTTACATACTACGTATGATAAAGTAAAAATTAATTAATACGAATTTGTTAACATGGTAAAGGAATGGCTGGCGTTCAAAAGTCAGGGGGGGAGGGGGTACATAAATGTTGGTATAAATAGTGGAATAGTTATTCCCAGTATAAATAGTGCTATTCCGCCTTCCAATGGCTAAAATATTTGTGTTGTCATAGCAATAACAACTTATACTGGTATTTATACCAATATTTAGTTATACCATGGTATAACGTGCTTTGTAAGATCGGCCCTTAATTGATGAAATTTAAGCCCCGTTTACATCTGTGCAACTCAAACGGGCAATTCAATCAACAAGTCGCATGCGATTTTTTAAATATTATCATGTTGCATGGAATTAGTATCAGTTCTAAATACATTCTAGGAATTTTTGTTTAAAAACTGAATTATTGTTATGTATTTCTGTGGAAAGATAAATAAAACCATTTTTAAGGATCGACACTATGCGGGTGTTGCAATGCTTTCTGAATCACACTTGGATATTGTGGACAGTTTCTTCGAGTTCTAGATTGGTTCTAGTAAAATTAATGCAGCTTTAAAAAATCTGATGTGGCCAGGCACATGACTTTATCATACTATATATAAAATTAATAGTTTAGCTGCATGAGATTCTATTTGATCGAGATCGGCTCTGTCTGCATTAAAATAAAACTAGTAGAACTAGACAGATATCTCGATTAAAGCTGTGTTCGGATATTTTACTCCGTTGACACCGGGTACACCGTCCAAATGACACTTACGTGTTATTGGGTGTAAAAAGTGTAACGGTGTTCAATATCCGAACGCAGCCTATATTGACAGTAGTATTTTCAAAACATTAGCGTTTGACACTAGCTACTGTCATTAGAATAAAAAAATCTGACCTATCCTGGCTACTAGGTTTAATGCAGTACGACCGATCTCGATGAAATAGAATTTGCTCATGCAGCTAAACTATAAATTCTACCAAAAAATGTCATATACATAAATTATAGAAAATTTCCTCTCCTTTAATTTATTATTTAACTATTTTGACGACATTACACAAATAGCGACTCATTTGCAAAATCTTTGAAAAATGCTAAGAGTAAACCACCAGTTCCTTTGGACCCTTTTCAACAGAAAGCTTTTCAGCCCTATCAAAAAATGTCTGTGTGTGTGTGTGTGTGTGTGTGTGTGTGTGTGTGTGTGTGTGTGTGTGTGTGTGTGTGAGTGTGTGTGTGTGTGTGTGTGTGTGTATGTGTGTGTGTGTGTGTGTATGTGTATGTGTACCCGTTTTTTGGGGCGACGATTCCGGAGAAACTACTAAAGGTATCGGGACGAAACTTCATATTTAGAAGTTTCATAACCAAACTTAGACATGGAAAGCTTTCTGTTGAAAAGGGCCCAAAGGAACTGGAGGTTTAGTGTTAGCATTTTTGAAATATTTTGCAAATAAGCCGCCATTTCTGGAATTCCGTCGAAATAGTTATATAATAAATTAAAGAAGATGAAGTTCTGAATAATTTATGATTATGAAATTTCTTGGTAAAATTAATATATTTAGCTGCAAGAGCAAATTCTATTTCGTCGAGATCGCTCGTACTGCATTAAAACTAGTAGCCAGAATATGTCAGATTATATGTCAGATATGATTCTAATGATAGTAGGTACTGTCACACGCTAATGTTTTGACAACCTACTGTCAATATAAGCTGCGTTCGGATATTGTATACCATTACACTTTTTACACCCAATAACACGTAAGTGTCATTTGGACGGTGTACCCGGTGTGAACGGAGTACAATATCCGAACGCAGCTTTAAGCTTTATCTGTCTAGTTCTACTAGTTTTATTTTAATGCAGACAGCCGATCTCGCTCAAATAAAATCTCATGCATCTAAACTATTAATTTTATATATAGTATGATAAAGTCATGTGCCTGGCCACATCAGATTTTTTAAATTAATAGTAAAAAAATTGGTGCTCCATAGAAAAAAAATTATAATCGGATTGCTAGTTTAACGATGTTCACATAAAAACAATAATTTTTGTATGAAAACTGATTATAAAATTTACCAAAAGTTGTTTTTAAATTTGTTAACCATTTTAAATAAAATAGGGCCTAGTAAATATAAACGCCATGGGCCAAGTTCCCAAAACTCTAAGGCCATGTTTAGACGATGCCAGCTGCTGACAGACAGCTACTAACTGCACTGCAGTTACAGTCATTGTCTATGCATCCCGATAGAGGCAAAATTCTCAGGTTGAGAATCAGGTTTAAAATCAAATTGAGCAAAAAAGTATTTTTTAATGACTACTTAAGTTAAATTCGCGTCCTTCCTTTGAGAGAGATAGTGATAGAGATAGAGAGATAGAGAGATAGAGATATAGAGAGATAGAGAGATAGAGAGATAGAGAGATAGAGAGATAGAGAGATAGAGAGATAGAGAGATAGAGAGATAGAGAGATAGAGAGATAGAGAGATAGAGAGATAGAGAGATAGAGAGATAGAGAGATAGAGAGATAGAGAGATAGAGAGATAGAGAGATAGAGAGATAGAGAGATAGAGAGATAGAGAGATAGAGAGATAGAGAGATAGAGAGATAGAGAGATAGAGAGATAGAGAGATAGAGAGATAGAGAGATAGAGAGATAGAGAGATAGAGAGATAGAGAGATAGAGAGATAGAGAGATAGAGAGATAGAGAGATAGAGAGATAGAGAGATAGAGAGATAGAGAGATAGAGAGATAGAGAGATAGAGAGATAGAGAGATAGAGAGATAGAGAGATAGAGAGATAGAGAGATAGAGAGATAGAGAGATAGAGAGATAGAGAGATAGAGAGATAGAGAGATAGATAGAGAGATAGAGAGATAGAGAGATAGAGAGATAGAGAGATAGAGAGATAGAGAGATAGAGAGATAGAGAGATAGAGAGATAGAGAGATAGAGAGATAGAGAGATAGAGAGATAGAGAGATAGAGAGATAGAGAGATAGAGAGATAGAGAGATAGAGAGATAGAGAGATAGAGAGATAGAGAGATAGAGAGATAGAGAGATAGAGAGATAGAGAGATAGAGAGACGAGTATGTTTTTTTGTTCGCGGGCTAGCGAGCCTCTGAGAAATATCATTTTACTTTCCCCTTTGTACTCGGAACTGTTTATTCGCCGTATTGCAGAAATGTACGCCGTTTGAATTTAGACATAAATCCCCGATATGTCAGGTCATTATGGGTTTATTGTGTATGCAATTGTGGATTGTTCGCCAAATGGAAGCTTGAACCGCCTAAGAAAGATAGGACATAGAAAGCCGTATATGAAGCTAGTAATACCTTGAAATGTGATTGTTTTTCTATTTTGTTCGAAATTTCTGTTAAGAATTAATTTCTTATTGTTACCTGATTTCATTATTTGTAATCTTATTTATTATGGAAACATTAGTTAAAAATCATTATATCTACAATAAAACTACACACAACGGAATGTTGTCTCAATTCAAAGCAACCTTTGTTAATCCAAAACCACGGTTTTATATAAACGAAAGAATATATATCGTTCATTGAAGGAAACCGTTGTTTTGACCGGTTGTCTTACTTTAAGATTGTACAATTTTAAATCGATACTATACTTCTTTGACTTAATAATTTGTTTTTTTGAATCAATAGGTTGGTAGTTAGATTAATCAGATCACTTTCTTAGATAAAACATTCACCTACTTCTTTTAAATATGAATATGTTATTATGAAAGCAATAATATTTTACATGGAATGCTATTAACGCATCCAAAAAGAATATTGTTATTTTCCAACGAGAGAGGGCACCCTTCTTAGTCTTTCTATCAATATTAGAACTGTTGGACATTTCTACGTCAGGTACACTGACGGAATCATAGTTGATCCAGCATAGTCATGTATGCGATTATATACCCTCTAGGAGACCTAGGAGACGAGAAACTAAAGCGCCATCTATCGGCATCCTTCACATTATATTAAAAACAAAAATTTTCGCAATTTAATTATTTATATTGAAAAATATATTTTTATTATTTTATAGTTTTTTTAAGAAAACATGGCCCAGAAGGACAAGCACATGCGAGTGGAAAAAATAATGACTTAGATTTTAAGATATTCTTTCTATTTATTATTATTGAATTGCTATAAGAAAATAATAATAAAATTGATTTATTGCACTGTACCCTACTGCAATACAAATGAACCGATTATACATACGAAGAACTCCATTCATCTGGTGAAAATTAACAAGTAGAATTAAATCAAGGTACCTAGGACCAACAACAGTCCCACGCCCACTCCGCTCACGGACTGCAAATTAAGCATTACATCTTCATTTAATTGTCGGCTTGTGCGGTTTCTCACTACCCCAAGGTGGACTTACAACCTGCTAAGACGGTTACGTGATCCAAATGGGTGGTCTCTGCGGTCTCTCTACCATCCACATCATCATGCACTTATGCATTACAACAACCACGGAAGAACTCACATCAACTCTAAGAATAAGCGTTTTGCGAAGCGATTACTTTGGCTGAAAACCCTCAGGGTCAATTTAATGCCCTCAAATTACAATCTTCGTAGGTATTAAATTTCGTTTATGGTCGGAAATTTTTGGATTCAACTTGTTGTTGCAATAATGATTGTAATTACTAAAGCAGTATGTCATTGAATTATCATTTGAATGGCAATAAATGTCCGAAGTTTGAAGATGCGATCGTAATTTAGTTGGAAACTCTTTCGATGCTATCTTTATGCATGTTTTATTGAAAAAAAAAACTACAAAACTTTCACGTACTCGAATTCCAATCATGGTACGCATTGTTGCAAGACAAAATATAAGGATTGGTAACAAAAAAGCTGATAGATAAGCTGTGTTCAAGTCTTGGAGTACACTCTCAGTGATTCTAAAATCAACATCAGCAGCTGTGGTAGTCTTGACACTTTCTTCTTCGACGATTCAAATTTGATCGGTATAGCGAGTAACAAAGTACTTAAGGATTGGTTACTGAAAATATTGTTGAAACAGTCACAATAGATGAAATAATAACTATGTCATCAAATGCCTAAACGTAAATAAAAGAAAAATAAATTTTTCTATTCGGAAGAACATTTTATTTTTTTTATTTATGGTACTATGAATGAAATTTTGGGAAATGCTAATAGACAAAAACGCAGTTTTTGGGATACTCTTGAGGTGAGTATTACGGTTTCTCATTGAAATTTTAAATTTCACTCGATATTGTTTGTACAGGATGACGTTCAGAACACATAAACATATCGATCGTCAATTTTTACCACCTAGGCAACGCAAAAATAACTTTTTTGTTTATTAACCTAGGTAGATATGAGTTCGTGAAAATAGTGGAAAATGGTCAAATAAACACTGACTAACTCCTATTTGGCTGATATTGTATTACTGGCGCCCTCCAGCGTACTTTATGGATGCACCTTGATTATTCGGCAGATAATATTTTCCGACTACAATGACACAAAATACTTGATATTTTGCTGAAAATCATAGCGTAGAAATGTCGTTTAAAGCAGAGAAATAGTAGTGAACTCCGTAGTGAACTATGGATGAATGCTAATAGTAGAATTTGACAGTTTCTGTATTGCGCATCACCGTCTTAACGAAAATTAATGTTGTATTTAGGAGAGGTATTTTATACCCCCCACATTTACTGTGGTAGGGTATATTCAGTTTGTCACAATATTTGTAACACCCTTAAGGAAGCGTGGCAGGTATAGACTTGTAAACATATTTTTGATCAGCATTGAAAACTGAATCGATTTAGCTATGTCCGTCTGTCTGTCCATCTGTCCGTCTGTATACACGATAACTGCCGTAATTTTGAAGTAATTTGAAATTTGGTATACAAGCTTATCTCTTAAAAAGTAAGGACAAGTTCATGAACGGGCAAAATCGGTTCACTCATTTTTTAAAATATTTTACGGTGGGATTTCGGCCCGGCTGAAGATAATTTTCTTACTAGTTAAAATTGAAATTCAAACAACAATAATCACTATGTAACAACCAATTATGTAAGAATGAACAATAACCAACAAATGCTAACGTACAATATGTAATTATATTAATAATAAAAAATACCGAAAATACCAACGTCTTAATACGCTGACTTTGATTAATTAATAAAATATTATTTTTTCTATGTTCCTTATTTGAACGACTTTTCCACGCGAATATTTTCAGCGAAATATCAAGGATTAGGTGTCATTGTAGTCGGAAAAGTGATATCTATCAAATAATCAGGATGATCCCATTATGTACACGGGCACAATAACTCATGGCCAAATAAACAATTAAATCACGCCAGAGGGCACCAATAATACCTAAATCGACATAAATCGATATTGTGATATAGTGCCGCAAACATCTCAAACAAATGAAGCGCCATCTAGCGGAAAAGTATATACACAGCGGCACATAATCTCACACATCAGTGTTATTGTTGATTGTAGTAATAAGTAAGCAGCGGTAGATATAATAAATAAAGGACGAAGGGCTTGTTGCAGCAACAATGTTGGCGTTGTTGATTTACAAAACAGCAAAATAAAAAACAAACGCAACCGGAAGTATAAACTACTGAAGTCGTTATTGTAACCATCAGCAACTGGCAACTGCTATTGATTCGTTGACGAACCAACAAACAGCTGACCACGCTTGTGTACGTTCATATCAACCTGGCGAATGTAGGTCATGTAGGTCACGCTCAGCGAGAAAGGCCGGACTGGAGGGAGACCGATATGTTCCCGGCGGCGTTGATTTGTCACCAGTTGCAACACAACTGTAGTGGAGTGTTGCCGATTTTCTTCCGCTGATCAGAGACGGACTCCGTCTTTCTTTATTAAATTTCTCAAGAATGCGTTAAGTTAGACCATACGTTAATTGCTCCTTCAAGGTTAGCCGTTATTTCTGAAACACCTTGTATAATAATACGAAAAAATGGTACAAAAATGGTGTACAGGCGAAGGGTTACGGAACTCCATGGGCCAAAAAATACTTTCTGCTTTGCCAATCTTTCTCAAGAAAAGGAGCCAATCCAAAGCACGCGATTTTAATCAAAATGTTATTACTGACAAGCTTGCTGCTTCTAAAAATCGCCGTATGGACTTTCTCTTCAAATAAGCTATAGCTTATTTGAAGAGAAAGTACGTTCTTACTTTATGGCTTGACAACATTATAATGTTGTCAAGCCATAAAGTAAGGCCAGAAGTTAGTTAATTTTATTACCGCTTTTGGGTAACCACCCTTACTTTCCACGAAGGGATTAAGACTGTTCACAACGGTTAAACAGTTAATTTATTAACTGGGGTTTGTATCGACTGTAGTGATATATTGGAGGGTGCAATAAAACGCGCTTGGTCAGTCAGGGGTAGTTTAATTCTTAAAGGTTTTCACATAGCCTACGTTTCGCCGTTTTTGTTCTTCGGCTTCATCAGGGCCTAAAATGGCAAAATAAAATAAAATAATAGACAGTCGAACAAAAGACAAAAACCTCTTAAGAATCGATAAATTAATATAAAAATGGGTCGGCCCATTACTTACGGTGTGAGTATTAAGATGGGTCAAATGAGGTTCGTGCGAAATAGTTAATTTATTCAGTCGTACTTTACAATTGCATGATTCTTAATAACTAACTACTGGATGATAGCTGACTGATGACTGATTACATACTGGTGTAATACAGATTACTACTAATACCGATCGAAGTCTGCTTACAATACAAAATGGTTTAATCTTTTCTAGTGAGCTCTCCAAGGTACTGGGCGGTAGTGACCTTCCTAGTACCGACTTCTGTTTGATGTTTCATCGCTGCACATTCCTAGAATAAGGTTCCCAAAACAAACTAACCCCGCGACAGATTATGTTTTATGCTCTGAATGACCCTATGAATGTTATCATGTTATACAAAACTGGAACCTATAAAAGTTGCAACAGCCATAGTTCTAAAGCACGCGCCGCCACTGAATACAGAATATCATAATGATATTCTGTATGTGGGTTTCAATTTTCACACGAGTTATAAATCACCCTGTAGTCACCTAAGGCTCAAAAGTTGTTTGAATTTTATGCTCAAATTATAACGCTAATTTGATTACATATAATTCTTTAATGTTACTGACGTTAGGCAAACTTCCAAAATTATGTTTATATTATGATTACAAAACTTATATAGGTACCATAAAAATTGAGCAAAAGTTTAGGTGGCCGTCCTTTTTCCGGTATAAAATATTAGACCAACCGTTATGCAAACTATGATTGAAAGACAAAATGAAAAAATTTCCCCGACTTTCAATTTTTTTTCGCTCCTGATGTCATTGATAGTCCTTTTTACTGCAACCCCATACTTTCTATTCTGATTTTGATAGATCACTTAATTACCTGTAGGGATACATAAATTTTAAAGCCTTACACCGAAAAATTTTGGAGAATAAGACAGTTGATAATTATTATAGTAATATATATAACTGTTGTTGATAATGGAAAGCGACTAGGCTTTTTCAATTGACTTTTTGCGCTGAATATGAATTAAGGCTTGAAAGCACATCACGCCATGAATTGCGTTTACTATTGTTTTTTTTAGAATCGCTGTGCTTTGGAGTGCTCTTCTGCGCAAATTCTCAGAATTTCAGGTAAAAGTACAAAGATTAAGTTTACATGCTCCAAGATCTACCAACGTCAGTAAGAAAAATATGAGGTCACTATTTAAAAACGCGTCTTAAGTCGGTAACAATAAAACTGTCTGTCAAAAATTGAGTTTTTCTTAAAAATGTGTATTTTAATAATTAAGAATCGATGAATTCGAGAATTTTTTAAAATAACAAACGGTCTCAGTCTAGTGCACTTAAAGTGTTCGCATTAAAAGTCATTTTGTAAATTTTAAGACGATTGAGGGTAATTTGTTTATGTGTAATTATTTTTTTAAGTAATGGCACTAATATAAAAAATACTTTAATTATTGATAAGTGATGATCCATTATTTTTGTATTAAATTAGAAAGTTGGTTCAATAATTGATACTGTTTATTCATGTACCCCGCCGGGATCTGGTCGTCTCGCCTAAAATTATAAAAAAATAAAAAGATAAAAAACCTTGGCCATACTAGTAATGCAATCCATAAATAGTAGTGATGGATATTTCACTTGAAATGACGGGAATTGCATTGCATAGCAGTATGTATAACTATCTATAACAAACCGCTACGATTATGACAAAATCTACCAACTTACGACCTCCACGGTACGCAAACAAATCTCGGGCGTGTAATACCCAGCTTCCCACGATCGAAAATCTATTGTTAGTCTCTTTTCATCTTCGAATAGAATGAGTTTTTGCGTGGCAAAGTCAACGAAGGAACGGTAACGGTCAACTATGGCTTTAAAAACGTTCGGCCGGTCGTGTCTTGTGGACCGATGACCGGGGTGAAGTTAGGCACGATCTTACATCACCTGGGAAACCCGAGATCTGGGTCAGTAGCTTAGGGACCTGCCTTGCCTACATTTCCTACATGGCGCGCTTCAACTTCAACAAAAAGTCGTAATTTTTCAACCTTATTGACGCAAGATTTACGTGAAATGGTATTTTTTTTATATAACGTTTCATATAGGCATTTATGATATTTTGAGTGAAGAATAAATAGCTCTTATTGAGTCAGTAACGGTTAGGATAGGAGCAAACGTATTGATAATAGAAACGGTATTTCACAGTGCATGAAAAAGTAAATAAGTGTAACAAATACACTATTCGGCTTTATTGTTGCGCTATATTATACACTTCTAACACGCAATATCGCGATCTATTTTATTATTCGGATGCAGTGTAGTTCACATGTAACACTCATGCATTATTCCTTGTAAACTCATCCATATGGCAATAATACAATTTTCGCCATATCCGGAAGAAAACCTAAATTGGCGATCCATGTTCATAAAATAACCACAAGTATTAATTATTATTCTTACCATAGTTATACAATCAAGGCCTGTTGGTGGTACCGACTATAATTATAATTACAATCAACACTAACAAATTATAATAAATAAATAATATTTGATTTGAATTGATAATAGTTAATAAAATATTGTTTCTGACCAATCCTAAATTTATGTGCGTTTGTGCAATATAAAATTAATTAGACCTTCTATTAGTATACCCAAATCAAATGAGATATTGAAAGTTTGTAGCCATACGGGTAACATGCAAATGTTAACAAAATCCTACATGCTAGGATCATGTAAAACTTTTTTTTTACATCAATAAATATCCATTGGTTTTGGTTATTAAGCTGTAAGACAAATCTGAAAAAGTGTACTTTTTGCGAAGGTTTTGAATCTCCATTTGCTATTTTTTCTTACAAACAACTGAAGTTCAGAAACTATTTACTTTGCATTAGCACTACTTGGCACAATCAAAAACTTCTTTACTATTACTAAAATGGTACATATAATATACAAGGAAATCCATTTAGAAAAGTGTATTTTGAAATGAAAAATTGAAATGAAATCATGTTACGTTATAGAGAAAGATGGACCAGACACCTTTTGAATAAAATATTTATTATTTTCCATCTCTTATATCACCTCTTATCACCCTGTGTATATGCGTATTACTATCTTCGTTTTCTATTTATTTACGTTACATGACTTCACATAAGTTATTTAAGTTTCCTCTTCAGTAGAAGAACTGGATGAAAAATGTCTGATAAGGAGCGTTTGTAAATATGTAATTGCATTGATAGTTTATATTTAAATAACGGAAAAATATCCAATAAAAACGTCAAAAAATTAAAATACAATTGACAATGATACATTAAATTAAAGAAATATATTTGTTCGCAACTATAATGTGAAACCCGGGGTTGGCAATTACACTATTAATAGTACGAGCTCCGGCTGCCAGATTACTACGTCCGTCTGTTTCTTTAAACAACATACATTTTTATAGATAATTATGAATAGAAGATATGTTTCTGCCGGGTTGCCTTTCAAAATGTGGCCGCAAGTATTTTTAATTAAAATTAATTAATTAATTTTTTCGAAACAATTTCGTTCACTTAAAGAACTTGAACAATTTGGGTTGCTTGGCTCACTTGGCCGCAACCTCTGGCAGTCAGGTGTAAATAAGTATTATACTCTGTTAAAATATACGTTCATACCATATCTATATAAATTATATCAATATATCAAATTAAAGTTATTTCTTTCTACACGATGGAATACGGTTGCCATGTAAAAGTGGCCGAAAATAGGGGTGGTGGACTGTTAAAGTTAGATAAGAGCGAAAGATAGCGCACTACACCGTTCATCAGACAAGGACACAGTGTCAGTTGTAGATGAGATGTGTGTTATATAGCTATGAATGGTACAAGAAAGGCATAGTTGAAATAAAGTGTTCAATGGGATGTTTTAATGGTTACTACCTTCCCAGTTCACCATACTTAAGAAAGTAAAGGCGCATCACATTGGCGGCGAGTTACGCGTTGAAAATCCTACGCGTCAAAACCGAAGAAATGCTGGACGAAAATTCTGAAAATCAACCAGAGAAGCACGCACGTGTCAGCGGTTGGCCAAACCTTCGAATTTTTGCTGAGCTCCGACTGGTCAATATTCACGGCCCGCTTACAGAATTACTTCGAAGCAAATGAAATTGTGAGCACAAGAAAACGAGCTATTTTACCGAACTCCTTCAGTGAATATGCGTACAAATTAATTTTCGACTTGTCCATGCCTAGATGCCCAGAAGAAAAAACATAGGACGAGTTAGAGAGTCTTAGAGTCTTAGAGAGTTAGAAAGTACCAGTTTTCGCCAACCGGTTGAAATTCTACGGATCTACAATGATGGAAGAAGAAAATGCGCCCGAATGGTGTGCTCGCATTCGCAGCGTAGCGGTCCATTGCGAATTTTAGGGGGCCCAGCTAGATGATAATATAATGAGGGACAAATTCATCACTGGTTTCGTTCCGGGAGTCCGTGGTCGCCTCTTTGAGGAGAAAAGAAGAGTTACATTAAAGCGGCGACAGCGGCCAGCATCAAAATGGCGGCTCAGGATAGTTCGTATGTGCAGCCAATAGACATCAAAATGGAACCCGTCCAACATATACGTCAACGTCCAGCGGATACAGGTTTTTCCCGTTGTTCACGACTACAGCACCAGACGTGGCGAGCATCCATGAAATACCATCAGCCGTGTGAAGTCTGCGGGAGAAAAATTGACTATTGGGTTTATCCTTTACCTTCCATCTTCTGTGTAGTTTAATACATGGTGTATCGGTGAATATCAATAAATATAATCATTTTACACTAAAAGTTTCTGATCTAGTGCTTTCATAACGACACCGAAAGCAGGTTCGTTATGAGTTTATAACGAACGCAAAGTAGAAAAAAATATTAAATTACTATAATCAGCATGTATGTGTGCTACAACTACAAACACTCAGTATATCTCGTTTTATGACACGCATCATCTACCGCTTCACCGATCGGATGTTATGTCTCTGGTCAAACCGATGAAAAAGTCATTTTAAAATGTTAAAATTTACTATAATCACCCTGTATACTACATTCGCAATCATCCAGTAGATTCCTATGTAAATCTTTAACACAAATATATCGCTATATCTAAATGGAAACACACACAAGAAAATCGTTATTTTAAAATATTAAATTACTATAATCACCCTGTATACTACTACTACAATGATTAATTAATGATTTTATTATTGTTTAATTGCTTTATACATAAAAATTAATGTGATAATGATGCACTCCGAATACCAAACTGTACTAATTAAAATTTCATTAATCCGAAATGGGGGGATCTCGTAGCCACCTTAATACACTACTTACTACCTTCGACGTTTCATATACCGGCCGTTGCCAACAAAATGAAAATAACTTAAGATTACGCACTACGCCCATTTAGAGATCATTTAATCAAAGTCATCGAAAATTGCATGCATCTTAATTCGGCACACATAAGAAGAATACTTTTCAATATTTCAAAGCATCTACCTCAAAGTAAACGTACTTCTGAGTAAAAAGTTTTAGATGGACTTATTGCTAATACTTCTAACGGCTATAAGTTTTTAAGGAGTTGAAGAAGTCCATATGAATTTTTATACTTAGTATAACATTTTCGTGGGAAAAAGTGGGACACTTTGTACAACGACAAATAATAATAATAATAATAATTAATTAAAGTAGAGGAAATTCTGAATAATTTATGACTATGAAATTTTTTCGTACAATCAATAGTTTAGCTGCATGAGCAAATTCTATTTCATCGAGATCGGTCGTACTGCGTTAAAACTAGTAGCCAGGATATGTCAGATATTTTGATTCTGATGACAGTAGGTAGTGTCAAACGCTAATGGTTTGACAATACCTACTGTCAATATAAGCTGCGTTCGGATATAGTACACCGTTACACTTTTTACACCCAATAACACGTCAGTGTCATTTGATAGGTGTACCGGGTGTCAACGGAGTACAATATCCGAACGCAGCTTTAATCGACATATCTATCTAGATCTACTAGTTTAATTTTAATGCAGACATAGCCGATCTCGATCAAATAGAATATCATGCAGTTATAGTATTAATTTTATATATAGTATAATAAAGTCATGTGCCTGGCCATATCAGATTTTTTTCATAATTATGATATTTTGGTACATCTAACGACGAAGGAGGCTACTGTTATGATAAAAAAAATACAGTAGTGACATGTGCAGTAATCCACCGCGTATTGCGTCAACTACACGGCTTACTGTCGATGGGACATACGGCGAGGATATTATAAATGTCGGATAATATTTTACTAGCTAAGTACATTTTTATCACAGTAAGATATGGCAGTTGTGAAAAAAGTACCTTGCTAATACAGGGTTTAACGACATTTATAATACCCGGCCTTAAAAGGCGCATTCAAGAGCATTGTCGCTAAAGTAAAGTAAGTTATGTTACTACTGTGTTTGAATTTTAGTGTATTTTGATCAATAACATTTTTCTTCAGGTAGGTATCTTTGTTCTGATTAGTTTCTGTGTTTTTTTGTCACACCAAGAACATTTACATTGAATTTTATTTATGTGTGCCAATCCCTGCAGATGTTGGATTTGTAGATTTTTCTTTCAATTGCCTATTAACCCTCTCCTAACATTAGTGTCAGGAATTGTGACTTCGGTCTCACATACCGAAAGTTCTTCGTTGCCATTAATAAAAACTGTTTGTTCTATGAACTTTTTGTTTGCTGATATTTTATAGTTACATTGCTTTGAATCAAATAAGGTATTATTACTGACAAAGATATTTTTTCCTCTGTGTATAATAATTCTTTATTTTAGTTTTGAAGATCAAAACTATATAATTTTGTTAATAAATTATTCCTTTTAAGATTTGTTTAGGTGGTCATCATATTTGATTGATTAAACCCGCAACATTATCTAAAGTAGACTCTAAATCAGTCTTATTACCATAATTAGTTTTAAGCAATCCGTCCATTATATACCTTTACATGGGTTATTTCATTTACCGCAGGGAATTCCACCATACCAAAAAATGGCACATTATGGTTACATCACCACGATCTCAAACTTTTCTACTGTACTTGACCGGATCAATAAAACACTTCTAACAATTTTTTTTTCTCGGAGCGAAACACGCTTGAACTTACAATCGGCTTGCGGTGGTCAGAAGAAGGACCAAATACGTGATCGACGTGGGCGAATCCGTGAATGATAGGAAAGCATGGGTGGCAGGAAGGCAGCAAAAAACAGACGGTAATCATAATATGGCGGTCGTCAATCAATTGTTCGGATCGGAAAGATCATGGCCCCGCCCTTTGTAGTGTCATTTGTTTTGTGTCGTGTTAATATTATTCATTCTGCTTGCCTTGGTATTGATGGATAATTAATTTATTGTGTATCGTGTGAGAGATTATATGAATGGTTAGACGTTTTGTTATGTAACCAATACAATAGGAATTATTAATAGTTATTGTAGTAGGTTTGAAGATCATTGTAAATGTAATTGATACAATCATCCCATTACAAATATTCCCTCTAACAAATATATGTTAAAAATGATTTCACGACTAATTTTGAGTTTTTAAAGCATATTCAGATACTCCCTTATAGGTTAGAATAAATATGATCAGATTATGTATTGGATTATGGAGCATTTATTATTTTAAGGGCTGGTATTTTACCTACAAAGACATTAATAGCTATGTGACAGATGTGTCAGATTTGTTGGGCGATTTAGCCCGTTGAACAAGAAGATGTATGGGTGGCGGTAAGTGGAAAATGTCTCGTTGAATAACTTTGAGACCGAAGACTATTTATTTACTGTAGCAAACAAACTTTTTTGCGTAGGAATCTACAAACAAAAACAATGGGTGTTTGCTATTTTATCAAAGTAGGCCGATCATTTTTTAAATTTGCATATTGCCATAGCTTTTTATTGTGAACAAAACTTCTAAGTAAGATGTTGACGTACTATTAACAGAAAAGGTACTTTACCTGCCAGAAAAGAATTTTTTTATTCACTGTCAACACACACTTGTGTTTTAAAAATTGAAAATATGTTCGTAATTAGTCTGTAACCAAGCTGGGCTAACCCCAAAAAATGAAATATATATATATATATATATATATATATATATATATATATATGTATCTACCAACGGTTCGCATGCGAAATAGTTTCGCTTAGGTGAAGGTCTCCAAAAACCGTTGAACACTAGCCAAATATCCCGAGAATTCGCATACCTACAAACATCGCTAGCAAAAGTTATGCCATCGCAAACAAGTAAGTCTCTAGGTCAACACAAAGAAAACCCGGCTGATTGGCCGGGCGAAAATATCAATTATCCTTTGTTACAGTCGCATAATTGCGCAAAATGACGGTGACTAAGCTCAGAGCGCACTGAATTGGCGGTCTCCGACCTAAACCAAGCTATCTTACTGTTCGATCTGACCGATTCTCGGTCATAGATCGTGGATTTAAGATAAACCGGATCGCGGTGTGCTCAGAGGCGCCCTCCATAGATCCAGGCAGGCCATACAAGGCACTTGCACGGTCAGGTCAAAGGTGAACTCGTTTACACCCACATTAAAGAAAACGATATGGAACGCCGCCGATAATTGAAGGTGCAATAATACACGCTAGCGATAGATTGTATTATTATTGTTGTTATTACTACATAAATAAATGTGGCGAAATGTATTGAAGAATGGATGTGGACCACGCTTTGTTCCCAGCGTTCTCATACTATTCACAATGAAAATCTAGCCTTACGTCGGGATTCTGCTTCCTTCACCTTAGCATTCTTTGGGCAGGCAAGTACACTTAGCAAGTTCACCGACACAGACTATACTTTAAAACTTATTTAAATCTACATTATGCCAACAATGTTATTGTTCTTATTAGCGATATGGGATTCCTCACGGTGCCAGCATTGCAATCTCCTGACTATTGCACCCCCAATGACTAAATAAAAATGGATAATTGAGATTGTATTATTTTTTATAACCTAGCAATATCACCTAATACCTACACTAAAAATATATTGTACGTTATTCGGACAGTTGTCATGTTGGCAGGAGATATCACGAAACTGCCATAAAATTGCTTGATAGGAGGAATATGAGGAGATCGCACTTTATATGCAAAATCTGACCCAAAATACTGCACAATAAGTCCTAAAAGTGTCCTAAAAGTTTGTAGACATGCGCAGTACGCACCATACTGCTCTCATTCATAACTTGAGCGACGAATCGGCCTTTCAAAATGTATGGTTGTGAGGTTATGGTGGTGATGTCTAGTAAATACGATTATTTTATTATATATTTACATTATAGGTACCGACTGTGATAGTGACAAACTAAATTTATATTTCACTGGTTTTCACTATGAAATGCTGTGTACCAGGCTGAAAAATGTCGAACAGGAAAACTAAATTAACATTATTCTCTGCTAATACGGTAATACGGTATGCCAACAGTTGTTTCATTTCCATTCGTATAGCCGCAATTCGTAGAAGGTAAACCTATTTTGTAAAGTTTTCATTAAAAATAAGTGAAACAAAATTCTATATAACTTCTTTCAACAATTTTAACATTTAGAAAATAAACTGCTTCCGGTTATGCCGTTTGTCAAGATTTGTTAATGCTGACGTTTCGCGAACCATGTTGCTCGCTTCTTTACAGCTAACTGAATACTAAGTATTCAGAGCCAAGTTGCTTATCTTTTTTTTGAGGAATCTGTGGCTTCTGCATGTTGTGCTTGTATTTCGTTTCTTCATATGTTGTAATTACTTTTGAATTTGGGACGCCACTTGCACGCTGTTGTTGACCCACTTTTTGGTTGAGTTGGTAAATTGGGTAGCCCTTTCAGGGAGTCTATTCTCGTCATCTTTTTGAAGCGAATGCGAGACTTCTCGAATGGTTAGGTGAGAGTGGGGATATCGGCGGTTGCCCTGTATTTGGAACGTATGGGCGTGGCGTGTGCGTTATTGTTCTTAGCGACGAGCAAGCTTGCTCATAGATATGTTCGTATAGGCGTGGCACGTGCGTTATTGTACCTAG
This sequence comes from Aphodius sticticus, assembly GCA_963966075.1. Lineage (NCBI taxonomy): Eukaryota > Metazoa > Arthropoda > Insecta > Coleoptera > Scarabaeidae > Aphodius > Aphodius sticticus. The sequence goes on along the minus strand of OZ014506.1, from coordinate 45,548,647 downwards.
CAACAAGTAGATTTGCTCATAGATACGTTCCAGAGGGAAACCGCCGATATCCCCACTCCGTTCACCTAACCATTCGAGAAGTCTCGCATTCGCTTAAAAAAGATGACGAGAATAGACTCCCTGGTCTCTGAGTCGTTGTATTTCTTTTGCCACCATACATCCTCTGTAGTTTGCAGGGTGAGTAACTCCACAATTCCAGCATTTTCGTGGTACTTCTTTTGGCTTCTTACACTATGTCCCGCGCATTTAACACATCGGGGTTCTTTGTTGCAGAACCGGTGGGTGTGTCCAAAAGCCACGACATCTTTTGCATTGCGGTACCAGTTTAGACTTTCTTACCGCCTCTATTTCTACCTTCATTCCTAGGATGGATTTAATATTATAGATTTTCTTAATATCTTCCTCTTTATTAAACGCATAAGCATAAACACCGGTAATAGAGTTTTTTCGCTTTGTATTAGTATATTTGTTGCGTCAATTATAGAATAGCCGCCTTCTGTTAGTTCTTTCACTATGTCTTCATTTTTGCAAGTTGGATGTAGGCATCTGGCCATGACCTTAATTGGCCTTGTTTCTTTGTTTTTCATAAGTGTACCAGTTGGCTTTTTCTTCATTTAGGAATTGGGTAAGTTTCCTGTATTTGTCGATTTCCTCTACGTTGAGTTTTATATCGCCAGAATTCATTAGCGTAGCTTTATACTTGAATTCTTTATTTTTCAAAGAATTTCGCATTGGTTCGTACTTTGTTATCTACTTGGCTTAAAATGACTGGTGGTGGCAAGAACGTTTTGTCTTTTTTAATTTCTTTATTTTGATTTATGTTAGTGGGCAAATGCATGAATCACTAATAGCTAGACTACTAGTGATTCATGCATTTTGCGCTTTTTGCTTTTCCTTGCCTTTTGCACTACCCATTCTGTTTCTCTGGCCAATTCTTCCTCATCTGTATAATACTCTTTCTTCATTATGCGGAGTACTCGGTTCTTGTTTACTAGATTGCTCCAGAAATTTTTCTTGCAGAACTTTGAGTTGTTGTTCTTAAGGCCTTCAATTTGGTTACTATCTGTTTTCTTGCGGATATTTCCTTTTGCAATTCCTTGTACAGAAGATATTCATTTTCTGTTTTATCACAATTTCTTGTGTTGACATGGTGTGCTACTTACTGCAGCACTATAGTACGCGCGCGACACTATTTTTGTTTATTAAACAATTGATTGGGCAACTCGCGTTTGAAATTACGCGAGAGATACACATACGTGTGTCCTACCGTTCAAAGGTTTGCACAAAAAACTACCAAAACATTTAAACAAATTTCTCTGACCTATTTATCATTTATGCTGGCAATACCTCGATTATCCACTGATCATAGATGAAATACATATTTAGAAACACATGCAAATGAAATCGTCATGCAATAGTTACAAAGTACACATAATATTGTTGGCGCATTCAATCGTTTCTGTTATTTACAAGATAATAGTAAACTAAGGAAAATCAAACACAAACACGTTAAACTATTCTAGTAAACCTATTTCAAGAGAATCTCATCGTTCCCAACAGAAGCAAAACACTATTACGCTCGAAATCGCGCAAGAGCCTATATCAAGACATATTCTGTTTATCTTTCGGGTACTGACTTTCGCTTAAACTTCTCACAGGTCAGTGATGCATACGAATATAATCTCTTTGATCTGATTATATGCTGAGTAAATACCAGAGAGGCTCGAGTTCACAAAAGAATTCAGAGTGACATCTAGAATCTGATCTGCATATGCATTAGGTGCACTTTCACTATTACAGATAAATGGCATCTACTTGGGATAGTTGATTTTTGCGTGTAATTGAATCTTGTCGGAGTAAGTTCAAGTTTCGTTTTCACTCTCATGAACGATCTGCTATTTTTATGTGTTCCTATTATGGTTGCGGCTAGAAATTAAAATAGTGTTGATGTATAGAATTCAAGTGTGCAAAATTGCAAAGGTTTTTGCCATTTTGCCAAGCGAAATTTTGAAATAGGTACACTCCAATAGTTTATGTCAGGCATTATTCTAAGCTTTTCTTCCACTGCACATACACAATTTGTATAAGCTTTCCATAAACCACAAATGCATTAATCAATAGCAAATATTATTTTCCAAGTTCTGGAGAAGGTTTATGCAGTAGGTAGTTCTGAAATGTTTCTTTGAAACACATTACCATTTTCCAGTGATGTGTTTCAAGGAAACATGGTATTACTATTGTTAATTTTCCGATACGTCTGTTTTGATTTCGTAATCGGACGATACCGGCAAGATATAACTCAATACAAAGCAACAAATTACGGATATATTCTTCTTCATTAAAAATAACGATGGAAATGAGAACGAAGACAATGCTCAAAAGGCCCCGGTCACTGTCTCCTTGTAATCTAAACAAACAAGGTTATGTATGCGCTATTACATTTTACGTTTGATATCAATGTCAAACATTTTAATAGAGAATTATTTTCTTTATATGAATGTGAAGACTAATTCAGCTTTAAAACTTGAAAATTACTATGGCATTGGAATGGAAAATGACCCATAGATTTTTTGTGCTGAACAGGAATTCAGTCTAAAAAATGTGCAAGCTTTTGTACTATTCTGTCCCTAAGTGCGCACATCAATATCGGAACGCTCTCCGTGCTGTGCTTCAAGCTATCATTTTCTTGAGACCTTTTCAAATGTTCTAGAAAATCGAGATAATTCATTGTAAATTCTCAAAAAATTGTTTTTAAATGTTATTCAAAAACCTGTGGTGCAAATAGAAAACAGTGCAAATCAATACGCCCGGCCTAGCATTTATGTATGTTCCCAAAACTGCACATATAAAAACTTTCTCGAATGTGATAATCTTTATCATCGATGTTCGAATGAGAAAATGAACAACCGGAAAATAATACCAATTTATTACTGCGCAAATATGAGATTTCCACTGCACAATTTGAAATTGCCACTGCAGTTTGTGTTCAGCTGTACGTTACAATAATGACTGGTGAGTGTAAGAAAGGCTTAACAACAATGGCGGAGGCGCAAAATGTTTTTAGCTGTTATTTGTATCATATTTGGTCCAATTCATCTCATTTCTCCTATTATTGCATAGTCCATTCCTTATTAGTTTCAGGGTCAATATCGCGGTTTTATGTACTTATATCAGTAGGTAGTTTCAGCTGTATTTCCAGAAGCGCTTTGTCGAAAATATCAAATAATATAATATTTATATATTTCTCAATAAGGCAAAGTATATACAGTGTTAGTCAAAAGCTAAATAATTCTCCAACCGTAAGAAATGTCAAAAAATTGTTCATAGAAAAGTGTTTTCGTTTTAAACAAGCTGTCGTTTAAATATATGTGTGCGTGGATGTGAAAGGGACCAGTTGACCGTTTCTAGTTACGCAGATAATCGCAAATAAAGTTAAACTGGTTCAAAATACACATTTTTGTGTTATTAGCTAATTACTCTCCTTATTGTGTTTTTTATCAGATGTGTTCGTCTGAAACCCGTCTGCGGTTGGAAAAGCATGAAAAAAAGCGTTTTTATTGCGTACGAAAAAGGGACCAGTTGTCGATTCACGCTACGCTCTAGCGCATTACGGTGTTGCCGCATACAGTGGCAGAAACAAATGTCCGTATGATAGCAGTTTATAAACTTGTTTGTATAAAATATAATTAGAAAGTTATATAATATTCCGGAACAATTACTACGCTTATATTAACGTCACTTTTTGTTTGTTTGTTTGTCTGTTTGTTATGTGCAAATCTTGTAATCGATATTATTTCTACTTCCCAGTGTCCAATCAAGTTCAAATTTTGCATGTGGACAGATTTCCGATGACAATACAAGAAGCAATAATTTTTTCAAAAATATGGAAACTTTGACAAAATTGAATTGAAACAAATTTTGAAAAAAATTTTGAATTTGGAAAATATGTCCAATCGAGTTGAAATTTTGTATGTGGACAGATTTCCGGCGACAATGCTCGAAAAAATAAAATGAGTAAAAAAATTTGTGAAAATTTGTGTAGTTTTTAGGAAATGCACTTTTTATATAAATTTATTATGATTGTATTTCCATGTTTTGTGTCCCTAGTTATGTTTATTTCTTATCATTAAACGTTTAAAATAATTTGATACTATCTGATTTATTTGAACTCGCAAATTTGGATTTTTAACTGACATAAGTGTTGAAATCAGACAGCTGCAAAATTATGTAACAGGAAATAGGATGAAAAAAGTTGCAAATTCACGTTAATTTAGTATGGTTGCCAGATTGCACTCGGTGCCATTTTAAATTATAAACATCTAACATCAGATATTTGTTTTCTTCTGAATCCGACAGTTAATTACATGTTTAGTCGCCATATTGGATCCGCCATTTTGAATTTTATACATCTGACAACAGATTTGGAATCCGTAACCTTCATAATTTAATTTTTGTATAAATTCGATACTTAATTACATCTTTGGTCGCCATATTAGATCCGCCATTTTGAATTCTAAAAATCTAAAAATAAATAAGATTTGGAATCAGAGGACCCCATAAACCCCTTACGAGAATGCTTAAGTCTTCTTAAGACTCGAGAGATGAAGCTAGGTATCTTACACTATACATATTGTAGGCCCAGGCCAATGGTGCTATAGATTAAAAAACCTATAAGACCCAAACGGAATAATGAAATAATAAATTCTACTAAAAATCTTGAAACTAATATCGAAATTGTTCCAAAAATGTTGTAGTCAGCGTAACTTCCAAATATGCGGGAAGTTATTAACATTTAAACTTTGCAAAAGTTTGAAGTGTCATAGCGCAAAAGTTTAATTTTTGCACCAGCTACTTAAATATATTTTTTTCAATTTCTCTGTATGGTAATCGGCTTAAAATGTTGGAGTACCTTTGCCATAACTTATTCTATCTAAAAACACTCATAACTCAATTTCGGTCAACTGATCCCTTTTCATATCCAAGCACACATATTTACAATACACACGCTGCTCATTTTATTATAGAAATTTGGCAACCTTTCGTTTTTTTAAATAAAACACCATATATTATTACATTTTTTAATTCTAAGATTAACATTGTTTTTTGTAAACTAACATTTGAATTAATTATTTGACCATTCAAAAATGATTTGACACCATAAAACTATGAAGGTTATTAAATATTCAAGGGAAAATGGTTATACAATTACGTAAACTCGTCAGTAAAGTAGAATCAACTAATGAATTAATACATTTCCACTGCCTATTTAGCTCAACTGGGAGAGCTGTCAACCAGAAATTGGAGAGTTCCTGGTTCAAATCTAGGCGGAGGTGTTTTTCCAAAAATTATCCTCACCTGGATTAATTCGCTTCTTTAGTTATTAAATATAATATATACACTTCAACTTTTAGGTATTTTGCAAACATAATGTTATTGCCTACAGCATCAGCTAATAAAAAATGTAAACATTTATTATTTAGCAAATTACAAAGTAATATGATCAACACACTAGTTGCAAAACAGCACAAGTACAAATACAAATAAGTTTATTGCAAACAACTTTACAATAGGATCATGAACAAACAAGACATATGCATATCCATCGGTCTTGATACTGCATGTGGTGTCTACAATTATTATTACTTATATCAATCCATACAAGAACATTATTAACGTGCTTATCAATAAAATGGTATCAATAAATTCATTGAGGTAGCACCAAACTAGCGCGGCGGGCGTGTTGTATTTGAACGTCCGATTACATCCATCAGACAAGCTCTTCGTGTCAACGGCCTCGTTATAATAAAGAACCGTCGCTTGTTGGTTATCTGTAAATGTCGTGATTGACATGCTGTCTGTCGTCTTAAAATCCCTTTAAGGATATTGGTATATGTCTGCAAATGTGATTTATTAGAAATATCGGAAAAATCCTACAGAAAAGGTAAACTGAGGAAAAGCAAAATGGAGCTGACATGTATTTTAAAGGTTACACTATCTCCCGCAATAACGAATTCAAAAGTTTCACTCATAGTTTGTTTACGGTTGTATCAGTATATGTCAAAGATATAAGGATCTGCATGTCGTCCTTAAAATTACAAACTATAGTAAATAGGTATAGTCTTATAATAAAGAGATTTTAAGCCCTAAAGAATTTTTCAAAATTAAATTGCTCCATTTTGCTATCACGGTCAATTTTGGCACGCTTGCTTCGCATAAATTATCGATATTTTCAAAACCACGGAACAAATTTTAATGAAACTTTGCTGCGTACTGAATTTCTTTCTTTCCAGACGTGTACAAATTCTCAGACTTGTGTGGTGTTACTTGGAAATGAATTAACTTGAACAAGTCTGGATTATGGTTCGTATTTATAAATTTTGGTCTGGCATCTGGACTATCTACAATGCACCCTGTGTACTCGCTGAGATTGTCTCTGAAATGTGAGAGGTCATACTTGCGGGAGATGTTAACATCGACTTCTTGCAGATGATGAGCGTTTGTGAGGGAGGAAAATTCCGTTCACTTTGGAAGAAATCCGTAATAGTCAAACAACGCTATTGATCATACGCAACTGCGTCTAAACGCAACTGCGTCTAATCTATATAGGTATACTAGCGAATGTATCAAAACTTCTCGGAATTATTTTTTTTTATTTCATAGGGTTTTGATAGTGTTATGTATTGTGAGGTATCTTATATAATAAAGTTTATATTAATTATATTATTATATCGTAACTAGAAAAAAATCGTACGTTATTGACCAAATATTTGCTTTTATTACCAGCAGAGATTAGATTATTAGCGATAGATAATGACAATAAAGAACAAATAGGACGATGTCTTATTTTCTAGCTATCACCTTATATGATCGTTGATTTATTTTTTTATTCACCAGAATGAAGTTATACTATGTACGCTTTTAAAATTCTTTGTCCTCGTTTATTCATTAATATAGTCTGAATAGTGTCTATTTACATATTTGTGGTAAAGGTGGTGCAACATACTACGATATAGTCTGCTCTTTACTGCTAACGTTAATGATGGGTCGATAAACTCTCCCGAATTTAAACAATCTAAGCAATGGTTGGTATGCTCTTTGTCGTAAGTTATCGTTTTTTATTACCGGTGGAACGTGGATGTTTGTGAATCTGCAAACGAAAACAAACCCATTCCGAAGTCGAAATGCTAACGGCTCCAGGGAACCAACCGGATGGAGTTGTTTACATTGCTAACTTTGATTATTTACATTGAGAGTCATTCAATACGGATACTAGATGCCGGTATATTAAATCGGCCAGAGTTCGATGAATTCTCATATTCCAGATATGAGTTCATTCATGATGAGTGGTGGAATACTTTCACTTAAAGTGTGTCTATAAATAAGTTTAGGACTAATATCTACGCTTCGAGTTCTGCTTTTTTTATCTACTATATCTACACCGAAAGACGTTTTCGTGAAATATATCGACGCAACTTAAAATGGCGGAGGCGCCACATTTATTATTACCTTTATTACATTTATTATCATTTATTTTTTTATCCTCCTTTATCATTTATTATCTTTTTTTAATTAAACCTTGCGCTTTCTAATCTATACACAAATAATCATTCAAAAATTATATTATATTTTTTACATACCGTATTTTTATCTAGTTGAAAATTCTCCTGAAAAAATGCATTATTGTTGTATTTCGGATTAAAACATTGAGGAGAACTATTAACTTCATCTTTAACGTCATATATTTATTTCTGTAGGTACCTGTAAGTAACTGGGTAGAAAACTGAGGTTCTCTACCCTCCAGTTTTCTACCCTTATTTTCAAATCATATAATAGGCGTGGTAATAGGATCCTGGATCGTCAAAGCAACTGACAGCAAAATGTTTTGAACGATTTATTCTTTTGGTATATTTATGAGCATATTTAAAGCATATTACTGCATATTACTATAAAAAAATATAACTGAGTACCCGTTTTAGCCTCCTGTTTTTCGGTAACCGATACGAGAAAATGAACGGGGTTAATTTTGATAATCGATTGGCGGATATGCCTCTCCAAGGTGAGCCGTTATTTTAGAAACACTCTGTATATGTAGTACTTACCTATATCATTCCGTTTAGTAAAAAAAGCCCAAATAAAGTTAATGTAGGGCATAATCGAAATTATTATGGTTTTATGTCTATTTTTTATGAAGTTCATTTCTTCATGTCAAAAAAGATTGGTACAAATGGAAACTATTTTTACTTGTAGTATCTCAAAGAATGTTTCAGATCTAAAAGATATCCAGTGGTTACAGGAAAATTATATTTCTCTAAAATATGTTCACTATACAAGTACTTGTATTTTAAGGCTACATAGTTGGGTCACAGTGGGCTAACTTTTGTTGTGTAAAAAAATCCGGACACAGTTCGGATACTGCAGATCCTTAAAGAGTGGGTGATATTGGTTAAAATCAAGTTCTCTTTAAATCTCTACACTGAGGTTTATTTTAAAAAAAAAAATGTTGAGAGATAACGTATTTGATTTTAAAAGCGTTATCCAATACTACCTATATCCAATACTATCACAATAACTACTTTGTTTATGCAATTTTTAAAATTTGTACGATTTTCGGAAATGTTTTCCTTATTAAACGATGGTCTACTTTGATTCCCTTACCTGAATTCAAATTGATCGCGGTTATTAATTTGTGTTAAGTATACATTCTTTTTGACACATTAAATTTTTTGATTTTTAATAATAAAAACACTTTCTTTGATACATCTTATATTGACAAAGAAAAGTTGTCTACTGTGGGTGTAGAATAATAAATATTATTTAATATCACTACCAATTATGTATTTTAATGATTGGTAATTACAAGGACGTAATAAGCATGTTTTGTCAAATAACGCATGTTCTAACTCCCTGGATGGCGAGTATTACACGACCGCACCCTACCGCAGCTAAGCGTCGACTGAGGTGATGGAGGTGAGGAACCCACTACTCTTCAAGATACTACACCCCGCCACTTTCTGTTCACGCGTAAATGAGATTGACCTAGGTACTTAGATCTCAGTTGTTGTTAACTGTTTCTTGTTCTCTGGAATTTCTTCTCAAAATTCAGTAGTATATAGTTTTGTTAATGTATTTCCACCAAACAGTGTGTGTTGTGAGTGTAAGTGTAAGTGAATGGTTCAAATTCCTAGGTTTGCTGGCCGTACGTTAACCTACATGCGTATTCGCCGTGTATCCTGCGAAATCACGTTGTAATCATAGTTTTGTAGAAACACTTACTTAGGTCAGTAATTACAACCTACAATTAGTGAAACACACTCGCGCCAATGTATGATCAACACATTCATATGCGTCATGCGCGATCGGGTATTGACCAGAGTAGGCCTTAGACGATATCTTTACAATTTTGTTAGTACCTAAAACTTTAAAATGGACCACACGTTATTTGAGCAAAATTGCTTCTTTGGCCCTGTCGCATATGCTCCTTCAAGGTTAGCCGTTATTTCTGAAACTGTCTCCCTTAAGAGTGTAAGATCCTGATATCTTTATTAGCTGTTATCCGACTTATTTATCTGTTTTTTTTTGTTCAAGCATATACCACATAAAACCATCCTCAAATACGAAGACCCTGAGTTGAAAAAAAAAATTAAAAACAAACATATAATATTAGTAATCCAAAAGCCAACAATTGCTAATTGCGCTTTTCTACTCTCAAAAATCAATAAAATGATTTTTAATGCATATGTCAATATTTTGTAATCTTCAACAAACTTTGGATGGCTTTTGGTTTAAAGTAGATCAATCATATTGTATTTGATAAAGTTATTAAAATAGGATAAAACTAAAAATATCGAAGCCTGTTGCCAGCGCCGGTGGCAGCCCACTGGATCTCCAACCAAAGGGGGCCCCCACCAGAATAAAACACAACAAACAAAAATAAACATTATATTTGAAATAATACTAATCAGGTGGCCACAAATAAAACCAGCATCGCAGTTTAACACATTTATGGAAATCAGGCTAAATCAGGTCAAATACAACTAATGTAACCAGAAATGTCAAGCCAAAAGTTTTTCACCGGTGATTGACCTATTTCCTGTCCCGTTGGGCCATAGGCTTTCCTCATAGGAATTGGTTGATGTCCGATTTGTTTTTTTTTTGGTGTGCTGAAACACCAGAATTCCAAAGAAATAAATCAGGCAATGAAGCTTGCCAACATGAACATTGAGTTCATACAGTTTACTCATTTTTCAAAGAGTTCACAGCAGAGAGGAAGAAAGTAAGCAAATAACTTTTTATAAATTATTAATTGAAAAGCAAGTAAAGGATGCTTTTTCTACTGTGGAAGTAGCGCTTCGAATTTACCTTGTACTGATGATAACAAACTGCAGCATGTGATATTTTAAGAGAAATAGAATTCAATCATGTCACTCGGGACTTCGCCCACCGTAAAACTAGAAAGGTGCAATTACTAGTCCTATTTTCATTTTACTTGTTTAAATTAATTTAAATATTTTCATTTTATTTGTTTAAATTGATTTACGTTTAAATTAATAAACAACTTGCAAAGATATTTTATTTAAATCGTTTACTTCCTCATACTCCTATAATACTTTTATAATTTGATATTTATATTTCTTTATTCAAAATAATTAAAAGAGCTAATTCAATGTACTGTACGTTACGTTACGTGTTTACAGTGAAAAATCATGTCATCAAGTAACCTGCTTATCTCTTTAAGGGCCACTACTGCATTTTTCTTCGGACCCACAGCTTTTCTGCCCAGCGGGCCCCCACAGTAGGGATGTTCCGATACACCTTGCTGTACCGGTATCGCGTATCGTATTGTATCGTATCAAATGTACCGGTTCTGTACCATACCGGAGCACAAAGTACCGGTACATCGGTACCGGTACATTTTTTCAAGACGTAATTCCGACTAAAAGAATATTTTGCGTAGCTGCAGATACATGCACACATTGAAATAAAATAATGTACAGTAGAATAAATATATTTTTGCCACTCGTCAAACAAATATTCATTTGAGTTAAACAAAAATTTCTATCTGTGTGCGGTTTTTATTAAATATTTGAAACTTTCTTTATCTGTGGTGCTTAAGTGAGATTATCTTTTGCTATCATATGTATTATATATCTACTATTGCATTGGTCCCACTGGCTGCTTTTGTGCCTCCTACATAATAGAACATAACAAAATAGTTTATATGGTCGCAATGCAAGTGCAGCACCCATTATCCGAGGTCTAGCATCTAATTTTATAATTTTTTTGTTATTGTGGAAAAGTAACACAAATATTTCACAATATTGAAAAAGAAGATCATTCATTGTACTGCATTTTCAGCCAGAGTTGGCATGTGCATTTCAATAGAATGTTCATAATACATGCCAACTGATAGATGTCATTTCGAAGTACGTCAAAAAACCGCAAAAATTTAACATCGGACAACTCTCGTCTTAAAAGTATGGTAAAATATCGTACCACCCATGGTATAGGAACTACTTTATTCACCATTGTACCACCAGTGTCTTCTAGAAATTAATGGGCTTTTTAATTATGATTTTGTATGAAATATATAAAACATTATGAATGTATTTTTCCGAAGAAAATGTCAAACACTGCTATATTATCACATACGGAACTACTTGTTCCACCATGGTACCACTCACAGAACCATCAGTGTTCTCTTTGTTTCTAATCTGTATATTGGGTGCCACCGCTGAAGGTTTTTCTTTTTCAAGTTTGTCGTAAATTCCGCAATTTTAACGTCAGTGTTACAAAGTTCCCATTTTCCACCCAACACTCTCCATACGCTACTCGACTAACATGTTTGTACCGGGTCATTATAAATGATTGTAGTCGACGTAGGCCATGACATCAAATGTAAAGATTTCTGGTTGCCGCTCTATATAAATTGAATACCACTGTTTTACAAGTAAAAGTTAAACGGCTTACATAACCTGTTTCGAGTTTGACAGTTGTTTGAGTATAGCGGCAAAAATTTATTAACATGGGCATGGCCTATTTCGACTACAATCATTTATAATGACCCTGGTTTGGATGTATTTTGCTTGTAAAAAGCACTATGGCTAATGCATGGCTAATGGATTTAATGACTTTCGCACTCAAAGATTTGCACACCAAAGTTAAATTTTACTCGGAATTTCCCTGATCGTTTACTGATACTGTTAAAGAACACAAATACAAATTCCTTCGTTGTAATCAGTGTCACTTGTAAAATAAACTTATAGTGGTTTGCCGCTAGAGTACGCTAGTTGTTGGCAACAACAAATACCGCGATACAATATCGTCCAAAAACGTATCTTATCGTACCGTATTGGATGCTATAGTACCGGTACAAAATATCGGGTATCGGAATGTAAAGTACCGGTACTTAAAAATATCGTATCGTATCGAACATCCCTACCCCACAGTCCTAAACACGGCGCTTCCTGATGCTCTCTTATTGAACACATTGTATATGCAAATATTAATGAAGATTTTGTACCATATTTGCGTATCCAATTGTACAGGTTAATTTGTTAGGTAAAACTTTTATTTTTTTTATTAACGATTATGTTTTTTGTTTGTTTTTTATTCAACGTAATGTACACGAAGACTGATTTAGCCAATCAAGCACTACATACATTTAGCCAACCAAGCACTACATAAAATTTCGTTTTTAAGTAAAAAATTAAGTTTTTTTATTTGTTTTTTTACTCAGCGAGTAATTATGAAAAGGACAATTTTTATTAAATACCTTCGAAAGAAAAGAATATAAACAAATGTTTACATAAGTTCTGGCATGTTACTGAATTCAAACATTGTAATATAACAAACATGTGAAAATAGTTACAAGATAGCTCTCACTGTGGGTTCAGAAGATATTGACTTTGAAAGTTATTAATTCTAAGCGATATAGAGAAATTATGAATGATGCACTTCCTATTGGCAAAAAGGAAGAGTTAGAATTGGACCATTTGTGTTGGCAGCAAAGTGGTTACTAGTAAATGCAAACCAGGCTAATTTTTAAGGATATAATCCTGTGCCATTTATTGTCTGTAATACCAACCATTATTGTCTATAATACCAACCATATTCTATTTTCTATAAAAAATTCCCAATTTTGCAATATAATCACCCCTCCGACGTAGCGTGCAGACATTTCGGAAATTTGCCTCATAAAGAATGCAAATGAGATTGAGCATCCGGTAGACCCCAGCGGAATATTAATGCTTCATTCAGACGATGAAAACGCACCGTTTCTAAGGTCAATATCGACCCATTACTATCGATTATACCTACTACACTCGTCCTCCGGACTGTCTATTGTTGTAGATTCGACTGAGTCGTGTGTTGTTACTTTGTTCGATATCGGAGACGCTTTTCAGTTGCCGTTGTATTTCCTGTCTGGCTATGATTCGTAGGGTTCGTTTCGGAACCGTTCAATTACATAGGGTTGGTAATTATATGTCTGCGGTTAGAATAACAAATCGCAAATCTAGGTAGTGATGGATGAAAAACTGCACTTAGGTATATCTATAGCACATATCCTTTTAATGCATTCTTGTAAGTCCACGAGGTTTTAAAAATATTTGGAAATAGCAAGGCAAATCTCTGTAACAACATACGGAACATAAAATTCGGGAAAGCATTTGTAATGTTTAGACCCCACATTTGCGGTTTGTTAAAATTGGTCACTTCAAGTTTAAATGGTATTTAGACAATGTTTTTACGTTATCATACATAGTATGACACAGTATTGCAATCGTTCCGAAAAAAAATTTGAGATTTGGAAACCGGCAATATGTCCTTTCGGGTCCCCTGAACATTTTTGACCAAGGTACAAAAAAAATTCTGTTTGTGTGTGTATGGATGTGTGCGTGTACCCGATTCTGCAAATAAGCCGCCATTTATGCTATTTCCTCAAAATAATTAAATAATAAATTGAAGTAGAGGAAATTCTGAATAATTTATGTCCATGACATTTCTTGGTAAAATTAATACTTTAACTGCATGAGCAAATTCTATTTAATTTTCATCGAGATCGCTCGTACTGCATTAAAACTAGTTAGCGAGGATTTGACAGATATTTTGATTCTTTTGACAGGATTGTAAAACATCAGAATTTGACACAGTTTATCTGCTGTATACTATGATAAAGTAATGTGTCTTGCCATATAGAATTTTTTATATTTTCATCTACTTATTGTTTAGAATTATTGTTTAGTTATTATGATTTTTATTGGATATTTTCGTCAAGTGACATTCGTCAACTTTATAAAAATAGTCCATAAATAGTCATTAGCGCATTTTCTTTTATACGCTTGATTTTATGGCACTATAAAAATGCTATATTGTTGAACATTGCATGTCATATAATACGTAATATCATATAATACGTAATACGTAAAGATGGATATTAATTATACACTAATAGTCCAAATGTACCCATTAGAAGTAATATAATTAGTTCCATTCATACTGTTTCTTTTTTTTAAGCGAATGAACTAAATGATTTGCAATTCTTAATTTATTCATCCCACGGTTTTCTATAGATCCAATATATGGGCCTATTCAACTTTTATATTATTTTTAATATAAACTTACTTTATAATTAAACAATTAGAAAATTGTCACTTGGGAATAAATTTCATTATCTTAATTTAAAAACATCCGCACACACATCGTGTGATTAAAAATGCATATTGTCTCGATAACACTATCAGACCGTTTTTATGCCCTGTAATTATCGCATTAGGGGTAAACGACACCTTGACTATTTCAGTCCCAGCCCTTAAACAGTCGCATGATTATCGTTGAACGCTCTGTCGCTAGGTGGGGTGTTTACTAGCCAGGTTTGCTTTTTACCGTGGCGCACCCTGTTCCGTGTACACCCTATCAATAACGTTAATGAATTAAACACACCCCGTACTACTTCCAGTGAGTTAAAGTTTGTTTTGGTTAATTTGGTTATTTGCATATTCTACTTTTGTCAGCTTACATAAGTTTTCAGTCGAAGTTCAAAATAGTTGTGGTTGTAATTTTATTACATTGCTTTATCTCCTTGTATTTTAATCTTAGCATCTCTCTCAAACAACTGGTAACCTCGATCGAGCATAATATATTCGATACATGCACCAGTGTTAGAGGTTGTGTGATCCTATCATACGATAGCAGTTCAGTTGAACAGCATTATCAGCTGTTCAGTAGACTCTAAAAATAACCAAATACGTTCCCCAAAATTGGGCAATTGGGCAATGCTATTATCATGTCAGTGTGTTGTGAGCAGTATCAATTCGCAAATGCCACGTTTGTTTGGCCGTATTATTATGCTGCCGTCCAAAGGTAAAGTGCCGCATCTATAAAAGTATGAAAAGTTGATCTATTGGTGTTTTTCTACTCTTAAAGGTATATTTTCTTAGATTTATTATAGGAAAGTGCCAAAAGGCCATAGATTCAATTATTTTAAAACATGTTTTCCCGCATGTGTACTTTCTTTTTAAATACAATACTACGGTAAAATGCTGCATCTGTATGTACATACCGCACTCCAGTATCATGCAATGTATTTTGTAGCAAGATAGCGGCTTGTTAGTTTCGACAGTTCTGATTTTGTATTGTGTATTCTGTTTTATTATTAAGTAAACAATAATTAAGCGTTGCGGTAAATTATAAAACTGATTTCTAAAAACTCTTAAACTCTCTGAAAGTCACTACAACGGCAAATTTGCCCGAATACGTGTCAATTACTTGTTCAAAATGTATACTATCTGATATAGCATTTTCAACATATTTCTTATGAATATTTACACTGCTCGAACCTAGGGAAGAACGCGGCATCTATAATTTTTCTGTTTCTGTATAAAATCTGTTTGATTGTTGTTATTTAAAAGGTATTTACTCTAACCTACGGTATTAACAAAGTATTTGTAAGTAATTAACGCTAATTTGTATGAAGTTACGTCTAGGTAATAGAAAACTACATATATGTCATAACTACTGTTGATGTAGATATGGCACTTTACCGTTAGACGGCAGTATGGTCCCGGAGACCAAAATATGTGGCCAAAATTCGTCATGTTCTTGGGCTATTGTAAAATATACATTATGCATGTGCATAGCGGATTTTTGGGGTCGCTGATTCCGAATCTGTACCATTTTTTTTTCTAATTCAAAATGGCGGATTCAATATGGCTACCAGAAAAGTAAAAACCTGTCAGATTCGTACGAAATTCGCTTCGTGTGATATGTCAAACTCCGTGAAACGAAATATTCTGTCACAGTTACGTAACTCATAATGCCATATTAAATACGGCGATCGAAACTGTAAAATTTATTTATCCGCATGAAACTTATCTCCTGTTATATTTGAAGCTGTTGATTCCAAATCTGATATCAGTGCTTGGATTTTGTGACTGTGAATTTATGGAAGAATTATTCAAATTCCACCATAAATCATTCAAAGTCCGTTAATTCTAATATTTTATCAATAAGCTTTTAAAGCAGCGTTGTGTCCATGCAATAGGTAACCATATTGCCATTCGGAAGGGGCACGGCGGTTGTTGGATACAATGCCCACTTCGCACATCTAGAATGATGCAAATTTTCTTGGAGACTGAATAAAAAAACATTCGACAGATTAACAAATCACCGATTAATGGAGTTAAATTATTGATTATCAGTGCCCACCTTTGGAAATATATATGCGTTCTTGCAGTAAGTTTCGCAGTTATTTCAGAAACATACTATAATATTGAAAAATTAGTTTTATATCTTCCACAGGGTGGCTCGTTATCCTATGGGCAAAATGGGCAAGTGCCCAGGGCGCCCAGGCCCCCCGGCAATTAGAGGGGGGGGGGGTGCAAAAACAGTATTTTGAAAACTAATTTCCGTAATATGTATAGCTTGACCAGCGAACAGTAGCACCATGTCCGATGGTTAGAGAGTAAATATAAGGGGTACGTAACGCGTTCTGCGCAACGCTAGCGATCCCACTTCTCGCCGGTCAAAGTATACGCTGAAAGTATACGCCGGTCATGTATACAGAATGTCCCACGGAACATGTTGCACATGGGAATCTCGGAAACTGTAAGAGCTACGATGTCGGTTAAATGGATCATGTTGCGTAAACGTGGACCCTTTTCAGAACAGTTTTTACTTTTCAAAAATTTTGCATGAGTGACTAGTAAAATCTAAAATCTTCATATCGTCGGCAAATAGGGCTTTATGGTCAATGGGATGTCATGTATAAATATATTATATAGTGCTGGGGATAGTACGCTTCCCTGTGGGACTCCGGCTTTTATACTGCGTGTGTTGGATGAATCGCCGTTAATTTGGGCATAGAATGTTCTGTCTTCTATAATTAAGAAAATTATGTTCATCATGTAAGGCGGAATCTCTAGTCGGTTTATTTTGTATTTTAAGCCATCCAGTGGAGAAGACTATTAAGGCCTCCTCAGTAAGTACATAATTGTTAATTCTTGTTTAGAACAAATAATAGTTAACTATGTGAGGTTACATTGCATATTTACAGATTTAAATAGGATATCGCGATTGCATCACAACCTCATGTATAGCACGTTTATGATACCATACAATTTTAACAAAATTTTACGTAAAAATTAACAACGTAAGTATGTAACATAGGTGTGTATCTGTACTTACCTAATTTTACAAAAATAGCATTATTATTTAGGTCTTGTAACGTCAATACTTTATTTATTGTGAATTACAAATGAAAAACTCCGTAAGAAAATTAATTACTTAACAAAAAAGTCATTAACAGAGTATTTTATACACTATTTAAAATTTCGTCGTTTTTAGTTTTTAACTTAATTATTATTTAAGTTCTATTCGCTATCCCTAAAAGGCCTCTCAACTACTCCCTGAAGTTCCTGCAGTGTATCATAGTTCCCTAGATACAGGTTGGCGTTCATAAAGCACCATTAAAAAAAATCTATGGGCTCAAGTCGGGTGATCTGGCGAACCACCTAATGGCATTTTTGTGATAATTTCATAAATGTGTTATAAATTTTTTTTAATCTGTAAAACTTCAACATAGCGTCCATAAGAAATAAAAAAGTTGAATAACGCCCAGCCAAAGCTGATGGACAAAAACATTGTTTGATAACAACACGGATTTAGAGTATGCTCTTATGTAAGAATACAAAATTTTGACTCTCTATTTATCGTAATAGCGAAACTATTGAAGAAAAAAAATCTGATGTGGCCAGGCACATGACTTTATCATACTATATATAAAATTGATAGGTTAGCTACATGAGACTCTATTTGATCGAGATCGGCAATGCCTGCATTAAAATAAAACTACTAGAACTAGACAGATATGTCGATTAAAGCTGCGTTCGGATATTGTACTCCGTTGAAAGTACACCGTCCAAATGACACTTACGTGTTATTGGGTGTAAAAAGTGTAATGTAATATGCGAACGCAGCTTATATTGACAGAAGTTATTGTCAAAACATTAGCGTTTGACACCAAGACTACCTACTGTCATTAGAATCAAAAAATCTGAGAAATCCTGGCTACTAGTTTTCATGCAGTACGACCGATCTCGTAAAAATAGAATTTGCTCATGCAGCTAAACTATTGATTGTACCAAAAAATGTTATAGTGATAAATTATTCAGAATGTCCTCATCTTTAATTTATTATTTAACTATTTCGCCGAAATTTCAGAAATGTCGGCTTATTTGCAAAATCTTTCAAAAATGCTAAGACTAAACTTCCAGTTCCTTTGCACCCTCTTCAACAGAAAGCTTTTCAGCTCTAAGTTTGGTTATGAAACTTCTAAATATGAAGTTTCGTCCCGATACCTTTAGTAGTTTCTCGGGAATCGTCGCCACAAAAAACGGGTACACACACACACACACACACACACATCCACACACACACACACACACACACAGACATTTTTTTGTACCTTGGTCAAAAATGTTCAGGGGACCCAAAAAGACATATTTCCGCTAAAATCTCAAAAAATTTTTTTGGCACGATTACAATACTTTACATACTGCGTATGATAAAGTAAAAATGGACATCTTTCCGTAATATCTAGTAATCCATGCAAAATTTTAGAAAAGTAAAAACTGTTCTGAAAGGGTGCCACATTTTCGCAACTTTTGTCCCATTTAACCGACATTGTAGCTCTTACTGTTTCCGAGATCCCCATGTACATCATGTTCCGTAACGTAGCCCGTAGGTGAGTTGAGTATGTTATTAGTTTTGGCATACTTGATATACAGTGATATCAAAAATTATTTTGGTCAAGGGTTGCCATGCATGGAGGAAGGGTTGCCATGGAATGTAAAACGGTTGTCTGTGCTTAAATCATCCTTTTGAAACGATTCTCTCATTGTGAAGCTACACTGACATCATCAATGACTCAAAACAATGACTTGACAGATTTTGACAAATTATTGACATAAAGTGACGATGGGAGCTGCGACAATCATTTTAAAATCCACGACCACCCTTGACCAAGATAATTTTTGATATCACGGTATAATTTGGTAAGAGGAAAAAGCTTCATATTTCAACACAATAAATGGGAACCCACAAATTGAAAATTGCCCTGGGCCCCGCGATGGCATAACGCGCACATGCGCAAAATTATATTCAACTAGCAACCTTGGCCAATCATAAAATCTAACGTCAAAATACTCTTAAAACAAACAAACAAGAATAGAATATCTGCAACTTTGACCACCCTCGCACCAAAACTGTTCTTAGTCGAGTTCCGTCACTGTCAACACCACCGCCATCTGCCGTCCTCCTTCCGTCAATCGGAAGCGTCCGGTATGGCGGTAGACCCCGGAGCACGTGCATTAGCAGTCATTTGTCCGTATACCGCGGCCTGCTCGTATCACCGCGCCACGGTAACTTCGTTACCTGAGCACACTACGATATCCAAATCTCGCGCGGGCAATTTGAACTCGTCGTGCTTGTTTCTTATCTAAGGAAAAGACAAACTTATACAACAATTTTTTTCTGTGACTAAATAAAGTTCAGTGTGTTAATTATAGTGTGCTGTGGTGCAGCGGTAACAAAAGGTAGACGATTACGCGGTTTGATTTGAGTTTTTGTCGTGGAAATTGTTTGTTTTAGTGGACGTTGTCACGGCCTTGTGCGAACGGACGCGGCTATTCTGCATCGGTGCCTTTTTATTTCGTTTGTTGTTGTTGTGAAGGTGTTGTTGACCGTTTGGTAGTATCTGATAGGCAGTGTTGTTGTTTGTGAATTGATATCGGTAGGTTTCAAAGAAAACTTTGCAAGTGGTCTACCTAGAAGTCAACATTTGGTACACATTGATTTAAATTTTAAGGTCTTGTTTAGGCAAATATTTTAAAAAGAGTTTAATTTGTTTTCTAACAAAAATAAAATAATAACAAAAAGTGTAAGTTGAGTTGTGCACTTCTTGTGTTTAATGTTTAAATGTTTACAACATACACAGCATACACCAACCTTTTCAGATTGCTGTGCTCGTGTTAGCCTAATAACTTGGTGTTTACTGCTAGTAAGAAATCGTCTATAAGTCAAACTACAATCTCGGAAATTAAGCAAATTTGAAAAAAAAAATCACTTTTTTATTTCATCTTAAAATGATATTTATTCTATAGGCAAATTTCGAGTTTTGGAGCTAGTTGTAAACAATTTTTAAGTAAACTAAACAAACCAACTTTGCATTAGTTATTAATTTTTATCATATTATAACAAAAGACCAATTTAAATTTTTTAAGGTTATATTTTTTGTTTGACAAGCAATTTCATCAAATCAAAGTACTTATTAAATAATAGAGCTACATATGATTGCAGAATGCATTCTCTTTATATTCATTTGATAATATCCGTGCAATTATCAATCTTAATATACCTACTTGCATCAATGATAAGCTAATCAATTATTTTTTAAGCGTCAATGTCTTCGTGTTAGGTTATTCTGATAAGTTCACTGCTTCCAGATCGAGTGAGATATTATTATAAAAAATATATACATTTAATTTTCTAGTTGTAAAGCACGAGTAAAAATTAACACTATAAATTGGTGGCAATTTCATAGGTTGTAAGCCTGAATGGGAATTTGATGATTCTCTACAAATAAAGTCATCAGCTGTTGCGATATGCTGTGGTAAAATGGTTACTAAAAATTTAGTTTTGAGTTGAAATCTGTAGAACTATGAGGGATCCACGACTTAAGGCTATTTTACACTGCACTACTTTAGTCTTTTTCTAAACTTCTTCTTAGTAACTAGAAAAAAGTTTTAAAGTGGCAAGAAATGGGTATATTAGACACACTTCTTTATCTATTCCAGAATAGCCAACCTGGTGCATTAAAGGTTATGTTGTTTGTTTCCTTTTTATACAGGTTTATTTGTGCAATATTTTACTGTAAACATGTTAATACAAATTAAATTACATAAATTAAACCAACTGTACAAAGCGTAGCGCGTCAGTGTGACGTTAAACGTATACTTTTCTGCGGTATGTCAAAACAAGACAAAATGATTCACGGTCGCACTGTTGGCTAACCTTACAAATGCCTACACTGCGCATGCGTCTATACTAAGAAAAAGTTTAGAAATATAATAGCATGGCATTTCCAACTATACTATTATTTAGAACTTTTCTCTAGTGACTAAAAAGAAGTTTAGAAAAAGACGAAAGTAGTATAGTGTAAAATACCCTTTACAACTACATGTATCAGGTCTAACCAAACAGTAGTCCAATCATTTTCCAATAGTTTCCAAAAATAAACTCTAATAAAGTATCAGAAACAAATATGCTCATTTTTATACAGCTTGCGTTTCGAACAGACAATTCGTATTTTTTAGCTAACAAGCACACGACTTTCGAACTAACTTTGATGAAGTTTCGGACCCGAAAGATATTATCCGAAATGAGTCAATTAGAGATACGAGAGAATATTAACGTTGATTAATATTAACTTTAAAAAATAATAGATAGTAATGATATAAAACGTCAAATTGCAGCGCATGGTATTTTAAAATAAAAAAAAAACAATCAAAATAAATTAAAACAAAGTATATTTTTGTATACGGGGTGTGACTTTAACTTTGCCCCGTCAACACTATAACTTTTATTGGAAACATTTTGTTTTGCGTAATTCAGCCAATAAAATAAAGACATATCATACATGACGACATTCAATTCCCAACCATTTTCCTATCATAATTTTATTATCGCTACTAAGACCCAAGAACTCATTTTCTCCTGTTTATTTTCTTTGTTTACTGGGTAAATTTTATTTGAAGAGCAGTGTTGAGATTCCCATAAAGACGGGTTACGTTACCTACATACTTTGTGACAAGAGAATACCTCCAGCATTACGGTACACTCAAGCAGTTTATAATACGGAACAATGTACAGTTAGTACCCGCTTTTTAAAATTTATGATTTGAAGAGTTCGTTAATTACTTAAAATCAATAAGTGACTATATCTGATGATATTTCCTTTGTGCGCGTAAGATAATAAAATGCGTAATCTTAAACAAAGAATATAGATACTTCTTCCGTGTATTCAGTCTAATTGATTTCTTGTTATTTTAAATGTAGCAGAAAGAATATTTTTTTCAGATTATAGTTGAATGGCGTATCATCAGATTTATTCAGTATTGTTTGCCTTTTAATGGGCATTTAGTTTCGCGTTTCATAAAAGGAGAAACGATAATGTAATTATCGGTCCATAGACGACGGTTAAAATGCAGTCGTGATTTTGCAATAATTTTAATCGACTATAGTATATATATATTTCGTAATGTAGGTCATTCTGACCCGAGTAATTATTCTATAAATTATCCTTTACGTGTTCAATAATTGTTGACCTTACATGTCTATTAGATAAATTATGTTTTATAACAATTTATTAAAAAAATCCCAGTAAATTGACATCTTATTTTCTCTATTTTCAATGTTTGTTGTACATATAACGTATACATATAACGGTCAAAATACGACCACCTACTACAATCTATGAACTATTTAAAAAATCTGATGTGGCCAGGCACATGACTTTATCATACTATATAGGTATAAAATTAATAGTTTAGCTGCATGAGATTTTATTTGATCGAGATCGGTCGTGTCTGCATTAAAATAAACTAGTTAGCCAGGATTTGACAGATATTCCGATTACATTGACAGTAGGTGTTGTCAAAACATCACCGTTTGACACTACGTACTGTCATTAGAATGAAAATATCTGCCAGCTCCTGGCTAACTAGTTTTATATTAATGCAAATATGTCAAGATTTAAAGGAATAGTATGTGAATAAATTTAAAATCGTACAATCAAAACTGTACGTAGAACAATATTTTCCTATTTTAAAATGTTAAAAAATGATTCTTTTCAGTTTCAATATTTTGTCTTGATCTCGATTGCCCAGAAAGGTATACAGTAAATACTTTTATACGAATGTTGAATTTTTCTTTAGAAGTGGTTGAAGTAGGATTCATGTCTGGGATTCACACTGCACATCTGTTTGGAACACTGATTACGAATGTTGGCTGTAAGATCAAACTTTAAAAAATGAATTTCTGGTCAGATTGTTGTTTCACATTTACAAAAACATGGCACATAAATTAGAAAAAAATCATGTTGTGGTAAGAATAGTTACTTATGTACCAAGGGCATTAGACGGATGCTTATGCCCCGAGGATGGCAGTTTAACAAGCGCGAGGGCCGATAGGCCCAAGAGCTTTTTAAGTCACCCGAGGGTATAAACATCAAGTAATGCCCGAGGTACATACAAAATTTTATGTCCTACAATGGTTTTGTTCCTCCGTTTGCATAATATTAATAAATATTTTGACGTTATCGAGTGACGGTTTAGGAGTCACAATACAGACAATTAATTGTCAAACTTATAACCTTAATCGCCAATAATTGACATTGACGATTTAAAATTTACAATTTCAATGGGCGCGTCCAGCAGCCTCACCGGTGAGATACCGATCAGTAAAATTTGTGCTGGATGCACATTGCAAACAACCGGTGCGTCTCACCGGTTACCAATTTGGTGATTATTAAAATTATGTCAAAATAAATAATTCACAAAAAATCTGTCATTATAAGCATGGAGCATTGTCAGAGAAGGTGACACTGACACTAAGTTTAAAACCGCATCCAGAGTGACAAGTCCGGTTAGTTCCACCGCTAATCCACCGGTGATTAACCGGTGACTTACCGGTGAGTCTGCTGGACGCGCCCATTGACAAATATTTGATATATTTGACATATAACCATGGCAATCCTTTATGCACTACTAGGGCGCAAAAAGTAGCTGTTTTCGTCCCGGTAACTAAGATGTAAAATGTCACTTTATGATCATGTAGGACATAAAATATTATATGAAAAAAATAATTGTGTGCAAAATTAAAAGCACTCTAGCAAGCGTACATATTTATTGAAGCGTATAATTCTAAAAGGTTAATAGAACAATAATATATAAGAAAACAGTTAATTTTAAACTTCAAACATGGGAACACCTGCAAAATATACTCCGTACAATGAGCTCTGTGTTCCACGGAATTTTAGATTCCTAAAATAATAATAAACTTACTTAATTAAGGCATCCATGCGATTTATGGGCACTTTAGTGAACTAATTTTGTACCATTTTCATAAAACACACAATCATCTCACTGAATGGCATACTTACAGAAAGCGAAAACAAAAGAGAAGTTCCCGAAGTTGGGTCTCCCATAACAAGAAAGTGTCTCATCTAATTAAGAGTGAAGAGGAATTTAACTGGTAACCTAAGACATGGAATTAAGCCGTAAGAGTACGTTACACTCGTGTTAATTGGAGCCAGTTAATTTGCCGTTGTTGCCAACTCGAAACGAGTAAAGTATGATGTGAAAGAGATACCAGATGATTACACCAAATTGCTTTGTGCGATTTCCTTTTTTCTGTTTTTGATTCGACCTAATCTCTTCTTTAACTACTCCTTTCGGAATTCGGTCTCGAATGAGTTGTTGACACACATGAATGATATATATATATATATATATATATAATTTTGTCCTTTATGGTTTCCTTTCGGTGCTTTTGATGGAATTAAGTAATTATTATGGGATGTTTCTGATAGGCCCATGCAAAGGTTAGAAAATTCGAAACGATTTACCATTTAGAAATTGTTAAATGTGGTAGACTGATGGCTTTTTGTTCAATCTGTTTGTACATTTTATCTAGTTTGCTTATGTTTTGTTTTAGAGTGAGCCAGTCACTCTCTAGGTATTGCAATAATTACTATGCGCGTCACTTTCACTACTTTTTATATACAACTTATAGCGTAAATGATTGCGTAGGTTTTGCAAATTAAAGTTAATTATCAAAGAAATCTATTACTGCCATATGTTAAAGCTATGCGATAGCACTGGGTGAATGTTGGCATCCCGGAGTTATTAGTATATTCCGCAATTTGTCAACTGTCTTTGTTTGCTCTTATTTTTAGGCTAACTTTTTCACTACTCTATTGACTTATGATTTTAATTCCAGTATTCCAACTTGTAATAAAACTCACAATTTTCACTATTTATATGTTTATATACAGGGTCTCCCACGACGAGCTGCCATTAGAAGTATATGGAGAACCAAATGAAATGAGAGATTGAAAGTTTGTGGGCTTATAATTGTTGGACACGATTGTGTCAACTAAAATATTTTGAGTTTTCGGTTACTTCCGGTTACACCGGAAGTGATCAACTTTTATATTTCAAATGGAACACCCTGTATTTTATCGCATTTTTGAAATCTTCATTAAATTTTAGATCAATTTTAGGCTACATTCCCTATACCTATCATGTGTCATTTTTGAGATATTCACTTTTTTCATTAAAAAATGACAGCTGCACGGTTACTTTCAACTACTTATAAATTATCCCCTGTGACTGTTGGAAAAAAGTTATCCGGTAAAATTGTTGTGAAGGTAACGTATTATCGACACACCGGTAGAATTCTTCAAAAAGTTGTACAGGATGTTCAAATTATAAGATCAAAGTTGAATTCGAGAAAAGTACGAAAAGTCGATTTTTTCAAATGGCAACCCTAACATATGCATACATTTCTCAATTCTATGGAAAATTTTAGATCAACTTTGTGTACAATGTCCTATACCTAAAATGTACTTGTACCTACTGAAATCGATTTTTAAACATTTCAGTAGAAATTGCAAACATTGCCAAATCTAGATTGCGTTTGAAAACAACTGAACAATTTGGAATAAACAGAACTTTATTAAACAAGTTTTTTAGGTCATTTTTTATTATAATTAATTAAGTATTTATAAAATTATAAGCCTACAATAAAACACAATATTAAAAATAAAACAAAATCGTAAAGTAAATTTTAAAAAACTGCTTAATTCTATTTCAGTACCTGTTCAAAAACATTTGCCGTTTTCGCTAAACATGCTTCAATTCTTTTTAACATATTACTGTTGGTGGCGTCTAAGAAAACCTAGAATTCTTGCAGAACTGCTGCTGCTGAAGACAGGTAGACAAAACTGTTATGCCATTTGTTTGGTTCCATTCTTGCTACAATCCTGTGTTATTGTTTCACTAAGTGCATATAATGTTTAATATTTAACTGTTAGTTTTATTTTTTTAATAAAGTATAGATCTAAACCTTTCACCGCTCACCGATTCAATTGCTATATATCTCACCACATCAAATTACCACGTTACAATTCATACATCAAAACAGGCATATCCATTAATGTAAACAACAAGGCGGCACGTTTTACATAGTCACCACCATGGATTGAATTTTAATGATTTGTTAAAAGCAACTACTTAAGGCGATTTTATCATCATCACTATGAACGACATTCGAAAGTTCTCGCGGTAAAATGTTATATCCATATCGGTAATTCAGTTCTCTTCGCTTCCCATTGTAACCAAGGAATCCGGATGGTTATGACCCATTCATGCCTTAGAGGGGTACAGAAAAATGCTTAATGCAATATGTCTGCATCGCTATTGTGAGAAATATGTCACTGATATGCATAAGCAGAGGAGATTTCAAATGGGACGGCATAAAGTATTCATGTGTGCCTATGATAAACAGAGAGTCTTGAAACAAAAAACTTTAGGTTTCTTATGGTTTTCGACACAAACAAATAGATAGACATTAAATACATCAAAAAATCTTTTTTTGTCAAATAATGTGTAGTCTAACGAATTCTCTACAAAAAAAATAGGTAAAATAATGGATTTCGGTCCCTCAGCGCCTCCATCGCCGACAATACTAAACATTCCTCCGCTCTTCTGGACCCTGACCATGTCATTAAGTTACTAGTGTTAATATTGTCAACTAATTGGCCAACTCTGAATATCACCTAAATGTTGAATGTCAAAATTTTGGTATGCGACCATGTTTAATAACGCGGTAGTATCGGAATTTGGCTCCTAAATAAGACTTCAAATCGGGCAATTCACAAATTCCTATCAAACTGATTCTAGTAATAAAGTGCTTGTTAAATGGTGTTTCAAACGCACCGTAAACGCGTACATAGAAACAATTATTATAGAATATTGCATGTCATAAAGTTGGAGGTAAATGACAAATGAAGAATTTTAAAAATAAATTAAATGGGAAGCTCTATATTTTCCACAAAAAAATGTTATTTCTCTACTCTCAGATCAAAACAAGTATTCTGAGAGTATATATTATGTGCTAACTTTGTTGGTCTCTTCACCAAATGGGGTTAGACAAGTCCGGTTATTATGAAAGCATCTACCTGTGATATCCATTTATATTTGAGAAAAACTCAGATGATTTAATAGGGTACTGATGGATCGTTCATATAAAGAAACAAGTTGGTTTACCAGTAATTTACAGCCATTTCCAGTTAGGCACACCAATGTTTTTGGTTTGGTGATGGCTCAAATTTTATTAAAAGAAAATTTCGTGTTTGATGAACGTACTGTCATACGCCTTGCATTGTACTCCGTCAAGGTGGTCTGCTAAGCACTTCCGTCCAACTGATGTTAGGCAAAAAACTTGAAGACAAATTTATCAAGTTATTAGTTTTATCACGGGTGACAATAGTGATGAATTTATTTACAGAGTAGTGCTGGTAGTGCGACCAATGTTAATGAATACTTAGCTCAATTAAACACTTTTCAGCCGGATTTGGAACCACACAGAGAGAACATTTTGTTTAATTTTAATAAATATGTATTAAGTTAACGAAATCTGTTGCTTCAACAAAGGCCCGGAGATATTTCTTTGCGGATAAAAATGCATTTGTGTGGTAGAAAGAACGTTTATTTGTGTTAAACAATTCGCGTTTTCCGTTAAAATTTAGTTCTAATAATTATTGTGATGAGTGGAAGGAAGCATTATGATTTTTTACCAACATTTTTAGTTGAGATAAATATGTTTTCCACAAAGAAAATGTTATTTCTCTTCTCTCAGATCAAAACAAGTGTTCTGAGTATGTGTCAACTTTGTTGGTCTCTCTTCACCAAATGGGGTTAGACAAAATCCGGTTATTATGAAAGCACATACCTATTTAATCCATTTATATTTCAGAAAAACTCAGATGATTTAATAGGGTACTGATGCGTCGTTCATATAAAGAATCAAGTTGGTCTACCAGTAAGGAAGCATTATGATTTTTTTACCAACATTTTTAGTTGCGATAAAGGCTCTTTTACCGAGATAAAGTAATGATCAAATTAAAGAAAAAAATCTTAAAAAAAGCTTTCTTACTTTCCACATTGTTTTACGTCACATATGCAAGATTCGTTGTGAAATGTTTCAGGAAATAATTGAATAGTGCGCTCTCCGTCTATTTGATGAATCCAAAACTAATTATTCAGTTATAGTAATGTGTTATAAATTGTTAAGCAATACAACAATACCCTACGTGTAACATATTTATAGATTATATTATGTTTATATAAACTAACCAGACAATCTGGACAGACCATTTGCAAATTTTCAAGGGCAAAAAATCATTGTATGTATACTAGGCAAAATTACGTCAGATATTACTAACAAATATTGAACTTTAGCGATGTATCCTTCATGGGGGATATGCTAATTCGTAAATAATTATATCTGCAAATATCATGTCACAAACATATCTGTTTTCAAAAAGTTTTTTTTATTGCTTCACCAGAAATATAACATAGTGCTTTGTATTTAATAATATAATAGTACAATTGGCGAAAATAGATTCTGGGCACAATATTAAACTTATTCTCAATTTCTACTTATTGAATTATTTGTTTACGTGAGAGGACTGAGCATGTACCTAGTTTTCTAGTAAATAAAAGATAATAGACCAGCTCCTACCAACTCTCTGATATCTTTCTGTTAAATTGTAAAGGGAATTTAGGTAAAACTTAAGCAAATTTCTTGCCATGTTCCACCTTCCCTTAGTAATTTAACGGCATGATAACATAGAGTTGGTAGGAACGGGCCTAAGTCGATTTGATTAACTCACAATTTCAATAAAGTAATTAACAATAATTGAGCATTATTGTTAATTGGATTTAATATAATTTTAACTGTTCGACCCCAAAAAGATACAGTGCAATGTATGATTAACCTGTAATTATCACGAAATTAACAACACACTAGGAGTCAAAACGAAATATCAAGCATTAAAAAAAAACGTATTAAAAATGAAATTATAAATTTTTATCAAATTCAACTAAAAAAGATAAAACTTGTTCAACTGTTGGTAAAATAATTTTGTTAGTGTCTAATAAACTTACAACATTATTAGTGAACATTATGTGACTGTTTCTTGGAGTTTATTTATGTTATGAATTGAAAAATTAAACCAGTGGTTCCAAAACAACAATGGCTTACGTCGTGTGGAGAGTGTTGATGAAGAAATACTCAAAAGTCAGATTGGGACTGACGACCAAGTTTCCCGGCCTAGATACGGTAAGTTACAAAACCCTATTAAGTGACTCAATTGATTTGCCTGGCCAATTAATGAATTACGGGTGAAATTCTGTTAGTTTATTCGCGTCAGTCTGCGTGTCAATGAGAGAAATTAATCAATTGTTTGCGAAAGGCCGGATGTCGTGCAGGCAGTAGGCCTCTGTATCAGATGGCAACCACAGCGGAAAATAATTAATTCGCGATGCAGTGATGGCACTGATATTTCTGCACAAACCTAGTGCATTTTATTATATGTTTATACAGCATAACAGTTTTATTGTTATTGCAGTTTGTGAGTTTCACAATAGTACTTACGCATACCTATACTTAGATATTTAGTTTGATGTCTATGAAAGTTCATATTCAAGGAAATACGCATATAATTAAAAAAATATCTCATCGAATCTCAATTATTTGATTTAACTGTTTTCGAACATTTAAGTAGTAATAAGTTATAACGGATAAAATAAATTCGTAGTACGTGTAATTAGGACGAACAATAATTAAACGTATATATTGCTACTACTTATTTTATAAATACATATGTTTCGGAGAAATTACCGTTTATAGCAGCTAAAATATGTGTAATGTATTAGAAAGCACAATAAACCGTAAATTACAAGCACATATTGGTCAACATAAAACTATTTAAAAAATCCCTAATATATTCAATTTTACTTTTAATAGTACCGTAATAAAGTACACAAATATACTTAATATTCTATAATATTGTGTAGTACACGCTACAGATGTGAAACGTATGAAACATAAATAGTCTCGTATCCAGTTTGATTTGGTCAGAACAGAAAAGTTGTAGTAAATGTCATAGGTA
The DNA here is from genome assembly GCA_963966075.1 of Aphodius sticticus. Taxonomy (NCBI): domain Eukaryota; kingdom Metazoa; phylum Arthropoda; class Insecta; order Coleoptera; family Scarabaeidae; genus Aphodius; species Aphodius sticticus. The sequence goes on along the minus strand of OZ014506.1, from coordinate 45,517,854 downwards.
AATGTTCTGAAGTTGCATTTTCTGCCAAAAAGCAATAATAAATTAGCTATTAGCTAAAACATGTTATTCCAGTCAAGGACAGTTTATCAGTAATTATCACTTATGTTATGACACACATCATGCTATTAGAAAAATTGCAATTAAAAATACATAAAAATAAAAAACACTAATATTTGGAACAAAATTTAACATAACCAAAATAAACAGACATAACTGTAGTCTCTCTTCAGGAATTTTTGAATGATTCCGAGTAGCAGCAGATTTCTGGACTTCGAAGAAAAGAAAAACTAAAAAGTGAAGGGACAGTTGTTTCTGAATGAAATAAATAAATTTAAATCAGAGGTACATGTTTTTCCTAGAATTATTAAGGAAAACCGCCACCCATGGAAATCGAAACATGATTCCTCAGTTTAAGCATGTGTTACAAATACAAAAATAAATCTCTGTTTTACACAAGTATTTAACTGTACAATATCGTACTTACAGAATAAAAAAAATCTGGTGTGGCCAGGCACATGACTTTATCATACTATATATAAAATTAATAGTTTAATTGTATGAGATTCTATAGATCGAGATCGGTCGTGTCTGCATTAAAATAAAACTCACCTTTGTTTGTTTCGATGTAACACCCAACGAATTTTGATCGGATTTTCGCCCAGAAATTCTTTGTATTTTAGGTAACATTCGAGAAAAATGAATTGGAAAATTTATGTCGATGGCGTATAGGATAGAGCGGCTGCTATCTATGCTGGAGGCCCGAGTTCGAATCTCGGCTAGGACTAAAATCGACTGAGGAAGTAAAGCCGGTGGCCCCGTATGCTGTCATGATGCGACGTGCACGTTAAAGAACTCTTACTTGGAGGTTGGAATTCCTTCAGTTCGACAAAATTCCTGGGTGTGTGTAGCCTGCCCTCAGCGTCGGTGATTGGCCTAAGTTGCGGAAATAGACCGACGTAAAATAAACAAGTAAAAAGAATAGTCCAAGATGTAGCGACGATTTTATTATTTACATTATTTATAACTAGGTTAAAACTTTCATAATCTGTCCTTTGTAGCGTAACAATAAAATAATCGCAAGTCTGGCAAACATCCGGAGGTGACCTTTGCGTCCTTAGATTTTTAAATGGTAAAATAAAAATAATAAAATTGCATTATTATAACCAGTCTGTCGCTTTTGGATATCAATGTTGAGAACGTTTCGAGGAAAGAAGAAAATCGCCAGACCGGCGGTGCTGTGGGTGGGTCCAAGAGGTGACCGAAGTGGGGCACAAAATTGCACTATTTACACGAAAACAATCAGGTTGGGTTTTGTTGTTTATTCTTAAATACATCCCCACAAAGTAGTCTTCCCGATGCCAGACTGAAATTTCGGCGGTCTAAAGTGCGCGGATAAGACGGTCTCAACCGCCTTAAGACCGAGTTCTACTTCTCCTAAAACGCGTTTGCTAATAAAAGCGTTATTTATTGTTCAAAGTTTATGAAATTTTTTATGTAACTTCTTAGATAAATAACGAGTTGGGCTGGATGAAAAAAAAATTTTTTTAAAGATAAAAATCAATTTTACTTTTACATCTTTGGTTTTTTTCAAATATAAAACATTTAGCCCAACTCATGATACAAAAATAGATTTTTTATTTAAGTACAATTTTAATCTAAACATTATAATTGCGATAACAAAGCGTAATTGCGAGAAATCTATGTAATTTGCCTATATTACGGGCCCGGCGTAGACAGCAGACGTTAGGAGTTTTAAACACCGCCTATAACTACGCCACGCCTACTGCTATTTTTAGATTAGACTGTTCACAAGTTATGACCGTAACGTATATTGAATCGGGAGAACCGAGTTCTCGCATTTCACATTTATACGCACGGTTTACAAATTTAACACACGATAAAAGTCATATACTGTATGATATTATACTTAGTGTAGTTATACCTGCTAGGTGTTAGGTACATTTGTTTAATAATGGGTAGAAGTCGTGGCAAAATACCTAAACATCCGCATCTGTCCTCTAGAGTCTAGACGAATTAGTAAAAGACGACTACGTACCACCTAAGTTAAAATATATGTATAGATAATCTAAAAGAACAATATTATAATTATTTAATTACAAATGAGACAAAGAGACCAGAACAGGACTCAAATGAACGTTTTATTTAAAATGTCGGTTTTGTGGACAGGAAGAGACAATTAGCAGTGACTAACTTGGGTCGGCTCTAATGGATATTAGTTCAGCGACTGTATTGGGCAGTATTACAGCGGGAATTGGATACCTATAGCCAATGCTAGAATTTGTTTTCATTTATGAATCTTGCATTCATGGCGCCCAAAACGTTTATAAAATATAGCGAACTTGTAGGTGACAAAATATTTGGAATTTATATAAATGGTTTGGGGAACTTTGGACTATGTACTATGATTTTACTTTATGATACGTAGTATGTAAAGTATTGTAATCGTGCCAAACAAAATTTTTGAGGTTTTAGCGGAAATGTCCTTTTGAACCCCTTGAACATTTTTGACCCAGGTAAAAAAAAATTCTGTGTATGTGTGTGTGTTTTTTTTTGTGGCGACGATTCCGGAGAAACTACTAAGGTATCGGGACGAAACTTCATATTTAGAAGTTTCATAACCAAACTTAGAGCTGAAAAGCTTTCTGTTGAAAAGGATCCAAAGGAACTGGAGGTTTAGTCTTATAGCATTTTTGAAAGATTTTGCAAATAAGCCGCCATTTCTGGAAATTTGTCGAAATAGTTAAATAATAAATTAAAGTGCCTACAGGAAATTCTGAACAATTTATGACAGTGGCATTTTTTGGTAAAATGAATAGTTTAGCTGCATGAGCAAATTCTATTTTATCGAGATCGCTGCATTAAAACTAGTTAGCCAGGATTTGTCAGATATTGTGATTCTAATGACAGTAGGTAGCGTCAAACGCTGATGTTTTGACAATACCTACTGTCAATATAATCAAAATATCCGTCTAGTTCCAGTAGTTTTATTTTAAAGCAGACATGGCCGATCTCGATCAAATAGAATCTCATGCAGCTAAACTATTAATTTTATATATGGTATGATAAAGTAATGTGCCTGAACGCATCAGATTATTTTTTATTATTTTTGTCTTCGTGTGTCACTGCCGTGCGTTCGTTCGATATCCATCATGTTTATAGATGTATTGGGTCCTCATAGCTCGATTTTAATTAATTCCTTTCTAAATTGAAGTCCATAATTCACCGATGAGTTATCATGAGTTAATACATTTTTGTCAATTTACTATACTGTATGTATGTCACCCTGTTAAAAAGATTAAATATTATAATAGCAAGCGCGCTCTCTCTAAATTAAATCAATATATTTTCTTTTACCGCCTGGCGGCCACCAGCCAGCTGTATGCAGTCCGGGATGCATATATGCGACCGTGGTGAGTGAGAACACTAATACATTGTAACTTGAGCGAAAGCGAAAGCGCCGACGTGCGGCGACAAACTGGCTGAGTACTTCCCTTTCGAATGTACTCGCGTCGACTATGCTCCGCCTTTGCCTGCTTCCTCTAAACCCGCCAACTTCCCCTTATCGTAAAACTGCGGCCTGGTTGACGTTGGTGGGGGCCAGGCAGACCACTCCCAGCAAAAAAAAACATCGCAACGAAATATTTCGTTTGGAAGTTGCGATGTTTTTAAAACGGAGCCTTAAGCGGGAGCTTTTGTGGCTCTAGCGTGGTGTTTCCACCGGAATTTCAGTCTGGCATAGGGAAGATTACTTTGTGGAGATGTATTTAAGACTAATGAATCAAACCCAACCTGATTATTTAACTGTAAATAGTGCAACTTGTGCCCCACGTCGGCATCCTCTAGCACCCACTTCCCACCCACATACCGGTCTGGCGATTTCTTTTTTTCACTTGAAATGTTCTCAACTTTGATATCCCAAAGCAACCAACTGATTTTAGTAATGTATTTTTTTAATGTTTTATTTCACACTTTAACAAAACTAGTGGCGCAAGAACCACCCCCGGACGGTTGCCAGACTTGCTATTATCCTATAGTTACGCTATACGGGACATATTATGACAGTTCTAGCCCTATTCTCTATGGCGTTTTGGCGAGCAAAAATGTAAAATATGTCGGAAATGCCTTTGTTTCCTAATATAATATCTAATGTTCAAAATAAATTGTAATTACGGTGTATTACATATGGCAATCAAAACTTAAAAAAAAGCTCGGGTTCGCATGAGACATTTCGTGCGATATTTGCTGCTATCTGATTCTAAATCCCAACTTATATTGTCAGTATTCATGTATGCATATTGAATATATCTTATATTGGTCTAATCTTATATATCATATTCCCTGTGATATTTTCCCTTAAGTCAAATCTGACATGAGATTGTCAATATTGAAAGGGCAAATCCAATACGACGACAAAAAAATGTTAAAAACTGTACATAGAAAATGTTACGAGCCATTATGTTTATAATTTAACAATTTTTCCGAAAAAATTATAGTTTCTGAAATATTCGCAAATCACATTTATTTCCTGATTTTATGGGCGGAGTTAAGGCGGAGATAACATTCCCGATACGTTTACAAGATAGGAGATCACGCAAAGAGCCCATTGGCTGTGTCAGTTTAGTAAGACCGATTTTGGACTTAAATTGCTTTCGAAATCACCGATTCAAATAAACCACCGTTGTAGCTTTCAACAGCATGAAACGAATTCGCTCTTCTTTCCGTAAGAAAGTATCGGCTAACAAAAAAAATGATATCAAATAAATTTTATAATTCGCAACAACCGTTTTTCAACTTCAATTACATTCAATTCTATTTCATTAAATGCCATTTCGCCCACCGATTGTGCGAAATCATGAAATAAAACCATACAGTTCCAACCTTCTGCAATCAATTTATCGTCACGAATGCGAAATGAATTAACTCGTTATCCGACCTCTTCGGAACTTAACAACAGCAATAACACGAATGAATCGGCTCGTATCTGCATGAACACGTACGAAGAGAATTGCATGGAGCACCGTACCGCTTGTATCGCATCAATCGAACCGGTGCTATTTTGAGCGGTTAATTTGCATCGTTGTTTACAGAAGGCTTGTCCACACCACGAAAGCACTCCGCAAATGTATTAATACGTATCCTTTCTAATATTTGAAGCGGTTCAATCGTGCAATCATTCAGTAATGAAAGAATAGAAAGAAAACCCTCTTCCATTTATGTTCTGAAAACCGATTTCCACAAGAAATTAATAATCGTGATTATCTTGGTTTTTCCACAAAATCAAACTATTATGTATATTATTATTGTGGTCTGAGAAAAATATATTTTGTTTACTTATTTTATTTGGTTGGTTCTGATTGAACGTGCGTAAAAAAAGCATGTTTACAGCTCTTGACTTTAAATGAAATCTAATCTTATATAAAAGGCTTCAGAGAGTCTATTCTCGTTATCTTTTTGAAGCGAATGCGAGACTTTTCGAATGGTGAGGTGAGAGTGGGGATATCGGCGGTTGCCCCGTGTTTGGAACGTATGGGCGTGGCGCGTGCGTTATTGTTCTTAGCGACGAGTAAACTTGCTCATAGATACGTTCCAGAGGGGAACCGCTGATATCCCCACTCCGTCCAGGTAGATTAGTATATCTAGATTGTAGACTTCCGCGGTCTGGGTCAATGACATATTGATTTCAGGGTGGAAACCGCATTGAGGACTTTGAAGCAGTCCACGTTTCGCGTTATCAAACCAAGTGCTAAGAAGATACTGTCGCTTGTTGGGACGGGTCTTTATATAGGAGTGGAGTGGTGTCACCAGATGGTGTTTGGAGTGGGGGTAACGAAGTGGAAGGGGTAGGGTTAACAGGTAGTGGGCCAGCAGGTAGAAGCGGTTGGGACAGGACTGATTTCCAGATATGATGTAAGTGAAAACCATCGTCGTTTTAGGATTTCTATTGATTCACGGATCGTTCTCGGGTAGTAAGGGATTCACGGGCGAGGATTTTGGTATGTGTAAACAGGATCTCGTGTCCCGTGTTATATCTGTGTTCAGTGAGAGCTGAACCAGCGATTTGTCGCAATCTAGTGCAGCGCTCGTGCTCAGATACTCGGACGCTAACTGATCGCTTTGTCTCGCCAATATAGACACTTCCACAACACATGGAATTCGGTACACACCAGGGGAAAGAAGAGGAGGGATTTTGTCCTTTGTAGAAGGAAGTAAGTCCTATAGTTTGGAAAGGGGTTTGAATATCGGTTTGATGTTGTACTTGCGGAGGATGCGTCCAATACGATCTGTAGTACCCTAGCCGTAAGGAAAGCTGTTGCAATTGGGACGTCGTGATGCTGATGAAATGTGTTATCAGTAGGGTTTAGGTGTCGGGAAATGGTTTTCATTATCGAGGACTTGGGATAGTTGTTTTGGGATAAGCCTTTGGTTAAGTGGTCAACTTCGTTTTGGAGGTATGTGGGGTGGGTTATAGAAATTGCTCTTTTCACAAGGGTGTTAACCACTGCTTGTTTTTGAGCGGGGTGATGGTGGGAATTGGCATTGAGGTATCTGTCGGTGTGGGTGGGTTTTCTATACACGGTATGTTCAAGGGTGCCGGATGGAGTGCGAGTAACTAGGACGTCGAGGAAAGGGAGAAAGCCATCTGTTTCCACTTCCATGGTGAAGCGCATGTCTGGGTGTTGCTGGTTGAGGTGGCCGAGGAAATTGTTGAAGGATTGCCGCCCATGTGGCCAAATTACGGAGGTGTCATCCACGTATCTGAGCCAAAATTTGGGCTCGAGGTTGTGTGACTCAAGGATTTGTTGTTCAAATGCCTCCATGAAAATGTCGGCAACAACAGGGGATAAGAGTGAACTCATGGCCGAAACTTGTTCAGAGAACTTGCTTCGGAACTGGAAGTAACTGGAAGATAGACAAGCACCTACCATGTCAGCGTAACAGGAAGGTTGGTTATCAGATTTAAGGAGTTGTGTAACTATGCATTCCCCACTCCAAACACCATCTGGTGACACCACTCCACTCATATATAAAGACCCGTCCCGACAGACGACAGTATCTTCTTAGTTTTGCACTTCTTCTTAGCACTTAGTTTGATAACTTAGTCCTGAAGATGCCTCTTCAGATGCCTCAAACGTCGACTGCTTCAAAGTCCTCAACGCGGTTTCCACCCGAAAATCAATGTATCAAGTAGATTAGTGTTGATAAAATATTAGTGTAATAAATAAAAATAAGTTAAATCACATACAACACCGATCTTCTTCAATCACGACCAAAATCCGTAACAACACTTTAATAATATGGTATGAATAATATGCTGATATAATTATGTTGGCCATGGTGGAAATATTGAGCCATATTCAGCCATTTCCCGGGAGAAAAATGAAAAATTCTCAGTTGAGTGCGTTGTCGGGTAGGTGTGGTGATCCTATCTACTAGGCTCGTTATGTTTTCTGTGCTGCAGGCATGCAAGCTCCTGTGGATAGGTGTGTCCCACAAATATTGATTAAGCTTGCTAATAGTTGTAATAAATTTGATGCCTAGGAAATGAGGTGATATTTCACCAGATGTTTGATCTATATTTGTAGCACGCAATATGAGAGATGAGTACATTTGGTATACCATAAGTATTTTTCATGTTTCATGTTTATTCTTTCGTTCTTTCATAATTATTCTTTTATACAGCGTTTTATTATTTTCGTTTGGTTAGTCCGTTTAGCTTCTTCTTTCATTTATGTTCATTTGGTCCATTTTGTCTTGTTTGAAATTTTCATCCTATTAATTTTGTCCTTTTCTTAATATTTATTTCCATTGTACCCCGTGCGGCTTCTTTTTCCATTATGTACTTTTGTTGGTTTTGTATTGTTGATCCATATTCCTCTGTTAGTACTACTATTTGTGTCGGTTTTATCACGTTTGTACTTTTCAGCAATTTTGTTTTTTTTTACTATTTATCGCAACTACCTAAAATGCTTGCTTTCAATAGGTTTGTTGATTCTCGCTAGGACGACTCAAATTAGTCAATTTTGTAGTTTTTTATTCAGTCCGTAAAGCCTACACCAGAGCTGCACACACCGCGGCCCTCAGGACGCATGCGGTCCTGCGTTGATACACTGGTGGCGCGCCTCTTGTATTCAGCGTCTGAACATTATTGTTTGTGCGGTCGTTTAATGTCGCCTTCTTGATTTCAAAAACTGCTGTAGCCATTCCAAAATAATACATTTTAAAAACACACATAATACATTTTCGGAATTACACGGAGAACTACATAAACAAAAAAATGCATATTTGAAACGAGATTTGTTGGCCAGCAGGCGATTTACTAAACCATTTCAAGATTCAGTAATTGCAACAGAAATGTGACTACTTTGTTAGCGAGTATTTTCAAATAGCTTCTTCAGAGATTTGTTTGCAAGCAGCAAACAAATTTAAGCAGATTGAATTAAATCGTATGGCTGAAAAGGAGAATTACTGCAGTGTTGATAGATATACAGAAAAGGTTTGCTTCTTCTCATTTGCGCCTGATGAGTCACTGCCCAGTTACGTATTAGCACCGGACGTGAGTGAAGAGCTGATCGGAATATGTCATTATCAGATCAAACGAAGGGAAGTGATATGTTAGCTGGACTATTGCAACGCTATTCCAAACTTGAGCTAGATCTCACAAAATGTACAGACATTACTGCTAATGGAGTACCTTCCATGGCGGCTTCTTAATCTTGATTAGTGACACGATTGAAGATCATTTGGGAAGGTACAACGATTTAATAAAACTCCAATGCATAATCCACCAGGAATGTTATGTCCTAAAATACTAGGATTTGATGGTTGTGGAGTCAACTATAATTTTATAAAATCACAAGGTCTTAATCATCGTCAGTTCAAAAAGTTCCTTAAAACGTTGACAGTGAATGCTGTGACTAAATTTTGTATACAAAAATGGGTGTCAACTATTGGAGCGGTTTATAAATTTAAATTTACATGACTAAGAAAAACAATGACGTTCTTGAAATACAAAATTCGGATTGGTTGTGACCTCAGTGACACTTAAATTTATTTCAAGTAAAGGAATTACGTCAATTTTTCAAATTACAATAAAATTGCCGAAAAGTTTAATGCCAACTACAAAACCTCATATGTCCAAAACATAAATGATTCGGTATCAGATTTCTAGAGTCGCTTCAATGATATTTTTTAAATAATTTTAAATCGTTTTTAGTCAATGGATTATAATATGCACAAACGTTTTTGGATCAATATGCATATACCTACGTGCAAACCCTTTCAATCTTGAATAATAAATAAAAAAATACGAACCGCTTGACCAATGACAATTTTAAAGCAGTTTTGCACTTAGCTATTACAAATTTCGAACAATAGTAGATGGTAAGTTAATCCAATGTCACGCTTCAAATTAACTTTATTTTGTTGTAAATTACTAACCTTGATTTCTTGCCCTTTTTATGCTATACTGAATTAATATGAGAAAATCTTATGTGGTCAGGCACATGACTTTATCATACTAGATATAACATTAATAGTTAAGCTGCAAGAGATTCTATTTGATCGAAATCGGTCGTGTCTGCATTAAAATAAAACTAGTCAGTCACGATTTGACAGATGTTTTGATTCTATTGACAGTAGGTATTGTCAAAACATCAGCGTTTGACTCTACCTACTGTCATACCTACTGTTCTACTGAAAATATCTGTCAAATCCTGGCTAACTAGTTTTAATGCAGACACGATCTCGACATAAATTATACAAAATTTCCTCTACTTTAATTTATTATTTAAGGGGTAATGCCACTCTAGATTTTTTGAAAAATCAAAAAAAAAATTTTTTGCATGAATGTCTTGAGATCTTAGAAATAAGGTACAATACGTTTCATATTGAAAAAAGATGTTTAACTGCTTATTTGATGAACATACGGCCAAGTGTCTAGCCGAGCGTACATGCAAAAAGTTTAGCGTGAGAGGTTACGGCCTAGAGACCTATACGCTCTTATCTTATTTGGAGGAATTACATGCGTGGTGTGAAATATAACATACAATATTATAAAATACAAAGATTTTGTGGAAATATCCTCGGTACGTTCGTCGAACTGGCGCTAGCCGCACAATGTTACAGCTGTCTGATGTAACGTGTGTTGTTCTTGATTAGTTGGTAAAAAAAAATAGCAGAAATAATTAGTGACATTCTTGGAGTATATCGTGATCGAAAGGAGTCGAAAGGAAGCAGCATATTTTCAAATAGAACTAATATGACAAGCATTGAATCGTTTGGAACTAGAGTCACCTCTGCCTGATAACGTATCCACAGTCCACACCGGTAAAAAAGTAATGTCGGTTGAAGATTATTACAACGTTGAAGTGGATGACGTTTAATTATCATCTTTTGAACTTTGTTGTTGTGTTTTCTGCTATTTCACAAGTTGTAGTGTGTAAAACGTGCAAATCAAATGCGAAATTGGCCGAAAGTGGCAACCGTGACTTAGGATTTCAAATCGCGGTTTCTTGTGAGAATTTTGAACAAACTTTCATTCCGAGTTGCCGATTTGTTCAAAAAGGATATGAAATGAATAGCGGAATTATCCTTGTCATGCGCATAAGAATAGGTGTAGATGTAATTGAAAAGTTTTGCGCATTCAAGGACCTTCCTCGTCAGATTTTTCACTCATTGTACGCTAAAGTTGTTCGCACCATTTTTGTGCAAACAGAAGCATCGTTAACAAAGTATGCAGAAAGCAGCAGAAGAAGGCAGGGCTAAAAGTCAATTGAAAATAGTAAAAAAAAGAATGGCGTAACTGTCTCGGACGATGGAACATAGAGAAAACATATTTTTTCTTCTCTGTATGATTGGTGGCGCTTATCAGCTGGAGAAATGTTGTTGACATTCTCATAAAATCTAAATACTTACTGCAAAGCTTACAAATTTTAGAATAAGAAAAGGAAATAAGAAAAGGAACGCATAGGTCACGTGAAAAAGCTAGTGGCACTCGTCCCCGCCATTTGACAAAAATTAGTTTGGGCCTCGAAGAAAAAGGGAAGTTAACCCAGAAGCCTATAAATGAGCTTTCAATTTATGATGGACTAGCCATTCGTCATAATCATGATTCAATTGATAAAATGAAGAAAATACGTCTGGGCGACACTGTATCATAAATTCTGACCGATGAAATGCCACCTGGTGATTTCATTTTCATTTTCACTTTCAAGTGGCAAAGTAATTGTGGATATTGCAGCAAGTATAGCTATATGTGTTGTCAATGATGCATTATCCAGCCTTATGAAGTGTATGGAGGTATTGTGGATGTGCATCTAGCCAAACTGCAATAATATCTGCGCGAAGGCTGACGCACGGCGCATCATGGTTTCAGAGTCATCCCTGACTGATGCTGCAAACCAGGCCCGTCTGTCGTCAAAATCAAACAGAAAGAAACAAGAGGAGGAAAATGTTAATTTGAAAAGATAATTATATGGTCCAAGCTTCGCCGACTATAGTAAAATATAACAATTCTATACATCAAAGTTACACAATATTTTAAACGGTGTTTTCTCAAAACCGCATTTTTCAAACTGGCCGGAAAGATAACTTCAACAGATCTTCGTCAACTCACTTGAAATTTTATATGCAGCTTCAGAACAATATTATCTAGAGAAGTACGTACGGATTTTACGATAAGTTCGAAACTTTTTTTGTTATAAACAATATTTAACCTAATTTTGTACCAAAAAGTGATATTTTGTGTTCAAACATCCGCCATTTTGTTTTAAAGCGGAATTTTCTAATTTCCGTACGTACTTCCCGAGATAATCTTATATAGAATCAATTCTTTTTTTGTTTTTATGGCTAAGTGAAAAACTACGTGCAAAATCTTTCCGGCCGTGCAACCCTGTCCGCCGGAAGAGGTTTCCTTTTATGTCCTCTAACGCTGCTATTTTTAATTTATTTTTGTTCTTTTTTTGTTGTGAATATTCCTCAAAAATGCTGTAAAGAGATTTTGTAATTCATTTACTATATTGTAAAAAATATACCTACAAAATCGGCTATTTTTTGTCGCGCTAGAGTGGCATTCTTAACTATTTTGACGAAATTACAGAAATTGCGGCTCATTTTCAAAATCCTTGAAAATTGCTTAGAATAAACATCCAGTTTCTTTGGAACTTTTTGAACAAAAACCTTTTCAGGTCCAAGTTTAGTCATGAAACTTCTAAATATGAAGTTTCGCCTTGATACCTTTCGTAGTTTCTCCGGAATCGTGGTAACAAAAAAAAACGTTGTTTCCTTATTGAAACTTTGATCGGAGATGGGGATGTTGAAGAGCCGATGTATTAAATTATTAAAAGCTGCTAGTTTATCTGTGTAGTGGTGACAGAATGACCTGTTTTATAAACCACTCTTCAAAATACTAGTGTGATTTGTGAAGTCAAAGTAGCTGAAACGAACAGCCCTTTAATTGGAAATATTGCCGCGGCCTCAAACTGGCTATGAATTTTTGCGCATGGTTCACATTTATGAATTTTATCACACACGGAAACTCTTCACTCTTATACTTTGCACGAATTGAGTTCGTAGTTTTTCTTTGGTGCCTGGGAGAAATATATTTATAACGATTTATATGTTATATGTCTCAACATTTGACGATATGTAAGTTGTTTTTTTTTTAAATTATTTTATGTCAATTATGTAATGCTTGATTTCAACTATCCGTAGCGCCTGCAGAAGTGTCTAGAATAACACGAAACATGTAGCGACAATTGAATAAACAGATAATAAGGAAAACGCATCGAATTTTATTATACTACACCTTATTGGACAAAGGAATCTATTAATTACTTTGTAGGTTGTTGGCTTCTTCTGAAAGGAGATTTGCGTTCGTTTGTAAGTGACGTTTAATCGTGTTAATTGAACTTAATTAGCAGACCTTGATTCGATTGAAAAAATCTTAATGTCTAATGCATGATCTTGCATTTCTCGAATGTCGAACGCCATCGTACCGTTTCAGTCTTGTTAAGTCGTTACGTTACAGATGGTGGTAATCATAATTATATGTTCGCAAATCTGCATCTACCAAATGCATGTACCAAATATTCACACGATCAAAGTTGGGTGGGCATATTTGTACCAGATATTAGGGCAGATATTATGACAACCTACAATGTACAAGGTGTTGATACTTATTTTCAGATACATTAATCAATCAAACGCGGACGATACATAAACTTCTATTATCTTCGAGTAATAAATCAAAAGTATATAAGACTTATCTTGGGTTTTAGTAAATAGCATATTTTTTTGAAGAGCTTAAAACTACTTTTTTCGTATTTGTTTTTGCCGGAGATGTTTGAATGCCTGCCCTCCGGCTAAACCGAAATGAACATAAAATGCCGCAGACTACGGCCTTGACCGTATGTGAAATAATTATTATCGTACGTCTTCAGGTCTTCTGGTCTTTGAGCATGATCCTTATTTTCAATAGAGTCACAAACTACATTAAAATACATTAAAATACATTAAAAAACATGTGCCGGCAGACAGTTGTGTTGTTATTTTAATGTATTTTAATTTAGTTTCTGACTTGCTCTTGAGGTAATATTCATTATATTTTAATTGCTAATATACTCATATATCCCCATTTTGTTATAGCTATGATTAAGGCTGAAAATACAGCCGAAACGTCAGCAAAAAGGTGAGAGTTTTATTTAAATCCCAGCTCCCAAAGCCAGCAACAATAGTAATATATACAGGTGTTTATGGTCTTGTGATTTTAATTTCAAAAGGTGATTAAACATCATGAAAGAAGGCCTTTACCATAAAACTTTCTTTACAAAAGTTGCATAATAAGAGAGATATTAAGTTACTGACAACAGCCTACTTAGTAAAAAATTCACTGATAACTTATCGTTAGAGTTTAGATTTACTTTGCACAAGTTGTTGATCAAACGTTTTACCTTTAATAACCTTCTTTTAAGGTGTTTAGGCACGCTTTAACATTAAAAACAAAGAAAAAGTAAGAGTAATATCACACGTATTATGCAACTTTTGTTGAAGACATTTTTACGTTAATAATTATTCTTTTAAGATGTTTAATCACCCCTTGAAAATAAAATCACAAGACCGTAAACACCCGGTATATTAACCATTTCGGAGCGAGAAAAGGTGAACACAGTTATCAATACTACCGTAATTTTCATATTTTTCTCTAAACTTTTCTTTCGTAAAGCTAGAAACTTTGTGCATTTGCATTAAGACAAATCTATCAAATCTCAGTACAAAGAATATGGGGGTTGCCAAAAGTGTTGATGACGTCATAAGTAAAAAACAATTGAAAGTCGGAGATTAAATTTGATATAAATATGTGTATTTTGATAATTAAAAATCGTGTTCAAGGATTTGTTGTAGGTGTTTTTTTCAAAAGAATTCCGAGGTGATATTTTAAATTTTGTTATTCTGGTATTGTTGGTTTATTTACATGTGCCCATATTTTGATATTTTCGTGTATTATTAAACACAGATTCTTGATTCCGCGTATTTTTGTAGTTGTTATTTACCACATTTAGGTGCACGTCCTGATATTTGTTTACTTATCTTTAAAATTGTCGTGCTTAAAATTTACTGAAATGGTCTTTCTGAAACCAAAATTACTGAAAACGGTACGTATGTAGGAGCTCGCTAGAAAGATGATGCAGAATGAAATATAAACGTGGTTCGTAGGACGTTCGGTAGACGTCGCAATCACGAAATTTATATAATCAAGTGCGAGCCGTGAATCACGCTTACGTACTGTACGTAGGATAAGCTGGACCTCTTGCGGATATTTCGATAATTAGCATACAAAAGTCGCCCTGACGACGTTCGACCAAGTTGGCCAGGTTGGCCAACGTGCCAATTACAATAAAATCGGTGGGCTAGCTAATGACACACTGCGGCACAGACTGGGTATTTTATGGTATGTGTTTTGCAAAGGATAGTGCTATAGAGTGCTATGTATACATACCGGTATATTATCATATGTACAGTACAATGTACATACATCCGACTTTAGACGTGTGAACGGAGCCATCTATTGGTGGATGCCTTGAATTATGGACGATTGTTATGCTAGGTATGGCCCCGGTTGCTATTCATCGCTTTCGTGATATTAGAGGAACAATTGCATTAATATTTAATAGCGCAGGAAGGCGCTTGCTTGTTGGAATTTTTTTGGTGTGAAGGCTGTGACATGGGAAGGAATGTCATTAGGTTGCGATTTGGCGAGACAGTGATTCCGCGTATTTTTGTAGTTGTTATTTACCACATTTAGGTGCACGTCCTGATATTTTTTAATTTATCTTTAAAATTGTCGTGCTTAAACTGCTCAACAGATCTCATTCAATCTACATAACAGCTATTAAGTTTGAAGTCGACATATCTGTTGCCATACGTATCAAGAAACGGTGTGACATTTTTTTACCATATTTTGAGTAGCCAATAAGTGATAATTTGTTACATTTTGAAAAAAAAGGACGAAGGATTGAATACTTTCGAGGCAATGCGACAGCTGAAACATTATTAAACGTATTTAATACTTCTCCGTCCCCTTTATTTATACATCTTGAGATAATGTGTCCAACATACTTTAAACTTAAGTTAAACTTTGTCATTACCAAAATTTCATAAAATCTTCTTGATGGAAATGTAAAGAGGGGGTTTGTTGTAAGAAGGGAAGGTCATAAGCTTCTACCATTTCGTTAATTGTCCCGTTGAATTGCCTCGAATAAATACCAAATGAGACCTAACTCCCACCAGCAGTTCGGATCCACGCAGTGTTGCCAACCCTATGATTTCAGAATACTCATTTTAATTTTTCTTTTGTAACACAAAAACTACAAAAATGCCTATAGTTATATCACTACTAACATATGTAAAGTGTAACATGTAATGTAAATTAGGGTTAGCAGATATATATTTTCCAGATTTTTCCTAAAATGTCCTTTTTTTGATCAAATTGATAGGGAGGTTCTTATTTTTGAACTTTCATTTTTTATGCAAGATACTCTTATACTTTATTAGTGTGAAGTTTAAAAAAATCAGAATCAAAAAAATCAATCAATATATTTAACAAGTGCCCCGCTAAACAAGCAATATTGCGACAACTTTCTGTAATGATTGTAAGAAGGTAACTTGTGTAAATGTAATTATGTTATATTATTACGATGTTTGTCTTACATTATCAACACAATATTTCAATGACAACATTTTAGGTAGGTATATAAATGCAACATATTTCTACAATCTTGAGACAACATTTTATCTATATAAATACAGCATATGTTTACAATATGGACATTGAAACATTTTATCTCCATAAATACATCATATTTATACAATCTTGAGACAACATTGTATTGAGAACATTTTATCTACATAAGTGCATCTTATTTTTACAAACTCGAGACAACATTTCATTGACAACATTTGATCTACATAAATGCATCATATGTTTACAATATGGAGATAATATTACATTGAAACATTTTATCTACATAAATGCATCATGTTTGTACAATTTCATGACAACATTTTATTTACAATATTTTCGCTACTAAGTACATCAGCTAGGTAGTACGCCTAGCGTCTGTCAGATGGCGCTGGTAAATGCTAATCTCAATTCACCTCATCTTTCAGTATAAATACTGAACCCTCCGATGAACGAGGCGGACATTTACGTATTGCATACGATTCGACGTTCGTCCTGACCACCGGCTGATATTAATTTACTGCTGTTTGTTGTCGGCTTAATGTGTGATACCGTCATACGCCCTGCGTAATCCGGGAGTATGCTAAAATATTATAAAAATGTTGCATTATTGCTATACCTATGATGTTGGTCAAATATTGCACAAAATGATACTACATTTTAATATAACTGGTCAAAATATTACAAATAATATTTATGACTTGTAATTAAAATGATGTTTATTACTACAAAAGATGTTACCGACTTATCACTGTGATGTTGAAATAATGTTTTTATTATATTTCAACAACGATATAAATACAAGTTTACAACATTATTTGTAATATTTAAACAATGTTATAACGTTGGTTAAATGTTACAAATAATGTATGTAATATGTAACTTTGATATTTCAGTAACATTCATTGTCATGTATCCGCGGTAGGACATGAGGTTGCCTAGATATAACAGTTATATTAAATAATACATAAAACCAATATTACCAAGTCGCAGAAATATATTGTAGAAATGTTGCGGCAATATTTTTTTGTTTAGCGGGGCCCCAATGAGGCCCTCAAAATCAAGAATAAGTTTAGATTAATAATATTAAAAAACATTTATATACGATATACCTCAGTTATTAACTTAATGAAAAAGCAAATAAAAACTCTTTCTTGTATATTTATTTCGTAAAATCTGAATCTGAAGGCCGTAATTCAGAATTGACACAAGTTGTTAAGTAAATCAGTGATAAAACTAGACACAATTCAAAATCTCTGATTTCATGTTCAGATTCTACGAAAGCACACCAGAAACAGTTTTCACTTGTTTTATTTTGTTCATCGTTAGCCAGTATAGTCACTTGCTTAGATTATTGTATTTTTTTACAAATTAAGTTATTGGAAATATGTGATATCTATACTCAAAAGTTAATTGATTATATGTTTTTTTAAAAGTTTTATTAAGTTAATAACTGTGATATGTAAATTTATTGTAGTAAAACAAACCTCCTTTATTATGTTTTTATATTAAATTCAACTTATTTTCAATATTGAGCTGCTTTGGGCACGGGTTAGTATGTATTGATGGATGTCAAATTTCATGAGAATTAAGAATGGATATAAATGAACAAATAGAGAGAGTCCTTCAAAAAAAATCTTGAAAAATAAGCACCACCTATAGTCAATATGCGAAACATGATTACTAAATTAAACGTGATTTATAATGCTGCGACATTTGATAAGAAACAGCACTGAAAGAAAAATACTCGCAAATTAACAAATATCTCATTTTTTCCCTTTTCTCAAATTCGATTTTTGTTACTAAAATTACTCGCCATATGTCTCACCACTTGGCAACACTGGATCCACGCTATAACACTCACAATTTACATTTAACTCACAATTTAGTGCGTTCTTTCAACAACAACAAAAAAAGAAGAGTTTTGTTTCTATTATACTCATTGACCAAATTTTCGTAGTGGCAGATTTTTTCACCCCAGCGCGTTTGGGATAAGAGTCAATGTCCCCAACGCGTTTGCAGTATGTAATTTCGGCCACTCGCCGACGGAAATCAATTCCAACGAGTTTGGAGTATTTCTGTTTGCCCCGTAACCGATTCTGATGATTTTCGCTGCACGTTGTAAAGTAATATTTCAAATAATTTAATATTGTAAATTAGTAAATTAATTTATTTATTATTTTTATACAAAGTTCATTTATTTTTCTTGTTTGATAGCCGGTAACTCCATCTAAATACATATTCATATATATATATATATATATATTTTTTTTTTAATTTACAGAAAAAAGAGTTGGTATTCTAGTCATATAGGATTTTGAAAAGATGGGTCTTTAACAGACACGATAAGAAGCACTGTAATGGGCATAAGTATTTCAATTTCATAGTTGACGAAAACACATTATGTATTGGATTTTCCTTTGAACTTTATATTTCCAATCAAAGTGGTATAACCACCTAAATTTCCTTTATTTTATGTATCCAAACCAAGGTATTGTTGTTAGTGTGATGAGTATCCGTACACACACGGTAGGGATCATTAAATCTGAAATAACAACAAGAAAGCTTATTTGTCGAATGCCATTTGAACCTTTAAGACTTTTGTCTAGACGTAGGATATCGATACAGGCTATAAAATAGAGGCGGGTAGGAAAGGTAACGTGAGAAAATCGACCGCAATCCCGTTAATTTTAATAACTGGGAATGCTCAACGACAACGCCTGCACACACATACACACAGACAAATTCACACACACTTACGACTCCAACGGTGCAGTACCACCGGGTCTCGTAATCGTATGCGGCTTGGTAGGAACACAATACGGTTCACGAGCTGACCGCTAGAGGTCAGGTGCATACCGATAATTAATCGGAACATGCGAAATCTGTTGAGATCCGCCGAGAACGGAACGTCGTGCCCGGTACAAATATGGACACGGTTAATGACGAATTTGATGATTCCACCGTCATGCCCGATGCAAAAAAAACGCTGCAATTAAATTATGAAGTGTCTGGGCTCGGGGTTATGTAAGTCTTTCCAGCTCGAAATTATGAGTATGCCGGACGAGGACTATTTTTTTTCGGCTGAGCAATGATTGATAGTGCCGTAATTCATGTCAGTTTGCAAATTGGTAATTGCCGGCTTATGCGGTTTAGTTGTACGCAATAAAGTTTGTTTGGGGTGTGAGGTGTAGACTGTAAACTATTTTCGGTTAGTAACGTAAATAAGTTTAGATTTACAGTCCAACGTACGTAGAAATATGTAATGCTCAGGATTTATTATCATATTCATTCGTAAGTTGAACACCTTCTAGGAAAGAATTATAGCTGTCAAAAATATAGCCACTAAAATATTTCTGAAAATATTCTAGGTACCTGTTTTTTCTAATTACCATCAACGTCTAATTAATTAGAAGTAAGCTGAATTCTCCTATGCATTTTAATTTTAGGCTTTGAAACAGTACCAATAAATACCACACGACAACAGATAGTTTGCACCTCTGCTGAAATCCCAGAACCTCCTCTTTCTAGGGTAAAATGGCTGACAAAACAAGAAGCCGACAATTTCAAATAAGTAGGTATCCGTTTCCACTGCATTTTAGGACAAACATACTATTATATTCAGGTTGTTTCTAAATATATGCGACAAACGTTAAGAGGCTTGGGTTATTTTGATCATACACACAGCAAAGTGATTATTTGGAACGAGAAAACATAATTACTTGAATTTATTTACTAGATTCAAATTCATATTTACTTGGATGTAGAAAGTTACGTATATACAAGAAATGCCACATACTAAATCTAAGTAAAATAATTTCTCAAATAAATGAATGCTGTCGACAATAAATTCTTTCTTTATAAGAACCAATATTGTATTGAAAGAAGTAATTGAATTTTTCGTCCCAAAAATGTCAATTTCTCCAACGAAGTAATAGTAAATCCATCCAAGTGCGTAGTTACTTGATCCAAGAAAATATAAGACATTTAATATAAGTATGTATTGTTTACTGAATAAAAACCCACCAATTATTTAACTGAAGTGATTCTCACTTCTTTCAAGTAATCCCTTTCTCTGGAATAAATATGCGCATCGTGATTTTGAAAAGGCTCGCGCGCCCGCGCGTGGAGCTGGCGCCGTAAAGGAGCCAGACCTAGTACGAAAACAATAACGAAGTACCCGTAGGGGATGTGCCTTGTGAATGTGATTAGTGTACAATAAACGTTTCAACACGGAGTAATTTGATGTAAGGCAGGCAACAGGTTAGAACAAGTAAGTAAATATAACATACCTATCTTGTTAATTAGCAATATTTACGTACCAAATATTTAAAATTCTTACATTAAGTACCTAAAAATATTTACCGGGAATAAAAATATACACTTCATTGAAGACTGTTTACTTCCTTCACCAGAGTAACAACTTTCTTATATCTAGTAATTATTCCAGGAAATAAAATTTCTTGGTTGAAGTCAATAATCTCTCGCGTATATACGACCTACCAACTACTTCATCCAAGTAATTCTCTCTTCGTTCGAGAGATCACTTTTCTGTGTGTAACAGTTCATATAAACATATGTCCAAAAAAGCTTAGTTATAAGTTTACTTTTTTTAGTTTGCAGTTTTGCATCCTTTAAATGGTACACACCTTGACATCATAACAAATGGAAGAAACAAGAATTCATATTTTTTATTTAAAATTTTTGCTAGTGATAGAGTTCTTTAGAATTGCCCAAAAATCTTAAATACCTTATTTCGTTTAAATAAAAAAACATTGGTTTTTATAATTTAAGCAAACAAATGCATCAAAGAAGCTTATAACCTTGACAACACCTGCATAGTTCATGTTTTTGTTGCCACAAAACACGTTTATGTGTAGAGATACCTACCTAGCTATTTGAACTTGGTATTTTTTATTTTTATAAGTTTGAATTTATGGTAATTATGTACTATTGGAAAATTGTTTCGATAAAAAAATATTTTATACGTATTAAAGAATGTTTTATTGACTTCTTAATTTTGATATTTCAGGGTAGCATTTAAAGCAATGATGCCAATATTTATTGGCAATAACTAGACTATTAGTAGACCATACTGTACACAAAATAGTGAACACCAAACCGTGTAAAGAAGTAATTGAAGATAAATGAATAATCTTATTAATGTAATAATTGTATTTAGCACATAATAATACTACATATCAATAATAAAGACATTTAGTAAAACGTTTACAAAAGATCTATGAAAATGTTATACATCAATCATAACCAGCACTTATATACCTCTTTTTATCTTAAATAGAATCAAGTACATCCATTCAAAGTATCCTTTCCTTCAACCAAGAACTAGGTTATCGCTCACAATACACCAACCCAAAGATACAATCAACAATTTTGAAATATACCAACAGAGAGACACTTCTAGAAAAGCAGAGAATATAACTGAACCTCAGACGGGAATGCAATCTTAACAGCTACTTCACAGGAAGGCGACATTAAGGTTACTTGGTCTCCAGCACACAAGTCACGTCTCCGTGATTTTTGAGCGACATCTGCCGTCTTTGCTCTGTCCTAATTGTTTACGCGCCGGGAAGAGATCAGAGCAAGCATGCCTCACGATTTAGTCAGAATTCCCTGGGCAAAAGCGAAAGTTGATCTAGAAGGCAAGAGAGGCCGGATTGTTTGAACAACAACTCTCGATTGGTCGCTCTGGTTTCTTATCCTACGATCTGAGTTATTGTATGCAATTAGGGGGAATGATTTTGTGATGTTTTCGCACGATTTCCAACTAGCCGGGTTCGTTCGATGCGGAATTTCGTGTTTTGCCGCTTTTGTGTGCTAATAGATCTTTATTTGCTGGGATCTTAGTAAATTTACGCGAATTTTGGGATTTGTGATTCCGAACGTTTGTATGTTCTGTGGGAAATTCTGAATGGCGAGGATGTTTGTTTTGTCTTGTCAGAAATTAGCGGCGAGCGCACATCATAAGTCAGGAAACTTTTTTAGTATTTATTTGTGTAGTATTACGCGATAAGTGGTGTAAAATGTTGATATTTGACTTGAGCTTATTCGATTTTGACATACTATACCTAATAATCTCGATGTGTCAATGATATTTAATATAATAGACTTCATTTGTTTTGGACATTTTGGAAATTGGACAAAATCATAAAATAATAGATAATTGCATGTGAATTCGACAGAATTAGTTTATTTGCAAGATAGAATTGAGTTGTGTTTTGTATTGCATTTAGACAGATCAAATACCAATGTGAAAATAATAGTAGTAAAAGTTAAGTGATCAAGTATTGACTAAAAAAACGTGTTTACCTTACTACTTTGGCACCTCCACCAAACAGCATCATTCAGTAAGTGTCGGACTATACTTAAGTCGGCTGAGGGTCTATATCGCTTTTAGTTTATTTCGTTATTCATTATTTTTTAAATTTCTTTGTAATTTTTAAGTTATACTTACACGAACATGGTTCCATTGAATAGGGAAAATACTACCTATATACAGGATAACATTAGAGGGTTAAAATAAAGGGATACAAATAAAGGGTTCACTCGGGAATCTGGCTTAGGTATAGGAGCAGTGGTCGCAAACCGCCCATTAGTGGATGATTCAGGACTTCAGGTTGGCGATAGGAGTTTTTGTAAGTTGTCAGCTTCAAGGAGCCTATGTAAGTCTATCAGTTGCAAAAGCGTTATGATTATTTATTGAGAACATTTTTCTCAAATTTTTTGAGACGTAATTCATCAGTTTTATGTAACAAGAGTTAATGAACCAAAATTGGATAAAACGATTCAAGATGTTAGGAATATGGTAAAGTTAGGCTGTGATCGTTTTGCTGCAAATGTTCCTAATTGATATTACTTACTTGTTTAATAAGTAGCACATCATTAAATAGTACCTAATTGGGATAGTGGCAAAATGCAAAAAATGCGAAGCGAGAAAATAATAGATATGCGTGCCTAATAATAAGAAATTGCAAATGGATTAGATTACGCAAATTAACTTACCGATATATGTCTAATCTAAAGCTTTTGATCAATCAAGGTTCCATTGGAACTATTGGAACATAAAGTAGGCAAGTATAGCAAATCTAATTTTGATGGTCATTGTTTTAGAAATGCATAATTCCTTAAAATCCGTGTATGTGAGATTCAGAACAAGACAAGAAATGGATGATTTACTCATCCATTTAGTCATATGACAAAAATGAGATAGATACTAGAAAATGACTTCATTATGATTTTCACTAAACTACGAATTAAAAGCATCGCCATTTTATGTTGATAAAATGCGTACGTAGTTCTCAACTGAATCATAATTGACCATATGAGTGTAGTTAATGCTAAAAACTAAAATAAAAGAAATCTAGTTTCACCTGGCTAAATTTTGCCGCAATATTTATAAGTGTTCTCAAGTGAATCATAATTGACCATATTAGTGTAGTTAATGCTAAAAACTAAAATAAACGAAATCTAATTTCACCTGGCTAAATTTTGCCCCAAAATTTATAAGACGTTCTCACAATGTCCTCCATTTTTTATCAATACATTTTTCACGGTTCTTTTGAAAATTTGTGGCATATTTTTGTGTAAACCATAATATTGGAAACGACTGCCCCAAAATATGTGAAAGAACAGTGCGACTATTTGGCGAATCGCTTGTAAATTTATGCAAACAATTTGACAATAATAAATGAGCAATTTATTATTTTTTATTTGTTTTGCACGATACAGCTTTTAACACCACACTGAAATTCTTAATTGCGTTTTCTCGAAAACTGAACAGAAAAGTCGCCCCTTTACCATATGTATAAATGCCAATATCTTATGATGTGTTCACCCCAAAACTTCTTTAGACAATTTATACTGAGGAACGTTGGATTGATGTCCCAGTTGACATCAAGATGTGACATTTAAGCTGGGTCCCATTATTTTCGAGACGCCTAGAATATATTAACTATTTGTGTAAAAATTTCAGAAACCTCATCACAGACTTTCTTTCTTATTTTTCAGTCTTTTGTAATTGCAATCGATTTTGTTCTCTTACAAATTATCGATTAGACAAAATTTCCAGTTTTTTTTAAGTTACAAAAATACGTTGCATTCCTTGTTACATAATTTATCAACAAACTTTCCTCTTAGCTTAAAACTATTAGTTGCAGAATCGTAGTATACCGCAATAATAATAATAATAAACTTTATTCTGATCCAAAAGATTTATAAATCATAGACCATCGTTAAGAGTAAGACAAAAGAAATATGGTACGAAAAATCAAACATAATATTCATTCAAATCGTATATATCCTTCTCGATCAGATATTTTTGAAGCTGTACTCGGTATCTTCGGTATGGCTCAGCTCTTATGGATTGTGGTTTGTGGTTGTATAGTTTTATGAGTTGTATCCAAGTGCTTCGGTGGATTTTCTGAAGGGTAGACTGTGGTATTTTGAGTAGACCTGTGTCACAAGTGCGGGTAGAATGGCTGTGATGAACTTCATGCCGTTTAAAGAACTCATCATAATGTTTCTTTACAAAACAACAGGCTTCGAGCACGTACATTGCTGTAACAGTAAGTATACATTTAGTTTTAAAGATTTGCCTACAGCTATCCCTCCGCTGTAGTTTGAATACTGCTCTGACACAGGCTTTTTGTAGTCTGAATATTCTTGCCACTTCAACAGCGCCTCCCCAGAATATTATTCCATAACGGAGTCTCGAAGCAACCATTCCGTGGTAGGCCATCAGTGCAGCATCAACACCAACCTCCCTTGATAATCTTCGGATAACGTACGAAGATGAGGAAAGCATTCCCGCAAGTCTTGATATATGCGGACCCCAGCAAAAAACAGCATCGACTGTGATTCCCAGGAACCTTGCTTCTGTTAGTGATGTAAT
Organism: Aphodius sticticus; assembly: GCA_963966075.1. Classification (NCBI taxonomy): domain Eukaryota; kingdom Metazoa; phylum Arthropoda; class Insecta; order Coleoptera; family Scarabaeidae; genus Aphodius; species Aphodius sticticus. The sequence continues at coordinate 45,492,685 of OZ014506.1, read as the reverse complement.
GGTACTTCCGGCGTGGTTTACTATGACCGGCTCTTCCTTTCTGATGCTAAATTTCATTATCTGCGTCTTGTCGATGTTGACATGCATCCTTTTGCGACCGAACCACTCCTCGCACTCTGTGAGGACAGACGACATCTCATCGAGTAGAGCGGCAACATCTGGAGCACCAACCACGACGGACGTGTCGTCTGCATACATGCCAACCTGGCTGTGCAACACGGATGGAAGGTCGTTGGTATATAAAGTGTATAGAATTCCACCGAGAACCGATCCCTGTGGGACTCCTCTCTCCACCCCAAGCCAATCCGAACACACCCGCGTCCCATCATTGCTGACCATCACTCTCTGCTTCCTGTTCTCGAGGTAGGACCGAATCACAGAAGCAATCCTACCACGAAACCCCATGGTTTCCATCTTGTCCATCAGTATGGTATGGTCTACACTGTCGAATGCCTTGGACAGATCCATGAAAACCGCTCCGACACTGGCACCGGAGTTCAGGCGTTGCAGTATTCCAGTTAGGATCGTATAAATTGCCCTGGTCGTGGACCTACCCTCTATATAAGCATTTTGTTCTCCGGCTAGTAGACCAAAGTCTTGTAGAAATGACATCATTCTGCTAAGAATTACATTTTCGAATACTTTTGCAATAACTGATGTCAAAGCAATAGGTCGGTAGTTAGATGTTACGGTTTTGTCGCCCTTCTTATATACAGGTACTATGTTGGCCATCTTAAGCTGATTTGGAAACACTCCCTGCTGAAACGCCTTGTTAATGACATCCGACAGAGGCACCACGAGTACAGACGCACAGGATTTCAATAGACCTACGGAGATGCCATCCGGACCCGTAGCAGCAGTATTTCTTAGCCCATGTATTATGTTGGATATCTCAATTGGTTCAGTATCTCTTAAGATTATTGTACTGTCGTTACTTGTTAGTTTGCACTTTTTGTCCGTACCGATTGATGTGTACTTACAAGTTTTTATAAAAAAATACATTCATTCTGTCTGCAATGGACTTAATGCTTTCATTGGGATCCTGTTGTAGTAGTTTGATATCAAGGGAGTCTTGTTTTTTTCCAGACAGTGTATTTATTATATTCCATGTGGTTTTACCAACATTGGATGATTTGCGAATTTGTTTGGTATAAAAATCGGTTTTTGCTTTAGATATTTGAATTCTAAACTCCCTTATAAATGATTTATAAGTTTGCAGAGGGACCCGTTCCTTCTTCATTCCATAGTACAGTTGCCTTTTTACTCTGCTTAAGTTCTTGATTGATTGGGTAATCCATGATCGTTTCTCTTCCGTCGAATTCTTAAGTTGCTCAGGTGCATGCTTATTCAATGCTTTTTGTATTACTCCAATTAAGCTGTTCATGCAAGTATTGACATCATTACCGCTTGTTACATCCATCCAATGTACATTCATTAAATCATTCCTAATGGCATTTAGTGCTTTGGTGTTTAAGTTTCTTCTAAGAGTTTTGCTGTTTTTTACATCTGATTACATCTATTACAGTATGTAATATTAAAGTATGTATGTCATTGCAAATTTTGCATAACACAGAACAAAAACACCTAATTTTCGTTTGTATAAGCGAAGGAAGTGGATGTCTATTCGTCAATTATTGCTTATTACAACTTTGCGTGATTTCGTTCCGTCATGTAGCAGCAATAATAAAGTACCGGCAGTTTTTTTGGAGTAATTATGTTTGTATTTGTACTGCCTGCACTAGGTCAATCGATGGGAACTAGCGTATTTAGGTTACACTAAAGAGTATAAACGTATGGATTAACTGTGGTTAGTTACTATTGATTTTCTCCTATGAAGCTATTTTCAATTGAAGGACATCGAGGAAGCACTCAACATGCCGTGAATAAACCAAATCTCAATTTCCTGTAAATGATATTCTTAAATATTCTTAATTGCATTTGCTTGCTTTCTAATTCAATATTTTGTGTTAATTTGACAACGATATTAGTAAAGATGACACGAGAAAATACACCAGAGAACGAACCATCGTTTCTTAAGTTAAACTCATGGGTGACACAACTGGAAGAAACTACTTCTATAGACATGCGTGGACGATAAGCGGGATAAGCCAATCTGACAACTCAATGATGGAAGATTAAAACCTCGCATGAATGATAACAAAACTGACCAATGTCCATAACAAACAAAAATCGCATTACTGCTGTTCATTTCAGTATTTCTTAGCTTACTAATTAATAAGATGCTTTATTTTTGCATACACTTTCGTTTAGTGTTTTTTTTTTTTATTATAGTAACTAATTAGTAATATTGGTAGGGATAGTCAAGAAGATCGAGTTCTTGCAAATATCTCGCTTTCAATCGATGAGTAGTCAGCGTATCGTGAATCTTGTTGATACACCGTCAACTGAATGTTTGAGCTCGAGAATGTCAGAATTAATTAATTATGCAAGATAATGATTAATCTAGCAGAAAAGATGCTTTAATGTTATTGTAATGTCAAAATGTTGATTGAGTTTTTAATTTAACCAAATCTGTTTTGATTGACGTTCATATATATTTACTTTAGATCTATGAAAATTTCTTTAATTTTGTTTTAAATACTCAGAAGAACCAAGACCAAAGGAATTATAACAAGCATTTCCATATCTCTGCTAAGGATTATGTAATACAAAATAGGGAAAGTATATTTTTTAAATTTGTTTTTTGTTTTTTATACCGCTGATCACAAAGCTTAAGAACCGGGAGAAGTTATCCATACTTTTTCACCGATTTGAATAAATTATACAATAGTTATTGCAGAGGGATAAAATTATAATTATTGGTAGGTACCGATCAGAAAATCAAACTGCATTTTTGATTTGTGTCACCCATTATAACAAAACATAACTATATCAAATGACATACACCAAACATTCGTGAAATTTAAACGTTTTTACCTTCACATATCTGATGATGAAAATTTTCAAAGTTCATGAGTTTTTAAAACAATTATAAGTAGAGTAATTTCTGGCAACGAGGTGAGCTTCTTCTTTCATTTGGAGTCAATTTTGTTGCAAGCAGATGAAAAGATTAATGATGCAATTTACTTTTATGCAACTATACATATTTGTACGTACTTTTAATTGCTCTAAGAGATGTTGAAGTTCGTAAAGTATTAGCAGAGATGTGAGATTCTAAAAATGTGACTTAGGCAAATTACTTTCTTTTAAATTTCTGGTAAATTATGATTTGGTTCCTCATCTATTAAAATCGGTTAAAACAAAATTTTATGGATAACTTTTATGCCTAACATTCATCGGTGGATTTGCTAACATTTTAGCTGAACAGCTGAAACTTTTTAGGAAATGAAAAGACAAATATGATAGTAAAAAAATACTCTTGCGAGAAAACAGTCGACCAGTATATTTATGTAACCCTCCCTCTTGGATTCTAACATCTAGCCTTGGCGTATTAAACAGTTTGTCACCTAATATACAGTAATTTCGCCTAGAAGTGCCCCATACAACCGCATTTTTTTAACACAGCACAGATGACATGTTCCAGAGAGTATGAATGGTTGCTCAAATAACTCTTGAACACGAATAGGTTTCGGTAGTTAAAAATCATTTATTAATTGCTACGTAAATTTTTTACTGAAATTAAGAAATTCTATTCCTTAAAGTTTCACAAACTTCGAAAAACGATTAAGATACTGCAATGGTAATGATAGTAGAATGAAACCTTTGAAATTTTCACGTATCCCTTTAGTCTGTACTGAGAGAAAAATCAATCAAATAATTTGATATAATTCGCAAATTTTTAAATAAATCAGCATGATCGGGAGCCACAAACAATTTTGGTCAGCATTGCAAGATGTACGATAGATCCTATCGGTATGTTTTTACCTATTCTATATCTAACAAAAATACCAAACATCTAAGAACGTAAAGTTGGAATTTATGAATGGACCAAGTGGGCAACCACTCTTGTAGACTTTATGAATGAATGTCGAAGTTGCAAACCTCGCCTACTATTATGCTTTCACGGCCACCTATGTAATCGACGCGGTAGTGCTTCGCATTCGTCGGTACGCGAAAGTTGGGGCAGCGCCTTCGAGATGGCGCCACGTGTTCTAGAATATGATTTCATACCATCAACCAATATTTTTCACAAGTGCGCGTTTTTGCACGCTTGCTATTTTCTGTTGCGGAAATTCTGAATACTGATTAGGACTGTAACACAAGTACCTGAAATTACTTTGAATTATCTAGCGTTAATCTCTTTTTTGTAATATTTGTTGTAATCAATAGGGTTTGAAACAACTCATAAGAACAAATGTCAATATCTACAAGATGAAACAAGTTGAAATGTATATAATTACTTTAAAGGATTGAGTTTGCCAACTCCTTGCATCTCTACCAGTTTCTTAGCACTTTTCCATTTTCTTTCCATTCTTTTTTCAAAAAATTAGACACTTCTACGGCGCCTTCGCCATTTTATGAAAAAAACAATTTCTAATGAATGAAAATAATAGTCTCAACAATAGGGAACCAGTTCTTCGTTCGTCTTGGATTGAAGGCTGGTAGCAAATGGCATTCTGTGTTCGTACGTGCGGTTGCTAGCTGGGCGCGATAAGCTATTAATTTACTACGGTCACTTGATCTCTTAATACGAATCGCGTTCGAGCTTTACTGTCGCCGGTACGCCGCCACCGCCGCCTCGGGAACAATGGAATAGTAAAATTTAATTGAATTCTTACTGCTACGGCTATAAATTGCGTACTAGTCGGCTGTATTTTTAGCGAATGTCACCGAACCCTAGGGAATTGGAACTAGTAAGATTGGTACAGTTCTACGTATTGCCAAGGAGAATTGAATTGATATGGTAATATTACATGCATTTAGCTCAAGGGAATTTAAATTAGGACGATTGCTTTAGAAAATAAGTAAATATTCATGCGATCAGCTGATATATTGTATATTATTTTCTTTGTAACTCATCCTGAATTTTACAAACTGAAATAAAGACAATGGGTGATATGAATAAAAATGAGCATGTACTTTATGCTGAAAGAATTCAGTAAATGCTTGCTGACATTGACCATTTTCCAGAGTTTTATACTTATGATTTGGAGTATCTACTTCAATATATTAAAGTATATGTACCTACTCATGAGCAAAAAGTACATACTCATTTTTACTCATATCACACAATGACATACATTCTCTTTTTATGTATTTACTTACTGAATAGTTTAATTAGTTTACCTAAAACGTCTATACTCAATATTAGAAATGTTTTAATCTTATTTCTTAATATTCCGGAAGGTAATGGCATAAAACTGAGACCTTATGACGCTATTATGTGTATAAATAAATTTGTGTTAGTTAAATATGAATAATGCCTGTATTCATAAAGCATAGTCACACATAACCAACCGCTACACATAATCAACTGCCAAATACATCAATTTTGAATTCATAAACGATTGTAATATACAAATAGACCAGGCAATAGAGCAGAAAATGACTAAGTTCGTGACAAAAATACTAGCAGGAAGCCGGCGGTCCCAGGTCACGTGGAACAGTCCGTAGATGTATTGGAATGTGTTTCCTACTCGCAAATATCATTTCTTAGTTTGTTATAAACAAGAAACCTCAAAAAATCGTGTTTTTTTTCGTTTTTCGCTTGTAAAAACTGAACCGATCAACGAATTGTAGAGAATGAAAAGACGAAAAAAATTAACCCTGCACGGACCCGATTGGATTAATATTAACGGAGGAAATTCGGAAACACCGGAAAAATTGCGTTTTTTCAAAAATTCATAACTCCGCTATTTTCAAAGTAGTAGCGGATGCTTTTCGCGTGAAAGTAGCGATTGATGCGTACTTTGAGTGTGGATAGGGTTGCCAACATGGTCATTTCGACCCGGAGACTTCGGGTTTGGCGACCATTCTCCGGGCTACGGGTTTTCAGTCAAATTCTCCGGGTTAACTAAAAGTAATCATCAATCTTTTGAGAAACTGTAGCGACCCCTAAATATTTTTTTAAAATTATGAAAATACAGTAATTGTTATTCTAATCATACAGTTTGCAGCGATTTCCCTTGAAAGAAAAAAAGAATTTTTCACAAAATAAGAAGCTCTCTATTACTCAATCTTCACAACAATTTAATTTTACTTTTTGAGAGCATGTGAGAAACTTTGAAAGTAGCATTTTTAGAATGATTGAGTTTGTCCAAGGCAGTTCACAGAATAGTACCACACTGGTACTATAAATAAAACATAAAATAGTATTTTTTAAATCATGGAGATGACGACAGCGATTCCTTGATTTGAAAATTTTATTATTATTTAGAGTATTTAAACTATATATTTACAAAGACTGAGAGATATAGTTATCATTTTTGACTAGAGATACATTTATTATGGGGGTTTATACAAAACGCCAAAGTTGTCGGAATAAAATGAAAATTTAAAATTAGTTAGGGAACGGGTAGATAATTATTTGAAGCAAAACACATGATTCCTTAAAAAGATTCTCTCAGTACATAAAAATTATGCTTGGTTTTGGTGGTAATATTGGCATTTTGTCTCATGTTGGTTGTGTAAAAGATTCGTAGACATTAATTGAAATAAATTAATTTACTTAATAATTAGCGGCTGTTATAAATTTAAACTTATGTTCCATAATATAATTATTTTTCTACGGGTCAGCATAGGCGCAATGTTGGCAACCCTTAGTGTGGATAACCCAGGCGTTGTCCGATGATTAGTTTTTGCACATTTGCGATTTGAATATTTTTATGCAATATGTTTCAGCGCGCCTGGATGCGTCGGAGGTGGTCCGATTTAAATTTTTTTACGTATTTCGCAAGTAGAAGTATTGTGCTATAAAACGTCTATTCTGATTTTGCGACCGCGGTCGAGCGCGCGGCAGTTTTCGGTCATGTTTACAAGCATTTTTCTCCTATTTCGCAACATTTAAACGCAAAATCAGAATTTGTAGCACAATACTTCTACTTTCGAAAAACGTAAATAAATTAAAATCGGACAACCGAAATTGATTGTCAACGAATATAGATAGTCAGCCATGGGTTAGTTGGGGCCTTGGCATCCAGAGGGCAGTGGTTTGATCAATAATCATTCACAAATTATAGCCGTTTCGACTTATATATGTTATGGACCAAGTGATTAATCCGGGCAATATTCATAATGCCCGGGCATTATGAATATTGCCCTGAAAGATTGGGCAATTTGATAAATTTGTATTGATGCATGATATATAATCACATTGCCCGGGCACTATGAATACTGCTAGATTGTGTTGGGCACTTTGATAAATATTACAAGCAGTGTTGTGGTGAGTAAGTAGTAGACGGCCCACCAATGTCGTCAGAGCGTCGACGAATACAAACCGACCACGATCGCTGTAATGGCGGCCACAAACAATCGTTTTCCGAATTCGGTTTTTAAATTCGTTATCCAAAGTGGGTATTGCTATTCTGTTCGGAAATAAAACAAACTTGTCTGTCATCAATAACTTTAGTATATGTTTTGTTCATCCGCTTCCGAAAACAAATTCTGAAACATAAAACATAGAAGAACAATAGCAGTGGTAGTAGACGCCATTATAGTATATCTGATAGAAAATTGCTAGTGAATTATGTTTATGTACATGCAAACTAAAATGTGTCACTATCACGTCTGAGGAAGATTTAGAATCAGTTTTAACAATTCAGAGTGATGTGCAGTCTGAAGAAGTGTATATGGTCCAAAATAATCATATCAATGCAGACTCCTTAATAGCATTACATGACCCAAACGATGTCTCACCTTGCGTGGATGTAACTGACAGTATTCAGTCTGAAGAGTTGGGTACTATTTCAGATGATAATATTAATGCAGATCCTGGACCTGGTCATCAAGTTAAGAAAAGCATAACTAGAACAGGATAGCTGGTACATAACAACAATTCCATAGATCCGATTTTGGAAAAGAGCCAAACATGTAAAAAATACTAGAGCAATGGCTTTATATAATCTAAAACAACAATCATTAGTACTTCAAATACCAAATTCCCCTCTTCTAAAGTAGGTGATACAGTAAGAGTTTGGGTGCCGGATGTTGGCCGAGCTCGTAGTGATGGAAGGAATATTCTAGCTACTGTAGTTGAGCTAACAGATACAAACCTTTGTAAATTAGGCACGAAACAAGGCATATTAAACCAATTGTATTCCAGAAACGAATTTACAACATGCAAAGAAACGTTCATTTCGGCCGAAGTTCAGGAGTCATAGGTTTCATTTAGAGAATGCGCAAGAATGTCATCTAACTGTGGAGGCCAAGACTACAATCGATGTGTGTGTAAAGGTGGTTGCAAATCGGACAGGTGTAAGTGTCGTAAAGAAAAAACTAGTAAGAAAATTATCCTCAGCCGTGCTGAAGTTAAAATACCCCCCACCGTACAAAAAAAACAGCAAGTGAACCGATTTCGCCTATTCACGAACTTGTATACCAAAATTCAGATCAATTGCTTCAAAATTGCGGTAGTTATCGTGTACACAGACGGACAGACTGTACACAGAAAAGTGATCTCTCGAACGAAGTGAGAATTACTTGGCTGAAGTAGTTGGTAGGTTCGTATATACGCGAGAGACTTCAACCAAGAAATTTTATTTCATGGAATAATTACTAGATTTAAGAAAGTTGTTACTCTGGTGAAGTAAGTAAACAGTCTTCAACGAAGTGTATATTTTTATTCCCGGTAAATATTTTTAGCTACTTAATGTAAGAATTTTAAAGATTTGGCACAAATACGTTTTCTATTGCTAATTAACAAGATAGGTATGTTATATTTACTTACTCGTTCTAAACTGTTGCGTGCGTTACATCAAACTATTCCGTGTTGAAACGTTTATTGTACACTATAAATCACAATACACATCCCCAATAAATCACAAGGCACATCCCTTACGGGTACTTTTGTACTGTTTTCGTACTATAGGCTAGGTTCTGTGTCGCCAGCACGTGCCAGCACCACGCGCGGGCGCGGGAGCCTTGACAAAATCACGGTGCGCATATTTATTCCAGAGAAAGGGATTACTTGAAAGAAGTGAGAATCACTTCAGTTAAATAATTGGTGGGTTTTTATTCAGTAAACAATACTTACTTATATTAAATGTGTTATATTTTCTTGGATCAAGTAACTACGCACTTGGATGGATTTACTATTACTTCGTTGGAGAAATTAACATTTTTGGAACGAAAAATTCAATTACTTCTTTCAATACAATATTGGTTCTTATAAAGAAAGAATTTATTTGTTGACAGCATTTATCTGAGAAATTATGTTACTTATATTGAGTATATGGCTTTCTTCTTCTTGTATATACCTAACTTTCTACATCCAAGTAAATATGCATTTGAATCTAGTAAATAAATTCAAGTAATTATGTTTTCTCGTTCCAAATAATCACTTTTCTGTGTGTGATAGACAGACGGATATAGCTAAATCGATTCACTTTTCAATTCTGATCAAATCCATATAAAAAGTCCATATCTGCCACGCCTCCTTAAGGGTGTTACAAATGTTGAATCAAACTCAATATACCCTCACCACATTAAATGTGGGGGGTATAAAAATCTGTAATTCGAAGTCTAAACCACGAAAGTCTAAACGGCTCCAATAAATAAAAAATATTGCTTTAATATATTTTTGATTGCTTACTTAGTTTTTGTATGTTTTGCTAATTTTCGATGTTTTATTACGTTACTTGACAGTATAAAATTGCCTTTTTATTTTATTTCTGAATATTTATTTATTTAGGATATGAGATTTGTTTTATTTTAACTTATAAGCATATTGCTTGCGTATAGAGTTTGTTTTTTTGTATATTTTTGAGGGTTTATTCAGACAAAATATGAGTTTTGTTAATTTTTAACATATGTTGAATATATTACTGGAGTCAACTTTATTTTATTATTGGACAAATACTCAAATAAAAAAATTAATGAAAAGAAACATGTTTTAATCATCCTGCCCAATAGATACAGGGCATTATGAATAATGCCCGGGCAATGTAATAATTTCAATTATTTTAATCACCTTGCCCGAGTGTTTTGGGCACTTTTCATATTGCCCGGGCATTTTTCATATTGCCCTATTAATCACTTGGCCCATAACATATACAGTAAGATTAAAAATGATTGACCTGTCCGCTCTTATGAAATAGGGTTATATATTGGTGCACATATGGCACATTTTTACTCAAATGCCATTTCATGCGAGCGGACAGGTCACTCATTTTTGATATCACTGTATTTATTATATATTTATGCTCGGACTCAGCCAGTTCGCACCGAGTGCGTGCATAAAAGTATATATGTATATGTAAGTCGAAAGCGCTATAATTTGTGAGTGAATCTTGCAGAAAACCCTGCCCTCTGGCTGTCAAGGCCCCAACTAACCCATGGCTAACTATCTATATCCATTGACAATAAATGCTGTAAGTGTTTCTGATGTTGTCCTATTGGTTTGTTAGTTGTGTATTCTTTTTCATGTTGTGTAAATACAGCTGAAGATTAATGCATGGTCAAAACTAGTACTGTGTATAGTGTATATGAATAAACCCTGCAAAGACAAAGAGGCCTTTTATTCTTTCTATTATAACATTTGAAGCGATCGTAAAATTATAACAAGCAGTTACGTAACAACCTGTTACACATTTCATTATGAATACGGGCGTAAGTGTCGTTTGATATGCAGTTTATTTTTTATTTTACTGTGTTTCGTTTATATTTCAAGCTGCAGCCGTTTGACATTGATAATGTCATATGTCAACATGACGTAGGTGACGTGGGGGGGGGGGTACACAAATATGCAAGGTGTCCAACTTTTATTTTCAGATAGTAATTATCATACTGGGTGAAAAGTTTCGGTCTACTGGGCTCATAATGCTTCCACTTTTCTAGTACGCACCATTATAAGTAAGCGCTGGATTTAATCCAAGCAACTTTATTGTAACATGAAAGCACTTTGGATCGTGTTAATTCGAAAATAAAATCAACTCAAAAAAAGCAAGTCATCGATTTTCACGTAGCCTTATATATGTTTATAGATCGACTACGGCTTGAAGCCTGAGCTTTTGTTCTCAAACTTATGTTTTTGGATTTATGAAATGCATTAAACAGTAATTCATCACAAGCTGCAAAACTAAAATTCTGTATTTCTTCGATTTTAGGAACGCATTTATCCAAAACAAACGCTTCTAAAAAGGCGGATACCGATCCCTTAGAATCAAAGCCGTTTTAAGAACGCGTTTTTTTGTGTGGATTGAAATTAAGATACGTCTTACATGCGATCGGATGCGTCTTAAATTCGAAGAAGTGTACCGAATTTATTCGTTTGTTTAGGAACGTAACAAGAAGACTCTACTTATTGTCAGATTAGGGTGGTTCGTTTTCCAACTGTTTTCTCTTATCCAAATAGAGACTCCGCGAAGGTTGTCCACTCATATCGCTTTTCCACCTGCAGTTTTTTTCTGTTCGGGCAATCTGCTGGTTCTTAGTATCTCAACCTTGGCTATTGTAACCAAAATTATAGCTTTGGTTTTGGCTGGATGTAACATCAAACTCTAATGCAAGCCATCTGCAGACTGTGGGATGAACTTAGTGGGAATGCAGAGGAAAAATTGTGCGTTTAAGCCACATTTTCAGGCAACTCTATTGTAAAGATCCAGAGGCTTTTCGGAACTGCCACCATCGCTAATGTGTGATGTACCTTGCCCCAAAACTCTCCCAAGTCTGATCCCAATATGATCCCCTTGGGTCGTGGTACAACCATCACAAGAGGGTTGCTTCTCTGGGTTGTTTTGAATCTTCATAAACTTGTCTTCTTTCATTACTTACAATTCTTTCATTAACGTTTATTATTGCAGCATAAGGTTTTTGTTGCTTTTCATTTGTTCAAATGAAAAATTCATTACTAAACAAAAAAAAATGAAAATTTCTTCTACTTTTATCATATTTCAGCAACCATTGCGGCTAAATTCTGGAAGTTTCTTTCCCTCATATTCTTTTCCCAGGACTCGATTCGTTTTTAGCTCACATCTAATCACGTTCTCATTTGTAGGTACGTCTCAAGATATTTGGTAGTGCCAAATTTTGGACATATACCTAACTTTATCCCGACCCGAACACTTTGACAGAGGATTTGCTAGTTGAGATTTGAGTAAGTGTTAAGGTGATAGTACTGGCGAAGTCACAGGGAGACCACTCATAAGACTGCTGTGGAAAGCAAGAAATAAAAATCAGCAAACGAAAAATTTAAAAATGAGGTCAGTAGAACGACAAGAAGATATTGCTAAATCAGTAAAAAAGTTGCAGGTGACTGGGCATCTATTGCGTGTGCTAATTTGAGACAAATGTTGGAAACCGAGTGATCTTATTGTCAGAATGCGGCCCTCGGGTAACACATCAAACTTTATTTCCAAAGTAATCCGTAGGTTACGCTAACGACCCGCCATCAATCTCTATCGCAAGCAATTGTCTCAACTAGTTTTGTGCAAGACATATCCGCACTAACACCATAACCATTACAAAATATATACTATATACATTGAAGCAACAATGACTAAGACCCAACAAGCACGTATACGAAAGAGTTCTTTGAGTTCATTCGCGCTGCGGGTGATGTCTGTCGCAACCAACATGTCAAAGGGTACTTAACTGGAGGGTGTGTGGTACACACCTTCGAAGCCTTGCAAAACAGTTCGGCGAGGCTTACTCATAGCCTCCATCTAACAAATTAGCGGCGTAATGGCATAGAATTAAAACGTCAAAAGACGTCGAATTGGAAATTTCCGTAAGGAAAAATATCATAACTTTAGACGATAAATCATATCTCGTGTGTACTTGTGAGTGTAATTGTCGGTGGAGATATTTAAAGGGCAAGGTCCGGTTCGTGTACGCTGTTTCCTGTCATAATTGGTCTGATATATATGATTAGCCAATGAGAGGGAAACGGAGCTGATGATGGAAAAATGTCGGTTTAAATTGGCTGGCCTTTCGCTTTATAACCAGTCAGGATCACGAACTGTGCATAGTTGGTACTTTGAGACGTTATCGCGTAGTGGTTTCTAATATCAAGTTGATAGGATTTTATTAGCATTATTTGTTTTTCTGTTTTGTGTTTTGTGGTCCTTGTTTTGTGGTCCTTTAGAAAACAAAAACATAATAATTTTAATATTGCAATCCTAGAATTAGAAAAAAAATTACAAAACTATGACATGAAATAAAAAAATTGCTTTCTTCGATATATCTTCCATCTTCCCTTGTTCTTGCATCAATCTTCTTTTAACGGCTTCTGAAATAAATTTATCGAAATTTAAAAGCCGTCTCAGATTTGAATGCATGGCGCTGAAAGTTAACATCAAATTTCGCAACGTATATACATACGTATATGTATGTGTCTAGGGACTGACCGCTTAGATAATATAAATTAGTGTTACGGGCTGTTATTAAATGCAACTTATAGTCACGACACGGACCGCTAACAGATATTAATTAATTAATAAAGTAGCCATGGCGGACGTGAACTCACGTCTGATAATGAGTCTATTGCACTGAATGCATAATGCTAAACAGATACTCGTGACACCAGAGGGCGTTCTTTTTTCTTGCGCAATACCACCGGCGCCTGTGATTAACGAGACCATCGCAATATTTTTATAGATTGCGATCTCGGCTCAGGTTAGTTTATATACTATAAATAAAATATATTGGCAGTTTCAATGCTCGGCTGTTGTTGTATCGATGTTTGATGTTGGACTAAACTAAATTATCCACACTTGATATTGATGTCAATAAAATCTTCTACGCAAGATTTAAACATGATGAAATGTTTAGTGGAAATTTGCAGGTTTAAAATACTTCTGGTAATTTTGTATTTAAGTAAACCTGCAAAGAAATTTGTATTGATCTAAACATGCAGAAAATATTTGGTTATACTACTTATACTACTTGTTTACTACAAGTTTTAAGGCTATCCGAAGAGTTCTTCCTTAAGATCTTCACTACCAACGCTGTAAAATGTAAACAAACGTCATTTTGAGAGATAATGTTGCTTTTATCAGGAAATGCTGAACCTCATCAATGAAACCCTTATAAATAGGCGCTGGTTCCTCACTGGTTCTGTTAACAGACAGAGTATTTGGTATTGCAGTTCGAATTACCCGCGAGAATTAGCTACAACATAGTGTGGTACATGGTGTTATCAAGTAAGATAATTAAGCCATTCTTTTTTGAAAATTAGGAACGGGTTCCTCTCGTCCTTTCTACAAATATAAAAATCCCATTCTTCTGTTTCTGTCCCAACAATATATGACCCCTATCTTCCAGTCAAATAGCATTTGAATTGATAAATTAGTTAAAAGCTGTATTTTTCAGTATATCTGTGCAACTCCTATGCGCAATTCAATCATTCATGAAATCGCATGCGATTTTTTGTTTTACACTATGCAACTTTTTAATATAGCCAAGTTGCATGGAATTAGGCAGAAAACTGACCGATTGGATAAGCGACTTGGTTGTCGTGTATCGCGGCTCTATGTTTCCATTGATACACATAGACTGTCGCGTATGGCTACTCGCTTATCGCATCGGTGAGTTTTCTACCTTAGCATCAGTTCTAATGACGTGCGATTTGAACGTGCGATTTTATAGTAACGTTCTAGGAATTTTTGTCTAAAAACTGAAATGTTGTAGTGGGACCCTCATACAAAATAGTATGTGACCTAACCGCCACACCATACGCAAAATTCAATGTATTGAGGTTATGGTAATGGTAGCTGGCTGCTGTCAACCTAGTAACTACAGTTATTAAAGGATTACTACAGTTATTAAAAGATAAAACATTTCATGAAATGGTGAACATTATTTATAACACTTTGAAATAGTTAATACAAGATGGCGGTAATTTTTTAAGTTAAAAAACTACAGCCACGCCTGGGATTCGAACCCAGATATACGGATTGCCGGTCCGACGTTTTACCAATTAGACAAATTAATATCTGGGTCCGAATCCCAGGCGTGGCTGTAGTTTTTTAACTTAAAAAATTACCGCCATCTTGTATTAACTATTTCAAAGTTTTATATCAATATATGCAGGTTTCTGCAAAGAATTAACATCCATTATATTATTTATAACTAACATCACTTTATTATGTATGACTAAATGTATATTTAATCGGGAAAGTCACCCTTTCACATTCCGTAGCGAAAAAATCCTAAATCGCAATAATTTGTATCGACTATCCAAGTAGGTTTTGAGATGCGTTATGAGAAAAATGGTGGAAAAGTTATTACAGCTTTCGCAAAAACTTTTCTGCATATGTCAAATTGTAGTTAATTAATAGTAGTATTTACTAAAAAACGCTGGGTGGGTTCTTCTTGGCGCACAACCCCTAAACCACAATAATTTGTATCTTCTACAAGTTACATTTATCTGTGCAGACAAACATTTTTGAATAAGATTCCATCATACACCAAGTTGTAGGCTCGAAGAACAATACCTAAATAACGATATTATAGTACTTCTATCGTGTGCCTCTATATCGTGCGTGCGTCAAATTCAAACTGTATAATGGGGGTTGGAACCTGGTTTACGAAACTCATCGAAATAATGTGTCACATCGTTTCTGATAGAAAAGTTCTGTGATAAAAGACAAGATGATACGACATGATTTAGCAAAGTTGTTGTTGTTGCTTTGTGTTGCAACTACGTTAATTAGTAATAAGTCAATTAAGCTATTAACACATTTCTTTTATTTTTATTTTTAAAAGTCATTCCGATCGCACTTTGGAATTTCATAATTATGGTAAGCCTAATTATAGGCATACTGCTCGACATATGATTGGCTTTAAATCAACACAACAATGGTTTATCTGACTCATTCAAATCATTCGATTATGAAAAACTTCCGTTTATAACATTAGAATTACTCATTACACACAAGGGTTATTTTAGCATGTTATCATTTAGCGAAAGCAATCGGAAGTCATATCCATTAAAGCGCAATGAAACGCCAAGCCACCAGCAACGTAGGAAGTTTACATTACTAAAATAGTTTAAAATTCAAACGCCGCTGCATCGTTTGTGTGGAGCCATGTACCGTGGTACAGGTTGGTTTACGACTCTTAAGCGATCCAGTGTTTTGCGAAGTCGTACCCATGCAATTATTATTATTAAGCAATTCCCGTCGCATTGTTATGGCTGGCTGGAAACTGGAGAAATGGGCTATGGTATTATGCTGGCATACCTTATGGAAGTTGGACTGTTCAAGCCGGTCTTGCTGCTGCTATTGACTGGTGTAATTCAGTGAATTTTCACGGTCTGTCGTTTTGTGTAATTTGCGATTTATTTTTGATGATTAATATTATTCTGTGTTAAGTGTAGTGTTATGTTTTATACTGAGCTCTGTTTATAATGTTCCGTTAGAAACTAAGGCTAATATTACTTTTTCCTTACTTGCAGGTATGTACCTATACTACATGGCTGTTCTAAACGTAAATAAACTTAAGGTAACAAGTAATTACTAGGAGTATGTCTCCCAATAGTCATAAGCAGAGCTGTGGACTCGGACTCGGTGTCGGGGACTCGGGGTCATGGAGTCGGAGTTTAGAGATTCAGTCACTGGAGTCGGAGTGGGAGTCAGAGTCGGAGTCGAAGGATTTATAACGAAAACTATGTTTTCCTTGCTAGCTACTACATCACGAAGTACTACATCACGTAGTCGTTAATTATATTTTTCTTTTCACAAATTGATTGTTTAAGGTTATAAGTATTATAGCAGTTTAATTAATAATGTTTATTGAAAAAAAATCGCAAAAAATCACTTTGATATTCTACAATATAATTTGATGTGATACACTGACGTATAAGTGAAACCTTGAACATTTAGGTTAGGAAGGGAAAAAAGAAGAAACGCATCTGTAAAGTTGTATTTCCTTAGAGTTAAACGTAGTAGAAAAGAATATAGTCAACCACTTCACATAGTTTCACATTAGTTTCCTCTTCGCAGTAGTCAAAAGTACAGCTTTTATTTGAGACTACTTAGAGATTTTGATCAGTAATTGTATCATATAATTGTATAATTGTATACAATCGTATAATTGTATAGTATGTTTATTTTATAAATGATTCTGGCCGTGAAAGCCTACGTGCTTACAGTAATTGTATCTTTATTGAACAAAAATACCCGCCGAGGGGGGGTGAAATCTGAGTCTGTTGTAATGGGCACGGTGTCGATAGGGCACGGTGTCCATGAACACTCAACACGGCCCATGCAAAATAAAATTTTTAGATACAATTTTAATAAAATAAAACCTTAATTTTTCATTTTCAAGCAATTTCTAATCAAAATACTCATCTTTATACATAATTCCGACCATCAATTGTTTGTGACATAACGTCATTGGTATTTTTAATATTAATTTTGATGTGCTTAATTGATGTGATGACAATGGTATGTGAATGAATGGGCAACAGGTATTTTCACACTTCAATTTGTTTTTGATACGTCCAGACACATAGATGAAACACAAAGTTTTCTTACGAGACTTTCTTGAATCTTGTATTAGAACAAACCAAATTTCTGGTGTAAATTCGAAAGATATTGCAAAAACAACGTATTTTTACAGTATTCAATTGAATATAAATTCAGTATTCAATTAGCTTTGAAGAAACGAGCAACATGGTTCGCGAATCGTCAGCATTTACAAGTCTTGACACACGGCATAACCCGGAAGCAGTTTATTTTCTAAATGATTCGGGCCGTGAAAGCCTACGAACTTTCTTAAAGTTCTTTTTATTCCAAATTGTTC
Organism: Aphodius sticticus; assembly: GCA_963966075.1. Lineage (NCBI taxonomy): Eukaryota > Metazoa > Arthropoda > Insecta > Coleoptera > Scarabaeidae > Aphodius > Aphodius sticticus. The sequence goes on along the minus strand of OZ014506.1, from coordinate 45,474,823 downwards.
AGTTGTTTTCAAGCGCAATCTAGATTTGACAATGTTTGCAATTTCTACTGTGATGTTTAAAAATCGTTGTCAGTAGGTACAAGTACATTTTAGGTATAGGACATTGTACACAAAGTTGATCTAAAATTTTCCATAAAATTGCATATGTTAGGGTTGCCATTTGAAAAAATCTACTTTTAGTACTTTTCTCGAATTCAAATTTGATCTTATAATATGTACATCCTGTATACATTTTGGCAGAATTCTACCGATGTGTCGATAATATGTTACAACAATTTTGCCGGAAAACTTTTTTCCAACGGTCACAGGGGACAATTTATAAGTATTTGAAAGTAACCGTGCAAGTGTCATTTTTTAATGAAAAAATTAATATCTCAAAAAATGACACATGTTAGGTATAGGGAATGTAACATAAAATTGAATTAAGATTTAATGAAGATTTCAAAAATGCGATAAAATATAGGGTTGGGTTGGGTTTAATTTAAAATATAAAAGTTGCCATCATTTCCGGTGTAACCCGAAGTAACCGAACGCTCCAAATATTTTAGTTGAGACGATCGTGTCCAACAATATAAGTCCACAAATTTTCAATGTCTCATTTCATTTGGTTCTCCATATGGTTCTAATGGGAGCTCGTCGTGGGATACCCTGTATAGTGTATGTACTTTGCTTGCAATAATAAAATTATAAACCCCTAACCACAACAAGTATTTTAGAACCTAAATACGTATTTCAGCAACTAAGTTGCCATCTTCAGTAGAAACTAAAAAGAAAAGAGATTAGCACTTCATAGTATCTTTACTGGATATTGTCCAAGCAAATCACTAGTGGAAGTGGATTTGCTTGGACAATATCCAGTAAAGATACTATGAAGTGCTAATCTCTTTTCTTTTTAGTTTCTACTGAAGATGGCAACTTAGTTGCTGAAATACGTATTTAGGTTCTAAAATACTTGTTGTGGTTAGGGGTTTATAATTTTATTATTAAGTTCGCCACAGTCTCCAAAATATTGTTATTTGCTTGCAATATTTTCAATCGGGATGATACTCTAATACCGAAACACATTGTCAATTTTTACGTCTCTCGGGTTTTTTGCAAATAAGATCATATTTTATATTTAAAACTGCAGGCTATACTTTTCCTGCGCTGTTTCCAATCGGGATGATATTCCAAAAACGAAATCAAAAGACAATTTTGTACTGCTTCGGGTCTTTCGGGCAATGATGCCATATTTTACAATTTAAACTGCAGACATACCTTGCTTGCGATATTTTCAATCGTGATGTTATTCTAAACTTAAAACCTATCGATTATCAATTTTTAGTGCCTTTGGTTACGAATTATTTGGCAGACTAGACACAAAGTGTGGAGTGGGAATCCGAAACTTGTGCAGTATTCAAGTGTTAGATTTATATATATATATATATATATATATATATATATATATATATATATATATATATATATATATATATATATATATATATATATATATAGGAAACTAGTTTAGTCGGTTTGAATATAAGGTATATATGGAATAATGACGAAAGAGAAACCGGGTGAGAAGTAATTTTAAAATTAATTAAAAGGATACGGTCTCAGCCCGGAATCGAACCGGGGTCTTCTCCCTTGCCGGGGCATTGCTCTTCCACTAAGCTACCGAGGCCTGTGACATGTATATATATATATATATATATATACATGGTGTCCCACGACTGCCGTAGCTTGAGAGTGTGTTGCTGGGGAGATTTCAAGTCAAAAATGTATAATGAACATACAACCAAAACGCTATCGTAACCGAGCTACAAGCATTTGAAATTTTAAATAAGTGTAGTAGGAATTCCCTACTAATTTAAAGACCATTTAAAAAGAAACAGATTTATTTAAGTAGTTGCTCAAAATGTCCACCCAGTTGGTGTATAAATAGGCTAGCTCTTCTTAGAATTGAAGTGGTAGCTCTACTAACAGTCTCAGGATCAGCACGAATAGTTTCTGCGGCATCCATAATTCTAGCTACTAGTTGTTCTCTGTTTTCAATATTTTCTGCATAAACTATACGTTTCAGTCTTCCCCATAAAAAGTAATCTAATGGATTAAAGTCTGATGACCTTGCTGGCCAAGGAACAGCGAACCTAATACCTGCATTAGAGGGCTTATCCACAACTTCAAATGCTTGTAGCTCGGTTACGATAGCGTTTTCGGTGTATGTTCATTAGACATTTTTGACTTGAAATCACCCCAGCAACACACTCCCAAGTTATGGCAGTCACGTCGTGGGACAGCTTGTATATATATATATATATATATATATATATATATATATATATATATATATATATATATATATACATATATTTATTTCTTGATCCACAAGCATTCCAATGCATTAAACATTGATCATTTTATCAGGGTTTTTGAAAAGAAAAAATGAATCTAAAATGTAAAAAGTAAACACCTACTAAGTAAACACTTACTTTCCATTCACAAAAACAATATTTCCGTGTCTTCTGTAATATAAACAAAATTATTTGATATTTGTGCAGTGGGATAAAATTCTTAAAATAATGCCTGTTACACTTCATAATAATAAATAATTTGGTTCAATATATCAAATCACGCTGGAGCCGGCGCGGCAGTCCACTACGTGTTTATCTTATTTAGCGTTCAATGAGATTTTTTGGTGCAAAACTCTAGGAACCTTGTAATTGACTTATAATCTAGAAATACCGGCTTCCCCTTATTAAAGTCCTGCTTATCCACGTTGGACTGTAGTCTCATTCCATAAATGTTCCCTTTTTCAAAATTATTTTCTGTTACGATTCTATGTTACAATCTTCACTAAGAAAGCACGATGTTTTGCTTTTGCAAGCAAAATCATTTGATCGGCATCTCCGCTAGAGTGAAACCTGAAAAAGTCAATGTGGTGGCTTGATTGATTTCGGTGTCGTTTTACGTGAGTAGGCGCGCTGCCATTTTTATCTGAACCCTAGTTGTAATTACGGATTCCTGCATTACCGACGACGATCCAGTGAAAGTACCACGTGAGGTTATTAATAATAAACAGGCGTCGTCCGGTCTGTTTTATACGCGCTATTATCTTATGAATTTAATAGATTAATTATAGACGCGGTTAACGAGATTGTAATATACAGCCAGAGCTGTATCAATTTCTCCACGGAGAGTATTAGTTTAACAAATTGCTAATATTGGTTATCGGTGAGCATCGGCGTATATTAAATAGGAAAATGTCGGCAAAAATTGAGCAAATGAGTTGAACGAACTTCTGACTGTTAGACATTGAGCGAGAACCAAGTTGGTTGTGGTTGTGGTTCTAAATTAAAAACTATTTGAAAGTTTTATACAAATTTGGAAACTTTGGAGGATGTTGACTGTTACTTCCTTGAGAAATACCTTTCATACAAATACAATGTAAAAAAATAATAAAAATAAATAATAAAAAAATAATATCAATCTAAAAATAAGATATATCAAAAAATATTGAGAAATTAAATTTATTTATAAATAATAATTATTAATGAAATAATAAATGAATCCAACCAATGTTATAAATTAATTCAAAGCAGTGCAAGTATGATCTATCTTCATTTATCCTGTTCATGACGCAAACGAAATTAATTCATCAATTTCCCGGCTAAATATTCACACAGCGAATAAGCGTATTCAAATTAATTCACCCCCTCTGATTATCACTTTTGTCCTGTATATAAACGACCTGAATGTTGATTATATACAGCTAACCCTATATGTATGTCAACCAAGTACTCTGACCACCCTATGGAAAAGATAGAGTTGTTAAACAGTAATGTACTTTTGATCAATGATGTGGGTTTCCATCCTATATCCTCTATTCTCAGATTGCATCGTGTGGGTTTACAAATTTCGATTTATTAGTAAACCTGTATAAGAAACATAGGCAAATCAATGCAGATGCCTTAAAAATGTTTCATTTGCACTTTTAAAGCAAAATAAGCGGTTCAATAATGAAGATTCCAGTACAGTACACCAACAGACTACTACTGTAACGCCATATGCCTATACTAAAAATATAAAGTCTCTACATGTATGTGGTATCTATGATCTGGTATATTTCTTGTTATAAACAAAATCCCGCCACGTGCGGTATAACTAAGGTGACCAGACGTCCCGCTTTAGGCGGGAGAGTCCCGCTTTTTCACATTTTGTCCCGCGTCCCGCGGAGTTTTAAAAATTTCCCGCTTTTTAGAAAATATTACTTTTTTTACAGATTTTTTAGAGAATTGCTACGAAAAATGTACTATGCTATTTCGTTCAATCATTCTTTTTCAAAACGTTCGTTAAAAGGCAGTACCTAACATTTATATAATTGAAAATGTTTAACGACATATTATATATGTATGTCACCATATTATTAACCTATTTTTATAATTATTAAACAACATTTTGGGGTCGAAAACCGTTGTTTCACAATTGTATTTTTTTACAAAGAAAAACATGAATTACTCATTTTAGGTAACTTACATACCATACTAAATATTAATTAATATTCATTTTTGTTAACAACTAAACTCTGAGCTACCTGACTACAAAGCAGTTCCTTCCGTCATTTACAATCAAAATTGCACTATCTTCACAATTTTAACCATTTTTATTATTTTCAAAGTTTTATTGGAATCAGTATCCCTTGTCATTTAGTTGCAAAACAAGAATATACAGAAACTTAATAGAAAACACAGAATCTTAGCAATACACCAAATTACAGGTGAAGATTATACAATATTCTATTCTGTCTAATGGTGGATATTTAATATTTTTGTACGTTTTTGAAAAATCGTAACTGTAATCCGTAAAAAGAATTTATGGATTTTTGCATTGTTTTACGAAAATCACAGGACAAAATTGAATTCATCTAGAAAACCAACCTACCTTTTGCTATAAGCAACATTTGATATGTGGACTGACCGGCTTAAACGGTAAAAGAAGTTAGCTAAACTAAGATATTCAATAACTTTTGTAGACTTTGACCAATATTCATTATTTTTTCGAGACATGTAAAGAAATTTATCAAATTTATCATATTAATATACATTTGATAATTAAAGAAAATAAGATGTAAAGCTGATTATTTATACTGGGAGATCAAAAATAGTGTTGTACAGGGTCGTTAGATTAAAAACATGTTTGTTATTTTTTTACCTTAAGATTTATTTATTATATAATTAAGTCTTCTAACTATATTTATTAGTTGATAAAAATTTTTTAGAAAATATAAAAATTTATTTATAATATTTATTTCGTGCAAAAGGCTATTTGAAGAATTTATGTTAAAGGTAAGAGTTAATATATACAACTTTAATCCCTATAATAAACGATAATGAAATAAACTTTCTCTTGTATCAAACAATATTTATTAATTTAAAATAAATACGACAAAACAATTAATCACTAATAATGCAAATAATGTCGAATATTCAATGAAGTATGTGTTGTTCACACAAATATGTTTTGATCACAAGCACTACAATTTAAAGGAGTGATGATGTTGCTTAAAATACACAAATCTGTGTAACCAACCAAACTAAAAAAACATACTTATAATAATTTTTGTGTTTATAAAAATCCTAGAATTTGTCTATTTTCGAGTAAGATATTTTGAAAAGACGGTTGGTTTTAATTACTACCGCCCACCCCGCCCCGCTATTGTCCCGCTTTTCTACAATAAAAATCTGGCCACCTTAGGTATAACCCGCAAAGGTTTCGTACAATCTACCATATTATTTCAGTTAAGAACAAATGGATATCACCACAACCCAATGTATTTAACAATCCCCTTGAAAGTAGTAGTAGTGTGGCCGAGTTGTTCCTAATGTGATCAAGTGGCGCTTTTGCTTATTTAAAGTGAATTTCGATTTATTTGTACGTAAGATATTCAGAAGCTTTATGTAAGGTTAATTTCATAAACATATATTTTTAAACAAAAACCTCTAGGCAAACAAGAAAAGGATCTGTGAAGTACGCGTGCTTATGGAATAGAATATACGCAATTTGCAAATTTTCCAAAATTTACCCGACCGAGGCAGAAATTTCATTAAAATTCAAAGACAGAAATTTTTAAGTATTGGTGCAAGCGAAATAAATTACAAACTCGACAACTTTTTCGCAGTTCACCTTTTATTCGTACAATTTCGATTTGTTTAATGTTCATAAAACTTTGGTTGTAAAGATTCTGAGGAATTCTACACAAATATTACTGGTAAAATTTTTCTATAGAAAACTCAAAAGGGGCGTTTATGCCACTGAGATTGGTTGTTCTTGCACCAAGGTACAGATATACATTATAACTAATATATAACATTTTGCAAATCCTTCTTCAATGTCAAATGTAGATAGACCATTTATACAGAACTGTATTAACAACATACTATGCAATACGGAATCTATAATAAATAAACTCATCAATCAAATAATACTTCCAATCAATAAATTTCCAGATACTAACCCACCAAACTAAAGTGAAAAGCTAATCTCTCATTCATATATCACCTCAAGTACCAAAATGAAGTCCACTTTCCCCCATAAAAGCGGCCGCTATCATTCAAAACAAAAGAATAATTAAAGCGCGGTGCATGCACTCTATAATAATACTACGTGACCAGGAAGTTCCCTATTATCCCGTATTTCAACGGGGCGCAGTCTCTGCAATCCGGCGGTGGCGGGCGACGCCTGCGTCGATATGCTTCAGTTGAAGTCGCCGCGTTGTCTACTCATGTGTCTCCGCAAAGCTTTTGCCCCCGAGAAGCTCACCCTCCCACCTGGGAGGCATCCCCATACCGGAAAATTACTATAGTACATTTCCTTGGGGTGAAATTTGTGTAGGTGGCGTTAGGTGCTAAATCGGTTTGTTGGTGGGCGTATTGTTTCTACATTTTCCAATACTTTGGAGAAGAAAAACTATCAAAAATGTGTATTAGGATAATTGCGTTGGGGGTGTTGTTGTTTTTTTGTGATTGGTGAAATGTGGTGGAGTGTACATGCGGGGTTGAAGGGGTGAAATGTATATTTGTAAGGTGCGTTGAGGTTAGGGTTTGTATATGAGAATTATTAGGTCACTTCTAAAGGTAGTTTGCGCGGGAATATTTGTTTTGTTTGTGGTTTTGCAACATATTTAAAAAAAACTCTAATGTGGTTCCTTGTTACAAACCGCAACAAAACTTCCATGAGTGTCATGTATTATGTTGAATATTATAATATTTTATTAATATTATGCAATCTGACATGCAGCGTTTGACACTACCTACTGCCATTAGAATGAACATACCTGTCAAATCCTGTCTAACTAGTTTTATATTAATGCAGACCCGACCGATTTCGATCAAATAGAATTTGCTCATGCAGCTAAAGTATTAGTTTTAACAAAAAAATTTCATTGACACTTTCTTATTTATAACTATTTTGATTTCTCAGAAAAAATCTCAATTTTTTTTCACGATTACAATACTTTGTGATACTACGTATGATAAAGTAAAAATACGGAATCGCTTAGTTTGGAAGCTGTCGACAGTAACTAGAATTGGCAGACAGTAGTAGTACTCTCTCCCACAATAACTGACTGTGAGACATCGCTTAAAATCGTAAGAATAGTCGCATGATGTACATTGCTATATCGCTCTAAAGGCTCTTTTGCACTACAGTATGTTCGTGTTTTTCTAAACTCCTTTTTAGTAACTAGAAAAATGTTCTAAAAAATAGTATAGTTGGGAATACCGTCTTATTATCTTCTTCACTTTTTCTTAGCATAGACACATGCGCAGTGGAGGCATTTATAAGGTGTGCCAACAGTGCCAACGTGAGACATTTTGTTTTGTTTTGACATACCGCAGTAACATAGTATACGTTTAAACTCACAGTGACACGCTACGCTTGCTTCTCAAATTTGAAAATTGCTAGATTGACAGTGGAACATCCGAAGGCCACTGACATGTTTACAGCCAAGTGTTGCAGAAATAAACCGACATAAACTGAACAAACAACTTAACCTGTAATGCGTCACATTTTGTTTTGGTTGGCTATTCTGAAATAGATAAAGAAGTGTGTCTAGTACAACCATCTCATGTTACTTTAATTAATTACTTTAATTAAAAACTTTGTCTAGTTACTAACAAGAAGTTTAACAAAAGAGGAAAGTAGTGTAGTGTAAAATAGTCTGAATCCACAGGAATGGTCTATAGTGTACCCGCAAAATAACAGCTGTATTCTGTGACTCACTCTCACTTTTCGTAGAACACTGTAGAAATAGCATTATTGAAAGTAGGTGTTATGAGGTTTTTATATAGGTTGTATAGGTTTTTTAGATTGCTCTTTTAAAACCATATAAGTTTTGTCTGAAATTTGGTTTTATTTGTCACTGAAGATTATTACAACCGAGAATTTCTGATGTCGGTACATTTAAAAACCAAACAATAACTGGTAGTAGGGTGCATTTTGAAAATTTCCACATGAAACTGGGCTCGCGGGGGTGAAGGGGTGGTACATCAAATCCAATTAGTATTGGTTTTGAAGTTCCCCCAATAGAAATACCTACCTCGACGTGCTTTTTTTCCAATCCTTGAAAATGTCACGTCAAAAGTTATTTAGGGTGAAAAGTTTTTAATAGGACGCTTAAATGTACAACTTGTTACTGCACCAATTTGCTCGCGTCTGATATTTTTTGCGACTACGTTAGTATCCTATTATGTGTAGCTACATAAAAGTCTAGTCAAATTAGATTTTAAGTTAAAAGAAAGGCTGTATCCAACGGTACTTTTTATCTATCAAACAGATAGTACATAAGAAAGACAAGCTTTTTTACGGAAAATTCTAGGCGCTACAGTTCTGATAACTATCATTTTTTTTCTGAAATAATGATAGAAATGGTTTCCAAGATGTTAAAGAGAGACTCGAGAATATTACCAAAAAAATATGCTTGAAGTTAAATTAATCATCACTTCAAAACAGTTATTAACTTCAAATATTGCATCAATTTCTCTTGAAACTCTTGATGCCCCTCCCTTTAAGTGCTTCTAATGTACCTTTGAAATTCTAATGGAAACTGTAATTCAATAAGTCACGTGTATGCACGCGTTCTCTTGCGTGCTTGACGATGCAGTTTCGACTTACCCAGTAATTCTGCGGCGTTCGTTCATATTACGACCTTGTTGGATAATGACGATTGTGAATAGTCGTAATAAAACCGGTTCGTTTACTTGATGGAAATAAGTGGTGGGATTCCGCATTTGTGGCAATTTGTAAGGGATGAAATGTAGAGTGGATGAGAAGAAGCTACCCTCTTGATTGAATAAAACTGGGACATTGGATCATTTATTATGTTTGTCTATCGGATGTAGCAAGGCAATTCTTTGCTAAGATATCGGCTGATTTTTGATGCATTTAACCCAGTATTATTATTCGTAAAACATCAAAACCAGCAGGACTTTTGCATACACGTTTGGTTTAACATTACAAATATTGTGCAAAAGTCCTCATCCAGATCCCGACTGCGTGGCGAGTTATTCGTGGTCGAAGATGTCCGAATTGGAGCTTTTAATGATATATTGCTTTTATTGATCCGGCGGCAATGAACGTTATTACTAAATTTCTACTTCTTTTAATTTTTTAGAAGAAATGTCTATACAGTGTTTAGCTAAGAGTTAGTAATTTCATGTGTTACGTCTGAAAAAGCGTTTTGCGTTTGATACAGGGTTGCCACCAGTCCTCGTTTCACGAGGATTGTCCTCGTACGATTCATTTGTCCTCGTGTCCTCGACGTGATAACATTTGCTCTCGTGTACACAGATAGAAAAGATTTCTTGTTTTTAAGAAATATATTCTTTTGAATTTATTCATTTGGATCAAAACATTTTTTTTACGCCAACAATATTTACTTCATTGTATATTCTAGTTTATTTGCTTGTAGAGATAAGTTTATTTGCATAAATATTGCAAATATTTATGAGGCTGCTTGCACTGTGCTCTAGCACAGTGCATGCAGGCTCAAGTTCCGATTCCGAATCAGCGTACACTTTGCTACCCTAACAATGACTATATGTAAATCTGGGGAAACCAATCACTGGTCGAGGATGTACGACATCCCAAAAGGCGTGAGACGTGGAGATTTTTCTCTACTGGACCCTTCGAAAAGTTCTTGTCAATAATAGGTCAATAATTTCTTTAATCAAAGAACCATTTATCGCAACCTTAAAATATCGCATTTTAACTCAACCAACAATTTCGTCAATTTGTAAAATTTTAATTCTTTCACTCAACACAATCATAATTATTTGAACTAAATAAATCTCGTTCGTTATAATATACCAATAGGTTTGTTTTGGTTCGCAGTTCTGGAACTACTGCGCATGCGTATTTGCGTATTAGCGTTTTGGTTTCATAAGAACTGGTTCCGAATTATCGATCCGATGTTTTGGTTATTTACGGAACTCGTTCGGAATGATTTTGGAACCGTTCTAGCAGTTCTTGCTTGTCAGCGAGTACCGATTCCGAATTATTAGTTCGCGCTTGCGCTGTTTAACTGCAGGAGTAAAAACAAAATGTCTGGGTACAGAGTCATCATTTTGACGGTCGTGATTTTGGTTTTCTAAAAAATAATGGATTATACATAATAATTTTATAACACCTATTTCATTTTATATTATTATATACCTTTATTTTCCATGTTTCTATTATACAGTGAGCGCGTAAAGTATGGAAACATGACAAAATCTCAAGAACGGTTTGATATTTTAAAAAATCCTCGAACACGTCGATTTATAATTATCAAAATACACCTTATGATATCAAATTAATTTTTTTACCTTCAATTATTTTTAACAGATGACGTCATCGACATTTTTATTAAATGACAACCCTATATTTTTTTAATGAATTTTACAGGTCTTTTAATTGTCTTAATGGTAGCATAATATTTTTATGGCCTTACATAAGAAAATTTTCGAGAAAAAGACAATTGAAGGTTATGAAATAACAGTGACAAAATCTCCGGAACGGCTCGACCGAATTTAACGAAATTTTGGAATTAAGTATTTTGCAACCATGTGAAGTCACTGGCGCTATTATCGTTGATGCAACGTTTATAATTTCTGAGATATAACCTCAAGCTTTTGAATTTGAAATAGAACACGCTGTATATTTTGACATTTTCTGTTACAGTCTTGCATTGCCTATTCAATGTTACTACGCTTGTTACGTATTATATCAAAACATCTAGAAACTAACCAAAACCTTTATTACTTAGGTCTAAAAATTAACAAAGAAAAATTGATAACAAAAAAGTAAACCGATCAAACTTAAAACAATGTGTTTTTGTCAATGGTTGAGAATCGTCATAAACCAACTAGAGTAGTTGCAGCATAAAATGTAATAATATTTTGTTATCATTTTTTTCTTTGTTAATTTTTAGACCTAAGTAATAAAGGTTTTTGTTATTTTCTAGATGTTATGGAATAATGAAGACTAACAGAAAATGTCAAAATATACAGGCTGTTCTATTTCAAATTCAAAAGTTTGAGGTTATATCTCAGAAACTGTTATTAAACGTTGCTCCAACGATAATAACGCCAGTGACTTCACATGACTGCAAAATACTTAATTCCAAAATTTCGTTAAATTCGGTCGAGCCGTTCCGGAGATTTTGTCACATTTATTTCATAACCTTCAATAGTCATTTTCTCGAAAATATTCTTATGTAAGGCCATAAAAATTATGCTACCATTAACACAATTAAAAGATCTGTCAATTTCATTAAAAAAATATATAGGTTTGTCATTTGAAAAAAATGTCGATGACGTCATCTGTTAAAAACAATTGAAGGTAAAGAAATTAATTTGATATCAGAAGGTGTATTTTGATAATTATAAATCAACGTGTTCGAGGATTTTAAAAAATACCAATCCGTTCTTGGGATTTTGTCGTGTTTCCATACTTTACGCGCTCACTGTAAATCGATTGTATTTTCTATGTAGATTCGCTGATTCGTTGCCTGGAGTGGAGTCGTAGATGTATTGTCTAGGTTTGTTGTTTTCGAAGTTCCATTTATAGGTTAGAAACAACGTTGTGTCACCTAATATCCGCTAGATGGCACTACAGTAAATTTAAAGTGTTTTGGTTTTGTTAAATTCGGAACCGTTCTGGAATTACTGCTTTCTGCGCATAAGTTCTGCGCAGTTCAATTACTGATCCAGAATTCCGAACCAAAACAAACCTATTAGTAAATTTTAACTGAGTTGTTTTTTGTATTTCAAGCAAATGCGTTTTTATCCGCAAATAAATATTTCTTTGTCTCTATGGAAACAAGAGATTTCTTTGATGCATATTGCAGATTTATTTAAATTAAAGTTTTCTATCTGTGTAGGATAAAATTGTGCTACCTAACCTAACCTACAAATGTTTTGAATATTTCGGTAATCTTTTGATATGTTACGTTTTCTCCGACCTGCCTATCTTAATTACAGCAATGATGAATTGAGCAACCTAAAAAATTAAGCGAGATACAAAATTTAACAATTCCTGGCTAACCACCAAGAAGTTGACAAGTTTAAAGCAAAATTTTGTTTTATAAACGAAATTTCGTTTGAGAATATATCTAAATTTTATTTTTATGTGATATTTCCACAGCAAGGTATTATTTTCGCATATTTAATAAAGTAATGTAGTATTTGTTTCTTGTTACTTTACTGCTTCTTGTTATTCAAGGGTATTTTGTTTTATTATTTGATTGCGTTTTATGTGGCAGTATGATATGAACATATTGGATATGACGTAATATTTTTACCCACTTACTGTCTTCGTAAACAATTACAAAAAGGTGGCAACCCTGGTTTGATAATGGACAAACCTAGTCAAATAGCAATTTCTACAAAAAAAAAATTTTCCAACTCCACTTGTATGAAATAAGGGGAGTTGATAACGAATTGTAAAAGGTATTCTATAACATACTTTATAGTATGTCTGCGTTGTGGTCAGAAACTTTATGCAATAAAATTTAGGATTTACACACGCAACACAGCTGAACTTTACATGCCCTCTTCAGTTCACAAAGTTCTTGTCCACGGAGAGAATATAATTAGATTATAATTAGCTATCTGATGATGCACAAGAAGCTAGAAATAAATATTTTAAATATTTTAGACTTCATCGTTCTAGATCAGCGACCAATGAAGATGTTTTTCATTATTTGCTGTACACATCACATCCATTTATATCTAACTAATGCTAACTAATGCTCGTGCATTAGAAACCAACTTTCACGAAAAAACACATAGATGTCGCCGAAGAAATAGTTTCAGTAGTTTTCAGAAGATTTATCAGTAGTTTTTAAAATATTTATTTTTTTATGATAAACGTAGGAATAATTAAATTTTTTGTTTTGATTTAACCTCATGCGTAGATTTACAATAATTCTCTACATTTTGGATTTCGAGTCCGCAAATTTGAATTTTTTAAAATCTAACATCGGCATAGAAGTTAGTGATAATTAGTGATACAAAACACTTTAAAGTTCCATGAGAATTGGCACTAATGCAAGCTGGCGGCTCAAAGGATTATTGTTTGATATTTTATGATAAATAAATTAATAACATTTTAATGTTTTTTTACTCAGAATAAACCTTAGCCCTTTCTTATTATACCTACACACCAAATTTTATTAGAATACATAAAAAAATGATGAAGTTATAGAGTTTTGTGTTTTGAATGGTCACTTCTCCCCCGCTGTGCGACTGTACGACACTGTGGTGGTCCAGTTCGCTGAGTCGTCCTGTACACAATAATGTGCAGAATACGTTTTTAACTACATTATGTTTTTTTAATCTTGAAATGAATAAAATCTTTGTTTTTTTGACGGGTCTGTATTAGTAATAAATAACAAAAATGATTTGAGAATAAATATCACATATTTTATTCTAAGGTATTCTGTATATTTCTATTGATTTTTGTTAAATGTAAATGTGTTCTTCTGAGCTTCTGTGCAAATCTCTGTACTTCTGTACAGAGTTTCTCTCTAGCTACTAATGCCCGGTTTCACAAAAACGAGTTGTCTATAACACCGGGTTGCAAAAATAACTCGCTGTTGTAGATAACTGGCTTTAGTAAAACTGGATCATTAGAAATTCATACAAATATACATTTCAGTCCTATAAGTGTCTTAAAATGAGTGTTGATGTAAAAGCGGTGTTATGTACGAATATAAAACTACTATCCGATTTCTTTGGTTGAAGTACTACACGCAAAATGATAAGAAGGAACAGAAAGGTAAGCAGCCCGTCCACTTTTATTCCTGTACTTTATTTTATCCTATTTTGCTTTATAACGTATAACAGAACTGCACTTAATTATTAATATAATCGAATCAATTCCTGGCGGCGCAAACTTTTTGTTACCGCTGGCCATTCAGGCGCGCTATACATAATTAATTCAGGAACAAATTTGCTTTTAATTACTGGTTACTAAGTTGACGGTTGATTGATTGCGGATTGCTGCAGTCGCTGGGCTTAAACTGTTCTACTGTCCGAGTGACGACGCTATTGTTCTCCTTTGTTTTGTTTTTTATTTTCGTGTTTTTTTGTTGTTTTCTTTGCCGCTTCTATTTACCTAATTAATTGTGTATTCATTGCAAACGGGAACTTTCACGGTTATTACGGCCAATTACTACTGAAAGGCGGTTGGCTGCCCTGCTAGTGTGTGTACGGTGAATAGGCACTCAATCGGCAATTACAGCCGTTGAGGCTTTGAAAAAGAAAATTCAATTATCGACAGATTGTTCCGAGATAGGCGTTTGATTTCTTTGTTGATAAAATTCGTTGGTCGATTTTCAAAACGACATACAACTTACTGCTCTTCGTCAATAAAAAAATATTTTTTGTGAATAGGGGGAGGCGCTAAGATACACAGGTGTAGTGTAAGTAAGGGGACAGTATTTCGGGTCGTGCTTACCACATCGAGATATCAAAATACTCCGCCATTTTTTGTGCTATTTGTACTAGTAAACCCTGACAGCACTAATGCTAAAAATAATCTCTTTTACACTGGGTTTCATAATGTGATGGTTTTGTAAAATGACTTTTTCAATGAATGTCTAGTTGATTTTAATGGTCTTCTTTTAACACGAAAAAAGTTTTTATCAACATACGGTTTTAGTTAATCAAATGACAGGATAACACAATCAAAACCAAAATTATTTTGTTATTCTGAAACTTTTTACTTTATCATACGCAGTATGTAAAGTATTGTAATCGTGCCAAAAAAAATTTTTGAGATTTTAGCGGAAATATGTCTTTTTAGTTCCCCTGAACATTTTTGACCAAGGTACAAAAAAATGTCTGTGTGTGTGTGTGTGTGTGTGTGTGTGTGTAGGTGTGTGTGTGTGTACCCGTTTTTGTGGCGACGATTCCGGAGAAACTACTAAAGGTATCGGGACGAAACTTCATAATTAGAAGTTTCATAACCAAACTTAGAGCTGAAAAGCTTTCTGTTGAAAAGGGTCCAAAGGAACTGGTGGTTTACTCATAGCATTTTTCGAAGATTTTGCAAATGGCTCTCTATTTGTGTAATGTTGTCAAAATAGTTAAATAATAAATTAAAGGAGAGGAAATTTTCTATAATTTATGTATATGACATTTTTTGGTAGAATTTATAGTTTAGATGCATGAGCAAATTCTATTTCATCGAGATCGGTCGTACTGCTTTGAAACTAGTAGCCAGGATATGTCAGATTTTTTGATTCTAATGACAGTAGCTAGTGTCAAACGCTAATGTTTTGTAAACACTACTGTCAATATAGGCTGCGTTCGGATATTAAATACCGTTACACTTTTTACACCTAATGGGACGGTGTACCCGGTGTCAACGGAGTACAATATCCGAACGCAGCTTTAATCGAGATATCTGTCTAGTTCTACTAGTTTTATTTTAATGCAGACATAGCCGATCTCGATCAAATAGAATCTCATGCAGCTAAACTATTAATTTTCTATATAGTATGATAAAGGCATGTGCCTGGCCACATCAGATTTTTTATTTATTGCGGCTGAATTGAATTGAAGAAAACTGAAATTGGATTATATTGGTTAAAGTGATTGAAAAAGTTGGCTTCCTTTCATTCTCGTTAGTGGCGTTAAATTACCAAGTTTCAAAAAGAAAATTCAAGCAAAACTTCTTTGTAATATGTAAGTGGCGCAACGGCAGGTGTAAATATTCAAAGGAAACAAACGTTCTTCAATGCGTGGTGTGTTTATCCTGTTTATATTTACTTCAGTTGGTAAATAGTTTCGCCTAAATTAGGCATTTTCAAACCATCCAACGGGTGAATTAACAAAATCTAAATCAAATACTAAATTAACAAAGGAATTACAAGAAAATCTTATTATAAGGTATTGCGTAAGACCTAACCATAGGCACCGGCTTCGTAAATTTCAATGAGCTTCGTCAAACGATATACAGTGTGTCTCACTGGACGTTGAATTGTATGGGTACTTTTGTTATCATTAAAGATAGAAAGTCGGTTAAATGGGCAAAGTAGTGTACATTTATGTGCTATTTCATAATCTGTTCAGGAAACAGTTGAATTCCAAATGGTTTCCAAGCAATTTTGAAAAAACCAAAAAATGTATTTTTTTAATTATGGTCATAACTTCTTTATTTGTGATCCCATCAAAAAAGCGTTTTGACATTATAAAGGCACTTTTTTGTCTACAATTTCATTACGTCAGTTTAAAATTATTTTCGCTAATGAATTCGTCAGAAACAAACGAAACTTTTGTTTTTCTTATGGATGCCATATTGGTTTTATACATGCTTGGATTCAAAATTTTTTTCTGAGTAATTTGGTATGCCACATGCCATATTTAGATCACAATAAACCGACAAAATTGAAGTTTTTTCTTAATATCTGAAAATCGCATGGTGCCATGAATAGCACATTTGAGTGATTCAGTATTTATGCGCCCATAGTCAAGTTACAGTAAAATTTTGGAATATATTTATTTGTACTAACTACATAACATAAAAAGGTAACAACATTTTAACAAACTAAATGACGTTTTTAAAAATCTCGCCATTTTCGTGGAGGCATTTTTCATAGCATTCCGTAATACGGTGACCATACCGAGGATTTTTCTGTCAATCGAATTGAAAGCGGCGATGACGGAGTCACGTAACTCCCCAACGTTTCCAAAATTATAAACACCATCCACCTTGTTTTTTAAGTCATTCCATAGATACAAATCACAAGGGGTAAGATCCGGCAATCTTGGTGGTCATAATACTTCTGAATAGGTAGCAATTCATCTCCGTGTATGCCTTTTATCTAAATAGTTCCTCACAATTCGGGCATTATGTGCAGGTACTCCGTCTTGTTGGAACCTCATACCTTAGCGTAACGCCAACGGTTTATCGTCCATTCTTTCTTCCACGTCCTCAGAGAGCAATATCGCTGATACCTCTACGAAGTTAAATTATTGTTATAAAAAATTGGTGCGCTTAATCGGTTGGCCACTATACCGCACCATACATGAAAACCAAACCGCATCTGATTATGGCGCGGCACAAATAGGTGCTGATTTTCGCAGGCCCAGTACCCAATAATGCGTCTTCTTTCAGTTAAAAATACCGCAGAAAATATGTTTCATCGGACCATAATGTTTCTTTTTGTATAAAATTCTGGGTTTTCACCAATTTTGTTCAACAGATAGGTACAGATGGGTAGATATCACATTGTGTCACAAAATGTTTTCCATGGCACCATGCGATTTTCAGCAATTCTCTGTTGTGTACAATTTTTAGTCAATTCTATTATCTTATAGCATTTAAAACATGACATGTGGCATACCAAATTACTCAGAAAGAAATGGTGAATCCAAACATGTATAAAACCAATATGGCGTCCATAAGAAAAACAAAAGTTTCGTTTGTTTCTGACGAATTCATTGGCGAACAAATTTTTAAACTAACATAATCAAATTGGAGACAAAAAAATTGCCTTTATAATGTAAAAACGCTTTTTTAATTGGATCACAAATTAAAAAGTTATGACCATAATTAAAAAAATATATTTTTTCAAAATAACTTGGAAACCATTTGGAATTCAACTGTTTTCTGAACAGATTATGGAAGATCACATAAATATGCTCTACTTTGTCCATTTAACCGACTTTATATCTCTAATAATAACAAAAGTACCCATACAATCCAACGTCCCGTGAGACACACTGTATAAGCGTGCGACCAGTTCAGAAAGAGAAATACATGAAAATGCCTAAGTTAAGCGAAACTAGTTACCAACTGAAGTAAATATAAACACACCATGCAGGGAAGAACATTTGTTTAATTAGAAAACTGCTTTGGTTTTAAAAGAGCAATCCTATGATACCTAATACGCCTTACTTTCCCTGCGCAGTTGGTACCAAAAAGCCTGAATAGGTAGTAAATAATTACCGAACCACATCTGGCATTATGTTGATATAAACTTTCTTTGATATCCCGGTTCTTAATCGTTATACTTTGTATATTGTGAAATGTATGAGATCGATCTTATATAATTTCGACATTCCTATACCATTAATGGAATTTGAAATTTTCCACTGAAATATTTTTTCTGCTTTCGTTTCCTAATGACCACATTGTGGCACTGTTTTCGATTTCATAATGAAAAGCGTCGGTAACCATGGCTACGGCTAAGATATATTAAACGCTTTTTCTAAATATGTATGAAATTAATGACTCCAAGTAGCAAAAGATACCGTATGCTCTTGATTCTTAAGACAGCTTGGCGCATTCGTTCATTTGGGGCAAGCAGGTGCCAATTGACATTTTATAAAGTTAGTTAAACTCCTGTTGTTTTTCGTGCTTATTAAAATAATTTGACTATATAGACTCGCATAGCTGTATTACTCGTATTGCAATATGGTGAATTACATTTATTTATTATTACAATATTTGCCCAAATGGTGGATGCGCGAACTCGCATACTCGTTATGTCATTCCGCGACTTCCGCGCGGTAGTTCAACGGTTTTCCGCCCTCCCTGATCGGTATAACAGCACTCGGGTTTTTAGCGCTATCTGGCGATGCAAGGTGCACCAAATAAAGCATCCACGCATAATATGTGCATAAAACACGTTTAGACGAAAACGTTTTCGTGCGGGTTCGCGTGCGCGTGCGGGTGCAGTTTGGCGAGCGTGTGGGTGTGCGTGCTTGTACCTGTTTTTTTTTGTGGAAACGATTCCGGGGAAACTACTTAAGATATCGGGACGAAATTTCATATTAGAAGTTTCATGACAAAACTCAGAGCTAAAAGAAGTTTTATTCTAAAGGTCGAAGAGAACTGGAGGTTTACTCTTACCACTTTTCAACGATTTTGCAAATGATCCGCCATTTCTGTAATTTCGCCAAAATAGTACATACTAAATTAAGAGGAAATTTTGTATAATTATATCGAACATATTTTTATAAAATTTTTTGGTAAAATTAATATTTTAACTGGTTTATTCTTCTTTTTGTAAACATGAAATCGTAGTAAACGGATTCCTCCTGAACTCTCAAAGTGTCCCCTTGAACACTCCAATTGCCCACCCTGTGGGGCGTAGGGTCTACGTTGGGACACTATTTTATAGTATGTTAAAGTCATGTGCCTGGTCACATGAGATTCTTTAGTTATTATATTTATAGTTATATAACTTCTGCAGGTTACGAACCTAAGATACTCAACAAAGATATTAAAAAGATAAAACATATTATCCCTGATAAGGAGTACATAATATCGACCAGCACTTAACAAACACGTCCATCAACGGAGTAATTAATATTTAGCAATAACAATCCAAACTCCGTCGACTACTGAAGTATTAACATAAGTAATTATTACAAACATTAAAATCTTACAACCATTACGGTGATCGTTTATTCGAAACTTTAAATGAATTCATCCGTACGAAGATAAAACGGTTATAACGTCGCTATTAACTCAATAAAATATGCACGAGCAAATGATCGCTTTATTACGATCCCGTATATCATCGTTTTTAATGGTCCGGTGTATGCATTAACCAATAAATATTGATACAGGGCAGAATTGGCATCATTAGATTTGCTAAGACTTGCTGCCCACTAGCGCCGCACCAGGAGATTTACTACGTTTACATAATTAAAGACTGCCGAGTTCGGTTCGTGGTGGTAAGGTATGATTAATTCGATCTTACCCCGGAGGTACTACGCGAATTCTACCCGTTCTGCGGTTAAAATGCAAAGGAAATGGCGCGATGTTTTATCTTGATGTTCCAGGGACTCCACGCGATTGTACACTTCAGTTTCAAGGGCAAATTTGCACGCAATAGGTAGCAAAATCGATGCAACTTGCTTGTGATACGGATCTGTGTTGTTGGTTTGTTAAAGTAACCCTGAAAGGCTAAAGATAACTACACAAGTTATCTTTATATAAGTTTGCTTAATTAAATTGATAAAATACTCCATTGTTTTAGTCCAAATGTAGAGATGAAGGATTGAATAAAACAGGATTGTTCTATTGTGGACTAAGTTTAATAAATTATATTTGTACGCGATCGATTTCGGCTTAATGCCATCCTCAGGCGTAAAACTAAAAAGATATATAATATAAACAATGCATTCCGTTATATTCTGTTCGAATAAAATTCACATATATATATATATATATATATATATATATATATATATATATATATATATATATATATAAATATAAAAATGGGTAGGTAAAATTCAGGACATTGATATTATAGGAAGAGTTCTTGTTAATTTATAGAGAAAATAAATTGTAAGTCGCTCACCGTCAGATAGATAAAATTTTACATTAACATAATAATTGTTGGGTCATAGTATGCGGTGTCCGTCATGGTAGATTAAAAGTTTGCTTAAGAAGAGATATGAGTAGAAGTTTCTACCTTTCTATCTCTTTAGTGAAAATTAACCTATTGTATGTCATAGGTCACGTTAGTCTAATTGGTAAAACGTCGGACCGGCAATCCGTATATCTGGGTTCGAATCCCAGGCGTGGCTGTAGTTTTTTAACTTAAAAAATTATCGCCATCTTGTATTAACTATTTCAAAGTTTTATATCAATATATGCAGGTTTCTGCAAAGAATTAACATCCATTATATAATTTCATCTAGCATTCAATGCAAATAACCTAGATAATACTTGACAATTACATCTGATAGGTGTCACAATTGAAATGTGTCTAAAGGTAGAAACTTCTACTCATATCTCTTTAGTGAAAATTAACCTATTGTATGTCATAGGTCACGGTAGTCTAATTGGTAAAACGTCGGACCGGCAATCCGTATATCTGGGTTCGAATCCCAGGCGTGGCTGTAGTTTTTTTTAACTTAAAAAATTACCGCCATCTTGTATTAACTATTTCAAAGTTTTATATATATATATATATATATATATATATATATATATATATATATATATATATATATATATATATGTGAATTTTATTTGAACAGAATATAACGCAATGCATTGTTTATATTATATATCTTTTTAGTTTTACGCCTGAGTATGGCATTAAGCCGAAATCGATCGCGTACAAATATAATTTATTAAACTTAGTCCACAATAGAACAATCCTGTTTTATTCAATCCTTCATAAGTTTGCTTAGTTATATAATTTATTTAGTAAACTGGCTATACCTGTGATGGGTGATCAACCGTTCCAAATTTGGCGGGATAGTCCCGTACATAAACAAAAAGTTATCGAAAAGTTTAAGATATTCAATTTCGAAGACACTATCCATAAACTAATAATTTGATTATCATAGAAAATCCGTACCATGCATAATAATTACTCAAATACTTTAGTCAAAAACTATCCAATAATTTTGACATTTTTTTCTCGAAAATTCGCTAAAATACAAAGAATTTCTGGTTGAAAGCGCGAACATAAATCGTTAGGTAGTTATTCTGAGTTACAAAAGATCCCTGTTGAACAAAGAGCCGTGGCTATCTAGAACAGCCTGCAGGCAGCTTTCAAACCGTACATTTCCGATTTTTTTCTTTATCAAAAGTTGGTCTACATTGAGTCCTCTGCAGACTCTTGAAATTCTGGCACTTTTTTATTTTCCGTATATACCACTAGTTTTTCTTGAGATAAACACAAACACATGATATGTGGTGTATTGGATAAGATATATCTTTTTTTGCATGCCATAGGAATGAGCACTGTGTCAAACAAAATCCATTGGATTTTATTGATCTGCAAATGTAGATAATTATTAGGTAAATATGATAATATAATTAATTATGAGTTTTTATAACGTGGTTGTCATTTGAATGCTGTGAACCAAAAACTAAACGTAATACGTATTCTATAATCTATGGTATAAAAGTGGAAGGGAATCACCTTATTTTTGTCTCCAAAGTTTAGTAGACTATTTATTTCTGATTTCAATGATGTTCATAGTGTTTGGCTTGACGCCAGAAAATGTTCGAGAAAGCGACTATTAAAATTTGTTTAATACTGATGAACTGTGAGCAACGAGGATTTTGTGAATGGAGAGAGCACAGGCGGCTTTGATAGATTTCTTTGCTCTGAACACGAATATTGAGTAACGTGGTTTTCGAGAAAGTTATATACATATACCGGGTGACCCACGCCGTGGGCACTCCCGTTTATTTTATTTTATAGGGCTGGACGAATGAATTTTGCGGATGTATTAGTAGACAACAAATGCCATCCTTTGGGATACGTTTGAGGTTAATATGACTTCTAGTTTTTCCGGAAATGACGTCATCATTAAAGTTTTAAATGGCACCCTATATTCTTTGTGTGATATTTTCAATCGGAATGATATTCTGAACTAAAAAACATCGATCGTCAATTTTTACCACCAAGGCAACGAAAAACTAACTTTTTTGTCTATTAATCTAGGTAGCTATGAGTTGCTGACAATAGAAAATTGTCAAATAAACACTAACTAAATCGGTTTTGGCCGATATTGTATTACTGGCGCCCTCTAGTGTGATTTAAATGGTTTTTGACAACAAGCAGAAAAATGATTACTCGAAACAGGTAAACGTGTTTTCTTGAACTTATTTATTGGTTTCAAACGCATAATTACTTGGATGGAGAAAGTTAAGTATGCACCAGAAATGCCACTTACTCAATCTAGATAATTGAACTTTTCAGATAAATGCTCTAGACAAATAAATTCTGTCTTTAGTATAACCAATATTGTATTCAAAGAAGTAATTCGTTTACCGTTAAAAAATGTCATATTTCTTCAACGATGTTTTCTTGAAAATAGTATAAAGGTTGCCAATAGATGTTGGTTTAGTGGTCTGATCGTAAAATATCACAATTTTTGGGTATATAAACGATGCATGAATCGTCCAATTAGTCAATTAGTGATCTGTGGGTCCAATGTATGTTTGGTTGTCGTGTTATCGTAAATGTATCTGATCGAGAAACGTCAACAGCTGGGCAAAATGCGTTGTTGCACAATTGTTGCCATGGTGATAAATATTGACGATCGATGTTTTTTTTTGTGTTCAGAATGTCATCCTGATTAAAATATCACACAAAGAATATAGGGTGCTGTTTAAAATTTCAAAGGTGACGTCATTTTCGGAAAAATGGATGTCATATTACCCTCAAGAATATCCCAAAACTGGCATTTTTGTGTATTAGCACTTCTCAAAATTTCATTCGTCCTGCATTATAAACAAAAGAAATAAACGGCAGCACCTATGCCGTGGGTCATCCGCTATAATGCCAAAAACTAAAATAACTTTAGAAATTTTTGTTAATTTATAGTGTCTGAAACCAATGACCAATGACAAAATAGTCTCAAAGTAAACATGAAACATGGTACTTTTACAAAATGACAATCGGCTAACTTCTACTACTAATTGTTTATATAAAAAAATATGCAATTACATTTACTTTTTGAGGCCCATAAAAAATCCATTGGGGTTAAATCGGGTAATCTCCAGGGCCACCTAAATGCATATTTAGACCAGACAATAGAGACTTTTTCGTGACAAAAATAGTATCAGCAAACCGCCTGTCCCAGGTCACGTGGAACAGTCCGTAGATGTATTGTGATGTGTTTTCGACTAGCAAATATCATTACTTAATTTGTTATAAACAAAAAACCTAAAAAAATCGTGCTTTTTTTCGTTGTTCGCTTGTAATAGCTGAACCGATGGAGCAATCTTGATACTGTCAATAGACGAATTGTAGAGAATGAAAAGACGAAAAAAAAATTACACGGACCCGATCGGATTAATATTAACGGAGGAAATTCGGAAAAACCGGAGAAAATTTTTTTTTCAAAAGTTCATAACTCCGCCATTTTCAAAGTTGTAATACAGGCTTTTTGCGAGAAAGTAGCGATTGATGGGTACTTTATGTGTGCACAACCCAGGCGTTGTCCGATGATTAGTTTTTGCACAATTGCGATTTGAATCTTTTTTATGCAATATGGTTCGGCGACCCTGGATGCTTCGGAGGTGGTCCGATTTAAATTTTTTTTACGTATATCGAAAGTAGAAGTATTGTGCTACAAAACGTCTATTCTGATTTTGCGTTAAAATTTTACGAAATAAGCTTGACCGAAATCTGCGGCGCGCTCCAAACCAGTCGAGTAGTGGGGGTAGGCGGCCGACGCGGGGAAGCGCGTATCTATAGTAATCCCAACGCGCTGCGCGCTTCCCCGAGTCGGCCGCCTACCCCACTACTCGACAGCGTTTGAGTGCGCGGCAGATTTCGGTCAAGTTTGCAAGCATTTTTCGCCTATTTCACAACATTTTAACGCAAAATCAGAATAGACGTTTTGTAGCACAATACTTCTACTTTCGAAATACGTAAAAAAAATTAATGTCGGACCACCTCCGACGCATCCAGGCTGGCCGAACCATATTGCATAAAAAAAATTCAAATCGCAATTGTGCAAAAACAAATCGTCGGACAACGGCTGGATTGTGCACACTTAAAGTACCCATTATTCGCTACTTTCTCGCGAAAAGCCTGCGTTACAACTTTGAAAATTGCGGAATTATGAATTTTTGAAAAAAATGCAGATTTCTCCGGTTCTTCCGAATTTCCTCCGTTAATATTAATCCGATCGGGTCCGTGTGGTTCATTTTTTTTTGTCTTTTCATTCTCTACAATTCGTCTGTTGACAGTATCAGGATTGCTCCATCGGTTCAGCTATTACAAGCAAACAACGAAAAAAAGCACGATTTTTTTAGATTTTTGTTTATAACAAATTAAGTAATGATATTTGCTAGTCGAAAACACATCACAATACATCTACGGACTGTTCCACGTGACCTGGGACCGGCGGCTTGCTGATACTATTTTTGTCACGAAAAAGTCTCTATTGCCTGGTCTAAAAATCACGCGCGTCGGAAAGCAAACGTTTCATAAAACACGCTTGTCAGAAAACACGCGACACCTAAAACGCGCGTAAAAAACACGTGCGTCATTATACTTCAGAAAAACACGCGCGTCAGAACACACGTGCGTCAGAAAATACGCGCGTTTGAGAACACGTGCGTCAGAAAACACGCGCCTCAGATAACTCACGAGTCATAAGACGCGCGTCATAAAACACGAGCTTCAAACACGACCCTTAGAAATCACGCGCATCAGAAAACACGCTCTACAGAAAACGCGCGTAAAAATTATGGTACACTTCAAAACCGTTAATTAAAATCCGTTTGGCCTAGGACATACCAGTTTGACCTGAAGTATGCCTTTACAAACCAAGTTAAACTAGTTAGGCTTAGGATAAACTAGTTGTGCTTACCGCTCTTCGGCCGAACTAGTTTGGCCTAGGTAAAACTGGTTCCGCCTGAAAACGGGTTTTACCGGTAACATTTGAACCGGTAACTCTATAATCTACGAAATAATAATAATAATTACGAATTACTGAAACAACAGATGCAAGAGTGGTTGCGACCTCGAAAAATATGCTCAACAACGTTTTATGCAAATGCAAAGGTTTTTGGGGTTTTGGGCTATCCGGGGACTAATTTTTTTTTTTGATCATGAAAGAACAATATTAGTATTACGAACTAATATACTTTTTAAACCATGCACTGGCCTGCATTTTTTTTAAACCTTCATTTTTTACGGTTTTCATAAAATAAAAAACTTGCTCTATAATACGAGATGTAACTTATAATATGTAATAGGAACTAACCGTTTTTTGTCGTAGACCTAATGTAAATAGTCTAATCCAATTACTAATGGATAGTAGAAATAAATAAAACCATATGGTAAACAAAAAATCACAAGTGAATATAACCCATTATTTTACTATAAAATGAGCGGCACGCAGTTTTCTAACTTTGGTGCTGTCATATTCCAAAAATACCAACTTTTGCCAGATAATTGTCTCGTTTTGTTATAATTCAGATATTTAACTGTAAACCTGTATGGTTTTTTTGCTTTTGCAGATTTCAGAAATATGAATTAATTCGCGTTAAATGTGCATTTTGGCCATAGTGCGACGCGGGGAAGCGCGTATCTATAGTAATCCCAACGCGCTGCGCGCTTCCCCGAGTCGGCAGCCTCCCCCACTAATCGACAGCGTTTGAGCGCGCGGCAGATTTCGGTCAAGTTTGCAAGCATTTTTCGCCTATTTCGCAACATTTTAACGCAAAATCAGAATAGGCGTTTTGTAGCACAATACTTCTACTTTCGAAATACGTTAAAACAATTAAAATCGGACCGCCTCCGACGCATCCAGGCTCGCCGAACCATATTGCATAAAAAGAATTCAAATCGCAATTGTGCAAAAACTAATCATCGGACAACGCCTGGGTTGTGCACACTTAAAGTACCCATCAATCGCTACTTTCTCGCGAAAAACCTGCGTTGCAACTTTGAAAATGGCGGAGTTATGAATTTTTGAAAAAATGCAGATTTCTTCGGTCCTTCCGAATTTGTCTCCGTTAATATTAATCCGATCGGGTCCGTGTAGGGTTCATTTTTTTCATTCTCGACAATTCGTCTGTTGACAGTATCAAGATTGCTCCATCGATTCAGCTTTTACAAGCGAACAACTAAAAAAAGCACGATTTTTTTAGGTTTTTTTGTTTATAACAAATTAAGTAATGATATTTGCTAGTCGAAAACACATCACAATACATCTACGGACTGTTCCACGTGACCTGGGACCGGCGGCTTGCTGATACTATTTTTGTCACGAAAAAGTCTCTATTGCCTGGTCTAATTTTGTGATAATTTAATAAAGCTGTAGAGCATTTTCAATATTCTATTTAAATCTAAAAAAATCAATATGGCGTCCATAAGAAATAAGAAGTTAATTAAGTTAATTAAGTTGAATACCGCCCTGCAAAAGCTTGCTGGCAAAATCATTTTCTGACAAGAAACATTTCTACTTTCTTTTTATCGTAATAGCGAAGTTATTCAAGAAAAAAAGGAAATTAGTTAGTTTTTACTTTCCCGTTAGATTTACTAACCAATGAAAAATTTTTAAAAACTATTCTGGAAATGGTTTGTTTTTACGCAACTTTTGTCTAATTTAATTGACATGGTAGGTCTTACAGTTTCGATATCCCCATGTACGTCATGTTCCGTGAAACATCCGGTATAAAATGAGTTATAATATGCTTCTTCAATCACAAAGTGCTACACGCACATAACATTAATGTCTTAACTATTAATACTTCTCCATTTAAGTTTACGTATTTATTCGCAAATTATTTAAATGCCAGTAGATTTAACATAATGATTGTCTAGGAAAAATGGTTTTATCATGAAATATTTCACACTTTAATTTCTCGGAGTGATGTATTCCACAATCCGTAGGGAGTTAATCCATTACTCCTTCAGGGAGTTCAGCGATTAGGGGATGAACTTTGGATCATTACCCACTGGATAACATGCATGCATCTCAACATACCGGCTGCCAAGCATGCAAATGCAAAATCGAAGTAGATTAACAATTCAGGCGAACGCTAGAGATATCTCCGGAAGTGAAATTCGTGCTGGGTTTTCGTGACTGTCAGGACGGCCCAGGGGTGGCATTTGGTGAGGGTGCATCGACCGGGGATTGTACGAGAACGGTGGCAGTTGGCGCGGCGCGGGAAAGATGGAAAACTGGGCAAACAGAAGAACTTTTCCCAATGTTTACCTTCGGGTTATTGGATTTTGTAGATTAAAACCGGAGGGGTGGTTGTGTGATGTATTTAACTTTTTGTTTGGTTGGATATATGTTCAATTAACGGGGAATTTTGTAAAAAAACTTTTTAATTATCGAGTGATAATTGAATTGAATTGAGTTGGAGTATAGGATAATCTACCGAACAGGAATAACGGCAATCGTTGGTAATTCACCCCTGCCTAGCCGGGTGTCTACTATTTTCCTTCACTCGGAATTAAATGCTTCCACACTCGCATGTTATCTTGTATGTCACTTCAAGAGTGAAAAAATACCCTTATCTTTAGCTAGTGTTCGTTATCCTAGAAATACAGCATGATAACATATTTCTCACTTACGTAAGGTAAAGACGATAATTATTTTGGTTTTCTTATGGTACTTGCTTTCTTAGTGTGGCGGCCCAAATATCCAACATGATATATCCATTCCGACATAATGCCCATTCCAAAAACCCATGTTCATTATTTTGTAAAAAAAATAACATTTGGGATAATCTCAAACTGTAAAATGGCATACAATAATATTTTCATCCAATACGAATATATCACTTAGGGGATGAAATAAACGCTACGACGCGACGTGACGTAACATGGCGATAACACGGAGATACCGCTCGAAGTATTTTGTTTCATTCCCCGAAGAAAATACAGGCCAATAAAAGAAAAAGAATCATGGCAGCTATTTTATAGAGGTATTGAATTTCTATTCTATAGAGGTATTACGGGTTTACGAACATTTTGTAAATAGTGTTCGATGCCGCCAAAGTTGTTGCTTAATCAGGGAGTTTGGGATGTAATTAAAAGTTTTAAATTGGTCTCGGGGAGTAATTCGATTCGTTTGGTTTAGAATTTCAGGGTTAATTTTGGCTGGCTTTCAATGTTTGTTTTATATTACATGAAATTTTATTAATTATTTATGTAAGCCTGCAACTCACATTGGTAGCTTGCAAGCGTGTACCGAATTTTTCCATGATGTTTAGGTTCGACGAGTGTTGTAAAGTTATTCAATAATTCTCGCTTAATTGGATACAGCGAGACGAATCAGTAAATTATTTGTAAGTGCAAGAAAGGTAATGCATAATTTTACTACTGGATAACTATCGAACAATTAACCTTTCTGGTTCCAGGTATTTATTTGGCTTTCTACCTTCAATAATATCAAAAGTACCTTGGAAGGAAAAGAGTAAAGAAAAACATAAAAAAACCTTAACTTCAACATAAAGTTCAACTTAAAAAATTGCTCCTATTGGGCCTATTAAAAACAAAATTCGTTCTTGACTAGTTGGTTTTACTAGAAATTAATAAATTGAAAGGACATCAAACTGAAATAAATCGATATCTCGAAATCATAGTTCACAAGTTTACGAATACTCAGAGCCGGCTCAGAGCGCTTCTAAATTTTTCAAACTTTTTATAATTTGATATTATAAGCATAATTAATTTGAATAGAGTTATGACAAATTCGTGAAATTTAGTCGCAATAAATGACAACAATAATAAAAATGAAGAATTATTATAAATATTGAAACAACACTATTTTGAATTTATTTGTCATGTGGGCAGACATTTTCTTATTTAAAACCTTATAATATACCTTATAGTGTTGATAATAATTCGAAGGAAACGTAACATATTATTAACGTATGGTGGCACATTTAAAACCCGCAAAAAATGAACTGAGCGCGGGCTTAATTCGATCTTGGACTTATGCAAGTTCCCCGAGTCGGGGTAATTACCCATACAATTTTATTTCATATAAGTTAACGAATTACTCTATTGTTGTATGTAATGGATGCGTGTTACAGTAAATAAGGATTATTGACGGCGTTGCACCGACTTCTAAAATTAAGCAAACAGAAACGCCATATACCGAGTGACCCACGGTTAGGTACCCCCGTTTATTTTTTTTTGTTTTGACCAAGCTGGACGAATGAAATTTGGGAAAGTGTTAATAAACAAATAATGCCATTCTTTGGGATACTCTTGAGGTTAATATGCTTTCCGGTCTTTCCGGAAATGACGTCATCATTGAAATTTTAAATGGCACCCTATATTCTTTGTGTGATATTTTCAATCAGGATGACATTCTGAACACAAAAACATTTCGATCGTCAATTTTTATCACCAAGGCAACGCAAGAATAACTTTTTTTATGTATTATTCTAGGTGGCTATGAATTGGTGAAAATAGTAGAAAATTGTCAAATAAAAACACTAACTAAATCGATTTTGGCCAACATTGCATTACTGGTACCCTCTAGCGTGATTTAATTGGTTTTTGGCTACTGAGTCATTTTTTTCACGGGTACCCAATGGCCACACCATGATTATTCGATGGAAAACATCTTTTCGAATACAATGATACCAAATACGTGATAGTTGGCTGAAATAGGTAGCGTACAAAAGCAAGGAAATCGAAAAAAATATTAAAAATGAAAATGTTTAACGACATAATTTGTCAAATTAATATTTATAGGTTAATAATATGGTGACTTACAGGCGGGATGTAAATTTTAAATAAATCAAAAATTACAGCCACAACCTGGATTCGAACCAGGGACCTTTGCGTTTCTAGCACAATGCTCTCCCAACTGAGCTACTGAGGCCTATGTCATTTGTTAGATATAATTTGTCATATTATTATTATTATTAGTATTATTATTTGTTATTTTATTTAGTTGGGAAAGCATTGTGCTAGAAATGCAAAGGTCCCTGGTTCGAATCCAGGTTGTGGCTGTAATTTTTGATTTATTTAAAATTTACATCCCGCCTGTATCTCACCATATTATTAACCTGAAAAAAATATTGACTTAATGATCTAAGTCAGCGTACAAGTCAATGTCACTCAACGGACTACTCGAAGGAAGTACCCTGATTATTCGAGGAAAAACATTTTTCCGACACATTGATTCCAAATTCTTGATATTTTGCTCATAATCGTAGTGCATTTGGTATCATAGTGACGGAAAATATTTTTCCTCGAATAATCACGGTACTTCCTTCGAGTAGTCTATTGCGTGACTTTGACTTGTACGCTGACTTAGATCATTAGGTCAATATTTTTTTCGGTTTTCTTGCTTCTAGCAACATTTGTATGCTAAGAATTACAACAAAATATCAAGTATTTGGTATCATCGGTAAACGGAAAGATGTTTTCTATCGAATAATCAGGGTGTGGCCATTGGGTACCCGTGAAAAAAATGACTCACTGGCCAAAAACCAATGAAATCACGCCAGAGGGCGCCAGTAATGCAATGTCGGCCAAAATCGATTTAGTTAGTGTTTATTTGACAATTTTCGACCATTTTCACCAATTCCTAGCCACCTAAATTAATACACAAAACAGTTATTTTTGCGTTGCCTTGGTGATAAAAATTGAAGATCGTTATGTTTTAGTGTTCAGAAGGTCATCCTGATTGAAAATATCACACAAAGAATATAGGGTGCCATTTAAAATTTCAATGTTGACTTTATTTTCGGAAAAATCGGAAGGCATATTAACCTGAAGAGTATCCCAAAGAATGGCATTTTTTGTCTATTAGTACGTTCCCAAACTTCATTCGTCCAGCTTTATAAACGAAAAAAATAAACGGGAGTACCTATGGCGTGGCAAAAATCGGGTATACTTCTTTACACTTCTCTCGCGCTCATATTTAAACTGATGGGAACAAAATATTGATTATTTACTATATGTAGAAATGTTTCAGAAGTGTAACACACTACTTTTATATATATTTTTTTAATTAAGTTGCTTCAGAGTTATAAGCCTTCAAACTCAGGGCACAATACTTTTGCAACCGATCTCGGCGGTAATTCAATATGACCTCATGACCAAAATGTTGTTGCCTACAGTGATAGACTGCAAGTACCGGAAAAACGAAAAGAGAGAATAACAGATACAACGACAAAAAGCAAAAAAATACAAATGGTTCTCAATTTGAGAATCTATATTCAATTTCACGTGTTTTAATTTTAAATTAGACTATTATTTTATAGATACAAACTACTTTGGAGCCCCCAAAACCGACAGACAACCCTGCAAATACCTTATTACGAATGCCCTTATCTATACACATCTGTAATAGGTACAGTTATGCGATATACCTATATAATAACGTGTGTATTCAACTCTCTTACTAACAATTTACTTTAACACAAATATTAGCATTCAAATTATCCCTCGCAACGATTAAGATACCAATCAAGCAGTACAATTCAACCGGCGATCAGCATAACGGCGTCGAATTTTAAACATTTAACGTCAAGTTATCACCTCTCCGTACTCCAACTTCCTCGTCCAGTTTTTCCATGGTGTGAGCTCCATGAAAATCGCTCAAATCTAGTTGGCCGCTGGCGTTTCTTCTCGCCCTGATTGTTGTCTATTCGAGAAGAGGAAGAAGCACCGTGGCCTCGAGTAAAAATTTATTGGCAGAAATTACCGCGTGGCGGCAGCACTGCTGCGGCGGCGTCTCTACGGCAGAAAGAATAGAAAAGAAAGGCGAGCGGACCTCCAGGCTGTACTGCCTTATCGTTTTGCCTGTTTTCCGGATAGAGCGCGACTCTAATGTGCTGCATAATGCATGCCGTTGAGATTGATTTCGCTCCGATCGCATTAAGAAAACATTACTGAGTTACGGATGAGGTGGAAATTGTAATTAGACCTGTAGCTTAGGTGTATACCGCGTGTTAAGTCGTATAAATATATATACAGGTATATCCCTAAATGATCACAGAATCGATGTTTTTGGGGTTATTGATCACAACATTTAGGAGATGTATTTTTTTTTATCAATTTATGTTTTTACTTATTTCGTGCTAAGAGTAAAGGTCGTATCTGCAAATTTGTTAACATTTTAATATTTGCGATAAAATCACATGGACTGAGTGGTTGTTGCTCTATTAAAACGAAAATATGTAAGAACACGACAACATTATTTGTAAAAAGCACCTTAGAATGATTCTAGTCGCAAAGTAGATGCACCGTACATTCTTAAACTCAAGATAGTATAACTTTACGCGAACGTAGATACGACATTTTGTCTTAAGGCTCCGTTCTGAAAACATCGCAACTCCGAAACGAATTGTTTCATTGCGATGTTCTTTTTTTTGTTGGGGGTGGTCAGCCTGTCCCCCACCAACGTCAATCCGTAGTCACCAGTTATAGGCGGTGTTTAAAGCTCCTGACGTCTGCTGTCTACACCGGGCAGCAGTAATATGAAGAAACAAATACATTTCTGTCAATTACGTTGTACTTAAATGAAAACTCTATTTTTGTAACATGAGTTGGGCTAGATGTTTTGTATTTTAAAAAAGCCAAAGATGTAGAAGAGAAATTAATTTTTATCTTTACAAAAAATTATTTTTCATCCAGCCCAACTCGTTATTTATCTAAGAAGTTACACTGAAAATTTCATAAACTTTGATAATAAATAACGCATTTATTTGAAAACGCGTTTTAGGATAGGTAGAACTGGATCTTAACACGACAGTATATCTAGATTGTGGACAGTTGTAGATAGCATTGTAGATAGTATAGTTTTATGAACGTGTCTGCATTTTGTGAAATGTTGCGTTTACTGACATTAACGTACTTAGTGACGTATGTAGCAATTACTACTTATAGTATTTTTTTGTTTAATGTTTTGCTTTAAAACAATTGATCAATATAACTCAGTGCCGCGTCGTCGTCAATAATTTCGGGGGCCTACATATTGCCATCAATAGTTAAACCTAGGTATTTAACCTTAGTTAAATCGTAATAACGCTTCTTTACATAGTATGTATAACAGTTAAACTTTTAATATTGCCCTAGCGCAATAATTATAGGAGTTTTTCCTAAGATTTAGCACATCTATTACACATAATATCTGTAATGAATGTTGAAGGATACTACATTCCCAAGTAAAAAGAAATTAAAAGTATGTAACATATTTGCTTTCATATATTTCTCTACAACTATTTTTTATAGGTTACCACCGTCGACCACAAGAGTAAATAAAACAAATAACTATCAATGTAATATATGGTTTACCGGACACCTTCTAACTATAAAAGCACGACAAGCGTATACCTAACGATTAATCGTTTATAGCTCACATTGATTTGATTTAAACCGCACATCGACGCTTTGGAACATGTTTGGTGGGTGTCGGCTGTCCATCTCACATGCAGCAATGATTTCCAAGCTTGATACCTAACAATAACTCAAATTGACCATTGTAAAAACGTTAGGAGACACTCAATCATCGCATATGGTGGCTATAAATCATCGATTTTTATTGAGATGGACGGTGATTTTGTCTGAGTCGAACTTGATTTTTTTCTGGTGAGTTCGAGTGAATAGTGACTAGGCCATGAAGTACATATGCGTAACCTGATTTATCTGAGCATTGAAGGTCTTGTGCTTAAGTAAGCGTTACTCAATGGATTTATTGCCAAAATGCATTGGTTGAATCGTGGTGTATTGAAACCGCTTACGCCACCCACATTGGGATAAAAGTGGTTTAGACAATACAGATTGCTCCAGTAATGAGTTTCTTAACAGTGGACTGTATACCGTGATGGTTCTTTTGAATGTTTTATGTCGATATTGCATAAATATAAAACGTGACTGGTATTGTTTTTACAGCTTTAGTTGCTTCGATTTTTGTTTTAATTGAATTGGTGAGTTCAAAAACAGTTCAAGAGTCCAAAAGCACTCACTTTTAACCGACTAGCCAAAGTGTGTTCTTCTATCGGGTGAATGTGCGTAGACCACTAAAAGAGCCCTAAAAACGAATGTGCTACGAATATCTGCGCATAAAATCTGGATAAAAATCAGTGTTCAAGTATCCCATAAAATAAGATCCATACCAATCTGAGGATATTTTTACATTTTGTTGCTGCCATATTGTTTACTCAGTTTCCGCCATTTTAAGTTTTGAATTAACTACACATCAAATTTGAAATAAATTATATCCAAATATCACTTTTATTCACATTTAGAATCAGACAGTAAAAAATATCAAACAAAATATATTTAAGGCAAAACCGATGTCTTTTTTTAATTTT
Organism: Aphodius sticticus; assembly: GCA_963966075.1. Lineage (NCBI taxonomy): Eukaryota > Metazoa > Arthropoda > Insecta > Coleoptera > Scarabaeidae > Aphodius > Aphodius sticticus. The sequence goes on along the minus strand of OZ014506.1, from coordinate 45,439,555 downwards.
CGGTAGATATACTTTGAAAATCTAACATATGCAATTCAGAAATATTACGGGACATAAGTTTTAGGCAAATCCAACATTTTTTTCACGGAAAATAACTTTTTAAGAATCCACATTTTTCAACATGTTTGGCCGCTATATCTAAGCCGACATTTTGAAAATCTGGCTTAATATTTGCAATCAGCAAATCAAAGAATACCGGAAATAAGTTTCGTGCAAACCCAAAGTTTCTTACATTTTTGGTCGCCATAATGAATTTTGAAAATTGGACATCGGATTTTGAATCTAGGCTCTTCAAATATCACAGCAAGTAAGTTTCACAAGCACCCGATATTGTTCTAAACTTTTGGTCGCCATAATGAATCCGCCATTTTGATTTTAAAAGATATGGCAACGAGTTTTCAATCACAGCCCTAAAATCCCTATATAATCACAATAAAAAATATTATTTTAATGGTTTAAATAAACAAATACTTCAATATTCATTCTCTGTAAACTGCTTTATATTCTATATTTTTCAGGCAAAGTTCTTACGGCAAAGTTATTTTATTTTTTCAAACCTCACTGTTTGAATTTTTCGAACTTACTTATTTTATTACTTTTTAATTTAGTATTTTAATCACTTACAGCCTAGTCAATAAGAACGCTCTAATTTCAGCAAACATTGAAATTATTTTACGTTTCAGTTTTAAAACATGATTAATATGCCCTGATAAATACGTAATAAGTCAGAGAAGCCAAAAAGTGTTAATATAAAATATTAAAATAACCAACAACTGTTTTCATATAGCAAGCAACTTGGCAACCTGCAAAGGTTGTAATGTGGTAATGTGTATTGATTTGATACCATGATAACCGTACTGACTGCGTTCTGAAATTATTTTGCGAAATCATGGTCATATAATAGGATTGAGACATTTTAAATTAAGAATATTATGTCCTTATATTTGATAGGATGATTCATTATCCCGATCACGCGCTAAAAGAAAAATTCACCCGCCGGCAACTCTTAAATCAGCTAAGACTGGTTCATAAATTCACCTTTTTTCCGTTAATTAAAACTGAAAGCTCGCTCACTAACGAACTTTTTACGCGCTGGGCGGACGATCGATTTGCAAAATTCGACCTGTTGACCTGGTTACCTTTAAACACAATACAAGTATACAACATCATTGATTAATTACACCAAAGCCCTATATCCTGGATCGCTTTTGGGATAAGTTAAAAAAACGGCGGTGTTTACTCAACGGCAAAACCCGAGAGAGTAATTGGAAATACAAATGGAAATATGTATAAGAAGAATACGTGAAATAATTTGGCTTATTTTCTTCTTATTGCATTTCTTTTTTACCATCTTGTATTATTCTACAAATTTTGCTTTTGAGCATACCATATATTTAGTTATTCAAAATCTTTAATAACGTTCGCATTAAGAACTCTAAGTTGGAAACAATGAGTAGCAAAACAGTGACCTAACGATTGTAGAAAACAGTGAAATATGATTCCGAAATCATTTGACCAAGAAGTGCAAGATAAACCGAGTAGATACGTTGTACCACAAATCTTATTTAATTAGCAATATAGACCTTATTTATAAAAATCTGATGTGGCCAGGCACATGACTTTATCATACTATATATAAAAATAATTGTTTAGCTGCATGAGATTCTATTTGATCGAGATCGGCTATGTCTGCATTAAAATAAAACTAGTAGAACTAGACAGATCTCTCGATTAAAGCTGCGTTCGGATATTGTACTCCGTTGACACCGGGTACACCGTCCAAATGACACGTACGTGTTAGTGGGTGTAAAAAGTGTAACGGTGTTCAATATCCGAACGCAGCCTATATTGACAGTAGTATTTTCAAAACATTAGCGTTTGACACTAGCTACTGTCATTAGAATCAAAAAATCTGACATATCCTGGCTACTAGTTTTAAAGCAGTACGACCGATCTCGATGAAATAGAATTTGCTCATGCAGCTAAACTATAAATTCTAACAAAAAATGTCATATACATAAATTATAGAAAATTTTCTCTCCTTTAATTTATTATTTAACTATTTTGACGACATTACACAAATAGCGGCTCATTTACAAAATCTTCGAAAAATGCTAAGAGTAAACCACCAGTTCCTTTGGACCCTTTTCAACAGAAAGCTTTTCAGCTCTAAGTTTGGTTATGAAACTTCTAAATATGATGTTTTGTCCCGATACCTTTAGTAGTTTCTCCGGAATCGTCGCCACAAAAACGGGTACACACACACATACACACACACACAGACATTTTTTTGTACCTTGGTCAAAAATGTTCAGGGGACCCAAAAAGACATATTTCCGCTAAAATCTCAAAAATTTTTTTTGGCATGATTACAATACTTTACATACTGCGTATGATAAAGTAAAAAGAAATAAGAAGTTACTCCATTCGAACGAATGCACCTCCCAGTGTTTCTAGCGGATCGAGTGCTATCCGATATTCAGATTCGATTGAAATTAGCAACAGAAACGCGATTGGTGGCAAACTCGATCACAACGAATTGTAAAATTGGATCAGCTAGATTTGTGATTTGACTTCCTCGATCGAAATGAAGCTTGGAATTTTTATTTTACATATCTATGGAGATATAATCCTCACCGAGAGCAGTTTGTTGGGTTATGGTGACAGTTTGGTGGTTTATGGTTGCTGACAGTTAAACCGAACTGTCATCTATGTAAATTTCTGAATTTATTTGTTTGACTACGTGCCAGTAGCCAATAGCTATAATTCACTAGCATGATTATAAACAAATAAACTTCATAGTCTTGGCTTATAAGTGAACCTAATACTATGATCGCCATTTTTTTGTAAAATTTCTCAATCTTTTCGAAAATATTAAAATCACTATTCTTTTACCAGTATTGATGTGGAAGCACCATATTCCATGCAATGACTAAAATAATAGAGTATTATTATTATTATTATTATCAGCGAGAGGTGGTTCCCGTCACGGTACCCGCACTGCGGTCAGTAGTCCTTTTGGGTCCTCAAGAATTTTAGCTCAAAAGTCCTGACCTCTTATTTTTTTGGGGTCAGTTCCACGTATCTTGTATAGGTTCACCTTCTGTTCCCCCAGATATGTACGTATGTCATTAAAGAGTGTCTTCCTCCTCTCCGCAGCCCCTGCATAAACGGTCTTCGGGCAGTCCCATCCTATGGCGGTGTCGATTAACTGGGAAGCGCCCTGTTACAACTCCCGTCCACAGTCTGATGTCGGGTTTGCTCATCTTGAGCATTTCCTCTGCCAGTTTGCCTAAAGGTCTTCCAAGAAAGAACCTTGAGTAGGTCTGTCCTGGATGGTCCATCCAGTGTTCCTGATGCCATTGACGTAGCAGGCTTTTTATTTCCTTCTTGCTTGTGTCTATTGATAGACCAACAAGTGGTTCGGGTCCAATGAGAGGTTTCAGGGTCCCGGCTTTTGCTAGTTTGTCGGCCCTCTCATTCCATGGTATACCGGAGTGTGCTGGTGCCCATACCAGTTTCAGGGTATGTGTCTCTCCCAGCTTGTTCAGTGCTCGGATGCTGTGTAGGACAACACAGACTTTGTTTCGCCTGCCGTTAGCGCTTTCAGCGATAACGCCCTCTTTATAAGTTCCATTGCGTGATCCTGTATACTTCAACTTGGAATATTTTCACCTGCGTTCCTAGGCCTATGCGGAATATGCCTGTCCCATATGTCCCTGCGCCCGTACTTGTGTCGGTTTAGACCCGTCTGTATAGTAGACTAGGCCATTCAGGTTGACGCTGTTCTATACCCATTGATCCCTACGGGGTATAATGGCCTCGTAGGTATTCTCTATGGTGTACGTTTTATTTATCCTGTCAGAAATCACACATGGTGTTTGATTCCTGCCAATCTCCTAAAAGATTGACGCATGCCCGGTTCTACAAGTTTCTGCATTAGAGTATTTTTAGCAAGTTGTATGCTCCCGCCAATACCCTAGCGTTCACCAGTAGGTGACGAGGTAGTAGGTCAAGCAGTGTCTCCAGGGTTGCTATCGGAGTGGCATGCTCCCTGTGATGCCTGGTCAGGCAAGCCGTTGCACTTTTCTAAGTATTAGCAGGCCACCATACGACGTTGGAGTATTTTACTATGGTGATCACCATCACTTTATAGATCCAGTGAGTAATTCAAGGTGTTATGCACCATTTTTCCCCAACATGCGCCTACACGTCCATGGCTTTTTTGCTAGTTTTCTCCACATGGGACTTGAATGTGAGTCTACTGTCCAGGATTACGCCGAGACATTTAACCTCACTCACTGTCGCCAGTGGTGTACCACAGAGGTGCACTGATGCCCCTCTCAGTCTTGGTTTTCCTTGTGAAGGTAACTAGGCTGGTTTTTGTGGGGTTAACCGACAGTCACTGCCTAGTACACCATCTTTCTACGAAATTCAAAGCTCCCTGCATCCCTTCGGATACGGTTGTTTCAAATTTCCCTCTTATCACTATTGCTATGTCGTCCGCATATCCAATAACTGTATGACCTGCCACATCTAACCCCCTCAGGAGATCGTTCACCAGGAGACACCACAGTAGAGGTAACAGCACCCCTCCCTGCGGACATCCCTAACGACCCTCACTCCTACGGTATAGTTGTTGACTATGGCGTAGACTTCTATATGTTTAAGCATGTGAGCTATCCTTCTACTCAAGGTGATGTCCACTGCTCTGCTTTCCACTGCTTGTATGATTGATGTTGGAGATGTATTGTCAAACGCACCCTCCAATATCCAAGAAGGCTCCGAGTGCAATTTCTTTGCTCCTCAAGCGAAGCTTCTGCCTTTAGCGCAATTTCTCGAACTGCCAATTTGCAGGATGTGCCCTGTTTGATATGCATATTGGTATCGGCTGAGTGGATAAGCACTCAGCGCCAAGTCCCTTATATGCCTGTTCACCATTCTTTCCAACGTTTTAATAGGAAAGACAGAGTGAAGGTACTTTCCGGTTCCACATGTGGCCCCAGAATCCAAACCATTGTTCAAACAGTTTGGAAAGTTTCTTGGTCTCAACAAGTTGAAGCTTTGCCCCTTCCCAGGGTCCAGTCCCCGTCATCAACCCGTCCAGCCAGGCTCTAGAGCCAGGGTCTGAACAGGTGATTAGGAGTGTCTCCTCCTTGTACCTGCACTCTGAAAACCTTGGTTGACTTAGTCCCGGTGTCGCCTCTGCGTCTCGGTTTATTTTGTGGGCCCTGGGGTTGAGTATCCAGGAGCAGGGTGCGCTTGGTCCCCTGCAGTTAAAGGTACTGAGGTCGAGCACCCCGCGAAAGGTTGCGCTTGGCTTCATGCAGCCGAACTTCCGTCCCTCAGTTTCTTCCTTCGCGCGGCTCCGCAGAGCTTTGCTTTAGAAGCGGGTTGTTTTTCCACTTATTTTGCGTCAGTGCACTGTAAGTCCTTCATTGATTCCTTGGCAGTCCCTGACGGAATTTGTTCCCTTTCGGGTATTGAGTTTTGTGGTGTTTTTTACGTACGCTGCCCCGTTTACGCACGCCGGAGCTAATACAATGGGGTGCGCTTGGTGCCCCAAGGTGTGAACCATGAATTCGGATCGCCGCCCCATAGGGGTCCCAATACCACAAAACCCAATACCCGAAAGGGAACACCCTTTCGGGTATTGGTTTTTTTTTACAAAATCGATAAATTAATCCCCCGAGTACTAGGGCGGGTTACCAAGAGTACGCTGCCCTGTTTACGCACGCTGGAGCTAATACAATGGGGTGCGCTTGGTGCCCCAAGGTGTGAACCATGAATTCGGATCGCCGCCCTATAGGGGTCGGCTCGCCCCAGCTTTCGCCATACAGCATCCATGGTACACCACCCAGGAGACGTGTCTGCCCCCGAGAGTCCATCTCCAGTTGAAAGAGGCCATGGCTGGCATTTCTAATATCCTTAAAGTAAGTTGTTGTGCACTACTGATGCCATCACGCGCAGGCTTCCATGATACAATTAAGACCTCTCCTAAACAGACCATCCATGCGGGCCGTCCTTTGCCTTCGGTACTCGTATAAGTCGGGCTTCCCCGACACCGTTGGACGAGTCGCCGGCGAGGCCGCTTGTGCGAACCTCTACTCAACATCTGTACACACCGTAGAAGGGAGGCCATTGACCCACAGCTGGGAGCCATGGTATAGGGTAGCCCCCGGTGGTTTTAGGGGACCGTGCACCGAAGAGCTAGTGCATCCCACATCCTTGAATTACTTCACGTACTCGTGTCGGAAACCTTCCGGAATCCACGTTTGACGAGTCACCGCCCGGAACGCTAACGCGTTATCCGTACCCATCGAGATTAGAAAGGTTACCGTCGAGCACGCTTACGCTGAGAACTCTACCACATGTCATCTCTCTCAGCGGCGTCGCATTCCCCACAGATGTGAGATAGGATGGGTCAACATCGAGAAGGGTATAAACGTCATGTGGTCTATAGCGTCTGTCCGCACTTGCCTTAATCCCTATTAGGATATACTAGATATCAGATCGTTAAGTACTCATGTCGGTACAACTTCCGAAGGCCCCGCTTGATGGGTCAGCGGCGAGCTACAGTGCCTGCAATCCCTCCCTCACGGCTATTACTGCCTTAGTCCCGTTACTGACTAGGTCAACCAGAAACCTGGAATTGGTTCGACTTTAAACAAGACAGTTTTACGGCACAGCCTTTACGGCACAGCCTCGTGATGTCTGCCAGCTGGCCTAATTGTCTAATTGCCTCCTCTTTGTTCAGGAAATTAAGCCAAGACCCCCGTCCTCCCCGTCAGCTAGGAAAACCCAGCGCCCGGGGAGTTCATGGTTTAACAGCTCAGCTTACCGCGGGTGGCAGTCTTCTGCTGGCATCGTTGGCCCTGTATGCAAGCCCGCCGTCACGACACCAACTGGGCAGGGTGATTGGTTGGTCCACGTACCGGTTTTAGCCTCGGTCATGTTGCGGGTTTTAAGCCACTCAGACACGACACACGCTCCCCGGCACAGATCAGCGCGCGTGCGAGACCTATGCCCGGTCTACCCACAATTGGGCATTCTCCTATCCGCCACCTGGAGATCCGCCCGGCAGAGAACCACCCTCACGGGACAATAATAGACTAAGTCCTGGACATGTTCTGTTCTTCCACGCTTTTCATAAAGCGTGGCAATAAGCAATACTTTAAAGCAACCAATCATTAGACAAGTGCCTTTAAAGTTTTTTTTTAGTTCAAAATGTGTTTATTAGGTTAAGGACTAACACGCCGCGGTTGCGGACAACAGAACATTAATCTAAATCATGTATTAAAAGTACAAAAATCGGTTTAATTAAAGATATATATATATATCTGTTTTTAGTCCTTAACCCTTTGCCTGTCTCGTCCATCGCATGTGGTGCACGCACAGCATATTTTTTATGGCAAAAAAAAATGTGGTTGTCTTTAACTTTATAATCACGTACTAAAAAATTAAAGTATGAAACTTAAATGGCGCTACTGGTTACGAAAAATATTTTTTTTTAAATTTATTTGATAAGAGGAGCCACCAGAGCTAATTAATATAGCCTACAAAAAAGCTTTATTGAGCAATTCTCACATGTTGTACATCAAACTATAGATATAGGTGTATTACTCGTTGTGGTAATGTATTAATTGTTGTTGTTGTATCCACGCTACGTGATACTATATGTCTGATTGCTGTACACAAAGAAGTAATATTTTGAGGGAAAAAACATGTAAGATATTAATAAGGTATATAAAGTTTTCCATCCTTAGTACTCGTGATATATCAACAATTAAAAACAGAACAAGTCCTGACGAGTATACATTTAAGATATTCAGCGATCGATTTCGCCTTTCGACGAATGATGATGTCGAAAGACGAAATCGATCGCTGAATATTTTAAATATGTACTCGCCAGGACTCGTTCTGTTTTTAATTATTTATGATTTAATATTGATATTGATATTTTTATGTGAAATTGTATAATCTTGTAGAGGAAGGTCTAACTTAGATCTATTATGCGGTACTTTTTCAATTTTAACCTGTCTTCTCCGTAAAAAATTGCACAATCCGTCAATTTAATGTCAGATTCAGTAACCAATTTGACAAAAGCCAACAAAAATATCAAAAATCTACCACTAGATGGAAAATTATATCTTATTTTTAATTTGGTGTACCTATTGCTTTCACGACTAGACCGTAGGGGTTACGGATTCCTCTTAAGTATCACCCAGATAAACAGAATAAATGAAATGAATAATGAAAATTTACCTTACTTTACCTGTTTTTTGTTTCCTTTAAAATCAACAAATCAGCTGCAACAAGCAAACAATCAGAAACGAAAACACACGATATCCAAACTATCCAAGATGCAAACGCTACGCCAATTCCGTGGTTCCTGTTCCATGTCCCAAACAATGTCATTGTTGCCAGCACCATCTGTCTGTATCTTGAATTGAAGAAGGCGAACGTTTGGAGTTTTACTACCATGTTACTTCTTGATAAATCAATAACTAATATGAGGAATAGGGTAATGCTTGTATTTTGGTACAGCATGATTTTTGTCAAGAAATAAGTGATAAATACTGATAAACATGCGTTGAGTGTAACAGGTTCTCGAAAAAAATAACTTTTGAACAACTGGGGTTTACTAGAACTTTTCTGTGTTTAGCAAATCTGTAAAATATAACGTTAACAAATTATACAGTTTTACTTAGTTTGGCAAATACTCCCGATTTGGACTTAATCCCTCTTAATCTCTTATTATGGTATTAGGTCGATTTGGTTCAAATTGATTTTACTTTTGGTATGTTTTTGTTCATTTTGGCATAATGACAAAATAAGACTAGCTCTACTTGAAGCTATTGTATTAATAATTTGACCGTTCAGTAATCAACATGAAATTAGGTTCACGCTGTTTTTGCTAACCTACCCACACGAAAAATTAATGCTTCTCGATAAACTATGAGGATGTAAAAAACGAAAATATTATATGGCAATCAACAGAAAGGGATGGTAATATTTTTATTATGTTTACTCCTTCTGGATGATCACTAGTATACTCTACATCTCCTAATGTTTCAAGTAAACTCTCCTGTGGGTGCAAAGTTTTTTTTTCCCACGAAGAACCAAGAAAATTTCATCGAAAACAAACCAACCCATTATTTCCACATATTGCATTAGTTCTATAGGTGTTAACGTAATCCCAATCCCATTGTATCCATCCTATATGGTCAATAACACGTTTCGAGACCAACAGCAGAAACACAAACAACAGTCGTCGCCGTCGCCATAGTTGCGAAACGCTTAAACAAACGACGGCTTCTTTCCTGTCGGACAGTCGCATTACTCTAAACCGGAACAGGACCGAAATCGTGGATCTCACGGTCCTGAAATGTGCCGTCGTCCTGCATCACCGACCCGCCTAGATGGCGCACGCCGCGCGCTAAACAAGAGACTAGCGAGACCGCCCTGAATTAACCTAAAAACCGAACAATGGTGACCGATAGCTCAACCAGGCTGTCTATTGCCGTCTATGGGTCTATATGGGATTGCCGCCGGCAGCTTTCCTTTTCTATCGGTGTTTTTGCATAGTTCTTAACAAAGAGAAGTCGACAAGTAGAGGAGTTATCTACAGTACGTCTGTTTTAGAATAAAAAAAGGTTAACGATAAATTTGTGTAAAATTAATAAAATCGGCATCGATTACCGTCAATTAATCGTGAGATGACATAATTTTCTGTTGGTCTGTTCAAATGTTAGAAATAGATAATAGAGACAAATGAGGTTGCAAAATCATGCGACAAGTTGATTCTAGGAAATTATATTTGCGTTGCAGTCATAATGATATTCCAAAATTTACGCGCTTGACAAGTTCCTGGAAGCGTCGCTCGCGCCGTCGAACGGATATTTTTAAGAAAATTTAGGGGTAACTTGTTGCGTAACTCTCACTGACCAATGAGAACCTTTGAACTATTTACACGATACTTGTTATCAACTTTACGTCAAACAGAAGCACCATCCAGTTTTATGTACGCGAGCGTGAACTATATTCAGATTATAATGGATCAAAGTATCCCAGGACAACGGATATGAAATTTGTCCTAGGACTTCTTGTGCTCTTTGTAAGCAACACCTAATAATGTTATAAAATAATGTTAGCCAGTAAAGTCTCATTCGCACGATATATTCAGACTACTCCGGCAATAAAAGTGTTAAAACGACAGATTAGTTGAGAGGTCAGAGTCATTTTTGGGTGGTAGTGATGCCAAAGGCACAGGCACATAACCTAACACAGTGCTATAGAATGCAAAATATTTATGGAATATTTATCTCGTATCCCCAGTATGATCATTCCATTTTTCATTAAGCTTGAGGTTCAGTTTTGTGATCAAACGCCATTGGGAAATACGGTATTCCTAATGGCGTTTCATCACAAAACATCTGATTTAAAAACTCTAATAATGTCGAATTTTACCAAACCCATAATTTTTGTTAAAATAGTGAATACTAAGAAGAATGGATTTGTTTTATCAAAGAAATGCACGTGGAAAGGTGGGAGAAGTAGGAACTTCTGAGGGTTGGCCATTTTGATAAAAAAGAAATAAAACAAGTCACCTTAGCATATCATCCCAGGCTACCTGTAACTCTTGAGGAAGTGCTGCCAAAGTTTAAGACGGTGTTAAATTGGATAGTCTATCCACATATGTTTGACAGGGGCAAGACTCGTAGATCATAGAGACCGTGGCAAAAACTTGACATTAGCTTCTTAAATAAAGAAACATGCAGGCATTATCTTTATGAAGACGACGCGGGCTCAGTCGTTGTAAGAAAAGAGGAACTGTGGTTGCATATTTTCTCAAAGTGGTACCTAAGGATATTCTCAGGACATTTTCGTACGCCATGATCAGCGTTCAATCTGGGAGTTCTTCACCTAAAGTTTATTGTTTTAATTTTCCTTCTGTTTTTAAACAGTTTTAAACAGTATGTACTTAAATTATGTACATTATAAAAATTGTTTTATAGTTGTCTTGCAGAAATAAAGTTTATTGACTATATAAGCATTAAATATGTTAGTGCCTAGAAGATATATTTTAACTTTATTTAATGTATTTTACCACTTATAGACACAGACCGAGAATTCAGTTGTATAAAAATCCCTGGCTGGTTACTATCCTTATGATTCTCTCATAATTACCATCTGATCATTAACTTACCGCTTATCCAATAAGCAGAAGTTCAGAGAAAGCCCGAAATGACTTATTAAATATAAATTAAACAAGCCATATACACGAACCGAATTTAATTCCTTCTTTATAAGGAGCCTCACATACCCACGTATCAGCTCGAGCTTTTAATTTCGTCCCGATAAACAAATAAGTAAGCCTTGGATGCCAACAGCGGCATCTCCATTGATGATCGGCTTTCGGAGATACGACGAACCGCGGACTACTTGATGTAACAACCGGTAAAAATGAAGACCCGCTAATTAGGTGCGTAATGTTACTGATTAAGAAAAACGCCGGTCATTCTTTAATACGCTGTCCTTAATGGATTTTGTATAATGGGATTATTAATCCGTTGGTCAATTAAGGTATGGAATTGAAGATACGACTGGTGTATAATCAATCCTTTGGTGTCGAAAATCGCGACAAAAACTGATATTATAGTTGATTTCCTGCAATCGGTAATTAGAGTTCGATTGGCTGCATTTGCAGAGATGGCTCATTTGGAGTTTGGAGCGTCGTGTCGCGACTGTTTAAGGATCATTACGAGAGTTTTGGGGCATTAAATGCAAGAAAGGTCACTTAACTGGGACTATATAGTTACATATGGGTGATTTTGCCACACTACTTTGGATTTTCACGAATTTTTGGTATAATTTTTCGCTTTATGTAGCTACCAAAAACTGCCAATTTTATTGTGCTACAGAAGTGGAATATAGGTGTCGTTATTAGCATTCTCTATTGGGGTTTACAAATGAGCTTGTCGAATTTATTTTTCAATAATAAGGATAACTTTCAAATATGCCGAAATGTGCACTTTTAATTTTTTTTTAAATCAAGTGTGTAGTTGTTTGAAGGTTGTTAATTCACTCCCAAAAGAATGAAAGTGGGATGGAAATTGTTTCGTGTCTTAATAAAAGTTTACATAAAGTTTTTCAGCATAAGGTTTAAAAGTTTTTTTTGTGGAAACTCGGAATCCATGATTTCAGCAAAAACTAGGCACTATGCTAAAAAAATTAGAATGAAGATAAATTTTTCTGAGGATATCCCAAACGAGCCAATCAATGAATAGAGGCAATATCTAAGTTTATGTTATTCTTTATGTCTGCAATGCGACAAATGTTGCTGAATAGATAGTCAGTGAACGGACATTCAATTCCTCAAAGAAGATACTAGAAGAGAACTACACGCTATCATACAGGGGTTTAAACTTCGCATTCTACTACTCGCGCATGCGTTCAATTAAGCATATGTTCTGCTATGGTATTTTTCACGACAAGTGGCAGTAAGCCGCTGACATAACGCGCAAACGTTCCTATACGCATTGACGTGTGTTAGAATGAAATAGCAATCTTCTTTATTTCATTCTAACACATGTCAATGCGTAGGAACGTTTGCGCGTTATGCCAGCGGCTTACTGCCACTTGTCGTGAAATAAACTCTACAGTTGCCGTTTTAAACTTATAAAATGTAAAATCGGACCACCTCCAACGCATCCAGGCTCGCCAAAAAAATCAAATCGGAATTGTGCAAAAACTGACCATCGGACAACGCCTGGGTTGTGCACACTCAAAGTACCCATCAATCGCTACTTTCTCGCGAAAAACGTGCGCTACAACGAAAATGGCCGAGTTATGAATTTTAAAGAAACGCAGATTTTTCCGGTGTTTCCGAAGTTTCTCTGTTAATATTAATCCGATCGAGTCCGTGTAGGGCTCATTTTTTTCGTCTTTTCATTCTCTACAATTCGTCTCAAGACTCTCGAGCATCAAGATTGCTCCATCGGATCAGCTTTTACAAGTGATGAACGAAAAAAAATACTATTTTTTAAGGTTTTTTGTTGGCACATATTGAACACGAGTGCCACATTCTTTATAAGAATATAGAGTTTCAGAGGTAGAGCATTTATTATTCTTAGTTTGAATAGTTCTGCATCGTCTTGTAATGCTTTACTATAACAGTTAGTTTCAATCGTCCCCAAAAATAAAAATCCATAATTGTTGTCAAATCAGGACTACGTGCTGACCATCATAGGATCATTTCGTCCAATCAATTCTTGATGAAATTGTAAATTCAACCATTTAGTCACAATGTTTGAATGGTGAGCTGGGCAACTGTCTTGTTTAAAGTACACTTACCGTATAAAATTTAAGGGTAATTCCTCAAGTTATTGATTTAAATAATGTTGTATCATATCCAATTATTTCTGTTGATTAACAATTCCATCAAATAAATATGGCCCAATTACCCCGTGATATGTTATAGCACACCACACGTTTACCTTTTTGAAATGTTGCCTTCGTTCAGAGAGTGTAAAATGTGGATTTACTTCACTCCAGTAACGATAATGCTTTGAAGAATCAATGCCATTTGTTGAAGATGTGCTTTCATCCGAAAATACAATAAACTTATGAAAATTTCGATTATCTAATATTACGTTTTGCATCATCGCCGGCAGCCAAAGGCTGTCTAAATCGTGCCCTAATTGGTTTAATTTTATTTTCTTTGTAAATTCTGAACATATGCGATTTACTATTTTCAATTCATTATGCTCTTCTTCGAAGGGATAATTTTGTAATTTCTTGAATGTAATTCTATCAGAAAAGCAGCTTCCTCATTCAGTTTCTTTTTCTGTTTTTTTTTTATGGTTAATACGAAACCCGTTACCAAAAATTTGTTTATAAGTTTGCGAGCCCCAACGTGAGATATGTTTGTATCCAGATATTTTTGAGGAATTTCTTCTATAACGACCCGAAAACATGATTGACCAGTACCATAACACTGTACTAAGTAAATTCTCGCCGGTTACCACGGTTAACGTCGTATGAGACGACTTTTCAAATCAATAGACATAATAGGTTGATGACAATAAACGTCACTGGCTTAAGATGTGACTTGTATGGTTACTTAGGTATGTTTATCACTACATATTTCCTAATTAAAATAAAATAATAAAATTTGGTTTCTATGTTACATATCTTAATTTGGACTTAAAAAAATCTGATGTGGCCAGGCAGATGACTTTATCATACTATATATAAAATTAACAGTTTAGCTGCATGAGATTCTATTTGATCGAGATCGGCTATGTCTGCATTAAAATAAAACTAGTAGAACTAGACAGATATCTCGATTAAAGCTGCGTTCGGATATTGTACTCCGTTACACCGGGTACACCGTCCAAATGACACTTACGTGTTATTGGGTGTAAAAAGTGTAACGGTGTTCAATATCCGAACGCAGCCTATATTGACAGTAGTATTTTCAAAACATTAGCGTTTGACACTAGCTACTGTCATTAGAATAAAAAAATGTGACATATCCTGGCTACTAGTTTTAGTAGAGTACGACCGATCTCGATGAAATAGAATTTGCTCATGCAGCTAAACTATAAATTCTACCAAAAAATTTCATATACATAAATTATAGAAAACTTCCTCTCCTTTAATTTATTATTTAACTATTTTGACGACGTTACACAAATAGCGGCTCATTTGCAAAATCATCGAAAAATGCTAATAGTAAACCACCAGTTCCTTTGGACCCTTTTCAACAGAAAGCTTTTCAGCTCTAAGTTTGGTTATGAAACTTCTAAATGTGAAGTTTCGTCCCGATATCTTTAGTAGTTTCTCCGGAATCGTCGCCACAAAAACGGGTACACACAGACATTTTTTTATACCTTGGTCAAAAATGTTCAGGGGACCCGAAAAGACATATTTCCGCTAAAATCTCAAAATTTTTTTTTGGCACAATTACTATACTTATACACTGATAAAGTAAAAAGTTTTAATAAGAGTTTGAATAAGTTCAATTGTAACTAATCTAAGGTTATATCACTCAAAAGTAACTAATAAGTAACTAACTAACTGACCTATGCTGTACATTTAGTTCATTCTGCCAACACTTTGGACGGACGACGATCCAAGACTGTTCGTTTCCGTTTTGCTACTATACTAGACTGATAACACGGTGTTAAAAAAAATCTGATGTGGCCAGGCACATGACTTTATCATACTATATATAAAATTAATAGTTTAGCTGCATGAGATTCTTTTTGATCGAGATCGGCTATGTCTGCATTAAAATAAAACTAGTAGAACTAGACAGATATGTCGAATAAAGCTGCGGTCGGATATTGTACTCCGCTGACACAGGGTACACTGTCCAAATGACACTTACGTGTTACTGGGTGTAAAAAGTGTACGGTATACTATATCCGAACGCAGCTTATATTGACAGTAGGTTGTCAAAACATTTGCGTTTGACACTACGTACTGTCATTAGAATCATATCTGACATATAATCTGACATATCCTGGCTACTAGTTTTAAAGGAGTACGACCGATCTCGATGAAATAGAATTTGCTCATGCAGCTAACCTATTGATTGTACCAAAAAATGTCATAGTGATAAATTATTCAGAATTTCATCTTCTTTAATTTATTATTTAACTATTTCGACGAAATTCCAGAAATGGCGGCTTATTTACAAAATGTTTCAAAAATGGTAAGACTAAACCTGCAGAAAAATATGCCTCAACTACTGATTAATTTTTTACTAATTGTAGCCGATGCTGTTTGTCCACAAACAATCCGCGAGACGTTACACAAGACGTAACAAAGCTTATTGCGATTGTCACACATTTTACTTTTTTTTTATATTTGTACAGAAGCATGCACTAAAACTGATTTCGTACTGCTTATGGATCAGTTTGATTGTTATTTAATATGAAATTTGGTGATACTAAAGACCTACATTGTCCTAGTATACACAATTGAAACATGTTAAGATTGTCGATTAATGATTTTACGATATTTGGGTACAAGTCGAATAGTAATTAATAACATATTAGATAGACTAAAATACAATAAACAAACAAACTAATGTCTAGTTAATGTGAATCGAGAGTACGGATTTATTACCGTCGGGCCGTGTGTATATTCCTTCTGCCTAGTGTGAATGTCAAAACGGTGATTAAAGTTCGATAACTCAGTCAAATTTCAACCGATTCTAATAAACAAACTCATATTAAACGCAAACTTAAATGGGCTTTCAATAAAAAAATAGAAATAAAATATTATGGATTGAAACAGGTCATCAAACTGTTCTTAACTTTCAGAAAAACTAAAAATAATGGGAAACCTCTGAATTTGAACATCCATAACTTTTCGACTTTTTATTCGATCTGACCGAACAGTACATCCTTATAATGGTCTGTGTTCCCTCTTTCAATTGCATTTTTTATTTTCGAAATCGAACGGAAAATGACGGAGTTCTGCATTTTTAGTACATTTTTAGTACCCAAAAATAGTTTTATATGCCATTATGTTCAGTTCTACCAACTCAACAACTTACACTATGCCTCGTGAAAACTATATTTTCACTGTAACACAGAGTAATTGACTGTCAATAAGTTGTAAACAACCGAGTATTTATTTTCATCATTGATTTTCTATAGACGGGTTCCATTGTTCAAGAAAGGCCTTCCTCGAAAGTGCGTTCTCACACAGTGTCCAAATAATGTTAGATTAGCGGTAGAAAAAAGCCGAGATCGATGTCAATGGCGTTGTACACTTTCGAACTACAACCTCACTGCCCATCTGATACCAAGAGTACTTGACACGGGGCAAGGAGATAACTGTTGGCCCCAGTGTCTGGAAAAACGCCATCGAAGACACGAGATGTTACTTTAGATACGTGTTATTGGGTGCTGGGAAAAACACTTCATTGTCGTGAACTTTGACATGGGTGAGATGCGTTGATGAGAAAAAGAGACAACTGGTTATTGTTATGCGGCAATTCTACTAAGTAAAAAAAAATCGTATAGCCAACGGTATATAGTTAAATGGCTAAACTAAAACATTTTTAACGTCTGTTGTACTAACCACTGCACTGGGTACAATAATAGATAATTGTATAATAGTAACACTAATAGTATAACACACAGAAAACAACCCTCAGAAAAATAGGTCTTTACGAAGCACTTCAAGTAATTTTCCTGAATAGTACCCCCCACTCTATCGGTTGCTCATAAATAATACCAATTACGGTATCGCGGTTGCCACAAATAGGCAATTAAAATTTCCTATTTCCCGTCGGTTTCAACCGTCTCAGATTGCATGGCTTCGCTGGTTCTTGGCACGCAGCGCAACGCCGCGGCACGATAAATAAGCCGATCTCAACTTGGTAATTAATAAATACTTGGTAATTAATAACACATTACCAAGAGATTTTTTCTTTTACTTAAAATAATTTGTTCCCGTGACGCCTTCAATAACCAGATCTATGAATTCAGTATCGCTACAGTTAATAATTATAGAAATGATACAAAAAGTAAAGTCCGTCCAAAAAGCTTTAAGTTTTTGAAACTATTTTCACTTTCAGTCAAGTACGCTAAACGTTCTTGCATACTGTACAGCAAATCTAACTAGACTATGCTTTTCCTAGTGTTTCTGGACTGCGAGTTGGTATCATGTCTGTTATTTTGAAATTTGCACAATACAACAATCTTGGATTATGTTCGACAGAGAAGTCCATAACACGGTTGTTTTCTAAAAAACAACTTTAAAATTTATTGTTTAAGTTGCCAACAAATTTGCTAAAAATGGTGCTATACGGGTTTTGCATCTATCTAACCCTTCAAATGTTCCCAGACGTTTGACCAAGGGACAGTGGGAGTAACCAAAATCCAAAAGAGTTCTACGTCTAATTCTAATAAAGAAGATATATTACAGTTAGATTTATTTTCAATATTTCTTTCTTTTTATTTAACTGATTGAAAACGATAGTTCTAAGTCCGCCCTCTTTGCTGAAGGGTATATCGCTCTGTTATAGCCTTACTTCCTGTAGTGAAACACATTAAAAAATAATCATGGTTCAAACCTTCAGTGTTACTGTTTTGAATGCATTGAGTTCAGGGAGTTCTTTTTCTAGGAAACTTTCCATGTTTTTTTTTTGGCTTGACAATAGCTTCTTAATATATGCATCTTCTTCACTTCCGCTATCGCTCAATATTATTGCAGACATTTTATTTTTCTTTTCATTATTTACGCGACTGTCGAATATTGGAAACACAGCGATATGTTCCGTCAAGTACCACAAATAACCGCAAAATTTCTTGATCGTAGCTTCATGAATCAATCATCTGCAATTTTCGGTTAATCATTCTTGTACGCATCTAATTTTTTGAAGAAGTCAATAACATTTAATGGAGCTTCAACTACCTTATCAGCAAGAAACTATGCTTCGATCTAACATTTAATGACAAAACAAAAAACTGCTTTCAGATATGGTAACTCCTGTTTGCTGATTTGAAACGTATCAGAATAAAAATATATTTATGCAATAAATTGTTTTGGCAAAGCCAGCGTGCTTGATGAAAAGTCCCTGGTTGATGGAAGGTGGAACTTTCGCTCAAAAATATAATTAATAATTCCAACAGTACTTTGTAGTCATTTCTAGGCATGTCTTCTTCAATATGTAAATGGTGATATACAGGCGGGATGTAAATTTTAAAATAAATAAAAAATTACAGCCACAACCTGGATTTGAACCAGGGACCATTGTGTCGCTAGCACAATGCTCTATCCAACTAAGCTATTGAGGCCTATGACATCTGTTTTCTTCTTAGCGCAAAAGCTAATCTGCACGCTTGTTTAAATTACGATAAATTCCTGGATCTGTTTCCAAATGCAATTGGCTGTAACTCGTCGCCACATGCATATAGACATACCTTTTAAAATCTTTTGCGATGGTTATTCCCATGGTCCCTAGGTCCAACATCTGTGAACATTTTCTGCAATAACTTCCGAACAGTTAAAGCTACCGAAAAAAGTAATACATAATAACTTTTTTCTACTCCTATTGATGAATGCATTCATTATCATGGCAATTTATGATAAGTAATACTAACTATTCCCCACACACATGACAAATATTTCATTCCTGGTTCCTCATACCCCGCGAGCCGTGAGAAATGTTTCATTTCTCACGGCAATATTTCATTTCTCACGGCTGTAGAACCAATCATAGCGCGGATTTTCATTTCCATCGTGTTTAGAGAGACTGCTTAGCGACGTTGACAACGTCGCTAAACGACGAGCGCTACAAACAATTTTAATCTGTCAGATATTTTAACGAAATACACTACCACATACCGCCACATACGTACAGTGTACAGTAATTACTGTAATTCGTTAATCATAATTATCAAAAAAAATGCATTCTGAATGTGTACTCCACCTGATGTTATACAAGCCGCGCAAATCCGCACATTAAATTTATTGCACGAAAAATCGAGGACAAAATACGAAAAAACCTACAAAGCGTTTATGGGTTGGCGAAACAGAAAAAATGTAAGCTCATTTTCCGAAAATGTTTTGATAGCCTTTTTTGGTGAGCTTACCGACAAATTTAAGTCGCCCAAAAAGTGTAATAATGTGACTTATTTAATACATCAATACGCACAAACAAGGGACGATAATTATCTGTCATTTTGCAGGTTAGATACCTTGTTATATTTTCTTCGCTGTCAATATTTGACACTTTTAGAAAAAAATCTGTAATACCCGTGGTATTAAGATTAAAGGTATGATCAATTTTTGGACGAATTTACGACCGCTACTGCGCAGGTGATATATAGACAACCAACATTGCATATGTCAAACTTAGGGGTTATGCCACTAACAATTTATAGAATATAACAGACAAATGTACTTGTATAAAAAGAAAACTTTCAAGCATTTGCATTATGTGCGCAGAAATAAGCATAAATAAACAAAAATTGGTTTGGTACTAGTTATGTTTACGTTATTAGGGGTTATGCCACTAACAATTTATAAAACATAACAGAAAAATGTACTTGTATAAAAAGAAAACTTTCAAGCATTTGCATTATGTACGTAGAAATAAGCATAAATAAACAAAAATTGGATTGGTACTAGTTATGTTTGCGTTATTATTCTTCAACCATGCAGCGCCGCCCAGCGGATATTAACGTAACGAAGATTTTCGCAGATTCTCATCCCCACTCCACATGAGTATGAGCATACCTCTAATAATAATACCACGGTAATACCGACATAATGTCATACATCAGAATACCTATACGTACCACCGCGCCACCGCCGCGCCGTCCCAATACGGACTAAATTAATTTTAAAAAATATTGTATAGTCGTAGAAAAAGTATAGTATTCCATTCGCAAGTAATGGCAATAACTCACTCGAACGTTTTGCAGCACTCGCCTACGGCTCGTGCTGCAAACTTCGTTCTCGTGAGTAATTGCTTACATTACTTGCTCATAGAATAATATACTATTTTCTACTCCTATTGATGAATGCATTG
Source organism: Aphodius sticticus (assembly GCA_963966075.1). NCBI lineage: Eukaryota > Metazoa > Arthropoda > Insecta > Coleoptera > Scarabaeidae > Aphodius > Aphodius sticticus. Next base: position 45,418,992 of record OZ014506.1, on the reverse strand, counting down.
ATTATCATGGCAATTTATGATAAGTAATACTAACTATTCCCCACACACATGACAAATATTTCATTCCTGGTTCCTCATAACCCGCGAGCCGTGAGAAATGTTTCATTTCTCACGGAAATATTTCATTTCTCACGGCTGTAGAACCAATCATAGCGCGGATTTTCATTTCTATCGTGTTTAGAGAGACTGCTTAGCGACGTTGACAACGTCGCTAAACGACGAGCGCTACAAACAACTTTAATCTGTCAGATATTTTAACGAAATACACTACCACATACCGCCACATACGTACAGTGTACAGTAATTACTGTAATTCGTTAATCATAATTATAAAAAGAATGTATTCTGAATGTGTACTCCACCTGATGTAATACAGGCCGCGCAAATCCGCACATTAAATTTATTGCACGAAAAATCGAGGACAAAATACGAAAAAACCTACAAAGCGTTTATGGATTGGCGAATCAGAAAAAATGTAAGCTCATTTTCAGAAAATATTTTGATAGCCTATTTTGGTGAGCTTGCCGAGAAATTTAAGTCGCCCAAAAAGTGTAATAATGTGACTTATTTAATTTAACATCAATACGCACCAACAAGGGATAATAATTATCTGTCATTTTGTAGGTTAGATACCTTGTTATCTTTTCTTCGCTGTCAATATTGTCAATATTTATAAACCTTCTTCGATTGAGGAAAACCTTCTTCGATTGAGGAATTGAGACCTATAAGTATTCTGCCTTGCTTATCAAAAGTCCTCGCGAGGATTATTCATGTGCAGTTGTCTGAACATTTAAGTACCTACAGTGTCATATCTGATAACCAATCGGGATTTCGTCCTGGATACTCATGTAGTACTGCACTCTGGAGTATGACCGACGATATTTTGCGTGGTCTGGATGCTGGCGAGGTCACAGTTCTCGTGTCTCTGGATTTTTCGAAGGCATTCGATACGCTGAGCCATGATGTTTTGCTGGCTATCCTTCGGCATGTTGGTGTCTCTCGTTCGGGGGTTCGTCTTTTTGGTAGCTACTTGCGTGGTAGACAGCAGATGGTGTATTTTGAGGGCAATTATTCGGAGAGGCTGGACGTCGGTAGCGGAGTTCCTCAGGGATCCATTCTGGGGCCAATATTATTCAATGTATACTCTTCCATTTTACCGAATGTTCTTCGGAATTGTAAGTGGCATCTCTATGCGAATGACATATATTTACTATTCTTTTAAGCGCTCTGACTTCAATGATGCGCTAAGCTTAATAAATTCAGACATTCAGCGCGTTGTCGACAGAGCCCAGGACATGTGTTTGCGTGTTAACGGTGCTAAGTCATCGGCGATTTTGTTTGGGAGTAGAGGTGCAGTGGTTCCTGATGGTTTCCGCATCGTGGTTGATGGCCAGGTTGTTCCATTTAGGTCGAGCGTTAGGTGTCTGGGAATGATTGTCGATGATAAGCTGAAGTATACGCAGCATGTGACCTCTAAAATCAGAATGGCCTATTCCAATTTAAAGTTGTTGTACTCCGGTAAGTCATTCTTGGACCAGAATCTAAGGGTTCGTTTGTGTGATTCTTTGGTGTTGTCACATTTCAATTATTGCGATGTTGTGTACGGCCCGGCTCTGGACCAGTTTGATGGAAGCCGAATCCAGGGTGTGCAGAACGCGTGCCTTAGATTTATCTATGGCATACGTAAGTACGACCATGTCAGCCACGCACTGCGATGGGCTAAATGGCTTAATATGTCTGTTCGGAGACGTTTCCATTCTGTCTGCTCTATCCACAAATTGATTTTCTATCGATCCCCCCTCTATCTCTACAACAAAATTACGTTTAGGACGGATGTGCACAACATCAACATCCGTCGTAGGGATAATATCATCACTAACCCGCGGCATTCATGCACGAAGTTTAAGAGTTCCTTTTCCTACACAGTTGCATGTCTGTACAATTCCGTCCAGCAGGCATTGCTGAGTTCCATACCAGCAAAATTTAAGAAAATTTATAGAAAGCACATCTCCCAATGATGAAATTTTAAAGTGTTTAATTACAGGTAGTTAATGCTTATACCAAAGCGGTATACCCTTCAGAAAAGAGGGTATTTATCTTTGATATTTGAGAAAATACCACCAAAAGTCTTTTTGTTACTGATCACTATACGGAAATCATCATTCCTGAGCAAATGAACCAACCTAATTGAAAGATTATCAATCCGAGAGAGCTTCCTATATTTCACAGAGGGAACAACACAACCGTCATCCGTTGCGTGATCTCCCTATTCCTCATGGTCGCCAAGGTATTAATCTTCTGACTAATGGAATGGCTCGAATGAAAATTTACAAATCTACCAGAGGCCGTGGGTTTCCTATACCAGTCCAATATGATGTTATCAGTGGCTGGGTCACGTACAACTTTCGTGTCCAAGACAGGGACTACCCTTCAACAATGAACGGCAAATGAGGGTTACAGCTATTAAAAGTATTCAAAACCTCATCTACCTTGTTATTACGTACCGCATATCATCCACATATTTCAATAAAAAAGTGAGGCCGAAAGATGTCTTATCAATGCAACTCTCAACAAGACAATCCAGGACAAGTTGTGCCAGTATTGGACTTAGCGGGGAACCCATAGGCGTACCAAAAACTTGCTTATAAAATTTGTCTTGAAAAATGAAATTACTTAATTAGTGTAAACAAAACGAATTAAATCCAAAAAAAAGGTCAAGACGAACAGTGCAACATACTTCGATGCTCTCCTAAGCAGCAGCAACTATTATTAAATCCAGTGGTATATTTGTAAAAAGTGAGACGACATCAAGAGATATAAGAAAAAAGTCGGGAGACAACCGCTTTCTCTCCAAGTTAAAAGAAGTAAAAGTGTCCTTAATGTTGTACGTTTCATCATCCTGAAGGGATGTTTGTAGGATATCAGCCAAAAACTTTGAAAGAGCATAAGTTGGAGGTCCTATCGATGAGACTATAGGACGGAGAGGCACATCGGGCTTATGGATTTAAGGTAGACCATAGAATATAGCTCGGATGAAATTATATATAATCAGAAAACTTGCCAAATCATTATCAATTAGTTTTTTTTTATTTTTTAATGCATTCACAAAGTCGTTATTCTTTTGCTGAACAGTAATAGTGGGGTCTAAACAATAAGACTAAACAGTAAGACTAAACAATAAAAATCTAATTCATAATGATTTGGCAAGTTCTCTGATTAAATATCATTCCATCAGAGCTAAATGCTATGTTCTACCTAAAATAATAATAATTCTATAAAAAATGAAGAAACAAATAAGTTACTTCGTAATCATTTTCTTAGAAAGTAAGTCACAAAGTAATCAAAAATAACCAATTGCTCCACAATCACTCTCTCACTTTTCTTTTCACCCAAAATACCCTACGATAAATCGATCCTATCAATTGAAGATTACGTACACTCGTGCACGATATACCCAACAGCGTTTCGTCCATATTATACGTGCACAAGTTTTGAACCACACCACAGCTTGGTGCGATCAAGATAAGAGGATATTTTGAATACATGAATCGATCCGGTATCAATTAAATTTCGGATCTCGTACGTGCCTCTTCCATCTAGATTACGACCAACCGTGCATTGTGTTGGTTCCTATTTGAAGCGTTGGAAAGTAATTTTCCGAATGCACGATTTGCGCGAGACAACCTTTCGAAAAAGGCGGGCATTTTTCGGAATGTCTTTTTGAATGGGATGACTAGATATTGACCGCCTAACAAGATATAAATTAACGCGATGGTATTTCTTTTTATGTGCGAACTATAAATAATATAATAACTTTCTTGTTAATTCGTTCCTAGAGATTGGAAGATGGAATGTGATGATAAATGATGCACGCGCTTTCCACACATTGATGCCTAAACATACTTTCAAATAAAAGACAACATTCATATAATACATGATGCAATTGTACTCTTTGTTCTTCACAATCATTAGTATTTATTTTGGTATTTTATTTATCACTTGTCACGTTGATCGATAAGCTAATAATTTCAAGAAATACCTAAATTTATCGACTTCCCCATTCGTTAGATCAGTAAATGCTAACGAAAGAGCCAGACCTGCCGAGGGAGGAAAATAGTCTTTTTTCATAATATCAAAAAAAATATTTAGGAGTCGGTAACAATTATCAATATTCGACAATAAGTTTAAGAAATATTGATTTTTCTACAGGTGTGCATTTGTCCAATTGTTCCCTACCATAGGGACCATTTTTGATGCTATGTTATATAGTAACGTCTACAAAAGTTACAGATTTTTTCATGATCTACAACGTTTGTATAGGAGGCATTTTGATTCTTAGACAAAATGATTATTTTGTTTACTTATGTGAAGGTTTATTATTTTAATTTAATGTTTATAGCATTACTGCAGAAATAAAAGGCGGTCTCATTTGTATTTTTTCCATACAATTTAATGGTTTAATCAGTTTTTCTGTTTTCTTAAAAATTTAAACAAATTATGAACAATTACTGAATACTTCATTGTTGAAAAATTTTTGAGCTTTTTCAATTTTTGAGCATGTTGTTAAATAGGGACCATTATTTTTTATTGTTGTATCACAAAGTATACGTAAATGCAAACAAAATGAGCATCAGAAGACTTATGGACGATGATTTTTCACCACAGAATATATTTTTGAAAAAAAAGCGTTTTTGGCTGAAAAAGCTGAATATTTCAAAATCATCTTGGTTTTTGTATATAAAAAAATGTATATTTTTTAAGACATACACTAAATTTCATCAAAATTGCATTATTTTTGTGATAATGAAAAATAAAAAACGTCAACTTTCGCCGGAAAACGCACCCGCTTTCAACCCCCCCCCCCCCCCCTCCCCCCAGATAAACACTATACTTGCATTTGTTTTTTTACGATCACTATAAGCCCCTTTACTATTTCCAATTATAAATGTCCTCTCTACAATTAATACTGGTTTTGGCTTCTAAATCAGTTAATTTGCCTGCACTAATAGGCCATTCCATAAATATTTTGTTGAACATGTGAATAAACATGAATTTTGACTTTCTGTGTTTTGATAATTGTCCTAACGTGACAAACAGTAAAATATTCGAATAAAAATACTCTTTGACATCAAACTTTATTATGCAGAATATTAAAATTTCATATCACGATCCTAAACAAACATACTAATACATTCCACAACTTTCACCACCTTAAGGTTCCGCACAAGGCAGATCCTTTCGCAAAACAATAAAATCTAAATAAGCAAGGGTCATATAGTATCCAGCAGCACCAGCAGAACAACTATGGGCCTTTCCTAACGAAGTGGCTGCAAACCATTAGCCATCTTAGAAACACGCGGTCTAACCCAGTTTTGTCCTGCGTTTCCACACATCGCATTCATTTATGAGTTTAAATGGCGCGTTTGCACGGCCGCCTACGACCGGGCCAGGTAAATAAGCAAAACGTTGCTGGGTGCCGTTAAGAGTCCATGACAGCTACACAATGAATGCGTTAGCCTAGAATTATTTGCAGTGATATGACCAACTTCTCTGTGGTGGATTCCCACCATATTCGTCTTGTTGTGGTATGGACGTGAGAAGGTTTTCAGATGTTTCGATCTATTGATGGCTTCGATTAAGCGGGTCAGTATTGAAAAAGGCGTAGGATAAGAGGATCACCACCGTCAGAATCATTAAGAAGATATTTACAGTGTGGCTCTGATCCAATGGAACATGCAAGGGTCCTTATCAGAAAAATAAATATTATTCAAACTTAAAGAATCTCAAATTTACCCTAAAGTTATATAGCAACATTGATAATTATGAAGTACGACTTAACTGTTTTATTAAACCTAAAAAATTGTAATAAAGCCAACTATGCTTGTTAATATTATTTAAAGTACATCTATTATTACGCCAAATGAAGCCAATTAAACCTAACCAGGTCCCCATATTATGGTACATATTTACTAGGGTGGTTCTTCTTTATATAGAACAAATATAACTTAGAATATTTTGTTGTTTTGTTGTTCTTTTATGTTTATGCTTTATTCCTGTAAAATTTGAGTTCGATCAAATTATATTAACCCGTGCCCCAAAATCGGGAATAAGTTCAATTTAATAATATTAAGAAAAAAGTTTTTTATTTTGACTGCAATAAATTTGCATATCACAGTTATTAGCTTACTTTACGAAAAAATAATCCAATAACTTTTTAGTCAGAGCAAGAATATCAGACCATTATGTAATTTGTTAAAAATCAATAATCTAAGCTAAGTACCGTACAGGTAAAACCTGTTTCTGGAATGCAATGGGCACGTGTTAATATCTTCATCGATCTCAAATTACACAGCAATTAAGTATGTACATAAAGATTATATTGAGAGAACCCTGCAGAAAAAAAAATAAGGACCACCCTAATGGCTACTATAGATCACTGGTAGACTACTATTGGTGCTCAAATGGTTTCTATATTTTTTATTTTCTAATACTAGGAGGGCCATCTTGCAGAAAATAGCTTTATTGCCAAAATTCGAAGAGTTTGTCCAAGAAAATTGGTAGTTCAGTAGTTCATTCGGATTGGTTAATGGACAAATATAAAGACATTGAGCATGACTTATTTTCTTTTTAAGATGCTGTGCTAAATATTTCCTTTCCTATTCAAGAATATAAAATAGAAAATTTAAGTTATAAAATCTTGTATGACGGAAATCTCATTAACTCATTGAATTTAATGATGACAATTTATAATAATTTAATAATTTCCGCTGGGCATTAAAACTGTTTCGACGCATATTATTTTTTTACCTTGTTAATAACTCAGCCCTAGTATTCACACCTATTGCGAGACAAAAAGCTTTCTGATTGCTTGCTTCTTCTAATTACCAATGAACAAGAAACAGGATACAAAAGAAATAGAAAAGTTTAGGTAATTTCAATAATAGGTTTCTTCTTTTTTTCATCTATGCAATGGTTAAGATTTTTAACAAAGGTTCATTCAAGCAAATTTTAGCATTGTATAAACACTGTATAATTTTAAAAAATCATCAAATTCGTACATTAGCTAACCCCGTTGCGGTGTACTACGGGAAAGCAGAGTAAAAAATATCTCAAAGTTTTAAAGCAATCTTCAAGGTAAATTTTAGATAACGCCAATTTCCATATATTGCATTTTGGGCTGTACGGTGTCGTCCCCACTTGAATATAAAAATACATATTTTGCATGCACTGATTTTTACAAATGCTGGTACGTGGTGCATGTTTGAATTTATGTGGTACAGTTTGAGTAAATACAGTTTGAGAACGCCCGTCTATCAAAAATAATTTGGTCCCATTTGACATCAAGAAGCTAAATTTACTAAACAATATTAGGAGACTTTTATAATAACTGCAATGTTAATGATCTGATCATGCATTTAGTGCATTGTTGCAACCTGGGAGATTATGATATAGTTTGGATTTTCATGTGATGGTCTTTACTTTCGTACTTTTTTGTTGATAATCGCTTATAAACAATTAAATTATAACATTTTATACCATTCATTTTGATTTTTTCTTTCCGCTGTATGCGTTTAATTCTGTTTATCTACTTCGAGGAACACCTACCAAGTGCCCTCAACTCATTAGACAAATGTTAACCAGGAATAGGAGCAATATAAAATATCTTAAGATAATTTCAGCAAATAGAGTCATTTTATACGTTCTATCTTATCCATTTCCTCAATACCAACAAAGTGATAAAATATCTACATATACCTATACACACATACGACTCACTCAACTAGAAAAGTCTTAAGTGCCTCAGTTTCACTTCACCATAGGCATAACCTATAGGTGCAGCGGTTCTTTGTCGGTCTTCACTCGCAGATTGGATATTTATGTTGCCTGCCCACGCCTGTCCATTCTTGAGATAAACGTGGCAGCACTGGTACAACAAACATTCCGAATATTCCGATTACCGGGAACTAACTCGCAAACTAACACGCAAACTACTATAGGTTAGAATACATACTTGCAGTTTTGCGAGCCGCGAATTGTTAGATGCAATTTTCTGTTAAGCGTTGCTAAGAATTCAGAGTGCTTTCTTGGCGTTTGCTGGGGTAATAAGTGGCCGCGGAGAGTTTCATGTTTCAATTGATTAAATTGGTTGTTACAATTTCAATTCGAGCTTGAGTTTCGAGATTCCGCAAGCTGATTACCGGACGCCTAATCGTGTTATAACTTCATTATACAACATTGGATAAATAAGCATTCAAATAAATTATAACGCCACTTTATTTGTTGTGCATTAAAGCGTTACATTAAATACAGCATGACGCCTTGGTATATTTTAGAGATTTCTTTCTTTAGAGCGAGTGGGATAATCCCTAACCCTTCTATATTTTACTCCCGATATAACTTGGTTAAACTTAAATTAGTTAAGTAAGTACACAGACAAAAGCCAAACAGCAAACTTTTATACCATCCGCTGACATTCTTGTTCTTCTTCAGTGCTGTCATCGGTCACCCCTGGAGCTCGCCATCGCCGGGTTTGGAGTTGCCATCTATATCTGTCCTCTTTCTTTGTCTCTGTCCCGACCTTTATTCCGCTAAAAGTAGCATTGACATGACAAGCCAGAGTTACCACTCTGGCTATTGAGTGTCTGGCCGACTCTGAGCCACGAGATTGGAGCTGGAGCCAATCTCCAGAGTAGTCTGCTCTGGAGCTACGTACGTCAACAGCGTAGCTTGTTGTGACGGGTGCGGGCGTCCCGTCAGATGCGGGACGCCCCGCATCACCGCTTGTCTTCCTCACCCTTCATCGTTAGGATCTGTTGAATGGTTTGGTAGATTTGTGTCCATTCTTCAGGTCTGTGGGCATTACGCTAGGCCTTTCGATACTCGTTGATCTCTCGTCTTCCTTATCACAAGTCAGCTCAGCGAGTCACGCTTAAATTCCCCAGTACGGCATACTTCCTATTGTCTGAAGCTGTAAAGAATGCCCCGAACACCCGTACCCCGCCGTCGCCTGTTGTCACAGCCTGTGACATGGGCGCCCGCAGAATTTTTTTCAGATTGTGTCAAAACTAAAACCAGCCATTGAGTTATGTAGGAATATGTAGACTAACCAAAATTGACAGGGAGGGAGGGGGGGATAGTTAAAGAATCACGCTTTTAACTATTTTTGTTCATTAGAAAACATATGATCACATTCTGACAACGCCAGCTTCAACCAAGCTTAAATCTTTTAGCATAAAAAAGCAAAAGTTTTGGACAACAAAGAGTAATCATATCCTCGGACTTGCACGTATATGATTTTTTTGCTGTCAATGTATATGTTATGGACCAAGTGATTAATCCGGGCAATATTCATAATGCCCGGGCATTATGAATATTGCCCTGAAACATTGGGCAATTTAATAAATTTGTATAGATGGATGATATATAATCACATTGCCCGGGCACTATGAATACTGCTAAATCGTGTTGGGCAGTTTGATAAATATCACAAGCAGTGTTGTGACTTGTGGTGAGTAAGTAGTAGACGGCCTACCAATATCGTCAAAGCGACGAATTTAAACCGACCACGATCGCTGTAAAGGTGGCCACAAACAATCGTTTTCCAAATTCGATTTTTAAATTCTTTATCAAAAGTGGGTATTGCTATTCTGTTCGGAAATGAAACAAACTCTTCTGTCATCTATAACTTTAGTTTTGTAGGTTTTCTGCATCCGCTTCCGAAAACAAATTCTGAAACATAAGACTTAGAAGAACGTTTGCGGCCAGCTTAAAGGTGCGTTCGGATTAGTGGCAATGCCAGTGGTAGTAGACGCCATTATAGTACTTCTAATAGGAAATTGCTAGTGACTCTTGTTTATGTACATGCAAACTAATATGTGTCACTATCACGTCTGAGGAAGATTTAGAATCAGTTTTAACAATTCGAGTGATGTGCAGTCTGAAGAAGTGGATATGGATGTCTCACCTTGCGTGGATGTAACAGTATGCAGTCTGAAGAGTTGGGTACGATTTCAGATGATAATATTAATGCAGATCCTCGACCTAGTCATCAAGTTAAGAAAAGCACCACAACAGGATAGCTGGTACATAACAACAATTCCGTAGATCCGATTTTGGAAAAGAGGCAAACATATGTAAAATGTACTAGAGCAATGGCTTCATATAATCTAAAAAACACGTCGAGAAAATGCTTAGTACTTCAAGTACCAAATTTGCCGCTGCTAAAGTAGGTGATACAGTAATAGTTCGGGTGCCGGATGTTGACCGAGCTACTAGCGATGGAAGGAATATTCTAGCTACTGGAGTTGAGCTAACAGATACCAACCTTTATAAATTTGGCACGAGACAATGCATATTAAACCAATTGTATTCAAGAAACCAATTTACAATATGCAAAGAAAGAATATCATCTAACTGTGGAGGCCAAGGCTACAGTCGATGTGCGTGTAAAGGTGGTTGCAAATCGGACAGGTGTAAGTGTAGTAAAGAAAAACTGTAATTCGAAGTGCCACCAAAGTCTAAACCACCCCAATAAATAAAAAATATTGTATTAATATATTTTTGATTGCTTATTTAGTTTTTGTATGTGTTTTGTTAATTTTCTATGTTTTATTACGTTACTTGAGAGTATAAAGTCGACTTTAATTTAATTTCTGAATATTTATTTATTGAGGACTTCTGTTTTATTTTAACTTATTACGCATATTGCTTGAGTATAGGGTTTGATTTTTGTATATTTCTGAAGGTTTATTCAGACAAAATATGAGTTTTGTTAATTTGTAACATCTGTTGAATATATTACTGCAGTACAACTTGATTTTATGATTGTAAAAATACTGAAATAAAAAATTAATAAAAAGAAACATATTTTAATCATCCTGCCCAATAGATATAGGGCATTATGAATAATGCCCGGGCAATGTAATAATTACAATTATTTTAATCATCTTGCCCGATTGTTTTGGGCATTTTTCATATTGCCCGGGTACTTTTCATATTGCCCTATTAATCACTTGGCCCATAACATATATATAAAAGGAAAGCTGGTTAATCGACGCCGACGGTGAGATATACCTAAAGGAGAAAAGCACCAAATTGGCGACATTGGTCACCCCCTGTAGGGAACCATTTAAGTGTTTTTCCATTGAGTGTCCATCTTGCTCCTTGGCTATACCGTACTGACGAGGACTAATAGTCCGAAACACGTGTCTACGGTTGCTTCTTCGATCTTTGATCTTCGTATGACGGAATTGCCCGACAAATACCTTTCTCCTTTATATATATATATATATATATAATTTCCTTTATATTTATATATCAATCAAATAAGCATCTATTATTGTGTTGTATTGTGCATATTGGAATACTATGTTATATTGACTTGTTGCCTACAACGAATAAACCCTATTCTATTCTATTCTATTCTATTCTATTCTATTCTATTCTATTCTATTCTATTCTATTCTATTCTATTCTATTCTATTCTATTCTATTCTATTCTATTCTATTCTATTCTATTCTATTCTATTCTATTCTATTCTATTCTATTCTATTCTATTCTATTCTATTCTATTCTATTCTATTCTATTCTATTCTATTCTATTCTATTCTATTCTATTCTATTCTATTCTATTCTATTCTATTCTATTCTATTCTATTCTATTCTATTCTATTCTATTCTATTCTATTCTATTCTATTCTATTCTATTCTATTCTATTCTATTCTATTCTATTCTATTCTATTCTATTCTATTCTATTCTATTCTATTCTATTCTATTCTATTCTATTCTATTCTATTCTATTCTATTCTATTCTATTCTATTCTATTCTATTCTATTCTATTCTGTTCTATTCTATTCTATTCTATTCTATTCTATTCTATTCTATTCTAATCTATTCTATTCTATTCTATTCTATTCTATTCTATTCTATTCTATTCTATTCTATTCTATTCTATTCTATTCTAATCTATTCTATTCTATTCTATTCTATTCTATTCTATTCTATTCTATTCTATTCTATTCTATTCTATTCTATTCTATTCTATTCTATTCTATTCTATTCTATTCTATTCTATTCTATTCTATTCTATTCTATTCTATTCTATTCTATTCTATTCTATTCTATTCTATTCTATTCTATTCTATTCTATTCTATTCTATTCTATTCTATTCTATATATATATATATATATATATATAAGATTTCTTCGATAAGGGGAATTCGACGGGAGATAGTAATGATACTACTCTTTTCTCATTTAGCCAAGCTTTCGACGTATTTTATTTTTACCGCCTTCATCAGGGCACTACAAATTGTACATACAAACAAATTAAAACAAAGTCCAGTTACAAAATGGTGAGTAAAAACTTACATGATGTTGAGGTATAATTAATTGTGCATCTTCCCAACCAACCTAACATTTCACACTACTACGAGTACTATAATTCACACTCATTTGGCACTACTATTGAGCTCTTCACAATAATTCGGATACAGAACGAACCGCAACCTCCATTTTATGACATATAATGTATACCCGTTTTTCTTTTTCCCACAACGTGTTACCAACTCTCGCCCCCGGCCTTTTAGTACTTTTTGAATCTCAACCTCTCAAAATGTTATTGCGTCTTCAAATAAACTGTCGATACCGTCTCTATTGTTGTTTTTATGTTCTAGAAGAAATGTGTAGATACCGCTTAAATTTTGTATGTCTGATTTTTTGTTTATTGAATCTTTTCTTTTATGTATGTGATACATTTCTAAAAATGATCTTTTGTAATAGTTCGGTGCCATGTTTAACACTTTTGCCTCATTATAGTCTATTTTGTGCTGGTTTTCATTCACATGTATTGCTAAAGTGCATCTCTGTAGATTATTTTTGCTGTCACTTTTATGTCCTGCAATTCTATTTTTCAATAATTGACTTGTTTGGCCTATGTAATAATTGTCGCAGTCCAGGCATTTTAATTCATAAATTACATTGGATTGCATAAGAGGTGGTGTTTTATCTTTCAGCCTACTAAAAACATTGCCAATAGTCTTCATACTTCGTTTCGCTATTTTGATGTTTTCCTGTTTAAAGATATTTATAATTTTATTTGTCAAATTTGCTATATCTAATATCGAATGGTATTTTTTGTTGTCCAATGTATTTATAGTGAGTGGTAAGTGAGTGTTCCCATCTCCTGTTTCGTCTTTTTCGTGATTTGACGCTCTGTATAACAGATTAGTGATAAGCGCTCTTGGGTACGAATTCTGCATTAAAACCTCCCGTCGAATTCCCCTTATTGAAGAAATCTTAAATAGTAACGGACGACAGTGACTCCTTGTGAGTATATATATGTATATATAGTGCGCGCGTAATGTAGGAAAACATGGAAGAATGGACTCGTCGATTTTTATTTATCAATATGCTTACATATAATATTACTTTAATAATTAGTGTAAGGCAATTAATATATAACACAATTTTTACATAGGACGATGAAGAAATACGTCATTGAAAGTTGCATATGACGTCAGATTTTTGAGTTTTTGTTTATAGAAGCCTCCGAACTTCAATTAAAATAATCGCTATCGGACGTAACTAACGTAAGGTTAAAGGGTTGAGGTTCACCAACTTAGGTTTATAGTGCAGTGAGGGAGTTCACTGATATACATTTTCATAGATTACCAAAATGACGTTATTTTGACGGTTTCATATAACTTTTTTCGAATATGCTTTTGGCTTGTGGTTTTGGGTCTTTATTTGTTGTAAGTGCAAATAATCTATCCAAAGCATCATATGATTATAACATTTATGCTAGTTTTAAGATAATCAAATGAGCTGCCAAAATCAGTAAAATAATATAGGATTGCCACTGAACAAATATCAAAGTCAAATATAAGACAAACACAATTTATGCAAATTAAACTTTATTTAATTTAAAGGTATGTTGTGATAATAAAAAATGTCATAATAAAGAAAAAAAAAACAACGTGCTGATTTTTTTAATAACAGTTCCAGAAATGCTGCATGTGAAATACACGTTTTCATACTTGAAGTTTCATCTACTCTCCAGCGCTCATACAGCCAAAACCATAATATTGAAGAAAGAGGACCTGGAAAAGTTTGGATTCACACCATATTTCCTTTTATAACTCATTTATCTGTACTTTATTACTATCATTATGTTACAAGTGTAACAATGTACCACCGCCTGGATTATGGAACGTGCACCTGAATAATTATTTTTATACGTTGACAACTAATGCGAGCATAATTCTGCAACATTGTATAAAAAACTTATTTAATTTTTTTTGTGACCACAACCATACAGCTTTCGAACTGTGTACCAAAGGTTCATTATTAAATGATGTCCCGTATTTTCAATCAACAAATACACATCATCAATACCATTCCCTTCTCGACTTTACAGCTACATCAAATCACAAAGCAAACACTGCAGCCTGTAGCACATAAGAATTTTAATAATAAATTGAACCTCCACCTTCATTATTCCTCCACAGCGCGAGCTCTTTTACTACCGCCATGATTTATAGCCGTCTAAGCAGAAAAACCTTGCATCTTCTATTAAAAGGCAAATTTAATAGTCTTCCAGCATTTGCCAGACAAAAAAAAATCAATAATTACTGCATAAATCATCCAGCTATAACTCCCAGTTTAAGATATGTTTTTTCGATTCGTTTCAGGTAACCCCAACAGGACGCCACTGCCTCACCTACGATGACGAATCCTGGAAACCAACCGAGGATTCGAAACCTAGCTCGAAAGAGGGTAGTCCTGATGATTCCAAGGATAATAGACCGAGTAAGACGAAAAGAGTCAAGAATTACTTGAGGAAGTGTAAGAATGCCTTGGGAAATCGTTCCTCTACCGCTGATATCACACCAGTTGAGCAATCTACCTCTTCTTGGTATATTGATGACGAACTAAACGTTGGCGAGGTTAATGAAATCCAAGAAGATTTCGAAAATTGCAAAAGTATTGATGAGGAACTTGAGAAAAAGCAGAGGACCGCTTTGATAGTTGAAGTGAGGGCTCCGGTTAGTAAAAATGGTGAGAATGGAGATGGTTGTTTTACTAAGGCGGAAAGTTCGGAGAGTTTGAGGAGGTTGCAGAACAAGATTTTGGAGAAAGTTCGCTCTCCCCTCTTGCCTGAGTTGCAAGAGACGGTTGAGGGAACCTTTGAGGAGAGTTTTGCTGAAGAAGAGGCGGTTGTTGTGCAGAATTTGGAAGAGGAACGAAGCAGCGTGGATTTTGGAAATGAGGTGAGTGTTAGTTGTGTAACCTAGCGAGTCTTCTCTGATAGATAAAATAGTAACAAAAACTAAAAACAAAGGTCATTCGGACGATATGCCCTGGAAAACGTAGAACAAAAACTAGCTGGAAAAGCGCCTATGGAAAAGCGCCAATCACATAGTATGGATAAGGAAACCTCTTTTGTTAGTGCTATTACTTGGTACTTCATCTTTTCTCACAAGATTGGCCACAGGTAACAAAAAACAATTGTGAACGACTGCATATCGTTGAATGTACATTTTTTCAATATCTTGTCCAGCCAAATTAATAATTTTAGTGTAAACCTAGATTTTCTTAGTTTATGTTGCTACAACAACAACTACTGATGTCTACATGTCGGAAAGATCGATTTTTAATCATATAAATTTACGTAAGTAATTCTTCGTGAGTCATTCTAGGTCCATTCTGTAAAAATATAATGTTAATAGCGGAATGTTAAAACAACGTTGAACTATTAGTTGATGAAGGTGACGAGACACACAATTGACGACCTACTACTCTGGAGTTACAACAATGACGACATAAGAAAAACTGACGGTTTGGTATGTTGGAGCCATTTGGTGTCATTCGCAACCGCTTTGATCGATATGTAACTTTTCCATGAATTTTTCAAAGTTTCTATGGTTCAGTACCGACTATTTTGTTATTGGTGGAAGGATATTGAGGTGGAAGTGAGAAGATTGACCGTTATCGGGCAAAACAAATGCTCATAAGTTTAGGTATATGACAGTTCAGTGCAACTGTCTGACATAAGTGTTCCGTCCCCCTTCCATACTAGTCCCACTGTTGGGTTTTTGGTTTTGGCGAGGGCCTTGTATATTCTTGCGACTTGTTAGTAGTTTTTCACATCCCCACAGTATGGTTCCTCTATGATTCATTTTGTCGTTTACTGACTTATTTTTTCACCTCTTGCAGATGTGCTTTGTATTGCCCCCAATCTGCTTCGAGACTAGTAGTTTTAGCTTTGTTGAAGTCTTTCCGCGCCCTTCTTTTTAGGTCACACACCTCCTGACTCCACCAAGTGGTAGAGTTTTCAGTTGCTCGAGAGCCCTTCAAGGGGCAGGATTTGATGAAGGCGGTTGTGATTGCCTTTTGGATGTGATTTACTTGTTCTGTTATGTCGTTCAGAGTTTGTGATTTGGATCCCTGAGGTCGTCCTAGGTTTTCGGGGAGGCAGTCCCGATATATATATATATATATATATATATCAGTTTCGGTACCTATGGGATCACGGAATAGGGTGTTAGGGGCCCTAAGTAGGTGTAGGGAGAATTCAATCCATTGGTGATCAGACACTGAAACTTCATCTGACACCTGCCAGTCCGTAATTAACGTTGACATACGCTGTGTTGATAGTGTGATACCTATTTATTGTGTGACTGCTCGAGTTAATATAAGTTGGCTCACACCCTCGATTCAAAATGGTAAGGTTGTGGCTTACAATAAAGTAGTAAAGGGACTTAACTATGGTATTGTTGTCCTCGCAGCCCCATGCTAGATGGTGTGCATTACCGTCGCATCCGACGATGTGCTATCAGTTCCTCCATTTCCCTCGGCGGTGGAGAGGTCGCGTCATGGGGGAAGTGGGCTGATGCGAGGACTACAGTGGTTGGTTTACCGCCCACCTGACACTGATGTCAAATCTGATGCCGATAGATGTTGTAGGGGCAGGCTGTTGATTGACCGAGGACGTAGATGGCTGTCCCAGGTTGGTCTGTTGTTGGCATACTAAAAATGCGACCCTTTAAGTAAGTACGTAGGTTTTCACGACCTGAATCATATAGAAAATAAACTGTTTCTGGGTTATGCCGCGTGTCAAGATTTGTAAATGCTGACGTTTCGCAAACCATGTTGCTCGCTTCTTCAGAGCTAACTTAATACTCAGTATTCAGTATTCAGTTAGCTCTGAAGAAGCGAGCAACATGGTTCGCGAAACATCAGCATTTACAAATCTTGACACACGGCACGACCCTTTAGTTTGCCCAACCCGGTTATTTTTGATCTTACGATCCAGGGTTCCTGAATTATGGCAAGTGTGTTCTGGTCCGTTTCGAGGCCCCGGCATAATATGGCCGTAGCTGCTCTACTATGGTGCAGGTTCCACTGTAACAATCTTACCTTGCTGGTTGCTAAGGTCTTCTTAACATCCCGAGTGATCGTCGTCCTGGTTGGTCTGCCCTTCCTCTGGTAGGGGGGAGAACTACTTTAATAACTTCTCAGACAGCAGTAGTGAGCGGAGGGTGATGTCAAAGGAGTACTCGTCGTCTTTGGACCCCACCTCCATCAGTGCACCTCCGATTCCGCTCCCCGTCGCCCCCAACAATAAAATCAGGGTAGACGGTGGCGGTATCGACGGTGTTGCAGGTACGGCGTCACCAGGTTCATCTTCTGGTCGCCCGGTTCTTCCTCCTGGTGGCTTGATCTGGATAGGGAACATCTGGAACATATAGTGCACTTTTCGAGGTTTCGCCCCCAGAGTCTTGATGTCTTCGTCTCCTATGCCGAAGATGAACAGGCGTCTCCTAGACTACAAACTCACCACGTAATGCAAGGAATATCCAAATAATAATGTTTAGTGTTCTACTCCCTAATAAGTAATAACTTGTGTTGATAAACAAAATCCCATTGCATAGTTAAGGCACCGTTTGTTTAAAAAATGTAGATATGTTGTTTCATATTGTTTTTATAATTTGATAATTCATACATTTTGTTAAAACATAGGCTTCATATTTTTTAATTTGATTTTTTTTAAAACTGCTCGCTGTTTGATCTGTAGGGCCCAGAGGGCGAGTTTGATATCACTATTATCTAAGAATTTTAGTAGTAACACAGATTAACAGAAGCTACAGCATAAGGCACCTAATCCCAATGACGTTTAACAAGCGTCATACAGCTCATGCTTATCATGGTCATAACACTCTTGCAATGTGGCCTTGCTGTACTTACCTAAAAATTATACGATGGTAATTAGTTTATGTCCCTTCCCAGCCGAGGAGCTCCTGTTATCTGCTACTTCTGAATGCAATACTTTTTGAAATTATTTCTACTAATATTCAGCCTTGTTGAAATATCTTAAGTAAATACGTACCAAGCTCTGCGTCTTTTAGGAACAGAGCAACCTATACTATTAAAACACGTATATAAATTAGTACAGGAAAATATAATACATATAATGAAGAAATATATTCAAGGATATATCGAAGTATGTGACATACTGGCGTAGCAGAGCATTGCAATGGGCAACAAACAGTTGCCTCATGCATATGTAACGAAAAATGATTTAGAGCGTCGATAGAACCGTTTCGATAAGGTGCCAATCAACCAAGTTGCGGACAAATGGTGAAATTGTTTCCTCCGCAACAGTTTAATACAGCAGAATACGGGCACCACCGTCCAATTCCATTTCTGACAGATGACAAACGCGACACATTTAAATATTACGCTAGGTAAGAAGTATTGGTAGAGGTTGCTCTAGCGGTAGATCAAAAACGCTCGCCGCTTAACCCTGTAATATTTTTTGTGGCATAATATTCATAATAAAAGAGTAGGATTTGTTTACCAAATTTGGTAGAAATGATCAGTTACAATAAAGAATAATTTATAATATTGTGCATAAAAGAAAGAAACTCCTTATGATTTATTTTTTATAATGTGTAGGTAAGTAGTTGTTATTTACACTCGTTGGTTCATCGGGGCATAACCTCGTTTATGTCATATTTAGAGTAAATTTGTACCTGCTTCCGTTTTATGATATACATTTATACATATATGCGATTGGGGATAAATAAGTTAGGTGTTTCTGGGTGTAATTTTTGTTGTAAGCATTGACTTATTGGAAGAGGATTTAAGAATCCTATGAGATACGGATAGCGCGCATTACCTTGCATAAAAATGGGTTGTGCAATCGTTGCAAAAATGAAACAGCGAAAGTACACCTACACCTAAAATGAGAATTGTGATGATATCCATGTATCCTTTGGGTAACAAGTGTTAGTTTGTTACCAGCACGCTGCACTAGCCGGTTTCCAAGAACAGGTAAAACCGGCGCAATAGCCGAAAACACGGTAAAACAAGCAATAGCGCCAAGTGATTTTGTCCTTCTAATTCGTGGAGATCCATAGATTTCAAGCCCTTTTCATACTTTGCGAATGAATAACAACACGTGTGGTTTCTAAAATATTCGACATGAAATATTAATTTCTACTAAGGATAGAGAATTTCCCACAAGAAGTGCTATAACAAGAGAAACCTCATCCTCATCAAAGCTGCTACTGACATAACCAACGAATCCAACAAGTCAGAGAGGAACATAGTGATATTCACTGACAGTAAACAATCCATCCTTGCTTTAGAAGAGCTATCATTGGAATGACACAAATCCTAGTAGAATCCTAGCAGCTAGGAATGACGTAATCACCGTCAACTGAACAAAAGTAATCAGCACGCCGATAGACTAGCACGCCGAGCCGACGGAGACGCGGCCATCGCACCAGAACCTTTCATCCTGCCTTCCAATACCGCCCTCAAGGACATGGTGAGGGACATCACCCACAGACATCACTTGTGGGATAACAAACCAGGTTGTTTGCTGGCCCAGGAGACGATCAAGTATCCCTCCATTACAGAAGCCAGGAAATACACGCAGCTCCCCAGAGGCAAGCTTCATCGGGGGGGGCTCCTTACTGGGCACTGCAGACTACGGAAGTATATGTGACCGTGCATATTAAAAGGGGGTTAGTGAGTAAAAAGTAGTTATCGAGAAAACCGCGTTTGAAAGTGTGCATGTTTGTATCGCATGCGTATCGTGACATGATTCTTCCCGGCGCTTCGGTAGTATTCTAGAGAGCATGAGTAGTGGCGGGGGTCCCCTCTCTTCTCTCCTCTAGATTGACACAAGTCTACGTTTGCACTATTCGTACGCGTTGCGGAATGTAAATATTTATATGTTTGTATTGATTTTCGTGTGATAATCATGGACGATGAATATTTGCAAGAATTGTCGGATTACTACGACATCGATCAGGAACATTTAAGTGATGCCGATGTTTTCAGCAATAGCGATGAAGATAATAATAATAATAATATTTTTGAGCTGGATATTTCAGAATTGGATAAGAAAGAGTATGAAATAATCGAATCCATGTTTGGTCCACATGCTGAAGCGTGCTGTTCTTCGAAGTGCAATTCTATACTGCCTCGTGAATTAGTATGTACTTCTCGCGATCACTTCAATGAGCTATCAAAACCTGAACAAGATTTAGTGATTATTGGCCACTTGCAATGTCACCGGCAACATTTTTCGTTACAAGTTCATTACAACACGCGTAAGAATTATTCCAAAATACCTGATAAGAAACGACTTGATTCGATATACCTATTTCGAGGCATTAGAATTTGTAAACGCATGTATTATTATGCGTATTATTACGCATGTATCATTATTATTATTATTATTATTATTATTATTATCTCTTTATAAATAACGTTGGAGTAAAAAGATATGACAATATTGTTCAACATTTTGATAAACGCGGATTAACTACTCGAAGTCATGGTCTATGTCGTAAAACTTCCAATCAGTCACGAATTACATCTGAATCGCGCGAAGAAAACGTTGGATTCATACAGAATATCGCCGAGCAGTGTGCCATGCCCCTACCTGGTCGCCTACCACAGTTTAAAAATTTCAAAGTGATGAAGTTGCCGTCCTGTGGAAGTAAAATTTCAGTGTATCGACGTTACATAGATAGCTGCTCTAATGATAAATCTAAAACGATCGGCAAAAGAGCGTTTTATTATTTGTGGGATGCATGTTGCCCGTACATACAGACCATGAAACCAGCATCGGATCTTTGCGACACTTGCAAAGAAAACCGATCGAATTTTGCAAGCTAAAAATGAAGCAGAACGTGAAGAACTGTTGACCATAGCTTTAGAGCATCTAGCTCGCGCGAAAGCTCAACGACAGTATTATAATGAATGTCGCGCTACTCCTACAGATCTTGACGATCCTAAAGATTACACAGCTCACCACGATCCTGAAGATTCGACAGCTCACAACGAGCATTCAGCTCGTTTGGTCATTTCTTTCGATTTTCCGCAGAACGTGTCTTATCCAAGTGGTCCTCAACGTACCGGGCAATCTTACTTTAAATCTGCTCGAAAGTGCTTCGTTTTTGGCATCTTCAATGAAACGACAAAAATGCAAACAATTTATCTCATTGATGAAGATACCCAGATAGGAAAAGGACCGAATTCGACAGTCAGTATGTTGCATCATTATTTAGAAGCGAACCCTGCCAATACTGTAATTGCATTCGCCGACAATTGTGTGGCACAGAATAAAAATAATACCATGATACATTACCTATCATGGCGTATGCGGAATTATTTGAATAAAAACTCTTTAAACTTTTTATTAACGGGACATACAAAATTTGGTCCGGACCGTATGTTCGGAATAATGAAATCAAAGTTTGCAAAGACCAATATTGATTGCTACGATGATTTTGTCCAATGTGTGAATACTTCATCTCATAAAGGACATAACGTTAGTGTTCGAGGCGAATCGATTACATGGAAACGATGGGATGCGTACTTCGCGAATTTCAATCGTTCTCTTACAGGTGAATATCAATATAACCAAACAGCATAAACATTATGCTGTTTAATACGTCGCACAACACGTCGAATTGTAGGTACTAAACAATTTTCTCACTATGTTTCAGGTATAACAACTTATCATCACTTCGATTTCGAATATGATAACGTGATCTGTCGCAAATTTTTGATTCTGAAGCGGTTGATTTTGATCTTCACCTTCAAGACCCAGTAAGATTCCCAGAAATGATAACTCCACAGGGATTATCACTCGACCGACAATGGTACCTTTTCGAAAACTTTCGTTTGTTGTGTGCAGATCCTAAAAAATGTGATAACGTAGCACCGAAGCCACAGCAAGAAAAGCCAAAAAAAAAGAAGAAAGGCGACGAAACAACTGATGCGACGATGCGAAAAGTACAACTATTAGGAAGCGTAAAAAAACTGTAACAGGTGACGAAGAAGGCCCTAAACCTGCAAATTTGAAAGCAAACAATTTAAAACCGGAAAAAAAACCTAAAAGGAAGAAACAAATGGAAAAAAGGAAAACACATTGAATTTCACAATTTTCTTGTATTTGTACAATTTTTCCGAGTGTTATTATTTTTTTGGTATTTGTATTTTTTGCATTTCTATAATTTGTTTTTACTTTATCATACGCAGTATGTAAAGTATTGTAATCGTGCCAAAAAAAATTTTTGAGATTTTAGCGGAAATATGTCTTTTTGGGTCCCCTGAACATTTTTGACCAAGGTACAAAAAAATGTCTGTGTGTGTGTGTGGATGTGGGTGTGTGTGTGTGTGTGTACCCGTTTTTTGTGGCGACGATTCCGGAGAAACTACTAAAGGTATCGGGACGAAACTTCATATTTAGAAGTTTCATGGCCAAACTTAGAGCTGAAAACCTTTCTGTTAAAAGGGGTCCAAAGGAACTGGAGGTTTAGTCTTAGCATTTTTGAAAGATTTTGTATATAAGCCGGCATTTCTGGAATTTCGTCGAAATAGTTAAATAATAAATTAAACTAGAGGAAATTCTGAATAATTTATGACTGACATTTTTTGGTACAATCAATAGTTTAGCTGCATGAGCAAATTCTATTTCATCGAGATCGGTCGTACTGCATTAAAACTAGTAGCCAGGATATGTCAGATTAAATGTCAGATGTGATTTTAATGACGGTGTAGATAGTGTCAAACGCTAATACTTTGACAATACTACTGTCAATAATACAAGCTGCGTTTGGATATCGTACACCGTTAAGGTGCGTTTTCATTAGTGCTAATGGCAATGGTAGTAGACGCAATTATAGTATTTCTAATTGAATTTGCTAGTGACTCAAGTTTATGTACATGCAAACTAATATGTGTCACCATCACGACATATGAGAAACACTATAATTTCGTCTGCTACCACCGCCATTACCAACCATTGCCACCAATCGGAACGCATCTTCACACTTTCTACACCTAATAACACGTGTCATTTGGACGGTGTACCCGGTACCAACGGAGTAGAATATCCGAACGCAGTTTTAATCGACATATCTGTCTAGTTCTACTAGTTTTATTTTAATGCAGACATAGCTGATCTCGATCAAATAATATCTCATGCAGCTAAACTATTAATTTTATATATAGTATGATAAAGTCATGTGCCTGGCCACATCAGATTTTTTTTTAATGAATATAAATAAGTGGTATATTAATATTATTTCGTATTCCATTGTTTGTTGAGTATATTTCTAAAATAGGTATCATAAATAATCTTTCCATTACAAAATGGCAAATTTGAGGGACTTACGGACACTTCCGGGTCTCGGGACCCTTTTTTCTGAAATGTCAGGCCTTTTTTACATATGGGACCATGATAAAGTGAAAATGTCAAAATGGACCCACTAACCCCTTTTTAACTTGCACGGTCACATATCTTCAATTTGAAGCTATCAGAAACTCCCACCTGCCGTGCTTGCGAGCAGGACGACGAAACGGTAAGTCACATCTTGTGCGAATGCATACAACCTCATAGAACATGCTGAAAATGATACATCTTTTACTCATTTAAATGAACTATAATCACAGTTTAAAAACAATTTTTGCATTTCCATAATATTGTATTCCCATAATTCTTAAACGCGGTGGTTTATCAACATCAATTTCGCCATATTTTTTAGTTAGTTACCTACATGAAACAATAATTATACCAAATTTCATACATATCCAGGACGGTAGGGTAAAATCACTGTTTTGATCTTACATTCAATATCCACCACCAGAAATATAGGTGACCCAAAAGCTTATATACCTCGATATCGCGTAGTCTCTCATAACGGGCAACTCACTTGTCTTCGTCCGTTCTAATGTCGACTCGGTGGCCAATTAGTAATGGTCCGAGAGATGTACGGTATCATGGATCGGTCACAGTGTGGCATTTATGACAGAGCGTGATCTGTGAACCATTGACTGTCGATTCGTGGATAGGATTGTGTTCAGGGTAAAAGTGATCTATTGGTGATGAGAGCGTCACGATTCTCTCCGCGGCGTAGGCATATACGTACTTGTTCAACGTAAGCGGTAGATCGCCTCGATCGCTTATGACATTATTGTGCCTAACCAGCGAAGCGTGCTGCTGCCTGGAACTCTACTACCAAGACGGTCTAGATGGCAGATGATTTGTTTTTGCGTGAGCGGACGTTGCCTTATTATCTGGTTGGCCTGGTGGATCTCTTCCGACAAGTCGATAGATGCGCGGAAGCCTATGGTATAAGCCGATGTAAAAATATGATCGTGTAACATTTTATGAACAGATGAAAGTTTATTTTGTGTTTATCTTGTTCAATATATTGTACTTCCGTAATATTTTGTCTTTTGGTCGCTCTTTGCCTCCGTAGTTTTTTATTCTGCAACATTTTGAAAATGGCTCTTTATCATTTTGATGTTTTTTGTTGTTGTCTGGTAAATGTACTTTTTGACAAAATGTCGAAAAACATGGCACTTTTGATTTCCTCCAAGACAATTAACGCGACCTGACAATTATTGTTGTAGGTTGAAATGAATGCCTACACCTCGAACTGCAAAAAGGTGTGACGAGATAAAGAAACATGACTGACAAATGACAACTGAAGTGATATAGTGTAAGCTTTCCTATTATCCTATAAAGACATTTATCATGTAAAATTGTTTTAATTAACTTCTTTTTAGTAATCATTAATTAATAGTAATATGAAAAATTAAATTTAAACAAATGCCGAAATGCCTGCCAAGCCTATGAAACGCGCTATGTAACAGACCAACCAATATCAAAGTTACCGAATTTTAAGGCCGTTTGCCCGGCACCGGTAGATTACCTAAAATGTAGTCCGACAGGCAACCTTACATACTGTAGAAGCTATACAGTTCAAATGTGCAACGCAGTTTTAAGATGCTTAAGACGTTTTCTGAGCGTCTCGTTTGGGCACACTGGTTCTTCAAAAAATGTTCAAATATTGGCCCATAACCCATAAGTAAGATTCCCATTACTCATTGTATTCTAGATAACAGCTTCCAAGTTTTTTCTCTTACAGTCTTACATTTCCTACAACCAAAATGTAGGCTGGAAAACGCCTTGTGTAATTGACTTTGTTTGGGACTTTATTAGAGCGTTTTCTTTTGGTAAAACTCGGGCGCACCAGTTTGGGCGCACTGGTACAATTTTTCACGAGTGTAGGGCAAGCGAGTGCGACCCCAACAGAATACGCATTGGAGCCAAGTGCACTCGCCAGCACGAGCTCTCGGAGCTCGTGGAGAAAATGTGCACTGAGTGGAGATTCTGTTGCACCGGTTTTCCAACAGAACACGAACTACTCTGTGAGTGCAGCCAACAGAACACAAAATCGTGCACTGGTGCGCCCGAGTTTTACCAAAAGAATACGCTATTAGTCAGCGTTTTCAAGTACTCTACAATGTACACATTTAGAGGTTAGAAAACTTAAAATGTGAAGAAATTGTTTAACTACTTACAATAATAGTCTTAGACAGTGTGGATAAGATGATTATCCATTACTAATGAGATGTTAGAGCTTGATGACATCTTTGCGTACAGATAATTCCGATACACACGTATCAGCTGCTTTTAACATATAGAAAGACGGATTTCACAGCTGGTAAACGTGCGTAAAGCCCACACCGAAGCAAGGGGTGTCAACCCCGCCTACTAAAAAAACATGGCGAGTACAATTTAAAATTTAAATACTGAACATAATTAGTTAACACTACAAATGATTCTAACGTCGATGGAAGTAGTTTGGATTTTAATAACCTCAGTGATCTAGTGTTTTAATTATATCAAACTCATTTAGTCTAGTTTAATACTATACCATTGTTTTAACAAGCCACTTTACTCTCACGCTAGGTTGGCTACCTATTTCACTAATTATCATTCAAAGCGCAACAAATTATTTTCATGTTACCCTAGCACCCCTTGCACCGGTGTGCGGTTTACGCACGTACCAGCTTTGAAGTCCGTCGGCAATTATCTGTAAGTATTGTAAGTAGTTAAACAATTTTCCACATTTTTAGATTTCTAACCTCAAAATATGTACATTGTAGAATCCTTAAAAAAGCCGACAACGTTGGACAAAATATTGGATTCATAAACAAAGTCAATTAGAGAAGGCGTTTTTCACTTGCGCAACCTAAATAAAAATCCAACCTACATTTTGATTGCTTGATCAACAGGTAAAACGTCTGCTGATATCGTTAATCTCTAACAACATTCAACTGTAAAACCCAAATATATGAGAACTATATTTTAAACGAAACTAATGTTGGTGTAGCAATCGGTCGGTCTTCTTCTCGGTTAAAAAAGAAAAAGCATAAAATAATGAAAGAAGAAGGCAGGCCAATGAAGGTTACAAAGCATAGGTAAACAATAGGTAAAAAGTGGCAGGATAGAAAAGAAGAAGAAGGGTAAGACCAACCAACGGTTTGTAAACGGATCATCTTTGCACAAGAATTCAATTAACTTAATTGTTTGATTCATTAGCTAAGCATTTAAGGTCTAATCCTCAGATCTCCTATGTATAGCCGGATTGATTTAAATTCTCCAAAACTCCTTCGGCGACGTCGTGATGTTTTCAGGATACCAACAGGTCAGCAGCCATCGGTCCCGTCCATCATGCATCCGATACTAACAACCAGAAAGTGCTGCAAAGTTGCAAAATTTACGTTTACGAGCATGGTTCGTTCGCGATCCCCCCAACTTTCGCCGCTCGCCTCTCTGGTGGCGCTGCGATCGCCTCGGCGCACCATGTGAGCTACGGTTACGGCCCTCCACCTGACATCTATACGATCATCGGGACCAAAACGGGTGAGGTGAAAGTGCATGCCGCTCGTGCGGGAGGACACTTCATGGCTTCCGGTGCCGAGCGGCGGCCGACCTATAACCTCACGGCCCAATCGCGAAACTACCGCACTTTTTTCGCTTCTCGTCGTACTCTACTGGACCAGTCTGGACGTTCTGGCCGACAGTCTGGAGACAAAATAGCTCTCGTTTTCGTTCGAATAGTTTCCATTGCGAATCTATTTAACCCGGTTTAGTTCCATTAGAAAGTGGGGTGTCTAGTGAATTTTTTAGCGGTTATTTTTATAGAAGAATTGGTGGAGGCTCCAATTCAGCTAGTTTTCAGGTAATATTGGCTGTATCCATGGAAATACTCATATTTTTTTTGCGAATCTATTAAGGAGTGGGTCTAAATTTACTATAAGAGCTCCTAAAGCACTTCAAAAGTTATACCGGGTGACCCACGCTGTAGTACGCCCGTTTATTTTCTTTATTTATGACACGACAAATGAAATTTTGAGAAGGGTTAATACGAAAAAATGCCATTTTTGGGATACTCTTGAGGTTAGTATGAATTCCGGTTTTTTAGGAAATGACACTAAATTTATCATCATTAAATTTTAAATGGTGCCCTATATTATTTGTGTATATTTTCAGGATGATGTCTGAACACAAAACTTAGCGATCGTCAATTTTTATCACCAAGGCAACGAAAACAAAATCTGATGTGGCCAGGCACATGACTTTATCATACTACATATAAAATTAATAGTTTAGCTACATGAGACTCTATTTGATCGTGATCGGCCTTGTCTGCATTCAAATAAAACTACTAGCACTAGACAGATATGTCGATTAAAGCTGCGTTCGGATATCGTACTCCGTTGACACCGGGTACACTGTCCAAATGACACTTACGTGTTATTGGGTGTAAAAAGTGTAATGCAATATGCGAACGCAGCTTATATTGACAGGAGTTATTGCCAAAACATTAGCGTTTGACACGAAGACTACCTACTGTCATTAGAATCAAAAAATCTCACAAATCCTGGCTACTAGTTTTCATGCTGTACGACCGATCTCGTAGAAATAGAATTTGCTCATGCACATAAACTATTGATTCTACCAAAAAATGTCATAGTGATAAATGATTCAGAATTTCCTCATCTTTAATTTAGTATTTAACTATTTCGACAAAATCCCAGAAATGGCGGGATTATTTGCAAAATCTTTCAAAAATGCTAAGACTAAACCTCCAGTTCCTTTGGACCCTCTTCAACAGAAAGCTTTTCAGCTCTAAGTTTGGTTATGAAACTTCTAAATATGAAGTTTCGTCCCGATACCTTTAGTAGTTTCTCCGGAATCGTCGCCACAAAAAACGGGTACACACACACACACACACACACACACACACATACACACACACAGACATTTTTTTGTACCTTGGTCAAAAATGTTCAGGGGACCCAAAAAGACGTTTCCGCTAAAATCTCAAAATTTTTTTTTGGCACGATTACAATACTTTACATACTGCGTATGATAAAGTAATAACATTTTTTGTATATTAATCTAGGTGGCTATGAATTCGTGAAATTGGTCAAAAATTGACAAATAAGCACTGACTAAATCGATTTTGACCGATATTGTATTACTGGCGTAATTTCATTGATTTTCATTGGCGTTTGGTCATATTTTTCCCGTGTACTTTATGGGTGTACCATGATTATTCCATAGATAACGTTTTGCCGATTACAATGACACCAAATATTTGATATTTTGCTAAAAATCGTAGCGTGGAAATGTCGTTTAAAGCAAGGAAATAGAAAATAATATATTGAATTAATGATCTAAACCACCTTAGTGAACTATGGCTGAATGCTAACATCAGTATTTGACAGTTATGTGTATTGCGCGTCACCGTCTTGATGCAAAATCATAGTTTAGTATTTAGCAACGGCATTTTAAAATTGCAATTCAAACAACGATAATCGCGAGTAAACAAAAAACCAAGTAAAAATCAACACTTACCAACAATTCATAACGAACAATGATTATGTTAATAATCGAAAATACCTGATTATAAATACCTCAAACAATAAGCATAGAGAACTGTCGAAAGCGGCCAAATTTCCACTAAAAGATTTTCAGCAAAATACATAAAAGTATTTGGTGTCATTGTAATCAGAAAACTGTTAAGTATCCAATAATCAAGGTGTACCCATAAAGTGCACGGGAGAAAATGACTCATTGACAAAAAACCAATTAAATCACCCTAGAGGGCACCACTTGGTAATAAAATATCTACCAATATCGATTTAGTTTGTGTTCATTTGAAATTTTCGACATTTTCATCAATTATTTTTTTAATCTGGAATTTTTAAATACCCGGAGAAAGAAGAATCTACGAAGAAAATGTTTGAAATCAAATGTTAGTATTATTGGGGGGAAATTCATTTGTGCATCTTCTTCTTAGATTCTTCTGTCTCCAGATATTTAAAAATTCTAGGTTAAGAAGATCACCCGGTATATATACTTATAACAGTACTAGCCGCGCCCAACTTTATAAATGATTACCATTTTGCTTTTTAATCACGAAAAATCGAATCTTCTACAAGTCGTTTACAAAATAATAAACAGATGGTGACTGCACGTTTTAATCAACTAATCTATCCCCCACACTGCCCGAATAATAGCATGATGGTCCCCATCCACTAGTAGGTAATTTAAAGCTACTAACCTATAATCAAATGATCAAATGAACGTTGCTTTGCTTTAAACTTACAGCTGAGAACAATATGAAAAGAACAGCTGCGCTACCGGGCAAATTTTGTTATTAGGATTGGTCGATGTGAGATATAATAAACTGGGTAGGTATATGATGTTTCCGGATATTGATATAGATTAGATTATTGGTGGATAAAAAGTTAGTTATCTTTGGTTGTATATGATAACTATCCAGCAAGAAGGTGTACATTATATTTACAAATACAAACTTTAATGGATGTACGAACACTGTAAACACAGATATGTTAACGTATAATAATAATAATCAACTAAAGAAGCGAATGATAATTAATCCAGGTGAGGATAATTTTTGGAAAAAGCACCTCCGCCTGGATTTGAACCAGGACCCCTCCAATTTCCGGTCGACTGCTCTCCCATTTGACCTACAGAGGTAGTGGAAATTTATAGGTTTTATTTGTCACTTCAGGATTTGCAAGCCGAATTTCGAATTAAACAAACCCGACGTGACACCTATTGGGGATAGATGGAAGTTTGGTAACTAGGAATCGCTAAATGTTTATTGCTAAAAGCTCATACAGATGAATAAATTCAAGGGAAAATGGTTAATTACGTAAACTCGTCAGTAATGTAGAATCAACTAAAGAAGCGAATGATAATTAATCCAGGTGAGGATAATTTTTGGAAAAAGCACCTCTGCCTGGATTTGAACCAGGACCCCTCCAATTTCCGGTTGACTGCTCTCCCATTTGAGCTACAGAGGTAGTGGAAATTTATAGGTTTTATTTGTCACTTCAGGATTTGCAAGCCGAATTTCGAGTTAAACAAACCCGTCGTGACACCTATTGGGGATAGATGGAAGTTTGGTAACTAGGAATCGCTAAATGTTTATTGCTAAAAGCTCATACAGATGAATAAATTCAAGGGAAAATGGTTAATTAAGTAAACTCGTCAGTAATGTAGAATCAACTAAAGAAGCGAATGATAATTAATCCAGGTGAGGATAATTTTTGGAAAAAGCACCTGAACAAACTCCGGGCAGGCCAGATGGTTTGTTTTAAGGAATGAGTACAAACACAGGTTTAATACTGATTTTATTAAGAAATTATTTGGGTTTATATACAAAAAGTGTCCTAAAAACTATTACAGCGGTGCTAAACATTAATGAATTTTATTGATGTAAGACTGAAATAAACACAACGAATTATGTTGGGCAGCACTGGTTTCAAATTGCACATTGAACGCTGGTTCTGCAGAGTTGCAATTCTTCAATCGATACTAGGTGCTACCTGGATTATTGGCAATGCAATTACGAATTTTGCTACGTTTTGTTTTGATGAATTGGAAGTGGCGAAATATTACATACATAAGCGACTTCACAATTTTAATGGAAAGTTACCAACATTTGTATTTTATTTAGGAATTTGGGAATATATTTTTGTTAGCACCTGATAAAAAAGAAAAAAATTGTTTAATGTAATTAAACAAATTGCCCCGCCGGAATAACTATCTCTAAGGTCAAGTAACCACTTAAAACCGATTAATATGGTAATATTAAGCAACACAATTGGGTCTCTTGTACCGTCACTCTCAGTTTAGCACTGCACAATTTGGACTTCTGTATACAATGGTTGAAGTGACCTGACATCATCTTCACTGTTATGGTGTTGACGCTGTGGTTGTACTAGATGGTGTACTGAAGATGGCTCCACGTCGGTGAGTAAGGATCGTCTTTGGCGTGGTACTGGTTTCATTAGGATGGCCTGGTCCTGGGTGGCCAATGGATTTGGTTTATTAAATCTTCTTTTTAATGAATGCACTACAACCCACAGGGTGAAACATAGGGCTAGTATTGTAGTGGTGGTGACAGTACTGGCTATCACGCCATGATGACGCGCATTATGCCACAATACGTTCGAGATTTCTTGATGGATGGCGTCTTCATCCATCTTTAGTTCTTTTAAGTCATCGGAGACGGATAATACTGGTTCCTCTTGAATTGGTGGTGATCGATGCTTCTGGGCTGCTAGCAGAGTAAAATTTCCTGGTAATACCACTGCTTTGTTGTAGCTGCCAAGTATCGTAAGACTGTCGTCCTTCTTTGGGGTGAGAATATTCTGTTTTGTTTTGATGATGCAGTCTTGTGACAGTTGAATGATTCCGGTCTTTCTCAGTTCGACATCTTCTCTAACGCCATTGCAGGTAACTGCGATCCGTTGTGGAGTTACGGAGATAAATGCCATGTATTGATCATGTACAGTTGTTTCCAAACCACGGAGTGAACTTTCACTTCCACAACATCGCAGCTTTGTTTCTCATGCCGATTGAATAATTTATCTATGATACAGTTGTTGTTAGTTTCAATATTCTTTACTGTTGTAGGAGAACAGAGATAATTCTTGTCATCCATTGCGATTGATTTTCGATACTCTTCATCTGTCATTTGAAAGTATAGTTGGTTATTGTAGTCGATGGCAATGATATCGTTTGGAATATCAAATACCCAGTAAGAGCCGTCTTCTATCTGTAGTGGTATGGCGTTGACCTTGATCACGTCAAATTGGTTTATCTCTGCCATTGGGAAGAAGGCCTGGACACTGATAACATTATTTTCATGTACCACTTTTGTTTTGATGATGGATGATATGATATAAAGATTTGAGGGAAGCTTCTTATTTGCGTCGTTGATCATGTGGTGAATGTGAGATTGTGAGATCAGATCGTACACGTTGTCATTGCCCAAATTTACATTCAATAAATGAGTGTAGTAGTCACAGATTTCTGTTAACACGTTAGTAGCCAGTTGATACGCATTAAGGACATTGATGTTGAGCTTGTTGATGTCTGTTGTTATGGGATCTGAAGACGATAGGAGAGGCCTCCGGAAATCAGGAAATGACCGGGTGTTAAGATGAGGGGGTCTTTGCCATCAGTACCCAATGTACACAAGGGTCTTGAATTGAGACATGCTTCTATCTGGTGTAGTAATGTTGTTACTTTTTCATAGGTTAAAGTGGCGTCTCCAACCACTCGTTTAAAGTGGTACTTCATCGATTTCACTCCTGCCTCCCATATTCCTCCGGTGGGGAGCTGCCGGCGGGATGAAATACCACTGGGTGCCTTGGGTCGCTACATTATCTTGGACTGCTGGAGATTTTGTTAACTGTGATACTTCTTATTTCCAGAATCTTGCTTGCTCCAACGAACGTTGTATCATTGTCGCTAAACATGTACGAACATTGTCCTCTCCTTGCGGTGAATCTTCTAAACGCTGTAAGGAATGCGTCCGTGGTCATATCCGTGACGGCTTCTAGATGTATAGCTTTTGTCGCGAGGCACACGAAAACTGCTATGTACCCTTTGTATGACTTGTGCCCTCTGCCTTTTGTCGTTCTTAGTTGGATTGGGCCAGCATAGTCTACACCTGTATGTGAGAAGGGCGGTGATGCTGTTACCCTTTCTGCCGGAAGATCTCCCATCAATTGTTGCTTAGTAACTGCTTTGAATCGAATACACGTAGTGCATTTTCGTAACCAACATTGTACATTTCTTTTTCCATATACAATCCAATACTTCATTCTGGTATGGGCCAGTGTTGATTGAATTCCTCCATGCAGAGTCTTGAATAACCAAATTTGTCAGATGATGGTCAGGTGGCAAAATGATTGGATGTTTTGTGTTGTAAGGCAGAGCTGAATTCTTCAGCCTTCCCCCGACGCGCAGTAGTCCTTTTTCATCAATAAATGGATTCAGACTTGCTAGTTTATTATTACCATTGAGATGATTGTGCTTTTTTAATTCCAGAAGTTCTGTTTTAAACTCTTCGCTTTGAACTGCTTAAATCAATTGTACCAACGTTAAGTTCATTTCACTGACAGTGAGAAACCCCATCTCTCGTTCGACTTTTCTTGCTGCAGCTAGGAATCTTTTGCAGTATGTCGTTACTCTCACCAGTCTTGTTAGGGATGAAAATTCTTCAATGTGGTAATTTCGACGCATGGTAACTGTGGCCTGGTGACACGCTTTTTGTTCTTATTTTGTTTCAGGTAACTTTTCTTGCTTCGGCCATATAGCAGAATGTACGAGCCAGGATGGACCTTTCCACCACATGGAGTGAGTGCCATTTTTTTCAGGATCAATACCCCGTGATATTATATCGGCTGGGTTATCCTTGGTATCCACGTGGTACCAGAATTTACTGGGAAGCATACTGTTTATTTCTGCAACTCGATTTGCGACGAATATTTTCCACCGTGACACTTCGCCTTTGATCCATGATAATGCTATCATTGAATCTGTCCATGCGTATACCGGCACGTGTTCCCACTCCTATGCTTTGACTGAACGTTTAATCAATTTTGCCAGCAGCACAGCAGCACACAGCTCTAATCTTGGTAATGTGGCCTTGGTTCTGGCAGGTGCTACCTTTGATTTTGCGATCAGAATGGTTGATTGGAATTTACTTTGACTATCCGTCGTTCTGACGTAGATCACAGCTCCATAAGCCGTTTCAGAGGCATCGCAAAAGCCGTGCAGTTGTATGTTTGATGTAGTCGTGGTATGAACCCATCTTGGCTTGGAAATGTTTTCTAAGTTTTTTAGTTTGGATTGGAACTCATTCCATTTCCTGAATGCCATCGGGGGGTGGTTGATCCCATTCCAAATTGTGTAGCCATAACTCTTGAATTAATGTTTTGGCATTGATGACAACTGGCGCTAACCATCCTAATGGATCAAATAGTTTGGCTACTTCTGATAAGATCGTTCTCTTCGTTATTGGTCTATCGACTGATATATCTACCTTGAAACGAAAATGATCTGTATGCGGCGCCCAGTATACTCCAAGCGATTTTTTAACCCATCCTCTGATATTTCCAGTGCTGTTTGATCTTTCAATTCTTTAGGGAGGCTTTCTATTACTGTTTCAGAATTGCTGGGCCATTTTCTCAATGAGAACCCACCAGCTTGAAGCATGTTTATTAGTTCGTGCTGAAGACTGGTAGCTTCTTCTTCTGTGTCGGTTCCAGATAAGATGTCATCCACATAAAAGTCTTTAAGAGCAACTTTGGACGCCGTTGGAAAATTGTCTTCTTCGTCTTTGGCAAGTTTTTGCAACGTTTTTATTGCTAGGTATGGCGCGCATGCTGTACCGTATGCTACTGTTTTTAGTCGAAATTCTTCTATTGGCTTGGTTGGATCAAATCTCCATAGAATTCGTTGATAATCTTGATCTTGTGGGTTGGTGCGAATCTGCCGATACATCTTCTCTATATCAGCAGTGAATACTATGCGATGTTTCCTTCATCGTAGCAGGATGTCAGCCAGATCTTGTTGTAATCGTGGACCCGTATGCATTAGTTCGTTCAAGCTCTTTCCATTTGAGGTTTTACATGATGCATCAAACACCACGCGTAGTTTTGTTGTTGAGCTTGATGGTCGGATGACTGCTTGGTGAGGGATGTAATATTTGCCATTGCCCTGGCCGGATGTTACTTTCTCCATGTGACCCAGGTTAATGTATTCCGCCATAAAGTTGCTGTACTGTTGTGCAAGTTCGCCATCTTTGGAGAGACGCTTCTCTAATTGTAGTAATCTTGCGGCGGCCCGATTTTTTGAGTTACCTAGGTCAGTATCAGCTTTGAACGGAATGTTTACTATGTATCTGCCGTCCCTGTCTCGTTTTACCGTGCGTTCGTATTCTTCTTCACATCCGATGTCTTCTTGACTTAATGGTTTATTTGCCGCAACTTCTTCCATTTCCCAGAACTTAGTTAATTGTTTATCTTCATCTACTCTGCTGACCAGACTTGACACTTGAATGTCGGCTTGAGATGGTTGCTTCACGCTGCCTGACAAAATCCAGCCCAGCTCGGTCTTCTGTCCAAGAATACCGTCTTCTGACTTTTCTAGACCGTCCAGTATGATCTTCCCGTACTCCTCGGCACCGATGATTGCGTCAATTGGTCCAGGAATATCAAAGGTAGGATCAGCAAGGAGCTTGTTTTCGAAGGATTTTGACACGCTGATGTGAAGGTCGTTGTTAGGAAGGGGTTGAGTAACTTTTGAGAGGATGAGAAACGTACTTGTCAGGGAGAATTTGCTTGGAAAGCGAGGTTGTACTTGCACATCAATTTTAGATTTTGATATTTTTGGGTCATCACCACCTAGTCCGGATACCTCTGCATGTATACGTTGTTTTGGGAGTCCTAGCATTTGAGCTGCATGTTCTGTTATGAAACAGGCTTGGGATCCTGGATCGATCAGCACACGAAGATATTCTCCTTCACCAGATACCTTCTTGGTTTTAACTAGTGCTGTCGCTAGTAGTACTGTTCCTTCCTGGGTACCAACGTGAGTGGATAGTTTTGCTGTTGGCGACCATGTTTTCTTTATTGGGATGTGTTGTCCAGACTTTAAAGGTGTAAATTCATTCTGGACGTCACGATAGTGCAGTAGGCTATGGTGTGGGTTGTTGCAGATGGCACATTTGATGGTACTCCAGCATTTCCTGGTGTTATCGTGATTCATGCAAGTTTGGCATAGATTGCTGCTTTTTACGAAATCCATTCTCTGATCCACTGATAGCGTCTTGAACTTCGGGCAACTGTGAATGAAGTGGTCTTCTTGGCAATATTTGCAGATTATTATTCTGTCTTGATATTTTTTATTTTGGTACGGCGTCACCTTCTTCTTAGACTCCCCCATTGCTTCAAGTGATTGGAACCGTTTCTTCAAGAATCGAACTAGATCCGCGTATTCCTGGATATCATTTGGGTTCTCGAGAGATTGCTCGTATAATTTATTTGTCTCTGGATCCCATTTTCTCACCAGAATGCGGATGATTAGTGGACTCCAGGTGTTGGTCGGTACCTTGAAGTTATTGATAGCTTGTAGGCATTCACACGTTGTGTCGTGCAATTGTTTAATTTTTTCCACCGATTCATCTTGGAAGGGTGGGATGTCCAGAATCCTGTCCAGGAGTTTTGACAGGATTAGTCGGTCGTTTTGGTACCGATTTTGTAAGATGTCCCATGCCGTCAAGTAGTTGGCATCTGATATCGTCAGATGCTGTATGATACGACTTGCTTCTCCCTCCAGGTTGGTTTTAAGGTACTGCATTTTCTCTGCATTTGTCAATGACGTGTTAAGATGAACGATTTCGTTGAATAGATCATGGAAGGTGGGCCAGTTGTCGTAGGATCCATTAAAACATGGAATTTTAATTTGTGGTAGCCTAATGGTGTTGCTCGGTGTGGGGTTGTTAGGTACGTCCTTCTGGATTGCTTCGTCCAATTTCTCCATGACCTCATCGTACAGGTCGACACATTTCTTGTGCACCTCGTCTGAAAAGTATTCGTCGTTGTGTTGATCTTCATGTATTAGAATCTCTTCGTTCAATTCGCCTATTGCATCGAATTGCTTATATAACCGTTGTTTGAGGTTTTCATATCTTGATTTGCTTTTATTTTGTAGTAATTCAGCCTTCGTTTGACCGATTACTTCCTTTATTTGTTTGATTTTTATATCTTGCTTCTTCATTCGGTACGCCTGTTGGCTGTTTTGTTGGTTCGACTTCTCTTCTTCTGTCGGCGTTTCTTGCTTAGGGCATTCGTTCAAATATTATTGCGTTTCTTGAACTTGCCTTTTAAGCTGTTCAAAGTAGTTTTGGACGAAGTATGGGTGTGTTGCATCTTTAATTTCCATGAGCTTCTCATGATTGGATTTCACTTTCTCCCAATATTCGTCCAGTTTCTTGTGGTGGCTTTGGATGTACTGCTTTGTCTTCCTTAACTGAGAATCCTTCGCCATGTTTCTTGATAACTTTTTAATTTCTTGTCCCAGTTCATCCTGCATGCGGGCGTATTGATCCAGTTCTTCGGACATGTTGATCTCCTTTTCTTGAACTGTTTTTTGGACGCGAACGAACTGTTGCCGACGCGATCCGAATTACGTAATTACGACTGATGCGTAGGGACTTTCCGCGCGCGTTTGATAAACTGTGTTTGTTAGGTATGGTTTAGTAAGCTAGGTTAAATTGGGTAAATTTCGTAGCCTTGGACCATAGCATAAAAAAATGAGCACTACTGAGAGACCAGACTCAATCTCCCCAACGTCTAAGGTGTCTTACTGGCGTAGTGCAAGTAAATGTAGGTATGATGGAATAGGAACACTACTGGAGACCAGACTCAATCTCCAAATGCCTAAGGTGTCTTACTGGCGTAGTGTGGGTAAGGGGGCTCGACGGACCATGAACAAACTCCGGGCAGGCCAGATGGTTTGTTTTAAGGAATGAGTACAAACACAGGTTTAATACTGATTTTATTAAGAAATTATTTGGGTTTATATACAAAATGTGTCCTAAAAACTATTACAGCGGTGCTAAACATTAATGAATTTTATTGATGTAAGACTGAAATAAACACAACGAATTATGTTGGGCGCACTGGTTTCAAATTGCACATTGAACGCTGGTTCTGCAGAGTTGAAATTCTTCAATCGATACTAGGTGCTACCTGGATTATTGGCAATGCAATTACGAATTTTGCTACGTTTTGTTTTGATGAATTGGAAGTGGCGAAATATTACATACATAAGCGACTTCACAATTTTAATGGAAAGTTACCAACATTTGTATTTTATTTAGGAATTTGGGAATATATTTTTGTTAGCACCTGATAAAAAAGAAAAAAATTGTTTAATGTAATTAAACAGCACCTCCGCCTGGATTTGAACCAGGACCCCTCCAATTTCCGGTTGACTGCTCTCCCATTTGAGCTACAGAGGAAGTGGTAATTTATAGGTTTTATTTGTCACTTCAGGATTTGCAAGCCGAATTTCGAATTAAACAAACCAAATCCTGAAGTGACAAATAAAACCTATAAATTTCCACTACCTCTGTAGCTCAAATGGGAGAGCAGTCAACCGGAAATTGGAGGGGTCCTGGTTCAAATCCAGGCGGAGGTGCTTTTTCCAAAAATTATCCTCACCTGGATTAATTATCATTCGCTTCTTTAGTTGATTCTACATTACTGACGAGTTTACGTAATTAACCATTTTCCCTTGAATTTATTCATCTGTATGAGCTTTTAGCAATAAACATTTAGCGATTCCTAGTTACCAAACTTCCATCTATCCCCAATAGGTGTCACGACGGGTTTGTTTAATTCGAAATTCGGCTTGCAAATCCTGAAGTGACAAATAAAACCTATAAATTTCCACTACCTCTGTAGCTCAAATGGGAGAGCAGTCAACCGGAAATTGGAGGGGTCCTGGTTCAAATCCAGGCGGAGGTGCTTTTTCCAAAAATTATCCTCACCTGGATTAATTATCATTCGCTTCTTTAGTTGATTCTACATTACTGACGAGTTTACGTAATTAACCATTTATCTTGAATTTATTCATCTGTATGAGCTTTTAGCAATAAACATTTAGCGATTCCTAGTTACCAAACTTCCATCTATCCCCAATAGGTGTCACGACGGGTTTGTTTAATTCGAAATTCGGCTTGCAAATCCTGAAGTGACAAATAAAACCTATAAATTTCCACTACCTCTGTAGCTCAAATGGGAGAGCAGTCAACCGGAAATTGGAGGGGTCCTGGTTCAAATCCAGGCGGAGGTGCTTTTTCCAAAAATTATCCTCACCTGGATTAATTATCATTCGCTTCTTTAGTTGATTCTACATTACTGACGAGTTTACGTAATTAACCATTTTCCCTTGAATTTATTCATCTGTATGAGCTTTTAGCAATAAACATTTAGCGATTCCTAGTTACCAAACTTCCATCTATCCCCAATAGGTGTCACGACGGGTTTGTTTAATTCGAAATTCGGCTTGCAAATCGTTAAGTGACAAATAAAACCTATAAATTTCCACTACCTCTGTAGCTCAAATGGGAGAGCAGTCAACCGGAAATTGGAGGGGTCCTGGTTCAAATCCAGGCGGAGGTGCTTTTTCCAAAAATTATCCTCACCTGGATTAATTATCATTCGCTTCTTTAGTTGATTCTACATTACTGACGAGTTTACGTAATTAACCATTTTCCCTTGAATTTATTCATCTGTATGAGCTTTTAGCAATAAACATTTAGCGATTCCTAGTTACCAAACTTCCATCTGTCCCCAATAGGTGTTACGACGGGTTTGTTTAATTCGAAATTCGGCTTGCAAATCCTGAAGTGACAAATAAAACCTATAAATTTCCACTACCTCTGTAGCTCAAATGGGAGAGCAGTCAACCGGAAATTGGAGGGGTCCTGGTTCAAATCCAGGCGGAGGTGCTTTTTCCAAAAATTATCCTCACCTGGATTAATTATCATTCGCTTCTTTAGTTGATTCTACGTTACTGACGAGTTTACGTAATTAACCATCTTCCCTTGAATTTATTCATCTGTATGAGCTTTTAGCAATAAACATTTAGCGATTCCTAGTTACCAAACTTCCATCTATCCCCAATAGGTGTCACGACGGGTTTGTTTAATTCGAAATTCGGCTTGCAAATCCTGAAGTGACAAATAAAACCTATAAATTTCCACTACCTCTGTAGCTCAAATGGGAGAGCAGTCAACCGGAAATTGGAGGGGTCCTGGTTCAAATCCAGGCGGAGGTGCTTTTTCCAAAAATTATCCTCACCTGGATTAATTATCATTCGCTTCTTTAGTTGATTCTACATTACTGACGAGTTTACGTAATTAACCATTTTCCCTTGAATTTATTCATCTGTATGAGCTTTTAGCAATAAACATTTAGCGATTCCTAGTTACCAAACTTCCATCTATCCCCAATAGGTGTCACGACGGGTTTGTTTAATTCGAAATTCGGCTTGCAAATCCTGAAGTGACAAATAAAACCTATAAATTTCCACTACCTCTGTAGCTCAAATGGGAGAGCAGTCAACCGGAAATTGGAGGGGTCCTGGTTCAAATCCAGGCGGAGGTG
Organism: Aphodius sticticus; assembly: GCA_963966075.1. Taxonomy (NCBI): domain Eukaryota; kingdom Metazoa; phylum Arthropoda; class Insecta; order Coleoptera; family Scarabaeidae; genus Aphodius; species Aphodius sticticus. The sequence continues at coordinate 45,378,092 of OZ014506.1, read as the reverse complement.
CTTTTTCCAAAAATTATCCTCACCTGGATTAATTATCATTCGCTTCTTTAGTTGATTCTATATTACTGACGAGTTTACGTAATTAACCATTTTCCCTTGAATTTATTCATCTGTATGAGCTTTTAGCAATAAACATTTAGCGATTCCTAGTTACCAAACTTCCATCTATCCCCAATAGGTGTCACGACGGGTTTGTTTAATTCGAAATTCGGCTTGCAAATCCTGAAGTGACAAATAAAACCTATAAATTTCCACTACCTCTGTAGCTCAAATGGGAGAGCAGTCAACCGGAAATTGGAGGGGTCCTGGTTCAAATCCAGGCGGAGGTGCTTTTTCCAAAAATTATCCTCACCTGGATTAATTATCATTCGCTTCTTTAGTTGATTCTACATTACTGACGAGTTTACGTAATTAACCATTTTCCCTTGAATAATAATAATATTAATAATAATTATTATTATAATGTGTAAACTATACAAATAAATGCTCGGAAACGAATACATACTTGCACACTAATAATTCTATAATTAATCGATTAATGGAATCCACTCTTCCTGTCATTGTTCATATGAAGAAAGTGGTTGGTATTTAGAAATTCGTGCCCGGCCTCTATTTTACGATGATCAGTATCTACTAAATTCATATTGTCTGGTTATGTTGATTTCTCCGCTACTTGAGTTCTGCCGACGATTATATTAATTTCCAGTGAGGCATAAATAGTGATATAATCGATTAAATAAGAATAATCAGGCGTTATATACAATAATTTGGGATAGCGTCCACATGAGTACAAACGGTGCTAGAGAAGAAATAATAACGGTGATATATTTTGGTTACATTATATTGTATGAGGATGCTTAAAAATCTCATTTTTTGTTGTTTTTTGCTATTCAGCGTTATAGCGAATATAGCCAGCATGAAATTTGCGTATTACTTACTCGACAAAAAAGTTATTTTTATCCATGTTATTGACCGCGTAAGAAGCGAATCTGCCGCTCATATGAAAGGCAATCGAACTTCGCTCTCAGTACTCTTATGAAACTAATGATACGTTACCATAAAAAAGTGTGCGTACTCAAGAGTGCTTTGTGTGATACATTCTGTGACAAAACGGGTCGTACTTGTACTGAATGATTTTCATTACATGTCCTGATATCATTCATGCCAACAGTTTGTTTCGGTTGAACTTTGCTGTTGTGGTAATATTATTTAGTGTTATACAGAATGGCTCTTGAGTAAGTGTTAATCGTGAAGAATAACTAATATCTTTACTTTTTTGTTAAATAACTTATAGTCTAACTTAAAAGGTGTTGCCCTTTTGGTCAAATTAATAGTTAGCTGCATGAGCAAATTCTATTTCATCGCTCGTACTGCATTAAAAAAATTTAGCCAGGATTTGACAGATATTTTGATTCCAATGGCAGTAGGTAGTGTAAAACGCTGATGGACAATGGCTACTGCCAATAGAATCAAAATTTCTGTCAAATCCTGGCTAAATAGTTTTATTATAATGCACACACGACCGATCTCGATCAAATAGAATCACATGCAGCTAAACTTTTAATTTTATATATAGTATGATAAAGTCATGTGCCTAGCCACATCAGATTTTTTTATACGTAGTATGACAAAGTATTGTAACCGTGTCGGAATAAAGTTTTGAGATTTTAACGTGTGTGTATGTACTATGTACCCGTTTCTTTTTGTGGCAACGATTCCGGAGAAACTACTAAAGGTATCGAGACGAACTTCAGATTTAGAAATTTCATGACTACAGTCAGAGCTGAAAAAACTTTTGTTTAAAATGGTGCATAGGAAGTAGATGTTTACTCTTAAGATTTTTCAACAATTTTGCAAATGATCCGCCATTTCTGTAATTTCATCAAAATAGCTAAATAACAAATACAGGAATACAGGAAATTTAGTTTAATTTATGTCTATGACATTTTTGGTAAAATTAATAGGTTTGTTACGTGAGCAAAATCTATTTGATAGAGATCGGTCGTGTCTGCGTTAAAACTAGTTATCCAGGATTTGACAGATATTTAGATTATATTGACAGTATGGTCCAAACATTGACATTGACACTGCTATATAGTATGATAAAGTCATGTGCCTAGCCACATCAGAGTTTTAATGTTCATATACTTATTGCATTTGTAGAAGTTACACGCCCCTATTTTCAACACATTTATTCACATAGGCGCAAATGGTGCACACGATATAGGTCATTAGGTTCATCTTAAAGGGAAAAGTAAAATTTGTACATTTCATACATAGTAGTGACTATCGAATGACCTGAGTTTTTCTCTTCAAAATAGATGAAGAAAGATTTTAATACAGTATTTCACATACAAATTAACACTATTTTTTATTATTACTATTGGGCAAAACATGTTATCAACAAAATCACAGGTCAGCCGAAAACTACTCTTTCTCTGAACATTTGTTTAAAATTTCACGTCCCTAAGTTCAGGAAGAAGGTCATTTATGCTAGACCTTTTTCTTTCTCTGTACATGCCCAAACTAGCCGGGCTTTGACTACGATTTTTTTTATTCTTATATACAGGATTCATGGTTTCCTACAAAACTTTATTGCGTTTGCACAAGATGTGCAATGTCTCCCAAAGGCTTGATGCACACTGCATCACGTTACAAACCCGCTCTAATTAAATTTACAATAACTCTTAAAATATTTCGAATATAGTTTACTCTATGCACAATTATTTTAAATGTGTCTCAACTGTTTTTCGACCGACAAAATGTTTTTCAGTCAAAATTCACCCATAATTATCTTCATTTATGAGTGTGTGTGTTGTCTAGTAAGGCGTCTGTGTAGCTCAGTGAACACACCAATAGATTTTCTGGCTGAAAAATACTGTATCCAGAAGTATAGAATATGGTGACATACAGGGGGTATATTTTTGTATTTTATCTTAAAATTAATTAAAATATTTTATCTAAATATTAAGTAATATCCTGTGTGCTAGAATATAAAAATTCTAGGTCTAGATATTTGACCTACGCTAGAAGAAACAATGGTTCTAGTCTCTGAAGAAATCTTCGATTTCTTCAGAGACTTTCTTCACTGAATGAGAAAATGTCATTAATTGTGACAACTTTAAATGACCAAATAAATTAGATATATTATTAAATGCTTTATACTACAACTAAATCCAGGGCTGTGGAGTCGGCAAAAAAACATTCGACTCCGACTCTGACTCCAGATATTTTTCGTAGACCCCGACACCGGTTCTGACTGTCCGGCAAAATCGAATATCTTACGGCGTATGTAAAAAGTACTTGCCTGTGTACTAAAAAGTACACTTTTCCGCATTTTTTTTATAAAGAAAATTAATTTCTTTTTTTTTTTAATTTTTAAAAACTTACAGCCGTTTGAGACAAACAAAAATTAACAAAAATAAAATACAAATCACACAATGCGAGAACGAAAAAAGAACACAATCAATACCCATTACAACAATAAAAAATAACTAGAAACATTTTGAATAAAAAGTTTGCAAAACTTTGTTACATTCGTTTGTTTTGCCGATGATGTTATATTCCAAAAAACAACATGAAACACTATTTATTCAATAGTTCTCCAGAGTAGCTGGTTTGAAATAATAGCTCTTTAGAATAGTCGTTTTGTCACTGTATATATCTTCCACAGCACTCTCGATTCACATGCATCGCAGGTAGGCAAGGCTCGCGCCATTTGCCGTTGCTCAAGTGGTCTGCGGTCTATGCGACGACGCCCTGCCATAATGGATAGCTCAAAACAAACCGACTGCTCAAATTACTATGCCGGACCCAGGATGATTAATTGCCTATTAAAATATAGACTTCTATGGAGGCAAAGCCTCTCTTATCTGCTTGGAATCGTCCCAGTCTAGGACCTTAATAGCTCATCAACAAACCCGTGGAGGTATTCATTGTTTTATTGGTGGACAGCTAGAGACGTTATGTAATGGGATATTGGTACATTGCAACGTCACGTCGTGGGGATGTCAATGGAGAATAATTGAATTGTGTTTCTATATTACTGCGTTTATATAATAGATCTATTTGACAATCCAACGATGTCGTTTATATCTAGTAAGATTATACATTCAACGAATTATTGAACATTAATCAATAACCATGACATTTTCAGTTATTTCAGATAATAAAAATTGCTGGAAAAGAACTACGTGATAGACCAAGAATGTCGTAAAACGCCCGATGATGACGACAATTTACCAATAGTAATACCTTCAAACGAAAGAACGGATCCATCATTGACAGCATCACGTTCGTCCAAGCTACAGCACAAAAATCTACTGATGTTTTGTTGATATTCCCTACATTCTGCAGGCAGAACTCTGCCTTCTTCTGAAACAAAAATCTACTGTAGCTGATATTCCCTGATAAGACTACAAAATATGATTTTGTTTTCATAAAAAATTAGAAAATTAGAATTAAAGAATTTTTTATATTATAATAAATTTTCGTGAAAATTTAAATTTTTTGGATTATAACACCTTTTGCCTCACAAACTAAACAAAATGATCAAAATGTAATAAAATCTTTGAGCAAGGTTCGGAGACAAAAGCCATTGTCAGATGGAATTACAATTCCGCTTTTTATGTCAATCATCACATTTTTCCAAATTTACGAAGTTTTAATTATTATTTATTAAAATCATTTCTAAAACGCTTAACAAATGTAACAATTCAGTTTTTGTCACCACAAAAAGTAGTATACATATAGTTTAAAAATTAAATTGCAGTTCTAATAAGTTTTGTAAGAATTGTCTCGCAAAAGAATATCGCTGCGCTGCGAGTTCAACTCTGACCGAAGGCAACCGCAATTGTGGTTAGTTCGCCAGATGTCCGGGCAAGTCATTCGGCAGCACCGCGTAGTCGCTGAGTTTTGGTGGAAACAAAAGCTGAAGTGGATAGCGGGGAGCGATGCGAGCACTTGTTCGGCTTGAATACATGGACGTTGCGTATGTTTACAAATTATCATCCTATTCACATTAACTTACAAATTGTGATTTTAGTGCTCATAAGTACGTGTAGTGATTGTTAAATTATTGAACTTTATTGACAAATTCTATTGTTCACTTGAATTACTAAAATTTATTGTGAAGTCGAAGCTGGAAGATAGTCTGGCCAATATTATAATTATGCTCCGAATATTTCTTACAATTGCCATAAACAATACCAGGAGAGGAGTTTTTCAAAATTGAAATTAATCAAAAATTATGTAAGATCAACATTTGTAAACTGAACAATACACAATAATATAGTTCTTTAGAATTACTGTATATTTTCAGTATTTTAAATTGAAATACCTAAATAAGGGGGCGGCGAAATTTTCGTCCGCCCCGGGCGGCTGACACCCACGCTACGCCACTGTACCAGATACCCATGACAATGGTACTTGCGGCGTTGGTTTGGCGATAGATAAATGACAGCAAATTATCCAAGAAAACTCTTGGCACGCGTATTCCTGGCACGTTCCTTTTCTTACTATATATACAGTTAGATAACTTACAAGTTAGCTAAAATGCTGACGCTGTCTATATACCTTCTTAAGGCGACCAGAATATGATAGAGGCAAAGCTAACGAAAAATCGGAGAACGGGAAAATCGATTTTTTTACAGATTTTTCTATTAAGAAGCATTATAGTTTTGTTGTGACAGGAAGGTGTTTTTTAGATCATTTAAATTTTGTTGTGTATTTCTCGTAAAATAATGTAAAAATCTGTATGTCTTTAATTAGATTACGTCAGAGATGCCTTAACAACATACGTTATGTACACACAAAAATATGGAGTTTTACGTGCAAATTTTCTCCGTAAAATGTTAATGTAGGTATGTATAATGAATGATAGACGGAATGTTCTACACATTGTCCAACATATTTTATATTTTCCAGCAATAAGACATCGATGCGTTATAGTCAATTTTATAAAATACGATTTGTTCAAAATTTGTTTTAAAACTAATACCGTTATACACAGCTCAACAGCTGTAGTATTTGGTAGGTCTGACATCGCTTTATTGTATTAATATTCGTAAGCATTATTAATAAATGCAAGAATTATCAATAAATTAGCATCAGTGACATTACCATTATCTTGAATCATCTCGCAACTTTCATCCCCGGTAATCTATCAATCGCAAAAGTACAAGCGCAAAACACGCCTTGTTAAGAGTTTGCGATCTCTTCTAAACCGTGCGCTGTCAGATTAAGAGATACATGCGCATTAGCCTGCAGATTTGTGTGAGTTAGTAAGTGACTGTGTATGTATGTGTGTGGATTAGGAATTAACCTGAAAGTCATGCGTTCGCCATGCATCAAGTCATTACGGTGGTATTTTTCCGACGTTTGCGAGAAACGTTAGAGCTTAACAAACAGACCCAAACAGACGTTTGGCGCACGTACCGCTGCAACAGCTGCTGAACTTTCCTGTGTGTACTGCCCGTGGGTCGGTTTGGGTCGGACGCAGGTTGAGTCGCATTCCTCTTCCCAGATATTTGCCCGCGTGTCGGCGTTAATAAGAAAATTGTACCATTATTATGCAAATAGAGATATATGGGCTTTGTTGTATGGTGTGTGTTGGCTCGAACTCGAAAGAAAGAAATGTTACGGAATTCGTTATGTAATGGTTATATGGAGAATTACGCGGCGTTACGTTGTCGGGAACAGTTAGCCGAATGCCACCATGACATATCTTTTTTTGTTTAGTCGTTGAGATGGATTGGAATATGCAAAGTAAAGATCCTACAAATTGACGCTTCATAAATTAAACCCACCGGAAAATGCTGTGTTCATGTTCAGATGCTCGTAGAATTATGTTAAATGTTAAATAGAAAATGTTAAATTATGTGATTTTAACATTACTCCGCATTACTTAAGAACAATTAGTTTTCATTTTTACGTTTAGCTCTTGTTTTATAGTTTACGTGGACACTAATATATTATGAACAACTGTAACAAATCTGCCGTTTCTCGATATACTTCAAACTTCTCTCTGTTGACATGTTTAATATCAAGTGAACATTTATCAGTATTTAAATGACGCATATTTATGCGCATATTCCAGCTCTGGCCAAAATAGAGTATTAAGAATTACAACAATTAAGTAGTATTAAGTATTACAACAATTATTTACTAACATGTGGGAGAATGACGCTAGTGCTAGAGCGTTGGTCTATAGACTGGGAGGTCTATCTTCAAATCCAGGACATCTTTCGGAAGAGACGCGATTGGTCTCTGGGCCATTGGTCCCAGAAATCAGTTCAGAAGCTCCTATCACCGTAACACCATCCCTAAAACGCACCTTTCTATGTATCTGTATTCCGTATTTCTGTATTTTCTTCTGTATTCTTCTGTATTCTGTATTTCTTTGTATTCTGGTGTCACTGTTCATTGCTTACAAAGAAGATTGTTCTAGATTAGATCTACATCCTCTAGACTTGTACAACAATGGACCGACAGGCACCGACTCGACGGCAAACTACTGACAAACGCGATCAATTTCGATCAGTGGAACACATCGTTCAAATGCTGCAGGCATCCAAGAATATTAGAATCTTACAAGGATTGCTCAATCTGTATCTTTCAATGTTACTAGCGGTATGACGTCACGCGCATTCATTGTCAAATTGTCGGGACACACGAAACAATGATCGGACCATTTCGCCGAGTCGGCGTACCGGGTTGCCTACCCAGATTTGTTTAAACTGTCACACCGGACACGTAAAAGTGCGGGAATTTCAAACAGACCAATCAAAGCTCAATAATACAGTTTGTGATTGTCATTATCTGAAACGTCAAAAGCAGACCTTAAGGGTGGAATTCAGAGACACAAATTGAGTGACACTCATACTACACTCACACTACAAATGACAAGTTGCACTCAATTTGGAATTCACAAACCTTACTCACAAATATTACACTAGACTAACCCTTAAACATAACTCAATATTGCTTGGCATTTGAGTCAGGTTGTAGTGAAGCACATAGTGCACTCAATTGCGACTTTTTCGTATTGTTTTCCAATTTTGATCATTATGGATGACTTTGACGATTACATTAATTACGTTCAAAATGATCTTCATGAATATGCTCGCATACCTAGGTAAGTACCACAGGTAAGTACAGAACGTTTTTGTTATTATAAGTATGTTAAAAACATAACCTAATAATGCAGTTTATAGGTTAATTTTAAGGGATATTGGTAATCCCTTAGAATTATATAATAATTCGCAGCTACTACAGAGGTATAGATTTGGAAGGGACACCATCCAAAACATACTAATGCCATTAGTATATCCTGCACATCCCAATGGTAGTCGAGGCCTGCCAATACCTACAATAGTCAAACTATGTGCGGCATTGCGATTTTATGCTACCGGAACCTATCAGCTAATTTTACATTGTAACTAAAAAAGTAATCAATAATTGTGTTATGTATGTATATTTTCAGAGAATTTGCGGAGATTTATACGAGATAAGTCAATCGTCTTGTTGCCGTATTGTCATGGAGGTTTCAGAAATCCTCAGCACAAATTTCAACAGATTTGTTAAATTTCCTAGAAGTCAAAACCTTGTATCGAATCGGCAAAAATTTTATAATATGGCTCACTTTCCTGGTGTAACAGGATGTATAGATGGTACACACATCGAAATTAGGAACCCTGATGGGGAACGACCTGAAGTGTACCGGAACATGAGAGGCTGGATGTCTTTGAATGTCCAAGTTGTAGCTGGTCCGTCATTGGAAATATTGGACATCGTAACCAGGTGGCCAGGTTCCGCTCATGATAGCCGTATATTTAATAATAGCGTTGTTAAATTAAGATTTGAAGAAGGGCAAGTTCCGGGGCTTCTGTTAGGGGACAGTGCTTATTCTCAAACAAGGCACGTATATACACCAGTGCCTATCCCGAACACTGCACCGGAACGTCGCTATGATGCCGCGCACATCAGGACGAGGAATGTTGTCGAGAGAACATTCGGTATTTGGAAGGCAAGGTTTCGCTGCTTAATCAGGACTTTAGGCCACAAGCTGCGAAACACCACCCGAATAATTACCGCTACAGCAGTTCTGCACAACATTGCCGTTCAGACAGATGAAGATTTTAACGACTTTGAAGGTGTGGAAGAACGCCATGTTCCACAGCCAGAACCACAAGGTCCATAAGAGGAAATGTTATTAGAGTGACATTTATAGCAAGGCACTTTACTCGATAAGTTGTTTTAATCATATTTAGTTTTATCAGCAATAAAATAAGTATATTTTATCCACAATACTGCATTTTATTTCTACCATTTTTTAACGTTAATGACAGCTGTTCTAATTAACACTCACAAAGCAATGCTTGTTACTGCTGTGATCATTTTGATATCTTGCGACACTGCTTTGACTTTTTGACTAGTTCAAACTGCATGGTTTTCTCTTCGCCGGTCATATTGCGTTGACTCGCCATTGTAAATTCGTAAACAAACCCAACAAACGTGCTGCGCTCCAAGCTGCGCTCTGCGTATTGAAACCATCGAGCTTATATGACTAGAGGGAGCGTGCCAGGCTTTGTTTGTGGCCAAAGATAATAAGGTCGAAAGTCGTACATAATCTCGTTCCCAATGTAACGCACCAATGAGCGGTCAGATTAAACTGGCGGCTATATGTCAAATTTGAATTAGGCAGCCGCGTATGGCGTAAATGGTGTAGTGTAGATCTAACCTCACAAAATAAAAATCCTTTTGAATGTACATAAATTTGCCATCCAAGAGCAATTAATTCGCTATTCCAGTTCTCTGCAAAAATCTTTTTGAGTGACATTTGTTCAACTTTTATATAGTAGCAACAGAATCCACTTTTTTTATAGGTTTGGACAAAATGTATTCTCGCGTATAAGATTTTATTTCTTTCTGTACATGTTTGTTTATTTTCTTTAATAGGAATATGGGGAATAAACTACAAGCAAAATGCAACTTATAATAGGAAAATATTTTATTTGAACCAAATTTAACTACTGGTTTTTAAACAAAATGGTGTTGGTGTAAGAAATTTGAACTCTTTTTTCTGATTCTAATAACATGGTATTACACAAATAATGTTGATAAATTGCACAGTTTTTGTCTTAATCGCATCTTGTAACGAGACAATTGGCGAATTCGAGCAGTTTTCTGGCTTATAGTAGTTCTTGCTAATGCTAAAACTGCCCGTGCTTGAAGAGACGAAGATAAGTCTGAACTATGTATATCACCCATATATCGAGGATTGTACCTACAATAAAATAACGTTAAAATATACCTAAAACAATTAGTTACATGTTACATAAATTTTCTCCTTTTTTTGGCGGTGCTGAAGAATGTTCCGTTGGTGTTGCGCTGTGTGACACGTTCAAACCTCGTAGTCGTGGCAGTGATTGTTGATTCTGTGTGTCCGTGGTGTGTCCACTAGTTTCTGCTACAAGTGCATCTTCTGCATCACCTATGTCCTATACTATCTGTGTCCGTATTTTCATTTGGTAGCTCACTCATAACAAAAATACTTGGCACCATACTACAGGAGAGATATGGTCTTCCGTCTTTTCCCAGTTTATAATCGCTATTAGAAAAGTGTCTTGAACACAACACAGTTGTTTTAAAAACCCAAATTTTTATAGATATAGCTTCAATCCGAGCTTGTTTTGAGCATAGTTTTGAGTCCTGAACTGTTGGAAATCTACGAGAAGGTATATATTATAATTTAATATTACTGTATTGCGGTAATAAAGGTCATACCTGTGACACGTTATATTTTTTGATGCTGCCCACATGCTGCCTTTTTACAAAAGCAGCAGTTTCGCCCCATTGTTGCCTCTTAACCATCCAAGGTTACCATCTACATGCATCTCCATAGGTAAACAAACTCATAACCTCGATGTAAACAAATGTTCAAAATAATGGCGGTATCTAGCTTCTGTACGCATGCGCGCACAATGTGCACGAGAATCTGTACGAAATTCGACCTTATTGACCAAGGTATGTTAGGCCAAAACAAGCCAATGCATTGGGATAGGCCGTACTCCGTCTAGTTATAGATGGTCTAAGATTGAAACTGTATTCTTTTGACAGACGTGTGACAGACCAACATTTGACCATTTGGTAGATGCAATTCTATTAAACGTCTACTTCACTCATACTAACATGAGGCACTCTTTTCTGCTGTTTTTGAATACAAAATGCAGTGTGAGTTTAGGGTCGACTAGGATTCTCCTAAGTTGAGTTAGGTACTAGTAGAGATTGAGATTAGTGTGAGTTAGAGTATAGGTCTGTTTATGAATTCCACCCTAAAAAAACACATATGACATTTGAAGCTTGAAATGTTTGTATTGCTGTAACCCAGGGATGATGACGTGATATTGTCCATTGTCAAAAACCTAAAAACATCGATTGAGCAATCCTTGTAGATCATTGTAGCTTTAGTATTTTGGGCACGCATCGGCACGGTAACCCCATGTCAAAACTTTTGTGGATATAAATCAAATTGCTGGCGAAGTATGTAATGTTGTAGTTAGTTATTTATTGTTCCTTACGGGGACAACAAAGTGAAATTAGGCACTTATATTCTGAACAATTTTAGTTGTGTAGCATTTACTTTGACCGTATTTGTTGACCTATGAAGTCTAAACTTTGACAGTATCTGTCAACCTACAAACTTTTTCCGGTTTCAACAGATTTACTCTTCGCGGTATTCTTGCCTACATCTAAATTCAAATTTCTCAAATGCTGATTCCATCATGCAGTCGAGTTTGAATTATTGCCTTCTAATAAAATTCATTCGGCAATTTTTTTACTTACGTCAAAATTCAAGATGACATTTATGTGACACGACAAACGTACTGACATATTACGAAGCCAAGTTTAATTAGTGCAAATTTAAGTGTCCCCGTTTTTTATGCTCACGATGATAGTACATCATCTAATCACCGACTAACGTTCATTTTCTATTATAAATGTCAACTGAGAGAAAAATCATTTTAAAGTACGTCCAAAAATCGGCAAACATGTGAAATTACACTGACATTACCAAAGTGGCTTTCAACAAAAAGTCTAAAAAAAAATAATACGAAACTAATCTCTCGTAAATATCTCAATTACCCACCCAGGCGGGCGACTTAATTTATCTGTTTGCACATAAATACGAAACATCACACAGGAGCAAAATAAAACGCGACGTAAAAAAACATATCTACCGAGCAGCAGCAGGCAACAGCATGCGGAGGGTCCCGATTACTCATCCGTGTCTACAATTAACTCAATTTGTACTACAGATCGTTACTCCTTTCCGCTCCATCAGGACGATTACCGGATGATTTTCAGACATGGGAAAAAAGTCGTTTCTCCTCCCTTTTCTTTGCATTTGTTTCCAGGAGTAGCTCGCTAGGCACGTGTCCATGTTTTACGCAGTATGCGGTATTGTAGGTATACCTAGCGTGGCAACAGATGTGTCAGATTTATGTTGATACCAGACGCAGACGGCTAACAATGAAAACAATCGAGAGACGCCGCTGTTAGTATTCCGTACGGACTTGGGCAGGATATCCTGACGGTGCGATGAGGCCGAAATTGATGTCGTTGATGCGTTTCCGGTGCGAAGACAACTTGAATCCATTGTTGTGTCGTCAGTGTGGAATGGTGATATCAACGACCAGGCTTAACAATATCAGAGGTGATGGTTTATTATGATGCGGTGCGCACCAGAATTAATTCACTGAACCAAACAAAGCATTGTTTTGTAAGTTTTTTTTTAAGTATTGCTCAAAATGTGTTTTGTTTTTTACATTCAATCGTTAAAGAAATAATCGGACACTGTATTAGTAATATGTATATCGATGTTCACGAACTTTTTAAATATGGCATCGTTGGCTTACTTTTTCCGCACATTGTAAAGAAATTCTTGGCAAGCCCCCTTATTTTGAAACCAAACAGCTTATTATTATACCGGAAAACCAAAATGGTACAGTGGTCTAAGTAAACCTTATCTACTTTCATATTTTTTTTTACCCACAGTTGTAAAAAGTTGCTAAAAGTTAACCGGATGAATAAAAAAAGATGTGGGGAATCTTTTCTGGAGCTTGAAACGCTTGTAGAACCAACCGTATTTAAACGGCATGCCAACTACAGGGATGTAATCGGTATATCAGAAAGGCTGCTGATCACATTAAAGTAATTTTTTTTGTTTTTGTTTCATTATACAGGATTTCCCCCAAATATCGCGTCATTTTGTCAATTAAGTCAAGTTCGGAAAAAAACCGCCTAAACCGGCGGATTACAACAGACTAGGCTGAATCATCAAAAAATAACAGTGTCGATGAGCCCCGTTTCTTAAATGAACATTCGCCTAACCGAGGCAGTCTTATTTATTGGCCCCATCGACCCCTGTGATTTTTTGTTATGGGGGGACGAAAAAAGTCTGGTCTACAATACGCTTATCCACACGGAAGAAGAACTGCTTCTGGCATTATTATATGTATGGGGTCTGAATATCCCAAATAACCGTAAACTTATGTATAAAACAGTTTTTTTTAATATCCGAGAAATAAATGATTCCAGACTATTGCTTTTTGATTCAGCATGGTGTCTAAACGGTCCACTTCCTGACATGAGGCATGTTTAGGTGCCCCCTACAATCCTTATCAGTTTGTTGCAGTCATTATGGAACAGTATGTATATGAAATTTGATATTTCGTGCGCAAGCATATATTTCTTTTTATAGAGAGGGCAAATACTCCCCCCCCCTCGCAAATTCTTAATAAAACCATATATTAATAAAAACGAAATAATAAAAGTCACGAAACAATGACAATTACAAAACAACTTCTTCTTTTTTAATACAACGGTTGCTGTTGGAAATAAATAACGAACTTAATAGTAATAATCGACTGATTAATTTGTTATTAACTCGAAAGACACAATAAAAGTAAGGGGCCATGAAGCAGTGCCTCCTTACAATTTCATGAGTAAAGAACTATAGAGACCTGCAATTTTTAATCAGATATGACCAGAAGTTGTGCATAAAAAACGTACTTCTCAATTTCACATGTAACGTAAAATTCTGCCAAAGTGTCTCTTTTTATCGAATTTCGTTTTTAGTTGGCAAAAGTATCTAAATATGTAATTTAAATTTGGTACTCTCATAATGTTGACGTAACAGTGGTTGTTATGCAATTTTAGTTGAAAACAATGAAAAAAAATCTATTGAAATGAATTCGCGATAAGCAGTTATTAGTTATACTTATTTGATATTGTTGTATATTATTGTAGATTAAAGATTTTTAAGAATATTCCTAAAAATAACAACAGTTTTGATTGTAGATCACATCTGTAAATTGTCTTCTGTAGCATAATTAAAAATTGTGTGACAATATTATTACTTTTATAACATTCTTCTATGTGGTACAATTAAATAATTAGTATTCCTTGGAGAAATCGAACACACTGTGCGCAGGCGTTTCATGGTCCATAGCATAGAAACAGGCCCAATTATATTTAAAAGCAACTATACATATTTCTTTGGCCTAGCGTCTAGACGATCAAGCCGTTTGATCGAGCGCTATCGCTCTCAATTCCGAAATAGTCGCGATGTCCAGGTGGACGAACAAGTTCTGGAATGCGATTATTTTATATGGAATAATCGCATACAACATATCTCGGGGTTAGTTTCATTGTTGAGACCAGTTGTCGGATTTTTTTATTTTACCTGTGAACGAATGACGTATAGTCGCAATACTTTTTAAATTGAATAGTCGCTTCCAAACAGTGGGCTGAATAGTTGCTTATCGCAAGGCAACTGGTCACTTCGCGTTAGTTTCACCCTTCTACGATAGGAAAAAATGATATCTGTAGTATAAATATCTACATATTTACATGTCTCATTTTTTCATGTAGGTATTGCTCCATTGGATGTTCCTGAAGAACAAACATAATAGTTTGCTGGAAGGTACTCAATTTTATAATAAATTAAAATAAAAGTCTGAATGAGATTATACAATTGTCGAAATGTACCCCTGCCCAATTATATACCCAATTTGGCACATTTGGACAGATGCATATGAAGAGAAATCGGTTTCGTCGCATATTGATAAATTTTCGATAATATTTTGATATTAACCTCCCCTAGGTTTTAAAAGTAGCGTTTAAACATTAAATAAACCTTAAATACCAATTTGATTGATGTGTGTGTAACGGGTCATTATAAATGATAGTAGTCGAAATAGGCGGGGAAACCAATTGTAAAAATTTGTGTTTGCAGCTCCATAAAAATAAATACCGCTGTTGTTATACAATTTGTTATATTGGTTGCATAATCTTGTGCAAGTTCGATACTTGTTTCAGTTAAGCGGTACAAATGTAGTAACATGGGCATAGCCTACGTCGACTACAATCATTTATAATAACCCTGTATGTGTAGTATGCATAACGACGAGTATGGCCCTATGTCCACCATACAACAAAAGCACTTATATAAGCACTTCTTGAAGCACTTATATGTTTTTCTAGTGATGTATGTGTGTGTGTGTGTCTGTATGTGCGCACTATTGGCCAATGCAATTTTCAACAAATGACAGCAAGTAGGAACTTGTGAAAAGTCAAACTTGATAAGGAAAGTTTATGTTTAAAGAGAAATTAAGCTTTACGAGTTTTTGTCAGACATGTCCATCTTTCTTTAATTATCTATATTCTAAGTATTTTTTTTCCAAACGGGGTCCTCCAATCAACACACAGATGAATAGCAAAATTTGCCGCCAGTCCTTTGGTCGCGCCATGCCAGAGAAAGCTTGCACATATTAGGGATTTGTCGGGTTTATTATTGGTTTTGTGCGGTGCGATCGCGGGTACAGATTGCGCGACGCGGTCGGCCCGCGTAAATTATAAACCGCGAAAAGGTTTCCTTATTAGACGGACGATCATGAGGTGTTTTCTCACGAATTCTGTGGACACTTCCGCCTGCATTTCTAATGCGCATAGATTAACCGCACCGATTGCATCTCTCCAAGCAGAAGGAAATCCTCGATTGTCATGCTTTGTCTCCGTTCATAGTTCATACTGAACCTATCCGAGATATTGACGTAACTTTACATTTTTATAATATGTCAGGGGACTATTTTACATATTGTACATTGCTACTTCCAACGGTTACACGATATAGGTGTTCATCTCAAACCATGTATCTTGTTATTACTGGTGACTGCAATGTCATAGATCAAAGTTTATAATACAGAAAATTGTGAGGTACCTACTACAGAAAATGGAAAAAATTTGACTTTATCAAACACACGTTTTCACATCAATAGACCGGTCTAGTCTTGGAAAAAAAGTCACAAGACTATCAAAGTCCGATCGATTTGAACTTATAAACGTTATATCATGTCAAGTGAACATTGAATTGTCAATACCGACACGTATAAGCCTCCTGGTTAATCAGCTGATACATTATGGTCGGGGGAATCCCAACAAGAAAGTTATTATACAAGGTCAGAATATTATGAACGCTGTCATATTCATCACTATCCATCAGTCTTAAATATCCAACAAACTGTTGACTAAAGCGCTATTGAAATATGGCGTCTAAATCTGTCCCATCTCTCCTTCCTGAAAATCTATAAGGATTTATCTATTTATTTACTGTCTTTATTCACTAAATCAATGTTTTCAAATATTATTACATTTAGGGGTGGTTATCCTTTTGAGGGTAGTTGTATCTTCATCTGGGGTTGTAACAGAGACATCCCGAAGGAATTACGACGCTCACAACGCCAACGGGTCATACAGTTTATTTAGTATATTGGTTACAATGTTCTTTCTTGAAACATAATAGAAACATGTTGCATCTTAAATTATGACATTCGAAAGCTGCAGACTTACGATTAACCTCCCTGGTGGCCGAGTTTATGATTGTTGTTGTTTAGTTGATCATAATACATCGTTCCAAAAACATCAGTCTCGTATAAGGCCCTCAAATTTGAATACAGTCATCAAGACAATCAAAGGATCCATCAAAATCAGCAGGAAAAAAAGAAAGTCAAAAACAAATGTCGAAATCGAATATCAGATCAGTCATACTCAACCTATGTGCCACATTGTACGGTTTTGGTATACTAGTATTGTACATAATAATCTGGTACGGATATTCTGGTAATTTTGGTATGGAACATTCTACTTAATATATAATGTCATATATGTGCAAATTTTGCTCAAAATATTTTTCAAATGTTTCTCCTGCAAAATTCACCTACTTTTGACTATGTTGTGTCACTATACCTACATAGCAAACTAGCGATAAGATTCATGATTGATAAAAGTAACTATTATTATCACGGCAATATTCATGAAAAAATCAATGTGTAGGTGGGTTGAGAAATCTGAAGAAATAAGAAATTTCTGAATTAGAAAATTTCATTATCTGTGACAACTAATAGAACTATTTAATTTTTATCTAGAATAAAAACAATGCTAAGTAATCGTTTACAGGATATTTTATATTTTTCTTAATTATATTTCTCAATTTTAGTTCAATTTATTTAGGATTATGATTTGTATGTGGTAGTACTTAATTATATGATGGAGTTCAATAAATATTAATATAACTACTTATTACAATATGTTTAAATATTTATTACTGGTGAATTATATTGATTTTTTCCTGCTAAAAATCAAAGAACTGCTTAACCGGTTTTTGGGAAATTTGGAATTTGAAAATTTTTTTCTAAAAACGGTTTTTGTATAAATCCTAGTGACAAATCGTTATTATGAATTACGAATATTTATGAAGGATTGATTCACCATGGAATTTTATTACACATTATTATTACATTATTTTACATTATTTATTACACATTATTGAAGAATTAGATAGTTTTGTCATTAAATGTATATACGTATCTTACTGAAATGACTAATGGTTAACATTTGATATTCACATTATGGTGTAATTTGGAATCATATATTTAACAATTGAGTTTTTGAAATGTTGACTATTTTAATAATATAATAATTCCATTTAATGAATATGAAAATATTGACAAACTATTGATCATAACTCGAAATCAAAAGACGTGGGCTGTTTCCGAGTTTTCGCCGTTTTATATGTATCTTTAGAATGGTAACCGACTTCTATACTGCCTATAGTAACATCTGAAGTTACCAATCCTGGTTCAAAAGAATTTTTATATTTATATCAATTTGTTCTTATTTTGGTGTCCAAATAGCGCCATTGAAATGACATTAAAATTTCTTGACCCTGTATACCGTATATGATAGAAATTTGTTGAATGTGCATGTAATCGTTTTTATAGTAATGTCTTCATCAGTACAGAATGAATATCAATTCACAATGACAATTCCCAAGTACACCAAAGAAGACGATACAATATAAACATTAAACATCACCAGAGACACTTAGATTAATACGTTCCTGCTTATTTACGACCACCGTTTTTAAAGCGCAACTTGCGCCGAGATGGCACTTCCTCCTGCCACAGCTCTCACAATTTATGAGCTTATAAATTTTTATCCGCATTTGCCACGTCTCGCGTACCTGTCAGGTGCGACATCGTGATATATCAGCTTGAAGGTGTGAACCGCAACAAGAATTTACTGAACCCAATAGAACGCGCACGCGCCGAACTTTTTACCAATGACCCCGACCGGAACATACGGGGTGCCGCAGGGTACGCCACCCGGGCCGCTAGTATTCACATACCAGTAAATCTATTGCCTTAAAGGGCGATTTTCGCAGACCGTTAGGCAAACATCGTAGTGATATTTATGGCCAGGTGTTAATGAAACACTGTAATATTCCCAGAAGGAATCCAAACACAAGTTACGAAACGAGCAAATAGGTACTCATGCTCGACTATGTTTGTTTCTAGGAATACTTAGCGTATATAATTGGAAGATGGATTAACATTTTTGACATCTTAACATTATGTATTGATGATTTTTCATATAACTTGGCTTAGTCGGGCAACCGTAATTTTCTAGAAACGCAAAAACAATGTACAATATAATGGATTTTCAGATTTTAATTTATTTGCTTATCTGTAAATATCTTTATTGTATATTTATTGGTTTGTAACATATCATATCATATTAAATATATCAAAGTTAGATAACATATTTCTATACAACATATAGGTACCTACTACCAAATATACTAGTAGATTTTGAAAAGTAATGTGGAGTATAAGTGCAAATTGGTGGTACAAGGCTTAGCGTACTCTTTTTGGGGAACCACGTCGTTCCCATTTAATTGCAAAAGAAAACCACAGAAAACATGACAGTGCTGTGGCTAAGTCAATAAAAAACACATGGATACTTTGTACTTTATCATACGTAGTATGTATTATTTTATCATACGTAGTATGTAAAGTATTGTAATCGTATCAAAAAAGATTTTTGAGATTTTAGCAGAAATATGTCTTTTTGGGTCCCCTGAACATTTTTGACCAAGGTACAAAAAATGTCTGTGTGTGTGGATGGATATATGTGTGTGTGTGTATACCCGTTTTTTGTGGCGACGATTCCGGAGAAACCACTAAAGGTACCGGGACGAAACTTCATATTTAGAAGATTCATGACCAAACTTAGAGCTGAAAAGCTTTCTGTTGAAAAAGGTCCAAAGGAACTGGTGGTTTACTCTTAGCATTTTTCGAGGATTTTGCAAATTACCTATTTGTGTAATGTCGTCAAAATAGTTAAATAACAAATTAAAGTAGAGGAAATTTTGTATTATTTATGTATACAATTTTTATGTATACATTTTTTGGAAGAATTTATAGTTTAGCTGCATGGGCAAATTCTATTTCATCGAGATCGGTCGTACTGCATTAAAACTAGTAGCCAGGATTTGTCAGACTTTTTTTATTCTAATAACAGTAGGTAGTGTCAAACGCGAATGTTTTGACAATACCGACCGTCAATATAAGCTGCGTTCGAATTTTCACTTTTTACACCCGATAACACGTAAGTGTCATTTGGACGGTGTACCCGGTCTCAACGGAGTACAATATCCGAACGCAGCTTTAATCGACATATCTGTCTAGTTCTACTAGTTTTATTTTAATGCAGACATGGCCGATCTCGATGAAATAGAATCTCATGCAGCTAAACTATTAATTTTATATATAGTATGATAAAGTCATGTGCATGGCCACATCAGATTTTTTTAAAGGACAATAAAAGATAATAAAGATATCTAAAAGAAATATTAAAATATGTTGGCAGTAGTAGTAATCTTTTTCTAATAATAAATATATAAATATCATACCCTAGGTAAAACTAATAAGGATAACGAAATAACTTTTTTTGTACAGCACAAGTTTCTAGCACTTATTAATTCTAATATGATTTATCCAGAATAATTGCAGGTTTGCAAAACGACAAATAACCTATGAGTTTTAAATAGAACAGCCTGTAAATCTTCTCATACTTCGCAAGATACTATCGTCAACAACTACAAACTTATTAAGCATTTAATATCACATTTATGACGTATGCCCAATAAATCTTAAAATATAAAATATCTAATTCTAAATTCAACAGTCTCCTAAATGTAATGATTCTTCTCTTCATGCAGCAACTTTCAGTAACTGCAACTATAAATTAACAAAATAATAATTTATGATCATCCAAGAATTAGTACTTACCTACCTGTCAAAAATTATTTAAAATTTTTATTATTTATTTATGTTATGTCCTAAATTATATAAAGAATATTAATGAGTCTTTGGGTTGGTTGTGCTGACCATATGTCTAGCCAGCTAAATCGCCTGTTCTATTTATCTATTTCGGGGCATGTTGAACAAAAACGTTATGAGGTTGATTCCTCAGTAACGATACTGTGGTCGAAATTCTATTAAAATTTTAATTTTTTGCATGTGAACATTTTTTAAAAGCTTTTTGACTACGGGCTCCGGGAAATATTGTAAGTTATTTAGAGAAATTTCCAGCACCATGTGGGGTGCACCTGCTACAACAATAGGCATCAACTGGAATAGTTGATAGTTGCCTAATATTTTCTATTCACTTAAATGCTTCTTTTAAGATGGATTGCAAGCTTGTAAGAGGACGTTAAGTTCGGAACTTTCATGGAGTTAGGCTGCTACGTGCCAACGCAAAGTGTCTTAAAGGCACTACATCAATTCTCGGTTCGACATATCGCCGACAAACTCCTTTCTCGATCCTTTATTTTCAGCCCGAAGATTTCGACACGAGACTTGAGTCAAAACACAACCGGTCTGGCCGAGCTTTTGTTTCGTAACTCGAACTCGGGCTGGCTGACGGCGCTGTACCCCGTCCGAAATTAAAAACGTCACTCACCGAACCAGATTGAAACGATTTAAGGATCTTTTCGAAGGCGTAGACCGGACTTTTTATTCTTGTTTTTGTTCATCTTCAATCACTTTTAATTTTTTGAGGGTTAACCCCCGCTGAGCTTCGGTCACGGTTATAAGGCTTCATTATCTCATCGCAAATTAAGAAACTTATGGGGATATATTAGATAATTTAAAACTATTATCTTTATAAAATATAGCTGTTTATAGGTAAAATTATTAAGTGTAAAAGGAGAATCTATTTCAGGATTGAAGATTCGATAATGACAGTAAATATAGCGAATTGCAAGCATTCAGAGAACTCGCGGCAGTACGAAAAGGATTAAAAAAAATTTTAACAGGCCAGTAATTCTTGGACGATCACTATTATAGATAGATTATGTTTCTTGGAACTAAGGAACATAGTCCTGCAGCATTAGAAATAACCTTACATTTAAGAACAATGTAACATACAAGTAGAAATAGAAGCAATGGTGATATTGAATTACTATTTGGTGATAATTATAATAATAGTAATATATATATATATATATATATATATATATATATATATATATATATATATATATAAAGGAGAAAGGTATTTGTCGGGCAATTCCGTCATACGAAGATCGAAGATCGAAGAAGCAACCGTATACACGTGTTTTGCATTTTGCCCGACAAATACCTTTCTCCTTTATATCTTACCGTCGATTAACCAGCTTTCCTATATATATATATATATATAAAGGAGAAAGGTATTTCTCGGGCAATTCCGTCATACGAAGATCGAAGATCGAAGAAGCAACCGTATACACGTGTTCTTCGATCTTCGTATGACGGAATTGCCCGACAAATACCTTTCTCCTTTATATCTTACCGTCGATTAACCAACTTTCCTTTATATATATATATATATACAGTGTGTCCCACTTAAGAGTGTAACACCTTCATATCTTTTTTATTTTTAGTGCAATTTTAGTAATTTTTTCCTCAAAAGTAGAACACATATTGCTCTATTTACTGTCAAACCCCAATTGCCTTCTTTAATTGCAAAGCACCTTGTGATGGCAAAATAAATGGCAAAAATCAAGAAATCAATTTAGGGATTTTTTTATCGAAAAATTTTGGTACTAATAATTGTTCAGAATTGCCCAAAAATCCTAAATCCAAAATTTCATGAAAATTAAATAATATCGAAATATTCTTCAAAAATAATTATAATTATAATAAAGTCCGTAAATATTATTTGCATAGGCAGCTGCACTTAAAAAAGTGTGCTGTGGAAATTTTGTTTGAAATAAAACCTGAACTGTCTAAGTGCTTTGTCGTATTTAATTAAGATAAGATGTTGCCATGTTTGTAGTTTACTTTTTGCAATAGCCTTTATTATTGAATAGAAATTAATAAATAAAATTTTAAAATTTTTCTTTGACAGTTCAAGTTTTATTTCAAACAAAATTTCCACAGCACACTTTTTTAAGCGCAGCTGTCTATGCAAATAATATTTATTTATGAAGAAAATTTCAATATTTTTTTAATCTTCATGAAATTTTGGATTTAGGTTTTTTGGGCAATAGGATATTTGACTGTATTAAAAATATGGCATGTATTATAGTCATCCTAATAGATTACAGTTTAAGAAAACTATTTGTTATTACTTTTCAAAAAAAAAAATGCTTTATTTCTATGAAAAACCAAAATTAAAATTGAATTTTATTCACGTCCTATCACGTGATTGAAAACGCTCTGTAATTGGGTCAGTCTCCAGTGATGTCATTCGTTAGTCCGCCTTAGAGCGCGTTCGGTTTGTCAGGGTATGGTATGGGGAGAGCAATGCTCAGATAACTTGGGTCGGCTGTCTCTCTCTTATATGCAGATAAACGCCGTATGACGTTAGTCCGCCTATTATGCAGCGCGTCACTCTCACCGTAAAATACCGGGTTATCCGAACGCGGTTTTACGCTTCTCCCGTTTGAATTTAATAGCACGAAAGCGTCATGTAAGCATAACTTTGTAGGTTAGGATAGCCCTAACCTTCAGCTGTCAGATCAGATAATACCTTTCGAAAATACGACAGATAACTTATTCTAGTCAGTTTTACTTATGTCGAAGTAATCTTCACAACAGAAAACACTTGTATTGGCGGCTATTTATTTCATTTGGATTTCTACGAGCCAACCACTTTCTTCGCAGTTTCAAATTTTGCGGAACAGCTACAAATAATTTATCCGGAGTTTTTCTTGACGTATCTCTGCATTGTGGATTTATACACCATTTATAACCCATTTTTTTGTAGAAATTGTGAAAACAACACATCATACAACACAATTACCAAACGGCGACGATGCCGATGCTGACAGACCATATGGGCCGATTTGACATCTTGACATCACATCATCTTGACATCTTGACATCACTAACCGGTGACGTCACACAACAGAAAGTATCGTTTTGGCGGGACTTTTTGTGATTCAATTTTTAACGCTGATTTTTAGCGAACTTTTTATATAGTTATACAGTTTGTATTAAATGATAATAATAACTGTTTTGTCAAGTCAATGAAATATCAAAAGCTCAACACAAAATCTGTATTTTATTTACAAAAATTATAAAATAATAATGTTAATAAATAACGAAACTTAGTGGGAACGATGAGCCTGCTTATTTTTTACTATCGTTAGGCTCCATATGCGCGCTATGTGGATCCTAACGATAATTTACTTAAACTTCGCTAAACCGCAATTGAAAAACCCGCCCTTATTGTCATTTTCAAAGCTTACTTTCAAGTCTTCGTCAGCTGCGAGCTCCAAAAATTTATAAGCGACTTCTATTGAAATGAAAGGATTTTGCCATCCATGTTCTTTCCGTGGAGCTTCTACTGGGAAGTAAAACTCGAAACGTTCTTCCAATTTCGACAACTGTTCACTAATAACTTTTCATAGAGACGTAACATCAAGCTCTTTCCCTGCATCGTGGATGAATGTCACTAAGATGACAAACAAGCGAAAACGCTTTCTTGTTAAACGATCTCTCGGTGCTTTAAGTTTTCGTTTCTGTCCATCCATCTTGTCTGCAATGGTGAAACAGCAAACCATCCTTCCTTGCATCGAGGTATTAAGATCATTAAAGAGTGTGCATGTTTATTGGAGTTGCTAGTACATCTGAGTTGTTTGTAACTAGTACGACGTCGTCTGCAAATCTAAAATTATGGAGGTATGCGTTACTTTGTTTTTCCACTGTAGTTCGCGGAAAATTGATTCTAGGACACAGATGAACAATGAAGGGGAAAATATTATTGACAACGAGTAAACTCTTGCATATTTAGCATTTTTAGGTTGATCAAAGTTTTTACTTTTGCTGATCAACGAAAAACTAAAATATTTGTGTTTAGTTCATTACTAAAATATATGGCAGTATGAGTGGGTACATATGAAAAAGAACTAGTCCAGTCCACCTCTGTCCTGTAAAAAAAAAAACAACTCACTAAGATATCACACGGTTTCTTTAATAGGTCTCATAGCTTTAAACTTCCTTCAAGATGTAAGCTTTCATGTGAGTCTTCTTAAAGATGTGGGATGTGTGGAATGTGTGGAAAAAGGACAGATTTATTTACATTATAGGTCACGGGCCATTTTTCGATTCCATTTTTCCATTTCCCTTTCTCGAGTTTTCGATTCCAGATGATTAATCAACTGAAAGAAAAACTATCAAAATTACCATGCCCAATGGGCCAGTGCAAATAAACAAAAAATCTCTCTCCAAAATCATTTTATTAAGCAACTCTAATTATAGTACTTGTAATAGGTACTTTTATCACACAATTAGTGTCAAATATCATAGGAGTATCTCAATAAGAATCACCAACAAAAAGCTGTAAAGAAAACAACAAAGGCCCTTAATTACACCTCAACTATCGATAATATGCAGGCGGCAGGAAGTATAGTGTAATCCACCCGAAACAGTTTAAAAAATATAGATCGGGCGATATTGTATTGTATACCGGCCCCATAATGAAGTTCATTCATCCCCGCACAATAATCGTCCCCCATGAGAAAGCTTTACCTACCCCTAGCACATCCCGAATTACGTGCACCACTACCAACTGTATAAACCACTCTAACAAACCGCGTCCCATTTACTGTTCGTCGTGTATGTAAACAGATAAATCATGGGAGGCTAGCAGCACTAGAAGAGAGAAAACCGGCGACCCCTTAATTCGTTACGCAAAGGCACATCGGCAAAATGAATTTATTACTCCTTATTTGATCTAGTGGCATAAATTATTGTTGGAATTAAATTTATGGACGCCACTGGGGAAAATCTTTAGGCGTGCGACCGCGCCGAGTCGCCTCTATGGCCTCTAATTTATACGGCTGTTTAATATCGAATTATCTGTTGGTAGGCGAAATGATGAAAGAGATTCGCTGTTGGTCTTGTGATTAGTGATAAATTATGCAGACCTTTTTGAGTTACTTATGGTTATTATAATACAAATTATACGTTTGCATGGATTACAGTGCGTAAAAGATTCAAGTACTAGATTGAACTAAGTGTTATAATAGTAATATTTTAGTACCGGTCACATTTTTTTCGGTTGCATACACATAAAGACACTTCTTACAAAATAATAATATCGATCGTAGCTTAGATTGCTTAAAATGAACAATTGTTGAAGTCTTCAGCTTAATTTGTAATGTTCCCTACACAATCACGACAAATTATACATAAGATGTGCTTCTATGTAGAATTGCAAACAGCAGATTGATAATTTCTGTAGTGGCGCACTTATAGGCCCAAATAGTCCGTCCTACTTAGTAGCATATTGGACAACTCACGAATGCGGATCATGGTCCCGGGAACAAACCAGCTTGTCAGGCTGCGTTTACGCCGTTTACGCTTCGCCTTATAAGCGCGCACGCGACGCGTTCAAACAGCCAAGCACGTTTTCAGGCGTCACCATACAATACAATAGCATGCGGGACATCTACACATGCCTATCGAAGCATGGTACCAGTTCTGTGGAGTCTGGTTGAACTTTAT
Organism: Aphodius sticticus; assembly: GCA_963966075.1. NCBI lineage: Eukaryota > Metazoa > Arthropoda > Insecta > Coleoptera > Scarabaeidae > Aphodius > Aphodius sticticus. Next base: position 45,351,690 of record OZ014506.1, on the reverse strand, counting down.
CGCCAGGACATGGTCTATGTCCAATTTTGTTGATATTTCAAATAATTAATATAATTCAGATATAAACAATTGAATATTACGTTTTTATTCAAAAACCAATGAGACTAGACACTTCTAACCCAAACGTTATCAACACACTTCTTTTACGGGAACTCCAACAGTTTAATGGCATTGATTTAAAGCCATCCATGAACCTTAGTCAACTATGAGTTGAGTACTATCTTGGAATATGATATTCACGACGTTGCTTCTCTATCTACAATGATTTGAATGTTGGGTGCCAATTTTAGTCGAACTTTTAACTCTTTTGTTCTGCGCCACTATTTTCTAATTTAATTTTTTTTTACAAACGTGTCAAAGGTAGACCTTTAAATACTATTGAACATCCGTTCAAGCGTTACTTTACTAGACCACTTCAAAAAAAACATTATAAAACCCAGGGTTAAAAATAATCATTTTTATTTACGACTCACATATAATAAGTTCATTGCGTACGTATCTATGACTAAATTATATACAGTAGAGCGTCGATAATCCGTACTAATTGGGAGGGTGATTCGGATTATTAAGTTGTTCGGATTATCAAATATTGCAGCTAAATTGTAGAAAATACTAAGATATGAAACAAAAGCAATATTTTTCTGTAAACAGGAATCGTCAAAAATGGCTTTTCCCTCGGTTACTCAGTGATGAATTAATTTTATTATTACTTCTTTTTAGGGGTTCGGATTAGCGAACGTTCGGATTACCGAGGTTCGGATTATCGACGCTCTACTCTATCAGAAAAACACGAATCCTGTTTTTTTTGGAACTTCGGATAATTGGGCCAGCCGCTTAATCGGTACTAGTCCCGTTGTGTCCCGATTAAGCGGAATTCACTGTATTCTCTTCTTGCTTAAGGCCATACTTAGCCATACTTGAGCTTGGATTAGCCATACTTAGCCATACTTGGACTTGACTCACATACAGTGTGTCCACGAAAGTCCGCACCATATGGAAAAAATTTTTATTGTGTATTTCTCAGAAAATTTTATTCTTTATAAAAGTTGGCGGCTCATATGAAACCAAAACTGCAACCATCAAATATGTAAATTTCCGTGCCATATACCGAGCGATTCAGAATATATGAATTTGTGATAAGAGTAAAGTACCTTTATTTTCATTATTATCGATGTTTTTATTTAGAAATGTTGTTTAGAAGTAGAAATTATATTCAAATATAAAAGCAGAGCCACCTACCTTGAAAAAAATATTTTCGGTTTTTTCCTTAATTATTACTCTTGTGACAAATATTAGTAAATGCCAATGGTACTAAAAGGTTCTTTTTAATCTATTTTTTGGAAATTTCAATACATGTTTTATACTTTTTGTTATTTTGGTATCATAACTAATGTTTATTTAGAACTAACGCAAAATTACTTATTTTCTTGGTGCGAAGTTGATATTTCACCCTGTAGATATTAATATATCATACAATAACTAATTCAGGAGCGTGACTTACCTTTTATTCAGTTAATATTATTGACAAATATTAGTAAATGCCAATGGTACTGAAAGGTTCTTTTTAATCTATTTTTTGGAAATTTGAATACATTTTTATATTTTTTGTTATTTTGGTATCATAACTAATGTTTATTTAGAACTAACGCAAAATTACTTATTTTCTTGGTGCGAAGTTGATATTTCACCCTGTAGATATTAATATATCATACAATAACTAATTCAGGAGCGTGACTTACCTTTTATTCAGTTAATATTATTGACAAATATTAGTAAATGCCAATGGTACTGAAAGGTTCTTTTTAATCTATTTTTTGGAAATTTGAATACATTTTTTATATTTTTTGTTATTTTGGTATGATAAGTAATGTTTATTTAGAACTAGCACAAAATTACTCATTTTCTTGGTACGAAGTTGATATTTCACCCTGTAGATATTAATATATCATACAATAACTAATTCAGCAGCGTATCGTAGCTTTTATTCAGTTAATATTAATGACTGTGGATAGGTTTATAATAGTAGTTATCCATCTACAGCGAGCGATTCTCAAGTGGTGGGACGCGCGGTACTACCACTTATGAAATTTTATTTTCACTGATAATATTTTAATAGAATTAACTAAAGCATCACACATCTATTGTTTCTTGAATTATTTATGACTGATTTGCCCGTTATTAAGTTAATAACTATTATGAATATGTTATTAATGCTAATTTATTATCTATGAACTAATTTTATTTCTACTACTTAAAATGTTATATAGTTTCCTCTAAATGATTTATATCTCTAAATAGTCGGTGTTTGTATACGTTATTTTTTACGTAAACCCACAAAAACAAATTTAACGGGGTAAAGTCGGGGGATCTAGGTGGCCAGGATCTTGATTCCGAATTTCTGCCTATCCAGCGATGGCCAAATTTATGATTTAAAAAGTTCTAGACAGAGTTTATATTGTGTATATGGGCGCACCATCAAGCAGGAACTAAATTAACGCCCGTTGAATTAACGGCAAAAAAGGTGACATCTTTCTGCTCAGGAACTGAAGATATAATTCCCCATTTATATTTTGACGAAAAAAAAAGGCCCAAATATTTGATTCTTCAAAATACCGCACAGCACATTAGTCTTAAAATGGTACTGATCTCGGCATTCTATAGTAAAGTTCGTGTTTTCATGTGTCCACCACCGGTAATTTTCTGAAGAAACAGTCTCATTTGATGTAAATGTTGCCGCATCTGTCCAAAGAATATTAAAAAAAAAAAGCTATGTTCTCTTTCATATTCACCTCAAACCAGATGGTATAGTCATACCTGATGTCGAAGTCTCTTTCTTTTAGTGCAGGCTTATAAATTTTGGTTTATAAGGGTGATACTTGTTTAGTTTTATTATTTTATGTACTGTTGATTTACTGCATTGGCTGTGTGAAGCAATTTATCGAACACAAGTCGTTTTATGCTCGATTACTTCTTGCAACACTGGCAAATTTGTTTCCTCATTTTGGAAACATATTTTTGTGGGGTTTCTTGAGCTATTTTCAACAGACCCAGTCTCTTTGATTCTTCTCATTATCCTGGAAATGGTTGAATGGGCAATTTGGTTGTGTGGATGACTTGAAAATAGCAGCAACATCTCGGTGCGGTCTATTTTCTCCATGTATTAAAAGAATTTCAACTTTTTGTTGGAGTGTAAGCATGGTTTTAAAAGTTACAGCACATAAACTAACGTAAACTGCAGTGAGTACGATTAAATGGATAATGTCTGGATAATGCTTTTGTTTTTCATATCCACCTGTGATAGTGGTGTATGCTTGTTTTAAAATTTAAACAATGTTGCATAAAGAAAAAAACTGTTTGTTTCATATTCTTTTTTTGTATCATTGGGTTGCCTATACAATAACCTATACTTAGGTGGTTATTGGTGCGTTTTGTGCTGCTGTACATAAGAAGATACATTCTTGCATAAAATAATTGATTCAAGACACAATTTATTGAGGTTTCAGTTATGTTTATTAATATATTATCAGTGAAAACAAAAGTTCATAAGTGGTAGTACCGCGCGTACCACTACTTGAGAATCGCTCGGTGTAGATGGATAACTACTATTATAAACCTGTCCACAGTCAATAATATTAACTGAATAAAAGGTAAGTCACGCTCCTGAATTAGTTATTGTATGATATACTAATATCTACAGGGTGAAATATCAACTTCGCACCAAGAAAATAAGTAATTTTGCGTTAGTTCTAAATAAACATTAGTTATCATACCAAAATAACAAAAAGTATAAAAAATGTATTCAAATTTCCAAAAAATAGATTAAAGAGAACCTTTTAGTATCACTGGCATTTACTAATATTTGTCACAAAAGTAATAATTAAGAAAAAAGCTGAAAATATTTCTTTTCAAGGTAGGTGGCTCTGACTTCATATTTGAATATAACTTTTACTTCTAAACAACATTTCCAAATAAAGTTTATCGATAATAATGAAAATACAGGTACTTTACTCTTATCACAAATTCATATATTCTGAATCGCTTGGTATATGGCACCGAAATTAACATATTTGACGGTTGCAGTTTTGGTTTCATACGAGCCGCCAACTTTTATAAAGAATAAAATTTTCTGAGAAATACACAATAAACATTTTTTCCATATGGTGCGGACTTTCGTGGACACACTGTATAATAAGTTCATTGCATACGCATCTATGACTATACCCATCATTTCAAATAATGACTTCATTATTTGAACGAACTGTCATCATTATACAACGCTAGTGCCAAACACTGTCAAAACCTACGTGGATAACAGTTATGTGACAGTTCGCCTCGCCATCATTGACAAATACATTTAAAATATTTGATATAAAACGGAATTTATTAGTCGTAGATAAAACGTCGTATTCGACTCGCACACAACGCATATAAATCGATCGCATGCTTTTTCATGCTCGCGATTTTTATCCTCAGTTATATGCTCGTCAAATAATATACTATTGACATTAGTGCTAATAGTGTTTCCTAGTAACATAAACACAATATGAGAAAATAGAACCACTAGCATAAAAGAGAATACGTAATTAGGTAATGTCAGTTTGACATTTTGAGAGAACAAAAGATTTTGAATTAAAGTAGGGGCCTTATTCTCTAAAAACCGCGCAACAGAATGTTATATAACAGAATTTTAAATAACATCGAAATCTAACAGAGAATTTAACAGAGCAACGCGTGAAAGCGATTCTCTATCGACCTCTGTAATTTCCGCCACTGCTCACTGAATTATTCGGACGTATCCGCAACTGCGGCTGTCACTGTTGTTGTCGAACCATCGAGCTTATATGACTAGAGGGAGCGTGACGGGCTTTGTTTGTGGCCAAAGATAATAAGGTCGAAAGTCGTATATTTTCTCGTTCCCAATGTAACGCACCAATGAGCGGTCAGATTAAACTGGCGGCTATATGTCAAATTTGAATTAGGTAGTCGCGTATGGCGTGAAAGGTAACCTCACAAAATAAAAATCCTTTTCTGTTTTTGAATGTACATACATTTGTAGTACCTGTTATAATTGTGACATTTGTTAAAAAAGCAATTAAACCATCCAAGAGCAATTAATTCGCTATTCCAGTTCTCTGCAAAAATCTTTTTGAGTCACGTTTGTTCAACTTTTATATAGTAACAACAGAATCCATTTTTTTATAGGTTTGGACAAAATGTATTCTCGCATGTAAGATTTTATTTGTTTCTGTATAGCTTGACCAGCGAGTAGTTGCATCGAGAGCGTTGCGCAGTACTCACGTCACGTACTCATTATATTTACGCTCTGCGCACCGCTGTCGAGTCAAGTTTAAGTTGGTTGTACTATACATGATTTGTTTATTTTCTTTAATAGGAATATGGGTAATAAACTACAAGCAAAATACAACTTATAATAGGAAAATATTTTATTTGAACATAATTTAACTACTGGTTTTTAAACAAAATGGTCTTGGTGAAAGAACTTCGAACTCTTTTTTTCTGATTCTAATAACATGGTTTTACACAAATAATGCTCCATTAATGTTGATAAATTGCACACTTTTTGTCTTAATCGAATGTTGTAAGGAGACAATTGGCGAATTCGAGCAATTTTCTTGCTCATGGTAGTTCTTGCTAATGCTAAAACTGCCCGTGCTTGAGGAGACGAAGATAAGTTTGAAGTATGTACGTCACCCATATATCGAGGATTGTACCTACAATAAAATAACGTTAAAATATACCTAAAACAAAGTTACATATGTATTACATAAATTTTCTCCTTTTTCTTGGCAGTGCTGAAGGATGTTCCGTTGGTGTTGCGCTGTGTGGCACTTTCAAAGCTCGTAGCCGTGGCAGTGATTGTTGACTCTGTGTGTCCACTAGTGTCTGCTACAACTGCTCATACTATCTGTGTCCGTATTTTCATTTGGTAGATCACTCGTAACAAAAATACTTGGCACCGCACTACGGGAGAGTTATGGTCTTCCGTCTTTTCCCAGTTTATAATCGCTATTAGAAAAGTGTCTTGAACACAACACAGTTGTTTTAAAACCTCGACTTTTTATAGGTATAGCTTCAATCCGAGCTTGTTTTGAGTTTTGAACTGTTGGAAATCTACGAGAAGGTATATGTTATAATTTAATATTACTATATTGCGGTAATAAAGGTCATACCTGTGACACGTTATATTTTTTGATGCTGCCTTTTTACAAAAGCAGTTTCGCCCCATTGTTACCTCTTAACCATCCAAGGTACCATCTACATGCAGTCATGCATCTACATAGGTAAACAAACTCATAACCTCGATGTAAACATATGTTCAAAATAATGGCGGTATCTAGCATCTGTGCGCATGCGCGAACAATGTGCACGAGAATCTACACGAAATTCGACCTTATTGACAAGGTATGTTGGGCCACAACAAGCCAATGCATTGGGATTGGCCGTACTCCGTCTAGTTATAGATGGTCTAAGTGTCGAACGGTCAAAATAACCAAACATATGGCAACAACCTTGTGTACAATACTTATACTTACGTTTTGTATACGGTTTTCTGATAGATACAAAGCGAAAGCGACTGACAAAAAAACTCATGCAGTCAATACGAGGAGTATTTGACAGTAATGGAGACGGATGCAGTTTTTCGAACGGTCACAATAAACCTGAATATTGACCCAAAATATTTGAATAAGAAGTGGGAAGAATTGGCCGAAAAATTAAACGCAGTCACAAATCACAAATCTAAAATTTAAAAGAACATTTCTTATTAGGAGAAAAGTATTTGTCGGGCGATTCCGTCATATGCCGTCGATTAACCAGCTTATTTCTTATTAGTATTATTACATATTTTTACTTTATCATACATAGTATGAAACTATTAAAAAAATTTGAGATTTTAGCCGAAATATGTCTTATTGGGTCTCCTGAACATTTTTGACAAGGTACAAAAAAATGTCTCTGTGTGTGTGTGTGTGTGTGTGTGTGTGTGTGTGTGTGTGTGTGTGTGTGTGTGTGTGTGTGTGTGTGTGTGTGTCCGATTTTTGTGGCGACGATTCCGCAGAAACTACTAGAGGTATCGGGACGAAACTTCATGTTTAGAAGTTTCATGACCAAACTTAGGGCTGAAAAGGTTTTTGTTCAAAAGAATTCAAAGGAACGTCCTCTAAGAATTTTTCAAGGATTTTGCAAATGAGCCGCCATTTCCGAAATTTCGTCAAAATAGTTAAAATAATAAATTAAAGCAGAGGACATTATGTATAATTTATGTCTATGACATTTTTTAGTAAAATTAATAGTTTAGCTGCATGAGCAAATTCTATTTAATAAAGATCGGTCGTGTCTGCATTAATATAAAACTAGTAAACCAGGATTTGACACATTTCCATTCTAATGAAGTAGGTAGTGTCAAACGCTGATGTTTTGATTAACATTTTATAAAATTATAATTTGGTATGGCGAAAGGATTTTGGGTGTCCGATAGCTTTTTTCGTTTAATTCTCATATAATTTCTTCAATAAAAATATAATATGATCTTCAATAAGTACACATTTTTGTTGTACCTTATTATGTACGATCTACCCACTATTTCTTTTAAATGTAATTGTAGTTAATTAGGTAATATCTCATGAATATTAACCAGCAGTTTGTACATAATATTGTACTCACAAGTGCATATCGCAGGTACTTACCTATTTTCTACTTCTCTTAAAAATAAATAAATAAAAATAGGGATTCTGTGGTAATCCACAGAATTTTTGGTATTTTTTATTCCGAATATTCTTTCATTAACAACAATACGTTTTTTCTGTATCACATTACTACATTTGTACACATTTTGACAAATGTATACATCACATAACTCCACACCGCCAAGTACTGTTAGATAAAGGCGACAGTTTTGCCGCTGTTACGGTACAGAGCTTTTATAGAGGCATTACATACAGCTGTTGTTAACATTGTCTTACGGAATACCAATTTCTTAACAGTCTATAATTTAACAGCGTAACAGCGGCGTAATAGAATGTAAAGCGTAACAGAGGCTTAGAGAATAAGGCCGTAGAACTTTTATTTTATTATTATTTTTTATTATTATATTTTGACATCATGTCTGTCATGTCTGTCTGTCGCACCTGAGCCAAATTAAAAAGTCAATTTCTGAAAAATAGTAAATATTGTCTATTTTTCAGAAATTGACTTTTTAATTTGGCTCAGGTGCGTTTGCTGTAAACGCTTTCAACGTCAAACTCCTTTTTTGAGTTTTTTTTTTCAAGATTAAAAAAACAAATTTAATCGAAACACTAACTGAGCTATAACGTTTTTGTTAAAACAGCATCAAACTTTCGTTGCCGGGCGTTAAAACTTTTCAAAACTACTAAAACTTTTCTCTTTTAAAAAAGAGCTGTGTACAACTAGAAACGCCTCTAAAGCTGCCTCCGTTTCTACTTAATATGTAACTATTTAAGTAGGAACCTTTTTGCCAATGATTTTATGCTTTGCTAATTTTTACTTATGGGCTAGGTTTTTCAAATCAGCCCTCTAAAAACTATCATCTTTTTGAATACACTATCTGCGGTAATATTTTTCACTCAAATAGTCTTTATATTACATAGTTTTAGCTCAAAATATTTCTTGGTAAGGATGTCAAGAAACGGTTTCATATAATTTTAAAAAATGAAAATTATTTGCTAAATATCGTGGTATAGGGTGAATTTTTACAAACGTACGCGAGCGAACCTGAACACCTAGTAACTTCAGTTGGGCTCGGAAGTAAACCAAAAACAGTGTAGTTTTAGGGGGACTATCGTGAAAAATTGTTCACCTTTGTGAAAATTATGCGGGGACGTTTCATTGTAATAGTATGTGCGCTCAGACACAAAAACAAACAGAACCGCTGAAACCTGTCTTGATGAGCTACGTTTGAGAACGAATTTGTATTCAGTACAAAAAACAACCAACAATATCTACTTACTATTGTTAATAGATTTAAAATAGGTTATTTTTCTGGCGAGACAATTCATTTTGGGATAATATGAATGATAGCATGAGTAATATTGATAATGTGAATGGAAATTGTTATTTGGAAGTATTTTTAATAGATTTTTTTTGCTATGAATGAAAATCTGAATCTAAAGATGCCTATCAGTTTGTTTTTGTTGCAGATTTGGTTTTTCTGTGTGAGTACATAAATCACATCAAAGAAAAACTGATTTTCAACACTCAGAAGTCAACAAATTTGCACGATAGTTAACCTAAAAGTACACGGTTTAGGGTTCACTTTAGCAGTAATTTAAATTTTTAAATCGCGTGTTCGGTTGCCATACGGTGGACGGCAAAATATTTTTATAAAATTTCATATAAAATTGTTAATATGTTGATAACGGTAACACTTTGTATAAGGATCAAGCTGGTTAAATTGTTTCTAAATTATCTCTTCTATCGCCAACTTGAAAACTTTACACCAAACTACCAAATACCCTATTCACAGCAATATTAAAATTTACAATTGCATTGCATTTTCGTAAAATTGCAAATATCACAAAAAGTAATAACATTTGGTGTATGACATACTGGATGTAAATTAGAGCAAAATAAAGGGTTATTACAGCCAACACATATTGTACAGGGTGTTCCATTTAGAAAACTCGAGAACAAGCCATTTGAAAAACATCAAAATTTACTAAGTTCAATGAACAGCCTGTATAGTGTATCTCATATCTTTGGATACTATCATCTACCTACTGGCTTTGACTATTGTCTCACATAGTTTAAAGGCAACATCCGCCAAAATGTCGTTTTTACATGGTTTTTAAAAAGATCCTGCAACGGGCATATTTTGGAAAACCAGTTGAATATCTCTGGAACTATTAACGCTGTGACTTAGCAACATACACGGTTGGATAGACAAATTTAGAGTGTTTATAATATAATAAAATATACAGGCCGTTCCATTTAAAAAAATGTTCATACTTTCCGTCACACCTGAATGCACCAGCCTGTATAAAGGAAAATAATTTTACGTTATAGAAAATGGCGAGTCAAACAACTTTTGTAGAAAATATGTTTTTCTTTCTCAAACGATTTATCAACTATCGACCGCCGGGATACTAATAACTCACCCTGTATAGTTGATCTTATTTCACTTCTCTTTCTTTCACTCAGACTCTTTCATTCTATATGATTCCTCTGACGCTCTCTCCCTTTCTTATTTCTCTCTTTTTTAACTATGAATCAAGATTTTATTAAATGAAGTCCGCCTCAAGAAAAATTCCTCAGGAAATATCCCAAAATAAAACCACAAAGTTTAACTCTTATACCTACCACACTTAAACATAACTCATTCGGCTTAATACTTCCCTCGATAGGGTTCCGTTATCAAATTATAATAATAAGGACACGTCTGGGTATTATCATACGACGTCGCAAGGCAATAAATCCTCCGTTCAAGCCGCCTCTACCTTCGCATCTTCCGCTAATAACCGAGACTAAAAAAAGCATTGGTCTCTCGGTCTGCCGGCAACCGATGAATTTGCACCTTATTAATTTCGTTGCGAGAGGGAGAGGGCTTCATGAGATAATTTTCGTGGTCCGAAAACGGTCCACGCCCACACCGAATTATATCAGCTGTCGGGCTGATACAACCAGAGGTGAGTACTTAACGCCAGGTGGTTTTCCTGGCCTCTTTCTCTCTCTGGCAGACAGGGGTGTGGTAATGCTCACGTGGATTGTTATCGACTTTGATGTACTGTTACTCGATTTCGTGGCGGTGATCAGAAGGGGCGAATGAACTGATGTAACAGAGGGAGAAGAGGTCGGAAGCCTTTGTTGCATTTTTTAAAGGTGTTATGGTTGAAACTGTTATTGTAAAATGATACGTCGAAGAGCAAAGAGGTTATGCTTCTTATGCATATGTCAGATTAGCTTATGATCGGGAGTTTTCGTTTTACTTTGTCTATTATTTCTTAAAACTTATTTAAGTTTGGATTAAGTTGAACAGTGTTGCAAAATACTTTTCTTTTGTTGGGGATGGTGAGATGATTTGGGGTGCGAATAACTTGGTTCGTGAAACGTCAGCTATTACGAATTTTTACGGACGACATAATTTAGTTACAATATTGTATACAACAACAAAAGTGTAACAACTAAGGCGTTTATTATAAAATTCCAAACAAGTAGTGTGGAAAATATGTCTACTATCGGTTGCAAAAGTATTGAGCCCTGTGTTTGAACGCTAGTAACTCTGAAACGACTGAACAAAAAAAATCAAATAAAGTGCGTTATACTCCTGAATCATTTCTACATGACAGGAGTCACTATCAAAGTTTTCCGCCCATCGGGTTAGGCACGAACGCGAGAGAAGTAAAAAAAGGTACCTGATTTTTGCAGTTTTCAAATAATCCTCTACTTTCCGATTTTTTTTTCTCCTAAACCACTTACCAATAAAATTTAAGTTTTTCTTCAGCTTACAGTTGGAATCTCTATAGACTGGTGTATTTATTTTCTTGATTTCTTATGTAATAAAGTCTGTAAGCGAGCTTTTTACGGACGCGGATATCTCAGAAACGAACGATAGCAGGACAACGCAGTTAGCACGTAAACAATCCTTATTTATTGTGATACGCATCCTTTGATGTATAATAACATAAAAGTTATTTGGGAATTTTAAATAGGGAAAATAATGTGATCTATCCGGTGCGCAGGATGGTTCCCCTCGGAGAAAGGCGACAAAGCGCACGAAACGATGCGACGCTTCGCGCGACGATTTCAAACGGTCAACTCTCAGGACCGTATTCAATATTTTTGTCATTTCTCGTGCAGTTTTGAAGATAGCATAAGTGATTTTTTTTTTATTTCTGGAATTGTATACATATTCTGTTTTGTGATTTATTATTATTTCATAACATTATTTCTGCCAAAAATCAGTAGTTGATGTTTCAATTGCGACAAGTATTTGTCCTAAACTTTGAACGAATTGTGCAGTTTCAGAAGAACCACCAACATTGGAGCAATATTGCGGCAACTTCTTTATCATTATCTGTACTGTTGTCGTTGTAGTCTAATAAGTCGTCATCATCATCATCATCATCATCTTCATGCGAGTTGATTATAATTGTTTCTACAATTGAGTCAAAAATATGATCAATAGCAATGTATTGGTTTTGATTTTCAAAACCAAAAAATGTGGTGCAAAATTGCAAAACAATTTTGTCATATCTCTTTTGAGACAATGCTTTGTTACATAAATTTAACATATCTTTAATTTCAAATGTATTGTAGCTTTTTGGAACTTTATTTTGTACATATGCCCATATTAATTCAATTGCAATGGGCTACAGGTAACCACAATAATGTTACTTCATTGCTTCCGATTTATATAATTCCGATAAAATCTAATAGAAGTACCTTCTCTTGATGGTCATTTTGTGACAGATACAACAGTTGTCATTTGAGAAAGGAATTTCTGACATTTTTAATTTTTTCTCCCTCGAATAGTACTTCAGCATCTTGCTCAATACTTGCAAAACACGTGCGCATGCAACGGATTTACTCAAGAAACTTTATTCAATGAATATTTATGTATTTATGTTATCTTGATTTTAGCCAAAATCATATTATTGGGGCCTGAGAAAAAATATTTTGGTTTGTTATTTTATTTATTTATGCTACCTGATAATATTTGATTGCTGCTGTTGATTCAAAAGGCGGTAAAAACAAAAAAAGAAGATATGCTTACAGTTCTTCGTTGTACACTTACAACATATTCTTTCATTAAACCAAGAGTCCACCATTTCTAACCTTCAACTTCAATGCTGGTAATCAATAAATATGTACTATGTTTGTTTTAATTCTAAGTACGGGCCTGTGATACATGTTGTAGTTGACCTCAAATCCCGAGCCGCTGACGACGGAGTTGAACGGCGTGACGTACTTCCGCATTGTACCAAAATTATATAGAATATTTATGTCGCTTTATAAAAATAATGAACATCTAAAAGTGTTTCTATTTCAATAGTCTCATTAATCAAAATTTTGCCATTGTTTTCGTACCTGTCTCGTTATCGTGCTAATACTCGTGTTATCCGCTTCCATGAAAATCTTTATAGCCTTTATTGCAAAGAAAATTAGTAAAATACAAAAGCCAATCTGTAGACAAGATCTTGAGTTATACTCTTTGTAAAATTGATTCTTTTTGGGCGTGATTTAGCAGAAAAAAATTTGGAAAGACGAGCGTTTATTAAAAGGTGCTAAAATCGGGTACATTTTTACACTTCTCTCGCGCTTCTATCCAAATCCGGGGCAGAAAATTTTGATAGTCCGTTATGTTATGTATCATGTTATGTAGAAATGATTCAGGAGTATAACACACTTTATTTTAATTTTTTTTTATCAGTCGTTGCAGAGTTACGAACCTCCAAACACAGGGATTAATACTTATGCAACCGATAGTAGGTACTGTGTTAGTTCTAAAGGTCGTACCTGCAAATAAATTTTAAAAGAATTTATAATATCTAATTGCATGAAACAGAAAGCATTTAAACTCGTTTATTTATACTTATTGGTTGTAAATACTACTTTAGAACTAACACGGTACGATAGCTATGCCAGCGAATCCTCCAATATGTGACGTATTCTATTTGCGGTAATAAAACATGTTGGTAAATTGTAAAAACTAGCTTTTCCGTCGATCGTTTATTTATGAGTCAGTTTAGTGAATACGAAACCGTTTATTAAACAACTCTATTAATGCACGATTTCTATTAATGCATGATTTGTTATAGCCAATCACACGACGTAAAGACGTCGTTTGATTGGCCAATCAAACATATGTGAAATGAAACCTTCCAATCAAAACATACCGCTCTCTAGAACTATCAGTGTCAAATTATATAAATTGTCATATAACCTAAAAAGACATTGGCGAAGAAAAATCTATGTAGACGACGATAGAAGAATACGATCGACGAAAAGATTTTGTAACCAACTCGAATATTAAACGACGATTAATGATCTCGACAATTAACGCTCGAGCGTTAAACAGTCTCGCTCATTAATCGCTCTTTTTAATATACTTGTTGGTTAAATAACTATTTAACAATACAAACTGGCTAATCTTCGGACATTTAACACATAAAATTGATCTGTCATTTTAACTTCTAAATCAGGATTGGTCGTTTTCGGGATTTTCGGAAAAATCTACACATTTACGGCTATGTGCTTGAATATGATTGAAGTGGAATTGACAGGTCAATATCTTCAATAATTTCGTAGTTATAAAATAAAAGTGTTTTTATTTTACGGAAGCCATGCTTTGCTATGACTTACTCAAACAGTATTTTTCCGTTGTCGAACATATATGGTTATCATGCTGAATACTGTACTAATGTTACTTAACGGCAAAATGGTATAATTTGCAGGGATGTAAAAGCGTAATTTACCGCGTAAATTACCGAATTAATTACCGTAATTAACGGTAATTTACCGATTTTTAATTACCGTAATTTACGGCGTAAATTACCGATGGTAATTTACCGTCAAATTAAATTACCGTTGGTAATTTACCGACAATTTCAATTACCGTTGGTAATTTACCGGAATTTTGAAATTAATTTCAAAGACCTTCCATCAGTAGACGCATGAATTCGCCCCACCCCTCCTAAGCAATCGACAAGAGCACTATTGTTTGCGTTTGCCTGGGAAGTTCCTAGCAATCCGCGTGGTGCATGGTCGGACTCGTGCGTGACAATGTTTATCAAGGTGTCATTTAGCCAATGGCAATGTGTCTATGGGTAAAGTTAACACATCCAATGAGAGTCCCATCGCCCGTAAACGTTATATTTGTACTATTTCAAATAATCCGACATTACTTGAGAAAATACAGAACTAATATTTTGTATCTAATGAATAGAGAAGTGGAAAGCCCCTTCGCCAATGGCGACCAATCCAACAAATCCGATAATGCAGCTCTGAAATCAGAAGCCATTTATTCTCAGAATTCACTTTTTAATAAATATGACAGTGTTAGAAAAATGACAAATGACAAAAAACCCTCTGTGAACCGGAGAGTTATTTTGTGCATGTGGACAGAATTAAATTGTTTATTTTCTACTATTATTATTCTGTTTGATTTTCCTGTTGTAGAAGTGGTATAAAATAGTATTTCTATAATTTTTGTTTTGTTTTGGTTTTAGTACTATCAAATCAGGCAAAAGATCAGAAATAGCTAGTTATCCACAAAATAATAATTTAAGGTTACCAAACATTTTTATTAACATTTGTAGTAATCATCTTACAGTGACCTGTTTAATTTAATATTTTGAATTTTTAATTACCCGGTAATTTAAATCAGCGTAATTTAACATTTTGAATTTTTAATTACCCAGTAATTTAAACAGGCGTAATTTACCATTTTGAATTTTTAATTACCCGGTAATTTCAACCAGCGTAATTTACCATTTTGAATATTTAATTACCCGGTAATTTAAACAGGCGTAGGTAATTTACCATTTTGAATTTTTAATTACCCGGTAATTTACGCCATCGTAATTTCCCATTTCTATTTTTAATTACGTGGTAATTTAATATTTGAAATTAATAATTTCAACGGTAATTTACGAAAAAAAAATAATTACCGTAATTTAACATCCCTGATAATTTGCATTATAACTGGGCAATTCCCATTATAATATCGAATATGTAGAATACCATATTTTGTATTAATGTCTTATAGCTTGAGTAACAATATCGTTATTTTTCTCTTTGTTTCAGATTAAGAGTGACGTTGTGGGCTTAGTTGATAAATACTTCGGCAATTTATACAAGAATTACTGGACCACCAGGAAAGTGCTCGTCAGGCAGGCCAGAAACCTTCTCGTCTGCGAATACGATGGTTGCCTACAGAGATTCGAGGAAGAATTTTGTAGTCCAGGATCCGTACTTCTACAATACGTTAAGGTAAGTCCCCTTCATCCACAAAACAAACTACTTTGGTTTGTCTCTTATCTTGTATAAATACATACCTTACCACAAGTGAGTGCCTGAAACATTTAAATCGGATATTAAATTTTCTTCTTGAAATGATACATTATCGAGAATTTCAGTCACCGACAATATATCTAACATACCTGTATATCCCATAAATTACAAAGAAACCACAGTTGGAGAAACCTTATTTTAAATTACCTTTTAGTGCTTTATAGCACAAATTGTAAACAACATTGTTTCGAATTCTTAATAAACACCAATTTTAGAGCAGCTCTAACGTCAATAGAGCAACAACTGATAAAGCGTGATTTTTTAATCGAGCGGCTACAGTACGTTATTACATCTTAGAGGGTTAATGGATTGAAAAAATTAAAGACTTTCCGTTTTTTAACTCGAAGTCATCATGACGATGGTATGCAATCAAATCTCCTGTTCACTCAGCATAGAATCATCCATTTAATCGATCTACGACGACTTTCTCCGCTTGTCGCTTCGACACACGTAACAAGTGACTATATAAATACAGCTTGTGATCGTAGTCGGCGTCGAATTACGTCAGGGATCTGTCTTTGAGACCCTCCACGTAACAGCGCCCACGTGCAAAAATCCATCAAGGTAAAACCACCAGCAACCTGTCGAATCATTCAGCATTCAAAAATATCCCATTCATCGAGTGCTCGTAGGAAGTAAAGTTTAGAAGCAATTAAAGTAAATTGGGCACGCACTGGTATCTGCGATCTCGAGATTCCATACTCGTAAACCTTTCGGAACTCTGAATTATATTTTGTTTCTTAGTTACTTCGTGGGCGAAAAATTCGTTACTACTCCGCTGACTTGTATTAGTTATTGTTACTGCTAATGGGATACGCAGGATCGTGATGAAAGAAGTGCGTGTATTTGTGGAGAGGAGTCTTTGCCGATAGGCAGGGACGTAATAAATTCTTGAGTGTAATTGACAGAGTTGTTAAAAATGCAACGCACTGAATTTACTGCGTCCCATGTGGGTGTACCGTCGAACTTGTACGTTCGTTAATGAAGGTATAAAGTGGAGGTAATTGGTTTTTATGATGGTTCCAATTTTAGTTCTTTTGATGATTCGAGTCGAGAATTCGAGGATTTCCGTTATAAATGTACCCTAAGAGGATTGCGATGTCCTTTTTTTGAGTTAAAGATGTCTTCCCACGTAATTCTGATGATTTAATGACTCAGAATTTTGAGTCACCTTTACTCACTTTACACCTTTACTCAAGGGAATAAAATATTAAGTAAATACGAAGGTGTAATGTCTTCGATAATCTATTCACAGTAAAAGAAACAACTCTTTATTCTTGAAATATACGCAGCAAGGGTATGTTATGATTCCTTAGTCTATGAATAATACACTTTTAGACTTAGTAACGTAATTTATTTCGTCACCTAATCACCATGCACATGTATTGCATATCACTGTCTAACTCAATCTGATCTTCCAAATAAACTGATTTCCCAAAAAGGGCAACTGAAAACTAGCGCATGCGTACACAACTTACATACAATATAACAATACATTACATCTTCTCCTTTTTAACTAAAGTCAACAATTCAAAACATAATATTTTTTTCAACACGACTTACATTGTAACTAATAAGAATCCTGAGTTCTACCAGGCAACTCCTCCAAATAATCTTTAAATTTGAAAGGTACATTTATTATCGTCTTTGAACGACGTGGAATTGTCTGACTTCCCTCTTCCACATTTACGGGTGGAATTCCCATTTCGTTTCTCTCCGGAATCAGTATCATTTCGACATGATTTTTTTTTACTTGTCTTTTACGAATTTGATTTATGTGAAGAGTTCGCAACCGAACATTTATTACATATAAATAATTACTCTTCTGGGTTTCTACGGTTCCCTCCAGCCACTTAAAGTATGTCTTAATTATGATATTTGTACCATATTGGATCTTTTCTTTTAAAATTGGTGTTCTCATTTTTAATCATTTTATCTTTGTTATAAACATGAACTTCATTTGTGTTTAAGTCAAAATGTACAACTTTTGATTTATTATTCTCCCACGATCTTAGGAGAATTGTACTGAGAACTGTTCTTGGTTGGTAAGTAAAAATTAACTAATTTGGCAATAGACCTGTGACTGTCGAAGTAGTGCTGTTGTAATCTAGAAACATTTTTTAAATTTTCCTGTTTTTCGATATAGAACTGTACCTATGACCCAACAAATACTTATTTAAATACCTTTTTATTGTTTGAACTCCCCTTTCTGCTAAACCATTCGACTGGAGGACATTTTAGTGATTTAATATTAAAAGTCTTTGCAAAATTTTCCATCTTGTATGAATTAAATGGCGGACCATTATCTGAAACAATGCTGTCGCTCAACCCAAAATATGAATAAATATCCAACAAGGTATCTTAGTAACATCGGGTATCATTTTTGATGCTGTCCTATACTCAAATTTATAATCATACATAGATAATACAATAGAGCATCTTTGGAGACGTGAACATGCTACACCAGAGGTACTCTTTTTTGGGTTAAAAATTTCACGTAATGCTTGTGCATCTGAATACAACCTAAATGGTTTGCCATAAATATACTTATGAAATCTCTTTACTGCCACAACTATAGCTAATGCCTTGCGATGTAACTGGGAATAATTTTTCTCGGCAGGGGAGAGTGTTGCTGATGTGTAAAGAACAGGCCTTTCTTGGCCATCGATAACATGCGATAAAATTGCCTCAACTCCGTATGGACTAGCATCTGCGACTACAATAATAGGTTTGTCCGGATCATAAATTGCTAATAAATTATATTCCTTCAACAATTGCTTACTTTTATCAAAAGCTACTTGACGTGCCAATGTCCATTCAAATTAGTCTCCTTTTTTAAACAGGTGATACACATTTTTAATTTCAGATGATAAATTTGGTATGTCTTGAATAGTAGTTGAGTAAACCTAAATAAGCTTGCAATTCGACTAGATTTTTTGGACTAGGAGTATCGGCAATGGCTTTGATCTTTTCCTCACTTGGGCTTATACCATCTGATGACAACGTATGTCCGAAGTAAGTAACTTGCTGTTCAAAAAATTTGCACTTTTTTAAATTAATTCTAAGGTTATAGCTATTTAATCTGTCTAGTACAGTTTCCAATTTATCTTTACATTCCTCCAACGTTTTGCCTCCTATAATAATATCGTCTAAGTACGCTACTACTTGATCAATCTCCTTTAATATTTGGTCAATTACTGACTGAAAATTTTCTGGTGCATTTGAAACCCCAAAACATAGTGTTTCGTACTTAAATAATCAAATAAACGTATTAATGGTTAAATATTCTTGGGATGATTTGGAAACCTTTAATTGCTGATAAGCTCCGGTACGGTCTAACACGCAAAAATGCTTACAATTTGATAAACTCGCCAATAAATCATCAATACGTGGTAATGGATAAATTTGCATACGAATATACGGATTTATAGTGACTTTACAATCTAGACATAGTCTAATACTACCGTTTGTCTTATTTACAATTACAACTGGGCTCGCCCATTTACTAAAATAAACTGGTTCCAATACCCCTTGCTCGCATAGGTTTTCAAGTTCGGCATTTACTTTTTCTCTCAGTCTACATGGTACAGTACACGCTTTGTGAAATATTGGAATATCCTCTCCCTTCAAAACTATCTCTGCCTCAAAATGTTTAATTGTTTGATTCGGCAAGTCCGAATGTACAGTAGGATACTTGGATTTAATCAATTTTACTACATCAATCACAATGAAGAAATAAATAGGTATTGTATAGATCTAAATTGGTGTTAAATCGCATTTTATTGATCCAAGTGTGTTTTGCTCACCAAAACATTCTTGAGATCTTAGACCATCTATAACTAGACGGAGTACGGCCTATCCCAATGCATTGGCTTGTTTTGGCCCAACATACCTTGGTCAATAAGGTCGAATTTCGTATAGATTCTCGTGCACATTGTTCGCGCATGCGCACAGAAGCTAGATACCGCCATTATTTTGAATGGCGGCCTCGATGATTGTTTCCATCGAGGTTATGAGTTTGTTTACCTATGCAGATGCATGTTAATGGTACCTTGGATGGTTAAGAGGTAACAGTGGGGCGAAACTGCTGCTTTTGTAAAAAGGCAGCATCAAAAAATATAACGTGTCACAGGTATGACCTTTATTACCGCAATACAGTAATATTAAATTATAACATATACCTTCTCGTAGATTTCCAACAGTTCAGGACTCAAAACAAGCTCGGATTGAAGCTATACCTAAAAAGTCAGGTTTTCAAAACAACTGTGTTGTGTTCAAGACACTTTTCTAATAGCGATTATAAACTGGGAAAATACGGAAGACCATAACTCTCCCGTAGTGCGGTGCCAAGTATTTTTGTTATGAGTGATCTACCAAATGAAAATACGGACACAGATAGTATGAGCGATGCAGAAGATGCAGTTGTAGCAGACACTAGTGGACACACAGAGTCAACAATCACTGCCACAACTACGAGCTTTGAAAGTGCCACACAGCGCAACACCAACGGAACATTCTTCAGCACTGCCAAGAAAAAGGAGAAAATTTATGTAATATGTAACTTTGTTTTAGGTATATTTTAACGTTATTTTATTGTAGGTACAATCCTCGATATATGGGTGACGTACATACTTCAGACTTATCTTCGTCTCCTCAAGCACGGGCAGTTTTAGCATTAGGAAGAACTACCATAAGCAAGAAAATTGCTCGAATTCGCCAATTGTCTCGTTACAACATGCGATTGAGACAAAAAGTGTGCAATTTATCAACATTAATGGAGCATTATTTGTGTAAAACCATGTTATTAGAATCAGAAAAAAGAGTTCGAAGTTCTTACACCAAGACCATTTTGTTTAAAACCCAGTAGTTAAATTTTGTTCAAATAAAATATTTTCCTATTATAAGTTGCATTTTGCTTGTAGTTTATTACCCATATTCCTATTAAAGAAAATAAACAAATCATGTACAGAAACAAATAAAATCTTACACGCGAGAATAAATTTTGTCCAAACCTATAAAAAAATGGATTCTGTTGTTACTATATAAAAGTTGAACAAATGTCACTCAAAAAGATTTTTGCACAGAACTGGAATAGCGAATTAATTGCTTTTTTAACAAATGTCACAATTATAACAGGTACTACAAATGTATGTACATTCAAAAACAGAAAAGGATTTTTATTTTGTGAGGTTACCTAATTCAAATTTGACATATAGCCGCCAGTTTAATCTGACCGCTCATTGGTGCGTTACATTGGGAACGAGAAAATTTACGACTTTCGACCTTATTGTCTTTGGCCATAAACAAAGCCCGTCACGCTCCCTCTAGTCATATAAGCTCGATGCTTGAGATGGTAAATGTCAAATAAACCTAACAAATCTGTAGTGTCGTTAAAATATGTAATATGTTTCCTTGGCAGCATCCCCAAACAATTTAACCTGGTATTTACAACGTCATAAGAATTCCCATGACAGAACCATTACGCAATATTATTTAAATACCACCTTTTACACGGTAAGGTGGATGGCCCCCTGGCGGAAAAGGTCGTAAACAATGGACCAGGTATTCTTTATACTGGGCAAATACGACTCCGTGGAGAAGGTGACAAGTCGACCAGTTAGTGGGTGCCCGTCAAGACTTTTATGAACCGTTTGCGCTCGCCTTTGTCAAAATAGGTGATTATTATTTATGGACACTAGGTGGCGGCACTGAGGGACCGCCACTCGCACACTAGAACGGTACAAATTAGTCGTGATGTGTTTAAACCATGCCTCTGTTTGAGTTTCAGTTAGGGCAGGTAGTTTTTGTTTACTGATGTAGCGGATAACGCGTTTGTTTACTGGACAGGTAATAATTCGGGTAGCTTATCTGCCATTAGATAAAAGTCACCTGTCTGACGGTGAGGTATTGGCGAGTTATGAACTCCGGTGAGTAATGAAGGAATAATAAATACTTCAAATACCTTTGAAAATATAACTCAATTAAGTACAGGGGGCGCAACATGAACGTTATGGTTTGAATGTTTTAAACTTTTTTAATTTTTATATTTTTTAAATTTATTTTGAGATTTCTGGGAAGGAGACTTTGGGAAATCGAAATGGAACAGTACACAATTGAACAATGATCAAGAACTATATTTTGAGAATCAACGGTAAATTGTTTTGACGCAGCGCGAGCGTGCATATCGTCGACATTGCAATACACAAACTGGATCCTTAGTGACAACATTAATCGGCCGGTTGAAAATTTTCGGCACACGGTTCAGTGGAAAACGGTCCTGGTGTAGGAAATTCAGAACGTATACACTATACGGGAGAGAGTTGAAGAAAATCCATACACATCAACAGGGAGACGTTCGGCACAGCTTGGTATATAGCGAAGATCCATACAGAGGATCTTGAATGTTTTCCACTTATTCCCAAGGGATTGCACTTGTTCCAGCAAAAAGCAGTGGAAAATTATGAATTCATTCATAATTTGATAATGAGTAATGAAGTCCATTTCAATTTAAATGGCTTCGTCAACAAACAGAACAGCAGAATATAGGTTAGTGTGAATTTAACGACCATTTCACAAAAGAAAATGAAGATTCGGAATGAAATCCGTGCCATTACACCTGAACTTTTGCGAAAAGCCATAGAAAATGTGTTAAAAAGAGCCCTGCCTTGCAAAACAGAAAATGTCCACCACTTACCAGACGTAATATTCCATATTTAGGCCAACAATATTCCCCATTTATATCTCTGTAAAAACCACGAAAGACTATTTATGGTTTTGTACCGCTCGCCTGACTGGTTGACGTAGTTGACAATAATTTTTGAAAAGAGCTCCTCCGGGCCGCTCTGATCCCGCTGGTTGAGCACCACCCTTGTCGACTATTGGACCGATGATGGCCTTTAAGGCCGAAACATGTCTCCAGTAAATTTAATAAAGTCTGCAAAGTGAAGATTTCCACTAATTTAGATACTACTTTGCATGATGGACACACCTGTAATACTATTTATGTACTTCGAAATAAAAAAGTTATAGATCATTCCAACCACAGCGACCAATTTGCACCATCCTGTACAGTGTACGTACATACGTAATGTTATGTATTTTATTACAAGTAAAACATTTTGGGAGAAAAATAATTAACATTAATCAATTACCATGAATTGAATTGATTCATTAGCTACAACGTTGGAGTAATTAACGAAGGAGAAAGAAATACAAAATTATTTTTTTATTTAAAGAGTGTTTTATTTCACCCTGCCAAATGCAGATAGTTGGTTGGTACAGTTATTCTAAGTATAAAAGTTTATATAAATACTCGTCCAATTCGTTACAGTTATCTACATAATAATTAGATATTACTTTTATAACATTTAAAACAAAGTTGTCGGACCGAAATGTGTAAAGTGTCAAAATGTGCGTGTTAATAGCAATAAGAAACGGTACAAATTTAGCTCGATTGGACAATATACTGTGCGTCCAAACTTTGGCCAAAGAAATTATTAAATAGTGATTTTTTGAGTTTAGGTTAGGGCCCAAAAGTTATTTATTGGTATTAAACTAACACATTTCGACCTAGATAGATTTCGCGACGTAGCATAGACAATTTCTGTTTTTCACTTTTGGGAAACAATATTCATCTCGATAACTGGAATGTATGTTTATATGAACTTTTATGCTTAGGATAACTGTTCATACCTCCTGACTTATTGCTAAAAAAAGAAACATTTGACCTCAAATGCAAAGCTACTTGGGAAAACTCAAAATAAATTTGAAACAAATCAAGTGATTTTTTGGTTAGCCTAAAAACTCTTAGGTCCCGGCTAGGATACGAGCGGTGAGCGGCGGGCGGCGAGCGGCGAGCGGCACATTGGCGACGCTAATGATATATGTTTACATTGATTCAAAGCCATATCTTGGCAAAGCGGCTACGATACGGTAAGCGGCAGAGCGGCACCGTGAGCGGCACCACCCTGCCGCTTACTAGTGCCGCTCACCGCAGAATTATACAGGGTTAGCAAAAATTACTGGATCACCTAAATAATTCTCCAACCGTACAAAAATTCAAAAAATTGTTCAAACAAAAGTTTTTTGCTTTAAATAGGCTATCGTTTAAATATATCTTCAATGTACAGGCTGCTCATTTTATTATAGAAATTTGGTACCCTCTCCTTTTTTAAATAGAACAGGCTATATATTATTAAATTTTTTGATTCTAAGATTAATTAAGTATTTTTTATAGGAATCATTTTTTTTATTAATTGCATTATATTTTAATTATAAGCTATTAACGAAAAATAGTCAAAATTACCGGAACATCTAAAAAGTTCACCAACTACAAAAAAATCAAAAAATGTTTCAAATAAAAGCTTTTTGGGTTTAAACCACCGCTGGTTTAAATATAGTTTTAATTTACAGTGTGGTCATTTTATTATGGAAATTTGCAAACCTTTCCATCTTCTAATAGAACATCCTGCATACCTACCTATTTTAATTTTTTAAGATTGATTCTAAGAACTTTTTGTAGAAATAAGTTTCTTTGAAAATGCATCATTTCTGAGTTATGAGAAATTAATCAAAACTCAAATTAAGAATATTTTCCCACATACAAACACATTTATTTTAATGTGGCAGGTTGAACATTTAATTTAATTCTATTTAATTGAGTTGTTATTTTTTCTTGGATTTTTTATTTTTAACCTGTTTGGTTCAAGTTAAAGTTTATGTATGTTGATTAATTGCTTATAACTAAAAAATAACGCATTTTATAAAAAAAATAATTCCTACAAAAAAATTTTAGAATTAATCCTACCATAAAAAAATATAAAAATATACAGGGTGTAAAGAAAAGGTTTGCAAATTTCTATAATAAAATAGACACCTGTATATTAATAAAATATTTGAACTAGATGTTGTTTAATCCACAAAACTTTTATTTGAAAAAGTTTTTGACTTTTTATGCAGTTTCAGATTTATTTAGATGTTCTGGTAATTCTGTCTAAATCTACGTGGATGACAAGGTCGTAAATATACTATTAATATTATAATAATACAAATATCGCAGTCCAGACCTCTATTTTTCTAAATGTTTCTTGAGTCTGTCAAGAATATAGTCAAACGTTGCAATTGACATTCTCATATAGTTAAAAATCCGCTTTCTATATTTTCTTAAGAAGTGAAATAAATGGTGATAATCGCCGTACCGCTGACGTACTGCATTAATAGGATGCACATCGTAGTTACGTCACAGAATAGGAATCAAGCAGAAGGAAAACTCTCGGCGGTGCCTTTGATCTTTCTCGGTCAGATTCTTTGACCTCGCGCCATATTTTCTGAGGATTACACAGGGCCGGAATACCTGCGAAATGATGGGCCTGTCGCTACATATGCGTTATGCATGTAGATCATTCAAACAGCCAATACGGACCTGCACGGAACGAAGTCTAGACACAAGCCAGACCAAACAAATACATCGAGCAATCACCTACGTTATGTGGTAGAGATGGCAAACAATGGATTGACTGTACTTGAACCGGTCAGTCAGTATAAAATACGTTCATGCTCAATGACAACACGTATATACACCTTCCTGCTTGTCTTCTATTGGTCAAAAATCTGCGCGATTTCAACATGGCGTCAGCTGCGCGCAGTGGTCTGCGTAGATCTTCCCGCCAACGAGAGTTTCCGTTCTGCTTGTTCTCTTTTCTGTGGTTACGTTTTAACCTACGGATCTTATTCAACAGAAGGTTATAATTTTCCGTGAGTAGCAGTTTGACAACATTACCGGACGACGACCAACAAACTACTAATAATTGTCACGACGAATTGTCGTGCTGCTCATGATGCCGCTCATGGTGCCGCTTACATCGTAGCCAGGTCGCCGCTCTGCCGCTCGCGGCTCGCCGCCCGCCGCCCGCCGCTAGCCGCTCGCCGCTCGTATCGTAGCCGGGACCTTAGGTATAGTTTTGAAGCTGTGTTTAAGGTAGATATTTCATTATTTCCATAAAACTAGCAATAAATACTTTTTTTGAGATTTTTAACACTACTATTTACTAGAAGCCTTTTCGATAAAAAGCATGCATGAATATTGTTTTCATTTATTTTCATGCCGGCCTTACATTTGAAATAGCTTTACAATTGGAACGTAATGCTTTTTCGTAATAAGTAGACCGTTATGTAATCGGATAAAAACGAAAGGAGATATAGGGGTGTTATCAATCCAACATTTTTCTGGCAACATAACTCAGAAACTAACGAATTTTGATCAGACTTTCACCCAGAAATTCTATGTATTCTATGGAGTATTCAAGATAATTAAGATCAAAATTAATTGGACAGTGTTTGCGGCATATCGCCTTTTTCAGGACGAGAGAAGAGAGCCATAGGCGAGGCTGGGCATTTTTCGAGGCCCGGACATCATTTTCTGGGCGTGGTGCACATAACATTTTATAGCCTACACAATATTATCGTAACCAATTCACCTGTTTCTAAAGACGAATCACTGCCAGATTGATTTTTGACAAATAAACAACGATGACGTTTTAAAAGCACACGTCAACGTTGTTTATTTGTTACCTAATCGAAAGGTGTGTTTTTATTGGACAGACAGGTCGATCGACTACTGGTGGTTATATTGTGTCAACCTTTTTCTCGGCTAACCTTGAAAGTCCTGTCATCATATCAAGAAATTAAAAAGCTGGCTTTAGTGTGTTTCATAGAAAACCGGAGATTGAATACAATATTATAATAGCAGGAAAAAACGCAACAAGAAATGGTATTCTAAATTTATATTTTTTTTACGAATTCTTTCTACCTGGCGTATGCCGATAATTGTCGAATTGGTTCAAACCTGATTCGTCATAACATAGTCGTAAGTGAGTTTGTATATAGTGAAAATCTATGCAGGTAGCATTCCATGAAAAATGCTTTTCAATAAAGAATTGAAGACTTCTTTGTTAGAGTAGTAGTTAAAAAGCTTTTAGCATTGGTGCATGTCATTATTTCCTCTACTGTACTTCTATTAGTAGATACTGCGCAAGTTGAATATAACAGCATAAGTACCAGCGCGAAAATCACAAGACGTTACAGGTGCCTTCGGTTATAAACGCGCTAACTCGATGTTTCCTGGAACTATTAGCTATGATGGACGCATCTAAAAATGCGGGAAATGTTAAACAATCGCGAGGAAAGAACGGCGACAGGATAACCCCCAAGGACCGAAATGAAGCCGTCGTTGAGTGCTCATTACATACCTCAAGTAGTTCTTTCCTCGTTGTCGTCTTCCCACACGCATATACTACTATTCACAAACTGCTATATCATGTGTTTACCTTTGACGTATTAATCGATATTTATTTCATGTTAACGCTGGCGTTTATACATTTATTACTGTTTAACTTTATATTAATCGGGTTGTATAGTAGATAATGTATAACCTTTCTCGGTATAAATAGTATCAATTAGTGAAACTTAAATTTCTTGTAAAGTTTTTCAATTTTCAACAGACTGACACGAATTGAAAACTACACTTTTTTCAGCTCAGTTTACATTTTAAATCGTAATTTAACATTATATTAACGTTGACTATGGTATAGCGACCGTCTATGCTATTTCGGACTTACTACTTATTAATGAATATTCTCAATGAATGCATCCATTAGTTTGCCGTTGTTGATGAATATATTAGATGAGAATATATAAGAAATAAAACAAGATTTCTTCTGCAAACTATTTCATTATATTTAATCTTTGGTTATTAATTTCGGGTTTTTACACCCATCTTCAAACCAGCTACAATCAATACAAACCCACAGTTAGTACATGTGATATATAGAGGTTAGAAATTTCGTTGTGACTTACTGTTAATGACATTAAAGAAATATTGAAGCAGGTTGAAACATTATATGAAATTACTTGATTTAGGTGATATTACATGAAAAATAGTTGAATGATGAGGGTTTTTTGAAGATTGAAGATTAAACGTGTGAAATTTGTCAAATGAAATTAAAAACTAAGATTCCCCGAGAGCTACAGGTGTTGAAACGTTGGCGAACTAAAACAGAACGGGTATATGTATGCGTGTGACATCAACAAGTGTGATATTAGCAGCGAGCGACTATTGTTTGACTTATAATATTGCTAAATTAAAAAGTTTGAAAAGTAATAATAATGTATAAATAATAATGTATAAAAGCAATTCCTATACTATAGTATAGGAATTACAATTATACATTATAAAGGTTATTATAAGAAAATATCAAAAAGTTACATAATAATAGTATGAGAAGTGGGGGGGGGGGGGTGTTATATTAGAGAAATAATTAAAGTTCAGGTGGGGCGGGGTTGCCCCAAGGCAAGGAACACAACAACATTTGCAAGACATCTATTGGAAAACAATCATACAACAGCCATTGAAAACATGAAACTCATTAATTAAATCCATTAATAAACCTCAACAAATGGACCACTATGAATTTTACCATATTGAAAAACCAAGACAGAAAAAGATAACAAACTCCTGAATGAGATTACAACAATGCACGGCTCTCAATTATACCGAATTCATATCAATAATGTTTGACTGGCGCTTACCTCCTCAAGCAAATATGTCTATGAATTTGTCACAAAAAGTTTAAAGACTGCATTTATTGGATTTTTATTACTGAAAAGAGATGAGTTGTCTTTAGCAGACTTGTCAAAATGGCACTAACCATTATAACCTGAATCGATTTCGTCGGTATTATTGCCAGATGCTACATTGAAAATTCCTTAAACGATGTTGCTATTGTGCGGGAGTACATGAACGGGAACTCTAGTTCTTGAATTATTGTTAGGACCTCTCTGAGATTTCTTATAAACATTAGACTTGTTATCCAAAATACTACACTCTCCAAGTTATGCTACATTTATTATGAAGGACTAATCGCTTTTCTCTTGTCCTCTTGAAGGGTACTATGAAGGAGAATATGCAATTATAAAATGCATTTTGAAACATTGTGGAAACATTAGCTGACCTTAAAATTTAATACCACAGCAATGGGTCACTGCGTGTTCGTTAACCATCAGATTTTTTTTCGGACGTGACCGAATCGGGCTACCAATTTTGCTACCTTTACTATCGCACAAAACACGGTCACTAGCCGGCTACCTGTTTTTCTAGAAGTCGCAACAGTAAAAGCACCCAATAACATTTACCGATAACTTTTAACCTACATCTTAATTCGTATGCTTTTAAAAATTTCGTAACATCACCTCACCGATTACATCTCACTGTAGAGTAGTAGATAAACACCGAAAAAAAGACGACATTCAGACCAATTCCAGCGAGCGGTTCTTTGCCTATTTTACCTACTTCGAGGAGAGATAAAAAAAAAGGACGCTGATACATGATCCTGCGTGTGGTCCCGTGAGTGGGTGACTTTTGTTTCCTTTTCTTTTTCTATATCCTAAGCGCTGTTTATGCCTCTCATTAGGTGTATTCCGAGAAGTGGAAGGGCGTATCTCGTAGGTCTGAAGGAATCGGTTATCGTAGCTTGGTTGTGACTACGGTGACCTTGATTGTTTTTCGTGTTTCTTTTCGTTTCGTATGCCGTGCGTCGGTTATCCATTTTATTATCAATAGGGAAACGCTCACACTAAACAGACACACAAGTGATTAGTATACATCAACCATCAATGTAAAGACCAGTTACTGGCAGGAAACTGCAATAATATTGGTACAAATTTTCTTAAAACTTAGAACATAACTCGTATGCCAACTCAACTCATCTGATGAACTTCTTCTTTGTCGCCATCTTGGTCTTTCGTTTCCCTTTGGTACCCAATTCGCTCCTTTTCTCTTTTGGCATCACATGTCCAATCCATGTTAATGGTTTGGTACGTCAGCTATACCATTGTTTTTTCGAATTTTCGACACTCTGTCTTTGTAGTTCTTTATACCTATTAGTACGGTACTTTTAGTCCTATGCTATGGCACTCGTATTTTGGATTCTACTTTTCTGCATCCCACGGTTCTGGCAACCGTGTCGACACCGGGCTTATACATGTGTGGAATACTTCTTCCTTTTGATAGTTATGGGAAAATTACCTGCCATAAAATACAACATTACTTCGTAAGCGCTGGTAACATTCATCTGTACTTTCTTATTTGCTGTAAGTATCCAGAAATACCACCTACTGCTCAGACCACTACTCCAAATTATGTTGTATCGTTTGAAGGTCTACCCACATAAGAATTGTTCTGCTGTGCTACTCTTGTTTTATCATAATTTCTTCTTACCTAACTGACTTATTTACTTTTACTGCATTCATTCAGTCAGGTCATTCTAAATCTGATGTTAGTAAAACTTTTGCCGTTGCAATACACTCTACAGAAGTCAATTATTTTTTTTATAAACAGTGTATATGTGGAACTCCAGTTAGCACTAGAGATAAATTGGTTTTGACAATAAAAGGAGCTTCCAATGGGAGATGTAGAAGATGTACTATTATTATTATTAAAGATTTCATATTTGAATTTGAACATTAAAATCTTGAAACGGTGCATACACTGCACATTATCGCATGTACTGCACACGGCGTAAAGTCAGTGTTGCCACCTGCCTGATGTTCAAATCGGTTTTTATGCAGTGTCAATGTGTCTGGGCTAAGCCCAGAGAGAGACTCCTGGTTTAAATAACACTGGTCAAGATTTATTTTGATCCAAAACGCCTAATAGGTGTATTTTATACTTTTCCTTCAAAGATTATGAATCCGGACAACAAATTCCTGTCACATTCTTTTTGAGAACAGTGTGCTCAAATTAACCAATTATCTAAATATTTGGTGGAAAAGCCCGGTTTAGCACCTTTGAACCGGACACATATTGCAACCCAAATTCGTTGTTTAGGGTCAAATAAAAGTTTGACATGAAATCTAACTATGTATCTGGGCCGAGAAACTATATGACAACTCTGTGAAGTGATGTAGGAGCAGTGTTGTCAACTGTGTTGGACGTTGTTATAGTACGATCACTAATAAATTATAGTACAATCAAAAAAAAATATAGTACAATCAAAGAAAAACAAGAATTACGAAGATATGGTTTCACAAAACCTTGCAATGACGATTGGGACTTCTGTGATTTTAAATTTTTAATATGTTTGGCACTATTTTCATGGTGTGTTAGTACTTGTATCTCCGATTTTAGTGAACAGGAATGAATTTTACAATACGCTCTTATTTTAGAGTCTTTGTCACCACAAATCCAATTAAAAGTTGACTCCCACTCCTTACGATATTTTTGTGTTCTTTAGTTCTTTGATATTCATATTCGACTTCTACACATAAAAAGTGTTTGCTAGATATACATATACATTATACAAAATAATTCACTTACTTGAAAATAGTGCACACTGTTGGAAACCACAAACAAATGTTACAACTTTGTAGACTGTCAGCTCTTATCGTTGTCTTGTTTACTACTATGTATGGTTGTTTCACTTGTTTCCCGTCAATACCCGCATAATTTGCAATCCAAACTTGACAAAATTTTTGTAATACGGTAAATCCAACATCTTACGGCAATGGATGCGCTGTGCAGTACGGATTAATTGGGCAATTGCCTATTAGCTGGCGCTAAAGGGCTGTGAAGAGTGTGAATGTCATTTCTAGGCATACATCAATTTTAAAATTTAGTGTCGGGAAGAAACAACAGATTATAGTACAATGTGCGTACTATATCGCCTGTGAAATTTTATAGTACGTACAGTTCGAATTATCACACTAATACTATAATTATAGTACGGTTGGCATCACTGTGTAGGAGAGACGTTTTCACAGGGCATCTGACAACATTGGTACCACGTTTGGCATTAATGACATAATACTTCGCGTAGTTGTCACTGGTTCTTTTCTTCATAGGTTTGATGTATATACTGTTCAACTTTTAATGCAGCTTACTTATACCTCAGCTCTGTTCAGATGCATTGTCTTTTATGCCATTTTGTATCATAATTGTGACGTAATAGTTTTTAAGGAGAAAACTGAAAACTTGAATATTGCAACTATGAAGCAAAAACTATGTGGCAACACAAAACGATTTTCTTGATCTGATATGACCCTGTCTGAAAACCTGTGCCATATCACTTCACAGAGTTGACAGGTGACATTTTGCCGTTCATAGCTTTAATATTCGAAGATTGAGTTTTATTTTAGCCTACTTAAAGAATTCTACAATTGCACTTTCACATCTGTTTAGCTATCTGGTTCTATATAAACTAACTGAAAGCAAGAATTTTAAATTCGAAAACGAGGAAGAGGGGGAATGGTCACATGCACCATTCTATGAACTGGTGTAGTGCATATTTTCTAACCGGGCGTGTGCCAGTTTTGCTCGCGGTTTTGACAGTAGAGAAATGCCAGGTTCATTGGATCATACTTAAAAACATATCATTTTATTGATTTTACACAATAACTGCCACAAAGTGGCGTTACTATAATTGATACCGTTCAACAAAATAATGCCATCGGACAGAATTTTCCAAGAGGTAAAGTAGTTACAATTCTGTGGTATGTCATACTACGAAAGCAGAGCTTTAGCCAGTACTCAGTAGTTTTTAAGGTTTTATTAGAGAAAATGGTTGGAAAACGAACCACACTAGTAGGAAACACATGAGACATTGGTGGGTAGATGACGTTATATCGGTTCGTGGTCCGAGGCCGCAAATCTGAGAAAAACTGCGTGTTATGATACCTTATTGATTTCCAGGGTGTTGACGCACACAATTACAGTCCACATACTACAAGAAATCTATACGCACATCTATAGACCTAGCCCATAAAGAAACTCGTCGTTCAAACTGATACAAATTCAGATCTTAATTTCCAGATAATTTTTACCAACTTTCCAATTTTCATTTGGATTATGCGCGCTTAACAAGACCGTATAAATTCCTCACTCCTTATAAGGACTACACCAAACATCCTATCCTTCAATCCTCTTATCGAAAGTACCCAACCTAACCTAACTGGACGAGGAAGAAGAAGAAAAGGTCGCCAGATATGTGTTTATGGGACACCGGTGCAGCAACCATCAGCAACTGAGAACGTCTTCTGGTACCAAAACCTCGTCCATTTGATGCCTCCGTCCATTAATTAGGAGCTGCGGTAAGAAATACGAGTGTGTACATCAGAGCCGGCTCTTTTTTATTTATTAATGATCGCCTGTTAATAACTGTGACATCTCTGTTCGCCTACGTGAAATGAGCGCTATATGACCGGAACTCACGGCAGCGTGTGTTGGTTCTGTTCTAGTCGAAGAATTAGGTTGAGTTCAAGCAGGAGGTGAGCATTTGATTTCTAAGTGGGAACGCAAACAGTGAGGTTTCAGCGTTGACTGTTGTAACATATTTTTAATGAAGTCGATAGAGGAGCTGATCGAATTAATTATTTTGCTTATATTTTATCAATTAAAGGTCAGACTAGGACAAATGGAGCCAATGTGCAATGGATGAAATTGTAGTATCAATGCAGGTTTAATAACTTGTTATCACAAAAAATGGTTTATTTAATAATACGTTATTCTAAATAATTTATTTTGTATGCTGTTTCTGTGATGCAATAAATGTGGATCTTAGTAGGAGGGGGTAATGGTTACCTTTTCAGTACTTCAAGAGGCACTTCCCAAACCATAACAGCGTTGGCTTGTCCCTCTTTTTAATACAGTCCGCAGGGCTTGTCGGGGTATGGAAAAAAAGTAAGCGAGGTGTAAATTAGGTTCACATTTTGTGCTTGATGCTTGATTTAATCTGAAATCTATCCTACAGACTTTATTTCTAGTATTGTTTGAATTTTATCTGATGTTAGCCATTGTCACAGCATGAACCTGAACTTCTAAATAACACTGAATCTTCACGCCAGTGGCACTGAAGAGAGTTAAAGAGAATAGGAATAAGTACGATGCAGGAACCAATTTTAGAAAAACTACAAACAAAATGTTGCTGCGGCCTTAGTCATTATGCTCCTAGAAGCTTGGCAGTTGTTTAAGCATCACCCTATTGTATACTTACGGTGTTGATACTAATTAATTTAGAGATAATAACCAGATTTTAAGAAATTGGTAGAAACTTAAATTGTAAATATCAAAATTCAAATTAAAATGCAATCATTTGTGTTGTTTTAAATCATATTACTTCATAGCACCCTAAGTCCATATGAAATTCCTCAGTATGACATTTACTATCTGGAAATAAGTTTTGCGGGGTAAAAATTGGGGCAGCCTGTATATAACAAAATAATTAGAAATGCAGAAGTAACAAACTTTGTATGTGTGAACACACGTCTTCATGCTTTTTACTACGTCTAGATGGCGCAGACAAAACCGTCTTTTGAAAAATATTACTTGCACAAACTATTTTTTTTCTTAATTGACAGGAGTTCTAATGATCAAATTATCATAATGTTGGTTAACGGTAGGTAAAGAGTCTCAAATAGAGTGGAGACATAAAATGGCAACAGACGTTTCATTAAACCAAACAATAGTGTTCTAAAAGTACACACATCAAAACATTCCTTCGACAATTTATGAAATATTTTTGTCTAGTATACGATTTAATTATGGCGTCACCTAATACGCGCACATATAATTGCATATCACTCCTTGCGATGACAGTGTGGTTCGTTACAGTTAGCAAATTTGCAAAACCCATGAAATTATACATCTAGTAATGCCTCTAGTAATTATGTAAGTACTACCCCTAAAATAACCCACCACATACGTTTCGATAAGGGATGTTAAGGCGTGGATTATTATTTATTGGAACTCTCTGATACATCTCATTAAATACATTAAACCTAGATAATATAATTTAGATACAACATATAAATACAAAAATTACACTAATAAATTTTGAAAAGTAATGAAGATCATCAGGGCAAATTGGTAGTACCGAGCTTCGCTGAAGCCTAGGGTACTCCCTTTGCGGGTATCACTGCAGCTCAACCCAATTTTGAAAAACAACGCCCTTTATGCTTTGCAACACAAGTTTGCAAAGCAAAGGAAAACTGCAGAAACCCCGTACAGCGTTGCGTACAGGTCAGTAAAAACACATGCAGACATTTATTAATAGACAATATACAAAGGAAGGTAAAGATAAAATATTAATATAGTAATACGATAGCAGTAAATTTAGGATACTTTATGATAAAACTCTCCTCAAAATATTCGCGCTTCCCAAAACCGCAATTTCCTGAATTTCCCAGGGCGAAATTTTGCACGGTAACTCCTTGACATGTTTACTATAATTTAGAGTAACTGCTCCCAATGAACCTACAATCACCGGAATAATGTTTACTTTCATTCCCCACATACGTCCAACTTCTATTGAGAGATGCTTATATTTAAGTTGTTTTTCAAGCTCCTTCCTTACAACATTCGCATCAGCAGGTACCGAGATTTCTATGAACGTGCATACCTTCCTCTGGAAATCCTTTACCACGATATCTGGCTTATTAGCATCAAGCATTCTATCAGTGACAATAGGCATGTTCCATAATATGGTAATATGATCATTACTCACAACAGGAGATGGAACGTGGTCATACCACCGAGACACATCCATTGCTAAACCTAATAGTTGGGAACACAAGTTGTAATGTATATATGTTCCCACCCTATCATGCCTAGCAATGTAATGCGACTCAGCTAAGACTGGA
Organism: Aphodius sticticus; assembly: GCA_963966075.1. NCBI lineage: Eukaryota > Metazoa > Arthropoda > Insecta > Coleoptera > Scarabaeidae > Aphodius > Aphodius sticticus. The sequence goes on along the minus strand of OZ014506.1, from coordinate 45,315,957 downwards.
CAAGCCGCTAACAAATGATAGACATGTTCCGGAGCCTGATGACACAGTCTACAACTCCCATCATGAACAACTTTCATAATCTTCTGTTCATGATATCTGGTACGTATTGCCTGATCTTGCGCCGCTATGATAGAGGATTCCGTTTCAGCCTTAATGTTTCCATGACAAAGCCAAGATAACGATCCTGACTTTGAAATACCATCACCCTCCACAATTCTTAAAAATTGGCCATGCATTGGCTTACTAATATAATCCTCTCTCATTTTCTGATTCATTTTTAACTTTATCTGTCGCTTTAAACTCTCCACTGAAATTTTATTTTCATAATTACCGAGTTCTTCCACCTGAAATTTTTCTAAAATTAGTTTATGTTTACTAATTATTGACTTACCAGAAGTATCCCTAATTAATTGTTTAATGACTTTATCCTCCTTGTTGGCCTTTATAAAATTTCCTAAATTTAACATTTCCAAATCATAAATATTTTCCAATTGCTGCAAGCCACGACCTCCATCTAAACGGTGCAGGTATAGTCTGCAGACATCAGACCTAGGATGAAACATAAAATTTAGTGTTAACTGTTTTCTAGTTTTAATGTCCAAATCGCGTATTTCCTTCTTAGTCCAGTTTAAAACTCCAACACTATATCGAAATATTGGAATAGCATATGCATTTATCGCTTGCATTTTATATTTTCCATTTAAACCAGATTTTAAAATTTTTCTGACTCGCTTAATGTATTCGCCTATAACCTTCGCCTTCATCCCTTCATCATCTATACCAAAGGCTTCATCCATTCCCAGATACTTATATCTAGTATTATCTGTTAATTCATTAATACTAGTATGACCATTCAGGCATATGTCAGCGGTTCTCTCAATTTTGCCTTTGACAATACTAATTTTTTATTATTATTATTTATTGGAATTCTCTGATACATCTCATTAAATACATTAAACCTAGATAATATAATTTAGATACAACATATAAATACTAAAATTACACTAATAGATTTTGACAAGTAATGAGGATCATCAGGGCAAATTGGTAGTACCGAGCTTCGCTGAAGCCTAGGGTACTCCCTTTGCGGGTATCACCACAGCTCAACCCAATTTTGAAAAACAACGCCATTTATGCTTTGCAACACAAGTTTGCAAAGCAAAGGAAAACTGTGGAAACCCCGTACAGCGTTGTGTACAGGTCAGTAAAAACACATGCATATATTTATTAATAGACATATACAAAGGAAGGTAAAGATGAAAAGTAGTACGATAGCAGTAAATTTAGGATGCTTTATGATAAAACTCTCCTCAAAATATTCGCGCTTCCCAAAACCGCAATTTCCTGAATTTCCCAGGGCGAAATTTTGCACGGTAACTCCTTGACATGTTTACTATAATTTAGAGTAACTGCTCCCAATGAACCTACAATCACCGGAATAATGTTTACTTTCATTCCCCACATACGTCCAACTTCTATTGAGAGATCCTTATATTTAAGTTGTTTTTCAAGCTCCTTCCTTACAACATTCGCATCAGCAGGTACCGAGATTTCTATGAACGTGCATACCTTCCTCTGGAAATCCTTTACCACGATATCTGGCTTATTAGCATCAAGCATTCTATCAGTGACAATAGGCATGTTCCATAATATGGTAATATGATCATTACTCACAACAGGAGATGGAACGTGGTCATACCACCGAGACACATCCATTGCTAAACCTAATAGTTGGGAACACAAGTTGTAATGTATATATATTCCCACCCTATCATGCCTAGCAATGTAATGCGACTCAGCTAAGACTGGACAAGCCGCTAACAAATGATAGACATGTTCCGGAGCCTGATGACACAGTCTACAACTCCCATCATGAGCAACTTTCATAATCTTCTGTTCATGATATCTGGTACGTATTGCCTGATCTTGCGCCGCTATGATAGAGGATTCCGTTTCAGCCTTAATGTTTCCATGACAAAGCCAAGATAACGATCCTGACTTTGAAATACCATCACCCTCCACAATTCTTAAAAATTGGCCATGCATTGGCTTACTAACATAATCCTCTCTCATTTTCTGATTCATTTTTAACTTTATCTGTCGCTTTAAACTCTCCACTGAAATTTTATTTTCATAATTACCGAGTTCTTCCACCTGAAATTTTTCTAAAATTAGTTTATGTTTACTAATTATTGACTTACCAGAAGTATCCCTAATTAATTGTTTAATAACTTTATCCTCCTTGTTGGCCTTTATAAAATTTCCTAAATTTAACATTTCCAAATCATAAATATTTTCCAATTGCTGCAAGCCACGACCTCCATCTAAACGGTGCAGGTATAGTCTGCAGACATCAGACCTTGGATGAAACATAAAATTTAGTGTTAACTGTTTTCTAGTTTTAATGTCCAAATCGCGTATTTCCTTCTTAGTCCAGTTTAAAACTCCAACACTATATCGAAATATTGGAATAGCATATGCATTGATCGCTTGCATTTTATATTTTCCATTTAATCCAGATTATTATTATTATTATTTATTGGAATTCTCTGATACATCTCATTAAATACATTAAACCTAGATAATATAATTTAGATACAACATATAAATACTAAAATTACACTAATAGATTTTGACAAGTAATGAGGATCATCAGGGCAAATTGGTAGTACCGAGCTTCGCTGAAGCCTAGGGTACTCCCTTTGCGGGTATCACCACAGCTCAACCCAATTTTGAAAAACAACGCCATTTATGCTTTGCAACACAAGTTTGCAAAGCAAAGGAAAACTGTGGAAACCCCGTACAGCGTTGTGTACAGGTCAGTAAAAACACATGCAGATATTTATTAATAGACATATACAAAGGAAGGTAAAGATGGAAAGTAGTACGATAGCAGTAAATTTAGGATGCTTTATGATAAAACTCTCCTCAAAATATTTGCGCTTCCCAAAACCGCAATTTCCTGAATTTCCCAGGGCGAAATTTTGCACGGTAACTCCTTGACATGTTTACTATAATTTAGAGTAACTGCTCCCAATGAACCCACAATCACCGGAATAATGTTTACTTTCATTCCCCACATACGTCCAACTTCTATTGAGAGATCCTTATATTTAAGTTGTTTTTCAAGCTCCTTCCTTACAACATTCGCATCAGCAGGTACCGAGATTTCTATGAACGTGCATACCTTCCTCTGGAAATCCTTTACCACGATATCTGGCTTATTAGCATCAAGCATTCTATCAGTGACAATAGGCATGTTCCATAATATGGTAATATGATCATTACTCACAACAGGAGATGGAACGTGGTCATACCACCGAGACACATCCATTGCTAAACCTAATAGTTGGGAACACAAGTTGTAATGTATATATATTCCCACCCTATCATGCCTAGCAATGTAATGCGACTCAGCTAAGACTGGACAAGCCGCTAACAAATGATAGACATGTTCCGGAGCCTGATGACACAGTCTACAACTCCCATCATGAGCAACTTTCATAATCTTCTGTTCATGATATCTGGTACGTATTGCCTGATCTTGCGCCGCTATGATAGAGGATTCCGTTTCAGCCTTAATGTTTCCATGACAAAGCCAAGATAACGATCCTGACTTTGAAATACCATCACCCTCCACAATTCTTAAAAATTGGCCATGCATTGGCTTACTAACATAATCCTCTCTCATTTTCTGATTCATTTTTAACTTTATCTGTCGCTTTAAACTCTCCACTGAAATTTTATTTTCATAATTACCGAGTTCTTCCACCTGAAATTTTTCTAAAATTAGTTTATGTTTACTAATTATTGACTTACCAGAAGTATCCCTAATTAATTGTTTAATAACTTTATCCTCCTTGTTGGCCTTTATAAAATTTCCTAAATTTAACATTTCCAAATCATAAATATTTTCCAATTGCTGCAAGCCACGACCTCCATCTAAACGGTGCAGGTATAGTCTGCAGACATCAGACCTTGGATGAAACATAAAATTTAGTGTTAACTGTTTTCTAGTTTTAATGTCCAAATCGCGTATTTCCTTCTTAGTCCAGTTTAAAACTCCAACACTATATCGAAATATTGGAATAGCATATGCATTGATCGCTTGCATTTTATATTTTCCATTTAATCCAGATTTTAGAATTTTTCTGACTCGCTTAATGTATTCGCCTATAACCTTCGCCTTCATCCCTTCATCATCTATACCAAAGGCTTCATCCATTCCCAGATACTTATATCTAGTATTATCTGTTAATTCATTAATACTAGTATGATCATTCAGGCATATGTCAGCGGTTCTCTCAATTTTGCCTTTGACAATACTAATTTTGGCACACTTCTCTAGACCAAACTGCATCCCAATATCGTCAGAGAATTGTTTAACTATACTGAGGCTCCTCTTCAACTGCTCATCATTTTTGGCATAAAGTTTCAAATCATCCATATATAATGAATGACCAATTAACTTTTCGCCAGGTAATAACTGAACACCAACTTTGTCCTCATTCAATTCACTGGACAATGCAAATAGGCCTATGCAAAAGAGCAAGGGTGATAAACTATCACCTTGAAATATGCCACAATTAATATTAATCGGCTCTGAGAAAACACACGACTCTCGTCCCCGCAAGCATAGTTTAGTAGACCATAAGGACATACATGAGTTTACCAGAAAAATAATTTTTTGGTTTACCCGATATATCTCCAAGGCTTTTACAATCCATTCATGCGGGATACTATCATACGCCTTCTTATAGTCAATCCAGGCCATGGATAGGTTTCCTCGAGTCTTCTTGATCTTTTCAACAATCTTCTTGTTAATTATTAACAGTTCTTTTGAACCATAACTGTCCTTTAAAATGCCTTTCTGCTCAGAGGGCAATACATTATTTTCTTTAAGATGTTCATAAATCTTGGTACCTAAAATTTTAGTTAATAATTTATAACAACAATTTAAACAAGTAATTGGCCTATATTGGGATACTTCCATTGTATTCTCCGTTTTGGGAATCAAAACAGTTACACCTTCCGTCAGCCACGACGGTATCATTTCCGGATTATTAACCATATTGTTAAAACATTTTACTAAATGTTCATGCAATATGGTTATCCTTTTAAGCCAAAAATTAGGAATTTTATCTGGTCCAGGAGCTTTCCAAAGTCCCAAACTTTTGCAAGCATTTTGGAAGTCATCTTTGGAGAGAAGTACATCTTCCATAGCTGGATAATGCATATTCCGCCTCTCCTCGCGTTTAATCCATTCCGCATCAGAATTGTACTTGCCAGATTGCCCCCAAATGCCTGTCCAAAAATTGGTAACATCCTGCATGTTTGGAAAATTCTGGATACAGATGTTCTCCTTGCCAAGACCCCTATAAAATTTTTTAGGATTTTCTTCAAAATTTTTGTTATCATTGTAAGTCCGAATTCTTTTTTCAATTCTTCTGATACGTTGGGCCTTAGCTTGAATTTTCTGTTTTAACTCCTCTTCAATAATTACTATATCCTTCTCTTCGCCTAAAACACTGTATTTTAGTATTATGTTTTGCCGTAACCGTTGTAACCTCTCTGTTAAATGAATAGATCTTCTAATTTCAGAAATCCTGGAAACGTCCTTTCTCCAATTAGCAATATTATTTTGGAGTCTACGCTTCCAACGGTTTTCCCGGATTCGATTATTGTGTATTGATGTAAATTTTGGATTCACCATCTTAGTAATAACATATGCGGATGCGTACAACAAATTATTTATTTCAATAATGGACAATTCTGGCCTATTCCTCAGAAATACTTCCAGATCAGAATTAGCCTGCGCAATCAACTCCCTAACCCTGTTAGTCTCCCGTATAAAAGGCAATCTAACCCTGCTATGAAAATTTCCTGAAGTAAGCAATTCTTGTTGTACCAATATTAAAAACTGACTTTGTTGTACTACATTATCATCATTATTACCCAGATTTGGCATTCCATTTACCTCAATATCTACAATAACAGACACCTCATCATTGCGGCTATTCTGTTCTAATTCTACCACTTCATCCAAAATGTTTCCTTGTTCTACTTCAACCACTTCATCATTTACAAGATTTAGAAAAATCTCTACCTCCCTTCTTATAGAATCTATCTCTATATTGGATAACTTATTACTATTTAGAATGCACCGTCTCTGGGATGCCAAAGTATTAGCAGTCAACTCCATTCTTTTATCTGGGTTTCTTTCTCGCCATATTCTAAAGCATTCCCGTTGATTAGCACATCCAAACTTTAACAATGAACAAAAGTGACACCAAATCACCTCCTTATATTCATTTATGGACCATTTATTACGCATTCTTCTTGAATTATTTAAATCCATTTGTTAAAAGTAAAGTGGGCCCAATAACAATAAAAATTATGAGTAACCTCTTTACTTACACCTGAAATTCTAAGGATAATTAGGTATCACAATAACACTTACTACAAAGAAACGTAGAAATATTACGTATAACTGACAACTTCCTGGATAATTAGAATTGTCAAAATTGACACTGTCACCAATCTGAAACATAAAATATATTAAAAGATATGTTACTACCTCCCAATATACTCCTTCTATTCCAAAATGATGGGCGTCCACTTGTAAAAGCAATTCCAATCAATTAATGATTTTAAACTGCTTCTTTAATGTGATAATTCTATTTCTTTAGGAGGTCAGATTTGACACTACGTGCCAAGGCACGGCTATCTTATTATTATTATTATTATTATTATTATTATTATTATTATTATTATTATTATTATTATAATTGACAGATCGGTTGAATGGGTCGCCTAATTAGTGCTAGTTTGGTTCATATCTCACGCTTGGCTATAGTACGCTTAGCGTAATAGATGATTATATTGTAATTTATATATAAAAACATTTTTTGTTTTGTCAAACCTTAGTCCTTTCTTGTTTGGCATACTATTTTAAATGACGGAGTTAAAGAATTTTCCTTTTTGTTCCACAGTGCATAGCCGTAATTATTTATATTCGAAAAATTACTAAAGTAAAATTACAATCCAAAAAATTATAGTTGGCTATTTTCATAATTTAAAAATATCGTACCTATTTTAAAGTAAAGTAAATACGTTTCGAGATGGTATGCGGACAAAAAACTAGTCGGGCGTCTAGTCTAGGTTCGAGAACAATACATCATCGCATATTATGTTCGATCGGTACGGTTTTGATTCTTAATTTACCAGTAATTATTGCTAATTTTTACTGGCATACAGTATCGGTATTTGTGCTCGTGTGACGTGAACTATTGTGTTGTGAAACTGTTCATAATTTTTGGGAGTACTTAATTAATCCCAAAGTAAATAACCATAATCATAGTATAACTGCTGTTGCTCTCAAATCAGTTTGTACTGCGAGAGATAGTACGCAATAGCACTGTGATGGGGCGGACACCCTTCTCAATATTTACTATACTTTAATCAACTCTAAACTGAAGGGGGCCCCTGTGGTAACTCGCCTCAAGCGACGCTTGGTCCGCCATCTTCAATCACAGGTACTAACTGATTTAAACAAACTAATCTTACGGTAGCGTGAATTAATTATCTCTCTTACGGAGGCATCCAAGAGTTCTTTCTCTGAGACTTTGTCAGAGACGTTTGAACTCACTAATTATTAACCACTATATGCAAGGCTAAATACTTTACTATAAAAGGGACAGGTTTATATTATTCTAAAATGAATATGCCGAAGAAAACCACAATAAAATCTATTAACAAAAATATATACAACAATGCAGAACTGCTTACATGGAATTTGAATACGTTAATCCTAAACAAAAATATTCTTTGGCAGAGACGGACAAATCAGCAAGTACAGACAACAAATAAATACCTTATTATTTCGGTGAGCACAAGAAACACGAGACACCACAGTTATCTTATAGAGCCCCTGCTCATAAGAAAAACACGTCTTTACCCCATGATGGCTAGAAATAGAAGGAAGTCTTCCGCGTTTTAACCGTCACACGCACCCCCTGAATGCGACACTCACGCCCTCTCCAAAAACCGTTACGGTATATGGACGCTCTTGTTCGCGCCCAAATTTGAACTTACTACATCCCTTCCACGTTAAGATAAATAATTATTTGACCAATTATTTATCCCTAAACAAAACTAAATAATCAAATTGCTGATTGTAACATCTCCCCTTACAAAACAATTCTCTTAATTGCTAATTACAATGTTGACATGCAAATTTTTCTTCTTGTACATTTTTTTTATTTCCTGAAATAAAAATACAGATATGACCCAATAAAAACCCAAAAGAATTCGGCCTTGGTCCAGGAGTCCGGCGGTGTTGATTTGACTTCGGTTCTCCAAACCAAGCGAATGTCCTCATTCCCGGGCCATTGGTCATATGAAACAAAAGAAAAACAACATTGAAGCAGCATCATAGCAGTCCGATTACATCATAACTTACATTATCTTTTATCCATCTTCAAATACAGCCGCAATCGTGAAATGACTCGCCTCCACCCTCGCCTCGGGTTTTCTCCGTCCATCCTCCCTCCTAGCGTCATCGGCGGTCCACTAATCTCCAGCGACGTCCAACGTTCCTCGAAAGCTATCGTATACCTCGTAGATGACCTACACGACGTGTGGATGTTGTCCAGCGACACTTAGGCCCTGGTGAAACATCCCTTTGCGTTGTCCGTGTAGTCATTTTTCTTCTAACACCATCGACGTACAAAGTACAGGAATTCTGTCAACTGTCACTTTGTAGTTTTTTTGACCCTACGTCTCTCTGGACGCTTTTTTCGGTCACACCATTTTTTGAAGCGCACTGGGCTTCGCTTGCTGTAGATTACAACCCTTTGTAAATCTACCGGCTCTAATTTCGACGTACAAAGTGCAGTATATTTGCCTGCAAATTTGTAATTTTTCCTTGCCCCTTTTGCGACACGCGCGGGCTGCGTTTTCCATCACTAGACGATTTTCGATTCCGGGAACGGGACGACGGCACGCTTCTCATGTAGACCTCACCGCATGACCTCGGGAATTCCTGGATCGGCCAAACTACCTGCGCTCGTGGGGGTCTTCAATACACGTCCACTTGGCCGGATATAGGGAACATCTGCCTCTTCGGAATAGCTGCTTATACCTACTTGGTCGTTGAATTTCCCTTACAAAACAATACTCTGCAACTTCCCTTAATAACTGCTTTATTTTACCTTAAAAATACAGTTGCGAGTATACCCCTTAATTTTAATTAATTATTAATTAATTACCGCGTGTGTGTTTCGTGCTTCTCTGCTCAAAGCCGCCATTTTCAAAAATGCTTACATAAAAACTTAATTTGTTTCAATCTTTTAATTCAATTCAATATTCTAAAAATTGACCAAACAAAGTACTCGGGCTTTGTTTCTATCCTATCCTTACTTTCACTAAATCGACCTGTGACGGTTCGATTTTTTTCTGTTTATTGTTTACTGTTGCCATCTCTACCTGCCATCTTTCTTTTACTCAATAAAAAAAAAATTCCTCAGAATTCAATTTCAAACTACCTGTTCTGCATGTCGCCATAAATCATAACTCAAGCCCTATCTAACACAATCTGGTTCAAACTTTCTCTAACGAACGGTCTCGAGAATTAAGACATTTCTTTCAAAAACAATTCCAACACTCAAAAGAAATTATACTGCAAATATTTAATTATTATGCTGCCACCAGCAGTACATTTCCTACTCAAATTCACGACTATATATCGACATTTATCACACAAAATGTCCACCTCAAAAGCAACAAACAAAATTCCTGGAATGCCACGCGCAATATCCACAAGGACGCCTAAGCTAGCCCTTACACCACTTTCTCTAAAGGGTCGTTTGCCTAACTTTGCTTTTAACCATAGTCTACAATGCATACTTAAAATGCGTCACCCAATTTTCTTCTAAAATTCACAAACAAATCTACCTGGAGTGCTTTCTTCATAATCTACTCAAATAATCTCTTGAAATGTCTTAAATTATCCCACCGCTGCCACCAAAAATGTGATAGGGCGGACACCCTTCTCAATATTTACTATACTTTAATCAACTCTAAACTGAAGGGGGCCCCTGTGGTAACTCGCCTCAAGCGACGCTTGGTCCGCCATCTTCAATCACAGGTACTAACTGATTTAAACAAACTAATCTTACGGTAGCGTGAATTAATTATCTCTCTTACGGAGGCATCCAAGAGTTCTTTCTCTGAGACTTTGTCAGAGACGTTTGAACTCACTAATTATTAACCACTATATGCAAGGCTAAATACTTTACTATAAAAGGGACAGGTTTATATTATTCTAAAATGAATATGCCGAAGAAAACCACAATAAAATCTATTAACAAAAATATATACAACAATGCAGAACTGCTTACATGGAATTTGAATACGTTAATCCTAAACAAAAATATTCTTTGGCAGAGACGGACAAATCAGCAAGTACAGACAACAAATAAATACCTTATTATTTCGGTGAGCACAAGAAACACGAGACACCACAGTTATCTTATAGAGCCCCTGCTCATAAGAAAAACACGTCTTTACCCCATGATGGCTAGAAATAGAAGGAAGTCTTCCGCGTTTTAACCGTCACACGCACCCCCTGAATGCGACACTCACGCCCTCTCCAAAAACCGTTACGGTATATGGACGCTCTTGTTCGCGCCCAAATTTGAACTTACTACAGCACTATCTAGTAGTAATAGGTATGTACAGTCATGGAAATAAGTAAGTTCGTATCGCTATCGCAGGATTTGAAAATAGTATGTCGGTTATATATTCGTGTACTGTTCTACTTCGACCCGGCCGGTTCGGAAAGAGTTGTCCGTCACGAGGTGGTTTTTCGATAGATGTAATGTAACGGGATTTAGTTTATTTTTAGCGTGTCCGACCTTTTCCTTAATGTGATATCTTCAATGCAATGTAATAAATGAAATATGATCACTGCACTTAAGTTTACGAGTAGGTAATGCATTTAATTAAATATAGAATTACTTTTATAATAATATTAATAAACATGAAATTTGATAATATGATACGAAAAGCTCATTTTAAGATATTGCGTAATATCATGACACATTATATAAATTTATGTTAACTAATACACATATTAATTACGCAAGTAAATGCCTGTGCCTAGCAGTAGGATGACGGGCTTAAGTAAGTAAATGCGCAAATCAACTTGATGCCAAGGATTATCACTAAATATAGATTATTTCAGAATTGTAATATTAAAATATATTCACTAAATGTAAATAAATTCTCTAAATTTAATTTAAATTTACATTTAGGACGAGCATGTATTTTGTATGAAGGACAATGGAAATTTTATATCTGTATTTACTTTACAGCAGTTAATGTTCAATTATCTTTCATGACATCTAATACATGCTTGACAACCAAAATAATTTAAATTATAGCAATATATACAGGCTGTCCCACGTTTCTTCCGCAAAACAATTTTTTTCAGAATTATTTTCAGAAAATTACTTAATTCATTAAAAAGTTACATCCGTTTGAATTATTAACAATATCTTATTTTAAACGGCTCCAACTTCAGAAGGAACAGAGAAAACCAATAAGACCATATGAAACATATTACTTTCTACTTTCTAGAAAAAAAATCAACATTTTGGTATTTTCTTTTGTTCATTTGTTAAGACAAATTATTAAAATTTTACTTATAATTAATAATTTTTTATTGTTGTAATACGTATTTATTGTGTTTCATTTTTGGTTTTGCATTGTTGATAACTAATTAATTTTTTATTTTTCTCTTTTTGTTAATATTTCAAAGAGCTCTTCAGAAGTTTTATTGTAATATAGTTCCAGTTCAATAAGCACACATTTTTCATTTACTATATATTAGCTGGAACATTATTGGAAATTTTATTTCTAAATTTGTTTTCTAAATAAATTAAGAGGCGTGCATTAACAACGATAATATGTTAAAAATAACTTTAATAAAATTTTGACTTATGAATTGTGTACTGTAAGGTTAGCTAAAATGCATATACATTAAAAATGAAGGTCTTTTTAATTTCCAAACAAAATATTTGAACCAAGGCCCTTTGCGTCGCTAGCACAATGTCAATAGCTCAGATGGGAGAGCATTGTGCTAGCGACGCAAAGGTCCCTGGTTCAAATCGTCAAGTTGTTGGTTTCTCTTACGTATAGCTTTTATTGCATATGATTATGAGTAATTAATATGCGATAAAAGCTATACGTAAGAGAAACCAACAACTTTTCTTTCTGAAGCGTCCGTCTCCTTTTGGGAAATTATATACCCGTTACCAACACAATTTATACTCATCCCAGGTCAAATTTGATGAAATAATATTTATGTTGTATAAATGTTCTTTTAGATGGTCGTATATTTTGGTTTATCTTTTTTTTTAATAATAATTAAGTATAACATATTTACATTCCACCAAAATTCGTCGAAAATTTAGAGCTTGCTTCCAAAAATTTTTGTAAATTAGTGATATACATAATTGTCATTATTTTCAGTTGTCAGAACATATTGCTCTAAAGTAAATACAAAATAATAATATAAAAAAATAGTAATGATACATTCATGCTATACAAAATACATACTCCTTTCTGTTTATTAAGTTAAACACTGCAAAATATCGTTGAAGCTAAATATCTCGAAAACACCAGTAAATCACAATTAACAAATTACCATAGAGACAAATTTAAATCAATTTACTTTTAATTTATTTCTATTTTGTGAATAAATGTTAATACATATGTCAGTTCTGGAATAACCTAAAAAGTAAAAATATTGACAACAACAAATTGATTTTTGTATCTATTAACACAAAAAAAGCTATTAGATGCAATAAGGTTGTAAGTATAATTTGTTGTGTTGTATGCAATATCTTGAAATGAGATTTTCATTTCATGTAACCGAAAACTTTTATGTTTATTAATATAAAATTAACGTCATATTTAATAAAAACACAGTTACATTGCAATGTAGGAATTACATTAATTAATTACACATTAAGCTAATAAATAGAAACATATAAATCATTATAAACCAATTCAAAGCATTCGAACAAGGTTTCCCAAATAATAAATTTCCGATATACGAGTTGAAGCGTAAACGGACAATTTTTCGCACTTAGCGGCCGAGCGGGCGACCAGAATAACAAAAAACTTGTACTTGGTTGTATCATCGACACACTGCTAAAATATTTATAGAACTTACTTAATACCAAGAGTGTACATAGTTTTATAAGAACGGTGAAGAGTGCTGGGCGACCACTAAGGTAACTAATTAATTTATATCTGTATTGTTATAATCATCAAAGGTACCGATATGTTTATCTGTATGACATTGTTTTTTATCGCATCTGCTTTGGTCATAATTGCACAGGAAGCAAAAACATAACAATCTACCACAACGTTTGTCAGCAATATGATGTTGATATTAGATATTGTTTTCTAAACATTATTAATTGTTTTTAAGTAACAGATTTTCACTTACAGTTAATAATTTATGCACCAATGAAGCGGCGACCGCCCCTACTATTTGTTACTATTTATTATTTTCCGCGGAACCCTGACTTCTCGCGGAACCCCAGGGTTTCGCGGACACCGTTTTGAGAAACGCTAGTCTACACGCTACGTAAAAATACTGCCTTGTGCCGTCTTTGACATCAACACGAAAGTGATATCGCCCAAGCCGCTCTTATATTGTACGAACTATTGTCTTTCGCGTCTGCACGCTACGGTTTACCTGGGCAAACCTTGGTTACGCAGGTAAAACCACGAGCACGACGGAGCATGTCCGTCCCTTTAATTCCGATTTCTTTCCATTAAGAAACGTTTCAGTTCACTCGAAAAAAAAGTTAGAGCGTAAATTAACAAATCGCCCGCAAGTCGCTAGTACTGGTAACTATTGCTTATTGCGATCAATATGTAAAACAGTGGTTCTAAGATGTCTAAACGGCATCTTGGTCCGATCAAGATGCCGTAAAATATACAAATAAAAAAGTTATGACCATATCTAAAGAATTTGAAATTGAACGTTTTTTTTTGCTTTTTTCTTAATATCACTAAAACCGTTAGGAATTGTTTCCTGTTTGATTTGGAACTGTTTCCTCAACAGATTATTAGAGAACACAGCAATCGGCTCAACTTTTTTCCATTTAACTGGCTTTCTATGTCTAATTAAATCAAAAGTACCATACAATCCAACGTTCCATGAGGCACACTGTATGTCGCCAAAATAAATTGGTGTTTGAGATTTTTTTACATATGAGATTTGATAAAGTAGTTATTTTTTATTTTATATATCTAGGTATTTATTTATGTTATACATTTATAGCTCACTTTTAGTTTTGTTATTTTCTTTGTCCTCCACTTTGAAGACAAGTGGGGGTTTTACTTTCATTCTTATTTGGTCACTTTCGGTAACATTAACGTCTTTACATCGGTAAATATTTCCCCTTTATCTCATCAGTATAATCACATGGTACATAATATATTATTATTAAAACCACTTTCGGAACTAAACTACCATTTAATCAACAGGTAGTGGATATGTAGCTACAACATAAAAATTAAGAAAATAACCCGCTACCATTTCACTTTTTAGCGTCGACGGCAATCTTGAAGCTGCTGATGCTGGTGTAATAACCGGAGGAGAGGCGGAAAATTGCCGTGACACCAGGCTAATCGTAAACAATTCCCCGGTCCGCGGTGAAAGTTTTCATAAATTTACACGTCTTTGAATGAACGAACCATGATACAACAAAGAAAAATTAATTAACACGCCGCTATGCAGCAAATGAGACAGGCAATTGTCGTACGGTTACGAGGACAGTAATAAAGAACATGTCAACAACACACCACGAGCAACAACAAACAATGCAAAGCGTTATCACTGTTGACCCGAGTGAACCTGCCGCGCAGACGTATTTTTTATAATTTCTGCCCGCGTAGAGAGTCGTTAACATTATTATTTTACTGGTAGTATCATTCTACTAATTAGCGGGATATATTTATATATTTATTGTCGGGTTATTTATTGATTATAGTGTGAAATTACTATGGCGGCTTTTATCTTTGTTCTTCCGCCGATCGTTTGTAGGTCTTGATGAAAGGAATTATTTTTATATTAACTAGGTAATACTAATTTGTAATATTATATCAATGGACTATTTCGACTTTACAGTTAATCTTTGCTTTATAGTGCTTTCTGATAAATGGGTATGTGTGAATGACACTGAATGGCATTGAATATAGTGGCAAAATGCATCACAATAGTGAAAAATACTGCAATTTTAACAGTAGAAAAAAGAAGAGTTTGTTGTTATGCATTGGACAGCCATTTTCTGTCAAGTACGTGTAACTCCTTTAAGGAATTGGATGCATCATTATTTCATGAACGTACTATCATATTTCTTGCATTTTATCCCCTCAAAGCGGTCTGCTGAGCTTCAAGACAAATGATGTTAGGCATACCTAGTAGTTATGGTATGAAAGCACATAATATTCTTCTATAATAGCACACAAAGAAAAAACATTTTAAATACCATTTAATTAACCTTTCGGCTGTATTTGCTTAGGCTCACCAACGGCGTTTTTCAAATAACATTTTTGTTAGAAAGAATATGCGTTACTGATACACTTGTATTTCCGACGGTGGTCGCGAATTTTTAAATTTGCCGCTGTTAATGGTAATTTTATCATAAACAAACCAACGCAGATAGACAAAACCTTCTCAGGATGACATTTATATAGTGTCGATTGTGTAGAATCATTTATTTAATGATTTCAGTCAAATTTTGCACATGACCATAATACCCTATTAGTACCTGTGAATATTTTGCACTTCGTAATATTTTGTGAATGTAGATGTATGTTGCGGGCTCTCCGTCTAAAAATCCTTCTTGCAAAAACGTGTTCGTCTTCACTCTACACAAATAAGCCAAAAAAAAGGATTATGTGCTAACAATCACAAGTACACATTTTTGTACTTGAATACTTTCAAATTTGAAACATTTACATAATAAGGTTTAAAAAACATTGGATAATTGAAAAGTAGACCAGCTGCGGCCAAAATGTCATATTAATAATAGTCATGAAAACACTCATTCATTTTTACTTTTTACATTTTGTCCGGTACCTGAAAACCCGATTTGACGTCCGGATTGCGCCTTCACCCGGACAATCGAAAACCCCACTGTCCGGTTTAAACCCGTTGATTGTCAACGGATATAGATAGTTAGACATGGGTTAGTTGGGGCCATGACATCCAGAGGGCCGGGGGTTTGAGCAAGATTAGTTCACAAATTATAGCGTTATCGATTTATACACTTTTATGCACGCACTCGGTGCTAACTGCAACGAGCCCGAGCATGTAATAAATATACAGGGTGTCTCACGGAACTGGTACATTAGAAGTTTCTCAGGTTCTACTATTTCTGGAAACTTGAAATTTTGAACTAGAATTTACTCGATCTGAGCTCAAGTTAACTGTCACGTCCGGTCATCGGAAGTCGGTATCAACTTTGTTATTTTAAATGGAATGATATAATTTTTATTTTATTTTTGGTTTCTACGTATCAAAACACATCATTTTTGATAATGTTTCCCTATACCTAAATATCACCATTTTTGAGTTTTTTTGATTTAAAATTTATTTGGTGATTTTCCCGGTTACGTTTAAAATTGAATATCTCGGTTATTATTGAAACTAGAAGTTTCATGATTGGTGGTCCAAAACTAGAAACATAACCAAATAAGACGCTGTTTAGTTCATCATGATATCTTATACAGGATGTTCAAAATTTACAACACAATAATTGAATTTTTAAACGTAAAAAACACCCGGTATACCGATACGCCATTCGATAGGAAATCGTATTCCCTATCAATCAATATTAAGATTCCCTATATCTATCTTTAATAGTTTTTGAGATATTGTCAGTATAAAAGAATGTAAACTAAATACAAAACGATTTATTCTTTATTTATAGGAATGTAACAACTTTGGAACAGCAGGAAAACAGAAAAATATTGAAAGGTTTCTTAAAACTAAAATAATAGATTTGGGATATCTAACTTAAATTAAAACTTCATTATGTTGTTCGAAATGCTGCCCGTTCTGCTCCAAACATTTTAAAACACTTCGCTGTACTACTGTCATCGTCGCACTTCGGATTTCTTGTCGCTGAAGTCCATTAACGGCGGCAAGTACTCTGTTAGTCAATTCTTCTCGAGTATTAACTGGTGTGGAATAGACCTGACTTTTCACATGACCCCGAAATAAAAGTCTAATGGTGTTAAATCTGGTGAGCTTGGTGGCCACCGCCAGGGTATCCTATTTCCGAACCACCTACCCTCCCCTAACATCTGATTAAGTTGAATGGATACCACATGCGAAGAATATGCCGGTGCACCGTCCATTTGATAAAAGCAGTCGCGTAAAATATTGAGGGAAAGAGTATCGCAAAAATTGTTCAGACATCCATCTAATTTCGTCCCAATTATTAAATGGGAGTATTTAAAATGGATTTAAAGAAAAAGTAACAATATCTCAAAAACTATTAAAGATAGATATAGGGAACTGTAATATTGATTGATAGGGAATAAAATTTCCTATCGAATGGCGTATCGGTATACAGGGTGTTCCATATGAAAAAAATTAGTTTTTTACGTTTGAAAATTCAATTATTGTGTTGTAAATTTTGAACACCCTGTATAAGATATCATGATGAACTAAACATCGTCGTATTTGGCTATGTTTCTAGTTTTTGACCATCAATCATCAAACTTCTAGGTTCAATAATAACCGAGATATTCAGTTTTAAACGTCACCGCGAAAATCACCTAAAATTAGTAAAATCAAAAAAACCCAAAAATGGTAATAGTTAGGTATAGGGAACCCTTATTAAAAATGATGTATTTTGATACGTAGAAACCAAAAATAAATATAAACTTATATCATTCCATTTAAAATAACAAAGTTAATACCGACTTCCGGTGACCGGACGTGACAGTTAACTTGAGAATATTTTAGCCGAAGAGCTCAGATCGAGTAAATTCTAATTCCAAAATTTCCAGAAATAGTAGAACATGAGAAACTTCTAATGTACCAGTTCTGTGAGACACCCTGTATAAGTCGAAAACGCTGTAATTTGTGAATGAATCTTGCTCAAACCGTCCCCTCTGGATGTTATGGCCCCAACTAACCCATGCCTAACTATCTATATCCGTTGAGAATCAACGCCCGGATGTTTCGCAACCCAATTTTAATGTAATACTTTGTTTATAACGGGAAAGTAAATTCTAATAAACAAATAAATAAAAAAATTACGGACTAGCCCGGAGTCGAACCATTAAGCTAGGTACTGCGGCCTGTCACAGGGAATAGAATAGGGTTAAAACTTAAAAATAAATTCAAATAATAATACGTGGCGTAGATACTGTTGTACTATCAGAGATTATTCCATACTATCATATTGTAATGCTTAACATTACAGTAGAGTCAGTGACGTCAACAGTGAGATTTAGGATACATATTTTTTTAAAAACCAATTTAACCTGGAAGGCAGAAAAGTGGTAAATGCTGTTGCATTTAAATTTTTTGCATAAATAATGCTAATTAGCTATCAGCAGCATCATTTGACTCAAAGTCACTCTGAATATTATGAACTAGCGATGGGCGGAATCACTCATTTAAATGTTTCGAAACATTTGATTCATTTGTGTTTGTGTATCGAGTCACTGTTTCAACTCACGACACAGTTCATGTTGCGCATGCGCTTGGATGAATCGAGTCACATTGACGATGTGCAGTGTTAGAGAGTCAAATCACCGTTTCGACTCACGATACTGTGGTTACGATACTGATTAACTTATGGTAAACAATATTGTCAGATTTTGAAGGTTGTCAATATTATTATTAGTTGTGACAACATGAATTGAATTCAGTTTTAAGGTGCGTTCCGATTGATGGTAATGATAGGTAATGGCGGTGGTAGCAGACGAAATTATAGTATTTCCAACATATCGTGATAGTGACACATACTAGTTTGCATGTACATAAACATGAGTCACTAGCACTTTTAATAAGAAATACTATAATGGCTGTTACAACTACCAAACCACTAATGGGAACGTACCTTCGGGAAAAGGGATAAATATATAGGGATTAGAAAATTCAGTCATACTAAAATACATTTTCCCCACAAATAATGAAAGTTAATGTTTCAAGAGTCGAATCATTTACCAATTAATATTTCAAAAAATTTGAAACAGTTAATGAGTCGATACAGTGTTTCGAAACATACACCCACGAGCCATCACTATTATGAACCTGAATCTATACCTTTGGTTAGTGGACAGTGTGAATACACTGTCGCCAATAGCACATTTCTATAGTAATAAGTGAAATTTGGAAAATTTTCACATGACCGTAATGCCTGAGCTACACTATACAAGTTTTGAAAATTTTCATTGAAAAGTTTCTTGTTCAAATGTTTGATGAAGTTTCCATCAAAGTGTCAATCATGTGTCAACACTTGACGAAGTGGCAGCAGGGACTAAATTAACCTTACTAACTTGAAAGTAATTACAGACATAAACTCAACGATTCCATAGCAATGACACATTCTGCATTAAACTGTACCGACCTCAAGAAAAATCTACTGCTCAATTTTAATCTGTCGTGTTTTTCTCTATAGTCTAATATATATTTATCTCAACCTCAAACGTGTTTGGAAAATAATATCTACTGCAATTTTGCAAATAACGTGGATACAGATAACGAATAATGTAATTTTCAACGATAGCGACAGCTGTTATCTCGTGTTGACACTGCGTAAAACTTTGATGGAAACTATATGAACTTTTCATCAAATATTTGACAAGAAACTTGTAAAAGAAAGTGTCAAAAGTTGGATAGTGTAGCTCAGGCATAATACCCTATTAGCACCTATGAACATTTCGTACTTCATAATCGGTTGTGAATGTAGATGTAGATGTATGTTGCGGGCTCTCCGTCTAAATAGTTTTCTTGCAAAAACGTATTTGTCTACACGCTATACAAATAAACCAAGAAAAAAACTATAGGCTAACAATTAATTTTGCGACCGATCCGGGGTTAATGACGTTGATGTGAATATACTAAAAAATACAGAGGTTTGGTGATGGCAGTTGAATAGATGTTTATCATTATTGACACAAATGTCTAGCTTTCACTCAATTGTACCAAAATCCACGGGAGCGAAACGGTATCATAATATCAAGGTTAATAAAAAGTAAACATTAAAAACGAAAATTATTTTTAAAAGTTGCTTTACTTGTTGAGAAAACTGGTAAAAAAATCACAACTTTCAAATTCAAATTTCTATGTTACGTACTATGTATTCTTCAAACAGATTTTTAGTTTTTCCTTCTCAAAAATGCACCTACCACACATCATTAATTAAAAAAAAATCTTATGTGGCCTGTACATGACTTTACTATATATAAAATTAATTGTTTACCTGCATGAGATTCTATTTGGTCGAGATCTTTCGTATCTGCATTAAAATAAAACTATTTAGCCAGGATTTGACAGATGTTTTCATTCTAATGACAGTAGGTATTATAAAACGTCAGCGTTTGATACTACCTACTGTCATTAGAATAAAAATATCTGTCAAATCTTGGCTAACTAGTTTTATATTAATGCAGACACGACCAAATAGAATTTGCTCATGCAGCTAAACTATTAATTTTACCAAAGAAAGTCATAGACATTTTACAAGTATCATACTGCGTATGATAAAGTAAAAAGCAAAGCCACTAAAGATGCAGATGAAACATCTTTGTGCACCCGATCGAAGCACAATCGCGATCGAAGCGCGATCACCGTTCGCCCTCGTCCACGAAATGAAATGTGTGCGAACGAACGAACCCAACGAACGATTGGAAGCATCCGTTTTGTCTCTCAATAAACGCAGAATAAATTATCGACGAGCGGCTCTCAATATTAACGGTGGTTTGAGGCCCTCGAGCACCGCGTAATATTAGATCTGGCCGATCTCACTGCAGATGAGGCCAGATGAGAGCTAGAGAGAGACGCAGACATTCAGGGACAACCCTTTCTATGTTCCGAATCAGCCGCAACATCTCTTCTCAGATCGAAGAAAGAATTAAGGAGATCTAATAAAAGGTTTGTTTATCGACCGGGAAGTTCTCTCAGATGTTTTCTGGTTCTCCAGTTAGTTGGAAGTTGATTAGATTTCTGAATTAGTGTATCTAACTACGAAGATTATATAGCTTGTAGTCGATAATTTAAGGTGTACCTATCGTGTAGCAACGGATGATTGATATTATTTATTCTGTTAGCGAGCATGTAGAATAAATACTCTATTTAATTTCCTATCTATTCCATTTGTTAAAATCTATACGTTGCTCAGTAATCTTATTGCTGTTCTTAATTAATGGGCGTCGGTTATGTTGCTAGTTTGTTCTACTTTGTATCATCATACACGTAGTATCAACTGCAAATCTGTACCTTTATGGTTGATGGTTGAAGGCAGAAATTTAGTGAATTACATAATAACATTAATAATATAAAACAAACCTTGGAGTAGAGAAAATTATTATCTGAGCTTTAATTATGTCTCGGTATAGAGATTCTTTTATTGCATAAATAGAGGCATAAACATACTATTTAAAGTTGTATTGTAAACTACTGAGAAGTTTGGAACAATTATGCCACTACACTCCAAAAGATGGAAACTACCGAATCGTTTTTAAATTTATTTTGGCTTGTTTTTGACGTTATCGACAGAACTCCTATTAATCTCTTAATTATCGCTTGTTAATGGCAGTACACACGTTGTAGGGCTTGTAAATTGAATCTGAGTACAAGTTTAGGACAAATCCAAAGTTTCCTATCACGTAATGTTTTCGAAATATATGGCGTCAAATTGTAAATAACCGCTAATTAATAAATTTTCAGATTAACTAAAGAATATGTAGTACCTATACAAAATTTTATTTTACAGAGTAAAGCTACAGAACTATGTTTTACTTCAATGTGTATTTAAAAGGATAGTTCCTCAAAGATTGCATTTTGTAAGGCTAGGATGGTCTTAAAACTACGGATTCACTAGTTTTACCTGTAAAAATAAACAATAAATTATGTTTTAGCTGTAAAAAAAGCCTGTAGCTTTAAATGCAAAAATAATGTTTTGGAACGAACCCATAAGTACATCCAAGACAAGTTTGTTTCTTTAAATTTTGCTCAGTATTCGTCACGTACTTATATATTTGTCATTTTATCACCTTACTTCCAGTATTTATTTTTGAAATAAAATTTTATTTTGACATATTTATCAACTGAAACTAATAAAACGTAAAAGATTATTCGGAGGGGAGAATAAACTAACACGCATCACAGTCGAAAATCCCCAACCATATAATACACACATATAAGTTTAGTTATAGTTTATTCAACTGCAACAAAATAAAAAAAGCTTATGTCAAATTTCATACGTGCATCCCAAATCCCAATTAATTAACGTATAATTATGCTCACAGCACACGAAATTAAGATTTTGAATTCTTAGAAATTATCCTTCCTAAAAACGAAACCGCTCGACTCGCACAAATGGATATCATTAAAGTATCATTTTAACGGACACGTAACAACCACCTAACGTTTAATTATATCTTTTTCCTTAGCCCTGTCAGTTTAATTAACTCTCGTTTTAGATCTTCGTACCCAGGTTCACAAGAACGGTTAAGCTGTTCTGGTCTAGACGACTTTGCCTTACAACAATAATAAATGTCAATAGGTAACGAGGTGCTATTGGACGGAGTCGTGAGTGATAACTCACGATTGTTTATTGCTGTTCCATAATATAAAAGCACAATTAACGAGAGATTCATTTAACTCATTATATTTTACTGTCAAATCATTTAATACAAAAAACGACATACTAGCCCAGTATAAACTTTTCCCAACTTGTGTAAGCTATTTGGTTTTTTTTTATCTGACGTGGTTGTAATATTAGCGTGAGTCCAGGTGGTAACACGTGAGACGTGGTACCACCTGTATATTTCAACATCACTAATAAACACTGATTAAATAGTCTTAAACGCTCGACGCTTAAATTATTTGTTCTCGTTCCCTCGCCGTAATTTAGATTAGATAAAAATAAACGTTAAAATAATAAGCACTATTTACTTACATCGAATTCTTCCACAATATCCTCCTAGTTTTAACGCGGTTCGTACTTCCTAAACGACCGTATAATAACCGTATAATAAACAATTAAGTCGCGGACCTATCCAAATAAGACAAGGAAGTTTATCTGCTTGCATCTAGTCGGCGAGTTTGTTCTACCTTCTCGGTAGAACGCACGTTGAAGCGGTAATTAGATAAAGGACTTGATGAAGTCACGGACCGCATGGATATGCTTAGTGTAAACATAAATGTAACCAAACAACCTGTTCAACAGGGCCGGAGACCGGTGACCCGTAATATGAGCCCGTGTGATGTTCACTTCGTAACCCACTTGATCAGAAACGAATGGATTTTGAGTGCCCCAAGGCACAAGTTATTCTAGATATATGCGCATGGAACACGTAAACTATCTTGTATGAGGATAAATATGACTGCAGTTACTTCTTATCTTTTTACTTTATCATACGCAGTATATAAAGTATTGTAATCGTGCCAAAAAAATTTTTTGAGATTTTAGCGGAAATATGTCTTTTTGGGTCCCCTGAACATTTTTGACCAAGGTACAAAAAAATGTCTGTGTGTGTATGTGGATGTGGGTGTGTGTGTGTCTGTGTGTGTGTTTTTTGTGGCGACGATTCCGGAGAAACTACTAAAGGTATCGGGACGAAACTTCATATTTAGAAGTTTCATGGCCAAACTTAGAGCTGAAAAGCTTTCTGTTAAAAAGGGTCCAAAGGAACTGGAGGTTTAGTGTTAGCATTTTTGAAAGATTTTGTAAATTAGCCGGCATTTCTGGAATTTCGTCGAAATAGTTAAATAATAAATTAAACTAGAGGAAATTCTGAATAATTTATGACTATGAAATTTTTTGATACAATCAATAGTTTAGCTGCATGAGCAAATTCTATTTCATCGAGATCGGTCGTACCGCATTAAAACTAGTAGCCAGGATATGTCAGATTAAATGTCAGATGTGATTTTAATGACGGTGTAGATAGTGTCAAACGCTAATGCTTTGACAATACTACTGTCAATACAAGCTACGTTCGGATATTGTACACCGTTAAGGTGCGTTTTCATTAGTGCTAATGGCAGTGGTAGTAGACGCCATTATAGTATTTCTAATAGAATTTGCTAGTGACTCAGTTTATGTACATGCAAACTAATATGTGTCACCATCACGACATGTGAGAAACACTATAATTTCGTCTGCTACCACCGCCATTACCAACCATTGCCACCAATCGGAACGCACCTTCACACTTTGTACACCCAATAACACGTGTCATTTGGACGGTGTACCCGGTATCAACGGAGTACAATATCCGAACGCAGCTTTAATGGACATATCTGTCTAGTTCTACAAGTTTTATTTTAATGCAGACATAGCCGATCTCGTCATGTGCCTGGCCACATCAGATTTTTTGCATATATGCTGTTACTTTTAGTTGTGATTTTTCTGTTTTTTTTTCATCATATCTAAATGAAACGAACCTTTCCAAATGAATAGGAATACATATAAAAAATTATTGCCAAAACAAAGAACAACCAGGCGATCAGTTGCTCACGACAGCGCAACTTATGCCGCGACTGGTTGTAGCCGATTATTCTATTTAAAATGTAGATATGTTTCAAAATAAGAATACCCGACCACTACCTATGCTCTAGCATAATTGGCCGGGCACCACGTGACACCCTCTTGTTATTTTGAAACAACTCTGCCTTCTACGACTCTTTGGTCGTTCGTTCACCAAAACAAGCCGACCAGTTACTAAGGCCGGTTGCAGTGCAACGCTGATGGTAAATACAGTGAGCGCGCAAAGTATCCTCGAACACGTCGATTTATAATTATCAAAATACACCTTATGATATCAAATTATTTTTTTACCTTCAATTGTTTTTAACAGATGACGTCATCGACATTTTTTTTAAATGAGAACCCTATATCTTTTTTAATGAATTTGACAGGTTTTTTAATTGACTTAATGGTAGCATAATATTTTTATGGCCTTACATAAGAAATTTTTCGAGAAATAGACAATTGAAGTTCATGAATTAAAAGTGTTAAAATCTCCGGAATGGCTCGACCGAATTTAACGAAATTTTGGAATTAAGTATTTTGCAATCACCTGAAGTCACTGGCGTTATTGTCGTTGATGCAACGTTTACAGTTTCTGAGATATAACCTCAAACTTTTGAATTTGAAATAGATCACCCTGTATATTTTGACATTTTCTGTTACAGTCGTCCATTACCTATTCAATGTTACTACTACGCTCAAAAATATCTAGTGATTAACAAAAACCTATATTACTCAGGTCTAAAAATTAACAAAGAAAAAATTGATAACAAAAAATAACAACAACAAAAAATAAACCAATCAAATGTAAAACAATGTGTTCTTGTCAATGGTTGAGAATCCTCATAAACCAACTAGAGTAGTTGCAGTAGAAAATGTAATAATGTTTTGTTATCGATTTTTTCTTTGTTAATTTTTAGACCTAAGTAATAAAGGTTTTTGTTAGTTTCTAGATGTTTTTGATATAATAGTAAAGACTGTAACAGAAAATGTCGAAATATACAGGGTGTTCGTTCTATTTCAGATTCAAAAGTTTGAAGTTATATCTCAGAAACTGTAAATGTTGCATCAACGATAATAACGTGACTTCACATGGTTGCAAGATACTTAATTCCAAAATTTCGTTAAATTCGGTCGAGCCGTTCCGGAGATTTTGTCAGTTTTATTTCATAACCTTCAATTGTGTTTTTCTCAAAAATTTTCTTATGTAAGGCCATAAAAATATTATCCTACCATTAAAAGGTCTGCCAAATTCATTACAACAAGTCTAGGATTGTCATTTAAAAAAATGTCGATGACGTCATCTGTTAAAAACAATTGAAGGTAAAAAAATTAATTTGATATCATAAGGTGTATTTTGATAATTATAAATCGGCGTGTTCGAGGATTTTTTAAAATAGCAAACCGTTCTTGAGATTTTGTCATGTTTCCATACTTTACGCGCGCACTGTATATATATTTCATCTATACCTTCCTCTAACGTATATTGTCTATTAATAAATAATATCTGCATGTGTTTTTATTGGCCTATCCACAACCTTGCAAGGGGTTTCTATAGTTTTCTTTTGCTTTGCAACCTAATGTTTCAAAGCATAAATGGCGTTGTTTTTCCAAATTTCATTGAGCTGTAGTGATACGCGCAAAGGGAGTACCCTAGGCTTTCGCGAAGCTCGGTGCTACCAATTTGCCCTGATGCTATTCATTACTTTTCAAAATCTATTAGTGCAATGTTAGTATTTAAATGTTGTCTCTAAAATATAATCTAGGTTTAATATATTTAACGAGATGTATCAGAGAGTTCCAATAGAAAATAATAATAATAGCTGCGCAAAGGAAGGTCATATTATTATAGACAAACTTTATGCTTAGAAGAATAGGTCTGCTGTCCATTATTAATCAAAAAATAATAAATTCATACAAATAAATTAATAAAAATCATTATTTTCTGAAGTTGTATGTAACAAAACTAATAAAATTTGCTTACAGTACGTATCTATTCTAATTTTACAGTGTTTCTACAGTTATGATCGCCATATTGGTTCGCCATTGTCAACTTTAAAGGAATGACGCCTCGGACTTCAAGAGGCTTCAAATACCATGACAAATAGATGTATGCAAATGCGTATTTATGTATGGTTAGATTTTTGTCGTGACAAGGATTCGGTCATTTTGAATTATGAAAATCCGATACCTGATTGGGTATTATGTTTACCTAAAAATCCATAGAAATTATAAAATACAAAAAACTACTTATGCATGTATACCCCTAAGATGGCCATGACATCAATATGGGTGGCGTATTTGTAACCATGAATATTAATGTATTTTTTTCCTGTGTAGATGTGTTTAGCAAGTTTTGCTTTTATATTTATGAGCAAGCTTTTTCCTATTTAACAAACTTTACGAAAAAAATACAAGAATCACCTGTTATAGAAGAAATTGGGGTGTAAAAATAACAAAGAAAGATATTTGGAGTAGTATACGAGTCGTAGGGGAGTGTATTATTTATTTTTCAGAACGTAAAGCTCAATCTGAGTAAAATGTTTCAGTGTTTCAACTTCTTGTGAATTCAAGGAACTGATAAAACCAACTCCATATAAAACTTTTTACCAACAATGATTATTTTATAATTTCATTTTTTGTTCATTTAATTTTATTATTAATTTATTGACCTATTAATTAATTTATTTACATTTCATTATTCTAAAAACTATTGCTTTTATTCTTCCTTTGTTTTGCATTGATTGATAAGTATTTTATTTCACTTTTAAAAGAATTGAAAAAATAATTGTTTATGCAGTGAGAAAAATGTGTAAAGTTACAAAAAAACATTAAATAAATTAGTAATAAATGACAACAGTAATGCTGTAAAAGAAGAATTTGCTACTATTTGCGCTGTTATGACTCATATTTTACAGGATTTTGTCATTTTCACTCAATTCCTTTTTTTCCTGTGAATATAACAATTTTTTCCTTGTGTAACACTCTTTACTCCGAAAAATATGTTCTTTCTAAAAAACATAAATGGGGAGTAAAAGTAGTACTCTGTAGGACAGTGGTCTATAACTTTGTGTTGGGGTTCCCGGGATTTATGGGCAATCTCCAATTTCAAGGGCTGCGCACGAGTAAAATGGTTGAGAGGCTGATAGAGAACTGGTTCATCGCGAGATCACCAGATAACATCAAAGAAACTCAGTTGTAACCTGTACCTCCATTATTTTGTAATTTATAATGAGTTTTAATTATTTTCTTTTTCTATATTTCAATTTTGAATTACCAATCAGTAGTATTTGAATCGTATTTGGATAGTATTTGAATCGTACCTAGTTGAGTGTAGTTATAATTATAATTTAATATATAATTATTAGTTATAATTATTAGTATGGTTTAAGACTACATTCACTGGCAAGGTATTAATAGAAATCTGCACAAAAAGTATTCTGTGTGGTCATTAGGGAAAAAACGGTTCTTACAAAAATTTAAATCGTAGTCTCATCCAGATGTCTAGTAATTCTTCACCTTTAAACTATGTGTTATGGTTTGTGTACCGACAGTACAAAGATTCAGCCGAATTTCTATAGTCTATTCTATACTTTTTCTCTCATTTGTAATCCCTTAATTTAAATCCCAACAGAACAGTATGCTATAAAACCGTGAAATAACGTAGACCTAGCCATCGCAGACAAAGACCGACCCATTTATTAAGTTAAGAGGACAGGTCGACTTTGTCGCCACCAGAATGGGTTTTTTAACCAGGTAAACTATCCATCTTTGGGACCTAGGTCACGTAGATTTCGGCTCGATCACGGGTAGAATCAACCTAAGAAGAACCCTCCTGAAGGTATGGGAGTTTCACATATCAACCGCGTTTCTAGGAATTGTTATTTCTGAATTTTAATAAGTGTCCTCCACCCTCTGGACAGTCCGCATAAATACAAAGGGATTATATGTTAGAGGTGAGATTTTGTTTATTATAATGTATGGTCGAATCACGATTAGTAGAGCACTGAGAGAGATATATACTATATTCTCACCACTCTACCAATAGTGACTCAATCATAATCTTTCCTGACTGAACTCACTTTTGCCGGATGCGTTATTTTTTAAATCATAAAGTATTTTTTATTTTTGAATACACCTGAATTCAATAAATTTAGGTTTCAGAAATTATAAATCCGGGAAAAATACATATTATATGAGATGGACATTGTACAATGTAATAACTAGCGGGTAGTTCACAACATGTTTAAAAATTTGGTTTAATTTTATATGCGAGTTGTGATTTTGGATTGATTGCTATTGTGAATTTGGAACTATTGTAAAATTGTTCTTTTTATTGATTGTAATCACCTGTAGAATAAAAGGCAAATAAAATCATTGCATTAGTTATTTCATGGTTATAACTATGCAGCAAGAAAATTAAGAATTTGGTGCAGTTCTGAATTAACATTAGCAATCATATCAATCAAACCGCATAAAAGATTACAAAATTTTCAAAACATAGATTTATAAGAATCCATGGAATGAACGGTAGCGACTAATATTTGTTATAAGAGTGGTGATTAAGAACACAAAATGTTTTTTTCAAATACGCAGATGTGATTTTAAATTTGAATATCATTATTCTAAACAACCTTTACAAAATCACATTTGTCGGTAATATAGAAAATATAGATACTATTACTAATACTCACACGTCAAATTCATATATTCTGAGCTCCACTGTGTATCATACGTTTTAAGAAATCATTATTACAGTTTTGTATTGAATCCGCCTTCCACTATTATGAGTAAATTTTCTGATGAATTGCAAATATCGCATCATATGGTGTATTATCCATTTATCCAGAAATTTGTATTCATAAAAATCGTGTTCTGATATAAAAAAAAAATACGTACTTACGATACATATACAGTTTCAATTCAGAAAATAAGCATGTGAGTTCAGAATTACTCATTTACCTACAGATGTTTTCTTTGATTATTATGAAAAACTATGAGGGATAATTTAGAATACTCTTTGGTAGATACCACCATAAAATTATATTACATTAGTTAAAAAAACTCTTGATTTTGACTTGAAAACCAAATGTTTATACAAAACTATAAAAAACACATCAGATTATCATTTTTAAAATTAGTATTAATTATAATGTGTTCGAAAATGTTGGCTACAAATAATTACACATAGTGTAAGTGGTAAAGCTGGTGTAACTGAACGTAATGTGATTTTCCAGAAGAACGAAGAAATTTTCCAGACATTCCCAAAATCTCGATTTAAAAAAAAATACTGTTTTAGGTACTTGTGTATAAAAATACATAACTCCGCATTAACTCCCCAAAATTTCCAAAAATTCAGTTGAAAGAGAAAGCATAGACGATTAAAAGGATGTATAGATCTGTTTGATACGATAAGAAAATCAAAAAGTTACAGTCAAAAATATTCAGAAAGTTTTCATTATCTTCAGACTTTTTCAACTTTAACAACAATTTGATGACCTGTTCCGATCTGTAACATTTGTTTTCTATTTTTTTTTATTTTTTATTTTTATTACGTAAAATTTTTATTTAATACGCGATTGTTTTTTAGAATAGGTTGAAATTTAAGTTAACGCTTTTTAGTCTCCGTCTAGACACATGACACTGGCGAGAAGGAATATACCGCCCGGCTGTAAAAAATCCGCACCCTTCATACACATAAATTAGACATTACTATTACTTATATTTACTATGGATGTATATTGTTTTTCTAATAGTACGAAGCTGTATTTTTATTACCGCTTCTGATTACCTGCAAGTATCATAGTGCAATATGTTGTTAGCTGCGTTATTATTAGTTTCTCAACAAATATTCTTAACAAAATGTAACAGACTAACTTAAATTGAATGTGCAAGAATCAGATCTCGAAAATATAAAGTAGTACAGGGAAATATAAAGAAAGGCTGCGGGGTTTCCGTATTTCAAGAGTATGTCTCTGAGAAGTCATAATAGACCAGTTTTTGATAAACATTAAATAAAGTTCGAATATGATACCAACTTTAACAATAGCATGGGAAAAGTTAGTCGTGTAAGGTATCGTAGGATACTTCTTTTAAAACCAAACAAGGTTAATCTGAAATATTTCTAATCACTAATGTGAATTTAAGAGAATCAGCTTTTAACCAGTACCACCAAATGACTGTTCACTTTAACTCTTTTTCAGTACCTAAGTACAATAAACTTTAAAATGGTAAGGGATATTTCAGTTCCTCATTCAATATTAATGCATCGCATAACGGAACTTTCACTCAATAATAAAATATAATAATAATAATAATAATCAACGGTTACTTTTATCTACGTAAAAAAACGCGTATCAAATCTATTACGATAAGGCTTTTATCTACCAAAACTATCTCTTATATACAGGAAGCTGCATCTAATGCAGTTCATCAGCCATAACAATACGTCCTCGTATCCAGCCCTTACGTTCTCACCCTCAACATCAAGCGCTGGCCATTGTGCCCTGCCGTCGTTTGTTGTTGCACCACAACCCCTAATTTTCCCTCTTTATTTACGGTAAATTCACTTTGGACCGTCAGGGGACTCATTATTTCCACCCCCTAATAATTAGGGCTACAAGAGATAACAGGTAAAAATAGCATATCTGTTGTTATTCGGGGCGTTGCAAATTAGTGGACTTTGTTGGTTTAAACGGAATAGGTACTGTTTCATTTAACCAGGTAGAAAGAAAAAAAACTTATTTTGTGGATATCTTTTGTGATGGTATGTTAGAGGAAACTAATTATGTAAAGTAAAGAAAGAAGGCACTAATTTGCCTTTAAAAGCATGTTTACACCACAAAATTATAGCACAAGAAGTTTTACCATTATTTAACTAATCAATCAACTATGAAATTGTGTAAAAAAATATGAAAAAAGCTTCCAGGATTTCATGTAAAAGTGCAAAGTTTAAGGTCGCATTGAGATCTTTTTGAGTTTTTTCGAGCATACCTGGATTCAGCCGCTATAAAGCCAAACAAATTGCGAAAGCTATGTGTTTAGAGATCGACTTCAGCAATGAATTTTGGTACTTGTAAAAACCATGGCAAAAGCACTTATAAATAATTGTGCCATGGTTACTAAGCACGACTTATTTTTTGTAAGAAGGAATGAAAATGTTGATAATAACAATAAATGAACAATATTTGTGTAAAAATCTATCACGGGTTCCACAAGTCAAAATGCCAACAAAAGAAAACAACGTGAAACTCTATTGATATTTGTGCGTGTTTATAGCGACTGAATCCAATGTCCTAGAAACCTAAAAGGCATCTCAATAAAAAACCTCGGGCTTTGTGCTTTTACCTGCAATCCTGAAAGTTGTTTCATATGGGTTCGTAAGGTATTGACAACGACCAACCCACAAGAGAAATTGAAAATTGCTGTAGCTGGGTAACAAACGCCGATCAGTAAATATTGGGGTAAATATCCATGTATGGCTTGATACCGGAAACCGGATACCTGTTGTCCGGCCAAAACCCAAACCCGTATACCGAACTACCCGGCTAAAATTCGGCCGGATACCGGATATCTGGACATTATTAAAGCCGGATCGGCTGGATCTTTCTTCATGCAAATAATTTAAATTTTGAACATCAATTGAGTTGAAATTATCAAAGGTACTGTTTGGAACTATTTTAATTTTAATTTATGAGTTTGGGTGTTGTAAAATATCAAAATTTCAGAATTTCAATATTCAGAACTTTGTACAATTTTATTATTTGTTTATTTTTTCATCAATTGTGTTTGAATTGTGCTTGCATTTGAAAGGGTAAAGATTTGTTTGCAAGGAGTGTTCCATTTTATAAAGAAAATAAATTGAAAACGGACAAATAGGGTAAGGGGTCGCACACATGTGCTACTGTAAGTGGTACTCTCAAAGACAATAAATATTCTTTCCTGGCAACTGCGGTGGATAATTAAACAAAAATAACCCTGATTCAATTTGATAATACCATGAAGAAATCGTTTGAGAAGAAGATCATCTGACAATAATGGTAAAAAAATAATCACAGTTTGTTTCCAAACAATATTTACCAACATCAAAGTTCCATTTATACAGAGCAATGGTTTTCAACATACAAGTTGGCAAAAGAAAATGTTAGCAAAAAAAGTCTGTTTACCAAAAAGAAAATATTTACTGCTAGAATTTAGTTTTTTTTCATTTTATGAATGACGAAAAAAGTCCAAATTTGTTCAGATATTACTTTTTGCGACAAACCATTACATCGAATGACTGTTTGTTAATAAGTTATAGCTAAAAGATCTAAGAACATGACAAAGAATTTAGAATCAACGTATGTATTTGGACAATCCTGTCTGCAAAGTAACAACACAATATAACGCAACATTTTGCAACTTTTCACAAACATAGATTATTTACATTATATAGCTATTATTTTGTAGTAAATTATACATTTTCCTAATTTATTTCGTTATGGAAATTAATTAACGGATAATATTATTCTTCATTATAAAAATTGATTTCTTTTTTTTTGTTAACAAAATGCGAGAAAAATAGACCCAACAGGCCGAATTAGACGGATTCTCACCTCAAGATCAGCCCGGACCGAATACCCAGCAAACTGACCGGATCGGGCGGATTATTTGGCCGGGTCGAATATTCGTTCCATCCCTAGTTGATATCAACTTTATACTCAACATGACGTCTTCAATAGCTGGTTGCCGTTTGGTACACATGTCATAGATCACTCTGTACATTCTTTCCTTTCTAATGCATTGCACACATGATATTAGAATTGCAATGGGACTTTCAAAGAATACAAAATAAACTATGTATTTGCTTTGCGTTACGTCGGTTCTTCTGTGAACGTCGGCGTCTTTATTCTAATGTTTCCTTTCTGCATACTAAAGCTCTGAATTGGTTTGCGTGCCTAGAATTTTGAAAAAATAATTCTTACGCCACTTTGTTACACTGCAAGCAATTTAAACTGTACTTTGTAGTGATGTCGTTTGCATTATTTCATTATTCTTTTGGCAACTGTCTTTACTGCTAAGAATATTTTAATATTTTAACGTTTCGTTTTTTTTTATGTTGAAGGACGATCCGAAAAAGGATACCAAGGCTATATATTATACTAGTTTAAGGAAGTTATACTGATTAAAGAAGATATCTGAGAGAAAAACTACAAATATATTTTCATTGTATCGAAGTAATTTCAAAGCAATTTAACATTGTTTAATAGTTTCTTAATCCAAAAGGTTTATTTTTGCAAAAGACTGACAGTAATTGAACAATTGACAACAGAATTAGAGCGTCTAGACTTTCTCGTTGAGTACCAACGTTCCATCCAAATTAAAATGATCGTAGGAGGATACGATGCGGACAACGCAGACGACACGCTGCGTCCAAATACCCTTCTTTTTAGGCAGGTTTGACGGTACCAATTACTGCACAAGGACACTGGACATTTCATTTCTGTTCGAGGAACTGCGCTGGTGTGTTTTCAGTCTGTGTGATATGGTTGACAAAGTATGTAAAAGAAACACGTGGATTGTATATATATATATATATATATATATATATATATGATTATATTTATATTAATTTATAATAAAAATAGATATTATAAGTACTGTCTCTTATTATGCATTGCAATTATCCAATATTGATATTATGTATGCATATTTCTGCAAACCATCCTTTAATAATATTTTTCGCTATATACCTTATTTTTAAGTTTGTCAGTACATTTTTCACGGCTTAAATGATAAAATGATAAAATAATAAGTTATAAGTTATTTTTATTGGCGCGACCAGAATTCTATCCAAAATGTTACCTAAAACGTTTTACATTAAAGTCAGAAATCCTCAAAACTTCAGATATATTCAGTAAACAAGTTATCGTGCACATGCAATTCCGCGATAGTAATTGAAATCGTGGTAAACATGATGTAGGTTTTATCTTCACATAACTCCTTATTCAGGTAAATGTGGTCCTTGTATTATATCTGAAAAGGGAATTTAATGTTTAATTCACGAAAATTAAGGGAGGTTGCCTTACCAGTCTGTTCTTCATCGACTTCATCATGCTCAAAGGCGCCAATCACTGTCTCACAAATGAAAATATGTAAAACCTAAAAGTTACTAAAACAGTGTTACAATTTGCTAATTGTAACACCGAAATCAGTATTACAATGTGTCAAGTGTGAATGCTAAGTAGAAAACCCAATTTAATATATTTTTTTATATTATAGTTTAGTTTACAAAATAAAATGTTTAAAAACGTAAAAATTCATCATTGGGATCTGGAAATTGATCAGCGGTAGTTCCAGATGTGAGCAGTGAGGTCTAAGCACGGTATATAAGGTGCAGTTCTATGGTAGGTTTGCGCAACAAGGTGTGCAAATCGTCGAATATTTATTTTACAATCTTTTTTTAAATGATTCTGACCGTGAAAGCCTACATAGATATTGAAGTGCAAATAGTACTATCATTGCATTTGTGATAATGCGTCAAGAAGGAAAACTAGATGAAGGGCACCTATCAAACCTAAAATAAATGAAAAAATCCATAAATATATTAGGAATTTCTTTAAACCATTCTAAACAAATTTTTTAGTAGTGATAGTTGTTTCAGAATTGCCAGAAACTATACGCGGGATAAAATCTGATCCGTTTCATAACTAGAATAAGTTGCATTTGAGATAATGTGTCAAGAAGGAAAACTAGATGAAGGGCCCCAATCAAACCAAAATAAATGAAAAAGTTCAGAAATATATTAGGAATTTCTTTAAATCATTCTTAACAATTTTTTTTAGTAGTGATAGTTGTTTCAGAATTGCCAGAAACTATACGCGGGATAAAATCTGATCCGTTTCATAACTAGAATAATTAATATAATTAAGTTTATGAAATTCTATAGTACAGGACAATGTGATATTCAAACGATTCGAGCGCATTGTAATTAATAAACGCGATAAAAGCCGGACAATAACTTTAAACGCCGCTCGACCATAACGAATTGAATTATACACGGCCCAACTTCATGAATTGGGCGTACATAATGCCCACTAAATAACCCTTCATCCCTACTCAACAGTACACAGTTCTTCCCATCTTGTCTCCCTTAGGCACCTACCAAGATAAAAAATGATAGAATACCGTTTTTAAATCCCGTTGTTAGACCGTATTACTAAATATAGCATTATCCGTGTGTGTGTGATCTACTTTCTTTCCCCTTGAAGGGTGTACGTTACTCCACAATTCATCATAATCGACGTGAAAGTACCAGAAAGTGTATCTGAAAGATGGAATAAGGCTACTGATATTATCCTATTCGGTTATTTATGGATCCATTATCGGTATCGACACACGCTGTGGATATTATTGCCATTGTTTTGGACGTTTATTCGGCCCATGGGTAATAAATCTCTCCAGAGTGATGGAAATAATCGACTGGTATTGTTTTGTGGACAAGCTAATGAGGAGAAAAGCTTTTATTTCTTTCTGTTTGAGGATCTGGCCATCAGTCATTTCGGTGAAATTAAAATCTTCCGTCGATAGCCGTTTTGTTGTGGGTGTGATCATTGATGGGTTACTTTTGCATCGTCTCAACAGTTTGAATAATGTGTATTAAAGCACTACAAAGAAAGGGAAACGGATAACCTTCTATCGAGAACGATTAGTTTTCTTTATAATACTTTCCATGAACAAAATGGTTGTCGTCCATTTGTAAACTGTCAGTTCCGGAGAGTTCCTCATTTTGCTTTAAATAAATTTGAAAAAAGTAAAAAACAGATGGTAATTTTTAAAATACAACGCGATATACTGCCGTGATAAGTAGAGAGTTCGGATCTATGTTTGTAAAAAAAATAAAAATGTTGTGTTTAAGAATGTGGATATCTCAGATATCTCAGAATCCAACGATAGCAGGACAACGCACGTAAACAATCCTTAAACCTAGCGGCAGAAAAGTTTTTAAAGTCCTACAGGTTATGTAGAATTGATTCAGGACCATAACGGAGTTTATTTAAATTTCTTTTGTTTAGTTGTTTTAGAGATGAAGTGTTCAAACACTGGGCTTAATACGTTTGCAACTGATAGTAGTCAAAATTAATACGGACCGCTAGCCAAGCACCGCGGTCGACACGCCCGCGATGTTCGGACCAACGCAAGAGCAGTATTTAAGTCCAAGTGCCGAAACAGTTAACAGAATGCTTATATGCGTCCATGAACTGTGATATTGTACAGGGGCTACAGATGGCAGTGGAGAAGACTATTAAGGCCTCTTTAGTATTTGCTAATTCTTGTTTAGAACAAATAATAATCAACTGTGTGAGGTTCCATTTGGTATTTACAGATTTAAAATGAAATATCGAGATTGCTTTACACCCTCAACTATTACACTTTTATGATACAATTGAACGGGCACAAAATTTTAAATTAAATAACGCAAAAATTAACAATCTAATAATTTCACATACTTACTTAATTTTAGAAAAATAGCATTGGTATGTAGGCCTTGTAACGGAAGTACTTTATTTATTGTGAATTACAAATGAAAAATCCCTAAGTAAATTGATTACTTAACAAAAAAAAATTATTAGCGGAAAGTATTTGATACGCATTTTAAAATTTTGCCGTTATTTCAGTTCTAAACTTAATTATTATTAGTTCTATTAGGTATCCTTAAAAGCCCTCTCCACCACTCCCTGAAGGTCCTGCACTGTATCATAGTTCCAGGTTAGCTTTTATAAAGCCCCATTTAAAAAAATCAATGGGCTCAGGTGTCAGGTGATCTGGCGGGACACCCAATGGAATATTTGTGATAATTTCATAAATGTGTTATACGTGGTTGTAAAGCATTTTCAATATTCTATTTAAATCTGTAAAAATTCAATATGGCGTCCATAAGAAATAAAAAAAGTTGAATAACGGCCAGCCAAAGCTGATGGACAAAAACATTTTTTGATAACAAAAATGGCTTCAGAGTATACAAATTTCCGACGTTCTATTTATCGTAATAGCGAAGTCATTCAAGAAAAACGAAATTGATAGTTTTTACTTGTTTCCGTAATATCGAGTGATCCATGCAAAATTTCAGAAAAGTAAAAACTTCTGAAAAGGTTCCACATTTACGCAACTTTTGTCCCATTTAACCGACATTGTAGCTCTTACAGTTTCCGAGATCCTCATGTAATCATGTTCCGCGAGACGCCCTGTATAGTGTGCTATACTAAGCAGCTGCACCAGACACTTCTGCTGTCAGCAAAAGTTTTACAGGAATTACATTGAATTGAACTGAAATAACCATGAACAGACCGGTAAAAGAAAGATTTGAGTTAATTTTCCGCGTCGAAAGATTTGATCAGGGGGAATGATAATCGAAAGGGGGGGGTGGTTGTGGGTGAAGGGATGGGACCTAAAATTGATCCAGTTGTGGATTTCCTCCTCAAAAACTAAATCGATGTTTTTTTTTCTCAAGATTGTGACGTCACCCGTGTTATGTGGGGTCAAAGTATTGAAATGATCACTCTGTAGACAACCATCGGCGTCCATATCTTGCAATTTTATCAGCAAAATCAGTAGATAATTTATTTGCAATTATTATGACCCTACCAGTTGTCCAGTAGAATCTTGGCCTCATGTAACTAATTCCTTCCCCATAGAAGGTGTAACGCCCTTTAACGAAATTAAAGCTCGTGAGCAGAGGCTATAACTACAAATCATAAGTTACAAACCGGCGTTATTGCGCTTAGGCGCTACAAACTATTTACAAAATGCATCAAAGTCATGCACACACCACCAGAGAGACTACGACCGACGTCGGCAAAGTTACGACGTCTGTAAATTTCAGACTTTAGTGCTAAACCGGAGTGTCTTTATTAGTTTAAGTAATCATCGTCGTTAAATTAACGGTTCTCTCCAAACAGTAGAGCCGCCTAACAGTGCACAGGCTCAATTAAAACTCAATGTTCTTCACTAAGTTGATGTGTCTAATAGAAAAGCGAAAATAAAAATAAAATAACGGACTGATAATCACAGTGGAGAAGCTATCGTGTAGGCGTCATACACCTGAAGCATTCGGACACCAACACTGCAGTTGAAAAAGTAAAAGGGTTAACACTGGGACTGTAAAAGAGAAAGAACCGCCGTTTTGTACTAGAATAACTACCATGTTTATTGCGTTCGAAAGCTGCTTCAAGGACTCAAAGGAAAATCTGTGGTGATTGGCATGTAATTAAGCTCATAATAAAAACTAGAGAAATTGACGGCAATCAATTTGTGTTATATATTGTTCTATGATAGAAAAGAGTGCAACATTTTTCAAACTTTTATGTGTTTTAACGTGCATGATGTCAGTTGACCCCACGTTTGACAGTAAACAAATACCACTTCAACAAGTTAACCCATGGGTTTTAGCTTGAAAAGCTTTAATATTCAAGGTTTAAGTTACATTTACGCCGACTTAAAATTATAATTTTTTAAATACTAAAAAAACAGACTGAATGAGATAATTCTAAGTAGGCTACAATGAAACCTTGAACCTTAGACTCAAAGCTGTGAAGAAAAATACTAGTAAATTCCTTTTTTTTTACTTGGTTATTCATGAATTTGAGTTCACGATCATGGTATCATAGGGTGACCAGATTTCCGACAAGTCAATGCTGAACTGAATTATATCCTAGGCTAATACATTTCTACAAGGAGTAACGTAACATACGTCTTAATTTTTCCTCAATAAAGAAAGAACATAAGTTATATTTATAGTAAGTCCGCTTTTTTTAAGGATTCTTGCTAATCAGTAACCTGAAAAAAATGGATTTCATTCTTTTTACTCAAAACTAGCGATGTCAATGAAATTATGTAATTTAAACTTTGTTAAACCCATGTTTACGTGAAATTACCAAAAAAATACGAGAAAGGTTTTAATTAGAGGGAAGAAGGTATGCTTGAATAATTTCTGATTCCAATGATTTATTATCGTAATGCTTTTGAGCTTGAATCAGTGTTTAAACAATGATTATGGCATTTTTAAATGATCGTTGGAAACATACCTGAAGACAATCTTTCTTAAAATGTTAAAAATCCAAAGGGTTGGGCTCCTTTCTGGAAATGGCTAACAAAAA
This sequence comes from Aphodius sticticus, assembly GCA_963966075.1. Taxonomy (NCBI): domain Eukaryota; kingdom Metazoa; phylum Arthropoda; class Insecta; order Coleoptera; family Scarabaeidae; genus Aphodius; species Aphodius sticticus. The sequence goes on along the minus strand of OZ014506.1, from coordinate 45,276,017 downwards.
AAATTGGGTTAAATCAAACCCTAATATAGAGCAAATGCTGGACGTTTGCTGTATCATTTAAGCCTACTGAAACTATCAAGTGGTATCATGTTTTTTGGATAGCATCAAAGTTAAAAAACGACACGTGTTTATTGAGCATTTTGTCAAATGTGTGTATTGTATATAGTATGTATTAAAAAGTAATTATAAAAACCAATAGCGCGAAAATGCTTGTAAAAGTACTACCTATGGATTTATATTGTTTGAAGTCAATAATAATAAGATCAAGATCAAGATCAGTTATGCTATTAAGCTCTCCTCTCTATTCGATTCGATTCTGTAAGCCATTCCGATCAGCTGTACCAAAGACCCGGAGTATAAAATACTAAAATTGTAATTCCCACAGCCACCTCATGTTTTGACAGGCGTTGGTAGGTATGTCTAGGGATGGCAAACATAAATCAATGTTTTCAAAACATCGATGTACTTATTTCACAAAAATAACGTTGTTTTTACATCGATGTTAGTGTTGCGATATATCGTTGAAAAAATCCATATTTTTATTTCGATATATCAAAGAGTGTTATATTTGTGATATATTGTAAATAAATAGGTATCGTTAGCAATAATATAATTTTCTGTTGCCATCTGAGAAAAATTATTACTATTGTTAAAAGGTAGAAAACTGTAGCATTAACTTGTTAGTTATTATCAGTGAATATTTAAATTATTTATTTATTTTAGTTATTTTAGTTTATAGCATTTCTCACTAAAAGTAATAGTGATTCTCAATATTCATCAAAATTACTATTGTGGTAGGTGTTAACACAACCATTAAGTACCACTACTATTATTGTGAAAAGGTAGAAAACTGTAGCAATAACTTGTTAGTTACCATGAGTGATTATTAATTTATTAATAATTTATAGTATTTCTCTTGGAAGTGATAGTGACTCTCAAGAGTCAACAAAAGTACAATAGTGATGGTGTCTTTAGCGGATAATTAAGAATTCTACATTTATTCTGTACGTTGATTATGAGAATCGATAAAAACATCGATTATTTTCAAACATCGATGTTTTTTGTACGATACATCGTATATATCGGTGTGTGCTTACGATGTATCATAATATATAAAACATCGATGTATTCGTAATTTTTGCCGTTCCTAGGTATGTCATTTAGTTTTTCAGATGGGACGATATCCCTTGGTTTGAAAAATTTAGTAGAGAATTTATTTCTCAATTCAATTTTTAAATTGTTTGGGCTAAAAAAATGGTGAAACCGACATTTGAAAATTGTATAACACCTGCGAGTCAAAATTAAGTCGGCACAAAAAAAATACAATTTTATAGTTAATTTTTTCTCAAGCCGCTCATCCGATTTTAAGGGTTCTTATGTCGCTATAGTTATAGACATTTTTATTCAACTTTTCAGTTTTGTGCCTATACATGGTTCAAGAATGATGATGATAAGTTCTCAAGGAGTCTACTCTTGTCATATTTTTTAAGCGAATACGAGACTTCTCAAATGGTTATGTGGGACGGAGTGAGAATATCGGCGGTTGCCCTCTGTTTGGAACGTATCTATGAGCAAGTTTTCTTGTCGCTAAGAACAATAACGCATGCGCCACGCTCATACGTTTCAAACACCAGGACAACCGCCGATATCCTCACTCCGTCTCAGCTAACCATTCGAGAAGTCTCGTATTCGCTTCAAAAAGGTGACAAGAGTAGACTCCGGGTCGTTTTCAAAAACCTTACGTGACCTGTAACTTTTTATTCCTGATTCGTGTTTAGAACAAATAAATGGTTTCTTAATCTCGTCCCCTGTAATACTCAATCATTTTAGCCGTTGCAGATTTTGTTTGCAAAGCTTGGATTATCCCTCTGGTTGATTAAGTACTTTACTAAGGCTTTTTGTTTGATGCTATTTTGGAAGAAAGGAAATAAAAAAATGTTAATGTTTAATTAATCATGTTTAGTCTTTTTTTAGTGATATTTTGTGCAAAAAAATGCTAGGCGTTGTAACCTTGTCTGGGAGTCTATTCTCGTCATCTTTTTGAAGCGAATGTGAGACTTCTCGAATGGTTAGGTGAGAGTGGGGACATCGGCGGTTGCCCTGTGTTTGGAACGTACGGGCGTGGCGCGTGCGTTATTGTTCTTAGCGACGAGCAAACTTGCTCATAGATACGTTCGTATGGGCGTGGCGCGTGCGTTATTGTACTTCGCGACAAGTAAATTTGTTCATAGATACGTTTCAGAGGGAAACCGCTGATATACCCACTCCGCCCACTTTACCATTCGAGAAGTCTCGCATTCGCTTCAAATAGATGACGAGAATAGACGCCCTGGTCGCTTATCTATATCTACATAAAAATACTATATCTATAGTATTTTTATTTCACAAGAACGTAACAAAAATCAATTCAAATTGCGAACATATCAATACTATCCTATCCATATCGACACAACAAACCGCAAAACCCGAATCCGAGCCGAAACATTATTTCCTCCTCACGCAAAAAATTTACATAATTTCCATTCAATTCTGCAATCGCGGCCGGGCGGAGACCCGAACAGACCGCCAAAATCGCCCGTGCCATGGTCAAGGTCGGCTGCGGCGAAGACGCGCGCCTGCAATCGAAAAACGGCCGAAATAAGAACGAACCGCCCGAAACAAAAACGACACATCCCCGTCTCGGCACGGCACGGTAGGGCACGTACGTCTGCAAGCGTAGCACCAGCACACGAACTCCGGGACGGAGCACACAGACTTGTGGGGGCAGCCTCACGACTCCGGTGACTTGATCAGAGAACACCGTGGGTGCATTCACAGCGACTCTCGTGCATCGCGACGGCAGGCCGTGAGCTTAGTTCTGCTTCGTCCGCCAGTCGAGCAGCAAGTATCGCTTACTTTGACCATCGACCGCGAACTCCGAATATAATATCGAATCGATCGCTTAAATTGTTTTGTTTAGTTTATAATCGAACTTTCTTTGACGCATTTAGACTAGAATAGATTGTTTAGAGTGTTTTCTTTTTGTTGCTGTGTGTGTTGAACGAAGTGTAATAAATACCCGTTCCGTAAGAAATAATCGAGCGAGGAATTCAAGTCCTGCCCTTATTTGTAACGTCCAAGGATAATATCTTGTGCATTTCTTGTGTTTTTGTTTAAAATTAATCCAGGATTCTTGGAACGAGTAAAAGGTGAGTCGGTTTATTTATTAAACAAATCCTAAAAAAATGCAGTATGAAAATGCACAGACTTCTCTACCAAATACTTGGTGTCCTTAAAAACCAGCATAATTAATTATCGGATTTCACCTCAATGAGTTCAATGAGTTAATGAATTACCATAATAATAAATTACCAAATATATTTTTTTAATTAATTTATTTTTTGCCTTTGTTGGAATTATAGGAGGTACGGGAATTTTTAAATCACAAATTGCTTCCGTTTTTTTAAATTTTATTATTAACAAATAAACTTTTCATCTGGATTAATCTATATCCGTTCCAAACAATTACAGAATGAATTAGCATAACTTGGTCATTAATAATAAACTTTGTGCAAATGTAAACAATGAGTGAATTACGCTGGAAAATAACGGTATTGTATTCTTAATAAAAATTGCTATTTTTAGACCTCTATAGCTATAATTAGAAATACGTTTTTGTAGTGGTGCTAGGAGTCAATAACTTATGGTGATTCGATCGTTATGTTATTTTTAATGTGATTAATGATCCTTCTCCTCGAATTGTGCAAGTTTTAATGTTACTGAAGGTTAAGTTACTTCAGTTAACAATGAAGTAATGTTTGATTACAGTATCGCTTATTTATTGGTTGCGATATAACACAACTACTGATATGAATAATTTGAATAAAATTTTTCTTGATAAAGCGGTCAGGTGTTTTAGTAAAAACGTGTACATATCGCAAAATTGTTGTGTTGTTATTAACAATATATTATATTGTCAAATCGCGAAAATTCTTTGCGTCTGAATAGATTGTTGTAATATTATTAAATATTACTGTCAGTGATTGCTCGAAATAATAATAAGAAATTAATAATTTGTAGAAGGCTCATCACAACCAATTTCAATCGGATTATTCATATCACTAGTTATTTACTTAATATTTATTATTAATAATACCTATCTAATATAAGGAAATATTTTTTCTGAATATCTTCGATTACTTGTAATGTTTAAATTAATAAATTTTAAATATTTAGGTTATCCCGTGCGTCAAAGTTAATAATTACAAATTTGGACAGTGCTCATGTAAACCCCACTATATTATAATGATGTTTTTCCCATCAATTCACTGTAATCCTATAGATGTGATTTTGATACCTTAATGTATTCTGATTACAAAAAAGTGATTTATAATTGAAAGTGTTAAGAAATTAAACTCAACATATACCGTGTCCGGCAGAAAGTTGGACACTAATGCAACATTTCTTTATTTTTCAGAAAATTTTATTCTTCATAAAAGCTTCTTAAACGTCTTAAACCTAAACTACAAATAATAGAATGTAATTATCTGCTTGCATGTACCGAGTGTTACCAAAACTATCAGTAACCTTTGATTTAGAAGCTATGCAAAAGTTTTATTTGCAAAAAGTGTTTAGGAATAGGAGGGCATTAAATACGAAATTATAATCACCTTCGTCGTTGCATGAATACCAGCTATATGAAACGTCGAAGGTTGCTATAATTTCATATTTAATGCCTTCTAATATTTTCGCATAGCGTTGAAGCTGAAGGTAATCTACTCCCTCTACTTATATCATTATCCTCTTTCTAAAATACGGAATAAAGGACCTATTTTCCTTTGTAAAAAGAGTTTAATTGCTTAGGTACCGATTTCGTTTCTATAAAGCATCTGCAGCCTAAATCTACAAGAAGGATAGTGGTGGTAATGAAATAAATAAATAATTTAATAAAATTAATAAAAACATTTATCTGCATAAAATTTCAACACGTTATTGTATAAAATACAATGAACCTACACTACTTCACAAATGTAATAAAAAACACAAATTAGATTTATTAGAACAACTTGAAATAGAAAAGCATAGAAGAAACCACAATATCACTCTACTAAATGATCAATTAGACTTTCAACAAAAACCTTTACTTGAATCTTAAGTATTACCAATGTACCAATTTCTGCCACCCCTTTTGCTAACTTCCAGCCGTATGTCAAATGTCCTCGTCTTTCACACATGGCACACGTTTTCTTTAATATTTTTAATTCCCTGACTGTTATTCTGTTAAATTATTTATTTAGTTCATTACCACCACTATTCTTATTGTAGATTTAGGCTGAAGATGTTTTAGAAAAGAAACCGGTACCTAAGCAATTAAACTCTTATTACAAAGAACAAAAGGTCTTTTAATCCGTATTTTATCGATATGAACACATTCCAAATTTACTCTTTTTAGCAACACGCGGTATATGCAACAGAGAAAGTGATTATAATTTCGTATTAGATAACCTCTAGTATTTCTAAATACTTTTTTCAAATAACATTTTTGCATAGCTTTGAACATAAAGGTTCTTTACTCTTAAGAGTTTTCATAGTTTTTGTAACACCTGGTACATGCAAGCAGATGATTCCATTCTAATATTTGCATTTTAGGTATAAGACAACCAGAAGTTTTTATGAAGAATAAAATTTTCTGAAAAGTTAATAATAAAAAATTTTCCGGAGACTTTCTGCCGGAGAAGCTATAGGTACATAATTTCAATGCACAGCGAGAGCGGTCAGAAAACTTATAATTTGGTAGAAAAATACATTCATAGTTTAGAATGACAACATAAAGTTATTAAACATAAAGTATGAAAGAGTTGTCCACTTGTTGAAATATTTTTATTGAGTTTTTTTTTTATATCGTGAACGTTATTAAAAATTCTTTCTTTTAACCATTCTATCTTGTTTCATTTTTCCACAGCATACACTAACTTCCGCCTTCAGATGGCAGTGCTCAGATCGCAATATTTAGTTGCTATTATGTGATAAATTTATCAATTGAAGGTCCAATAGTAAAACAGATAACTGGGAAACGAAGCAACATCTGAAAAACAATGCTCTTTCTTTTGAACCTAAAATAATATCCTGTATGTTATGTATATGTATGTATGTATTGTATGTAATTATTTAACAATATTATTAGAATATAAGTGTTCAAGAGTAATATTGGTTAGTTCTTAGAAGCTAAGCTAACTAAAAACTCAACTGTACAACAGACAATAGCTTGTATTCAATAGTAACTATACATTACGTTTCGTTCATATTAATTCATTTTTTGGGTACTATCATAACGTATCGGTGACCATGGATGGCTTTTGTAGAGGGTCAATAAACCCATTGTCAGAAACGACTTGTTTAAAGACTATGGTGAATTATATTTTGCAATATCTTCTACATTTTGCTTAATGGTGCTTTGTTAAATTAAAGGACACATTCCGAGTTGAATTAAATGAAATTGAAAAATTTTAAATTCCTTTAATAGTTTGGTTCATTAGTTAGTTCGGATTGCTGACTGATCTAGTGGTAGTGCGTTGACATACTGACTACGAGGTCCAGAGTTCACAATGTTAACACCCGAAAATTCGTCTGCCGTCTTTCGGAACAGACGAAAAATCGTAGGTACCGGAAAGCAGAACACCGTTGGTTGTCGTTATGACAGTATAATAGTTAGGGGAAAGCACAAAGGGCCAAATGTGGCCTACGTGCATAGCGAAGAAAAAACGCATCCCCTACCATACCCTTCCATTTAGTTTACTGGTTATTATATATCTTGAAGTTGTATTTTTTAAATCAGAGTTGTCTGTGACTTACTAAATTGATGGTTTTCCCCTTGTTTAACAATGTAAGAGAGTGATTCTACGATACGAGGTCTTTTTGTGATAGGCAAAGAATAACATTTTTTAAACAAAACAGTTTATAATGTCCCATGATAGATGACGAGCATTGGTATACCATATGAGCCCTAATGTTTTATTAACTAGATCTATTAAGATTTTAGACTTCCGCGGTCTGAGTCAATGATAAATTAATTTCCGGGTGGAAACCGCGTTGACGACTTTGAAGCAGTCGACGTTTCATATTCTTAGCACTTGGTGTCGTACTTAGTCCTGAAGATGTCTCTTGCAACAGAGTGCAAAACGTCGACTGCTTTAAAGTCATCAACTCGTGTCTACCCGGAAATCAATTTACCATAGATCTATTAAGTTTTTCTCAAAATCACGTTTAAAGTACCAAAGTGTCTGCGAAAGAGACACTACAAAGAAATCCACCCAACCCTATCTATCATGGATCAAAATGGCCTACATTTTAAGTACTTTTGTACATTTTGTCAATAACCGATTAACTAAATTCTCCTCTTAGTTTTCGCAGTAAATATGCTATACCCTGTGTAGTTTAGACCCAGCAACCTCCAAAGGTAGGATACGGGATGGGTATTCTAATAAAAATTGATACGTTCATAAGTGTTATTTGATTAATTTTGAAGCGGGTGTCCAGCATCTGCTTGTTTATCCCGTCTCGTTTCATCAGACTTCTAAGGAGAGAAAGAACGGCCTCGAACAACAATTGGGACAGCGGGTGGCGTTAATAACAGGAAAAAAATCTGCACGATCCCAGTCGAAATCCAATCTAACTGTTCCGGGCGCAGATTTCAAAGAAATAATAACAACAAAATACAATCGCGAAGTTATTCGCGCACCAGTCCATTCCATTCGTAAATTAAAATGGCTAATTTGCCATTCCGCCTCCTCCTCCTCTTTGGCCACAAACATTTCTGTGCCTTTTGTGTGTACCATCTACGGCCACAATACGGTCGATTTGTTAAACATTTTAATTGAGCAATTTGCCGTCGAGCTGAAAAAAAAATCAGCGTCCGGATTCGACTATTAATATCTGACTTATTAAGGTCAGAGTTAATAACTCACTCAGAGCTGAGTAATTGTCACGTTTGGGCAATTTTATAGGTTAGATTTAGGAATGCTTATTGTGTGCTGAAGTATTGTCCGAGATTTTGAAGTTCTGATAATAAGCGCTATCAAGTTTCAATGGAGAATGTGTGAGAAGCATTTTTCTTATTCTGTAAAATGTATTCAAAATCAAATTACGTACTAAACAAATGTTCTATTTAACTAATTGTGTCCACTTTTTCTCGCTCCGAAATGGTTAATATATATATATTACTATTGTTGGTGGCTTTGGGAGCTAGGATTTAAATAAAACTCTCACCTTTTTGCTGACGGCTGTATTTTCAGCCTTAATCATAGCTATAACAAAATGGGGATATATGAGTACCTCAGTAATTAAAATATAATGAAAATCGCCTCAAAAGCATGTTACAAACTACATTAAAATACATTAAAATAACAACACAACATGTGCCGGCAGACAGATATCTTTTTTTGAAATTATCGTATAAACAGTTGTATAGTCACCAGGGTCTTCAGGTCGGTAAGATGGAAATCACATTTGAATATATACTGCTCAAGTTATCTGTGTCAGTTCTTAGATTTACTGTATTTTCAGTCATTTTTATAAATAATATTTCCATAATACACCTTTTTCTGTAATTTGATTCTCTTTTAAAAATTTTGGCATCGTCAAAGGCGAATATGTGGGCATGCGATAAAGCATGCAGGGCTAGAGCCGTTTTTTCACTTTTGTTATTGTTTTTATTTATGCAATCCTATTTATGTTGCTGAATTCTTTTTTTGAAATATTGATTAGTTTGTCCAACGTACGTCACCCCACAGTCAACACAGTCCACCCGGCAGATTAGCCCACTCCATTCGTCATTGGCAATTTTGTCTTTCAGGTTAGAATATAGATTTCCCATGTTCTTGTTGTTGTAAGTAACTATTTTTAAATTTTCTGTTTTTAACAGTGATATTAATTTGGAAGTTAAGCCAGGTATACTTGGGAGTTTGCAATATTTTATTAAGTTATTATTAAGCCTATTAGAATTGTTTTGCAGATTAACATCATTGACAGACCCCTCGTTATACAACACTCTATGAATTAACCTTTTTGGGTAATTGCTTTTTGTGTCATGGTGTGGTCGGAATTAAAATTTATAAACCTATTTGAGTTGATGTCCTTCCTGTACCAGTTGGTTTTTATGGTGTTCTCATTAGTTCTTAGAATTAATATATCAAGAAAGGGTATTTTTTGATCAACCTCCACCTCCGCTGTAAACTTAATCAATGGGTGAACCGAATTAAAAACATCAATGACCCGATGAACTTTATCCCTTGGTAAAACAGTGATCAAATCGTCCACGTAAATGTGCAAAAAAGTGGGCGCAAAGTCCAACTTTTCGATGGCCTTTTTTAAAACTTTATTCATCACCAGATTGGCCTACATCGGCGATGCCGGATTATCCATTGCCGTACCTTGTTTTTGACGATAGAAATTGTCGTTAAATTTGAAGAAACTGTTGTTGAAGGTAAAAGAAATTATTGTTTTTATATCAACCAAAGTAAGTGAGGTATGAGGTTCCAGCTCCTCCCAACACTCTTCCAAAATCTCCAAAGTTGTGTCTAACGGAACATTTGTGAAAAGATCAGTGACGTCCAATGAAACTAGTACATAATCTGTAGGTATTACTATATCTCTGATCTTATCCACAAGTTCACTTATCCACAAGTTCTATTTAACATAAATTAGTCGTCTTTATGGTGAATAAATCCGGTTTTACCTAATATACTTAATACTTATGCTTTCTTAATATTTTTTTTTCTTGGCATATTCAACAAAATTAAAAGTTAGTCTTATATTGATTTTACCCATAATAAAAATGTTTTGCAGTGAAATGTTTTGAATATACGAAGAACGCAATTTTACATTCCTTTTTCAAATTATAATCATAATTATTGTTTCTCTTTTAAGGTCTACATTCCGCCGTATTTTTATAGAAAATATACCATTTCCTCTTACTATATTCTGTTCTATATTCTGACTATATTCTGTATGGTACCGTTCTGTGTCGATTTTATAGCATTCTGTCATGAAAATGCGGCAAAACTTATTGAACTTTAACATCGTAGCCGGCCACGGGAATTAACAATAAACTCCGTGAGATCGTATTCTCGGGGAATCCAATAAATTTAGAGGTCCGTTATGTCGGCGAGCCGGTAAAGCAATAACGACGAGATTTGCCGCAGATTTGCATCCTGGCACGTCTCTATTTCCTTAAACTGAACACGCAAAAACCATACCAATCCCCGGCGCGCCACGATCAAACAAATACTTTAATAATAATATCCATGACCGCGCATGATCTAGATTCTACAAGATCGCACGGTGAAGAATTGAAGACTGGAAAATGCTTACAGTCCTATACACGGAAAAGTAAATTTGTTTGATTGAAAGTTAAAATCAATAAACAAATAAATATTGTAAATTGGCACTGTAACTTTAACTCGCTACCATTTTCTGTTAAGATTTTTGTGTAACGGTCCAAGAACTGATCCCTGAGATACGCCAGATCAAACCAACTTCAGGACCCTACATAGTCTGTTAGTACATAATATCAACTCATAAACAATGCACTCACACATTCGTCCCAATAAAATTCTAATAATTCTTAATCACCGATCTCGAGCCCAATCTAAGTCCAATAAATTCTCCAAACACATATCTAAGTATAAATCAGATGGAATCGAATAAATGCGCTCAGTAAAGTGGTCCGAATTAGATTATTTAATTTTCGTGCGTCACGCTCCAACCCCAGCATCCGTCGCATAAACAAACGCTTAACGTGTCCTGAAGTGCTGAAGTGTGTTGTGAATCAAATCTCAACGCCTACTTGTAGTCGTTGGCAGCTGCCGTTGATTCGATGACAGATGTGTGGGGATCATTTTATTTAGTCATATACTCAACGTTTAATTAAAACCACAGTAGCTAAATCTTCTAAAATCTAAATCATCAGTAATACTCCAGGCGTCAGAGGGTTCTCGGTGGAACTGGCTCGGACCAACCATTTTTGTTGTATTAGCTTCTGCGGTTAGTAAACATCAAATTCTGAACATATAATTAGAAAATATGCTCTCATTTTTTGCGATTATCTGAGAAGTTACCAGCTCTATCACATATTGGTTTCGCTTTGTTTGTCATAAAATGTTTCCTAAAACAATCTCTTTATAGTTTTTTTTTCTTACTATGCGTCACCTATGCGTTAGACTAAACGGTATCACCACACAACCCTAATTGCTGCGCGCCTACCCTACAGCGCTCTTTACCGCGTGTACTGAGACAGAAATTTATTTCGTGTTTCGGTGTTGACATACAAGTTGGAGTAATGACATCCTGATGACATCCTACATCAACATTGATGTGTGGGGTGCATCTGTGACAATAACTGGTATCAAAATCAGACAGAGCCACCAATCTTTTTCGAACATATTTTCTGAAGAGTCATAAAATGTGACAATATGTGTTTTAAGAAATCCCAGTTTTGAAACATGTTTTGACCATACAGCTCAAATTGACGGGAAAGCGTCTGTGCGGGAAGGGTTCTATGGTTGCCTAGTTGCCTAATGAGCGTTCCATGGCAACATTCGTAAACATCCACGAAAAAAATGGTGGAGGTTCTGTAATGGGATCGGGTAGAATTCCCATCTAGAGAACGCGTTTTATTACATGCACATGCTTTTTAATTTGTCAAATATTGTTTTTCTAGAGCCACTCCTTAAAAAATGCCATGTGACTAGAAAAACAACTACAGATTATTATTTATTAATTAATTATTTAGGGACTGGCTACCGCCAGGCAAAGTTAAGAAAATTACCTATATTTGTATTGAAAAACAATAAGAAAAAATTATATTATAATTATTTTCGTTTCGGCTACAATATCTATATTTCCAACAGATTTGGACATAAAAATAATTGGACAATAAAAATTGGACATATCAAAATTCTTGTTTTCAGATCCATATTCTACGAAAGAAAGCACACCAGAATCAGTTTTAATTTTTTCGATTTCTTTGTCAGCCAGGGGAATCAAGCCAGGGGTTTCAATTATTGTATTTTTGACAAATTAGGTAATTGGAAATCTGTGGAATGTTCTGGTATCTACACTCCAAAGTTAGTAGTAACAGCTAAATATATTTTTTTTTAAATTACTAAGAATTGTTTCTCTGATCATAAAACATTTCGAAGAGGTTAGCTTGCAAAAAATAATTTTTGACAAAATAAAGATCACCCTATTGCACGTTTGTTGGCGATTAGAAGACACAATAACGAACGTTCATTTGGCCGTCGCACAGCCTTTTTGCATCGGTCGAAACTGTATGTCGACAAAATTTGTCCGTCAAAACGTGGAATCGTTTTTAGCAGGTTTTGTGACATGTTATTATTGTTTCTGTTTATAACCTATAATAATAAAGATGGCGTGAATAAAAAAAGTCAAAATCAGATTATCAGTTGAGAAGGAAATGAACTAAGGATGATAGAAAGCAGTAAGTTTTCAGAAAATTCTACAGCTTGTTTTAATGTGTTTCTGCAATTACCATGCACAATGAAAACCATCCAAAACTTCTTTAAGATCTCCGAAAAAATAGTACAAGGAATAAGTCTGAAGGTATCTTTTTATTAAAAATAGTATAGGAGAAATATTTTCAGAATTGTAGTCCTTTCCTTAGATTAGAATTAATTTATTCCGAAAGAAATCTTGGTTTTCTCAAATTGTACCTACTACATAACATTTCGTAATATAAACATATCGCATTTCTTCCAGGAATGGCCATTGACCGGGGTCTTTCAGCCTTGCTTGCTTCTGCTTGTGTCTATACGCTTCTTTGCCTTCTATTGAGTGTTGAAATGCTGTATAGTTTCGTGTATGGTGGGGTTGGGATGGGTTGGGTTATTGAGGGTTCGGATAGGATCTTTTTGTAGGAACATGTGGAGTAATGTTGGGGGAAATTTTTTGGAAATTTGCGAAATTATTGCTGTATCGTCAGCATAAAGGAGGGTGTACAGATGGGGATTAAACACTTGGGGATCGGGGTCGTAGATGTCATAACAGAAAATGTTGTATAGTATAGGAGAAATGGGGGAGCCTTGGGGGACACCTTGTTCAGGATAAATTGGATGAGAGAGGGATGTGCGGAATTTAATACGGGAGGTTCGGTGGGAAGGGAATTGTCGGATAATATTAATGATGTAGAATGGGACTTTGAGGACTGAGAGTTTATAGAGGAGACCATAGTGCCACACAGAGTCGAACGCTTTTTGGATGTCCAAGAACAGTACTGCCGATCGTTGTTTGTTTTGATGTGCGGTCTGAAGGTTGGAGACAAGAATGGAGAGGGGGTGTATGGTAGAGGTGTTTTGGCGGAACCCAAATTGGTAGGAAGGAATAAGTTGGTCTGTGTGTGTCTGGAGACGGATTTTGAGGAGGGATTCAAAGAGTTTGCCAAGGACGGGGAGGAGGGCAATAGGGCGGTTGTTGCTGGGGTCTTTGGAGTCGCCTCCTTTTTTTGGAATACACGAAATCACCGCCGTTTTCCATTCTGTTGGGAAGCATTGTTCTAGGAGACAGTAGTTAAGGAGTTGTAAGATGTATGTGTGGATTTCAGGATCTAGTCTCTTCAGTGTGTAGCGAGTTTTTTTTGTCATATCCTGGGCTAGTATTTCTTCCTTTGTTTAGAGCTGTGAAGTATTCTTCATCATTTATTAGGTCTTCTTCTGGGGTAGGGACAAATATTTTAAAATATTCGTCGTACCATTTATTGACGCGTTCGTGTTGGTCTCCGTCGAAGTCAGGGTCGTTGCTCTTGCTGAAAATGTCTTGTAGATACTTGGCATGCACATTTGCTATTTGCTGGTTATCGGTGTGCGTGATATGAGTGACTGGATCAGTAATTTCCTGTGCAGTTTCTGCTTTCTTGTATCGTGATAATTTCTTTATTTCTTGCCAATATTTGGTGCCTTTACTTTCTTCAATATTCGAACTAGGTTCCAGGTATTTTTCGCTTCTGTAGCTCTTTATGAGTCCTTGTATGCATTTGTTTAGCGCGTTGAATTTTTTTAAGTAGGTGTTTTCGGTGGATTGAAATTCTCTGTATATTCTTCTTTTCTCTTTGATGAGACGGACAATAAAGGGGGGCAAGGGGAAGGAGTAGTAATGTTTTTTGGTTTTAGGGGAGTGTAGCGTGACGGATGTCGAGAGTGAATTGCTGAAGTTGGATATGGATGTTAGGTTAATTATTGGGTTATTGCGGGTAAATGTTATAATTTCTTCGTTAACTTTCTTAAAGTCACAGCGGTTATAGTTGGTAATGTATTCTGGGGAAATGTGGATTGGGTAGTGGGCGGTGTTTATTTTGAAATCAATAGCGAGATGGCCAGAGCAAAGATCGGGGACAATTTGAATGGAGTGTATTTGTGTTGAGATGTTAGGGGAGCAGAGCAGAAGGTCAGGAGTGGAACTAGGATTGTTTGCCATGATAAAGGTTAGTCTTGTTTTTATTTGGGTAAACTTGGATAGGGTTAGGAACTGGGATATGACGTTTTCATACAGAGCTGCTTTTACAAAAATCGTGTCATCTATGTCAGAATGTGGATGTATGTATACGAGAAATATATGGAGCTTTTCTGCGCCGTACGGTAGTGCAAAGTGAAGGCATTCGTTGAAAGGATAGTTCATCGCTGGTGGGTTTTCTTTTTTGAGCCTGGCGTAAGGGTGAGTCATAGCCACCGCGCCTCCTCCTATATTTTGATGTCTGATAGTGCTTGCGTTCTGCAGAATAGCCCAGTCGCGGAAGGATACGGTTGATTTGCATTTTGTTTCCACTAGAAGAACACATTGTATATCATGTTGTTCTATGTATCTTCCTACCAGGTGTGATTTGTTTGTGTAGCTGTTAATGTTGGAGTATAGCACTCTTATGTTAGTCATTTTGTATATTAGTAACGGTTGTCTGTTCGCCAAAGATGGGCTCTGTCGGTGATGGTGCCATGATGTTTTCTAGATCTACCATAATGACGTACATATAGCTCCCGGAGAAGGATACTATTGTGTCTATGTTGTAAATTTCAATGAATTTGTATTTTAATTTGTTGATAAGCTCCTGCCTGTTGTTGTTCTTTGGTGCGTTAACTTTGGTGATGTAGGTATGCAGTATGTTGTCGTGAATTGTCAGAGGTTTGTGTATTCTGGATTTATTTGTGATAGATATGTTAATGTCATCAGTTTTTTTATTGAGCAATTTAATTTTTTGGTTTGGGATTCCTACTATAGGTCTGGTTGGTCTTTGTTTGCACTTGAATGACCAAGCTCCGTGTCCTTCTTCACCGCAACTTTTGCATTTTTCCGGAAGCGCAGTGGTGCATTTGTCTGTTGGGTGGGTTCCTTCGCATTTTCTACATTTAATGGGCTCTAAGCATTTGTTGACGGTGTGGTTAAATGAGTTGCAATTTCCGCATGGTATTGGTAATGGAGGAGGGGCGTTACTTTCAAACGTGGGATAGTGTCTGTTGCGGTAGAATAGTCCTTCTTGCAGAAGTTTTTGATATGACGCTACCGATCCGGTTATTATTCGTACTTTGAGAGTAGGTTTTCCTGTTGCTCTTGATATAATCCTTTTGCAATATCTATGTGGCATGTTAAGCGATGTCAGTAAAGTACTGATCTCGTTGTCAGTGATCTCTAAATCTACACTGGCTATCACAGCAGAATAGGAGGTTTGCGGCGTACGCCTTTCGGTTGTGTTGTTGTTTCCAGCTTCATTGAATTCTTTTATTATATTGCTTGCCTTAATAATATTTAGGTTGTTGTTTATAACTGCTTTAGGACTTTCAGACTTTAAGATAAATCCTGCTGTTGTTTTAATAATCGTGTCACGGGGGTTGAAATTTTTTTGGGACCATATATTGGAGAGTTGAATGCGGGATAGGTTGTCGTGTGTGGTGATGTAGTATGTTGCGTTTTGTGTACTTTTATGCATTTCTATAAAGCGTACATTTTTAGGTTGGGTGTCCGGGTAGTATCTTTTGGTTGTAATGATTTGTGTAGTGTTGTTAATTGCATTTGTTTTGGATTGGGTTTGTTGTGATGTTGAAGGTTGGGAAAGAGGGATAGGTATGGCAAATCTATGGTCACTGACCTGTTGCTTTTTAAGCGGTCGTTCGGGTTGACTGTATAACCGCTTTGGTCGTCCTCTTTTTTTGGTAGGAAGGAAATCCGGGCCTGGTTCGTCGCCAGTGTCCATCCCTGAAGTGGACATTTTTGAAGCCCCTCGAGGGGGGATTGCAATTAAAACTTGTCGATTGTATGTGCAACCTTTGCGGGGCCCACGTACTTGATTTTCGTTTAAATCAGGAGAAGATTCACCCACTAAAACTACTTATATTTGGAGCGTTGCACTAACACGGTTGCATTCACGATAGCATGCACTGTGTGCCTTTCCTTATTTATTTGCATTTAAAGTACTGGTCTACATATAATCTACATATAATAACTTGCTGATTTCGATGTTGATGAGATTTTTATTATAAACCTGTAGAAACTATTAAAAACTATAGTTACACTGTGCCCATGATAGACAATAAATAGTTAATTGTAGTCGCTGTTCATAACCACCACACGCAAATAATCTGTATTGTCGCTGCAGACTATTAATAAAACCCCGCATATAATATACATTAAATATTATACGTGAAATAAATTCGCTTTTTAAAAACGGTCTTTTCATTCAATAACGAGGTCTATGGGAAAATGGCAACCTCTATTTAGTTTTTGTAACTATTGACCTATTGGTAATTACAATATTACAACACAATGGCGTTAAATCAATACTGTAAAGTCTAAATGTACGGTGTCAGCACGAGAATTCAAGTCAAAGCACTCGAACAGCATAAACGGGGAAGTCATAAAGTTTCAGCCGTTATTTTGAATTCGTAACACTATTTGTGAAACGTAAATCTCTTTGTGCAGAGCGAAGCGTTGGCCACAGCCAACTCGCCGGAATGCAATATGCCAATGTAAATATGGAGGGGTTTACAAAGACAATAAAGAAACGTATCCCCTGTTCGGAATTCTATACAAAGTAAATACGCAAGCAAAACCAGACATATGGGGGTATTGGTAACACTATACCAACCATTAATCATGGATAAAATACCCGAAATAAAAAAAATCGATAAGTTACTTTTAGTCAAATTATTTGTGGTAATTCTACAGATGTTGCCTCCATATAACCCAACTAATCATGCAGCTGTTAAATTTATTATATTACCCCGATGTTAGATATTCACCGCTTGATAATGACATAATTTGCATTTATGTCGATCTATTAATGTGCCTAATTAATGGCATATTTATTCGTGTGCCTTATAATGAAGTCAAACGGAAATTATTATGTATAATTGAGTTACTGCTGCTGTTCCAAATTGCTCAATTCCGACCCTGTTCAGGCCGAACATATGCTATGTATTGTTGTCTTGTGTTGATTTTATCTCTAGTTAATTTTATTAAGTGTGACCTCATGTTAATGGTCATTAGTTAATGTAAGGTTTGATGTATTTAGATGGATGTTCATACGAAAAAGAGTCGAAAGGTTGAGCAAAACCTTCCTTCTCTAAAAAAAAAAACAATGTTGACATCCATGGTAAACCTTTTACCATGGTAAAACATCCACGGTAAACACATTGTGTATCAGCCAAATGGAATTACTTTAATATCTGCATGGTTTAACGTTTAACATCTATTGAAGGGTGCACAGAGGTCACACCAGACACACTTATGACAAAAAAAATTGGAAACGCACCATTTCGAAGCTGCAGAAATAAGATAGATAAGAAGAGCCGGGTAACGACAACAAGCAGTTTAGGGAATGTAGTGAGGAGTCATAGTATTGAACGCTTAAAACGAAGTAAGCATCAGCTGTAACTTTTTTTTTTTAAGTTTTGAGGAATGTCAGTGAGTACCTACCAAAGTTCTAAAACTTCTAAGGTTCTAAAAGAGTTCTTCTATCCGCCTAATGCGAAAACAGAGTAAATATATAATATAGATGTTAACTGGACTCAACTCTATACTTCCACAGTATTCTAAAGGCACACTATTTGTTGCACTTTAATCAATTTAGGTCAATTAGGTCTATTAGGTATATATCACACACAATGAAAACGAATGCTCAAAAGTTACTAAGAAAAATGTTGAAAAATGAATTATAAAAAACTATCAATCTTACAAAATATGCCTATGAAATAATAAAATAAAGAATAATAATTGCCCATAGGTACCTAGATGCGAAGTTTCGCAGATATATTCAACAACTTCCGACTATACGCTATAATACCAAATTTAAATAACACGCTACCAAGATAATTGATGTTTTCCAATCTTTTTAGGACACCGGATAAGTCCTTGAAATCGCAATTCAAACAGTGTCCTAAATACTTTGGGGTTTAACTGTTCCTTTCGTACTTTCCCATAAAACTTTAACAAGCATCCCGCGCGTTATGCAAACAAACACGGACCCAATACATCACCTCTGTGTATGTGTGTGCCACATAGCCAAATTTAAACATCAAAATTCACAGTTTCACAATGAGGTTGTGGGCTGCCGCCAGAAAACCTCTTCATACTACCTGAAGATTGAGTAATCCAGGCTCCTGGCGACTATATTTACGACTTCCTAAGTAATACACGTTAAGCAATCATCTCGTTTTGGTTAAGAATGCATCTGAAGAGTACGAGGGAATACAAAGCGCAAAACAAACATCTTCATAGAGCAATTTCTTCACGGAGACAGCTATTATTTTGTAATTTACGTTCGGATTGAGGTTTATATGGAATAGTCGTCAAATATGACTCCATTTAATGATTCCTCCAGTACTGTAATTGTGTAAACATGCGCAAGCATGAGGCTTCTTGAAATCGTCCAACGTCCAACAGTTGTTAGCTATTCGATTCGCTATTGTGGTACGTTGATTATTGCTCACGATATGACCCCGTTAGTGTTTCAATAAAGCAAATTCCTAATTTGTACTAAGCGAGGCGACAGCCAATTGAATCAATCGCGGTTTCTATTATATCTGTTAGTATCATTGAGATTACTTAATGCTAAATTGCTGCACCAATGCGATGTATGGATTGACATTATTCCTATTCAACTTGTGCAAATTAATCGAGATGTATTAAAACTGTGGCACAAATTCACACAGGACTTTCTATGAACAGTGGAGCTCGCTGGTTTTATGAGAATGTTATATGATTGCGCCCATATAGATCGCTGCCAGCTGTATAATGTGTGATTTGGTAAAATTGTTTGACATAAAACAGAATAAATTATTTTAAATTATTTTAATAGTTCTTCAGTTTTATGTATGTGAAGGTGTCAATAAGAACAAAGAGTGATCTATGACTATATTACATATTACACTTTTGAGGCTCTTTCATTAACTCACCTATTAGCAACTTATAACCATTTCTTCGGGCCTTTTCTGAAAACTGCCGAACATTTTCCATATTTCGTTTTCCATATATCGCTGAGAAAACTGGCAGTAAATATGATAAACTTGAGTTATCCGTCTAGTCCTCGCCTCATCTTACTCGGTTGGATGCCGGGATTAGCCCGGAATCTACGCTGCTGACCACGGTGACGGCGGCAGCAATATACAACAAATCATCTGCAGAGGTTGCGGTACGGGTTACCAATTAATCTTCATTACTTTGCCATTAACTGCTGCAAGGTGAATTCCCCGTTGCATGTCCATCCATTGCCGATAAACTACAAATCTGATTTTAATTGGAAGTGAGGCATTATCTGGTATATGTACTTTATCTCCTTTTGGTAAAATATTTCGCCAACAATTCGATATTTGGTTCAGATTTTTCTTTCTACCTTTGAGCCTTTATGGGCAAGGCGACATGGAAACTTTCGCCTGAGCCACGCCTCTGGCGGTTATGCGTCAGAAGTTTTGGCACACATTTCGTAAAGATTTCTATTACTAAAAGCTAGGATATATCATCACAATCCGTAGACAAAAAAGAAGGAGAATATGAAGATGATTATGATATCTTGCATTTTAGTTATGTACTTTTCATATTACCCAGTTAGCGATAATATAGAATCTCGTCGAGACTCTGGAATAAAAAAGGAGACATACCTCGGATCCGGTAATCCCAGGTATGAGAGAACGAGATGGTGCAGTAAGCAAGGCAAAAGAGATGATGAAACATGATACAAGGAATGTTATCCTGGAGATATAATGACTAGACTGATAATGAGCTGGTGGAAGACGCATATGTAAACGATGATTTGACGAGGAATGCTTTCGAGATTTGTCTGAGATGGGATCTAAAAGGGACAAAGAAGAACCCCTAGACGACGCTCTGGTTAACGTTACGACAAAATTTGTTCATGAAAATGAGAAGCTGAAGGATGACAATTAGTACAAGGCCACGAAGATGGAAATTAATGAGCTTGCTGAAAAGAAGGAGGCACTCAAAGAAGAGGTGAGCTAAATTGAAAGCGGTAAGGTGTATGTCAAATGCACGTTTTTGAAGAAGATATATTTTGACAGGGATGATGCTGCAAATAAGAAAGTTAGCGAGCTAATAAGGCGACAGCAGCAAAGGAAGAAATTATGGAGATCAAGCAGATGCTGGACGTGAAAAGAAACAAGTTAGAGTTTGCTTAGCTTTCTGACTCATCAGAAATCGGTTGTTTCTTGAAGACAACCCAGACAAACTTATTTTATTGAACAAACCAATCGAAACATAAAAATTACAAGAAATGTAGATTGTTATAGAATTGTTTTGTTAATAAAACAAATAAATTAATAAATAATTTTGACTTCATTTTTAAAGTGCTCTTTAATAACTAGAGAAAAGCAAACAGTGATTAAGATCAAGTGTTATTTATTGGAATCGAAAAGAAATCAATATACAAAATTGACCTTTCATGAAAATAGACTATAATTGACTATAATAATATATCTGCCATTTTGAGTTATTAAGTTATTTTAATTCGGTATAAAAATATTTAATAGTCTTCATGAAAACCGCCCTGCCAAGCATGGAGGTCATATCCTACGTTTGTCAAAAGTTGTTGGAGTTGTTGGAGTTGTTGGAGTTTAAGAATAATTTGCACATCTATATTTGATACTCTTCTATCGTTCTTGTATCAAGAGAAATTTATTCCTTCATATGATTTTATCAGAACAAGTATAAAATATAATTAGAATGGAATAGAAAAACCTATTTTTGCAAAATAAGATTCAATTTACTTCGGACGCGTTTCGGGTTATGAGCCCATCATCAGCGTGTAGAAATCTACAAATTATATACGTACAAAAAACACATTAAAATGTAATTAATTAAACAAAGTTACAGTCAAACATCATATCGAATTAATAATTGTCGGTGTATTAAAGCCCTGTGAACAATCATAAACGTGGTAATTCAGATGAGAACGCAGATAGGAAAAGCATGGAGACACATGCTGCGAACTTAAAGCGAAAATCTGACGAGAACGTAAACAACATGGACCCACAACGGGCAACAGTGGTCTGCTATAGCAACAGCTGACGACAAGGACGCGGTCACGTGACCAGAATCAAAATACAACCGACCAAAAATGGTAACAATCACAAAGTAAAAAACACTAAATAACCATTATACATCTAAACAACTTCAAACAAATTAAGATATAAAATTATTTTATATATTTAAAGGGGGTGGGGTTATGAATGCAGAGGGAGAAAATTGGCAAATCATCTACAGGTACACAAAAGGGGTTTATATTGAAAATCAATTTGATCATTTAACAGGTCACAATTAGGGTCATTTTTATGTTTCTGTATCTCAAAATGTTCCGACAAATCCATTTTAAAACCCTTATTACACTTGTGAAGTAATTTAGTGTTGTTGTAATT
The DNA here is from genome assembly GCA_963966075.1 of Aphodius sticticus. NCBI lineage: Eukaryota > Metazoa > Arthropoda > Insecta > Coleoptera > Scarabaeidae > Aphodius > Aphodius sticticus. Next base: position 45,254,118 of record OZ014506.1, on the reverse strand, counting down.
AATATTATGACCAGTCAAAGTATAATGACCTGTCACAGTATAAAGTAAACAAATTTGTTGATACTATTAAAAACACTCTTGATTCATAGATATCAGTCACCTACATTCTGTCGTCTTCTCTGTCGCTTACCTGTTTAAACAAATATAACTAAGTTCATAAAACTTTTGTTATAAATGGTGTTATTCTACAATACGCTCTTATTTTAGGCAGTAATACGAAGGAAAACATTGTGGCGTTTTAAGGGGTGGTTACCCCTTTGTGGGTAATCACACTAACGGAGATAGTACCTTCCCCGAAGGGATAAATACGCTCATAACGGTTAAACAATCGATTTATTTAGTTGTACTTTACATTGGTCTAATTACTAACTGATGACTATATGATAACTGATTGATAACTATTTAATGACTGATTATATACTGGTTTAATACAGATTAGTACTAACACCGATCTAAGTCTGCTTCCAATACATAATGATTTTATCTTTTATAGTGAGCTCTCCAAGGCACTGGGTGATAGCCGACCTTCCTGGTGCCGTTGGTTTATCGCTACACATTCCTAGAACAAGGTTCCCAAAACACAAAAAACCTCCGCGACGATTATGTTTTCTGCTTTGAATAACCCTATGTGGCAATATGACATTGCCACACATAAATTGTCATTAAATTTAATTACCTTTGACAAATTAATAGTTACTTTTAGTCCAAGATCTCGCAAATTACCCACTTTCGCAATCTCCACATCAAAGTAGTTATGCTGCACTTTTCCGTCTGAGCTCCAACAATAAATAAGTTACGTCGTTGCAGTTTGAGTATTTAGGTCACTCTAAACTTATACAGACGATGTCCCAAATCGCCTTTGCTACCAATGCATCCGCCAATGTTTCAGGGGACAATTCTCAAATACTAAATCAAATCAAACCGGAATTGTGTTCGAGTGTTTTTTAAAAAGGAAGTAGGGTATGGTTCATACAGGATACATAAATTAAAAGAAGAGTGGGTGAAGGAAAGCTACACATTGCAATAAGACAATGGTTCAGATTTAAACAGCAATAAAGAATGTTTGTTTTATTAGTGTAATAATCCAATTTGGGATATTAGATAGGGCGGGTATAATTTTTGACCTAGTTTCATCAGTTTCAGTAAGTATATTAAAGAAATTATTGACCATATGTCATTTAATCCAAACGATTGTGTAAACCGTACACCTTTTTTATTCAAAAGACGGTCTTATGTAATGCCTCAAAGTTCAATTTACTTAATTATTTTTATAAAACCAGTTGTTGCCCGCATATGTTTATCTATATATGTATGTATGCTTAAGGAGAGAGTTGATGCATAGAAATTACAAAAATACTTATATGACCAATCTATTAAGTAAACGGTTAAATCCGTTCTTGCGAATTAATTGATTTTGTATTATTTTCAACTTTCCTATACGTTGTTTTCTACGTCATTTTTCTGAGCCTAGGAAAGTTCGAATTTTATGGATCGTGAAATTTATCGTTATAAATCTCTTATGGGATGTAATTTGTTATTATATGATTATTGTTATTATACAGTGTATTTTGTTTGATTGGATTGTTTTATTTTTAATATGCTATAAACACGTGTGTTTTCATGTTACATGATCCTGTCCTTATTTACGTATCCGACTTTTTATTTTTAAGGTTACTGATTTTTTTTTTTGCAAACATTTTTGTTGTAGATTTGTGTGATTCAAAACTAATGTTTTATTAAATAAGTAGAAACGTTTTGTTGACCAACAGCAAATTCACTCCAGTATTTTGAGACACTCGCCTTCGGCACTGTTACGTTGCAAAGACTAAAATATACTATTTCGAGTTACTTTCACTTATAGTTTCTGTTATGCATGTATCCAAACTACTTACTTGTCGCTCATAGCTTTAAATTAATATATTAATAACAAAAAAATTTGAACACATTGACGCGTTACGTATTTCCATAAAGGCACATACATATCATTGTCGGTGCCGCATATCTTTGATATGCTAATTTATATCTACCAACCCATATTTATATTCATAGCTTGGTACACATACACGACCGTAAGACAATAGATTTATCCTATTGGTTTAATTACGTTGACAGCTGTTTAATGGATGTTCGTTTGTTTCAGGTGAGAGCGCGACCTCTGGTGCCTCCACGGGCAATTACGTAAGCTGAAATACCCTGTCCGTAATTAGATATCTAGTGAGCTGCGAAAACAATGCCTTACGCGTCATCGAGCGTATAAAAATAGACGTTAAACCAACTGGATATAAGGATAAATACTAATAAAAAGCCAATACATTCTTTTGCTTGATTATGGTTTCCTTTATAAGCGAATAATAATACTAATAATATTGTTAGGAGCTTTGTAAAACTTTTTATTTGCATATAAATAGAGTCGACGATTTTCAAACGCGTATACGGTCTCACATCTGCGCCTAGGTGTTTCGTTGTTCGTTTTTTCGTTACCTTGCGGGAATTTATGGCTCACGGGTGGTCCATCAGAGGGCGTTGTATGCAATCCACACGGTGTATTATTATGCAGATCTACCGTTGATGGAGTACTGCTGCGTATTGTGGCCGCAATATGTGGGGATGGATATCTTTTGGCTTTACAAGCGCACAAGTTGTATGATAAACGACGGGGAAAATTTGGATTTCCAGGTCTTGATCTAGGTGATGTTCGATTTGTTCGGTTGGCGATACCGTCTGGTTATTCAACCTTATATCTGTATTATGTATTTAGCTGGGGATATATTTTGTACAGGCCTACTTGGGCGATTATAACCTGGGGTATGCAATGGGCCTGCATACCCCAGGTTATAATCGGGTCTACCAGCTGAACATGTGGGGATAGTACTATCGTTGTTTGTCAACGAATAAAGTCAGCCATAGGTTAGTTGAAGCCTTGAAATCCAGAGGGCAGGGTTTTCTGCAAGATTCATTCATAAATTATAGCGTTTCGACTTATACACTTTTATGTACGCACTCGGTGCGAACTGGCTGAGTCCGAGCATAAATATATAATAAATATACAGGGTTAGCCAAAATTACCGGAACACCCAAATAATTCTACAACGGTAAAAAATTTCAAAAAAAAATTCAAACAAAAGCTTTTAGACTTTAAGCAATCCATCGTTCAAATATATTTTGAATATACAGCGTGTTCATTTTATTATAGAAATCGCGTAATTTTTTTTTTCAAATGGAACACCCTGTATCTTTTTACATTTTATAATTTTAGGACTAATTCTGGACATTGTTTATTAAAATAATTTTTTTATAAAATGCGTCATTTTTGAGTTTTAAGCAATTAATTAAAATTAGTCAAAATTACCGCAACACCCAAATAATTCTTCATCGGTAAAAACATTTCAAAAAACATTCAAACAAAAGTTTTTTACTTTAAACAAGCTATCGATCAAATATATTTTTAATATACAGGGCGTTTATTTTATTATGGAAGTATGGAAAACTTTTCCTTTTTCTCATTAAACGTCCTGTACATTTTTATTTTTTAATTCTAAGAATTTTTTTCAAGTAGGTTTTTATAAATTGATTCATTTTTTAATTATCAGCAATTAATCAAAACTCCAAAACATTTATTTTAGCCGAACGGATAAATAATAACAATGTGAAGAAAAAATAACAAAACAATTAAATTACATTTTCAAACTGCCATCCCTGAGCGGCTTGAAAATGCCCCAACCTATCAACAAATTCCCGTAAACAGTTGTCTAAATGATCGACAGTAATACTCTGAACTTCGTCCACTATCCTCTGCTTCAACGTATCAATATTTTTCGGCCTATTTGGTGTAAACCTTGGACTTTAGGTGGCCCTAAATAGAAAAATCCAGTATTTGTAAATCCGGCGACCTAGGTGGCCATTCAATGGACCCTCTCCTTCCAATCCACCTCTGCGGGAAAATTGAATTTAAATAATTCTGAACTTGGACAGCCTAATGCGGCGGTGCACCATCTTGTTATTACCATCAAATATTATTCAGATCTTCGTTGAATATAACTAGGAGATGAGGTATTACTTCATTTTGAAGTAGAGCTAAATAGCGTTCAGAGGTCAAAGTGCCTTCAATAAAAAATGGTCTTAGAATTATAAAATGTAAAAATATACAGGGTATTCCATGTGAAGAAAAAAGTTAACCAAATTTGCATAAAAAATGAAAAATATATTTTAATGATAGCTTGTTTAATGTCTAAAACTTTTGTTTGAATGTTTTCTCAAATTTTTTTACCGATGGAGGATTATTTGGGTGTTCCGGTAATTTTGACTAATTTTAATTAATTGCTTAAAACTCAAAAATGTTGCATTTTATAAAAAAAGTATTTTAATAAACAATGTCCAGAATTAGTCCTAAAATTATAAAATGTAAAAAGATACAGGGTGTTCCATTTGAAAAAGAAAAATTTACGCTATTTCTATAATAAAATGAACACCCTGTATATTCAAAATATATTTGAACGATGGATTGTTTAAAGTCTAAAATCTTTTGTTTGATTTCTTTTTTTTAATTTTTTACCGTTGTGGAATTATTTGGGTGTTCCGGTAATTTTTGCTAACCCTGTATAAGTCGAAAAGGCTATAGTTTGTGAATGAGTCTTGCTCAAAACTCTGCTCTCTGGATGTCAAGGCCCCAACTAACCCATGGTTGTCATGTCACGTTGAATTTTGACGTAAGAAATAAAAATGCCGCAATTGACTGAATTTCAGAACGCAATAATTCAAACTCGACTGCATGATGGAATCAGCATTCGATAAATTGCTACTTAATTAAGTGTAGGCAAGAATACCGCGTAGATAAAATTGTTGAAACCGGAACAAATTTTGTAGGTTGACAGTTACTGTCAAAGTTTAGACATCATAGGTTAACAAATACGGTCAAAATAAATGTTACACAACTAAAATTGTTCAGAATATAAGTGCCTAATTTCACTTTGGTGTCCCCGTCTTTTATTCTCGCTATGGTACCAGCTGAAGCACGGCGGTGGAAGAGATGGTGAAATTCCAACTTGGGAATAGAACCCAAGAGAATAACAGCAATATGCAGTATACTTGAGAAGAAGATATAGGGCATACAACTTAACATTTTAAAGCTACAACAATAGCAGTACAGATAATGATTAGTACGATTGCGAGTTTCTTACTTGTTTCATATTTATTTCTGACTGATTTTAGATAATGATACGCAAATTGCCGGCGGTAGTTCCAATATTGGTAGTTCAAACATTCTCAGATAATACTGGACCATTTGGGATACCCGGGCCCATAAAAAGCTGGATTATTACATAAAAAATTAAGAAAATAAAAACGCCAATCTCTAGAATTTAAATTAAAATTTTTGTGTTAAGCGGTTAAGGAGAAAAAAACGGAAAGTCGAGCGTTATTTTAAATCCGCAAAAATCGGGAACCATTTTTTACTCTCGCACTCATGTTTACACCGATGGGCGGAAAAATTTGACAGTCACTCACGTTATGTAGAAATCATTCAGGAGTATAACACTTTACTTATTTTTTTGTGCAGTCATTGCAGAGTTACGAGCCTTCAAACACAGGGCTCAGTACTATTGCAACCGATAGTAGTGGGTAATCCGCCACTGAGTAGACGGACACGAAATCGGCATACATCTTAATGTTTCCTAGTTCGGACCGGCGCTAGGCTCTATATTTGGATCAGATCCAGCAGACTAACGACCTCAAATCGTTATTTTTAGACAATCCCGTGAATAGACAGACACGCATATTTCGACCACTTCTGTCTCTGCCGCATGAGGCATAGGTACGCAACATAAACAAATGCCGACGAAGGATCAAACGCTTCCTAGTTGTTTACTTAGTCAATCGAATAGGTAAATATTGATTTATTTACATTTAAACAATATGTGTTCAGATATTCAAGGTTAATTTGAACAATTATATAGTATTTAGTTATTATGCAAGGAGTAATTTCGATAATTGCGTATTATTTAGAATTATGATAATATCCTACAATTTAATATACTACTATTTCCTATACCTACACAAACGGTAAATGTAAGAACTACAATGGAATTAAGAACGACATAGATTAAACAATTAATTATTCTTTTTTAGTAAATTGTATGCCTATTTTAATTAATTATCCTACATGTTTATCATTTTCTCTTTGGATTTCAAACTATGAAACAATGATAGAAACACAACACACCCGACGACTGCACATGTATGTACACATTCCGAACCAAATTATTTTTACATCGGTAAACACGTGCTACACATCCATAACCGTCTAGATCGAATTTCTCTTTCTCTTTTACTCATTTTTTAATTAACCATATCTACGGCGCCCCATATACTTATATATAGAAGGACAAAGCTCGAAGCCGCTGACTCTCAACATGATTAAAATTAACATACAATAAGCCAATGGTCTTGCTTCATATAGGTAGCGGAAGATAAGTTGACATTTTAGTTGGCGCAACCCTGCACAGAAACTAAAGAACAACACGTCCCGATTGAAGGGGATATAATAGAATTTTATTTAATTTATCTTCCATGTACAGAAGCTTGAATTTAGACATTCATAATAAGAATTTGTCCATATAACGGGTAGTTTTTAATCACGGCCGTCAAGGTGCATAAAATTATTGAATTCAGGGTACTTATTGATATTATGTTGGTTAGCAGCCCAGTCAAATTAGACAACAAAGCGGCAAGCTTTGGAATAATTCTAACACCGCTGGATTTTTCTAGGCACCTTTGGTTGTATCTTGGTTGGCAAGTATCCTTGGTTGTCAATCAGTTGAGAATCGTATTTCATACCTCACGTTTTAGCTTTTTAAAATTGTAAAGGGAATGTCCCCTACATACCTCTCAGACTTCATAACCTATAATAGTGAAATACATTCTTATTCGACAAGGTGCAAAAACAATATAATGTATATGTTAAGGTCAGGAGGACTAGTAAGGGTGCCAATTCACTTTTTCACAAGGGATTTGTAGGATTTAACAGCCTGACTTCTGCCCTAAAGAAATAAACAAGCTGCTGATTAAATGCTGCTGATTAAATGCTGCTGGTAAAACTTATTTATCCGGTCATATGTGTACTGTTTTATGTTATCTGAGTTTATTTAATTATTGTTGTAATATTGTGTACTTTAGTTAATTTGTATTAGGCCTTCAATTTTCAATAAATTTTATTATAATAACGTCCAAAAGGTCCCCATCGATATTATGTCTGCGTTGCGAATTATTCACTTTTATTCGAAAATTTACGGGGCTATTTAAAGGAGCATCACATTTTATGATAAAATGTCCAATAAACATGTAATCAAAAGTTGACCAATTTCTACATTAGAATTCTCATTAGAAAAAAGTGGTTTATATAAATACAGTAAACTCTCGCTAATCCGACTACTGTCTAATACATAATATCCCGTAGTCCGAACGGCCTACAACTCTGCACTACATCGTAATCCGAACGCCCCACCTGCTTTTTAACCCTGGTCCGAACAGAAAAATCATAGCATGCCCTTGCAATTAATGGGCTACCTTATACTATGAACAACTCATTAGTCCGAATGGGGGTATGCAAAAACGGATTCGGATTAGCGAGAGTCTACTGTACCTCCCGTTTTTAAGGGATTTTTCCAAAACTAGTATCCTTTATTAGCGTACATTTGAATACATAGTTTTCTTACATTTCCACTAGAAAACAACCTTGAATTACATAAGACACGTTGAGATGGATATCTCTTGTAAATGGTCAAATTTTAGCTGGATGCTATTGCTTTTCTTATTGTAAAATGTGACGCTCTATCACGTTTTCAACGACTTGGGTAGCGGAATGGTTTAGCCAGCACATTAATACGTTGTTTCTATTGCGTGCTTTTGAAGTTTTTCCAAACTTACAACTTGAAAATACTAACCTGTACGACGTACTTGAACAATGTACAGACATATTTGAATAACTCGCGACGCAGACACGATATCGATGGGGACTTTTTATACGATATTTATAATGTCCAACCAAAGGTGTATACAAAAATCCAGCTGGGTTTGAATATTTCCGAAGTGAAATCCTAATTTGACTAGGGTGTTGTAGATCAGGGGTGGCCAACAAGTCGATTGCAATCGACCGGTCGATCCCGAAGCCAATTTTCGTCGATCGCTCGCGATGTCTTCACTTAATGTGTGATGGTCGATTTAGTCACTTTTACATAGTAGCAAATAAGCCTGACTATAAACCTATTAAAAAACAGTTGGTAACTAAATACCCAATATACTACTTGAACAGTGAAGTACCTTTGATTTCCTCCCTCGGTATATAACCCTATTGTTAGCGAATGTGGAAGATGAAAGTTAGTTTCGAATCAAGAATCAAGTTTCGATCTCACAGAACTGTCCGTTTACCGATAGAAGTTTTTTGCTTATCGCATAGTAACAAAAAGCGTTAACAGTAAAAAGTGAGTCTAGTTACTCATGTATTTACAAATAAGCGTGTTTATAATCTTCTATCACTGGCCCAATATCTGAATTAATCCAACAAATGAAATAAGTCCTAACACGGCAAATCCTGACTATAGCTTTGCTCTCAAAGTCAGTCTCCAGAACTATTGTCCTCAATGATAAACTTGGTCTCAGTAACTCATTCAAACTTCCATTCGACATTTCATAATATGCCGAAATTCAGAGGTGTTACTCATTCAACAATAATCAAGCTTGCAACATGTATTTCTTTTCCTTTTGTGTTTAAAACGCTAAAATATTTAACTCAAAACAGTCAAATAATTGCAAAAAGCAAACCACCTCTCTGCTCAGCTACATATATTAGCATGTTAAGCTATAACCTTTCAGCCCAACAAAATAGTCAAATATTCGTAAGGGGTCATCCTTTCAGCTCATGAACATAAATAAATAAGCAACGGATTAATCATTCAATTTAACAAGATAAACAAATATTAGCAAAGGCCGACCTTTCATCTCCAACAATATAAACAAATATTATCAAATTGGTAACTTTTTATCTCAACACGATAAACAAATATTAGCAAAGGGCTCATCTTTCATCTCAAAAATTAAACAAATATTATCAAAGGGACAACTATTCATCTCAAGAAGATAAACAAATATTAGCAAAGGGCTAACCTTTCAGCTCAAAACCATTCAGATATTAGCAAAGGCCTTTCAGCCCAACAAAATAAATTACCTACCAAGTCAGTAAAGGGCTGACAAAAATATGTATTCGCAAAAACCTAACCATTCAGCTCAACAAAATAAATAAATTTTAGAAAAGGGCTAACCTTTCAGCGAAACAAAATAAATTAACGTTTGAGTAAAGAGATGACCTTCGGCTCCACAAGATAAACAAATATTCGCAAAGGACTAACCTTTCAACTCAACAAGATAAAACTATTAGCAAAGGACTATCCTTCAGCTCAAACCCAATCAAATATGTTGATATTACTCGTAGATAAACGTAGGTAGATAAACAAGTTGTTTCAGTACGAGATGAACTCCCACGATCTATTGATAGATTAACAAAAGTCTAAAATTTTTAGAAAATAAATCTAAACATTTTCCATGTTAATTTTCCCGGAAAAAAGTGTTGTGAAATCTTAAAATCAAATTTTCAGCGATACTGTGCATTTTTATAATGAACTCTGCAAATATGAAAAGTTGAGTCAGGAACTTTATTTTATTTATGCCTTTATATCGAAAACTTAATAGGTGATATAAAAATAAAAAAAATAGTTTTTAACATATATTTTGCGTATTACTACCCACAGCTCGCTACGCCTATGACAACATGTCGATCGCGGCATATTGTAAAGATAAAAGGTAAATCTTAAGTAGACAAAAGTTGGCCACCCCTGTTGGAGATGATTCATTTGATTTTCATATGAACATGAAAATGAATTAAGGGCGTCAATTCAAAACAAAAGTCATGAAAATCGGTCTGGTGCCAGGCGAGATCTAACCTGGAAATGAAGTGTTCTTAATGCAATATTCATATTAATTCCTGTAAAATTTTATGAATTCCTGTTTACAAGATTGTTGTAAAAATGCGATTCTAAAGTATTTCTTCCAGCGCAGTACTTACATATCTAGGAGTTAATAGCCTCTATTAATAAACAATGCATTGTCTTAAACACAATAATAACTCAATTAAGTCGTATCGTGTTTATATCCGCCAGCGATTTTTTTGCCCGGATCACTTTATTGCGAGCAGAATCCTTGAGTTGGATATTAATAGTTGTAAAACGAGCATGGAGCTGGCGCGGTGATCTCATGAGAGCTGAGGCAAATTGAGAAATTAAAACATAATCCATTATAGGTGGGTAATTGAATACGATGGACAATTATACCGCAGAACAAAGGGCATAAGTAAAGCTCGACCTCAGTCTAGCCTATCTCGTCAAGACAGTAAATCTTTAATTGCGGGCGGCAAATACATCATAAACCCATTGCAGAAAAATGCATTTGGGTTCGTTCGATGTTTGTATCCTTGGACAGAAGAAAGGATACGGTCAATCAACGTGCCTAACGAGATATAAAGCCAGATAGGCATAATTCGAGTAATGTGAGGCTTAAATGTTAATTCTTATTGCTTATTGCGAGATATGTGCATACATTGACAACTACGTATAATCGAGCGAGAAACTAGATATGTAATGATGATATCTTTCGTATTAGTTCGGATTATTATCCGCAACTTCATTTCAACTTCATGCTATTTTATAAGTGAAATAATTGATAATAATTAATTAAAATACATAATATTCTGAATGATACCACGAAACAACATAATGTACGTACTACTAATACAGGATGGACAACTATGCAGGGTGGACAACTATACAGGGTAACAATAAACTAAGAATAATCGCTATAGCTTCTATAAGAGTTATTGTTGTTAAATATGTTTACAGTATGTCCCATTTAAAATGTCGTTTTTAGTTTTATCCATCGAGATAGTATAAAAGGGGAGGAGTCATATGAGCTTAAAATTGGGATCACTTTATGTCAAATCATACCGTCCGATAGTCCCATAACGTCAAATTGACAAGCCGATACATTATATAGGTTTAAGTGGTTTCTAGTGCGCTATAAGTATTTTTTATAACTAATTAGCATGACAGTATATGATGTAAGAAAAGCTGTCGCAGCAGAAAGGGTCCTGGCTGCAATAAATCAGCTGAAATTACGTTTCATCGCTAAGTGACGTTAGATGTCAGTCAAATGAGAATGAACAGGTCGTATTCAATAAAGTTTGACTTAATTTTTTTTATTTAACTATTAAATGTAGGTTTCCAAAGATTCCTGCCCATCAGTATGTATGGACACAGTTTGTAGACCGATCGATGTAACTGGAAGCCGAAGTCCAGTGTTTGTTCAAAGCTATTTTACGAATATTTGTATAAGTTCACCAACTCGCATCAAGTATATTTTCTAGTTTAGTAAATAGTTTCGATCAAGATGTGTTGGATAGTCACAGACTATTATTAATTAAAAGTATTATAAATAGGTACACACATATTCGAACGAGTTACATCAGAAAAACAAAAATAAATAAATCTGCCAGCATTAGATCAAAATAATAAAATGGTTTTGTTTAATGGCCGGTAGGTTACAAAATGTATAAATACTTATTTTGTTCATATTCAGATTTATGTTACACTTATAAGATTTATTTTACATTAAGTTAAACAAATATAAGATTTATTTTACATTATTTGTTATAACCTTAATCCAGAGTATTTTTGTGTTTATTATATATTTTTACTTTCTTTAGTTAAACAAATATAGTTAATATGTGCTATGTTGCACTGTTTGCAATATTACAGAAAAATAATTATTAGTCCGGGCCTGTGCAGACCGACCGTCGTATAGTAAGCCACACCTACTGACGCCGTTTTCAGTATAAGAAAAACGTCCTTTTATACTATGTCGATGAAGATGAATTTATACAATTTTATTATTTCCCTTTTTCAAAAAAAGTACATAATAAACACATGAACGCCATGTCCGATGCTGTTATAGAATAGAATATTATCAATATAAATGAAAAAATAAAGAAATCATATTAGGGATTTTTTATCAGATTCTGAATGGTAATATTTAGTTGTCCAGAACTGCCAATAAAGAGCAATTTTTAATTGCAATGGTAAAATTTTTGATAATTTTTTGTATCTAATGCACCTTTTTGCCTTTTAGTGTACAAAGTTTCATAATACATAATACGTTACACATTTAATAACTTAACATTTGTCGTTTTATTTGAAAAAAATACCACAGTATGAATTTCTCTAAAACCCTTAAAATGATATTTACAGATTCTGACACTTTTACAAAACTTTGGATGTAGTAGGTTGTAGGCAGAAATTCCCCTAAATCGACAACATTCCTGGGTGTGTTAATCTTGTCCCCCAACGTCGGTGATAGTTCTGTTCAGAAAATAGGCTATAAAGTAAACCAATAAACAAAAACAAATGAAAATGGGAATCTAGTTACCAATTTGTAGCTCTAAATCTAGTCGAGCATTAAATGTTATTAAATGAAATATGTTAAATACAAAATGCTACATAGAGTATTATTTTATTATACAGGCTGTATACGAAATGAGTGTAATAGTTTCGAGGAGTAATACACAAACTCAATTTGAGAAACAAGAAATCTTAATAAAATTATTCAAAATTGATAAGTTAATTGTCACTACCCACATGTTGTCATAATGTGTAGTACTACGGTAAAATGTGGCAGTCACTTGTCTCTAGTACCTATGCGGATTTTGTAAAACCTAAGGATTGTTCAATGACTTAACAGTCGAATTACCGAAAAGAAAAATTGCTCAAAGTGAGCACCGTTGGCCTCCAAACAAGCTTACGTACAGCGCCTTCAATTTGCACTTAAAGAGCAGCGTTTGTTGTCATCATAGTCTTCGAGCGACCGCAGAATTATCTCCGTAAATAAGCAGCATGTCTATTGGCTACAAATCAACTTACAAAATTCATTTTGATAACACAAGCACAAAATAAAACCCTACACGAAGCCGATCAACCAGGAATACACTCGACACACGCGACGCAGCTGATCGCGGAATAACCCTGAATTTTCAATAATTAATTACTCAAAGCTGGTGCCAGGTAGAAAAAGCAATTCAAATCAAGATCTATAATCCTTAGAAACTATAGCACTCATTTTGAATTGTGCCCTAAATGTAATAAACAATTTACTGATAAAAGTAACAAATATTATATTAGCATTAAATACATGTTGTTATATGGAATGTGACATACAACGTTCTTTGTATTAATTAGACTAGGTGCTTATTTGTATTCTAACTTTTTTTAGTTCTCCCGAAAGTTATAATTCACGATTGAAAAAGTAGTATTTTTATTGTAATTTAAACTATTTAGTAAGTTTTAAAATCGTTTAAAAAATAAATCTTATTAATTATTAACTACAAATAATTATTATTAAATAAATATTAAAATTAAATTATTATAGTGGTAATAGTAAAGAACACAAAAAAGCACTGCTAACTAACAACTATTAACTCTTAAACTTCTAAATAAATCTTTACTACTGATACACAACTTTATTGATATCCTTAATCTTCATAGAAAATTCCGAATGAATGCCGCCTAATCGTTATAAAACTTTAATCATTAAATGCTCTACATGTATTCCACTTATAATCAAAAGCGTACATTACGAAACCTCATAATCATCTCTGTTGGTGTTAATAAATTCTCAGAGACCAATGACACCGCGGTATTGCTTTGCTCAACTCTACCTAACGAGTAGATGATTAGGTATCTTATTTATATATGCACGTATATAGAAAGAAAGAGGGAACAACATGTACATGTACCTACATCATCAATTCCACCAAAGTTAACATTGCGTAACGCGACTTTGGTAGTTCATCATGGGCCGGTCGCTGCCCATGCATGTGGGCATTCCATGAGAATAATTAATGTTACGTAACATCACCTCCGTGATGCATTAATGGCACGTGAAATTTATAATTACTTGCCTGTGATATGACTGCTGATATGCCGCCGCCATGCTATGCAATGCGGCCAGGTACTTTCGATTCCCGGATGGGCACTTACGTTTTAATTATCTCATGATGGTCCCATCGCCAATGGTGATGGTCGATATGATCGATCGAATCGACCAATTCGATCGCGATGACGTGCCGTACCAATAATATGGTTAGAATTGGAGATAAAACAGATGCCAATCGCATAAAGAATGAAAGTTGTGTAACCGTTTTTCTGTTTGAGTGTTGACTATGAATAATAATGAAGAAAAATGATTGATCTATAATAGATTCTGAACGACAGTGTTGATGACTTTATAAGTTGCGGTGGGAAGAAATTTAACCAGATAATTTAAGGACTGATGTCGCCCACCGATGACGGAATAGAGACCGGAAGAGACAAGAATAATGGACTATAGTAGCACACAAAGATAAGAGCGGCGAATGATTGGGGAAATCTATGACCAGTAGTGGACTGACAGGTTGAAACATAAGATAATGAAGATTATCAGAAACCTTTGATTATGCTGCATCAAACAAATTCGTGGGCAGTTTAACGTTTAAAAATTATCATAGTTGTCCAAGTCTATGTTTTGATTATATAAACTAAATGCTAATTGATGAATCGATGGGGACCAATTGCAGGGAAGAAGTGTGACTTTTGCTCTCAACGAAAACAACAACAGGCCACTTTCATATTTCAGGCGGTAACGACAAATCGTCATATCTCTCTTGGGACCCTTTCATCTCGCTGCATTGCATAGAAAGGAAATTTTGCGCGAATTTTTGCCGATTCGGTCTCGGAATTTAGGCGGACAATTGACGGTGAGTGTGAAAGTGGCTCGCGGACGCACGACTTCAGAAATTCGATAGAAAAACTAATCACTTTTAAGAATTTTGTCTTTCAAAATTGTTTTTTCTTGGCGTTCTACCGATTGATCTTTCGCGACCTTGAGACATGCTATTAGGTATATCCGACTTTTTGTAGCGGATTTTAAGTGAATATTCTTTCATTCATTACGGTCTAATTCAAGTGAATTGAAAATTGGGCGATGATGATGAGAATACCGGATATTTCTTTCTAGAAATTTATTTATGATATAATTAGCAATAATAATACATTTTAACTATGATTACTATGAGTTTTTTTTTTCATTTTATTTGAAAGATGAGAGTTACGATTATGATTTTCCCAGCACTGTAGGCGCAGTGCAGGAAGGCAACTTACAACGTGCACGGATCAGTATTCTTATTGTAAATAATGCCTCAATTAATTGAAAACATTATGAATAATTTTGTAGAAAGATATCTCTTTCTAAGAGCGTGTCACCCTGTACCATTTGTCAATTGTTAATTGGAATGACTACTGTACTTTCTAATGAAGATATAACAACTTTTGCAACAACTGTTTCTTTTTTCGATAACCCAAAATAACTATTGGGTTTGGATCAGCCTTTATGAACGCGAACGTTTGCAACAATAGGGTATTTGACTATTATTGGAAAACCATCTTAGTGTGTTTATTCCTTCACTCTACATGGTAAATGCATTATTTTTCGTAATTATTTCCTCAATATTTCATAAAAATCAGCGTTAAAAATTGAATCACAAAAAGTCCCGCCAAAACGTTACTTTCTGTTCTGTGACGTCACCCAGTGATAGTAGATGTTAAATCGGCCCATATGGTCTGTCAGCATCGGCATCGTCGCATGATCGTCGCCGCTTGGTAATTGTGTTGTATGATATGTTGTTTTCACAATTTCTACATAAAAATGGGTTATAAATGGTGTATAAATCCACAATGCAGAAATACGTCAAGAAAAACTTCGGATAAACTATTTGTAGCTGTTCCGCAAGACTTGAAACTGCGAAGAAAGTGGTTGACTCGTAGAAGTCCAAATGTAATAAATAGCGGCCAATACAAGTGTTTTTTTGTGGTGAAGGTTACTTCGACATAAGCAAAACTGACTAGAGTACGTTATCTATCGTATTTTCGAACCAGGTATTATCTGATCTGACAGCTTAAGGTTAGGGCTATCCTAACCTACAAAGTTATGCTTACATGGCACTTTAGTGCTATTAAATTCAAACGGGAGAAGCATAAGAGCGCGTTCGGATAACCCGGTATTGTACGGTGAGAGTGACGCGCTGCATAATAGGCGGACTAACGTCATACGGCGTTTATCTGCATTTAAGAGAGAGACAGCCGACCCAGGTTATCTGAGCATTGCTCTCCCCATACCCACCCTGACAAACCGAACGCGCTCTAAGCGTACTAACGAATGACGTCACCAATTACCAGTTACAGAGCGTTTTCAATCACGTGATAGGACGTGAATAAAATTCAATTTTAATTTTGGTTTTTAATAGAAATAAAGCATATTTTTTTGAAAAGTATTAACAAATAGTTTTCTTAAACTGTAATCTATTAGGATGACTATAAAACAAGCCTTATTTTTAATACAGTCAAATGCCCTATTGTGGATTTCTGTCTGATTTTCACTCATAATAACGGAAATTCATTTTATTTATGAAACTAGACCAGGGAAATTTGGAGGACTGTTAATAGACTAGAAATACTCTATTTGTTGGAATATTCTTGAGGTTAAGTAGTATGATCTTTTTTCTAAATGACGTTGACGTTGTTCTAAATGACCATCTTTATAAATAACAAAAATTAGCGGGGATAATATGGCGTAGGTTAGGGTGGCCAACCGTACCGAATTGTGCGGGACAGTCCCGAATCTTCATAAACCCCATAAAACACCCCGAATTTTGTTCAGCATTTTAAAAATTTTATTTTTATCTTCAGAATATCCAGCCGACACCAAACTATAATAATTTAGTTAGCATAGAAAAGTATGTATGTAAATAATAATAGAAAGTATGTAAAGTACACACTCGTTGATTTACTATGGTAGGTTGGACTGGGACCGTACTTGCGTACGGAGAAGGGAGGTTCAAATCCCGACGAGGCCAACAATATTCAAAGATGAAAAATTATCCGGTCGAACTCTACGTCCCCGAAATCCAACCCCTGCTTCATGCTGTATGCCTACAAGGCCATTCCGGCAGCATGAACAAAAATATTTAGTTTAAAGTAAATAGTTTATAAATTACATAAGCATCTACTTCAAATTTTCGAAAACTTTGTGTCTAGGCTACAAAACAACATTTACTTTTTTGGGCTATTTCCATTGGTGATATTTATTTTAATGTCGACGTTTTCAGTATTCTAGTACATCGCAATAATCGTCGTAGTAAGTTTGACAACAGTTTTGAGAAACTCATAAATCACAATTGGCGCTAGAATAAAGTAAAACTTGGAAAACGGTTTTTGGAAGTTGAGATTATCGGTAATCACAAAAAAAAAAACAATCATGGTCGTTATTGTTTCCGAATGAAAGCCCTGGTTTAAAATGAGACAAAACATTTTTCATAAATATAACAAAAATCCTGCAATATGAAGAATTAGTAAAGACACAAAAACCTCATTGAACAACAATTTAGCAAAATAAATTTAAAAAACGCACAACATTCATAAATAAAAACTACACAAAATTCAAAATTTCTTCCTTCCAATTCAGATTCTACGGAAAGAAAACATACGCACATCGGCATCGGTTGAAACTTTTTCGATTTTGGCTATGGTAGTTCAGTATTTAGTTTCGATTATTGTATTTTTGACAAAGTAAGTTATTGGAATTTTGTAAAATGATCTGATATCTACTCAACAGTCAATTAATTATTTTGTATTAAAATAATATATGTGGTATGCAACGTTATTGTACCTAGTTCGAAACTTTGACAGCCGGTAGCACCCAGCAATTTTTTTTAACATCAAGAAAAAATGTTATTTCGCTGTTTATAACATTTTAAAAATGGCTCTTGAAAAAGGGGAGTAAATAAGCACCATAACCCCACGGTTTTCAACGCCACTCCTTGGAGCATTAAAATATTGGTTACAATTCGGTCATAATTCTAAACAATTTACTAATAACGGTTTACTTTTCCACAACACCAATTGTGTTGATAGTTTTAAAGGATTGGCTAACTTTTATAAAGAGTAAAATTTTTTGAGAAACAAAAAATTTCTCTTGCTTGAAAAGTATGCGTGGGTTTAATTAAGGAAGTTGTAGAACTTCAACAAATTCCGAAAAGTGTCATTCAAACCGTAGAAATTAAACAACTAAAGGTCACAACGAACTTTTCTGTATAAATACCAAGTTAATTCAGTGGAACATAATATATTATCCGTTTTTTAAAGTTTTTATTTACAACAATATGTAAAATTTACTTAAATTAAAGTACAGTGATTTTTAATACACACTTACAATGATTATACACTTATTTTACTAACACTTAATTCGCATAACATACCCTCAAAATGTTTGAAGCACCTTGCTTGAATTCCTTCTCACCCGATTCGGAATACTCCATCTCGTCCCCGGCCAACGCACATCCTCGTCTTCCACTCTCACTTTCGTCGTTGGCAGAGGCTGCACCAGCCGGTGGCTGCGCTATTGTCAAGGTAAAAGGTTAACGAACCGAGTGGTTAAAGATTCACGACGGGCACGAATTCTCTCCTGCGATGTGAACGCGCGCTCGGTCGCATTGGGCAGACCGCAATCGGATTTGCTACCTTGTACCAGGTCCGGGGATATAGAAAATCTGCCGCCGTTGCTCCTGCTGCTGCTGAACCTTCAGGGAACTGGGTGTGGTACAAGCCATAAAGCAAATATTGCTATTGTTAATATATAATATAAATTCGATTAGTTTTTTCCTTTTATTTCTTTTGGCTCGTCGGTATGCGAGATGATGACCTTTTGTTTAGTTTTTGTCCGTCTCTGTTTCGGGTTTTCTCTATCATGGTGTTACTGAATGTGGCCAATATCTGTAATTGCGTTTATCAGGAATCATCAAGGCTGACGTTTCCATATGTACTTACTGAAAAATACAAAATTGAATTGTAAACAGATTTCATAATGTGTAGTTTATTTATGAAACTGTATATCAAATAGAAAACCTGGACGGTAATTGAGGTTTTCAATCTTATGTAATCTCATAAACCTGGTATTGACGATCCAGAGAGACAAGTCGAGAAAACTTAGTAGAAACATTCATATGATTGCTGATATGTCATCATATCAGCAATCAATTTTCAATTCGATTCATATCATTAATATAGTATATCATTAAATTAGCGATTATAGCGAAATGAACCAAAATGGAACCTTGTGGACATCCCTTGTAATGGGTTGCCATTATAATCAAAATAGTAATCCAGCAGCACGTGTATTTGACCAAACTACAAGGCCTTCATCCCTGCAGGCTAACTTGCACCCCAGCTGCAGGGGAGCTGGACGTCGTAATGGTTTTGGGCTTGATAGTAGTGCCTTCCATAAGAACGCTTCATTCAGGATGTCCATGACTATATAAGTGGTTAGGGATAGCATACCTTTAGAGGTGACCTAGTAATGGTATGAGGTGGATTTGTTTTGCGCCATTAGACCAACCCCGTGCCCATAGGTTACAACAGTGCATCATACAAGTCCTTCAGTTTATTGTGCAACCGTTGTCATTGGTCACTGGTCATGATTTATTACTCTATATGTATTATATTTGATAACGTTCATCCGAATACAGCTCTGCATGTCCAAAAGTCGTTTCAAGAGTATATATATATACATATATATATATATATATATATATATATATATATATATATATATATATATATATATATATATATATATATTATATACATACAAAACTGATGGTTTGCTGTGGCCACCTGAATCGCCAGAACAAAGCCCTACCAACATTTACGTTTTTGCACGGCTTTATATGCTACAATCACTGGCTGTCACAGCGTAATTCTTTTATAAATCGATGCTGAAGTATTTGTATTTTTTTTACAAGATACCATTCTAGGCTGCATTGAGCAACCCCATTGAAGGTCTGTGATTATGGGTAGGCCACAGAAGGTGGTAAGGCCCTGAAAAATAGCAGCATAGGGCTTTTTATAATCCCTATTCCCAGGATTCACGTTTTCAAACCTGGGAGTACGGTACATGGGCGCTGTTACAAAATGTTCCAGGGACTGCAAGCTTGTTTTTTAATAAAGGTTGACATAGTGTGAATGACTGTGCTATTAACTATTTTGGAGCACTTTCGTCTTGTGCTATTTGTTGTAAATAACATTGATAATTAGATACCTTATTCATATTGTGTTAGTTGTTATTCTAAAATGAGACACAATAAACATGAAAATAAAAAAAATATATACAGGGTGAGTCACTAGAGTCGCGGTGGTAGATATAGCAATTATCTTTAGAGATGGAAAAAAATATTTAATACAAAAGTTGTTTGGCATATCATTTTTTACAACGTAAGATTATTTTCATTTATACTGGGTGTTGCATTTAGGCGTAGCAGAAAATAAATTAACTTTTTTAAATGGAATGCCCTGTATATTATAACATATTATGATTGCGAAGAAAATTGTCTTACTAATTGTATCAGGTGATATTGACGTAAAGCTAATAGTTTCTGCAATATTCAATTTTTTATTAAGAAAATGGCCGTTGCAGGCCTTTTCCGAAAACTACGTAATAGCGTCATTTTTGCAGATATTTTCTTACAACTTTGTCAGAAAATAACCAATACTAATAGGGAGGTGATAGTGCCCAAAGAAATTTGATGCGCTATACAGGATGTTCCTAGCACCTAATCAATTTTGATATTTTTCAAATGGCTTTTTCTTGAGTTTTTTAAATGGAACGCCCTGTATATTATTTGCTGGTTGTATTTCCCATTAAGTTGCCTTTAATTTATATTAAGTGTGGCATATACATATTTGTACCCGTTTTCGTGATATTTGGAATTTAAAGAAAATGTGTAATAAAGTATACCAATACAGTGCTTTAATATTACACCCTGCATAACATGGTTCTTTTTTAATGATTTTTTTTTTGTAAAGAGAACATAGAAAGGAAAAAAATACTTTTGTTGAATTAAAAAACTGACAGAATTGCTCAAAATAAATTGAAAAGTACATGGAATTACCATTTAGTTACTCAATATGAAAAATTAATATAATTTGAGACAACTAAAAATTAAATAAAAACAAATAATTAAGAGAAACCACAACTAATAACATTTATTAAACTATTTTTTAAACTTGATAAGCATTAACATAAAACTAGTAAAAAACTATAACAATTAAAGATAAAACAACAAGTAGTTATTGATTTGGTAGGTGTTCAAAATGCCCTCCATTTTGTCTTCTACAAGCATTAATCCGATGGGTAAAAGATCTCGAAGTATTTCTTAACATCTCTCTGTTATTTTCTCTGATGTCAGCAAAAACATTTCTTATTCTAATCTTCATATCGTCTTGTGTGGTAGGTGGTGTCTGGTATACTAATTCCTTAACATGACCCCACAAAAAAAAATCCAACTTATTTAGATCAGGAGATCTTGGCGGCCATAACGTAGGGCCTCCTCTTCCAATCCATTTGTTGGGGTATTGGTTGTTCAAAAATTGTCTTACGTTCAGACTAAAGTGGGGTGGGGCTCCGTCGTGATGGAAAATTAAGTTTTGGCGAATATTAAGCGGCAAATCATCTAAATATTCATGTAGATGGTTGTTAAGAAAATGTAAGTACCTTTGACCATTTACGGAACCCTCAAAAAAGTAAGGCCCTAGCAAATTGGTACCTACTATTCCACCCCATACATTGAGTGACCATCTATGTTGATGGTCCAAAGGCCTGATAACGCGAGGATTTTCTGTTGCATAAAAATGGAAGTTATGTTGGTTAACATACGCATTTTTATGAAATGTAGCTTCATCAGTAAAAAGAACAAAGTCAAAAAAATTTGCTTGTTGTTGAATTTTAGCAGCTGCCCAATTACAAAAATGTAATCTCTTTTCTAAATCGTTTTCGCTTAATTCCTGTACATGTTGCACATGATATGGATGATACTTGTGTCGCCGTATTATTCTGGACACAGATGATTGGGTTATTCCTTGATTTCTTATTTGTCTAGTGCTTGAGTATGGATTTTCTACCACACTAGCAACTACCAGAAATTCATTCTCTTCATGTGTCGCCGCTTTTGTTCTTTTTCTTTTTTTGTAAGTAATAGTACCTGTTGATTCAAAACGTTCCCGAACTCTATTAATTGTTCTTGCATCGGGATGCCGTCTTTCGGGATATCGCTGAGCGTAAATTCTTGAGGCCAGTAGAGCGTTTTTGCCGGCTCCTCCATAGATGTAAATAATATTTATCAGTTCCTCTTTAGTATAATTAAAATTCATCGTTAACAGAGATTACAAATGTTGGTTAGCTATATTAAGTCTGTTGACAGCAATAACTACACGTCTGTTATTTGCTTTTGTTTCCATGACAACGAGGTTAAGTAAATCTAAGCTAACTTAAAATATTAGCATAACTCTGCTATTTAAATGTATCTTTATAAAAAATAGCATTTTTAACTTTACCAACATTTATAATTTATTTATATTATAACAAAATACATGAAAAAAACTAACTCAATTATACAGGGTGTAATATTAAAGCACTGTATTGGTATACTTTATTACACATTTTCTTTAAATTCCAAATATCACGAAAACGGGTACAAATATGTATATGCCACACTTAATATAAATTAAAGGCAACTTAATGGGAAATGCAACCAGCAAATAATATACAGGGCGTTCCATTTAAAAAACTCAAGAAAAAGCCATTTGAAAAATATCAAAATTGATTAGGTGCTAGGAACACCCTGTATATCGCATCAAATTTCTTTGGGCACTATCACCTCCCTATTAGTATTGGTTATTTTCTGACAAAGTTGTAAGAAAATATCTGCAAAAATGACGCTATTACGTAGTTTTCGGAAAAGGCCTGCAACGGCCATTTTTTTAATAAAAAAATTGAATATTGCAGAAACTATTAGCTTTACGTCAATATCACCTGATACAATTAGTAAGACAATTTTCTTCGCAATCATAATATGTTATAATATGCAGGGCATTCCATTTAAAAAAGTTACTTTATTTTCTGCTACGCCGAAATGCAACACCCAGTATAAATGAAAATAATTTTACGTTGTAGAAAATGATATGCCAAACAACTTTTGTATTAAATATTTTTTTCCATCTCTAAAGATAATTGCTATATCTACCACCGCGGCTCTAGTGACTCACCCTGTATATAAAACACACAGCCCATATTGTTCGGAAACTTAAATTGCATTCACCCTGAAAATCCCCGTTGCTTTTCTGGCTTTGTCATTTTTTACACCTTATTTTATTAGCTACAGTTGTGATCCCTGTATGCTCGACAACTACCTATTGCCTATTGATATTAAGTGAATTGCATGAAAATTTGCTGCCTCTCTATCGTTTATTGATGTGTAATTAATAATTTTTATTATTAATTATTAAGAATTGTTTGTAATTATATATTTTTAAGAATCATTCAACTTTCATCCTAGAATTTAAGATTTGGGCTGAATGTCAACCAATATTGTAGAATTTTTATTAGTTGATAATAGACCTATAAGAATTTTCAGCTTGTGTTCATCGAGCAAGGCCTAATGTATAATGAACAATATTTCTACCTTTCAATAAACACGATTATATTTTTCAATGTTGTCCATTTTGGCTGTATTTAAGGTTTTGAACATTATCTCTCAATAATTCGAGTAGTTGCCAACTAATGTTCTCGTCGGAAGAGTCGGAAGATGGAACTGATGTTACAAACAGCATAGGGAAAATAGTGCCATGTATTATAGAATGGCATTTTTAAAACCAAATAACATTTGTCCGA
This sequence comes from Aphodius sticticus, assembly GCA_963966075.1. Lineage (NCBI taxonomy): Eukaryota > Metazoa > Arthropoda > Insecta > Coleoptera > Scarabaeidae > Aphodius > Aphodius sticticus. The sequence goes on along the minus strand of OZ014506.1, from coordinate 45,230,214 downwards.
CATTTTTTATTATTTAACGTATTTGAAAGGAGTTAATGAGAACCGTTTTGTAATTTTGGTACCAATTATTTGGTTTTGAAATATGTAGCTATTATATGATACTTCACACTACCTACTTTCCTAAAGCAGTTTCTAAAGTTGGCACCATATTCCGGCTCTGTGGAGTAGGTACCTACCTAAACGGTATCAGGTGTGTTTCAGGACATGAGTTCGGAATCAAAAGTTGACTATTCAGTATACTTTAACTATATTTTACACATATTTTTAATAGCCAGTATATTTCAGACAGCTCATAGACAGCTCAGCAGTCCAAAAAACGGCGAAGTAATGGAACCTAATAAGTATGTTTAAATGAAAGCCCAAACATGATCATTTTGGACTACAGCACAAAACCGTAAATATGGCACAAGTTATCTTGTGATTCTTTCTCGAGGAAACCTGGAAATAAACAATCTAATGAGACATTGGTGACGATCGTAATCGGTATAGTCATCATTAGGATCAAAATGCTGTGGCGCCGAGCAAAAAAAAATTGATTTCCGGGCCTCGAAAAGTGCCCAGCCTCGATAAAGAATCACCTTCTTGGCTTGCTACACAATATACTATAGTAGTAAAATATCAGTAGGAGTTTTTTTTTTAATTCAGGGCGGGGAGCTAGCGCCCCCCCTGTCCATAAGTAACGGCGCCCCTGGTACGGTATGAATTCTACGGGAGTATACTAATTCACTGCAATAATTTTGAGGGGGAATGTAACAATAAAATTCTTAAAAAAAAATTTCCAAATTTTGCAGTTGAAAAATTGGTTGTCGCTACGCACATGTTTTCATAATGTGTAGTACTCGGTAATATGTGACCCGTACGTATCTCTAGTACACAATTTTACGAAATTCGAAATAAATAAGGATATGTTCAATGACTCAACACTCAACTTACCGAAAAATCGAGCGACAGCAGCAGTCCGCATTTTCACATTCCCACATTTTCGCAAATGGCCATCATATCTCAGTCACTACTTGTGAAATTATCTATTTTTATCGCACAAAATAACAAAACTTGAGACGGACAACCAGAAAACAGCGCACGGCAAAACACGGCAAACACTGGACTTCCCACGGCTCGCTCAGCAGTCAGCTGATCTCCGCATAGGATCTCGCGGACTAGGTCAAGGAGTACTAGCCCTCCTAAAAACATCAGGCATAAATTCTGTATTTTCAATAATTAATTATTCAAAACTAGTGCCAGATAGAGAAAAAAGAATTTGATTTTTTACTCCAATTCTCAAGATCTATAACCTTAGAAATTAATGCACTCATTTAATATACATATTAACGGAATATTGTCAATGATAATTAGAAATACATAGTGGTAGTGGAAGTGATTCTGCCCTTTTAGCAAATGCAACAAACCTGTGGAAGAAATAAACCCGACAAAATATTATCATACATAACTTTTGATTGAAAATAGTAAAATATTGGTTGATAACGCTGGGAAACATGGGCATTGTGAATTTCAAGCGAACAGTATCTCTACCTGGTATCTTTCAAAGCTGTCGGTAAACCCTCGTGATCCCAAATAAAAGGAAGTTTTATGTACTATAGCAACCAACGGCGAATAAATTATAAACAAAGCGAAAATGTCAAAACTTGTAGTAGAATTACCTTCTACACATTATTGATATTATAAAGCTGGCAGAATTAAAACTTGTTTCTTCAGCTATAATCGTTTTGAAAAAAAAAACGAGTTAATCTATCAGACCAGTCTGTTGATGTTTTCTTGTGTTTTAAAACCTTATTTTGAAAACAAAAAAATATAAATTAGATGTTTATTTCCTATTTTTTTACTTATTGCCTAATTTGACAAATAAAAATATTTTATTTGTGCTTTGTTTTCTTTAAAAAATGATAAAATAAGCTCTGTCGAAACAGCACTTCACTAGGTACGATCATTGGACAACAGTTTTAGGATTCATTCACAAATTAAGATTTTTCTTATACTCCCATGACTTTTGATTCAAACATAATTTGTTACTTGATTGTGTTCCTTAAACATTGATTAATAACGTTTTAACGATTGACAACACTTCCCAATATTGAGAAATTTATTTATTTGTTGCTCATATACTATACCTACGCTTAAAAATGTTGTACACCATATTTCTTTCTGTCAGCATTATTTCTGCAGGAAGAGCTTCACATAGCACATGAGACCATACTAATTATTTAAGAAATTAAAAGACATTACATGTTATAAAATTGGGCTGTATCTACGACTTTTCTGAGGCGCGTAGTATTTTACCGTATTTGTCATGCTCAGGCCATTCTTACAATGACACTTGAAGACAGTTATTTAAAATTTCATAGTCAATAGTGCCGTCGTCACACTATCGTTCCCATCGTCGTCGTATGTCGGGCATATCGTGAAATTGACGTATTGCCCGTTTGACATTTTTACTGGATGCGTAACTGTAATTGTAGACCGCCCATTCGTATAATAATATCTACAGCATTCGTGTTGGTATTTATTACGGTGTGCGAGTAATCCGCTTTATCTATGGAATTCTGTAAGTATATCATAACAGTTATAGAAGGAGTTATGTTGCACTAGATATTTAATTTTATAGTGCGCTTACGTCCAAATAGTAAAACCCAAAGGTGGCTTTCAAGAAAACACTGACTATTTGTTGTTTTAAAAAGTTTTGTCACTTGTTTAAACTAATGCCGACATATTATCATAGTCCGAACATTCACATTCACAGATATAGGTATATATAAACATTCGAGGTTTAAAGAAGAAACTATGTTTTCATTTTAAAAAAGAAACTATAATTTCAGACAAGTCTGTATGTACAATGTACTCTTCTATACATTTTGTGAGGTTAGTAAATCTTGACAAGATTACTAGCGTTGCTCAGAGGCATTTGGTGGTGGAAGACGGCGATACGCGTTACACGACGGCGATACACGACTCTTAGCTGTCTTATTTTCCTTAAATATTATGACCAGATGTTTGAGCAAATGGCTTGCATGTCTCGAAATATCAACACGTTTGTTCCTTGCCGGTTCGTATAAAATATAAAGTAAACGTGTTTATCAATAGATTCGTATATGGAGTGGAATGTCAGAACTGGTCGTAATTAAGTATTACGAAGTTGATTACTTTTGAAATATGTGACGTATAACTATAATTCTATAATTTTGTTCATTTTACGTAATATTTATCATAATATTTATTAATACTGTACTACTATTACCTTTTGACTTTAAACATACTTCTTAAAATTGTTTTCTCGATTGAGTATATCCAGCATAGATCAAATTACAAATCAGTAAACCATTAGAATATTTTTAGTTGTGCCCAGAGTGTTATACCCAATCAGGACGGCTAGGTTATTTTGGATAATCCTGTAACTATGCGACTAGTACATCCTCAATTACATTCCGGCTATATTTTCCGTCCACTTGTGGTCATATTTCATGACGGCTGACGCGTAACATACCGATAAATCACATAAACACGCACCGAAACTTGTACCAATGTTATCACTTCCAAGAAGCTGTTTGTGACCGAGCGATTTGGTACCGCTGTATGAATAATCTCGGAGACGCTGGCCTTTGATACTGCAGAGATGCCGCCGTTAATTCGATACGGCATATAAATAACGAATTAATTGCGTTAATGCAACCCGTGTTCGTTTTTAAAACACTCATAAACAACCCGGAGATAATTCATTACAGATACGGGTTGTGTTGGTCATATTGCGAGCTGGAGGACTTACTACTTATTATTATTATTCTCATGTGTTTCTTGTTATATGTCATATCCATGGCCATTCTTGTTGAGTGTGTCGGATAGCGTTGGTCAATGAAAACATTGTTTTATGCTATAAAAATAAGTCACAGCTGAAATCTTGTCTCTGCTTTACGTAAAAATTGCACCAAAATGGATATCAATGGGTGCAGAAAAAAGGTTTATTGAGACTGGAGAGAATATACAGGATGTTTCCGTTGAAACCGGAAGTGCAGTGAAATTCACCATAAACGCTTCATATACGACTGAAGTCTTTATCGCTATGAACAACATTACATGTTATTTAAATCTGTGTTTCTTTTCCCAATCCTGTATAAGTTGTAAGCCAAGTTGCATGTGAGCACGTTGATATGAAGAATATATCACCAATTGAAACACTACACACAGAAAAGTGATTATTTGGAAAGAGAAAACATAATTTCTCGAATTTATTTACTAGATTCAAATGCATATTTACTTGGATGTAGAAAGTTAGGTATATACAAGAAATGCCACATACTCAGTCTAAGTAAAATAATTTCTCAGATAAATGCTGTCGACAAATAAATTCTTTCTTTATAAGAACCAATATTGTATTGAAAGAAGTAATTGAATTTTTCGTCCCAAAAATGTCAATTGCTCCAACGAAGTAATAGTAAATCCATCCAAGTGCGTAGTTACTTAATCCAAGGAAATATAAGACATTTAATAACCCGCCAATTATTTAACTGAAGTGATTCTCACCTCTTTCAAGTACTCCCTTTCTCTGGAATAAATATGCGCATCGTGATTTCGTCAAGGTTCGCGCGCCCGCGCGTAGGGCTGGCGCCGTAGAGGAGCGAAATCTAGTCCGAAAACAACAGCGAAGTGCCCGTAGGGGATATGCCTTGTGATTAGTGTACAATAAACGTTTCAACACGGAATAATTTGATGTAAGGCACGCAACAGGTTAGAACGAGTAAGTAAATATAACATACCTATCTTGTTAATTAGCAAAAGAAAACGTATTTGTGCCAAATCTTTAAAATTCTTACATTAAATAGCTACAAATATTTACCGGGAATAAAAATATACACTTCATTGAAGACTGTTTACTTCCTTCACCAGAGTAACACCTTTCTTATATCTAGTTATTATTCCAAGAAATAAAATTTCTTGGTTGAAGTCAATAATCTCTCGCGTATATACGAACCTACCAACTACTTCATCCAAGTAATTCTCTCTTCGTTCGAGAGATCACTTTTCTGTGTGTATGGGCTTTGGTGTGGACAGTAGATCGTCGGGTTAGAGCTTTTACATAGATATTCGTGACAGGGTTTCCACAACTCAATTGCAAATGACTGGGTGGGAGATGCGTCGTCTATTGTCCTGCTTATATACATATTTACTTAACCTTAACGTCCATATTTGTGTCTTCCTCTTACCCTTGTTCATCGTGTATGTATGCTGGAGTGGATTAACGTATTGTTTTCAATCTTTATACAACGCAATTTGTTGCTTTGATTTTATCGACCGAGTCAGATACGTGGAACAAATGAAGAAAAAAATGGATGTAGTGCAATATGTTGAGGTAACAGGTCATCCTTGGGTATTTGGTTACTAAACGGCTGGTAACATTGACATATTGCTGGAACCTGTTGCAATTTATTACTGTAAAGAATTTGGACAACCTGTCATTTTTTTTTTATTTTACAAATCACCTAATCACGAATAAGTCATCGCAAATAATATTTCTTTTCAAGTATTCTTATTATGCAACCTCATAAACAATGCCCTCATTACATCAAAATACTAATGCATCATTATTTTCCGTTTGCACAGCAAATCACGATCCCGATCCCCAGCCCACATATTAAACTCAGTCAATTGCCGGTCCGATTTAAAATCACTTAGCCCAAATAACTGGTACGCGAATTCCTTCAGCCTCGGTTAAGATCATCAGCAACCGCATATTAATTTACTTTCCCTCTCTCTCCATGCATCGCTCCGTCTCCCTTTACCATAACTCAATAATAGTTACATATACACTTATCAATCACCCTTTGGCTACGGCAATCTTCCCCACCAAAGAAGAGCCATCTTTGTCTCGCCTCGCGAATTTTTCTTCGTCTTCTTCTTATTGCCCTGTCACTGACCTTAATTTTCATGCCGCATATAAAATGGATTCGGTATCAATATTATATGCCTGGATTCTGCTAACTCATCCGCACTTATTATAGATTGTATTGCAGACACCGGCATTGCTCTAGACATACGTGAAGTTATTTCGTTGATTCTAAGAAGAACTAAATATCAAATCATAACCTCGATGTGAATATTTGGTGAAGTGTATTATAGAGTTGTAGGGATGTGCATATAATACAAAATAAATTGTTTTCTTACACGTTCTCTAACCGCTTTGTGGAAGGTCTTCAACATCGTAAATGACTGTGAAACGACATTATTAACCATTAATGATGTCTGTTTATAGCTACAAGGAATGGGATACGATTATGTTGCGAAAATATCTAGTATGAAATGTAGAAACTTTTAACTACTTATCGTGCATTCTATTTAATAATCGTCTTTCGTCATCCAAACATCAACACATTTTGGCGTTATAATAATGCTATAAAAAGTTTATTAGAATACTAAACACGGAATTCACAGGGAAATGGACCAATTCATGGTAGGTTTTGCATGGTAGGACGACACTATGATAGGCATAATCGGCTGATATAATGCGTTTCTATATTAAGCACAGTTTGCTATATTTCCGTGTTATGGTGCGTGTTCAAGTTAATAATTTCTGATATTTTTGGACCCATGTTAGTCGCTTCTTCAGAGAAAACTAGAAAAAAATACTTTTAATTGACACCGCAGTGGATTTTACGGATTTAAGTGTAATTTTGCTAGACGCTTTACAACCAGCTATAGCACATTTCTCGTCTCGTGTAGAAATGAGTACCTTGGGGAGTACCTCTGAATAATAATAGCGGTCGATGCGTAACACTTGCCACGTTACCATCCTCGTGGAAATGCGTGCCTGAAGATGAAACAGCTCAGCACATCATGTTATCTTGAGCAGAATGTCTATTCTCTAAATATGAAACGGAACGTATGAATGTCTACAAAGCACAGTGCATGTAGATTGTCGCGAATAACTAATGATTTTAGTTATTTTAATGACAGCGCTTCATAGTTTAAAGTGGAACTTTTGACAAATAATACATAGAATCGAACTAATAGTCTGGCAGAACATCAGGCGATCATTTCGAAATATTGCAACCTCAAAGTTGCACGAAATGTCGTAGTCCACTGAGTTGCACAATTGAGCATATGCGCGCAGGAACTAAAATGTCACGCTTAAGATCGCCGATATGCAAATCCCGCCAATTTCCTAGAATCCGCCAGATAGTGAGAAAGTGATTAATCCGCCGTATTAAGCGTCCATTCGAGAGATAACCGAAGAGGTTAACTTTTCCCCGGTTAGTATTTGCGAAACTAATTAGATTCAGTCGATGATCACGTACGAGCTATTAGAATTTTTGCTCGTACGGTCTCAGGCAGGCAGACAGGCAAGCGTTTCTCGCGGTTTTGCCAATTCAATTAAGGTACCCAGCGCGAATACACATAGAAATCAAGTACCGGACCGGCCAGCTAGCCACTGGTCGAGTCTGCATCGCTAGCTGGACAAAAATTAAAAATGAAAAAGCGCATTTGTAATTCAAACTGCACTAGATATTAAGGGAAATAGTCAAAGCTCAGTCATTGAATAAATTTGTTGTCAAAATTTCAATTCCGCAGGTGTGGCACCATTACAAACTGAACTTTACGCTCAGCTGTAAAAGTGCATAACCATTTGCGAACTCATCTATCTCAGCGGGACCGCATGTTTACGTTTATTTTGGTCAATTATTTTCCTTAAGTACAATGAAGAAAACGTGTGGTGGTACCTACTACTTTATGGAAGCTGTACTTATGTAATAATTTGAGCTGTTTTAGCGCTTAGTAAAATTACCTTATAGTTTCAGATATAAAGAAAAAACTCCGACGGACTACGACTAGATTAAGTGTTCTATTGCTGAGTTTTGATGTTATAGTTTCAGATTTGTTGAAGTTACGAGGCACTTTTTCCCGGAAACTGTTTTTTTGTTGTTGAACAGAGTCCCTTATCATCTGGAGGGCTTCCAGAAATGCAGATAAATATTTTTTGTTATATGACATCATAGAGGTTAGGAGAAAAAAATGAAATATATCTTAAGTAGTCATAACTGCATTCAGATTTGGAATTTCAAACCAGAACCTATGTCGTGTGTGGCATCATTGCAAACATATTGTAAATAGAGACAACTTTTATTTGGAAAATATATGTATTAAATCATACTGTTCACAAAAGAACCCATAATTTGTTGTTGTCCGTATAAGCCGTGATCAGACGAACAATGCATGTAATAATTTTGTATTTTATATTTAGCACATCTAATGACGTTCATTTGAAGACAAGAAGTTACCTTTGGACAGTCACCTGTCCAACAATCCTTTGTTAGCACGAGGTTATATTATGGTTAAGGTCATAAACCGTTCAATTGGGAAAGAAATGTTTCCAGCAGAAACGACCTATGTACATTTTGATGAAAAGTGTAGTTACCAGAGTTCGGTAGGCTGTAGTGTGCGTACTTCATTTAATATGTGTATTTATTCCAAGCCATATTTGATTTAATTCAAAGTTCAAAATTTGCTACAATGCGGTGTTGCAGCCACTGCCATATAAAAATTTAACACTTTGCATAATTCAAAAACTATACATTCCTATATACTAAAGTGATTCGTAAACCAGTTATAGTCTCTTGAGATGTTGGTTAGATGGTAATAACTTTGGAAAAAGCATAGTCAAAATAGGGTGTGTGAGGTACCATAGAGTAGCTATTTAAAAACTATTATTTAACGTTACCACAGAGGCTTGGCTTAAAAAGATCTATCCTATCACATATCATATCTTGCACACGCATCTGTTTTACTCAACGTTTTTAATGTACATTTTTTGTTTGCAATGTGAGTAATTTATATTTTAGCGTAGAAATGCTATGAACTGTAAAACATGACGAATCCAACCTCTGTTCATGAGTTTAGTGGAAATAAATTCTATTCTATTCTATTCTACGATCTACTTTCTCTATGTTGTTTCCAACGTTGGAACCATAATTAAACCCTAAACAAACTATCAACGACCTTATTAACATATAATTACAATTTTAAAGCAAAGTACATATCAGTACATATTTTTTTAAACATCTGTTTTTGTATTTTCTTAGCAATAATATTGTCATATTTACCAGGATTCGAACTTTTAAAACGAAATCTATTATTCAACCCCCTTCCAAAACCATACCACAGGTACTAATTTCTTTCCCATTTTTTGCATATTCGTAGGACAAAATAGTAGCACATTGCCAAAGTTTCAGAATTTTAAAACGAAATTTATTTTCAATTCCTTGAAAAACCACCCCATTGGTACTTAGATATTTTTTTCCCTTTTTATCGTGTATTCCTAGGTATAATAATATATTCACAACGTTTCAAAATTTTAACACTAAATTCATTTAGCAACCCCATCAAAAACAACCCGCTTAAGGCTTTGATTTATTTTCTACTATTTTTCCGGTTACCTATCGAATATTTCAAGTGCATAAGAAAAAGAAAATAATTTTCTCCAGCTAAAAGTGCAAAATCGGCCACTGTGCACCGCTGTAACTTTCCTCCGATCTGACCTCGAAATGCCCAACAGGCTCTGATGCACTGGCAATCAATTTCGTTGATGATTGGTCCACACCGCGCAAGTGGATCGCTTCAAATTCAATTTTCCATGCACCACACATCCCGCCTGAATATTTACCACAATGAGATTACTACGAAAATGAAATTAATTGATCTTGGGCTGCAAGTACATGGTTACTATATTTTTTTCTTTGTATAGGTACCATTAAGAGTTTTAGGCGATTATCAAAATTGAAGATCCATTTTTTAACTTTGGGGTCTCCATTTGAGTGCCCATCTTGCTCCTTGGCTGTACCGTACTGATGAGGACTAATAGTCCGAAATATGTGTCTACGGTTGCTTCTTCGATCTTCGTATGACGGAATTGCCCGACAAATAGGTACCTTTCTCCTTAATTATCTCACCGTCGACTAACCAGTTTTCATTTTAATTTCCATGGGCTATGGTGTACCTGGGGTGTACCAGTCACCTCCGGCGCGACGTCACTTCATGTCTTCGAATCCTGAAGATGTAAGGACTGAAGCACCAAGTTGGCGACATTGGTCACCCCCTTTCGGTCTCCATTTGAGTGTTTTTTCCATTGAGTGTCCATCTTGCTCCTTGGCTATACCGTACTGATGAGGACTAATAGTCCGAAATACGTGTCTACGGTTGCTTCTTCGATCTTCGTATGACGGAATTGCCCGACAAATACCTTTCTCCTTATATATACCGGGTGATTCAATTTCGAGGCACACCATGGGGATCTCGCTTATTAGTGGAGATAGAGCCTATGTTTAAATTTGGCAAAGTTTCGTATTTTTGCGCTGATCAGTTATCTGAAAAGAAATTTAAACTATCATTTTTCATTTTGAAGATATCCGCAAAAAACTGAAATGTTAAGTATATGTTAAGATATAAAGTTTTTAATTTTTTATTCAAAACCAAACGTAGCTAGACATTTGAAACAAAAACACTGTTTTACAAGGAATGCAGTGTTATTTTTTAATTTGAAATAACATCAAAGATGGCGGCGTCACCATGGCCAACTTTTGTTTTTCTTATGGGGGCCATGTTGAATTTTGGCATTTTCGGATAGTCGTGTTTTTTTCTCATTTCCGCAATGTATAACATGTTGGCATTATTTTTGATAAGAAACAGTAGTTCGCTAAGTCTTTTTAAAGCATCATGTCGGGTTTATGTATTGGCTAATTTTAAGTAGCTGATAAGCTTAGTATTAAGGAAACCATTATTGAGATTATTAGTTTCTTTTAACTAAATAAACATCATTATTATTATTATTATTATTATAAATTATAATGCCTGTGAAAAAACTACTTTTGCTTATAAGAAAATACTTTTGTTTCTGGTCGAACAAATTAACCATTACACATAGCGTTAAATACTGGCGTTTATTTGAGATAGAAAAAAGGTAAAAATCAATTAAAGTGAAATTGTAATAGATTTTGGACAAAAGTAAAATAGGGTAATAGATTTTATGCCAGAGTAAGAGAACTATTATAATTGTAATAGTGGCAACACTGCCCTGAATACTTCAATATTAGTAATATAAAGTAGCACAGCTACATAAACCCCACATTAAACCCCACCAGAATATATGGATATAAGCATCTCATGAAATTATTGACCACACGCGTACGGAGCGTACTTTCACGCGGTTCGTTTTAAAAACGGCCGGATGATGAAGTGGTTTTGGCTGCAATTTAACCATCTTCTAGAATCCGCCCTTACGTTGTCTTCGTAATGAGTACTCCAGCGGACACGACTACACCATTAAATACGGAAGATCACGTGCGTGCGCTAGTCCTTTCTTCCTCCTCACAGGCACACTACCGACATCTGTATCGATAAATTTAATGGTGGAACAGGTCCAGCCGAACCGAAGAGATAGCTTAATTACAAAGCTCGGCCAAGATCACGCGACCTCATCTTCATCCTCCTCTTCTGTTGCTATCGATTCTTACCGTTCGCTCCTGAAATTACACAAGGAGACAGAGAGAGAGTTCGGAAGGCCACATGTATAACCGATGGCAAAACTCATTCTCACGTGAAGATAATGAAGATAGACGGTCGTTTAGAATTGGGAATTGAAGAAGTTTAGCATCTGTGAGCGCATGCGAGTAATTCTTCCAGCAGTTCAAGGAGCGGCTTGTGACAGTTGACAAATGTATAAGTTAACGCAGAATTTAGATAAGATCGCTTAAAAAGACGTAGTGGGTGTTTAATGCTTATCATAAACACTTTTCTTATCTTAGTGGTTCGTGTCGTACGTCTTGCTTCCAAGGAATGTCTGTTTTGTTCTACTGAGATGTTTCAAGAATGACTTATCGTTCCTTTTGACGAGCCACAGTAGGAATATGCATAGTGTGAATATCTAGACGCTACCATTGCCTACAAAGTGTATTAAATGGTTTTCTTCTTAGCGTTCAATTTTATTGTGTATTTTTAATGTCATTTTGAGGTCCAAATAATATCCACAGTTTCTTTTATCGTACGAAATCCACTCTTCGACCATCTGCAAGCCCTTTGGTGGTCCAGACGGCGCATTCTTCTATACGTAGGGCTGGACCGTTCTCATGTCAATCAAGCTACCCAGTGGCGCAATGGCAAGGCTCGCGCACTCCGAAATAAATTAGAATAGAAAGTCGTTAGCGGTCCTCGTAATTATAAGATGTACTTAGACCAAGGTCGCACCACTTCATCCCGTACTGCGTTGGTAGTGCGGCTGACATCCGATACTCAGCTCGACTATCGATTCCTTTCATCTGGAAGCTAATATTTGAAACATGTTGTTGTTTCGGTTCGATTATAATTTTTCCCTGTATATGGCCTCTATGGGCATGTCGTCATGCATATTCGATAGCTTTAATAGAGCAGCATCCCACGTACTGCCAGAGTAAATATTAGTTTAATAAGAGACCGCACGGGTGAAACCATGGGAAAGTTGATAACACGCTGTGAGGATTGAACGGCTAATGGTGAGCGCTCATGGTGTGATCTGATACGAAAGAATGCGTATGCTGGAAGCAGTTGATGCAATTGTTATAATGACATACACTCGTCCATGCAAATTATTATAGTTCAATAATTAGTGATTAAAATGTGGAAACAAAGCTTGAAAGCGATCAAATACAAGGTTAAGCGAATAGGTATTTGCGCACCAAGGGCGTTATTAAGATGATCACTTTCGGAGGGCCAGCCCGAAACCAGCCGGATTGATAGATGTTACTAGCATTGGTCTTCATGCACCTGTCCTAATCTTATGGCGAGGGCACATTTCAATTTTTAATAAAACATCTCGAATAATCACAGAGGATGCAACCCAGTAAAATTAGGATTGCACTTCGGAACATATCTTTGGTTTGGCATTACAAATAGCGTGCAAAAAGTGTCATCAAAATCGTGCCTGCGTAGCGAGCGTTATTAGGAAATGTTTAGATCTTAAATGTCTACTTTAAGTACGGGTTGGCCTCTTGAAGTAATACATCTGGAAAAACATCAAAAGCACGTAAGACTAACAACGTAGTTATATGCTGGGTAAACCCTTCCGCTACCCAATCCTTTGAAAACATCATATTTTATAATATGAATAACATACAATAACACAATAGCATTTAGTAGTTTAAACTTGAGATGTGTCCATCAGAGGAAAAGTGTCTTATGTAATACCCACCTTTTTTTATCAGCGGAAAAGATTTAGCAATTTTATCCCAACTTTCAGCCTCGCCAGACTACAAGAAGGACAAAAAAATATTTCGAAAGATGAGCAAAACCGTGTATGGCATGACGTGTATAACAGTTAGCGACGGTGCTAGCGGTGTAGGTAGTGGAGCGTTTGTATACACCGGTGCGTATGGCCATAAATACACAGTTAGCGGCAGCTGCAGCGCTAGCAGCACCGCTCGAAGCGCCGCTGACTGTGTGTTCATGGCCATACGCACCTGTGTATTTAAACGCTCCGCTACCAGCGCCGCTATCAGCACCGCTATCAGCACCGATAGCAGCGCCGCCAACTATTTGTCCGTGCACTAAGGAGGCATGGCCGTATCCAAGGGCACCTGCGTCCCCTGTTTATTGCCTCGCACTCTTTCCCTTATGGACACTCTTCCCCCATACAACAAGTTAAATTTAGAAAACTGCGCCCATTCCGTTTTATGCGCGATCCACCCATGCAAGGAGGTATATATAAAAACACATTCCTGTACCTGGGTGTATTGTGTTGAGGGTAATACTACACAGACAAAAGCCCTCCACTACCAATTCAGTAAAACAATAAACATTGAACGTAACGACATTACATGAGACTTATAAGAAGTACTAATAATATTAATAAGCAACATAAATATATATCCCAGACGTTTCTTTATGACGCGCCCATATGAGTGGAAACGCTTGTCGGCAATATCCCTCTGCGGGACACAAGTTGAGATTACATAATAGATCTGCGTTACATGCGCACGTAAAGCCAACACCTCAATGTTACAATTAACCGACATGGCTATAAAGTCTACGCGAAGAGGTGGTGTCGGTATAGCTTGTTGTCACTGCTGGATGTATTCCTCGAATCGTGACAATAGTCATTGTTAGGTAGAAACGTTACCTAATCGACGGCGTAACAACACAGAGTTGAAACATCATCCAAATTGAATTGTTAAGTAGTATAATTCATAATTCAATTCTGATTTATCAAAAATTATTTGATGATTGATGGTATCTATGTTGTTATATTCTTTTTGCATCAATTTTATAAAAGCCAACATTCTTACTATATAATATTCTGAATTTGTAGCGAAATTGTAAATAGCAATATTACTTCCGGATGAAAATTCTTTGCAAATGTTTCCTCACAATTTTAAAGAGACGAGACGAGAGACAAACGACGCTATATGGCCAATTTACTGTTTTAGGGTTCGGAAAGAATGTCCATTTCCTTTTTCCTTCACCCTCCCCAAGGTGTATTAACCCCCAGGTGTACACCCTGAATATAACCACCCCTCAAACCGGCTAGATCCCGGCTTCAAGTTTACGACCTCCATCAGAAATATTGCAGTATCCGGCTTTCGCCCTGAAATTGTACAGAATGGATCTATTGACGAAATTGATGGTTACGTCATAGAAATGCTTAGTTTCTGTTCCTAGTATAGGAGAGCCATCTTATTTACTTGTCAATTTTCATTTCTTTATTTTTGAAATGAAATCCTTAGAAGTTAATGAATATCCTTAGAAGTTAAAGTTCATATATTATTGTACTATTATATTTTTGTATTAAACTGGAATATTATAAAATATTGGCCATAATATTGCCACTTTGATTGGTGATTTATCTTATATTTGGAGTTATCTCGCTTGCCTATTTTTACTGGTGGATGTACCAAACTACTTTATTCGACAATAATAATAAATTGCGTTCGTTTTGTTCAGTGCAAACGGTATCGGTGCGGTGTCATTAGTCATTACGTGACTGAGGTGAAATGGTGTACTTCGTAGGGGTTGGGAACGGTGCGGTACACATGGTGCGCGATTAAGTAAGCAGAGCATCAAACGTCAAATTCCAATCATTCCATTGGTGAGCACCTGTAGCAAAGAATATGAGAATCCGAGAAGGTTTACTCAATATCTTCTAATATTACCATATTACCAGCTCTATGACGTTACAACCGAAACAGTGCTAAAGGAAACTTCTCGGCGTCTGTGTACCGGTTACCGGCTAGCCTACCCAGATTAGTTTGAACGCGACACCTAGACAACCAAATACATCCTGTTTTTGACTTTTGTAGGTGATTTAGGTTAACAAGTGGACAACCCTGCCAACGCTTTAATTGTCAAAAAGGCTTGAACGTCACAACAACATATTGCTAACATGGCAAAGAACGCTACTTCTCGCAATGGCGTCAGCGCATAAATGTCATTACAACCATATTACAACCGTGACAACAACAATTGGCTAAATAAAGATGAAGTGTTATTTGGCAGGAGATGTGGCCAGACAATTTGAGGATAGATAGGCGAGAAAGTTGACAGCATCACGACCAAGAGAGACAAGTAAAAGAGTAGGTTGGGGTCCACAAGATATGAGAGGAATACAATGACAGGTTAACCAAGAAACTGAGATGTCTTAGTAGCTGAGAGCTACTAAGTCAACAGTAGAGGAGACATTATTGGCAATATTTATATATCAGTTTTATTTAATATACTATCAATATTAATGACATCTTCGTATAGAATATGGTCCTTCGATCTGGATTAGTACAGATGAGTTATCCATTACAGCCCGACGTAGCCCTCTCAGCAGTTGTTAAATTCCTTCACAAAACAACCGAAATAAATCGTCTCATTTAAAAAGACATCTCGGATATGTAACCGTTCACAAGTGGGCCAGATATATCTCGCTAAACCAGATCGACCAGATTTATCGACCTTACGGGTTACCTTAACGCCACCTGTTCCATAAAAATTCCAGGCTACGGTGGCCTGTTCGAGCCGCAGACCACTCACGCAAATCGCATAAAAAGAGAATTCCATAAGAGGAGAGGCGTCGTCCGTATTATGTAAAGCGTGTGGAAAGTGGCCCAAAATCTGACCTCAAGCCTCTCTTAGATAACCGACCCAGTAGTCTTCTAATTAAGGAAACCATCGATCGTGTCTTAATTCACACCATGTAAGCTATCGACTGGTCCATTGACTGATGATTTTCAAGTTGGGAATGCGGTAAGGCTGGTTGGATGTCGTCATCCAACTCGCGGACTGGAAAAAAATCTTGTGGTGATTTCGTTGTTGTTATTCTTTTTTTGCTGTTAAGTGGTGATGCAACGTGGGTTTGAGGATGAACTGTAGGCCGTAACCAGTCGTAAGTGTGGTCAGTGCCCCTATCTGTCAACCGTGAGCTCCTTTTTAGTATGAATCGTTGGAATGCAGCCACTGTTATAGCCAAGTGGCGAACTTGGGAAAATCACAAATGAAGCGTAAAATTACGACTATTACGAAATTAGTTGGCACCCATCAACACTTCCTCTTTGATTAACAATGATAATGTAATTTTCAAGAGATACCTAAGAGATTCAATATCGGCCAAGTTAGCCCTCTTTTGGTTAACTAAATCATCCTTGCTTTTCACATTGATAACCGTGTCAGGCTTCTACAATAAATACCTCTATCATGCCTATACTATCTAATGACAGTAAATCCTTCTTCTGATGTTCTGACGAAACAAATGCTAATTATAATCGTTAAGATTATCTATATATCGTCATGAAGATTCAAATAAACTGGGTTAAATTTTTTTCTTAATACTCCGAAGTCACTCTCAATTGTCTCGATACCACTCTGCAATTGTCATCTCAAGCCATTTTCTTTTCAATATCCTTTATTTCTTTCAACCAGGCCTCAGTGCGTTCTTTACACAGAAGAGGCACAGCTTGGAATCCTCGCAAGAATTTCCTGCATTATGAATGAAGTCCGAGCGGGATGAGTCATCCTGAGGCCAAAGAACACCGTTGCGGTTTCTACGGGCACCACAATCATGGCGACAAATCACACAGAGGCAAAAACATCCGCCGTGTTTACACACTATACGGACTAAGAGAGATGGACGGACATCTCTCTATATACCATTACACTGTTAGAATACCAAGAATCCTTTCGCGCTTTATATAGAGTAGAAAAGACTGTTTTGTCCGTTCTTGACCAGAAAAGAGCAAATCACTGTAATGTATCGTGGTTCAGGTGTTTTTTGTTAATAGATCGTGTGAGAATTTGGTAATGGCTGGGTTTTTCTTCAATCTGGTGTATTAATATGTTTAGTATAATAGCTTTTTCACTTTTATTACAACGACTCGATCGTCTCGTTGGACTTATAGCGGTTTTTATAGTTAGGTTTGTACTTTTATGAATACGTGCGAATGGTTTTCAACAATTCTTAACACAATGCAATTATGCAGATTTTAATGACGCCTTTTTAGGAATATTGTTTTTTGTATCAACTTTTTATGTATCCTGTTTAGTTCACTTTGTGTGTACTGTGTAGTTTGGTATAAGGAAGTTTTTGGTTAATTTGAGTAATTAAGTTCAACCATGCCAACACAACACTTCTAAAGCAAACGTTGTTAATTCAATTCAGTTGTTGCTTTATGCACCGTCTAACAGACCACCAGACCCACGCTGTCTTCTGGGTTCTATGATGTACCGTAAAAGAACGAACATAACGTAAGCCTACCTGAAGAATTGAATGAGCAGTATGGAATAAATCGGAAGTAATCATAACTCCGCGTCAGTATTTCAAATAGTAACAGGAGTCATGTGTGGTATCATTTGCTATGATGCTTTGGCAGATTTTTTAAACAAAAGATTGCATTCTAATAGAATTTAATAAGGCAATTTGAGGTTAGGAATTTAAATGTCATGTTTTTGGATTAATCAACTTCGAATATTAACCCCCCCCCCCCCCCCCCAAAAGGCAAAGGTTTTTTTTCTTATTTAGGTTGTTTAATGTTATACAAATGTTATTATCACAAACCAATCCTTTTCCCTAGATAATTATATTACATAATTTTACATATTCATGAATAGCATTTTCAGTCGATACACATCGTATTACGAAAGATATTTTGAAGAATAGACCACTAATTAATGAAGCAAAAATAAGAGACAAGTCAAGCACAATAACCAGGAAGGTAATAAGACACGTATTACGGAAATTCTGTGCGACAATCGTAGAAATAAATATCTTGAAGAAAATCAATTAAGAGAGTTCGATGCTTGTCAATGCTCGAGTGAAAATGAACAGATCCGGGGCACGTTTTCGAAAGTGCTGGATATTTATGAGAAAAACGCATGCGTTAGTGTCACTTTTTGCTCCTACCGAGATGTATAGATGTTTTGAATAGACTCAATATCGAATAGATCACTATCAGTGAAGTAATGCATACAGGAAAATTAATTCTAGTTGTTCTATTTGAGTGTTTATTTGCTTTTATTTTTGCAATACGATATATGTATACATAAAGCAATCTGACAGGAGATGATATATTAATCGTGTTTTATGTTATTGCTGTAAATGTAAGGAATATCATTTGAAAATATATAAGAAATATTTTTTTTTTATTTTGTTCAAACACAGAGTGTTTGTGGCATAACACCTAGTCAATGACTAACATGTTATTTTTACTTAACCTAAACTGATAAAATAATGAGTATTTCTACAATTTTGCCCATTGGCCCAAGTTGTTTTAGTCTGACAGTTTTTACCACTCAAGTAGACGGCGGTTATTTTCACCTACACTATCACTGTGAATACGCTACGGGTGCTCTGCTTTTAGTCACTCCCGCACTAGTTCGAATGGTTTAGTTCTTTTCAGCCGACGCACTAGCGCACTGTTGTCTAGCAGCTGGATGGCTTCAATGTTGTCGTGGTGGAGTAGACGATCCTCGTGCTTCTTAGCAAATTTTGATATTTCGCTAGTTACCATCTCCATGCGAAGGTCCCGATGAAGATTGATGTTTTTGATATACCATGGTGCACCAACAATTGCCCTTAGAACTTTATTTTGGAACCTCTGAATGAGGTTGATATTGGACTGCTTAGTGCATCCCCATAACTGTATTCCATACACCCATACTGGCATTAATAATTGCTTGTTAGTAGCAGCTTATTTTGCACTGACAGGGCTGACCTCCGTCCCATTAGCCAATACATTTTGCGGAATTTTTTTAGGTTGAGTTCCTCCCGCTTTTTCTTGACATGTACTTTCCATCTAAGGTAATAATTTGAAAGGATTTTCACCTAATTATGAGGACCGAATATAAAAAATTTATCTAAATAAATAGTTTGTAAAAAGGAGGAAACCATTATTGTTAGTACTACAACTAAACCCCGTAACATAGCAGTACTTGGAGTAGTGGACACTTTAGAAACATGTCAAAAATGTGTCGACGGCTCCACAGTGCGGTGATAGAGCTCAGATGTCAGACCTGGATGAAATCCGAAACCGAAAACAAGGTCAATAACTCGCGTCCGAGCGCGAAGAAGTCAGCCAGGCCTCACTCTGCTACACACGGCGAGAAATTATGTCTATTGTTTTCGGTCACGCCTTTGGCTTTTGCTTTTTGCGGGCCGACGTCGGTGACGAGCAGTGCTCTCTTTCGTCGGCCTTGGAATCGTAACATCTCGGGCGGCATGGCTTGTCTTCTTCTTTAAAATTTCTATTGAAAACTTTTAGATTTTGGTGAATCGGGATTGGACATTTCGTGCTCTGGTAGCCAAATAAAGAATGTACTACCAGAAAACCACCCCCACTTTTGAACATTAGGTAAATTTTATGCAAATCCTTTGGGAATCGTTAGGGAGGGTTTGTGAGTACACTTTTTCGTTTGGGAGTACATAGTTTTTGAGAAAATGAAAATTGGTTTTCTACCGTCAAGTTGGCCCCCAACTTTCACATTTTGAGTATTTTTACTGCAATGGTTTGGAAATCGTTAGGGAGGATTAGGGAGTCCACTTTCGACGTTTAGGAGTAAGTTTGACTGCACAACTATATAAATGTTTAGTAGTTAACCTAACTTTTCAGTTTAACGGTGGAAAATTACGCTAACGGTTTTGTTTTGTTATTCATTTTACGCATTTCTTCTCAGACGGTTAGAATATGGTTAGGGAGGCTGAAAAATTCCACTTTTGATATGAGAGAGTTCAAATCAATAAATTAGTTTGAGTACAGTATCCGACATATCTATTGTATTTATCGGCTTTGTTTTAGACAAATTGGTCGTATTTCTACAATAAACCATTAAAGAATCGTCAGGGAGGATTAAAATGTCTACCTTTGATGTAAAGGGAATATATTAGTTTCACCACAAATCATAATTAAAGATTGAGGTTTGTACATACTCAACTATTGTATTTATCGGCTCTGCTTTCGACAATTGGTGTGTATTTCTTCATAAGTCGTTAGAAAATCGTTAAGGGGGGTAGAACAGTTCACTTTTGATGTAAGGGCGTAATAATTTTACCGCAAATCAATATCTAAGGTTGCGGTTATGTATCTTCTGAATTAACGTAATTAAAGACTTATTTCGTTCAACGCTACAAAAAACAATTTTGTCTTAAAAACCATGTAGTCCAAAACGAAAAAAGTGTACTCCCAAACCCCCCCTAACGATTTGGATAAAAATTTACATAAAATTCTAAAGTTAACTTGGCAACGGTCAGAAAACCCACTCTATTTCAGTAACAGTGTCTTAATTTTCAATTTTAAAATGGTGTGTTTATGTATATGTTGTATTACATTTTATTGAAGTTATATTAAATGTATTGTAGGTTTACCGCTGCCAACACTGGGCAATCACTTTAGTTAGTATTGAGCCTTACTACAGAATTTACTTTACATCAGGTCATGATCCAAAAATGATTTATTTTCGTATTCATATTTCTTCTACCCAAAAGCACACCATTGCTGCCAGAAATACTATATGTAACTAACTTATTGCCTTACTCAAACAAATTTTATCGATGAAGATGTTTCGTAGATTTGGAACACACTGTCTACAGTCCTAAAAAAACGGAAGGTAAAAATAGGCACAACGAATTGCATAGATAGAAACAGCCAGGCTTAAAGATATCGAAATAGGAAACTGTGGCGGCGGTCTCAGCTTTCGGTTCTGTGTTTAATTGCCGGTTATTTATTAATTATTCCCGCTTAGATAAATTATTTCGAATGGACACTGTAGAAGCTCGTCGATATCTACATTACCCTCGATTTATTGAAACGCAGCGTGAACGGTATCGATTACGGAACTAATACGTAGCATATATATGCTTTATACCGTATTCGACATATTTGGTATTGTTGCAACTTCCTACTTTGAGTATCTGGTGTGTTTGGAAAGTTAATTCGATAAGTCTGCCAAAGAAAAACGTGCAATTCGTTTCACGTTGATAACGCATTAGTTATGGACAAGATTATGAGAAGGATTGTAGAGTTGGAACATATATTTGTCATAGTCTTATGCATTACGTTGAAAACAAATGAAAAATATTTGGGACATAAGTAGAGACAAAAATAAATGAAAAAGTGTTCATGATGATAATTGATCCGAAAAGAAACTCATAATGAAGTTACACATGTACGTTTCTTCATTATATCCAGTTTTAGAAACAATACATTTCACTAAAATGCTAGAAACCTTTACCGAATTATTGCTCAATCTATTTCGTATTGAGACAAATAGATCATCCTAATTAGTTTATAAAAATCCCGAGATAGTGGAACGCCTACCTTTCTCGCTATCTCGCCCTGCCTCGCCGAGCATCTCACCTAGAACACGTTTCAAGCTACACTAATTCTGGTATCTTATCTATATTAATGATTTTCATTAGATGTTAGTTGGCAAATTGATTGAAATTTTTCACCCGTTTTTTTTTGTGGCGACTATTCCTGAGAAACTACTAAAGGTATCGGGACAAAACTTTAGAAGTCTCAAGACCAAACTTAGAGCTGAAAAGCTTTTAGTTCAAGTGGGTCCAAAGGAACTGGATGTTTACTCTTAGCATTTTTGAAAGATTTTGCAAATGATCCACCATTTCTGTAATTTCGTCAAAATAGTTAAATCATAAATTAAAGTAGAGGAAATTCTGAATAATTTATGACTATGACATTTTTTGGTAAATTTAATAGTTTAGCTGCATGAGTAAATTGTATTTCATCGAGATCGCTCGTACTGCATTAAAACTAGTTAGCCAGTATTAGACAGATATTTTGATTCTAATGGCAGGTAGTCTCAAACGTTGATGTTTTGACAATACCTACTGTCAATAGAATCAAAATATCTGTCAAATCCTGGGTAACTAGTTTTATTTTAATGCTGACGCGACCGATCTCGATCAAATAGAATCTCATGCAGCCAAACTATTAATTTTATACATACACAGTATGATAAAGTGATGTGCCTGGCTACATCAGATTTTTATATTATAAGAATAGCTTCAACACTGTCCTGACATAGTAACAAAAGAAATGTTAATCAAATATATAGAAAAACAAAAAAAAAAACTATAACGAACATTTAGTTCATAACACTAATTCTTCCTTTTTTTCTTTACAGGTATGTACAACGCCAGTCGTATCATCAACTTGATCATTTTGAAAGTTACCAAGCTGACGACTCCATCCATAGATCGGTAATATTTTTGCCGGATGTTTTTATACGATGTTGACTGATGTCAATAGTACTGCAATATTCATTAGCATACACGGGAAATTTTAGTTCCATAACATGACTGACAAAAACTTACACCCCATAATGTTACGTCATGGACCCTAGTTAATTTTATTGACCTAGTTCAAACCTGCGTGCATTTGGTTCTAAACATTTAAGCAAATGTTCGCAAACTTTGCTTTGCAAATGTTTTTAGGGAAATGTGTTGGAAATGTGTGTGTTGGCGAAGTCTTGAATAACCTTAATTTTCTGTGACTTGATTTGTCAGTAGTTAATAGAACAAAGTGGCAATAGCTCCACCAGGTAGAATTAATTATCTTGGTATGTCATCATCAAGCATTAACCTTCCCTTGAAATCAACTGCTCAAAGCATAACTAATAACGGCTTTGCGGTCATATCAGCAATACCGGTATCGGATAACAAACAAAAAATGCAGATATAGCCACATAACGGAGTACGATTATTTAAAGTCACATTTTTACACAAATAGAGTTTTTTATGTGCACCGTTTTTTTGTTACAAAGTGTTATATAGGCTGACTCACAGCATGTAGCTACTGCCGTTTTTTTTTCCTGGGAAATATATTTATTATATTAAGTGCATATTACTATATTACTTATTTCCCTTATTACTTACTTTCAGTGAATTAAATTGTACCTATAATATTTTCACTAATGCTTTTTTAAATGTGCCCTGCTAAATAAAAAAAACAAACATTATATAAATACTGTATTTAGTTATTAAGGTAAAGAAAAATAAGCTTGCTAAATAATAAGAACAATTTAGTTTTAGGACGTACAAGTTTTTTTTCTAGAATAGTATTCTGGTATGTCCGGGTCTGGCACTAGACGCTTAATTTCCAATTATCCGATATCCTCAAAACCTTGATGACATCATAATTCCTCCTGTATGGCCTTATCTAATCAACTTTCCTCCTCAACATAAGAAACCTTCACGCGTCTGAGCCTCTTTTGACCGTGCATTCAACCAACCAAACAAACGAACAACGAACGGTTACAGCAATCTCTTATTCTCTCTCCAGTGCGCAAAAACTGAAACCTAACTAAGCGCGGGGAGCCAGAACGCGTTGGCGGATGTGCAATCAGCGGATGACATCGCCACCGCTGCCATAAAACAATGCGAGGCTCGTGTTGTGTGCATCGTCCGAAGGAATTCGCAATCCACCAGACTTGCCGCTGGGCCGGCTTGTCTTATCTTATCTGTGAATCAGGCCGTATGTGCCACCGTCCGTTCAAAATTCACTGGAATGCCGTCGCGAGAATCGTTCGTAGTCGGCGCGGCGTTCGTTTCATATAATGAATGCTCGCTTGTGAATGGTGTATGTCATTTATTGGTTGCCGTTTGTATGAGTTGTTATGTTTTTAATCGATAGCACGATACACTTATGCCGGTGTGCTTCTAGTGCAGGCAAATTAACTGATCTAGAAGCCAAAACCAATATTAATTGTAGACAGGACTTTTAGCATTGGAAATGGTATAGGGACTTATAGGGAACGAAAAAAAAACAAATGCAGTGTTATGTATTAAAAACAAATGTTATGTTTTTTATTTCTTATCGCAAAAATAATTTAATTTTTATGAAATTTTGTGGTAGCATGCATTTTCATGTGTTAAATAAGCATACATTTTTTTAATACACCAAGAAGATTTTGAGATATTCAGTTTTTTCTCAATAACTTTTCTTTATTAAATTTTTGGTGAAAAATCATAGTACGGTTCTTCTGGTTCTCATTTTTTTGTTTATTACTTTATCATACGCAGTATGTAAAGTATTGTAATCATGCCAAAAAAATTTTTTGAGATTTTAGCGGAAATATGTCTTTTTGGGTCCCCTGAACATTTTTGACCAAGGTACAAAAAAATGTCTGTGTGTGTGTGTGTGTGTGTGTGTGTGTGTGTGTGTGTGTGTGTGTGTGTGTGTGTGTGTGTGTGTGTGTATGTGTGTGTGTGTGTGTGTGTGTGTGTGTGTGTGTGTGTGTGTGTGTGTGTGTGTGTGTGTGTGTGTGTGTGTGTGTGTGTATGTGTGTGTGTGTGTACCCGTTTTTGTGGAGACGATTCCGGAGAAACTACTAATGGTATCGGGACGAAACTTCATATTTAGAAGTTTTATAACCTAACTTAGAGCTGAAAAGCTTTCTGTTGAAAAGGGTCCAAAGGAACTGGCGGTTTACTCATAGCATTTTTCGAAGATTTTGCAAATGAGCCGCTATTTGTGTAATGTCGTCAAAATAGTTAAATAATAAATTAAAGGAGAGGAAATTTTCCATAATTTATGTATATGACATTTTTTGGTAGAATTTATAGTTTAGCCGCATGAGCAAATTCTATTTCATCGAGATCGGGCGTACTGCTTTAAAACTAGTAGCCAGGATATGTCAGATTATTTTGATTCTAATGACAGTAGCTAGTGTCAAACGCTAATGTCTTGAAAATGCTACTGTCAATATAATAATAATAATAATAATAATAATAAGTTTATTTCAGCACAACCATAATTACAAATACAAATTAATAGTGATATCAGAAAGGAAATAATATACATTATGTGTGTGAAATCTCAGGATGGAATTTACTTTGTTATAAATAACACCGGCTGCGTTCGGATATTGAACACCGTTACACTTTTTACACCCAATAAGTATCATTTGGACGGTGTACCCGCTGTCAACGGAGTACAATATCCGAACGCAGCTTTAATCGAGATATTTGTCTAGTTCTACTAGTTTTATTTTAATGCAGACATAGCCGATCTCGATCAAATAGAATCTCATGCAGCTAAACTATTAATTTTATATATAGTATGATAAAGTCATGTGCCTGGCCACATCAGATTTTTTTTACTTGTATTTTTGGATACAAAAATAAAAAATAATGGTCCATATTTAACAACATGCTTAAAAATTGAAAAACTCAAAAATTACTTTCACAACAACAAATTTTACAGCAATTTTCATAATTAGTTTAAATTTTTAAGAAAATGAAAACTGGTTACACCATTGTAACCAGGTAAGGAAAAAAATACAAATGAAACTGTCTTTCATTTCTGCAGTAATGTTATAAACATTTAATTAAAACAATAAATCTTCACATAAGTAAGCAAAATAATCATTTTTTGTCTTAGAATCAAAAGTCTCCAATACAAAAGTTGTATTAGAGATCATGAAAAAATCTGTAACTTTTGTAGAGGGTACTATAGTAGCCTCAAACATAACCTCAAAACTTCCGAGAAATATGCATTTTTTTGTATTTTTAACTTTTAATTTCCGCATAAACCATTCTTAGTAATTGCGAAATAAGTTGTAAACGTAATCGATGCGGATGTCGGAAAGACGGACTCCACTGTACAGATTATGCACAAAAGTCAGGAAAATTCTACAACCATTGAAAAAACGTCCAGTTTCGCCGGAAAACGCAATAATATATGTTCCACCTACTTTCAACCCCCCTCCCCAAATGAACACTATACCACCCCCTGGCCTGCATTTGTTTGTTTTAAGTTCATTATAAACCCCTTTACCATTTCCAATGATAAAAGTCCTGTCTAGAATTTGTACACACTCTCAATTTAATTTGCCTGCACTATTACTTGATATTTCAACTTGAAATTTTTCATCCGTGCGCATGTCGTCAGAACAACATTGCAATTCTACATGAATTCTACTGTCATCGTTCAGTCATCAGATGGTCATCAGTAAGTGTTTGACGTTTTGTGATTTAGCTTATCAACTTGACAGCTACGCCAATGCTTTAATTGTCAAAAAGTCTTCAAGACTGAATCGCAGCTAATCAGAGCAACATATGAGCCACCATGGCAACGAATCCTACTTCACGCACTGACGTCATGGTCAATGCGCATAAGCATACCGCTATAAGTGGCCATGCTCAATAGTGATGCTTTCTATGCGATTTTACTTCATAGTAAAATATGTGTTAAAATTACCTAATTAATTGTTCCACATATGAATGAAATCGGCTCAGACGGAGTAACAAAAAATCTTTGGAAAGTATAAGTTGAAGCAGTAGAACGAAATGAAAAGGAATTGTTTATGAACAACTTGGGTTAAATCTTATTTTTGTCCCAAATCTGTGGTTAAGTCAACGAATTACAGTATACAAATAAGTAGTAAATATAGGATTCTGTAGAGATAAATTGTTAAAATAAGAGTTATTCCGTTTATTGTTTTACATAAAACTCATTCTTTGTCATTGGCCATTCATATATAAGTACGTACCCGAATTCGGCCAAAAGTTAGTCGATTTGAAATTTTTATATACCTATTCCAAAAAAATAACGTCTCTGACAAAATTATTTACATTCATTGGGCAGCTTGAAAAAGCTTTAACTTCAAACTGCAAAGATAAACCGTTGTAAAAACTCTGTGAAGTGGTATTATTGGGGATATTCTTGGTGGTATACCAAACCCAAGACCAAAATATCCACACATGATAATTGCAAGTATGGAATATTGGGATTCCCTATTTTGCTTGATGCTGCAATTGTTTTTCATAGCAACGATTTTAGTAACAGCTCGGCCCAATAATTTCTTGGTTGAGCTAGAATATGCACCTTTTTAATCAATAAGTGCATTACAATCTAGTCTATATTAAGTAAACGCAATTGAACGATTTTAAATCGGTGTTTCACCTGCCAGAAAGTCCATTCTTAATTGCTTATGGAAAAAATGGGGAGGGCATTTCAGTCGCGCGGAGCGCGACTGTCCCCCCGCATGGACCATTCTACGTTGCGTGAGTTTTCGAAATCGACGAAAAACGACCTCTCGGGCGTTTTTGCTTCAAAATTTTCCGAAACGCGAGCGATTTTGGTGAAAGGACCTCAACATTTCAGTAGCTGTTTATTCTGCGTCGTCATGGCTGCGAGCTAGAAACGTCAAAAAACGCAACCACCATAACCTCATCATAACATAACCTATTCACATTGCAGTGGGTATCTCCAGAGCTAAGCAATTTGTATACGTACTTAATACCTGTACATACAAGCATAATTGAAATGATATGGTAAAATTTGACAAATTACGAATGTCACCGCGCAGTTAATCTGCTACGAAAACACAGTAAGTAAATTAATAAAGATGATTAGCTTTTCGTTTAAATTTGGCCGCTTACTTTACGTCTAATTGATTACAGTTTAAGACAGCTTAGATGGCAGCAATGTACACCAGTCGGGTCTGCGGACAGCGCCAATGTCAAGAACCACCACCTAATTACCTAACGTCCTAACCTAATATTTTGATGGTGAAATTTCACAAACAACCGCACGCATAGCATATGGTGAGTTTATTACAGATTATTTGTAGCACAGATTTACTTATTTATTAATAATTTCAGGATGTAAACAAACTGTCGTACAGTAACTAATTTGTACGTATTTAGCCCCACATACAAGAGATCTTCCAGGTCAAAGTATATCGAAAGACACAGATGGCATATAACTCAGTTCTACCATACCATAGCCCCTACAAACTACAAGAACGCAGAAGTTAAAAAAGTGTGCGAATTGACAGAGCGCAAGAGAGAAGCCTAGAACGTGAACATCAGCTCATTATGCCAGAAAATAACAGAGGAAATATAATAGTATAGTTTGTACAGATAAGAGGCTATATAGAATTTTGTTAAAATTTTTAAAATAAATAAAACAGTTTTAACCTCTTTATTCTACGATATAAGTTTATTTGAGACTAACTTTTTCTATAACTATAGTAATGAAATAAATGAAAAGTGAGACAGTCAATAATGGTAATCGGCAGTTTTGCTAGAAATAGATTAGTGTAGGGTGATGTGATGTTTGTGGTGTGATGTTATGCTGAATAAAACTCTTGGAGTTGAACAGATCTTAGGAGTATATTCGTAGACGCTTGAATGAAACATGTACACTGTACAGAGTACAGAAGCTTATGCGACCCTAGCTAAAAATCGATAATCTAAAAACAGTGCTGCCACTCGACCGCAGTGACAGTTACAGCACGCAGCGCCTGACAGCTACAGCAAGTAGCGCCATCTGATATATAAAATATGAAGTAAACGTCAAAATACAACAAGTAAATACGTGACATAAACACTAGATGTCTCTACAGTCCTTTTTCTAAACTTGCTCCAACAATTAGTATGGGCATATTCGTACTATTTGAAGAACCGATTATCAGTATTCGAATGATTCGCATAAGCGTATGGTTTGGTTCTCAAGTTGTTCTGCATTAATAATCGATTTTTAATACTCTATTATTCATAATGGATTATGAATTATCGAGTACTCATAATCGATTATGAATAGGGGAGACACAATAATGTAGAAGCATATTTTGGGTTAGATTGGGCGACAAAGTTGGTGACCGTGGGGGTAAACCTCACTTAAATGTATGTAAAATGGACTATTAAAAATCGATTATTTAAAACCCATACGATTATTAAAAATCCATTACTCAAAGTCGATTATTAAGTATCGATTATTTCAAGAATCAATTATAATCGATTATGTAATCTGAATCACTAAGATGGATATTATTATAATAATTAGCAGATTGTCTGTACGAGCAGGGAAAAGAGGACTGGTGCCTGTTTTTGTATTACAGTCAACTTCAAATATACCGTCCCCGGTTGTAATGAACCTCCGGTTATAACAAACTAATTTTCAAGTCCCGTTTTATTTCCCGTAAAAACAATGGTTAAAATCGTTGGTTATAGCGAACCCGGATATAACGAAACATCGTATGTAACGAACCAAATAACATCGCAATTTGTCATAAACCCTGGGGCTTTAGCGGACTTACGCAAACATTTGAGAACCAATGGTATGCATATAGGGTTTCCAACACGT
The DNA here is from genome assembly GCA_963966075.1 of Aphodius sticticus. Classification (NCBI taxonomy): domain Eukaryota; kingdom Metazoa; phylum Arthropoda; class Insecta; order Coleoptera; family Scarabaeidae; genus Aphodius; species Aphodius sticticus. Next base: position 45,200,611 of record OZ014506.1, on the reverse strand, counting down.
AATGTTATGAACCACACTGCGATTGACGTAAACTCCCGGATATAGCGAACTTCCACTCATATCTGCGGACCATTGGCATGTATATATATATCGAGTGTATCGAAAAAACGTTTTTTTTTAATTCCAAATTTCAAGTTGATAAAATTTTGTCCCTATGAACCCACATATACCACAAAAAAATTGGCGCAATTGAAAAATATTTAGGTCTCCCGCAGAAAGCCTAAATTTTATAATTTTATTTAAGAATTAGAATTTTGTCATATCATTTTTTTTTTCAATGAAAGAGTAAGTGATTTTTGTTTTTCAAATACAAAAAGTTTAATAATAAGGTGTGATATTGCGTAAAATTATATTACTCTGTCTAATGCAATATTTAGCTCGCCTGCAGTTTATTTAGATTCGATAAAATTATTAGAAAAATGGCCATTTTCGTACAATTTAAAAAATGTGCTTAAATGTTGATAAAAATTTATTTGTCATTAAATTTTTTATTATGTGCTGACATGTGGACTTTGAAAAAGAAAAACCAGTTAATACTCCATTAAAAAAATGTGATAAATTCGAATTTTTAAAGAACATTATAAACTTTAGGCCTCCTGCGGGAGACTTAAATATATTTCAATTGGTCAATTTTTTTGTGATATATGAGGGTCCACAGAGACAACTTTTTACCAACTTGAAATTTTGAATTTCGAAAAAGAAAATCTACACACTTTGATTTTTCAAAAAAGTCTTATTTTAAGACAGCCACTGTATATGCGGCCTATCGATTCCTGCGATGTACCCATTCACTGATCTACCCAATAGGCGGTCTACAGGTCCACTAGTCTATACTAAGTAAACGCAATTGAACGATTTTAAATCGGTGTTTCACCTGCCAAAATGTCCATTCTTAATTGCTTATGGAAAAAATGAGGAAAGCATTTCAGTCGCGCGGAGCGCGACTGTCCCCCCGCGTGGACCATTCTACGTTGCGTGAGTTTTCGAAATCGACGAAAAACGACCTCTCGGGCGTTTTTGCTTCGAAATTTTCCGAAACGCGAGCGATTTTGGTGAAAGGACCTCAACATTTCAGTAGCTGTTTATTTCCCGTCGTCATGGCTGCGAGCTAGAAACGTCAAAAACACAACCATAACCTACCTATTCACATTGGTATGTACAAAGCTAAGCGATTGCATTATCTGCGGGGGCCTAAATGCACAAACTCCGTAGTCCGTACCCACAAATAATCTTTGATAAACCTATAACCATGTTGTACGTATAATAATAATTATTAATTCGTAATTATTTGCCTTTGCGTTAATATTTGTTCGAAGAATTATATATGTATCGATCTAATGAATGTTATTTGCGAAATGTTCGCGTCTCAAACCAAACGTGAAAGCACCGCGCAGTTAGAACCTATTTTAACCTAATACGAATACAACTGTAAGTAAATTAATATAAATTAGCATAATTAGTTTAAAATTGTCCGTTTGCTTTCCCCTAATTTTTACAGCTTGAGAGGTTATATATTAGATGGCACCACAAGATATTTCTGCTACTAGCGCCCCTAGCGGGCGTGAAATATCGTCACATAACCTATAATTATGCATCATTTAGAATGAACACAATACAAAATATAACTGCAAGACCTGTGTGCAAGACCAAGAAGTAGTAGAAGATCAATAGGGTGTGGAATTGATAGAGGCGCCTGAAAAAAGCATCCAATGGCTCGGAATATGGTCCCCAGCAAGATTTTGTTGCGAACAGTATCACCCACTTTCAACTGCCCGTGGTTCTTTCGAATGGTTTCTCCAGATTAAACAAAAATACAGTAAAACAATTCTATGGAATTCATCAATTTGTTGTAAACATGGAGGTAATTTTTTAGTTTAGAACATGTAGCTTTTGTTAATTTAATATATTTGCAGGTAACGTGGTATGATGAAATGCACACACGCAGTGGAAATGGATGCAGGTCTTTCGGTCTTAATAACACCGAGTTGCTTTGCGTAGACAACGTACCATAACAAAGTAAACAATTATTTATTTAAGTAAAAACTCGACCCAAAAGTTAGCGTTTCCAAGGGAGTACCGGTTGATTAGATTTGGCTATGACGCAAGGTTACTAAAAATAGACAGGTTGTCTGGTAACTTATAAGCATACGTCACTCAGTTTGCAACATGAAGTCAACTCATATGGAATTCATCGTTTTATGTGAGTGTATAAAAAATAATAGTTTTAGGTTGGAGATGGGTCATAAAACGGCATGTCAGCAAGCCTTCTAATTTCTATGAATTCATATAAATTTAAACGGGCATATTAAGTGACGTATTCTCTACCTTTTTTTGCTGGCCTCTTATATTGGCCCGAAGTTGCCAGACGACATGTAAATTTTAATGTGGTTGGCCATAGCCGACATCATAATGTTATATTTGCCTGTAAATATTTATTTAGTTTATGTGGCCACAGTAACCAAATGCATTTTTTTGGCAGCGAGGTGCAGGCAAAAAAACTTAAACAATTTACTATGTTAAAAAGCTTTTAATCAACTCGAGATTAGGTAATATTAATTATATTAAAAATTTTATTAGTTCGGTTCAAAAGTTTTGGGTATTACGTACCTATTGTATTAGCACTGGAACATCATTCCGATTTCTATCCAATCCATTTGTTAACTGAAGTGAAAATCATGCATTAAATCATCCAACTTTGTTTTAAAATTTAAATATGAATATTGTGTTTTAAATGATACTATTTAATTATAAATTGTTCAACCATTTTTTGTTTAAATTTTGATATTTCTTTTTGAGTTTTTGCTTTATAGACACAAATAAATTTTAAATTAAATATTTTCACAATCTTTTATTGTGCTTTTGCTTGACAGGCAAGGGTACATTTTATTTTCCATTTGTGTTACGAAGGAGGAAATGTACTGGTATATAAATTTAATATTTTACCATTTATTTCTATTTAAAAAGTGAGCGCTTGGCTGTATAGTTTTTGTCCAATATATCAAAACAATAATAGAACTACCTAATAGTAACATTATACATTATTCACTTTTGAAGTTGAATGGATTTCTCCCAATTGTTTTTCAAAATATTTTTCCTTAAACTTAATTATGTCTATGTACTAAAGAATCCAAAGCTTCATCATTCAATAGTGGTATCATCAATGGCAATCAACACATGACAGAATATGATATATAAAAAATCCTATTGCATGTATAATAAAAATTATAAAGGATATATTCTATGACTAAATGTCTTGAATGGTTTGAAATTATTAAAATAAGATTTTGTTTTTTTTTTAGTTGAATAAAATTTCAAAAACTAATAGGGCAACATACATAAAATATGCTCTTTTTGATGACATTAAAAATATTAAAAAACGGCGGAGATATTATTACCAACGGGACCTGTTGTCAAAATATTATTGGCATTCTTGACCACACAACAATGAAATTGAAATTATGAAATTTTCAGGAAACATTGTTGAAACATAGTCCAAATGTGGGAAACATAGCTATAATATAAATTGACAAAACATTTTCTCAGAGGTGATAAAGTTTGTCTCTTACAAAAAATAAAATTTATTGCGACAAATTATATTATTGTCACTTGCGGAAGACTATTTTTTTAATACGCCAATTTCTTTTTGGTTGTATATATGAGTCCATAGAAACAACTCTATATCAACTTGAAAGTTAGATTTTTAAGACAGCCAGTGTATAGGTGGTCTATCGATTTCTGCGATGTACCGATTCACTGATCTACCCAATAGGCGGTCTACAGGTCCACTAGTCATAATTGAGTAATAGTTAACTTAACTCTAATCTATTTTTTTGTCGGTTAGAACTTAACCTGACAGGTTACAACTTAACCTGACAGGTTATAACTTAACCTAACAGGCAGCCATTGATGTCTCTCAGTTAGTCCTGGTATACTGGTTACGTTTGCGCACTTCGTAGCACTGTCTCTATTTTTGTCACTAACTCACATTTACACGAGCTCAAAAGGCTTCCTTCTCTTGAGTCCTCTGAGCAATCTGGTGTTGTAGAGGAGCTGGCTGGCGTTAACGTTTACGTGATGATGAAGCCTTTCCTCGTGACCATGCATTTTTTTTCGTGCATTTTTTTTGCTATTTCTTTGTACTTACACAAACTCCATTTTGAGGTCCTTATGGCAATCTTCATTCCTAATGTACCAACGCACATTGACAATGCATCTTGATACTTTATTTTGGAAGGTCTGAACAACTTTAATGTCATTTTTTTGGCACCATATGTCCACACGGGTTTTAGAATTTGCCGGTACAAGAGAAGGTATTATGTACTAACAGCGTCGAGTTTCGTCTCAGCAGCCAGTACATCTCTCTGTATCGGATTCCTAGTTCCTCTCTGTTCTTTTCGACATGGCTTTCCAGCGGAGCCTGGTGTCTAATGTCATGCCGAGATAATTGGGTGTGTTTGCCTCGGTACTATTTAGTTGTTTATAGTAACCGAGATGTGTTGTATTTGCTTGTTGCTGAAGTCAACAGGTACTGACTTGAGCTCGTTCAGTTTGATCCTTATTTTATTTCTCCAAACCTGAAAATGACTAAGAGGTGTTTGGAGTTTTCTTGTTGTTTCTTCATTGCTCTTCCCAACAGCTAGGATAGCCGCACCGTCTGCAAAGGTTGACACAGTGTTATTCTCCAATACTGGCAGGTCGCCAGATGTAGAGTAGTAGGAGATCGGTCCTAAAACACTACCTTGCGGTACTCCTGATTTTATTTCCATAAGGACAGAGCATGCATCACATAATTTACACATATACAAGGTATATTTGAAAATAGTCGGTTGCTTTGAACATAAAAATCATATTGATAATTAGGCATAGCGACCCCAACGAAATCGATTCGCTAACATCTGAGAACTGAGCAATTGCGGTTAATTTCGAAACTAATAGAACTTCCCATTTCCCTCGACTTCACGAAGTAATTAGAAAAGCAATCGCGTAAATCACATAAAGGAGACACGTGTAAATATATTATACGCGGCATAGGCAACGTTATTAACGGTGATCATAACTCGTCGAAAGGTACAATAAAATGCCCATCAATTTCCTAATAGCTGTGAGGCCGGCAGTCAGTCGTCCACGGCACAGCACCACTACTCCGCGAGTTATTGCTTATTGAATGGTCCGGATCCGTTTGTAAATCGCACACAGATACGTGTTGCTGTAAATAATTAACGCCATACCGCGGCGACGACAGATTTACTATTAATATAATTCTTTAGCACGTAATATAATGCGGCCACGGAATGCCTATGAAAGCGGTTACCGGCTAATCGTAAATATGGCCACCAATCGATGCCATATTTTATGCTTCAAGCCGCACTGTTGTCTACCGCCGGAACGTCCGGCATCGAGCAAGCAATTTCTCACAACTACCACTATTAAAACTAATACCAATAACCACGCACGCAGTCGATTAAATTAAGAATCCAAAACACCAACTACAAACGGAAGAAATCCTATCCAAATGGCTCAATACTTTTTTCGATGCTCCGGCAGCTTCAGGTCTCTGTATAACCTGGTTTGGTGATTTAGCACATCTGGATCATATACCACCGGGTGACCCACGCCATAGGTACTCCAGTTTATTTGTTTTTATGACGGTGGACAAATGGAATTTTGAGAAGTGGTAATAGACTGAAATGGCCATTTTTAGAAATCTTGAGGTTAGTATGAATTTTTTTTTCGGAAAGTGCATCATCATTGAAATTTTATAGGCAGCTTATATTATTTTGTGATATTTTCACTCAATCGACAATTTCTATCACCAACGCAACGCAAAAATAACTTTTAGTTTATTAATCTAGGTGACTATAAATTCGTGAAAAGTTGAAAATTGTCAAATAAACACTGTCTAAGACGATTTTGGCCGATATTGTGTTACTGGCATTGGTTTTTGGCCAATGAGTCAATTTTTTCCTTTATGAGGGCACCCTGAATATTCGATAGATAACATTTCTCCGATTACAATGACACCAAATACTTGATATTTTGCTGAAAATCGTAGCGAGTAAATGTCGTTTAAAGCATGGAAATAGAAAAAATATTGCGGTGACTATGGATATACATATTGAAATTACCAAGCAATTATTTTTTGCAAAATAATATTTTCTGTTTAATAATATTTCGTTATCTAACGAAAACGTGCCATTAATAACATTATAAAAAAAATGAGCCTTCTTCCAGCAAAAAAACACTAAAAGAAACTTTCTGTTTGCGCATACAGTTTCTGGTGTGACCACATTAATAACCATAATTTGCGTGTTGACGTTTCACATCGCTTTTTCTATCGCAGGGATCTGCCGTAGGTCCACTTTTACTGCTTCACAGCATAGTAAAAACCTAAAATGGATATTTTGTCATCTTATACTAACCGCCCACTTAAAATTCCAGTGCGATATAAATCGTACATCTCAGCTGTGCATACGCACACAAATCATTCATTTATTTATCACACTCCAGCTACCATATCAAAGTTACAGCATAGCGGTTATGACACAGATCGCCTTATACAAGTCGCCCAAGTTACATTTCCGATTAGTTGTGTCCCTGTTATTTTTTGCCATGGCTTTGTGTTGGTCACATTTGCCATGTGCCAAATATAGCGTTCTGTATAATATACTGTTAGTGGCACAGTTAAGGCATAGATCGTATCGCATGACTGTAAACAAAAACCTTGCCAAATATGAATTAGAACAATTAATTTATTGCTTGTCTATATTAAGTAAACGCAATTGAACGATTTTAAAGCGGTGTTTCACCTGCCAAATTGTCCATTCTTAATTGCTTATGGAAAAAATGGGGAACGCATTTCAGTCGCGCGGAGCGCGACTGTCCCCCCGCATGGACCATTCTACGTTGCGTGAGTTTTCGAAATCGACGAAAAACGACCTCTCGGGCGTTTTTGCTTCAAAATTTTCCGAAACGCGAGCGATTTTGGTGAAAGGACCTCAACATTTCAGTAGCTGTTTATTCCGCGTCGTCATGGCTGCGAGCTAGAAACGTCAAAAACGCAACCACCATAACCTCATCATAACATAACCTATTCATATTGCAGTGGGTATCTACAGAGTTAAGCAATTTGATACAAGCATAATTGGAATGATATGGTAAAATTTGACAAATAGCGAATGTCACCGCGCAGTTAATCTGCTACGAAAACACAGTAAGTAAATTAATAGAGATGATTAGCTTTTTGTTTAAATTTGGCCGCCTACTTTACCTCTAATTGATTACAGTTTGAGACATAGCTTAGATGGCACCCATGTACACCAGTCGGGTCTGCGGACAGCGCCAATGTGAAGAACAACCACCTATTACCTAACGTCCTAACCTAATATTTTGATGGTGAAATTTCACAAACAACCGAACGCATAGCATAAGGTGAGTTTATTACAGATTATTTGTAGAACACATTTACTTATTCATTAATAATTTCAGGATGTAAACAAACTGTCGTACAGTAATAAATTGTACGTATTTAGCCCCACATACAAAACATCTTCCAGGTCAAAGTATATCGAAAGACACAGATGGCATATAACTCAGTTCTACCATACCATAGCCCCTACAAACTACAAGAACGCAGAAATTAAAATAGTGTGCGAATTGACAGAGCGCAAGAAAGAAGCCTAGAACGTGAACATCAGCTCATTATGCCAGAAATGAGGATGACTCCAAAGAAAATAAACAAGAACTTTTCCTCTAATCAAACATTTAGTACAAGAATTTGAAGGAATTAAACTATTATATATTATTTTGAGGTTAGATTAATTTTTGTATATTTAGTTGAATTTATTTTAATTTGATTTTTGCGGATAACATCTGCGATGTGAAAAATAGCCTGGAGGAACAAGGAATCTAATTTTGGTTTAAAGAAAGTTATATCAACATTTGTGATTCGGCTAATCGTAAGTCTCGGTCACCCGTAATGTGATTTTCAATTTCATATACATACGCACCAATCATATTACAAAGAATACAATTTCCAATCAAGGTCTGTATTGCTATAACTATAAATGTGGACAAACTTTGGATTTAGTTGGAATGTATTTACTTCAACCCCTTTTTGCACACGGCCAGCTAAATGTGGCATTTTCTACGACTAAAAGGTGGGATTCTACGTAGGTACGTGTAAATTGACAAAACGTTTTCTCAGGGGCGATTATGGAAAAAGAGTCTATTCAAATTAACAGGTACATGTTACGAAGAAATATTTAAATTTGTAAATACTCCATTTTTTTGCTTATTTTATTGATTTCTGTAATATATACATATGTATACACATGTATAGAATGATGTGCAATCGTTCTACAAATATATGTTAATATGCACAGTCTATGTAAAGGAACTAATTTAATTTTTAGCCTCAATCATATGTTTTACATACTTATTTATCATTGCTTATTTGTTATTTAAAAATACTAATCTTAAAAATACTAATGTTATTAATCTACAATACCAATCTGTATAAGTAGTTCCCAACCAAGCAGTAAAGTGTATAAAAAAAAACTTTTTGGAAAATCAAAGTTTTAAGTTGATTTAAGTTGTCTATGAACCCACATATAACATCAACAAGATTGACACAATTAAGAAAAAAATAGGTCTCCCACAAGAAGCCTAAAGTTTATATTTTGTTTCAATTGTTTTTTTTTTGTAGTAAGGGTAAAGTATTTTTCAAGTTGAAAATTTTTATATATAGATTGTGAAATAATAGTATAAAAATATTACTCTACTGCAAGATTTAGGTCTCCTGCACTTGGCATCAAATTGAGTAATTTTAACAATTAAAGCTTTTTTTTTGTATTCCATGTAAATTAACTGGGAACAAAATCTAACAATTATATTTCTTTTTTCAAGTAACAAACATCTTTAATACAAAAAAAAAAATTAATCAAAAATATTTTTTTTCAATAAAGCTTATAAGTGTAGATTGTAGTTGCTGAACAACATGCCAGTATATAAAAAATAACTTAATGTTAAATTTGACAAATATACAATTTTTATTTATTTTTAGATTTTTATTAAGATCATGTTTGTCACTTGAAAAAAAAAACAATACCAACATGTTACGAAGAAATATTTAAATTTGTAAATATTCCATATATTACTCATTTTATTGTTTTCTGTAATATATACATATTTATACAATGATGTAATTGTTGTACAAATATATATTATATGAACATTCTCTGTAAAGTAACTAATTTAATTTTTAGCCTCAATCATATGTTTTACATACTTATTGCATTATCACTTTACTGGTGATTTTTGCTTTTGTTTGTACAATAATGAAGTTACAATAAAGTATGTCTATAATTTAATAGAGGTTTGTTTATTTATTAGTTTTACCAGCTATCATACCAATGTAACTAAATAGTAACAGAAAAAGGTATTTAAAAATACTTATTATACATGTATTACAGATTCTCCAATATATCTACAATGTTATTAATCTGCAATACCAATCTGTATAAGTAGTGACCAACCAAGCTGCAGGGTGTATAAAAACAACTTTTTGAAAATCAGTTTTAAGTTGATTTAAGTTGTCTCTATGAACCCACATATAACATCAACAAGATTGACGCAATTAAGAAAAAAAGTAGGTCTCCCACCAGAGGCCTAATGTTTTTAATTTTTTTGAATTGTTTTTTTTTGTAGTTAGCTTGAAGTATTTATCAAGTTGAAAATTTTTAACTATAGGTTGTGAAATAATAGTATACAAATATTACTTTACTACAAGATTTAGGTTTTAAAATTGAGTAATTTTAACAATTAAAGCTTTTTTTGTATTCCATGTAAATTAACTGGGAACAAAATCTAACAATTGCTTTTTTTTCAAGTGGCAAACATCTTTATTTAAATCTAAAATGAAAAAACAAATCAAAAATATTTTTTTTTTGCAATAAAGCTCTCTATATAAGAGTAGATTGTAGTTGCTGGGCCAAAAACATGCCATTATATGAAAAATAACTTAGTGTTAAATTTGACAAATTGACAATTTACATTATATGTTGATAAAAAGTTATCTCTACGGACCCACGTATACCACCACCAAATTTTGCCCAATTGAAAGCTATCTGGGTCTTCCGCAAGGAGTCTAAAACTTTTTTACATTTTTATTAAAATCATTTTTGCCACTTGAAAAAACAATTGTTAGATTTGTCGTTGTAATTTGTATTGATAATAAAAGTCAGCTAAATTTGTTAAAATTACTACATTTTATGCCATTTTATGCAATTTTAGTACGTTGCATTAGAATACTATATTTTTTATACTTTTGTTTCACACCATACACCTAAAAGAAAATCAAATTTATTGCGACAAATTATATTTTTTTTTACTTGCGGGAGAGATTATTTTTTTAATTGAGCCATTTTTGTTGTTGTATATATGAGTCCATAGAAACAACTTTATATCAACTTAAAAGTTTTAAGACAGTCTATCGATTCCTGCGATGTACCTATTCACTAATCTACACAATAGGCGGTCTACAGGTCCACTAGTGATAATTAGTATACTGCGAGGCAGAGCTAATACGTAGATACACTACATGTAAAACTCGGTATTTGCAGGAAAATTATTTAGAGAAAATCACAAGGAGCAAGCTTTTGCTAATTAAGAATAAGAATTTTTTTTGGGATTCCCATCCGTTTGCAACAGAATTGATAAATGGTAACCTGTATAAACAAATTATTTTTTGACCGGTTTTGTGTGCTTTCCGTCCCACAAGAATTTTACATTAACACCCTGTACATTAAATTGGTACGTAGGCTTTAACGACCCGAATCATTTAAAAAATAAATTGTTTCTGGGTTAGGTTGTGCGACAAAATTGCTGACGTTCCGCGACCCATGTTGCTCGCTTCTTCTAGCTGAATACTGAAAACCACTAATCCGATTTAGGATTCCAGATCCTACTGATTTCTGTACAGTCGCGACGTGTCGCCACGATTGATGTACTTGGGATGTTTGTATATTTCCCTGGCTTCTCTAATAAGCCTTCGATGATAACCAACGTGTTCGTGTATTACAGCTCATGAACTTCTTCTACCTCTGTATAAAAAAATCATATCCACCTTTAAAAATAATGAAATATAGGGATGTCTTAATCAAAAGTGTGTCACATTGTGTTTCTGGTAATAAAGTCGTCATCTTTTACCACTCACTATTTTCAAATCAACTAATTTTTGTGAAGGATCAGATTTAAGAAAATGGTAACAAATGAAGGAGTCGATTTTTTTAAATGCTCCACACAATCTAGGCAATGAGAAGCAATACAGAAAAAAAAACATATTGTACCTTTTCTCAGGCCACATCACAAATACAAAGTGTTACTCCTAGGTGCGTGAAGTTGGCCCCCCATCATTGGAATTTTGAACTTTTTATTACACCATCGTTTGACCATTAGTTTGACCATGTTTGACCATCTTTTTATTTCGTTTGATCACCCACCGTTTACGAGTTATTTACGTTTTCAACATGGGGGGCCAACTTCACGCTAGCCCCCCATTATTGGAATTTTTAAGACTTCATTACGCCATCGTTTGACCATTTGTTTGACCATGTTTGACCATATTTTTTTTCGTTTGACCACCCTCCGTTTTGGAGATATATGCATTTTTAAAATAGGGACTACCGTGAAGCTGCCCCCCCATCGTTGGAATTTTGAAGTTTTTATTACACCATCGTTTGACCGTTTGTTTGACCATGTTCGACCATATTTTTATTTCGTTTGACCACCCTCCGTTTTTGAGATATCGACACTCCAAGTCTCCGCCCATGCTTCGTTTTAATATGTCATTCGTGCTTGTAACAGTTGATTTTCCGCAATTTTTACGTTTGACCATTTTCAGTAAAATAATAGCCATGATTGGCCATATTTTGGAATTTTTTAAATCGCTACCAATTTTGAATTACAGCCGACAAAGTAATTTTTCCGATGACTTTATTAAAAATTGTTCGCAATTGCGATTTATAATAGTAAATAGCTGAATATTCACAATTTTAACGTTTGGCCATTTTTTGTAATTGAATGACCTCGACTGACCATATTTTGGAATTTTAAAACCCCCTACTAATTTTGAATTACGACCGCCAAACTGATTTTGACGGTTACCATTGAAACACGGCGCTCTTATGCATAATATGTAGCAATTTAAAAAATTCAAAAACATGGTCAATCATGTCATTGATTGCGGAAAATGGCCAAAAGTCATTGCAAATATTTAACTTTTTCCTATGATAAATCGTAATTACGCGTTTCAAAGGTAACGGTGAAAATCACTTTGGCGGTCGTAATTAAAAATTGGGAAGGATTTTGAAAATTCCAAATTGTGGCCAATCAAGGTCATTTAATTGCGGAAAATGGTCATATGTCCAAACTACGAATATAGACCGTTTTAGTATGATAATCGCAATTGCGTACACATTTTAACAGAAATTAAAGATCAAAATCACTTTGGCGGTCGTAATTCAAAATTGGTACTGATTTGAAAAATTCAAAATATTGTCAATTATGGTCATCCGATTGCGGCAAATGGCCAAGAACCAAAATTACGAATATTCAACCTCTTACTATGATAAATCGCAGTTACGTGTTTCAATGGTAACCGTCAAAATCACTTTGGCGGTCGTAATTCAAAATTAGTAGGAGTTTTGAAAATTCCAACATATGGTCAGTCAAGATCATTCAATTACAGAAAAAGGTCAAACGTTTAAATTGCGAATATTCAACTATTTTACTATTATAAATCGCAATTGCGAACATATTTTAATTCAAGTCATCGGAAAAATTACTTTGTCGGCTGTAATTCAAAATTGGTAGCGATTTCAAAAACTTCCAAAATATGGCCAATCATGGCTATTAGATTACGGAAAATGGTCAAACGTAAAGATTGCGAAAAATCAAGTATTACAAGCACGGATGAGATATTAAAACCACGCATGGGCGGAGACTTGGAGTGTCAATATCTCAAAAACGGAGGGTGGTCAAACAAAATAAAAATATGGTCAAACATGGTCAAACAAATGGTCAAACGATGGTGTGATAAAAAATTCAAAATTCCAACGATGGGGGGCCAGCTTCATGGTAGTCCCTATTTTAAAAATGGCTATATCTCCAAAACGCAGGCTGGTCAAACGAAATAAAAATATGGTCAAACATGGTCAAACAAATGGTCAAACGATGGTGTAATAAAAACTTCAAAATTCCAACGATGGGGGGCTAGCTTCACGACAGTTCCTATTTTAAAAATGCCTATATCTTAAAAACGGAGGGTGGTCAAACGAACAAAAAATATGGTGAAACATGGTCAAACAAATGGTCAAACGATGGCGTAATAAAGTCTTAAAAATTTCAATAATGGGGGGCTACCGTGAAGTTCGCCCCCCATGTTGAAAATGTAAATAACTCTTAAACGGTGGGTGGTAAAAAAAATAAAAAGATGGTCAAACAAATGGTCAAACAAAGGTGTAATAAAAAGTTGAAAATTCCAATGATGGGGGGGAAACTTCACGCACCTGTTACTCCTGACTACAAGTATGAAGCAAATGATTTTAAATGCTATTTTCTGTGACAAATATTGACTTTTCTTACCCATTATTTTTATAAAAGATGCAAGACAGGTATATCCGAACAGCGGATATACCTCTTTTGTTTTGAATGTTGTCATCTACTGAGTTTTGCAGCTATTGCGTACTCAAATGAAACTGGCAAGAATGGGTTTTGCGAATACATGCTTTGATTGTAGTAAAAATATAATTCACTAGCTGATATTGAATTAATCAAAGTATCTGCAATAATATGTAACAAATCAACTTATTTTTTATGATATCATCTCCCCTTCCGCAAACAAATTTCAATCAGGTTCAAACTGCTTCCATTTAGTAACAATCAGCACAAATTTCCAAATACTCCGTGACTTTCCACATATATGTCCGCTCCCCGGTATCTTTACTCGGACTTTTGTGCCTCAAAACCATCCAGAAACAACCCATATAGGCGGCGGCGCTCGGTATTTCGTGCATTCGCTGTCTCCTAGATAAGCGCGACTCGTGTCTATGGTCGCGGTATCCCTTCGACATAGATGCACGGCTTCGATATATTAACTGGGTTACTGGCCATTGTTCTCTCATACTTTTTTCACTATCTTCGACGCTGCAGCGCCCGGACTCGGTGCAGAGATCGTCCGCGGTCCGCTCTACTCACCGGTATTGCACAAGAATCGCAAAAGAACAGGACAATAACAAAGCGGGATGACCATGCTCGAGCAAATCGGGCCACTCGCTCGCTCTTGCGAAATACGTCTACTAGTTATCGGGGTATTTCAAATGCTAACGCCAAACAATAATAGTAATAATAGGGGGAACGTATTCCGCGCATTCGTTCTTGTGTAATGTGTCCATGAAGCGACAGATTACCGATAAAAATCCGTTGGTATTTGTTAGACAAAAAACAAAAGTAATCGGTAATATTCCGTGTTGCAGCATGTACCACAGTCATGTACTATCGTGAGCATGACGTGGACGTGGACACTCAAATTTCCACATTAAAGTCATCTTGAATTTTGACGTAGGAAATAAAAATGCCGCAATTTAATGAATTTCAGTGGGCAGAATAACCAGAAACCAGAATAAGTTTGTAGGTTGACAAATCCTGCAAAGTTTGGACTTTATAGGTTAACTTTATAGGTCAATGTAAATGTTACACAACTAAAATAGTTGAGAATATAACTGCCTAATTTCACTTTGCTGTCCCCGTTTTCTTTTTGTTCACGATAGTACATTATTACTTATTACACTTGGAGAACATAAAAAAGGGCCATACAAATAGATTGAACTTTTTTGATTGAGTTATCGACTGTAATCTATACCAAACGAATAATACGATGAGATGCTATTGTGCTATAAGGAAAAGTTTGCCCTGAAATTTCCTGATTCGAACGCTCCACCTAAATGTATTATAATAACATTTTTGGCAGTCCGGTTTTTACCCAGTTTCCCTGTGTCCTGTCCAAGCCCAAAAAATAGTTTTAAGAACTAAAAAAATAGTCAGTAATAAAAACATACTCATTACAGCTTCGTTTGTCAATATTTTTGTACGGTTGGTTATGGTTGGTTACTTGTAGTTGTTCCGACACGACGTTGTACTAACCAGCCAAAACGGTTTCAATTTTCAACACGAGTCAACCTGTATAATATTATAAGTTAGCTGGTTGATATCTGCTCAAAATATGATTATTAAAAAAAGGACATTTCGTAGCCCCTAAAATGGAGGACTGTCCTTCCCAAAATATGATAAACTCCAACCTTAAAAAATCGACATTAGTCTGAGATAAGTTCTAAAACTATGACGGGCAACGATTGTCAAACGCCGTTATGCAACAACTTTAGCTATGAATGATTCGTTATTATTTACCCCACATTCTCGGAGAGTCCGATAAAAGGCTCTGAACAGTAGTACTTGGATACCTCACCCTTACCATTTTATATTGGTTTCATTGAAAACATGAAACAAGACCATTACTGCATAATGTTGGGCAAATATACGTTTTTATTATTATTATTATTATTTATTGAAATTCTCTGATACATCTCATTAAATACATTAAACCTAGATAATATAATGTAGATACAACATATAAATACAAAAATTACACTAATAAATTTTGAAAAGTAATGAAGATGATCAGGGCAAATTGGTAGTACCGAGCTTCGCTGAAGCCTAGGGTGCTCCCTTTGCGGGTATCACTGCAGCTCAACCCAATTATGCTTTGCAACATTAGGTTGCGAAGCAAAGGAAAACTGCAGAAACCCCGTACAGCGTTGCGTACAGGTCAGTAAAAACACATGCAGACATTTATTAATAGACAATATACAAAGGAAGGTAAAGATGAAATATTAATATACCAGTACGATAGCAGTAAATTTAGGATACTTTATGATAAAACTCTCCTCAAAATATTCGCGCTTCCCAAAACCGCAATTTCTTGACTTTCCCAGGGCGAAATTTTGCACGGCAACTCCTTGACATGTTTACTATAATTTAGAGTAACTGCTCCCAATGAACCTACAATCGCCGGAATAATGTTTACTTTCATTCCCCACGTCCAACTTCTATTGAGAGATCCTTATATTTAAGTTGTTTTTCAAGCTCCTTCCTTACAACATTCGCATCAGCAGGTACCGAGATTTCTATGAACGTGCATACCTTCCTCTGGAAATCCTTTACCACGATATCTGGCTTATTAGCATCAAGCATTCTATCAGTGACAATAGGCATGTTCCATAATATGGTAATATGATCATTACTCACAACAGTAGATGGAACGTGGTCATACCACCGAGACACATCCATTGTTAAACCTAATAGTCGGGAACACAAATTGTAATGTATATGTAATGTATATGTAATGTTCCCACCCTATCATGCCTAGCAATGTAATGCGACTCAGCTAAGACTGGACAAGCCGCTAACAAATGATAGACATGTTCCGGAGCCTGATGACACAGTCTACAACTCCCATCATGAGCAACTTTCATAATCTTCTGTTCATGATATCTGGTACGTATTGCCTGATCTTGCGCCGCTTTGATTAGAGGATTTTGTTGCAGCCTTAATGTTTCCATGACAAAGCCAAGATAACGATCCAGACTTTGAAATACCATCACCCTCCACAATTCTTAAAAATTGGCCATGCATTGGCTTACTAACATAATCCTCTCTCATTTTCTGATTCATTTTTAACTTTATCTGTCGGTTTAAACGCTCCACTGAAATTTTATTTTCATAATTACCGAGTTCTTCCACCTGAAATTTTTCTAAAATTAGTTTATGTTTACTAATTATTGACTTACCAGAAGTATCCCTAATTAATTGTTTAATGACTTTATCCTCCTTGTTGGCCTTTATAAAATTTCCTAAATTTAACATTTCCAAATCATAAATATTTTCCAATTGCTGCAAGCCACGACCTCCATCTAAACGGTGCAGGTATAGCCTGCAGACCTAGGATGAAACATAAAGTTTAGTGTTAACTGTTTTCTAGTTTTAATGTCCAAATCGCGTATTTCCTTCGTAGTCCAGTTTAAAACTCCAACACTATATCGAAATATTGGAAAAGCATATGCGTTTATCGCTTGCATTTTATATTTTCCATTTAAACCAGATTTTAAAATTTTTCTGACTCGCTTAATGTATTCGCCTATAACCTTCGCCTTCATCCCTTCATCATCTATACCAAAGGCTTCATCCATTCCCAGATACTTATATCTAGTATTATCTGTTAATTCATTAATACTAGTATGATCATTCAGGCATATGTCAGCGGTTCTCTCAATGTTGCCTTTGACAATACTAATTTTGGCACACTTCTCTAGACCAAATTGCATCCCAATATAGTCAGAGAATTGTTTAACTATACTGAGGCTCCTCTTCAACTACTCATCATTTTTGGCATAAAGTTTCAAATCATCCATATATAATGAATGACCAATTAACTTTTCGCCAGGTAATAACTGAACACCAACTTTGTCCTCATTCAATTCACTGGACAATGCAAACAGGCCTATGCAAAAGAGCAAGGGTGATAAACTATCACCTTGAAATATGCCACAATTAATATTAATCGGCTCTGAGAAAACACACTACTCTCGTCCCCGCAAGCATAGTTTAGTAGACATACATGAGTTTACCAGAAAAATATTTTTTTGGTTTACCCCATATATCTCCAAGGCTTTTACAATCCATTCATGCGGGATACTATCATACGCCTTCTTATAGTCAATCCAAGCCATGGATAGGTTTCCTCGAGTCTTCTTGATCTTTTCAACAATCTTCTTGTTAATTATTAACAGTTCTTTTGAATCATAACTGTCCTTTAAAATGCCTTTCTGCTTTCTGCTCAGAGGGCAAAACATTATTTTCTTTAAGATGTTCATAAATCTTGGTACCTAAAATTATAGTTAATAATTTATAACAACAATTTAAACAAGTAATAGGCCTATATTGGGATACTTCAATTGTATTCTCCGTTTTGGGAATCAAAACAGTTACACCTTCCGTCAGCCACGACGGTATCAGTTCCGGATTATTAACCATATTGTTAAAACATTTTACTAAATGTTCATGCAATATGGTTATCCTTTTAAGCCAAAAATTAGGAATTTTATCTGGTCCAGGAGCTTTGCAAAGTCCCAAACTTTTGCAAGCATTTTGGAAGTCATCTTTGGAGAGAAGTACATCTTCCATAGCTGGATAATGCATATTCCGCCTCTCCTCGCGTTTAATCCATTCCGCATCAGAATTGTACTTGCCAGATTGCCCCCAAATGCCTGTCCAAAAATTGGTAACATCCTGCATGTTTGGAAAATTCTGGATACAGATGTTCTCTTTGCCAAGACCCCTATAAAATTTTTTAGGATTTTCTTCAACATTTTTGTTATCATTGTAAGTCCGAATTCTTTTTTCAATACTTCTGATACGTTGGGCCTTAGCTTGAATTTTCTGTTACTATATCCTTCTCTTCGCCTAAAACACTGTATTTTAGTATTATGTTTTGCCGTAACCATTGTAACCTCTCTGTTAAATGAATAGATCTTCTAATTTCAGAAATCCTGGAAACGTCCTTTCTCCAATTAGCAATATTATTTTGGAGTCTACGCTTCCAACGGTTTTCCCGAATTCTATTATTGTGTATTGATGTAAATTTTGGATTCACCATCTTAGTAATAACATATGCGGATGCGTACAACAAATTATTTATTTCAATAATGGACAATTCTGGCCTATTCCTCAGAAATACTTTCAGATCAGAATTAGCTTGCGGAATCAACTCCCTAACCCTGTTAGTCTCCCGTATAAAAGGCAATCCAACCCTGCTATGAAAATTTCCTGAAGTAAGCAATTCTTGTTGTATCAATATTAAAAACTGACTTTGTTGTAGTACATTATCATCATTATTACCCAGATTTGGCATTCCATTTACCTCAATATCTACAATAATAGACACCTCATCATTGCGACTATTCTGTTCTAATTCTACCACTTCATCCAAAATGTTTCCTTGTTCTACTTCAACCACTTCATCATTTTCAAGATTTAGAAAAATCTCTACCTCCCTTCTTATAGAATCTATCTCTATATTGGATAACTTATTACTATATAGAATGCACCGTCTCCGGGATGCCAAAGTATTAACAGTCAACTCCATTCTTTTATCTGGGTTTCTTTCTCGCCATATTCTAAAGCATTCCCGTTGATTAGCACATCCAAACCTGAACAATGAATAAAAGTGACACCAAATCACCTCCTTATATTCATTTATGGACCATTTATTACGCATTCTTCTTGAATTATTTAAATCCATTTGTTAAAAATAAAGTGGGCCCAATAACAGTAAAAATTATGAGTAACCTCTTTACTTACACCTGAAATTCTAAGGATAATAAGGTATCACAATAACACTTACTACCAAGAAACGTAGAAATATTACGTATAACTGACAACTTCCTGGATAATTAGAATTGTCAAAATTGACACTGTCACCAATCTGAAACATAAAATATATTAAAAGATATGGTACTACCTCCCAATATACTCCTTCTATTCCAAAATGATGGCCGTCCACTTGTAAAAGCAATTCTAATCAATTAATGATTTTAAACTGCTTCTTTAATGTGATAATTCTATTTCTTTAGGAGGTCATTACTTTTTTCAAGAGCCACCCCTCAAAATATTATGTGAATAGATCATAATTACTTGATTTGGGTTGTGTACACTGATAGTATTTTACGTTTTGGTGATCAAAACATAATAATTGCAGGTTAATAAAATGATGACATACAGGCGGGATGTAGTTTTTAATTAAATCAAAAATTACAGCCACAACCTGGATTTGAACCAGGAACCTTTGCGTCTCTAGCACAATGCTCTCCCATCTGAGCTACTGAGGCCTACGACATTTATTAGATATAATTGCCATAAACAAGGAAAGGAAGTAGTGGTTACTACCAAATGCAGGTTGTGGTTGTAATTTTTGATTTCTTTAAAAAGTACGCCCCGCCTATATATCAGCATATTATTAACCTATATACTTTGACAACATATGTCGTTAAACATTTTTATTTATAATAATTTGCTTAAAGATTTTTTCATTGTTTTACCATATTTATTTCAATTAACTAAATATTTGGAATCTGTCCATGTTGAGAACGGTTGAATCAATGTTTGCAAAGGTTTATTCACGCTTTTGAATAAATATTGTTTGAGACAAGAAATAGTTTCTTTCATTATTACAAGTTTCAAATCTTTAAACTGCATCCAAAAGTACAAAACTACATTGATAGAAATAACTGCCTTTCTCTCTTAAATGTCACTTTAATAGTAAAATCAAGTGAGTGTACTTTTAGTAGAAACAGTTATCATGGAAGGCTAGAGTAAATACTTTAAAACGTTAAAAATGCGTGATTTTTGTATTGAAATGTTTGGTGAATTGATATGTAGATACGGCGCTTTATATTTGGAGGACAGTAAACTGTAAACTTTAACACCTTTCTTTAATAAAAATTCTTCAAATATACGTTCGTTGTACCAAGCAGATACTGTAAACATATAAATACATGGTCTTTTTTATAAACACATCGAGAAATAGGTATATTGTTATCTATATTCAAACAACTTATGTATAAATTAAACAAAATTACACCTCTGTGTAAGATTGACCACAGGGCACACCTAAACGCCAAAATTGTGTAGTCACGAAAAAAAAATCATTATTTACTTATAGTTAATTAGACAAATTTGAATGTTCAAGAAGATAGTAAACAAACGTTCTAGTTCGAAAAAATCTGTAATCTCACAAAAGTGTGAGATTACAGATTTTTTAAACAAACAAAAGTATGAAAAATTCCTCTTAAAACAAATTGCTCTTAAGACAATTTATAAAAAGATAAAAATAAATAAATTTTTACGTTTTTTTTTGTTCATTCTTTATTACCAGTGCTTTTACTGAATATGTCAACAAGAGTCGCAGAGGTATGATGATACGGGGTCATTATACATGATTGTATTCAAAGTATGCCATGATATCAATTGTGAATATTTCTGCTTACTGCTTTATATGACTGGAATACCACTGTTCTACACGCAAAACTTAAATGGTTGCATAACCTATTTCAAGTTTGACAGTTGTTTGGGTATAGCGGCAAAAATTTATTAACATGGGCATGGCGTCGACTACAATCATGTATAATGACCATGTATAATGATACATTACACAAAAAAAGAATATTATGCACTGCTTGCCACTAAAAATGCAAATTATGCACAAATTGGTTTTTGATCAATGTTTGCTAATTTGACTTTATGGAGTTTAAATTTATACCAAATTGCACTGATGTGAATTTTAACTATTTTTACCAGTGCAAACAATCTAATGTACCTGCGAGTTTTATTATACTTGCGGCTGCCTTTTCAACCAAGTCATGTTCACGTGGAAATAGCAGAAATGTAGTGTTTTATAGTCAGCTAAGTGTCTTGTTGCTAATCTAAGAATAATATTAATTTTAAAATTATTCTGGTATGTGTATTGCCTAAAATGATCTATTTATATTTTTCTTTCTAGGAAAATCAATAATTTGCTATAACATAACTCTATCGATAGCGCCCCCGAAAATGTTTTATTCAAATATAGTAATAGAAATACTGTTACTGCTTTTCATCATAAGATTTGAAAAAGTATGTTTGAATCAAATAATAACAACCCTATAATATGCATAGCACATCACTTGTTTAGTAATTTTCTAACTAAAAAAATGTTCTCAAAAGCGGGATATTTTTCAAAATACGCGGACCGCTCGACAAAATGTGAAAAGTCGGGATTGTCCCACCAACGGACGTCTGGTCACCTTATTCATACATGTAAATAAGATAATAAAAATAAAATGATTGAATGTATATTAACTACATGTTTAGATCCTAATCTGTTTTAATTTGCTTACAAGACAACGGTACAAGCAGAGTGCTTAGAATCCGCGCTACCGTCATAATATCGAACATAAAAGAGACAAAATTTAGACTACTGCATATCTGTAAATTCAACAACGGTTTTTATTCATAACAGATTTCAGTCGTGGTTTAGTGTGAAATGATATAATTTTTATACGTGATCCTCGTCCTATTGATCTACATTGCCCGGAGTCACGAAGTGAATCCAAGTTAAGAAGTTAGAATCTGGGACGGTTGACCTACAAAAGATGTCAACTACGAAACAAGTTCGCAGATAATTTTCAGCGCCTATTGAAGACACCAACTAAAGGTGTGCCAGAAGTTTCGATTATATTACAACATTTTGAATGCGGGTAATTTTAAAGTGAAAATGGCGATCTCAAAATAAACCAAATTTCACTGAATCGACCTGAATGCGGTGCGAAAATACGTGCCTAGAATCGCAATGAGCCATTCGCGAATAAAAATCTTTCTGGTTAAGTATATATTAATACTGAACGAGGCAAGGACACGAATGCCGATCGTCTGCCGTTGCAAAATTTATTTTATGATTGCACTCATGAGCAATTGTAATGTGAACAGGAAACAGCCGAAGAAAGAAAAAAGCTGTACATTTCCATTTCGTCCCTCAAGGTTATAATTTAAAATTCTCTCCTTTTCCTGCTGAATAATTAGACAATTCTGCATTAATTTATGCCCGTAGTTATAATTGTACAGCTCAGGTTCATTGTTTTCGAGATTTTCTAGGAAACTCTGTAGGGTTTAACGACACCGATGTTGCGGTAAAACTTTGCAGAAATTCTCATAGCGTCGACGGTGCTAATTATGATTTTTTATGGTAATGAGGTTGTCATAAACAGTTGGAAATGGTGTTGGTATATATTAAAATATTTTTGCATGAGAAATTACCTGTGTTTGTAGCAGACTAGAAAATACTTATACGTGGTGATTCATAAGACGAGGCGAATAATAAAACAGCAGTTCAGCATCTAATTCTAAATGATAAATCAGAAATAATTCCTTTTTGCGATCGGCCTTTATTGTCGAGGAAACTCCGCTGCTAATAAATGAAAATAAAGTTAGAACGTAGTATGAAAATTATTATCAACAATAATTATTATTTACATGGATTGCAGAATATTTAAAATAAGTTGTTATAACTGCAATAAATTACAATTATTATTGTTCACTCGCATACATCATAATAATTTTGATTGTACTGTCACTTCTTTTTGGAGGTTGCGTAGAGCAAAATCGACTAAATACATAGATAGCGTTTACGACTTACTGCACTTTTTTTGTACTGGCTTGCCCCGGGGTAGCTTTGCGCGTTCGACTTATAATTTTCAGGTGGTACTCAGCGAGTGCGGCGTGTTCGACTTACGACTAAAGGACCAAGTATAGTGACGTGACCGCACCATAATAACGTAGCGTAAAAAGATCAATGTACATCTCCACTCCGCTATTATAGTGCCGCTCCGTAAACCGTAAAGTTCGTTCTCGACCGCAACGAAATTCATCTCCTGCGTGTTACGTCTTACGTTTTCCGGCGTATGCGCGCGTATGGGGCCATCTGTATATGTACCGGCGAGTGAGTAGCAGTTTCCCGTAAGTTGTAGGTTAACTGATAGCATTTTGATAGTTTGTGGCAACGAGAACACAGAACGAGAACAACTTCAAAAATGAATTGTTGTTACAACAAGCCCTTCGTCCATAATTTATTTTATCTACGACTCACATATAATAAGTTCATTGCATACGTATCTATGACTATATAATCCCCATCATGATACGCGCCAATGATTATAATGACACTAGCGTTGTGTAATAATGACAGTTCGTTCAAATAATGACTTCATTATTTGAAGGAACTGTCATCATTATACGAATGATTGTCAGAGGCAGTCTAAACCTATGTGGATGACAGTTATTTGACATTTCGCCTCGCCACCATTCACAAATACATTTAAAAGATTTGATATAAAATGTAATTTATGAGTCGTAGATAAAACGTCGTATTCGACTCGCACACAACTGATATAAATCGCTCGCATGTTTATACGCTCGGCTACGGCTCGCGTATAAACTTCATGCTCGCGATTTATATCCTTAGTTATGTGCTCGTCAAATAATATACTAATATGTACCACGATCTACCACTGCTTAATACAATAAACAATAATACTGACATGTGACGTTATGTGCCGTTGTGTATATACTTCTCCGCTAAATGGCGCTCAATTTCTTTGAGATCATTGCGGCACTATAAATACTAATTTCGTCGTTCGGAACGGCATGCGGTACGGCACGTTACGGGTTGCGTTTTTGCGGCACAATACCTGGTCCCTTAAGTTGCCTTCAGTGCGCACTCAGGGCAAGTTTCTTGCACTGACTTCGGGAGTTGTTGCAGTGCCGGTGCAATATGG
This sequence comes from Aphodius sticticus, assembly GCA_963966075.1. Lineage (NCBI taxonomy): Eukaryota > Metazoa > Arthropoda > Insecta > Coleoptera > Scarabaeidae > Aphodius > Aphodius sticticus. The sequence goes on along the minus strand of OZ014506.1, from coordinate 45,176,135 downwards.
TAGTCTGTCAACAAACGATGACAGGTTGCGACAAAATGAAACGACCTAATAGTTAGGCCCGGTGCCCACCGGATCAGGCCGATAAATATCGGCCCGATTGGAGTCGTACGAAAAATATCGTGGACATGCATGTCTATTGGAACCGACACACTGACACGATGTGTGTCATGCCCGATACATATCGTGTCAATGGACCGGTTCAAATAAAAATATATGTGCACGATATTTATCGTACAACTCAGATCGGGCCGATATTTATCGGCCCGATCCGGTGGCTACCCGACCTAACAGTAACAGCGTGGCAAATCATAAAACACCGGTTGCTATGGTAAACACACACGTACATAAATCTTCGCGCCCAAACCGATCGAATGGCGATTTCTTTATTTGGTTCAGAGAAATTCTAAGGTGACAGACGGACGAACAGAGTCACCCCAGGGTTACTTTTGATGTACCTACGGAATACTAAGTATATTAAAACAAAAATGCAAATAGTAAGTTTTAAAATATGAATTTGTAATACTAATTGGAGTGAATTTCTAACACTGATTGGAGTGATCCGAAGAATAAATAATCTTTATATATAGGGTGTCTAACAAATATTGCGATATATTAAAAGGGGTTGTAGGGGATATCTAAAGAAGCAATTTTTTCAATAACGTCATGTCCGGAAATAGCCGTGTTGGCACTACGCTAAATCAAAAAGAAATATAATGGCATCATTTATTTCTTGCATATTGCAAAAGCAGTGCAGTACATAGTTAGTTGGCACCGTGATCTAGACATATTTGGAACTCTATGGAATAATACTAGGAGCACGTGAGTGCAAGCGGCCATCAATGTGTCGATAGGCGTCTTTGAACCCAGGTTTTTTCTGTACCTCTAGAACAGTCATGTGGATTCAGAACAGGGGATCGATTAGGCCGATGAACAGGACCGACCCGACCAATTTCCCGGTTATGAAAATGTTCGTGAACTAACGCATATACACACTATTTTGTTTTAAATTCAGTCTAGTGCCCAAACGTCTTATTTCAGGACACAAATTAATTGTGTAGGTGTGTGATTGATGTGTAGTGATTGATATGTAGTAATTTTAAATTGATGCAAAGAGATGACTAGCTTTTGCGAAAAAAGCGCGACTTTTTGGGACAATTTGTCTGATTTTCTCAAAAACCATACTCAATTCACAATTTATGTCTTCAAATTTAGATTCTACGAAAGAAGGCACACAAGAATCATTTACAACTTGCTCGACTTCTTAAATTGTTAGATATAATCAGTCTAATCAGTATTTTGTTTCAATTATTGTATTTTTAAACACTGATTTAGACACAATTTACTAAATGAAATCTGCGAAATATTCTGATATCTACACTGAAACGTATATGGATGATTTTTTTTATATAGCTAATAATTGTGGGACGCAAAGTTATGGTGGTTAAAAAATATAAATAATTGTTCGGTTTTCTAATACAAAGTTATTTTTTTAACTTTGACATCCAGTAGCGACCTCTAAATAATTTTGAAAAAGATACTGAACGGTTTCTCAGGTCATATAGCATTTTGGGGTGGTCCTTAATGAAACATTGTTGATAAAATAAGAAGCATACTAATACGCTTGTTTAATACTTCACTTAATAAACAAGTATGTTTCTGAGTAAATATAATCTAAAACTTAAACTTAAATACAATAATTTCTCTATCTAGTTATGTGCAGAACTAAAATCATACAGTAGGTATGTTGTAACTTTAACTATTCAGTCGGTAATATTAAACAACAATAAATTATCATTTTTAATGTATAGTACCTAATCATTGCAGGATATAACACTTTGTAATTTCGTAAAGCTATTGTGACGCAGTTGCAAACTAAATTGGAAATGTCCAGACTATGTAATAAATTAAACAAATTAACACGAAAAAAAATCAAATGTAACGCAAATAAGATAATTTGATAATACCCCGTATATTAAAATAATTAATTCACAATCGATTCTCATTGCCAAAAAAATCTTCATAATTATTTTCGCTAAAAGCTACCAATTATCAAAGAGCCGTTAATTTCTATCCTATCTCTTCTCTCCGATTAATAATAATTTAATTTGATACAGAAATAGACCGGTCAAAACTTCCGCCCGGTAACCAGATAAGGAGCGACCATCAGAATTTTACCGTTTCAATTTTTAGATCGACAGATCAAGTTGGCAGGTCGAAATTGTCACCTCGGGGCCTACTACGCTAACGATTAAACGTGAAGCAAAACGTTAGCACTTAATTAGCGAATCCCGTATGTAAACACAGTCGATTAACAGGAACAATTAAAGTCCGAATACGATGTCGTAACGTAAATCAAGCCGTTGGAAATTTCTCCATTCCAGCGGTTGCCGCAGAAGGAGAGAGAAAGACTTAAAAAGCGCATTCAGAGCTCTCTTGATTAAAGGGAAAAATGGCGAACTTGTTCGCGAGAGATTTACATGATTGTCTCTTGAAATCTTATGCTGGTACGTGGACGATAGTACTGGAATTTGCATTGGTAGCGGACACGTGCTCGCATTAGAAATCGTAACTCGGTCAAAACCGTTGTATGCTAGTGAAAAGGGTGTTTGGCAACTATCTGGGGAATTCTAGCCATTGAACATTTTAAGTTGGTATGTGATAAATTTATTAACGATCGTTATAAATCGTAATGCTTGGGTTTATAGTAAGGTGCAATGCCAATGATAATTTATTGTGCTACAGAACATCAAGTACTAAGTAGTGGAGTTAATCAAGATTTTTACTTCGGAATCTACTGTAGCAGCTCGGATTATGATGTTTTTTTGAAGTTTGCTATTTTTTTTTTAATCTGTGACATATCGGCTATCGGGCTATTAAGTACTCAGTTGTATTTATCAGATAAGAAAATGTCTAATATAATTTCTTGACTTTTTCCATTTTAACGCACACAATAAACGCTTTGAGGACAAAAATTTTTCAATAACAGCCAAAACTTTATTTGAACGAGTTTATTAATAAAGCCTCTTATAATACATGGCAAATTTACAAAGCGCATCTAATTACGCATCCATTATTGCACACTGGGGCCAAATATTGCAATTGTTGGAATTAATTAATTTTGTGAACTTTTATCAAGGAAATTAATAAAACAACATATATTAACCATAGTTTAGTGAATATGTTAGATTTTAGGTAGATATATACACTGTCAGAGCATGATCCACTACGGTCTGCTCACTTCGTGTCGCAAATTCATTCATTTCTGCGCATGACGTCACTGCGACAAGGATGTTGACACGGACACCTAGGCAACCAAATACATCCTTAAGTTTTCAACTTCTGTAGGTGATTTAGGTTAACAAGTTGACAACTATGCCAACGATTTAATTGTCAAAAAGGTTTGAACGTCACAACAACATATGGGCTACCATGGCAACGATCGCTTCTTCTCGCAATGACGTCACTTGTAGATGCCCGTGAGCAGACCGTGGTGGGCCGTGTGTCAGAGGAATTTCTGGCCTCATTATCACTGTTGGTGGGTTCATGGAAACTATGTGAATATTATAATACTATAGGTATGTTCGAGCAGCAATAAAAACAATTGGGTATTCTTCTACGCATGCACGATGGAGGTTTTGGAAGGACCATTGCGCGGGCGTAAGAGAAAAATATGCTTTATGCACTTATTTTCGTGCTGCTCGAACAAATCTTATATTAGGCGGCATCAATAGCTCCAAAATGTCCTTGGAGATGTTTCTATGTCTCCTGTTAGGTATTTCCCGCATGCTGGTGATGACAGGGTCCGATGATATGAGAAGTAAATTTAATACGTCTCCATTTGTTTCGACTAGAGACATTTTACGAGAGAAATATTCTCTGTACCTCTTGAACTCCTTATTGTGCGCTTCTTATAACAGGTAACAGGGCGTGCTGAATAATTTGGGGGCCTTAAATTAAAAGCTTGTGAAGTGAGTACCTAGTAGTTTGCTAAACGTTGATGTTTATTAACTTTTATAATTAATAGATTTACACGATTTTTGTCAACATGTTGTAAACAAATTCATCAAGATTATCACAAGCAGTTGCAGTTCGTAGAACTTATTATACCGGTAGAATCAACATGACGTGAAATCAACATGAAATTTGAGACCCCTTATCTTATGGAATAGTTCATCAGATGGCAGGATCTCAAGTAGTCATTGGATCTCAATTGTCAATAAATTAGTTTAAAAAGTTGGTTTTGAAATAGCAAATTGGGTAAATCTTACAGATAAATCGTTACGATTTGCCCTACAGACGTTGCATAAATCTGCACAGTTAAATCGTTGCAGTTTATCGTTACGTTTCTAGCTTTTGTAGTAGTGGGGATACACTCGCAACATGACTTTTGTTTTTTCCGACTATCGTTCCAGAAAATATTAGAGGTTTAACGCAATTTTTTATTTTATAGAGTTTTATAAAGTGTAAGTGTGACCGTGCAAATGTTATGTTTGTGAAAACTGTGATGAGTGTGCGTCTCCTTTTGACACAATGGCTTTTGCATTGAAGATGATTTGTTATTGCTGTATACGAGATGATTTGACAATTGTAAGCTGCTATTTATCTGCTACAAATAAAGTTATTATTATTATAGACGCTCTTATGCGGCGTCGTTTTGTGACTTAATAATTTGTGGCGTGTTAGTTGTACGTATAGAATTTTGGCCAACTTTTCGGTTTTATTGACTCACGTAAATATAAGTAAAAAACCTGATGTGTGAAACTCTGTCCAAAGCTGAAAACTTTTGAGGGTACGTATTCAACGTAAAGAAATACTTCGAAAACTTTCAACACCAATTTACTTTCCATTTTCAAAATCCATCATCCTCAGACTTACCAATCTTTAACGATTTTCAACCGAGTTTTTGTCAAAGATTTTCTTATGCAGACTATAACACTTAAACATCGTTGAAAGGAAAAAGCTTTGAACACTCTGTTGCAACAAATCACCCGGAATATCAATGCACTTGTAACGCCCTATTTAAGTTTTTCTTTGTCAAGGTAACAGATTAAAGTTGTGTCGCAGGGGAAGGAAAGGTAACCGGAGAACGATTGCGGCCCGTGATTCTCTTCCGGCAAGACAGATGGCGTTAAATTCGCTCGGCGCGTGTCAAATCCGCAAAACCCGGCCTGAAAGCGCTCTCCACTCACGTAAAAATTCCAGTAAATCACTTCCGCCGCCACTTACCAACGCTTTTACTACTCAAGGCAACGCGGCATTACAATAAATCTGAATAATTGAAAGCATTCGCCAGTGCAGATATTAACTCCATTATGCCTGTACGACATGAAATCGGATCGAATGACTACCTAATCCGACGGTGACGCCTACTATGCAATTTTCTCACAAAGCTACCAGCAGATAATTGAGTTTTATTTATTTAATATCATGTTTTATCTTTTACCGGAGGAAGGATATTATACATAATAGTTGGATCAGAAAGTAAGAGTTCAAGTGCATGTATCTCGAGTTTTTAGTGCTGAAAAGTTATACTTTACTTTTGTATGCATGTTTTATGGTTTATAATCTAAATAAACTAAATTCTGATCAATAATCTTACTTTTCCGTTCGCGAAAACGGAGACTTTTTGATAATTTTCTCTCAGACGCGAGAATGGAAAAAAATAAATTATTGTTCAGATGTTAATTTATTTAGGTTATCTAAACCATAAAAAAAGCATAAAAAAGCGTTTAATTTGAAGAAATTACCAAAAAAAGGCGATTTTTCATTAACTTTAAGTATGATGCGAACGGAAGATGTTAACCGATTGCTTCATGGGCTTTTTCTTCTTATTCCGCTGAAAATAGTAATAAGAAGTTTCTTATGCAACTTTTCAGCTGTAAAGCGTTCGAACAAAAAAATCTGATGTGGTCATAATGGCTGTCGAATTAAATCTGTAGGAGCAACTGGAATAGTGACGGTGGGATTTTTCTTGTAGGTATATTTTAATTAAGAGCGCTTTAATTCTGGTGGAGATAGGGATGATGTTGGTGGTATCATATGAGTTCATTGGAAGGGTTACGTAGGCAATTTTAATTCTCCATTTGTTGGCCCAGGAGAGGATTTTCTGTAGTAGGGATTCGAGGTTGTCAACTGCTTGATCAAGGGGGCGGGAATGATTAGATTAGGGCTGTATAGTCGGCATATAGGAGGGCGTATAGGTGAGGATTAAAGATATTAGGGTTTGGGTCATAGATGTCATAGTAGTAGATGTTATACAGTGACGGCGAAGTTGGGGATCCTTGTAGGACGCCCTGTTCGGGATATATGGGTACAGAAAGCGAGGTATGGAATTTAACGCGGTAGGATCGATTTGAAAAGAATTAATGGTTGGATAAAATTGGTAAGGTAGATTTATCGAAAACAAAATATAAATTAATTTGCAGATACCACCTGATACCATACGCATAACATAGCAGAGCAAGCACTAGAAACTTATAATGCCAAGCAATATCAAAATAAAACCAATATTAAAACCTGTCTTCGCAAAAATTATAGCTACATACAGGCCCATTCATTATCACATTTCTATTAAAATGTACGTCAAAAAAACAATACTACTGGATTTTTTACTAAGCGGCATTTTAGGCGTGCTAAAGTGAGTATTTTTATTCACCCACTCAGTAACTTCACCCAGGCATTTGGCATTTGGATTTCGAAAAGCTTCAAATTTCAAAAAGCAAAGGCTTCAAAGAAAGCTTCAAAATCACTGCTGATCGCATATCATGTTTAGCCCATGCCCATGAGCGTATTCCCCCCCCCCCCTTCGTATATTGTTATCATGTTTATTACATAGCACTCTTTCCCTTATGGACACTAGGGTGGTTATTTTTATTTAGAAAGGAATAATTTCCCCCAGATTGATTCCAAATCCAAAAAAGTTAATACATATCTTTTTTTTTCAAAATTTTGATTGTTATAGTGCCTATCGAGGTTTAAGTAAGTAACATTGGAAAATGCATAGAAAAAACATTTTTTGTATTTTTCGGATAATTGTTCGGGGTTTGGGAAAACTTAAGATTCAAGTTATCGGACTTGAAGAGGACTTTCCCAGGAAGAATTTTATTTATCATACACATGCATTTGACGCCCCCAATTCACTCCCACAGTTCCTGAAAACTACCCTCAAATGAAAAATGTACATTCTTCAGAAAATTGACCGTTCTAATCATTTCATTCTCCTTTTTTCTCATAGAAATCATTACTATACGTCTATGGAGTGTTTATAAACATTTGTCAGTGAATTTCCATTAGTTTAAACAAATTCTATTTGCTTACATGAATTTTGTTTTCTGAGTTCGAAATGGCAGATTATTATCTTAGAGGGACATTATTAATTAAAAAATGTCTTCATAGTGTTTAAACAATCAATTATAATTCATTTTCATTTTTTTTCTAATTATGGTAGAAAAGTCGACTATTTGTGAAATTAACTTGCATTTGTTAACCCCACATTTGATTAAACAAATGCCATTTGTTTAAACAATTTTTTTGTGCAGGTCCCCTAAAGTTATTATTTTAAATCGAACCGCCAACTGTTTTTCTCAAGTGACATCATCTATATTTTGGGATGATTTCCATTGTTTAAATAATAAAATATTATTCGTTTTCAATATTTCATTAAATTAGAGTGCAGTGCACAGTTTTCAGACAGCTACAAATCAACATTATCTTGCGACACACAGTGGTAGGAGATCAGAATAAGAAACGAATAAAGAAATGTGATTAATAAAATTGGTTGACTTTAGGAAACTTCATTTTTAAAAGAAATGCAACTCTCCCATCCCGAAAAAGGGATGTAAATCAATTAAATTTTTTTGAATAAATGATATTGAAAACGAGTAATATTTTATTATTTAAACAATGGATATCATCCCAAAATATGAATGATGTCATTTGAGATTAACAGATGGCCAGACCCATCTAAAAAATTAATTTTAGGTGAATTGCAAGAAAAAACTTGTTTAAACAAATGGAATTTGTTTAAACAAAAGTGTGATTATTAGATAATATAGGCAAGGTATCTCGAACATGAAATTTACTCTTAGATATCAATTTGCCATTTCGAACTCACAAAACAGAATTCAGACGGATATTCGAGAAAAACGAATTATTTAAACAAATAGAATTTGTTTAATAGTTTGTAAACAAATTGAAACTAACTGACAAATGTTTTTAAACATTCCACTAGACTTATAGTAATGATTCTTAGGAGAAAAAAGAGTCTGAAATTATCAGAATGTTAAATTTTCTGAAGAATTAAATTTTTTTCATTTTAGGGAAGTTTTAGGGTACTGTGGGGTGGGTTGGGGGCGTCAAATCCACATGTATAATAGGTCAAATTCTTCCTTGACTTCTTCTACAAGTCCTTAAGTAATCTTAAGTTTTCACAAACCCCAAACAATTATTCAAAAAACACCACAAATTTCTTTCTACCCATGCATTTTCCCATGGAAATATAAGGCCTCGACAGGCATCATAAAGACCAAATTACGTGCCCACTTTCTGGATTTGGAAACGATTTGGTGGTATCGTTTGTTTCTATCATCACAAAAATTTTTTCATTGCATTTTTGAACCACCCTAATGGAGACCCTTCCCTCATACAGCAATTTAAATTTAGAAAGCTGCCCCCCTTCCGATTTGAGCTGGATACGCCCATGCCCATGCCTATAGATTCAACAATTATCTTTGATAGGTTCTGAACCTTCGTAGTTCTGCTGTCGAAATTTGTCACATGTAAATGCTCTTCAGAAGATATTACAATATTTCCCCTTATTTTTTTTTTAATATTAACACGGTTGTAATATTACCTAATTATGCAGCCGACTACATAATATAGGTACCACATATTTACAGTAGTTTCAGTTTAAAGTGCGATATTAAACTGAATTAGGATACATCAGCGAATCTAGTTATCAGCGGCGGCAATACGTGCGGTCTTAAGTCTTAATTTAGTCGCGGGGAAAGTAACTTAATGCGATAATTACTGGTGTGCGCCTTTTTATGTTTGTGTTTGCGGTTGTCGGCAATTAGTAACGATTATATTTGTCATTGGAAATTGGACGTTCGTTTGCCGGAGCAAACAAGACGAACAAAGTGGTTTTAATTTATAGTTTGCGTCTGTACGGGCAGGAACTCCTCGAACATTATCATTGCCATTAGGGCTACTTTTTTCTGGCCGCCTTTCTCCTTATGAATAACTGACTAACTGTTTGTTTACATGAGACGTTAGCAGACTTGAACCAGTGGGCGCTGATGAGTTTTCTTTGTGCGAAAAAGTCAAAAGAACAACGTTGTAAACTCATCAAATTGTACTTACAAAAATACGCTAATTTTTTGAAATAGCATGTAAAGAATTTAATCCTAAAATTTTTTAAACGTCAATTAGCAATGCATTTTTTTTCTTTTTTGCATTATACTGCGGTTTGTCCAAAACAAAAAAAAATACAAGCATAAATTTAAAGCTTGCGTTGTTACGAGTAATATTGATGTGGCTTTGCAATAATGTACTAGTTACATTAGACCACCAATTATTATGATGGTTAGGATGATTAATTAGCTGTAACCATTTTTTATTCCGTAATTGCAAAAGCATGGGTCAATATTGTATGACATTTTTAATCCGAACTATTAATTGCCGATTTTCGAAATGCTCGGATTATCGAACAACTACAGAAAATATCCATGTTCCATCACTATACAAAGATATTTATTGACCAATAAAAAATGACAAGTGTACTAGCTATCGTATCTCGTTAGTCTATACAACATAACTACTTAATAAAATAAAGGAAATCTAAAAAACTAAAAAGTAAATCTAACAAGCTGTAAGAGTTTTGCAAGTTTGCTTGTTTTGTATTTTGGGCTCGCTTTTTTATTTCGGATAGAATTCGAATTTAATGTTCCGATTCAGCAATTTCCTCAGCCTATTTTTACCTTATTTTCCTATTTTTCCTAATTTAGCTGTTGCATTCTTTTTCGAATTGCCGATGCCGCGCCGCGACGGTACAAAATTCGCATAAAACCAGGTATTTGGTAACTCAGGGTTTTTGTATCCTAGGTGGACAAAAAAATCACCATCATTTACTACTTTAGTACTTAAATATAAGTCGTTTCTTGCTCATTTTCTACCTGAAGCCGATTTTCCTGATAAAGACGTAACTGCAGAACTAAAACTTAATAAGCCTAAGAAGTTACACTGCATTAATTTCTTTACAATGTGCTGAAGTAATCATGAGGATATTACAAAAGTTACGTAACACTGTAGGTTTCCCGTTTTTTTATCCTTTTTTAGGGCGAGTATGGTACGTTGAATATTTCATGTTCAAAAGTTTAAAATACTGTTTACTATACCTGCGATCATTTTTATTTTGTTTTACTGCAATAACTTCTTATACCACAGTTAGTAACTTAGCAAAAAAGAAGCAATTAACTCTTTAGTCTAGATGTCAGAGTATTTTACACTTCTCCATATTTGATAAAATATATATGTTCTTGGAAATATATGAAATTGTCAGATATATATCCTCAAAGGTTTAATGATTATTTTTAAGGCACTTTGATATGTCAATTATTGTAGTAAAGTAAAGTAGTAAAAAATCGTATTTTTATTTGCTATTCTATCTCAATATCATTCTATCGATCTCAAATATCACAGGAAAGGATAATAAGGGATAATAAGGCAACAAATTTGGAGGATCTTGCATAAAAAAAGAATTTATAAAATAAAGACCACCCTACTGTTCAGTCTTAATAATTGTAACAACAATATGTCAATCAAATTCATCTACTGTTTCTAACTAACCATCTTTCAGAATCCTTTAGTGTGTTCGGTGGTTGATCCTAGAGAAAATCCATTTCTCATCGTGCTCAATGGTTCCTAAAGACTGTTTGTTGTCCATCCCCCACCCACAGCGTCTCCTCTTCCTAACGTGTGGCTTACCTATCTAAATTTATGCGTTGACATGGTAAAGTTATGTTCGTAGATGTCGTTGTCTAGCAATGAATTTGGTTACAAGGCTCGAAGGGTAGACAAAACGAAGGAGGTGTGCCAGGGGATCGGACCACCTAGGCAGGTCACTTAAAAACGACCAGATAAGTGAAAAGAAATAAAAGAGAAAGATTAGAGTGGGAGAGAGGTGTACTTCAAGCGTCCCAGAGTGAACGGACAACCCATCAAGTTGTCGCTACGCAGGGAAAAAAATACCGCTATAAACATTGTGATTACCTTCGGGTTGATTGTGTCATTTTTGTTCCGGTAATGAAGATTGCCGACTGCGTTCGTTGGGTAACACTTTTATTATCTTGTTTTCGAGATTTCGAAAAGCGCGTAATGTACATATTACTGAAAAATCGTTTTCCCCTTCTTATGGCCTTCTTATGGCGTTCGTTAGCCAATATATACTTATAAAAGCAAACTGATCAAGCAATTGAGCTTTAAAAAGTATCTAACGTGCCAAAAATCCGGAAAAATGGAAATTGTTTAGAGATGTGTCATGTGCAGTAGAATTCAAAATTGAGTAGTTTTTTTTGTTGCTTTTCATCAAGAAAGTACGACGACGTGAATAATTTTTAAAAAGCATTTGCCAAAAATCATGAAAAATACGACCCCTTATCGAAGAACCACCCATGCAGCAAATGCTTACATATATTGTTTACAAGAATTCTCCACAATATTCCGCAAACCTTCATATCTTACTTCTCCGGTACTAAACCGTAAACTTTCAGTTTCCCTTGTGCGGAGTTGTCACTTTTTTCGACCCGACACGGGCTCACCCGGTCACCCGGTAGTCGATTTCGTGATCGGCGATCGAGATCCTCATGCAATGCGGAGCGCCGAACAACCTACTTTGTCCTTAAAAGAAAACGAAATCCCAGTTCCCACGTGTGCACGAGGCACCGGGTCGGACGACGCAGGCGACATCTGTACTAATCAATGGCAACCAGTCGTCTGACGAGCAAAAACGTTTCGACCGCTTGCAACAATAAATTAAAGCACAGGTCCTTGCGGTATCTGCTGTACTGCTGTGATCAGGCTTGATGCGGGATTACAAGAAAAATTTATGCGATTTCATTGATTATTTATATACCATATATGCCTAGGCAGATAAAGTGGGAAATTGATCCTGAAACCTGTCGTTGCATGTTCCAGTTAAATGTAGTATTGCAAGGGAAATGCATTAATGGAACTGATTGTTTTTATAGAAATGAACTAGTTATTCTATGCGAATTTGGGAACATTCATAGTAATTTTGGAATTAGAACAAAACATGTGACGTTTAATTATTTAGAACTCTTAGAATTAGAACTCTCGCAAATAGATGTAGTACAAATCTTCATTTGCCCATTTTTTTATTTACCTTAAAACTTTCCTCTCCCAAATCATCTATTGTCTACTTTATCAGCGTCCACATTCCTCAGCCATATAGATTTCTTGGTCATATGATGGTTTTTCGTGTCTGAAAGATAGGTGGACGTTACATGGGTCCTGCGGTCCTACTCGCGTTCACAGACGAATGTTAACTTCTCTTCAACAAGCTGCTCCAGCTCCTTAGACTCCATATGCCTCGTCCTTGGTTCCAATCCTTCCAAACCAAATTCTCATCACCTTTGTCTTCTCCTGTTTCACTTGTAATAATTGTAGCCTCCTTCAAATGTCTTCGGTCCACTTCAACCAGTATTTGATAGATCCTCTTCATATTTAGCTGGCTGTCTATCACAACTTTTTCACGGCCCAGGTTGAAAAACCCCCCACTGCTTTTAGATGTGCGATGTAATAGGTCTTAAGGTAATAAAATTAGATGGTTGAACCCTGAACATTTTCTTGAATTATGTATAGGTATATGTGGGAGTATAAAAAGAACACACAAATGAGTCTATAATACTCAAAAGCTCAATTGTTTGAATTGTTCCATCAATTCTGGTATAACAAAGAAAAAAACAACTGGTTGGATAACAAACACCATTCCACCAGAATCGTTTCTTCTTGAATCGCGACGCGGTAAGACCGCCGTACCTCTTACCACTTTACCTAGACACTTCATTAATGCAATTCATTTGATATCATCATTAAATCGACCGGCGGAGCCTCGGGCCACGGTCGTTTATGCCGCGTTTTCTATGCCGTGAAAAGGTGTGAATTGGCCAGTAATGAGCTTATCGTACCAGGCAGAAGAGGAACTTTCACAACAAACAACCACCTACAAATCGTTTCCTCATTACTTAAGGATGGTTTTTCCATCACGCTCGTTGCACAGTTTAACTAAGATTTTACACGATACGTACTGTGAAGTGTAAGTGAATAACACTCGCATTATCGTCCTTCAAATTCTTCCTAAATAGAAATAGTCTGTCTAGAGTAGTACAATTAATATTTATATCTACACGTTAAAACAATACATGAAAACTACCGGCTATAGTGTAATGTATGACCATATGGTTAGGGGGGGGGGGGGAAAGGCTTCCCCCAACGTTCTCCATTCAGCGCGGTGGTATACGTTGTGCCAACATACGATGTTATTTCATTTCTCCACCTCTTTCGTTTCTGTCCTCTTCTTCGTTTGTCACTTATCGGTGTTCATTACACAGACAGAAAATTTTGTTTAATAATTAAAGAAATCTGGTGTTTCAATAGAGGCAAAGAAATATTTATTTGCGGATAAAAATGCATTTGTTTGAAATATTAGTTTGGTAGAAAGAATGTTTATTTGGTGAAACAACTTATGATTTCAGTCAAATTTTACAATTTGTATATTATAACGAACCAGATTTATTTAGTTCAAATAATTATGATTGTGTTGACTGAAAGATATACCTTTTTGAATTAACGAAATAATTGTTGGTTGAATTAAAATGCGATAATTCAATGTTGCGACAAGTCGTTCTTTGATTAAAGAAATTATTAGTTTGTTTACGGAATTAATGTGGACCTATTACTGACAAGAAGCTTTCGATGGGTACAGTAGAGCAACGTGTAACCCCCCCCCCCCCTTTTGGGATGTCGCACATCCTCGACCAGTAGTTGGTCTTATATAATTCACGGGTGGCCAACAAGTCGATCGCGAAGCCAATTTTGGTGGATCGCTAGCGATGTCTTGACTTAATGTGTGATGGTAGGTTTAGTCACCTTTACAGAGTAGCAAATAAGCCTGACTACAACCCTATTAAAAAACGGTTGTTAACTAATTGCCCAATATACTACTTTGACAGGGATTTTCGTATATAACCCTATTGTTAGCGAATATGGAAGATGAAAGATAGTTCCGAATCAAGAATCAAGTTTCGATCTCATAGAACTGTCCGTTTAGCGATAGCATTTTTTTACTTATCGCATAGTAACAAAAACCGTTAACAGTAAAAAGTGTGTCTAGCTACTCATGTATTTACAAATAAGCGTGTTTATCTTCTATCACTGGCCCAATATCTCAATTAAGTCAACAAATAAAATAATTCCTAATACGGCCAATCCTGCCTATAGCTTTGCTCTCAAAGCCAGTCTCCAGAACTATTGTCCTCAATGATAAACTTGGTCTCAGTAACCCACTCTAACTTCCATTCGACAATTCATAATTTGCCGAAATTCAAGGTGTTACTCATTCAACAATAATCAAGTTGCCAACATGTATTTCTTTTCCTTTTGCGTTCAAAACGCTAAAATTTTTATCTCAAAACATAGTCAAATAATAACAAAAGTAAACCACCTATCAGCTCAGCTACATATATTAGCATGTTAAGCTATAACCTTTCAGCCAAACAAAATAAACAAATATTCGCAAGGGGTCATTCTTTCAGTTCATGAAAATAAACAAATAAGCAAAGGACTAATCATTCAGTTTACCAAGATAAACAAAAATTAGCAAACGGTTCATCTTTCATCTCAAAAATTAAACAAATATTATCAAAGGGACAACTATTCATCTCGAGAAGATAAACAAATATTAGCAAAGGGCTAACCTTTCAGCTCAAAACCATTCAGATATTAGCAAACGGCTAACCTTTCAGCTCAACAAAATAAATTACCTACCACTCCAGTAAAGGGATGACACAAATATGTATTCGCAAAAAGCTAACTTTCGGCTCAACAAAATAAATACATTTTAGAAAAGACCTAACCTTTCAGCTATACAAAATAAATTAACATTTGAGTAAATAGCTGACCTTCAACTCAACAAGATAAAAATATTAGCAAAGGACCATCCTTTCAGCTCAAACCCAATCAAATATGTTAATATTACTCCTAGACAAACAACGTAGGTAGATAAACAAGTTGTTTCAGTACGAGATGAACTCCCACGCTCTATTGGTAGATTAACAAAAGTCTAAAATTTTTAGAAAATAAGTCTAAAAATCTTCCATGTTCAAATCCATGTCCATTTTTTTTGGGAAGAAAGGTGAAATATAAACACTAAAGATATATTTATTTGAATCAAAATATGGTTTCTTTCGCGGAAGTAAACCTATTTTTAAGCCAAAGCAAAAATATTTCTTTTTTGCGGTTGTGGTAAGATATTATCTGTCCCAAGTATGTGAACTCTTGCACGCATTTTATTATTGAGCTCTGCAGGGGTGTTGGTGTTTCTTCGTTATTAGTAATATGAATTCTAGTTTTTTCATGTTGATCCTCACGCCCGCTTTACTACCTTGAATGTATAATTGGTGGAGCATATTTCCTGCGTTTTTTTTTCAAAGAGGATTATGTCGTCAATTATTCTCAGGTTTGTTAATTTCTCTCTGCAGCTTTATGGGAAAGATGTGCTCCAACGGTAATGGATCACCCTAACGAACTTGAATTTTGGGCTCAAAATTCAACTTCGTTCTGTTAACCTTTATGTGAGCTTTTGCGTCATTATAAATGCTGGCTAGGAATCATATTTTGAGTGGACTCCACTTCTTCTTATGCTTCTACTATAATTGTATGCCTTATGGTGTCAAATTACTTCTCAAAACACTACATACATGGTTATTCGATGTATTGTACTCGTTGTCAATTTCGTTTCCTCCTTCTGTTTTGTGTAAGGGAATAATTTCTATTAAATTAAATTGTTTTGAGGTACCTATGTATCTTTATTCTAAGTATGTAACTCCCAAATTCTAGTAAACAGATATTTATCAGTTCATCCTTGTTATTGCTTACGTCTTCTGTAGGGTTTTATCTTCAATCTTTCTTCTGCATCCAATATTTCTGATCTTGTAATACCGGGTGGTTGTTTTAACTTGAGACTCCTAAATATCTCGAGAAATATGCATGGTACGACAAAAGTGTCTATATAAACTTATAGTCTAATAAACTTATAGGACGCAAAGGGGGAAATGAGATGGCGATATTAGTTTCATTGCAGATGGCGCTGCAATCGGTGAAAATGAGTTGAACTTCATTTTTTTAAATGGGAATACCCAACTTTTTTTTCCAAATTATGATTTTGCGCTAAATAAGAAGAATCTTTTGTCTGAACAATTTTTTCGTACGATGCATGTATCGAAAGTTATTGACGATGGTAGTTTGTGGCGTCTGCAGTAGTTACAACCGCTGCCACTGCATGGGATGCGCTCGCCGTTTGGCAGTCAAAGCGACGACTGTCGGGTATACGTTTTGGTATCTCGCGCGTTGCCTCGTTACGCGCATAGGGTATGTTTACGCACGAAAAAAAAATGCATCGTACGAAAAAAATTTCAGACAGAATATTCTTCTTATTTAGCGTAAAATCATAATTTGATCAAAAGGTTGGGTATTCCCAGTTAAAAAAATGAAGTTAACCTCATTTTCACCGATTGCAGCGCCATCTGCAGTGAAACTGATATCGCCATTTCATTTCCCCCTCTGCGTCCTATAAGTTTATTTAAGACACTTTTGTCGTACCATTTTTTTTGCGAGATATTTAGGAGTCTCAAGTTGAAACGAACACCCGGTATATTGCTAATTTTCTGAGTTGGCGTCTGGTATGTATGGAAGAGTATTCTGTTGCCATTAACTGCATATCTTTTCGGTACCGACTATATGGTATGATATTCCTAAACTTACTTACCTACTTGATTATTCAACCTGTCGTGATAATCTGCCAATCTGATTATGGATTATACTGTAGTTGAGTGGATTCTTGACTGACAACTACGCCTCGTTTTTCTTTCATAAACAACAAAACGTAATCTGTGACGCCTATTAGCGACATTTTTGTTCTTCCGCTTCACGATTCATTGACCATCTGACAAGAACGATTATGACCGGAAATTAAAATGGGTTTGATTATGATGTTTAATTGCTCAATCAACTGTACAGTTTCACAACCTATTGGCAAAACTGTTCGTAAAACATTTGGACCATCTGGAAGTAAAAAAGCACCTAAAGTTTTACGAAACTGGTTATGTTTTCACCAAGAGATTTCATATCCACGTTAAAATTCATTACTACAAGGCTACGAGGCAATTTACGACAAAAATTAGAAATACACAAACAATTTTTGAAAAAGAAAATATGAGAAAATAACTTCATATGGTTTCTTGCACCATCAGTCTAAAAACAACTAAAACACCACTTAAAAATTTCTCCCGGAATTTTTTAGCTCCCTAAAACAATACACAATACTTATTGAACAACTCACAATCAGAACTCTAAAAGCCCAATTTGTCAATCCACTGACCACTTATTTCAATTGTTTCTCGGGTTCTCGCGATATCCCGATAACACCAACCGAATTAACATCTATGCTGTCGATTTTAAATTTACAAATGGACTCGGCATTGTTGGAAATGATAGTGGATTTCCCTTTGCGAGAGGTCCAATTATGTCTGGATTTTAGGTTAGGGTAAATTATGAACACAGCTTGTGTCACAAAGTTGCCGAGTTCAATTAAAAATGGAAAGCCATTGCGAGTAACCGTGAACAATAACATAGCCAGCTTTGGATGTTTCGATACAATGGCTCTATTAAGGAATTCTGGAGCAGATTGGCCATCGCGTAAACTACGACGAGACAAGGAAGTAAGTGACTGCACATCGCAATGTAGCAGCGACCACGTAACGTCAAGTTTGTTTGTGTTAAGAAAATATTTAAAAAAAAACAGACGCATACCATGTCAAATTATGCTTTCAAGTAAACTACTAACGTTCTAATATGATAACTTTGCTTAATACATCAGTATCAGGGTTGCCACCTGTCCTCGTTTCACGAGGATTGTCCTCGTACAAATCATTTGTCCTCGTGTCGTCGGCGTAATACCATTTGTCGTCGTGTACACCGATAGAAGAGATATCTTGCTTTTAAGAAATATATTTTTTTAAATTTATTCTTTTGGATTGAAACATATTTCTTTGACGCTAACAATATTTACTTCATTGAATACTCTAGTTTATTTGCTTCTAGAGATTAGTTTATTTGCAATATTTATTAAAGTCAAATAAATATTTGGATTCAAATACAAAATTACTTTCCTTTAAAGTAATATTTTTGTTTTGATTTAAAAAGATGTTTCTTTACACCAAAGAAATCTAAGTTTTATTCAAATAACCATATTTGTATACAAGAAGAGATTTATTTCCTTCAAAGAAATACTTTTGCTTTGGTTTAGAAACAAGTTTGCTTCCGCCAAAGAAATCATATTTTGATTCAAATGAATATATTTTTAGTGTGAATACCTCATCCAACTGTATTGTCAGATGGCGCTGTAAACACTCTCCTCGCAGTGCGGCCTTATCTTGAGTATACATGGTAGTCTGGTGAAAGCCTACCGCTCAGTTGGTGTCATGCGTCTGGCTAATTTATTAAAAACGCCGGGTAATCGACAGTATAGAGAACAGTACATGCAGGTTCAAGTTCCGATTCCGAATCGGCGTACAGTTTGCTACCCTAACCATGATTATAAGTAGGTCTGGGGAAACCAACCACTGGTCGAGGATGTGCGACACCCCAAACGGCGGTGACAGGTGGAAATTTTGCTCTACTGTACCCTTCGTAAAGTTGTAGTCAATAATAGGTCCATAATTTTTTTAATCAAAGAACCATTTATCGCAACTTTAAAATATCAATGAAAACTTCGTCAAGTTAAAAAATTATAATTCTTTCACTCAACACAATCATAATTATTAGAATCTCGTTCGTTATGATATACAAATTGTAAATTTTAACTGAAAACATAAGTAGTTTGACACAAATAAACGCTCTTTCTACCAAGCAAATATTTCGAACAAATGCGTTTTTATCCGCAAATAAATATTTCTTTGCCTCTATTGAAACACCAGATTTATTTGAGTAAATGTAGGATGAAATTGTGCTACCTAACCTAACCTACAAATGGTTTGAACATTTCGGTAAGATTTAATATTTAAAAAAATAGTATTCAATTAGCTTTGAAGAAGCGAGCAACATGGCTCGCGAAACGTCAGCATTAACAAATCTTGACACACGGCATAACCCGGAAGCAGTTTATTTTCTAAATGATTCTGGCCGTGAAAGCCTACGTACTTATTTAATATTTAACTTTTTTTCCGACTTAGTACAGCCGAAGAAAATAAGATGTTAACATGCCCGCAGCTAGCGTACACCAAACGTAGGTCGGAGATTGTCGGTCGTCGGTCGTCGGTTACCTACCTGCTAAAGTTATAAAACCAGGGTCACTTTTGTTACGTTTCGTTTTATTTTTCTGTATGTATGGAATGAAATCTAATTTGGTCTATTTATATATGTTTCCGATATCCGAACCTGACAAAAGTGCATTGTAATATTTAATGTATTTTCAAATACACAGTAAATTAATTCTTATTGTAAGTAGGTATACCGACAATTTCAGTCGGTATACTGCCGTTATAGTTCTAAAGGTCGTATCTGCAAATTTGTTGAATAATGTGTAAAGCACATTTTGAAGTCCTTGATCATCAGGGCACCGCCGGCCGGCGTATGTCTGAAACACAAAACCGATCGTTATATTCGGCCTAAATAATTTTTAAAAGATTTCTACAATTTTGCGTGTAACTGAAAATCTTATTTGTCCCGGTTTCTACTTTGCTGCAGTTATGACCTTTAGAACTGTTGTTCAGCATTTTAGTTTAATTATAAAAATGTTGTTATTTTTTGTTTATTAAAATTATATTTTGACGTTCTATAATAGCATCCATACGCATTTTCTTATGTGTGATAAGTAAGGGTTAGGATTTACAATCCAATATGAATGATATCACATCAGAATAATGTCGATAACTTTAAAAAAATTGTAAAATTAAGATTTATTTAAACTTCAATCTATTATGTTACTCAATTTATTATGTTTATTATGTAAGGTATGGAAACGACAAAATCACTGGAACGGATTGCTATTTTAAAAATCCTCCAACTTGTCAATTTCTAATTATCAAAATATACGTAAATATACATAGCTATATTAAATTCAATATCCAACCTTCAATTGTTTTTACTTATGACGTCATCGATAGTTTTTTAATGGCCATTCCCCTTTTTTCTTACTGATTTTGATATATGTATCGCTTAATTGTCTCGATATAATACATTTATAATCTTGTGTAATAAAATTTACTCAAAATTATAAGAAATTGATAACATATTTTGTGAGTGGCATGTGAATATGGTAAGGATTATTTGTATGTTTTATATTTGATTTTCCAAGTATTCAATTTTGATTTTTGTGGAAAAGACGCGCAGTCAATTCATAGCTAATTTGATTTTTGTAATGATGAAAAAATTTATACTGGCTGACTCGAATATTCTAGACACCTCAAAAGGGGACCTTAGAAATCTTGAAACATTGAAACTTTTATCTGAACATCAGAAAATTGACATAAAAAAACATAAAATGGTTGTATTCAAAGTTATCCGTTGCTGCATAATAATTGGTAATACAAACTCGGTTAATTACAAAATTAAAGGCCCGCAATTAAAGTTTATATAAAAATTTATTTTGCTAATATTTCAAGTTGTTCAAGCTGTAACTTTTTAAGGATTTGGAAAAACAAATAGGTCCATATGAAAAGTTTTACTCTGAAACATTTAGTTTCTAAAAATAATTTATGCGGGAAAAAATGTGGGACATATAATAAATGTGAATGTTCCTTTTATAATATATTTTAAACACTTAAGTAAATAAATGTGCAATACAGTCAAAACCTCTATAAATTATAATGAGCAGCTAAAAGGTCGTTAAAAAATGTACATTAGTGTAATTAAAACACCAAGGAAACAAACAAAAATCACTTCAATTATTAATCTAGGCAGCTATTTGATTAAATAAATAATAAATGTGTTGGACAACCACAATTAAATCAATTTTGGCTGATACAACAACAAAGTTGGAATTGGAAATCGAAACAAAAATATTAACGAATAACAATCTTTAGCTACCAGCGGCAGTTTCGCTCGTTCCAAATATCGAAATATATTATATTAAGGAGAAAGGTATTTGTCGGGCAATTCCGTCATACGAAGATCGAAGATCAAAGAAGCAACCGTATACACGTGTTTCGGACTATTAGTCCTCATCAGTACGGTATAGCCAAGGAGCAAGATGGACACTCAATGGAAAAACACTCAAATGGTACCGTACTGATGAGGACTAATAGTCCGAAACACGTGTATACGGTTGCTTCTTTGATCTTCGATCTTCGTATGACGGAATTGCCCGACAAATACCTTTCTCCTTTATATCTTACCGTCGATTAACCAGCTTTCCTATATTATATTATTACGAAACTCAATTTCGTGCCATCTACATACAGAAAACTTAAAATGAAATGAAACAGAAGTGACCCTTCGGTTTTATGGCTTTAGCAGGTATATACGACGACCGACAATCTCCGACCTACGCTTGGTGTAGGCTTGCCGCGGTCATGTAAAGATCTTTTTTTCTTCGGCTATACATCTTACCTTAATTACAAGAATGATGAATTGCGCCACCTAAAAAATTTAAGCGAGATACAAAATTCAACAATTCCTGGCTAACCACCAAAAGTTGGCTCCAAAAAGTCGACGAGTTTAAAGCCTTCTGCACATTATGCTCGGTTGAAAGTTCGGTAGCGAAATTTCGGTTTACATGGTAGTTTTGAGAATAAACCTAAATTTTATTTTTATGTGATATTATCAGAGCAAAGTATTATTTTTGGATATTTAATGAAGTAATGTAATAATTGCTTTATCTACGACTTACTTATAATAAGTTCATTGCATACGAATCTATGACTATATAATCCCCATCATTATTACACGCCAATGATTATAATGACACTAGGGTTGTATAATAATGACAGTTCGTTCAAATAATGACTTCATTATTTGAACGAACTGTCATCATTATATGACGCTAGTGTCAAAGTCTGTCAAAACCTACGTAGATGACAGTTGTTATGTGACAGTTCGCCTCGCCATCATTGGCAAACACCTTTAAAATATTTGATATAAAATGGAATTTATGAGTCGTAGATAAAACGTCGTATTCGACTCGCACACAACTGATATAAATCGCTCGCATGTTTATACGCTCGCCTACGGCTCGCCTATAAACTTCATGCTCGCGATTCTCCATCCTTAGTTATGTGCTCGTCAAATAATATACTATTTTGTTATAGTTCAAGAATAGTTTGTTTTATTATTTGATGTTGTTTTATGTGGCAGTATGATGTTGACATATTGGATATGACATAATACTTTCACCCACTTACTGTCCTCGTGAACAATTACAAAAAGGTGGCAACCCTGGTCAGTATAGTAAGTTAAACATTGACCTACTTTGTAAAGGTATCAGGCGACAATAATGGTTTAGCGCGCCTCCCACTTTCTATAAATTTTAATGCTTCTAAAGTACCCATGGTAAGTGTATGTATTATATATTATTCCGATTGTTGGACTGGTGTAGGCCGTATTTTGGCCTAGGTTATACAATGCCGTTGAAACTACTTGGTACGATTTTTTTACACCTACAGCTAAAGTATAAAATGAAATAATACTGATGACATAAGAATTCCGGGACGCAGTTTACAACCAAGACATCACGTAACTTGGTTTCTATGGATTGGGGAACATCTGATATAATGGTGGACAGGACGGAGGATGTAAGTTTCTTGTATAAAGCATCAGACCCGAATTTGTTAATTTTTAATGTTATAAATGAGTACCAACAATCATTCTCTTCACCTCACATTCGCCAAAACCCTGAGAAGGCATATTCACCACTTTCTTTGAATACTGGGAAGCCTTCTCAAACAATCGGCATTATATTCAGCCTATGCACCTCACTGCACACATCTGGAGCTACCATTCCCATGTTGTTTTCCGGTTGGCAGCTTTATGATTGAATTCCAAATCGTACTCATATAAGTGCCATCCTCACGATGTTCCTAGTCAATATCTTCGTGTCCACCCCGTATGCCTACGTTGACATTGGTTGGTGCTGTATAGTATATTTACCTGTCATAATTAAGCCATATTATTTTTCATCGGAGTTCCTCCAGACTCTTCGTGTTATTTAATTTCACCGTCCTTATCGTTGGGTCATCATCGTAGAATTAAATCAAAAAAGAAATAATTAATATCTGGAGATCAGTTTATCTCCAGGTTTGTACATAAAATCTTCATCAAATCAAAATCTCAACTCGAGCTTTGCAGTTTTACGCCGGCAACACCTAACAACTTACCAACACAAGACGATAAATCTGCACCAGCACCCGTTAATCTGCTAGCTCCATTCATTGCGAACGCGAGAGAGCCTTACGCTGATTTATATCTACGAAATTGATACACACACACACACACACACACACACATGCGGCACAGATCTAGATAGCGACGTCCGTTCCAGCGCGAAGGACCAATAGGTCTACCGGATTCCAACCTCCGCCTTCACCAACGGCGACCGCAACTAGCGAAGAAAACTGCAGAAACAACAGAGAGGGTGATGTTGAACCGGCTAACCACCTAGTGGAAGCGGTCGTTGCATTCCTCTTGAATAATGACGAGGTGGCTTTGCTTTCGTACGAGACCGTCAAGGTCAGTCTCAGCCTTTTGGATCGTTGTCATGTTTGTCCGAGTCGAAGACATCCTTATTTATAAAGGTTTTGCTTTTCGTGCACAGGAAGTTGCTTGTTATACCCGTTGAATGAATATCTCAATTGTCACCTGCTGGTGTCGCCGGTGATTACGGCAACAGTGAAAAGATATTGTGTAAAACTGGTGAACAACTGAATAAGTTTAAGTAATTTTAGTACTGTTTCATGTCATACATGAAGTTTTTTTTTTGTTGGAAATTTTAACTTAAAAGTTCGTAATAATTGTGTGATGAATAAATAACGCTTCTTTTCAGTCAGTGATTAGTTTATTTCCAACTATCTCAAAGCGTAGCCGACGTTTCGCCCTGCTTCTAGTATGGTTAAACTTTAAGTAACCCTTAAAACAAATTTTTTTAATGGTTCTAAACTATTGTAGTTGTTTTTAGTTAGGAAATTAATTATAGAATAAAAACTCACTTGATTTGATACACAACTTTGATCTTTTCCAAAGTTCAACTTGACAGAGAAAGTAAATAACGATCCTGATAATACCCAACTGACCTTCATGAAAACTAATCCCTACGTAATAATATTCAATCGAAGTATCATCCATTCGCAGAACAAAAGAAAATTGCAAAACATAAATTGACTTTCTCTGTGACTCTAGGGTAAGCTAATAATAATAATAATAATAATAATAATCACAATAATAATAATAGCAAGCTCGGACAAATCGTAGCCGAGTTACGAAAACACCTTAGGGCCGAATTTGCATATTTATTACAAGTCTGAAGTGGTATGAAACGGCACAAAATTGAGACGGTAAACAATCGCTTCGTCTTGCAAAATTAATAATAATACACTCTCTAAAGGCTTAGCCACAGTTAAGGTCTGAGGGTATTTGCACGACGAAAGTCAGCGCGCTTTCCATTATTTATTCGCGAAGCACTTCGTTATCTATTCTCCTTCTCTCTCACTGGGCTTTATATAATTCTCTGAGCACGGTGCATTGATTAATCAGGCTTGGAAGTGGCAGGTGTTCTCGTCAGATGTTACCGCATGCCGGAACACGTGACTATCAGAGAAAAATCACGTGCGAATTCTCATGGTTGTTGGCATGGATGTGATAAGTATGTAGTGATTATATGGTAGTATAACTAGATTACTCAAAATTGAAGACTATACATATAAAAAACTTATATGTACCCCTTTCAGATGAAATATAGAACGTACTTATCAGATGATTGTGTTTCATTTTATGTTACCTTATTTTTATCCGTCGTCAAAACGATAAAACGTAAATCTCGTTCTAGTTTACTCAAAGTTCAACATTGCATAAAAAGCTCAGTGCATCTTTCAGATAAAATATAGAGTGTACTTTTCAGATGATCGTATTTCATTTTGTGTTAGGACAGTTAGATTCATTTCTATTAAGTGATATAAAATTTGTAGTTAGAATGCAGACTTTGCTTTGTGTTTTTAATGTGTACTTTTTTTTAGTTTTTTTCTGTCTTATTCATGTCCGTCGTCAAAACGATAAATGGTAAATCTGGTGCTTACATACCGAAAGGCGTCCGAAATTTTACGTTGCTGTAAATTCTCTTCTTATTTTCTCATTTTTTGCCCCTTTAAAATGTTATCTAACCTGAGCTTAGCTCAATGCGATTCTATTTGATCGAGATCGGTCGGGTCTGCATTAAAATAAAACTAGCCAGGACAGATATTTTGATTCTATTGACAGTAGGTATTGTTAAAACATCAGAGTGAAAATATCTGTCAAATCGTGGCTAACTAGTTTTATATTAATGCAGACACGACCCATACAATTTGATCATGCAGCTAAACTATTAATTTTACCAAAAATGTAGACATAAATTATACAAAATTTCCTCCACTTTAATTTATTATTTAACTACGTAACGACGGTAATGGCGGCTCATTTGCAAAATCAATGAAAAATTCCTAGAGTAAACATCCAGTTCCTTTGGACTCATTTGAACAGAAAGCGTTTCAGCTCTAAGTTTGGTCATGAAACTTTTAAATATGAAGTTTCGTCCCGATACCTTTAGTAGTTTCTCCGGAATCGTCGCCACAAAAAAACGGGTACACTCACACTCACACTCACACTCACACTCACACTCACACTCACACTCACACTCACACTCACACTCACACTCACACTCACACTCACACTCACACTCACACTCACACTCACACTCACACTCACACTCACACTCACACTCACACTCACACTCACACTCACACTCACACTCACACTCACTCACACTCACACTCACACTCACACTCACACTCACACTCACATTCACACTCACACTCACACCCACACTCACGCGCAGGCACGCACACATACACTTCATATTTCCACTAAAATCTGAATCTTTTTTCGTCACGATTACAATACTTTGTCTACGTATGATAAAGTAATAAACTGGTAATAGCTAAATATATAATAGATAAACTGGTGAGTAGATCTCAGAATATTTTACAAATTTCCAATTACTTTATTTGCAAAAAAATACAATAATCGACCCTATCATAGCCAAAAACGAAAAAGTTTTAACTGATGTTCGTATGTTTTGTTTCCATAGTATCTGAAATGCAAGGAAGCAATTTTTAATGTTGTCTAGTTTTTGAGAAGTTTGTCGTAAAGCAAATTGCTCTAAAATTGATTATGGCATAGACAATAATACGCAAATAACACTACAAAATATTTTGCTCTCTTCCAGTTGTTTCACCAATCAAGAAATATTATCAGTTTTCAAGAACTGTCGAAGCATTGTTTGCGTTTATATTTAAGAAAAAACACCTGTAAGAATTTGTAATTTAACAGATAAATTATATATGCCGGGTGGTCCATCTAGTGGTTTTTTTTAAATCATGTGTTATTTTGACAGTGACAGCTCTTTCATGCTGGAAATCTTGACAGAAAATCAGTATCATATCTCCGCGGAATGAAATGAATCGCTTTACGCTTGAGCAACGTTGGGAAATATTGCAAGCTTATTTCCAAAGTCAATGTTGTGTAGCCCAAACAGTGCGTTTATTGAAAAGAAGTTTTGGCCGAAATGAGGCACCCACCGCGCCTGCCGTACGCAAGTTTGTGCAAAAAGTTCGTGAGACTGGCATGCTAGTGGACAACACTCACGGTCCCCGGTGTCGTACTGTGCGCACTGACGAGAATGTGGCTGCCATAGCCGAGAGTGTGCGACTCAGTTCTGGAACATCGACTCGCCATCGATCTCAACAAATCAACATTTCACGCACAAGCCTGATGCGAATTTTGCACAAAGACCTCGCATTATTCGCTTACAAGGTCCAATTGACTCAGCAATTGTTTGGGCCTTAGAACAGCTCAGAATGGACAACGATTTTGCTCGAAAAATCATCTTGTCTGACGAAGCGCATTTTCATCTTGGCGGCTATGTTAACAAGCAAAACTGTCGCATCTGGGGATCGGAAAACCCGCATGTGATCGTCGAGAAGCCAATGCATCCTCAGAGAGTGACAGTTTGGTGCGCATTTTGGAGCGGTGGCATCATTTGCCCATTTTTTTTTTGAAAATGCTGCTGGAAACGCCATTTCGGTCAACGGTGAGCGCTACAGAGGCATGATAAACGATTTTTTTGTGGCCGGAAATTGAAGACATGGACTTGGACGATCTATGGTTTCAGCAGGATGGCGCGCCATGCCACACAGCCCATGCCACAATCGATCTTTTGCGCGGCAAATTCGGTAATCGTGTTATCAGCCGTCTCGGCGATGTCAATTGGCCACCTCGGAGCTGCGATTTGACGCCGTTAGATTTTTTTTTGTGGGGTGCCGTGAAGAGCCGATGTTATGCGAACAATCCGTTAACGATTCAGTCCCTTAAGGCGAATATCGAGCAAGCCATTCGTGAGATAGAGCCAGAAACCATCACCAAGGTCTTGGAAAACTGGGTTAACAGGATACGCTACTGCGAAGCCAGCCGAGGCAGCCACATGAGTGAAATCGTCTTCCCTAAATAATGGGAATGTTTGCTCTTTCGCATAAACTAATACTATACCGAAAAAAATTGATTTTTGTTCATTTTTTTAAATTTTTAAAAAGAAACCTCTATATGGACCACCCGTTATTATAATCAATGTAATGTGTTGTGCCATTTTAAACCAGGATTTTCATTCAGAAACATGTGCCCATGTGTATTTATGTGAATACCGACAATCTCAACATCCAATAGTGCCTACTTTGATCTATCAATTTCTCAAAACTATTTTCAAACTTACTCTGACAAAGATAATTGAGATATAAAACTCAAAATGTCGAGATGAAATATATGTCACAGACGGAAACAGCCCAAACATGTAAATTGTTTTGTGTGCAGACCGATTGTTTTCGAAAATTGAAAGTAAATGTGTTTGTAATTTATAAACTATTTACTACAACCTACCGTATTAATACAACGCCAGAGTATAAAGTTATACTTCTTTATGTTAACTAAATTGTTATAGCTTGATGGGTGTTACCTTCTGTTGCCTTAACATTCTGGACATTACGATTACATTTTCAAAAAGCTGGACAACATTCTGGAAACTTTAAGAGGGGGATGGGGGCAAGTTTTTAAATGTTCTTCTATGAAATAGATGACAACGTTTCCATGGGCGAAGATTGTCAAATTATTTGAAAATGGTATTTAACCACAGTAGTGTATTCCATAGAATAAAGGATTTATGTTTCTGGTATCAATCAGGAAATAACTTACAATGTACTAGAGACCACGTTAGTATAAAATATTAACTAGGGTTTTGCAATGATTACGGACACCTTTGCGAAAAATTGGCAAAGCAAGTTAGTCGCTGGATAATTTTTGAGAAGTTTTCCCAACCTCTAGCATGCTCAAATTACTTGCTGAAAAGACAATAAAACACTCCTATTTAAATTAAATAATTGCTTATACCATAATGAATATTAAACCCGTTAATAAACAAGCTACCAGTTTTACCGCATAATCGAATAATACTTCTCTTTTAATTAACATTTATAGAAATTTATTAATTTATTAAAAGGCGACATTATTTAATTAAAATAAGCAAAATTATTAGTAATATAAGGAAGTGTGTCCCTGTTCTGAGCTTCAAAAACGCAAGTCCTTTCTTTTGATATTTTATACATGAAATAATTTCTAGTGTAAAATAAAGTCTAATAAACAAACGATTAGTTGGTGCAATGTAGAACCTTTGTGCGCGTTCTTTGCACATCACTATTTTTTTAGATATATTGTTATTGAAATATCACTCAAAAGCTCGCCCAAAGGATTATTGTATGCGTGCACGCTGAAGGTAATCCGCATTCTCCAGCTAGCATAAGGCACCTATAAAACAATCGTTGTGTTTATTACGGAAATATAATAAGTCATATATGTACCTCTAGCACCAGCAGGCGTAAGCAACGACAGTAAAACCTACCAGGCAATCAAGTATGTATTCGAAAGTGTCTATCTATCAACCGTCGCGGTCGTCTAAACCTTTTCTCCACTCACAAAGACCTAATGCACATACACTCACATCGACCAAGAAAAAAAACCACCTCCGCATACGCAGAGTCTCCCTTGGCCGTATAAGTCACCATATGGCAAATTTGAACACAATACCCTTGACAAATCGAGTCGATAAACAATAAAGCGGCCATTATTGCATTTACGGCTTATGCTAATAAGTCATTATGGGGCCGGGCAGCTAAGGCAGCCTCAATGGGACCGCGAGATGAATGAAAACTCGCGACTCTAAACCGGGGGCCCCATTATTTCACAAAACGCCGAACGCACAGGTGTCGCCGTACGCCCTCTGGCGGCGGCAACTACCGAGGAATTCGAATTGTCTTCTATGTGTACGCACGCAAGTACAAACACGCGAGGTTAGACAAGCATACGGCACAACAGAACAGTGGTCCCGGTGTAGAGCCTTGCGGTACATACTCGATCAGTAGGCTTCAAATACACACCACTTTGAGAAACTTTTTCAGACATTTTGCTACAATATCTATTTAGTTTTCATCATGTGTTTCATATGGTTTGTCAACTAGTTTTGCTTTTTGAGCGAAAATACATAAAATTTGGCGAACGTAAAACTATTTTGAAGAATAATTGCAAACTTGAATGAACTGAAATAACGTACAGTCTATTTAAAAGTATTACGCAATACAGTATACACAATATACATTTAAACATCACAAATATTGTAAGATGTAGGTGCTTACTATGCAAAAAGATCTCAGTAATTTTTGTCGTTCAATACAAGCTACTATATGACGATTAAACTTATTTCCATAAAGGCTATTTTACAACACGCTACTTGAGTCCTATTCTAAACTTTTTGTTGTAGGCCAAGAGCCTAGCAACTGTAATGTTACGTTATTCATCATCAGGCTAGAACTTCCATAATCTGTTTTTTATAGTGTAACAAGAGGATAATCGCAAGTCTGGTAACCGTCCGGGCCGCTTTGGCGTCCCTAAGTTTTTAAAGGGTGAAACAAAAATAATAAAATTACATTATTATAATCAGTCTGTTGCTTTGGGATTTCAAACCTGAGAACGTTTCAACTGAAGAGAAACGCTCGCCACACCCGTGGCGGTGGGTAGGTGGAAAGTAGCGCAAAAATGCCCTTTTTACAGTAAAATAAACACGGTGAGTTTGATTGCTTATTCTTACATACATCCTCACAAAGTAATCTTTCCGATGTCAGACTGAATTTTTGATGGTTTCACTCGTATTCACGCACGCGTATAAACTGCCTTACCCGCACTATGGGGGAGGTTTTGTGGGTCTGGCGGGGCGTTTCCACCAGAATTTCAGTCTGGCATCGGGAAGGTTACGTTGTGGATATCTATTTAAGACTAATAAATCAAACCCAACCTGATTATTTTACTGTAAATAGTGCAATTTTGCTCGCCACTTTGGCCTTCTTTGCACCCACTTTCCACCCACCCACCGCCCGGTCTGGCGATTGATTTCTTCACCAGAAATTTTCACAAATTTGATATCTCAAAACGAGAGCCTGATTATAACAATAATTTTTTCTTTTATTTATGTTTTACATTTTAATAATCTAGCGGCGAAAATGTCACACCCGGACTTGCGATTATCCTATTAGACTTGCGATTATCCTATTGTTATGATACAATGGACAGATTATAAAAGTTCTAGCCCTATCCTCTATGGTGTAACGAAATCCGCTGCTGGCTCTTGGACTATTAGTACCAAGAAAACAGTTGTAAAGTAACAAGAGATGGGTATACTAGACACACTTCTTTATCTATTTCAGAATAGGAGTCTCAAAATTAAAAATCTATACCCTCTATTAGTGCCAAACGTATACCAGAACAGCCTGCAAACGTTTTCTTTTTAAGAAAAAAAACCGGTTCGTACACAATTAATAGTATTAAAATCACTCGTCCCTTTAAATATGAATGCGCTGTGATTGGTGTGACGTAGCATGCTTGGTCGAAGGCTACGTGACATGAGCTAGTTACGATGCGATTGTCGTGCCTTCACTCTTTCTATAACATGTGAAAAGACTGACATTAGCGTTGGAGTACGTCTTCTCAGACGACTGTTACTTTAGACAACACGGAAAGATTCCATGACCCAACTATACTTATTCGTTCTCAGAACGCACACAACGTCCTCCAGATACTATACTTTCAACTCGAAGCCGTTTTCGTGCCCGTAGATCCTATTTTGTCGGCTGTTCTCTACGGCCTAGGCTCGCTGAGCTTCCCACCAACCTTATGACGTCACGGAGTGTTTGGGGCGGTTTAAACTTTGATGTTCAATAACAATTGAGTGCAACATTATTAAGCGGAAAAATTTTACACACAGTTTTCTTACCACCTAAAGACTTTATTTGTTACGTTAGGTAAAATCATGCACCCTGGTACAACCAAAAGCATTTAGGGTTATGTTGTTTGTTTCCTTTATGCCGGTTTATTTCTGTAATAGTTTCTGTAAACATGTCACTGTGAGGCTAAACTTAGACGTTACTGCAGTTTGTCAAAACAAAACAAAATATCTCAGGTTTGCACTATTGGCAGACATTACAAATGCCTCTACTGCACATGTGTGTATGCTAAGAAAAAGTTTAGAAATAGGTATAATAGCACGGCATTTCCAACTATTCTATTATTTAGAACTTTCTTCTATTTACTGAAAAAGTTTACAAAAAGACGTAAGTAGTGTAGTGTATAATAGCCTGAAGGATAAACATGCAAACTGGTAGGTCACCTGCCTTTAAAACAATATTTTGTCAATTTTGCACTTGGCAACATTTTGAGAACCTTCAGAGCTGATTCATTGACAGACGCGTGTATAGGCCCACTAACACCGTCAGTAGAAAAGTAAGGTGGTCGCGCTTTCGATTCACGGTTAGATAAAGTGACATCATGTTGAAGATTAGTGTTTTGCCACCGCCAGATCGTGTCGGTTGCAGATAAACGAGGAGCAAGGCCGGACTCTGTTTTCAATCATTAATTTCCACAGGAATGCGTTAATTTATTTGACAAACATATTTCTGTGCGGCTTATGATACTCCGAGGTTATTACTTATTTCTTATTTCTATTAGTTGTATTAATTATTATTATATGGATGGGGGTATCGATACACTGACTGTCATCCCCTTCAGAGAGGTGTGCCCAGTACTTCCTGCCAAATGGGTATAGGCACACCAAGTTATTGTGAGAGAATATGTTCTTATCTGTGACAAAAGTGACAAAAGAATGAGAGAGATGTTTTATGAAGCAACAAATTGTTGCGTTTTTGTTTACATGGTCGCCATTACGTTGTAGTTTCGAAATTAACAAATGTATTTGACTGAAGTTGTAGTTCTCTATCGTTGCTTTAAAATGGCGCTTATATTTGTTGTTTCAGATCTACATTCTACGAGGGCGGCCAAGTAAAAAAATGTATTTTATTTGGGCCATGGGTAGTCATTTTGAATGCTTTTTAATATAGAAATTGTCATGTTTTGCTAATAATACAAAAAATACGAGGCTCAATTCTGTCGAGTGTAAGAGCGGATTTTTATTAATATTGGTGTTTTTTAGTTGGTCGTAAAAAGACTAGAACATATCCACCAATATTCATAAAATTCGTCACCTGGACTCAACAGAATTGAGCCGCATAGTTTCTGTAATGATAGTAGCAAAGGTTTAAAGTTCAATCTAACGTATAATTTGAATGGAAGCACCTGAAAATTCCGGTGTAAATCTGAATGGAAGTCATGAAGTATATTGGGTTGCCTATCATTATTTTGCGATACCTTAAATGGTTTCGCAAAAATCTACAATTTTCGCATTTCCTATAGGAGCATTCTCTTTTACAATCAATCTGCCACACATATAATGAAACCATCCTCTTTCATCATTTCAATTCATAGGTCGGCAGCCGAACATACTCATTACAATCGCTTACCACAACGTATTATTGACTCTGAGGGAAACGTGACCGGAGTTTATGATGAAAGTAACAGCCTGAAATATGGTAATTCAGCTACACTTTCAATAAAGGCTAATTTATTGAAACTTTTTCACCCGGCGGCAAATCGATTATTTTTAATATACGACCGATTAAACGAACGTAATTAATAAAGGCCGTGATAAATACACGTCGCAAAATTGCAGTACAAACTGAAAGCCCGCTGAAACTATTAAAGAGTTTCCATCGCTGTATTAAAGGCTAGTTTGTTGTGGGAATATAATGTTAAAACGTGTATGGTTTTATGGCTGTAGATAAAAGTTTGAATTTACTTTTAGTTGTTGGCATTTAGACACCTCGTTTAGCTGTTATGACCACACACCTTTTGGCGGTAAGCTCTAAGCTTGATATTACGCGCCTTACCATTAGAAATTATGTTGGTGAAACATAAATAGTGTTCCGCGTTGTTCGCATCTATGGTATAAACGGTGTAATGCTACTAATTTGTAGGTTTGATTTGCACATTCCGCTAGGAGAAAGGTGTAATGAAGATAACCGCAAGATATTAGCCAAATATAGTCCGGGAATTATTAATATTTCATAAGGTGTTTAGATGTAATTATTTGATATCATGCCGTGGATATTTTAACGTCCGTAACTGATTTTATAGACACTCAAATATTTTATAGAAACTTGATATAAACATGTGAATCTA
Source organism: Aphodius sticticus (assembly GCA_963966075.1). Lineage (NCBI taxonomy): Eukaryota > Metazoa > Arthropoda > Insecta > Coleoptera > Scarabaeidae > Aphodius > Aphodius sticticus. The sequence goes on along the minus strand of OZ014506.1, from coordinate 45,141,935 downwards.
AAATTTGGCAGTTATTCCATTACTAATATTGTGGTTCTTTTGTTTCAGGTACTTTATTCACTCATTTTAGACCAAGGTTTAACAACAATTTCGTAAGTAAAGTTGACTAGGATACCACAACTTCAGAAGCGTAATGTAAAAATATTAAAAGATTGACCAAGTGAATAGACGGGTGGTAACAACAAAAGTATATACTTATGTATTCTTTTAATATAGAAGATCACAAATTTCCAACCAACATATTTCTTTACGCTACGTGCTTCTTATTTGATCAAAAATGTTTTTAGTTCCGCCCTCCCAAGATTTTATATGACCAGAAAATTATTACTGTTAACAATTACAGTATTGTTCATATTTTTAAGAATTATGTAGGGTCATTATCTGCTGACAAAGTTAAGGAAAATAAAATAAATTTGTATTTTAAAGAATACCATATTTTATTTTTGTTATGACCGAGCATTTCACAGATTTACAATTACTTAATATGTCATAAATGCAATAATCGACAATACCTTACCAACAACAACAAAAATCGTTGCAACCGATTACACTAGTCAACAAAAAAAGATATTTTTAGAAAATAAACTGCTTCTGGGGTATGCTGTGTGTCACATCTGGAGCTCCCGCTCCCATGTGATTTCCAAACCCTACTAATGTCAGTGCCGTCCTCACGATTGATGTTGTCAGGATGTTTGTACATTTTGATGGCTTCTACAATAAGCCTTCGATGATAATTACCCACCCTTGCCAACATATTCACGTCATCAAAATCTATTGTGTGTCCCGACTCGTGGCAGTGTTGAGCAACAGCGGACTGTTGAATCTTGCCTAGCCGGGTGTCTCTACTGTATACATTGACTCGACATTCGATGCTTCCTCCTGTCTGTCCTACATAGCATGTTCCATACTCACGTAATCTTGCATACCCCTTCGTTCTTCAGGAGAGGAGTGATATCTTTTGGGTTAGGCAAAAGATCCGTTACCTTAGCTGGTGCTCTGTACCTTACCGTGATACCCGATTTCTTGATTACTCTACCGATTCTATCTGAAACCCCACTTACGTATGGTAAGAAAGCGAACCCCTTTGACTTTTGCGGCTCCTGTGAGACTTGCGGTTTTCGTCGTGTGACGCCCCCGTATGTCAGACTTGGTGTATCCATTTTGACGAGAGGCCACTCTGTTTCGGTTCGTCGTCCAAGGTGCTGGAGTCGCATACCTTCTCGGCACTATTGAACAGAGTGTTAATGATACTTCTCTTCTGTTGGGGATGGTGATGTGATTTGGGGTTCAAGTACCGATCGATGTGTGGCTTCTTACGGTAGACTGTGTGTCCAAGCCTACCAGCTGACGTTCTGTATACCAGCACATCCAAAAGTGGCAGCTAATTATCCTCTTCTATTTCCATCGTGAATTTGATGGAAGGACTAACATTGTTCAGGTGGTTAAGGAACTCAGTAAGTTTATCTCTACCGTGTTGCCAAACCACAACGGTGTCATCGACATATCTGACCCAATGCTTGAGTTTGTAAGGACTTGACCTAATGGCTTCTTCTTCAAACAATTCCATGAAGAAATTGCCGATTACCGGTGAAAGAGGTGATCCCATGTCTGCTCCCGTCCACTTGAAGTATGTGGTGGAGAGAGCATACTCTAGAAGATCAGGTACATCGGTTGGTAGACCTAGGGGGACAAGTGTTGCCCGTACGCCTTCACCGCCTCCATAAATCCATTTGAAATAATATGCATTCCGATACCTTCAGAACTTTTCCCCCAAGCTTTTTGAGGCCAAGGTAAAGGCAAGAATCTTTGTTGGCCCACAGATAAAAAAGTATGTTGAAAGAAAAATTTCCTTAATTATAATTATTCAACGCGAGAAATGCCTGGAAGGGATTTCAGGCAGTGGTTCATCGCTTTCTTGGATTCATAAAGCTGTACCCTATGGTTTCTTGTACGTAATTTTACACTATTAAAATAGCTCTCCATAGCTACCAAACTGGTCTTGGGTTCATTGGAAAGAGTGTAATTGTCTCTATTAGCATAACCCAAAAACTCAAACTCAACTTCTTGACACATAAACCCCCTTTCCGTAGTCCAGGTCAGAAATGGCGCACTCACATCGATTATACATGTATTTAAGAGCTTATTTCGAAGAACATCAAGGGTTTATAGGAGTCATCAAACCAATCAAACCAAATAAAAAATAAATAGACGAATCATTTATTTCTTGCATATTGCAAAAACAGTTCAATACATAAGTTGGCATGGTGATTTAGGTATGTTTGAACCACATGGAATAATACCAGAAGAACTGTTGCGACCAGTTCTTCTTGTGTGTGAATAGGCGTGTTGTAAACCACAGTTTTTAGTGCCCCCAGAAGAAAATGTCATGTGGATTCAGTAAATTCTCTAATTTTCTAATGCTTGTTTTCGTGTCCTAGAACCCCTTTCAGTTTGTTGCTATCTTTATGGGACACACAGTATGTTAATCTAGCCAATAAAGCTCTATTAAAATCTTCCTTTACGTCTTTTTTCCTATTGAAGTAGGTGGCGTATCAAGCAATGGCTGAATTTATATGCAAACCAAGATTGCGTGTAAATTTACTTATACAAACTACTTTAATGCTACAACGTGTAAAACAAGAGGTTCCAATTGAATGTATTGAAGCAATATTAAAGGTAAACAGTAATACATAGTCTTCTGGTACCATAATTGCCGCACTTTCAGTACAAATATCGTTACTGTAGGGTCAATTTATATTCAAAATTTGTGCTGTGAGTCAAGTAACAGAGTTTACCTCAGAAATTTTGCATAGAAAGGAAAGATGCTAAAGCTATAACGTTCAAAATGCTGTGACAAAAATTACAAAGTGGAACACCCATACGCGTCCGCACGAAAATACAGCTGGCGTGCGTCTATGCGCGCATCCGCTACGCTGCCCGCCTTAATTTTCCTTAATTTTTATTTATGATTTTAAAGTTCAGGGTTTAAGCTTCCATTGCAGGCTACATAGAGAATTCTGTCATCTACAATTATGTTTTGGGAGGGCATCAAAATAAGTCGCATGTTTCTATGTTTGTTAACATGAGGAATCAGACAATAAATATGACAACCCAGTCGCAAAAATGCTGTTTAGTGGCGTTATGTAGGTATGCCTTTATCTTGAAAAATCTGAATCTAAACGTAAAATTTTTCTATTGTGTCTTGTTTCTGAGAAAAAAAAAACGCACTTTGCATTTTTTTAGTTTCTATGTTTAGATCCAGATTCTACGAAAAAGGCATATCACAATCAATTGTCACTTGTTTGATTTCTTAAATGGTTGACCAGGATAATAATTTGTTTCAATTATTGTATTTCTTAGAGATAAAGTAATTGGCTTTCAGGTCACGTAACATATTGAATGAGGTGACTATAATAAAAAAAAAATTCTGACAATATAAGAGGCACCCTAATAACCGTTACGTCTACACATTCTAACCGCAATTTCTAAATTTGTATATAAATCAGTGATTCAAAGTAGAAAAATACTATATCACACTCGTTTTGCATAAAACGTACAGTCGCAAATTTAGGCCAATTTCGGGCAATTGCCGTCTTATAAAACGTGTATACTGTGCTATTTGACAACGTAAACAATTTAAAATGATAGCTATGCTTGTATAAATGGTACCTGATCGAAATTTGAAGTTTTTACATTCTTGAAATGCTGTTTAAAAAAATTCTCTTACATTCACACAAATAAAAAAATCTGATGTGGCCAGGCACATAACTTTATCATACTAAATATAAAATTAATAGTTTAGCTGCATGAGATTCTATTTGATCGAGATCGGCCATGTCTGCATTAAAATAAAACTAGTAGAACTAGACAGATATGTCGATTAAAGCTGCGTTCGGACATTGTACTCCGATGACACCGGGTACACCGTCCAAATGACACTTACGTGTTATTGGGTGTAAAAACTGTAACGATGTACAATATCCGAACGCAGCTTATATTGACAGTAGGTATTGTCAAAACATTAGCGTTTGACACTACCTAATGTCATTAGATTAAAAAAAATGTGACAAATCCTGGCTACTAGTTTTAATGCAGTACGACCGATCTCCATAAAATAGAATTTGCTCATGCAGCTAAACTATTGATTGTACCAAAAAATGTCATAGTCATAAATTATTCAGAATTTCATCTACTTTAATTTATTATTTAACTATTTCGACGAAATTCCAGAAATGGCGGCTTATTTGCAGAATCTTTCAAAAATGCTAAGACTAAACCTCCAGTTCCTGTGAACCCTTTTCAACAGAAAGCTTTTCAGCTCTAAGTTTGGTCACAAAACTTCTAAATATGAAGTTTCGTCTCGATACCTTTAGTAGTTTCTCCGGAATCGTCGCCACAAAAAACGGGTACACACACACACATACACACACACACACACACACACGCACACGCACACGCACACGCACACGCACACGCACACGCACACGCACACGCACACGCACACGCACACGCACACGCACACGCACACGCACACGCACACGCACACGCACACGCACACGCACACGCACACACACATACACACACACACACACACACACACACACACACACACACGAGACATTTTTTTGTACCTTGGTCAAAAATGTTCAGGGGACCCAAAAAGACATATTTCCGCTAAAATCTCAAATTTTTTTTTTGGCACGATTACAATACTTTACATACTGCGTATGATAAAGTAAAAAATAAATCACATCACCACATCATTCTGATGTGTTTTATCATTTCTGTAAGCGTGCTTACATTCGTGCTCGTATATCATTCGGTATTAACAAAGTTACCGTTGTAGCATATTTCCGTATTTTTATTTAAGCGTTAATCTTAAGAATTAAGTAACAGCAAAAGATAAGTTCCTCTAACTTACTCCACTTTCGTTTTCACTCAAATTTTACGCAAGCATCGAGCAACTTTCGAACAGGTCGTGATCACTTATTTTTGTCATCATCTGCAATAGAAGAACTAATCCTCTTTTGTATATGCGATCACGACGTCGTTATTAATTTTGCGGTAGCGATAGAAATTTCCCAGCTAATGAACATTGCGATCGCAAATTCTTCTCCTACAACTAGATAGGTCGTTTTATATCGAAGTCTTATACGCCAGATAAGTATCGTTGCTCTTAGATTAATTATTCTCGGGTTGGTAGTATCTACGTACGCACCGTTCTGTTGCATTATGCGCGATCGTATCTCAGATTGATGGATTGCTGACGAATGGTGGAGCACATGCAGCTCTGTCGGCATCCCATGTGTCAATATCTTTAGCAGCTCACATGTACACCCGGTAGGTGTAATTATGGACTTTTAATGGTGGCTTCTTGGCGGGAGGTCCGCAATCATTACCTCGTGAGGACTTGAACAGCTAAGCTTCCTGTTGAAAATTTATGAAGATGATATCATCATCGAAATGCACTTGTTACGCTGAAAGTTTGGAGGCTTCACAGATGATGAACTGTCTCGTTTTGACATTATATCATGTATCAGATTTTTGTGGAGCTAATACACATTTCAACCAAAAGACAAAGTTATCCGTGACAGACGAGACGGCGACACAAAAAAAATCTGATGTCACCAGACACATGACTTAGTCATACTATTTAGTAGGGCTGTTCAAGCGCTCCCTTATTTCGAACCGAACACTCGAAAAGTGAGTGTTCGGTTCGGTAAGAAACGAGCTTTACTCGGATTGAAATTCGAGACTCGAATTTTTGAATAACTCGAACAGGCCTACTATTTAGCAGTGTTTCCCAACGCAAATAGTGTGATTGGTGTCATTTTTGCTGCTAGACTCAAAAGGACATATTTCAGCTAAAATCTCAAAACTTTTTTCGGCAAGATTACAATACTTTGGCATACTGCGTATGATAAAGTAAAAATATGTTGGTTAGAGTTTATTTCACGACAAGTGGCAGTAAGCCGCTGACATAATGCGGAAACGTTCCTATACGCATTGACGTGTGTTAGAATGGAATAGCAATCTTCTTTATTTCAGTCTAACACACGTCAATGCTCAGTGTTTTGACCATATTTAAGACCAACAGTATCTCAAGGTTTACTACGCCACAATTCTAAGATTTTCCCAAATTTCCATAGATGGACAAATTCTAGGAGAAGAAAAAACACTTTCATTCACACCGCTGGATAAAATTTATTCCAAATCAATTTCAAGCATATGATCAAGATAATTTCACTAGCTGGTATGATTATAATAAACATATTCTTAATTTATAGACATTTTTATATAATGTAATTTGGAAGGTACGCTACGATTTCAATCTTTGAAAATAAATTTTTGATTTATATTATAACGTTGTGCGCCGATTTTTATAGCTTCTCAAGAATGGATAATATAAAAACTGAAGCAATTCGTCAAAGCAAATCGGTGATTTGATCCCTTGATATCTTATGACGCTTTCCGTATTGCCAAAATATATACCAACCAACAGTCGAAATTGACACTTGACAGTGAGTGGCTCCATGTTGCTCTGTAATAAGATGTAATCGAGTTTCTCCTGTCAAAATTTAACATGACAAAAAATAGCGTATGTGTAGCCACTAAACCGACGGGATGTAATTAAAAATATGATCTAGGTGACAATCACAACGAAAGTGAAAAGAACCCGAGTTATGCAAGATTAGTTATGTCTGAAATTGTAGAGTTAATAAACGTAAAGTTTTAATTCTAAACTTTTACGCGAGGAATTTGTATTTACCTGGGGATATATCTCGAGAAACACTTTCGTTTCTTAATTGTCTAGTGTAATCAATTTGGTTGACATACATTCAATTACTAATATTTGAAGCGGCTTGAAGCTAATATTTCGTGCTAAAATGTAAATGGAGGAATAGCAAAGAAATAATATTCAATAATATGCAAAATTTTATTGAAATTGTCCATTTAATCTGCATACGATTAAGATAAACGGAGATATAAATAATGCCACAAATATCTGTGTATATATTGTACCTACCTATTCAATGCTCAACCATTATGGTCAGAGATATTCAGAAGGGTTTAATCTTGAGGGTCAACAGAAATTGCACTAGATCGCATTTAGATGCACAAGAAGTCGTCAAAGCATGGATCTCTATTTAAATCTAGTTAAAATAATGAATAGAAATTTACAATAAAGTAATCTGTTCCGTAAATTTGTCAAATAAAATGTAAAATAAGTGATAACGAAGTAAAGAAAAAGACTTGGCAAAGAAAACTAAAAAACAATATATCCCCAGTAACATGTAAAAAAACGTTTTAAACAGAATTTATTAGAAACCAATATTATTGTTTTTAATAATGTTTATCATCGGTTTATGGCTCTATCTCAGAAATTGATGGAACCATTTAATATTTGTTGTCGAAAGGCATTATATAGTGTGTACCAAACGAAACGTAACGAATTAATTGATCTATGCACCCCGTATCTTCCTAATTTTTCGTGGGAAAGTTATTGAACGAAAAGGACGGAAATAGATAAAAAGTAGTCAGTTAATAAAAATATTATTTTTATGGTCAGTTTACTTTTACCGACCGAAATACATTACTTGAATTTAAGGTAGGTATTGTATTCGGTCAGCTGTCAAATGTCCGCGGGTCCGTATGTGGGGTGTGAATAAATTTCCGGAAGAATGGCTGCACATAATGGTACCTATATATTTTTTTATTACACAGGCATCTAGCATACATAATGCGTTACTAAATCGTCAAATGTCTTCTTCACACATAAATTTACTCAAGGGTAGTTTTGAAATGATTATCCTGGCTGTATGAATGTTGTTTTCATTGTTTCCTACAGAGCGTCTCAAAGTCCCGGGAGGAATCGTCCAAATTTCAGGGGTGTATGTTCAAATAACTTCAAGCAAATAAGTTATATCAACGTGGTCCGATAATGTTAGACTTATCGAAGAAGAGAGGTATTCAAAAGTGTCCACGCAGATGCCTGCCAAGGTATCCTATAGATATGTCCTTTTTACTTTATCATACGTAGTATGTAAAGTATTGTAATCGTGCGAAAAAGAAATTTTTTGATTTTTGCGGAAATATGTCTTTAGGTCCCCTGAACACTTTGACCAAGGTACAAAAAAATGTGTGTGTGTGTGTGTGTGCGTGCATGCGTGCATGGATGTGTGTACCCGATTTCTGTGGCGACGATTCCGGAGAAACTACAAAAGGTATCGGGACGGAACTTCTAAAAACTTCATCTTTAGAAGTTTCATGACCAAACTTAGAGCTGAAAAGCTTTTTTGAAAGATTTTGCCAATAAGCCGCCATTTCTGGAATTTCGTCGAAATAGTTAAATAATAAATTAAAGTAGAGGAATAATTTATGACTATGAAATGTTTTGGTATAATCAATATTTTAGCTGCATGAGCAAATTCTATTTCATCGAGATCGGTCGTACTGCATTAAAACTAGTAGCCAGGATATGTCAGATTTTTTTATTCTAATGACTGTAGGTAGGTAGTGTCAAACGCTAATGTTTTGACAATACCTACTGTCAATAATCGACACATCTGTCTAGTTCTACTAGTTTTATTTTAATGCAGACAGCCGATATCGATCAAATAGAATATCATGCAGCTAAACTATTAATTTTATATATAGTATGATAAAGTCATATGCCTGGCCACATCAGATTTTTTATAATTAAAATTTTAGTGCAGATATTTATTTTCGTTTAAAACTATTCTTAAACAATTTGTACAGAATTGGATGGAACTATGGCCACAGGCACGAGCCAAGTGGAGTACATCCACGCACTTCAAGCATTCCAAAGACGAATGACACTTCAAGATACTTTAAGGCTCCCGTCTCCTACCCACAAAAGGCCAAAGTAACTCACGCTATTATTATTGCGCCAATCGTGAAATGCTCGCTACCATTCGATTCTATAGGTCTGTATGCTACTGCCATCGGAAAGGATTTCAATATTTACGCAGATTATTTATGCAAATTTTAGTGTTAAAAAATTGTGCACTTCAAATATAGAAAAGCTTTCCGATGGCAGTGGCATCTGATTATTGTCTGCTGTAATACATTATAAAAGTACATTAAATGTTAACTATAAGAGCACAAGTTACTTTCTTCCGAACTTCTCTAGAATTGCATTCTGGTGCATTCTAGTAAGTTGGCAAAAATGCTTACAATAGCGACAGTTTAGGTATTCAAAACTAGATGGCGCGGCCTTAATCCGCATTTTACTAAAGTGTTTTTTATGTGATATGTCGATTGTGAAAGTACTATATCATCAACTAGAAAACTCAAAACGACTCCAGTTTGAATATTTGTACAAATAGAAATTGGTTTTCCAGTTAGTTTAATGTTATTAATGGGTAAATCCATTCGACTTCTTGTACGTAGTATGTTCAAACCACGTTCAAACAAAATGCTACTTACTAGGAAATAAATATTATATTAGTATAAATTATATTATTTGCTAAATTTTAGAACCCACTAAACAAGTAAATATATCTGCAACATGTTTACAACAAATTTCTTTGTCATTATTAAATGCAAATAATGTAATATATTTAATTGTAACATTGTTACTACCTCTTATGTAATATTTTAACCATGTTATAAATACAACAATGCAAAATTTTAAAAATATTTGAATCTTATATATTCATTGCAATTTGTTCTGTAAAATTTGATTAATATTCTTTTTGTAGTAGGTATTTTGTTGTATTAATGTACTCCTTAATATATTTACCTGACAGTTTTTGAAGGAGGACCTAGGGTTTAGGCAATAACTGTACAACTCACGTATATACAGTACAGTGTTGATAATCCGAACCCCGGTAATCCGAACGCCCCAAAAATAAATAATAAAACAATAATCACTGAGTAACCGAGTAAAAAGCTATTTTTGTCGATTCCTTTTTACAAACATATATTGCTTTTTGTTTTATAGCTTGTATCCAATACTCGATATTTGATAATCCGAACAATTTGATAATCCGAATTCCGAACCACTCTCGGTCCCAATTAGTTCGGATTATCGACGCTCTACTGTATATGAATTATTTTAATAAATACGAAACTCATATGAAACATTTTACTCAGTATGACAATAACTACTTGAAAAATAATTTTGTGGGAAAAATGTGGGACACCTGTATATAAGTTATATATCATACTATAATTTCCACATATCATACTATATCATACATATAATTTCCGCGGGAACAGTTACATCATACGTATAACAGATGAACTGTCTATTATACATGTTAACAGACTGAAAAGTCATGACGAACTTTCTGGAAAAAGGGCAAAAACTTGATACTTATGACACTATTCTCCGCAGAAACTGTACAACATATTTGACAAAGACTTCTTGTTCACTTCGGAAGGTGTAACTGTAATCTTCCACCGTTTCCAGTGGTATGCATGTGTGTATAATAAGAAACAAACATTTCAACATCCTCGTTTGCTCCCCACGCATTATCAGTAGTCAAATTCACACTGCTTTCTGGCATCTCCACAGCAGAATCTTCCACAGTATCCAGTGACAACGGTTCCGGAGAGTTCGGCTGTACATCACCATATCTAAAATAATAACAAACTGCTTCCGGGTTATGCCGTGTGTCAAGATTTGTTAATGCTGAGTATTCAATTAGCTTTGAAGAAGCGATGTTGCTCGCTTCTTCAAAGCTAATTGAATACCAGACCTACCAGACTTTCTTGGTAGGTCTTGGAGACCTACCAAGAAAGTCTCCCTTATATACCTGTATTTACACCTCACTGCGCACATCTGGAGCTACCGCTCCATGTGTTTTTCCACCTGACCGCGTTAGGATCGATTTCCAGACCCTACTAATGTCAGTACCGTCCTCGCGATTGATGTTTTCAGGATGTTTGTAAATTTCGATGGCTTCTCTAATAAGTCTTCGATGATAATTACCCACCCTTGCCAACATCTTCGCGTCATCGAAATCCATTGTGTGTCCCGACTCGTGGCAGTGTTGAGCAACAGCGGACTGTTGAATCTTGCCTAGCCGGGTGTCCCTACTGTGCTCCTTGATTCGACATTCGATGCTTCATCCTGTCTGTCCTACATAGCATATTCCGCACTCACATGTTATGTTGTATACCCCTTCGTTCTTCAGGAGTGGTGTGATATCCTTTGGGTTAGGCAAAAGATCCTTTACCTTAGCTGGTGCTCTGTACCTTACCGTGATACCCGATTTCTTCAGTACTCTACCGATTCTCTCTGATACCCCACTTACTTAGGATCTACGGTTTGCCAAAGATCCACAAGGATAACGTACCTTTAAGACCAATCGTTAGCGCAATAGGCTCCCCAACCTATTTGTTGGCAAAATACTTGGCGAAAACCATCCAACCGTTTATAGGACAAACTACATCTTTTGTCAAGAACTCTGAACATTTTATTCAGATTTTGAAGGAAGTTGTCATTGACCCTCAGGATATACTCGTAAGTTTCGACGTAACATCACTCTTTACGTGTGTTCCGGTTAAGGAGGCAGTCGAAGGCCTTCGAACAACACTTGTCCCCCTAGGTCTACCAACCGATGTACCGGATCTTGTAGAGTATTGTCTCTCCACCACATAATTCAAGTGGGCGGGAGCTATGTATGAGCAGGTAGAGGGTGCAGCCATGGGATCACCTTTGTCACCGGTAATCGCCAATTTCTTCATGGAATTGTTAGAAGAAAAAGCCATTACTTCAAGTCCTTTCAAACCCAAGCACTGGGTCAGATATGTCGACGATACCGTTGTGGTTTGGCCACACGGTAGAGATAGACTTACTGAGTTCCTTAACCACCTGAACAATGTTAGTCCTTCCATCAAATTCACGATGGAAATAGAAGAGGATAATCAGCTGCCTTCCTTGGATGTGCTGGTATACAGAACGTCAACGGGTAGACTTGGACATACAGTCTACCGTAAGAAGACACATACCGATCGGTACTTGAACGCCAAATCACACCACCACCCCCAACAGAAGAGAAGTGTTATTAACACTTTGTTCAACAGAGCCGAGAAGGTATGCGACTCTAGCACCTTGGACGACGAACGGAAACACTTGGAGTGGGCCCTACGTCAGAATGGATACACCAAGTCTGACATACGGGGTGTCACACAAAGAAAACCGCAAGTCTCAGAGGAACCGCAAGAGTCAAAGGGGTTCGCTTGCTTACCATACGTAAGTGGGGTATCAGAGAGAATCGGTAGAGTACTGAAGAAATCGGGTATCACGGTAAGGTACAGAGCACCAGCTAAGGTAAATGATCTTTTGCCTAACCGAAAGGATATCACACCACTCCTGAAGAACGAAGGGGTATACAAGATAACATGTGAGTGCGGAATATGCTATGTAGGACAGACAGGACGAAGCATCGAATGTCGAATCAAGGAGCACAGTAGGGACACCCGGCTAGGCAAGATTCAACAGTCCGCTGTTGCTCAACACTGCCACGAGTCGGGACACACAATGGATTTCGATGAGGCGAAGATGTTGGCAAGGGTGGGTAATTATCATCGAAGACTTATTAGAGAAGCCATCGAAATTTACAAACATCCTGACAATATCAATCGCGAGGACGGTACTGACATTAGTAGGGTCTGAAAATCGATCCTAACGCGGTCAGGTGGAAAAACACATGGAGCGGTAGCTCCAGATGTGCGCAGTGAGGTGTAAATACAGGTATATAAGGGAGACTTTCTTGGTAGGTCTTCAGTATTCAATTAGCTTTGAAGAAGCGAGCAACATGGTTCGCGAAACGTCAGCATTAACAAATCTTGACACACGGCATAACCCGGAAGCAGTTTATTTTCTAAATGATTCTGGCCGTGAAAGCCTACGTACTTACTTAAAATAATAACATTTTAATTTATAGCATACCTGTTTGTATAAAATAAAACATACCGTAAAACCTCTTGAAATCTTGCCCACCTTAGTTTTGCTGCCGCACTTCGTGAATTTGTGCATTTCTTTTTCGAATAACTCCTTCGAGAATGGGATAAGCGACCCATTATTCCAACTAATGATTAGTAAATTTAGTATTGTGGGCACAAAATATGTATTTGTCACACTCCACAAACGAGTTATTTACAACCTAACCTACTAAATCTGTTTATAACTATTATAACTGGAAACTATATAATCACCATTCAAAAATAATATAATACAAATATATACTACAGACTCCCCCCACACACTTTATATCTCTAAGAAGAATGAACTCCTCTATAAATCAAAAACAAAGACCGAAACGTGAACTGTCAATTATTTATAGTAGTAGCACTGACACGGCGTCGGGGTTCCCCTACTACGCCGCAAACATACGTTAAATCGTCAAATGTAGTAAATACGAAATAAATTCAGATTTGGTTATATTGGCGACATCTACATCTGGTAATTTTTCTATTTAGAAGCTTTGGAGAATAGCGCGCCATTGGAATTGAGACGGGAGCCTTAAAGACGGAGATAAAAAAATGAGAAAAATTATTTTATACACGAAAGTCCATAAAAGATGCAACTGCTGAAGAAGTTTTAGTAAAAAGCGAACAACACAGGGTGCCGTTTATTACATGGACCAACTGTAGGTAGCGGTTCTACAGAGCACACCACTATAAAGATCAAAGATGGCGAAACGGGCAGAGCTCGTAGACTTCTGCGCACGGCAGCAAACACCACCAGACGGTGGAATGCGTCCCAACAAAACCATAAGACAGTCAAGTGGGCTCGGCACTTGGTAGTGGTCTCGGACACGAGGCCTGTAATTAGAGATAAGAAAGTTTACCGTACTCATCTAGTTAACTGTGGACGAGCGCAGCGCCGATTGCTTGTAAGACGTCAGATTATTAAATCTGCTACACAAGGATGTGACGCACCGTCCCGCCAAATACGGGATACCCAGATAGGACAACGCAGATAAGCGGTCATTTTTCGAAAAATACACGACGCGCGCGTTACACTTTTCTGAAGACGGTGATGTTATGCTGTTAGGTTGGTATACAGTTAGATGTCTTCGTGGTGATGGTCTTGCGAGTGTGGTTTATTTTGATGGTTGTGTGTGACACAATGGGTACAATTTGTCTTTATTACAATATTTACAATGAATGGAAAAATCATTAATAATTGCATTCTATTCGCACTACATATATTATCAATAATTGCCAAAATAATAGAAAGCATAGAAAATAGTATCGAAACTGTAATACCGAGAAAGGACGAGAGATGCAATGCACAGCCGAGCCATAAAAAAAACACAAAATGTAAAAACACGTTAATATCACTGATATGTTTCAGTCAGTTGGTTTAAAGTTGAACGATTAGATCCCTAGTATAGGCCTTTGATTTAAGATACGGCCACATAGGAAGTTATGATTTGGTTTAAGGTTGAGACTTTTGGGAATCATTGTCTCCCTCTATCGAGATGAATCTTTCGGGGAACAATTCTTTTGAGAGCTCCCACACTACGAGTAAGTCAATTAAGATTTTAAAATAATTGTCTCATCTCCGAGGTAGTATACCTAACCTACATTCCGTGAAACGAACGCCTTACTTGGTTATACCAAGACCTTTATTTCGTAATGTCTCCAAAATTTTCAGACTCAATGTCAATAATGTCAGGAACTCACTGGATTCCACTAGCAAAACTATAATAATGTTTTAAATAGAATTGAATAATGCAAATAAAAACTTCGTACATTGCTGTTATTAAACTGCCAACACGCTGTACTGTCATATGTTTGTGATGAAGCCGCGTTGACGTACGGCTCTGAAATAACTATAATTGAGTCGGTCGTGTTCGCTTCTATGGTCATATTGTTTTCGTTGATTACCGATCATATTTCAACGTAAATTATGTCGTATGCAAATTACCGATACAGGTCGCCTACAATGTACCGAATTTACGAGCATCTCTCAGCTTCGTGGCGATAATTTCCCATCAATAAAACACGGCTATCCGTGCAACCATCTTACCAGCCATCCTAATCTAATTATAGCTATCAGCTCTTGCGCGAAACTTGCGCGCTCCAACCTCGTATAGTAGTTGACGCAAGCCGACAATTACAGGCGGAATTTATGCCGGTATTAATTAGTTAATCGTTACCTACTACTACACTAGGACCAATTATGATTTCAATTAATGCTCGCTTGATATGAGAAAAGTGGGAGTCAAGACTGTGGAGTAGAGTGATGGTCGTGAGATCCGGACACCCCTCTGGGCTAGAAAAAAGTGCAGTCCCGAGTAGTTCAGGATTTCTAGTTTTACCATATCGGGTGTTTTAATTATCTTGTGGTTAATTGGTGAGCGAGTTACGGCCAATGTTGAGATTATGATTAGAAGATTACGGGCATTCGCTATGGCGATGATTTACGCTGAGAAGCTGGACCCTAGCAGAACTCGTTGTTGGTCGCACATACATCAACGTGCATATGAAGCATGAAATGCGAGGCTTCGATGCATAAGAATTTCGTATGGGTTATACGACGGATTCGATGTTAAATAATAATTGAAGAGGATCGAAGAGACGGTATTAATTTGGAGAGACCGAGAACAAATGATGCTTGATGACGTTGAATGGCGCGTTCTAAGCATGTTCTGGTAGCGCCGTTACATAAACCTACCAAATGAATTTTAGGATAGAAGAAGAGTCGATAAACGTGCTCAGACTTTCAAACCACGGTCGTATGTGGTATAGTTGGATAGGTATTTAAAGAAAACCAAAGTTTGCTGCAAAAATAATATTTTGAAATCATACGGTTTTCGAAATATCTCTATATCAAATACTGGAGATAGCTATTCTACAACTAATCGAGATTGTCATGAATGCAGCCAGAAGGCAGATTCTCTGAAAACCCGCTTCTATAAATTAATTCATTGCTGTCGTCCGAACAAAAGTCTAAAGATTTTAGAAAATAAACTGCGTCCGGGCTATGCCGTGTGTCAAGATTTGTAAATGTTGACGTTTCGCGCACCGTGTTGCTCGCTTCTTCAGAGCTAATTGGATACTCATAGTATTGCTCCAATATTCATAGTATTCAGTTAGCTCTGAAGAAGCGAGCAACATGGTTCGCGACACGTCAGCATTTACAAATCTTGACACACGGCATAACCCGGAAGCAGTTTATTTTCTAAATGATTCTGGCCGTGAAAGCCTACGTACTTATCTAAAGATTTTGTTTCAATGTTTTGAAGGTGTGTGATAATTTTATGGATTTGTTTGCAATGCGGAGAAGATATCATAAAAATCGGTAGAAGATTACAGTTGTTATTAAACTTAAAGGTCCAAACTTAAGCTCAATAAATCCAAATAACAAAATTTTGAGGAGTGATATGGATATAAAGCAAAGTATAGGAGCACTTGACCAAGTTCCATAATTACTCCAGAGGGTATCTCAAACCTTGACCTCCAAAATATAATTGTTTTCCCAAATTTCAGCGGCATGTGATAATCTTAATCAATATTGCTGATAAAATCATCGAAATCGATCAAAGATTGCAATAGATATTGTGAACATCAACTCTAAAATTACTAAATTTTAGATTTGATAAAAATTACATAGTTTTGTACATTCGTATACTGGGATTATCAAAAAACAAAATTTTGGAAATTCATATGTCGTTCATTATCTTAACAAATTCTGAGAAATAATAATCATAAATACCAGAAAAAATGTTTTTTACGTAGACATTATAGCAATACACAACTCTCAAACATTGCTCCATAATTTCATCTTTCCGTCAACCCGAGGCTCCTCATATTTATTTCGTAAGTCACTCTCACCTTGATGACCTCAGTGAACAGCAAGACAATATCTAATTTCAGGCGACGCGGACGGGAGAGTTCATTCCGTTCCAATTCCTTCGTCCATAACCCCATTCTTTACAGGGCGTAATGCGATTCCTGGTCCATTACAACAATATCACAAATTATCATTTTCTGTACCCCTTAAGCATCCTTAAGACCCCTCCAGCAGAAACATGATGAATTGAAGTGCGTTTAGGTACTAATCTATCACGTCTTTTCATTTCACGAACAGGTGGCTGGTTTCCTAAGATCTTCCTTAGTATTTTTTTTTGATGGGGTGTTATGGGAAATTGACAGTTGTAAAGGATCAATCATCAGTCATCATTTGTGCATTTAACTATTGAAATTACTGTTTAACTTATATGTCATTGAACCTCTTACTATAAGCATTTCACTAATGGAAATGTGCAAGATGGGCCCAAGAGCAGCTGCCCTTACTATTGAGTTACTGAAATTCAAAATGTGCATAACATCGTTGTTAGTCACCAAATCCATCATTAAGGACAGCAAATAAGCTAAGGCTGCGTCATAAGATTGGATGGGTACTATTACCGGCAACTTCTTGACTGAACTCCTCCACATGGCTTCTCTAATGATTCCTTATATATGCATTGAGTCTAGTGCCATAAAGATCAATAATAAAGTGCTTTTAATCAGTTTAACGCAAAAAATCATCACAAGAAGACATTCTTCCACGAAAATTATACTTTTTAATCAAGCATCTCAACGTATTCCACGATACGAGCTCTCCGAAGCTCCCATCAGTTTATAGGCGATAAATAACATCATGGTGGTGGTCCCGAGCTATGATGATTGCTTGCCTCGGCTTGTTTCGAGAAATTTATGCTGGTCTGCCGTGTTTGCGCTCTCCGCTCTTCTCCGTGGTCGTGAAGTATTCTCTCTGTCGCGGTTTTAATAATATTGCTCGCCACTCGTATGACATAACGTGGATTCCCACGGCTTCTAACCATTTGCATCACTTAACGTACCACGGGTAGCAGGAATGGAGTATAAAACTGTTCATAAGCGTGGGTAGAGCACACACAAGAACGAGCTCCATAAGTCCTTGATCGGTAGTGCTCAGCCGTTTACAATGCGCTTTAAACTGGTGAAAGTGGCGGCAAAACTGTAAATACATCATAATTGTCTCTGTTGAAAAATGACGGGGCTGTTGGATAAAGTGAAATTAAGTTAATAGGTAGGTAAATACAGGAAGATTGATGACCATTAATGTTTTTTTCATTCAGACATGTGTTCCTGGAAAATAAGTATTAATTCTATATTTGCACCACTGACAGCCCTTTTTTAGGGTTAAATTTCAACATGTCAAAGCTACCCGCCAACGTACCCGCCAAGCTCGGTAGTGTGCTCAGTGTGTTGAAAACAACCCCAAATGTTCGTTATGGAGCAGATAATCAAAAAATAAAAACGTTTGTTTCTTGCTTTAATTTCTCCGAACCGTATAAAGCAATAGTATGTTTGGTAATACAATCACTTGCACACTAATAAATAGCTTGCAGAATATTCCATATTAGTTGAAGCTAACTTTTATCACACGTTCTCTTGCAATTCGATCAAGAAAACAAATAAAGCCCCACTCATCCCGTTATTACCCGACCCATCAAACACTTTAAGCATCTTCTCAACTATCCACTGCTTGACAGCATCCTCATCTCTCAAGTCCATCCTTATCTCACACCATGGTCAGGTCCCACTAAGCTAAACCACTCTAGCATCTTTTCTCACACGTTCTCTACGTGTGTGGTAACCAGAATCAAAAACTCCAATGCGAACTCACGTTACACCGGCATTATACATAGAATTTGCATGTGTAATTTCGCTCGAAGCCCGAGATGAGCAGATAAGAAGAGCTCGGCTTCCGTTTACACTGAGTGATACAGTTTACCATAGTAATTCGTCGTAGGAACAGGCTACCTCAGTGCTACCTAGTGCTAGCTGGGTCTTCCGTGATCTCGTTGCTCCGAATACGTAATTAACTCGTCAACGGAGCGGACGGACCTGATCTCTGGTGTCGTGTCTTCTTTGGTCGAGATAGTGGACTTGCGCTTATCGGGAGTGTTTGATCGTTTTGGTCATTATTCAGAGTTGGCGTAGTTAATTGGGATTATTCTTGTTAATGTATATGTGGTGACTACGGTGCTCAGAGGAAAATACTGAGCGAAGCGCTTATAGAGCTGTAGTTATTACTGCAGTCTGGGAATTTGTTAACAATGTCGATTCAGTAGAACTAGACAACCAATATCTTACCGTTTTTTTCAATACTTTTTGCGCTTATTGTTTTCTTGATTCTCGTTGCTGCTCACCAGAAATGTCACTGCAATGATCGCAATTCGTTCTGTTATTTCCTTTATTTATTCTACCTGTACTAGTTTTCCACGTCAATTTTTCCTTCTGTCATATCCCAGAGTGGTGACAAGTTTGTACTAGATTACTAGCATCAAGGGGGACGTACTAACGTATGGGGAAGGGGCTTGCCTCGTATATATAACGTCTCGAATTCAAATCCAGGCGGGCCAGAAATTTTAAAATTAAAAACTGTCTGTTTATATTCATAACATTCCAGGTTTGACTTCTGTCCTGATCAGAAATCATCTGGCCCTGGACTGTCCGAAGGAAATACCGGAAATACATACAATGAAGAAAAGAAATGTTGTGGGAAAGGTCGCCATTGCGCTGGATATAACTTCGGTATTTTTCAACACGGTGGATAGTTAATGACATATTTTATAATTGGGCAAACTCACACTACGCCCAAACTCTAATGCTACCTCCTGACTCAGCCCGAATAAATCGGCGAAAAGTTCGGCGAGGCTGGGTGAGACATAGCGGTCAAAGAAGGCCATCCACATTCTCGGCGCTCGGCTCGTGCATTCTCTGTTCATCTGCTGGTGAATTAGAATGAACGTCGCTGAAGTAGCCGCTGCCTCTGCGTATAGTGTGTAAATCGGCGAAAAGTTCGGCGAGGCTGGGTGAGACATAGCGGTCAAAGAAGGCCATTCACATTCTCGGCGCTCGGCTCGTGCATTCTCTGTTCATCTGCTGGTGACTTAGAATGGACGTCGCTGAAGTAGCCGCTGCCTCAGCGTATAGTGTGTGTGCATACTTTCATTGAATTTGTGGTTATTATTAATTAATAATTAATTGAATAACGTAAATAAAAATTTAATATAAAATATAATATAATATAAATATTTGAAAAATGTCTTAAATGCTATTGATTTCTTATTCTGATCATTTATATTAGATACCATATACTAATATAAGATATAGTAATACGATTTTCCATAAAACAAAATTAAATAATTGCATAATTATTATTTTGTATAATGTATTGCGTTATAAATCAAATATTATAGTGCATATCTATACAGAGTTAGTTAAATTAGAACTAAATAATTCTCCAACCGTAAAGAAATAAAGAAAAAAGCATTTTTTTGTATTAAACTAGCCTTCGAAATTTGGTAACACTTCCTTTTTCAAATAGAACAATACTGTATGTTTTTAAATTTTTTAATTCTAAGATTATTTTTTGTAGGAACTTTTCATAAAATGCATCATTTTTAGTTGTCAGCAATTAATTAAAACTGCTGAACTTTGAAACTGATTCTTTCCCCTCATACAGTCATACATACACACATTTATTTTAATTTTCTGTTTGAACATTTAACTAACATTTAATTTTATTTTTGTATTTTGTTGTTCTGCTATTTTTTATCCGTTTAGTTAAAACAAAAGTTTATGAGTTTGATTAATTGCTTATAACTAAAAAATGATGCATTGTATAAAAAATGATTCTTACAAGAAATTCATGGAATTAATCTTAATTATAAAATGCAAATGTATGTGTTCTATTAGAAAACGGAAAGGTTGCCAGTTTCCATAATAAAATAAGCACTGTGTATATTAAAAATATATTTAGACGATAGCTTGTTAAAAATCAAACAACTTATGTTTGATTTTTTGAAGATGTTTACGGTTGATCAATTATTTAGGTGCTCCGGATATTTTGACCAACCCTGTATACTGGTATGTAACAACGATATTATCCATCAATAACTTAGTAATTGCCCTATGTAGATCGCAGTCGTAATTTGCATCAAAGAACTGTACCAAAACGATACAATAGATTCAGACATCGTAGAAAAATAAGACTGGAATAACTTGGAACTGATAAGATTTATTTAAAAGAGATAAATAATATATTCTTTAGTTTTAATTAATTATTGATTTAATATTGCTATTAATATTAATTTTCATTAGTAGTCTTATAATAGCTGGTTAATTTATTGATATGGATTTGCATTTCTACAATAATACAGAAATAAATATCATTATCTGGTATATTTTTCATATTAAATGACAAATTATAGTAATGCGGACGTCACAAATAGAAAAAAAAATACTATCGGATATTTAATTTAATAATATCAATGTAAACTATTTGTATTTTGCATATAAATTTATCGTGTTCAATATTTTGAAATCTTTTTATTTCAATACTAAATAATGTATTCCATTCATTAACGACATTTCGGGTTGCATTGATGCTCGAAGAGCCCCTTCACCGCACGTGTTTGATGTCATAAATCAGACCCCTGTCGTAAATAATACCGTCGGGTACACACAAAAACTGCTATGCGCCTCGTCAATAATCCAGTTTGAATGGATCGATACGAGAGCACACAACTGATGCGAGTCGCTCGGCGAACGCGTGATTTTTATCCGACTATCTGCATCCATAGAGACTTCTGGCATTCAAATGTTAGCGAATTTGGACGAGTGTGGCATCCACACTCTCCCGATTCGCGGTTTCTCGCTGTGTCTCGCGAGAGTCGGGAAGAGATATAAAGGTTAGATTTCTTTGCATTTGCGTCCTGTTTAACCCTGATGCGGTAGACTACACGCAGGGAAGAACTGGCACAAGAGAGAATGGTGTGGAACCAAGTAGAAAAGTACTAGGTCCAGGTGTGGATGTCAAGGGGCGAGAGAAGATGAAATTGTATTCCATACTTGAAATAAAACTACCAGGATAAAAATAGATTAAAATGTGCAATATTTACCCTAAAATGATTTTTAATTAGAAATGCTGTAGTTCTATTGATGTTATTGTAGGTACTTTTTAGTACCAAGATTAACATGTCACAAAGGTATAACGACACTATACATGTTTGAAAACCGTTTCACTTTTTATAGTAACATCACTTAGGAAGCACCAAAACAGTGTTAAATAGGTGTTTGGATCCATACGTCCTCACGGAACTTAAAAAAAAACACTCGTCATTTTCTAATCGTCCTCGGGCGATTTCATTTCCAGAAAAGCTGTTTCACCAATTCCCACATATCCATCTATTGTTTCACATGTCACTCAACAAACAAATAGAAACAAATCACACTCCAATGCGAGACCCTTTGACTTTCTATAGTTTAATTAAAACTCCATTTGCGGACCATCTTCAACGTTTTCACACATCATTATTCGACTTTGATTCATCGAATAATCGAAGAAAGAAACATAAGATGATCACAATTATTAGCCTATCGTTTTCACTGCACGGCTCGGCCACAAAGGAAAAGTATTAACTCTGTTAGTCCTCCGGCCAGGTTATGTATATTTATTTACCGCTCTTAACCAGGTTACACGTATACCTCGAAGGTGGGACTTCATCGGCAAAAAGTTGCGTCTCGCTCCATCCATACATATTTACGAAGAGTCCATCGACTATTTTGTATGAAATTCGATGCGCTTTGCTCGGACTCTTCTCTCTCTCTATCTCCTTCGCCAACAATTAGAGTTTTTATTTGTGGTATGCCGTTCGGTATTTATTAATAAATGGTTTGTCGAGCGTTTAGTCGTTGTTGTGAATCGTTTGAATATCGCCTGCTTTCTCCGAAATCATCGAAAGTTGTCTTGCTTTTTTATACGTAATTGTGTTCTATTGTAATTATCATTCAGGATGTGTTAACAAGAATGAATTTATTCTGAATGCTTGTCGGTGGCTTGTCTAAGTTCGTTAGATGTTACCCGATAGAATTCAAATTTTTACTGTTTTTTTTTTACAATGAATTGATACCAATACACTCACTCTGCCACCTCTAACGTTCCGATCTCACAGTTTTATTTTATTTTTACTTTAACGATTTTAAAGTTTGCTTATTTCGATGCGGTGGCAGATTGGGGTCATATTTCATTGTATGTTATTTGATGAGTGATGCATTTCATTGTATAATTGATTTTCGTAATTGTTATTACAGATCAGTACATCGCTCATCGAACCACATCTCCATATCTCCTTCATTAATATACAGCGGTAACCAAATAAACACTAAACTATAAGTCAAAACGCACAGTCGAACACAGATAAACCCGCTTAACATTAACGACGGAAGATATCGTCAAAACCCTTTTGTTCCTCTACGCGGTATATTTCTATATCATCATTAATCCGATTTATTCCGAGAAACGGAACAATCACGTTCAGAGACCGGATCGTACCACAGTCTACATATAATCTGGTCTACATATACTGCACTATTATAATCACACAAACACACATGCACTTATGATTTCTGATTATCGAGCGTACATATGACAGATCTATCCGTACGTATCAAGACGTATGATTTCATTTGTGTAATTTGTTCTCGCAAACGGAGTACTCTGACTCGGAGCCTGCTGTCAGTGCACACCTATCTGCATACTCTAGTCGACTTAGGTACACCTAAGCGGTTAGATTTATCGTCTCCTGTTGTAGCTACGGAGCGAGAGAACGAAAATTGTATGTACGCTTTCTACAAGTTGATAGATCTCCATGGTATATCATAGCATGGCGCGCTCTGGTGTCGATTGGTGGAATGACAAGGATGTGGAGCCAGATTGCATTATTCCTGTTATGCTAAACTCGGCCTTTCTGTTATATGCGTCGAGACCGTACGTTCCATACGGAACGTACGTGGTATTATTTAATGTAGACATTGTTCATGTAAATGTTATAGCAGGTTTATTAAAGTTGAATAGATATGCTACAAGAAATACAAGGTGATGAGTTCTGCAACCATAACTCCAAACGTTTTGTGATCTATCTACCTGGTCGCTTTGCATCCGATGTATTTTGCCATACCTACAGATTTAAAAAAAAAGATTTTTTGTTTTTAAGAAATGATTTGACTCTATTCTTTTGGGTCAGAACATATTTCTTTGAGGCCAACAATATTTACCTCATTGAATACTCTAGTTTATTTGCTTGTAAATATTAATTTATTTGGGATATTTATTTAAGTTAAATAAACATATTTGGATATAAACAAAAAATACGAACCTTTAAAGTAATATTTTTGTATTGATTTAAAAACACGTTTTTTTGACACCAAAGAATTTCTGTTCAAACAAATATATTTGTAATAAAACAATGAAACCTCTTTATTGCAAAAAGTTTGTTATTTACTTCAGAGTGGTTTCCCATTTGCTGGCATCATCAGTGAAATCTGTAACAATCACATTAAATTAGGATAAAATCACAAAACAACTAGGGAGGCTAAAACTCACAGTCGTATTATTCTAAAACAACCAACATAATCGGTGCGGAAGAACGGTAATTCGATCAGAGCGGCGAACACAATTGTCAAGATAAAATGTTGCAAAGCCAAAGAATCAGGCTTCATCAGCAAATTCTATAAATACATACAAATAAACAAATAATCACAAATACACTCAGGCAATTAACACTTTCAATTACGAATTGCATACACAGCCAACATTATCAGTGTAGGACAGTCGGGATAATAGTGAAACAATAAATTAAGCACGCAAAGAAACCTTTTCCCTTTCTTAACCTCACATCCAGCTTTTGGTTGGAGTAGTGATCTAAAGTGAATAAGTGAAAGGTATTACAGTGTGTAAAAATGAAAGGTAACAAAAACAAACTCACGTTATTAAGCACAGATACAACTATGGATACAATTTAAGTAAATTTAAATTAAAATTATGGACACCACAGGACAACGAACTGTATCTATCGATGGTCAGCGAGAGAAGGAAGAAGTGCAACGCAATCTGACATGTGTGCAAAAGTCACTATGAATATGAAGAAAACAATATATTGAAATTAAATGTGAGATGTAGACTCACATATTAATAAATTAAAAAATAACAACTGACAACGAATGACGTGAAGTGATTGAGAGAGAAGAATGACAAAACTAAACATATGTAAAAAGAGGTTTGTAAAGAAATTTAACTGGTCAATTAAATAAGTAGGGTCAGAATTATGTTTAAAAATTTCTAATTGTTCCAACAAATCGAGCTTATAGCCCTTGTCACAACTGTGAATCAGTTTGGCATTATCATAGCAATATTATGACCAGTTTCGGTTATATGTTGAAATAAATTACTTGTAGGTTGAGATCGATGATCAACAAGGCGTTTTGCCATATTTCTGCCCGTCTGTCCCACCTAATGCCCGTCTGGCATTACAAGGTCATTAATAGCGAGGTCATTAATAAATTGGAGTTCCTTGGTCTTATTGGGCTGGCTAAGGGGGTAAGTGAGGACTCTACGGAGATAATAGCGCAAGGATGATAAACAATCTGGGAAGGAATGGAAAGAATCATAAGGTATAATTACGGGTACAGAAGTGGGTTTTCGAAAGATGAAAGGTTGACGTCATGAAATATATTTGTATACAAGTAGAAATTTATTTCCTTTAAAGTAATTGATTTGCTTTGGCTTACAAATAAGTTTACTTCCGCCAAAGAAATCATATTTTGATTTAAACAAATATATTTTTGTGAATACCGCAACCAACTGTATTGTTAGATGGCGCTGTAAACTTTCTTGTCGCAGTTCGGCCGTATCTTCAGTATAAAGGCCGTGTGATCGGTAGTATAAAGCACAGTGCCTGCAGGTTCAAGTTCTGTTCCGAATCATCGTACACTTTGCCTAACCTTGACTATATAAGACCAATCACTGGTCGAGGATGTGCAACATCCCAAAAGGGTGGTGACACGTGGCGATTTTGCCCTACTGTACCCACCGAAAGATTCTTGTCAATAATAGGTCCACATTAATTCCTCAACAAACTAATAATTTCTTTAATCAAAGAACCAAAAATTTCGTTAAATATAATTCTTTTACTCAACACAATCATAATTATTTGAAGTAAATAAATCTCGTTCCTTATAATATACAAATTGTAAATTTTTAGTGAAAATATAAGATGTTTTACATAAATAAACGTTCGTTCTACCAAACAAATATTTCAAGCAAATGCGATGTTATCCGCAAATTTCTTTGCGGATAAAATCGATAAAATCAAAGAAATATTTCTATTTCTTTGCCTCTATTGAAACTCCAGATTTATTTGAGTCAATGCATATTTATCTGTATACACACAGATTGCCATTACATTGCCATTAAGTAGCAAACCGCAGTATACCACAGTATACCACAGTATACCACTCCATACAGGCTCGCAAAATTGTTGAAAAGTTTCTTTTTAAGAGGACCTTCTCAATGCCAGTTCTGAAATAAAACACAAATATCAAATCACACCTTACATATAAGTTCATACACTTTGAGTTATACATCAGTTATACATCATGAGTTCAATACATTTTGGCGCGTCCACCATTTTTAAATTGATCTAGATGGTTAGATAATTTACAAATAAACACATTTTTAACCCACTGGTAATCTCACAGCTTACACACAAAAATATAATTTTGTTTGCTCTCCAAAAAATCTAATGTGGCCAGGCACATGACTATCATACTAAATATAAAATTAACAGTTTGATGCATGAGAGATCGGCCATGTCTGCATTTAAAAAAACTAGTAGAACTAGACATATATGTTGATTATATTGACAGTAGGTATTGTCAAAACATTAGCGTTTGACACTACCTACTGTCATTAGAATCAAAATATTTGACAAATCCTGGCTAACTAGGTTTAATGCAGTACGCCCGATCTTGATGATATAGAATTTGCTCATGCAGCTAAACTATTAACTTTACCAAAAAATGTCATAGTCAAAAATTATTCAGAATTTCCTCTGCTTTAATTTACTATTTAACCATTTCGACAGAATTCCAGAAATGGCAGCTTATTTGCAAAATCTTTCAAAATGCTAAGACTAAACCTCCAGTCCCTTTGGACCATTTTCAACAAAAAGCTTTTCAGCTCTAAGTTTGGTCATGGAAATTCTAAATATGAAGTTTCGTCCCGATACCTATAGTGGTTTCTCCGGAATCGTCGCCACAAAAACGGGTACACACACACACACACACACATACACACACACACACAGACATTTTTTTGTACCTTGGTCAAAAATGTTCAGGGCACCCAAAAAGACATATTCCCGCTAAAATCACAAAAAATTTTTTTGGCACAATTACAATACTTCACATACTGCGTATGATAAAGTAAAAAAGTTTATTGGAACCACTTGAATAAGAACTCCAACAGTATGTGTATTTATGTGCATTGTCCATTGTTCACTTTACAAAAAGTGTTAAATTTTTTAATATTACGTCGCATACCCTGCACCAATTTCAGCTATTTTACTTGCTAACTTCACGACGTATGTCAAATGTCATTCGTCAAATGTCATTAAGCACGAGATTTGAAAACCTGTCTGTAAGGTTAATGTTAAAGTATTATTCTATTACTAGCATTTTATATATTTTTTGTAGATTTAATCTAATGATGTCCATACGTTGGACGAAACCGCTACCTATCAAATGACAACTTAAAAAAACTGAAAAAAGGAAAAGAGGTTTTTATTCTGTAATATCTCAGAGACTGTTACAATAATTTTTGGCGTTCAATATTCCTTGAGCCCACTTAAAGAATTATAACACATCAGTTTATTTTTAAAATATGTTCAAAATATGTCAAAACTACTGCCCTTTGTGATTTTGGAACAAAGCCTTTAAGAGAAACAGCAGTAGTAACTCTGCCCAGTTGTACTTCAATGCAAGGAAGCATACAAAACAAGATTATTTAACATTTTTCGCCCATGATTGTTAAATTATTGACTGCAAAAGAATTAAGACTATCATTCCTTTGGAGTGAAAAAATGTACGGGAGATGTTGCTTTGTGTAATTCACATACTAATAATATGTACTATAGTTAATATAGTTAATAGTATTTTCATTGGGTGTAATAAAAAAACAGAGTATGACAGAACTCTGTTTGCGCCTCCGCCATTTTTGAATTGGATTACCTGTCCAAAATATGTCGTTGATTAGCTATTTGCAGGGACGTACTTATTATTATTTACTTATTTGCAAGTTAGTTTAAACTTTTAGAAAATAAACTGCTTCCGAGTTATGCCGTGTGTCAAGATTTGTTAATGCTGACGTTTCGCGAACCATGTTGCTCGCTTCTTCAAAGCTAATTGAAGAAGCGATTCAATTAGCTTTGAAGAAGCGAGCAACATGTTTCGCGAAACGTCAGCATTAACAAATCTTGACACATGGCATAACCCGGAAGCAGTTTATTTTCTAAATGATTCTGGCCGTGAAAGCCTACGTACTTACTTAGTTTAAACTTATTGGGAATGCGTAGATTAAATGCAAAACATACATAATTAAAAATTGATTTAGATTCATGCCTTTAGATGTAATTCTCGATTACATTACTCAAAGTAAATACAGTCATTTTTATGTTTGTCTCATTTTTTACTTCACAGTTCATGTAGGCTTGGCAATCATGATCAATCAGCTTGTTAAAGTAAATTACCTATGAAGCTCTCCATGTTTCATCCACCAAATTTTAATAAATAAGAGATCTTAAAGTAGTTGACGAGGTTTTATTATAAACCTTGCAGACCGGTTTCGAGTTTCCTCGTCTTCAGTGCAAACTATAATTAAATATTGTCACAATTAAATATATACATATTGTCTTAACCTAACTAATCCTACCGTCTAATTTTAATATTTAATCCTGGAAGTTGATGGATCGCATATCAGTCTGTTCATGCCTAATTGTTTTTCTGGTTTACATTCAACGGTACTATAAGTATTATCACACTCTAGACCCAATAAACGCATTACAATTAAAATTGTTCTTAATTGTTAAAGTAGTTATATCTCAACTTTACAGCAGCAAGAATGATGAATTTGACTGTACACACATACTACATATTTTCCCTAATGTTATATTCTAAAAGTGTATATATAAACCCGTCTGTGAGGTGAAACCCGTCTGTGTTTGTCTTGCTGAATCGACATACGTCACTTTTAAACATTACCGACGATATCTTATTTAAAATGCAAATTTCATGACTATGAATCCATCCATCATACTAACTATTTTTCTTCTAGGACCAAAATGATTCATCCGGGTGTTCACCAGCGGGATGGCCCCTATGCCTGGGTACGTCAGGAGTAATAATCCACCTTGGACCAATCGACCCAACGGCGGTACGCAACCGCGACTGCTATGTCTGCCTTTTGGACAGCAAGACAGGTTACGGTCTAGAGTTGGCCCTCACCTGGCGAAAATTCGGCCAATTGAAAAGTATTCCTCTCGCAGAAATCAAAGGAGACGAAGTCAAAATGTGTTCGAAACTCGGTACCGCGATAGAGCTCGAGTCCTACGCCATGGACCAAGAGGTCGAAGGCTCTGAGCTCCTCCAGATGCTCCAAAATCTTCTGGTGACCATCGAGTATGTGGTCCAAAGGGTTCCCTTGGATGAATTAAATTTTCCGTGCCCTCAGTGTTCGCAGTATTTACCGTTGGAGTGTTCCAGAACTGACGATAGTGAGTGTATAGCGTGCGCCTGTCAGTGCACGTGCAGATTTGTTGAGGGTGCTTCTAAGAAGGATTCCGGAATACAGACTAGTCCGATGTTTGAGGTCGCCGGGTCCATACCTCACATCGATAGTGATGAGGATGACGACAAGACATCACTGAAATCTGGTAAGTTATAACTATTTATTTGGTAAAGCCCAAGAAAATATAATACTAGGCAAATTAACGGAAAATGAGCAATTGTATATCATATTTTGTCAGAATAAAGCAAAATAAAACAGTAATGTCAAGCCAGCTTGGAGACAGGACCACTGAAATAAGAGCAACCTGTTAGTAGGCGTTTATAAATTTAATTTCTCGTAACAACTTATCTTTATTCCTCGAAATTGTATCTTAAAAAGAACAGTCATAAACTGTTCTTATAATGCAAACAACATAGAGCGCGCTAGTTGCGTGTATAGTGTATACGTATTTGTGACCTAGAAAGTTCGATTTTTGACGGATTTTCTAGATGCCACACATGTCGCTGAATCATCACAGCACCGGTCCCCATTTAGCTTAATAACAGTCATTTGACGCACACCGTCTACAAGTAGAAAATGACAAACTAGGTAACTCTTTAGCGTTACATTTTTTTTCTCTCTTTCTCGCATATGCCTTCTCTCTTAATCTTGTCCGCTATCTCACTCCTTTTCCAAAGGCAAGCCTTGATGGTGATTTCACCGTCGCGCGCTTCTCATTGTTGTTTGCTTTCTACGAAACAATTGCCGGTAAAATCAGTCGGTCGCCAATTAGGGTGTTGACAGATGCCACTCGCAGATAATGTGATTAATCAAAATGTAATTAATTGAATACTCGCGTGAGGAATTCTGCGATGAAAGTTTTGGCCAATTTTACGCGAATCTTCGCCCCCCACTTTCGTATTTTCGAGGGAGCAATTAAACTTGTGTAATTAATTAATTTGCATATGAAAGAGGCCGTCATTGGCCTTAGTGCAAAGTCATCTCAACTAAAAACCTTTTAATCTCGACAAAGAACTTTATAAGCAAGCAGGAGTTGTGTAAGTATTTCCATAAGAATTGAAGTGAAGATTTGAATGGGAATGGAATTATTGTTCTTTGTTTAAAATGCTTCGATTTCATCTTTTTTTTCATTGAGAGCAGAACTGTAATGTCTTATATAATGTGCTGGGAGAGTGCTGTAACTTCGAACAGTTTTGGTTTTTATATTTAGAAAAGTGAATTCTGTTTTTATCAATTCGAATTCTTCATCTT
Organism: Aphodius sticticus; assembly: GCA_963966075.1. Taxonomy (NCBI): domain Eukaryota; kingdom Metazoa; phylum Arthropoda; class Insecta; order Coleoptera; family Scarabaeidae; genus Aphodius; species Aphodius sticticus. The sequence goes on along the minus strand of OZ014506.1, from coordinate 45,111,037 downwards.
TCACGATGTTTGTAGATGGTGGTCAACGTACTAACTTACTAACATTGTGTGTACCCTGGAACACTATCACTGTCATTACCTTAGAACAGAAAATATGATTGCTAAATTTTTTTGTAATACACGATTTATGGGTATTCCGACTTTGCATATCAAACAATATATTGTAAGAGTCATGTAAATCCATTATCTGATAAATTGATTTTATTAAAGGGAGGTTCTCATGTAGAGGCCTAGAAAGTAGCTCAACTTTGGAACAGTTTTTCAAACCAATTTTAAGAGATATCAATATTTTTTCTTTTGCAATATATTTATAATACTTTAGAGTACAAACAAAAATTGTGCCAGAAAAATAACTATATGCAAGAAGTGAATACTGTTGTAGGAAGTATCAGGCCCTGCCCGGCGTGCTTTCCTTAACGACGTGCACGATAGCTCCTATGAAAATAGCAGAAATCGAAATTTCAAAAGCGCTGTGAATCTAGATGAAATTAGTTGGAGGCTGAACCAACATTTAGTTAAAAAAGTTGATAATTGACAAAATGGTTGCTGTTTGAATTTTCGATGTTCGATTTTCTACAGCCTTTTTTCGTTTTCAAATCGTAATAAATAATATTTTATTTAAAAGTTTTACTTATTATGAGGTTCAGCCTCCAATAAAAAGTGTTATTTAAGGGAAGAAAGAATCCTCGATCCGTTAAACAATTTAAAAGTAATCGCGCATGCCAGTTTGAAAGATCGTGTTTCTAGAAAAGCGCGACGGTTGCATCGGTGTTGTTAACTCTACACTAGAAGGTAGAAACATTATACTTTTTAAAACTCCTATTCTATATGAATTCATTGAAATATTATAATTTACTCAACACAAGCACCTAGATATATTCGTTTTCTATATTGTATCCAAATTTCACATTTCTATTTTAAAGCGTCACCGAGAATTATCATTTAAATAAAAACATCGCTTTGCGCCGCCGGACAATACGATAGGCTATAAAACCGTAAAACTTGCGATAATCAAAAAACAGTTTCAGGCGATTATTGTATACACTTCATAGTCTCAAAATATGGAATATAAAAATTTTGATTTTTTTCAACCGATTACATGAGAACCTCCCCTTAAGTTAAGATGGTATAAGCTAAAATGAATTTTTTCCAATAAATTATCATCTTTGGGTTGTTGTGCAATAGTGGTTTATTGGGTTAAATTTCGTTGTTAAATAACCATACTTTTATATGAAGAGTATATTTATTAGAAGAGTTACCTTAAATTACCAGCCGTATCGGACCCAGCTCTCCGCGGCGCAGCCCTCTATTCCATGTGTCTTCCCATCGTGTACGGTGTCTTACCACCCCTGACGCCCACCTAAGTTCGACAGTTATTACAGTTGGTATTGATTAAAATAAATTATCTTGGAATCCACGTAGGCATCTTAATAACTTTTTCTACTTTGCGTTCGTTATAAACTCATAACGAAACCGATTTCGGTGTCGTTATGAAAACACTAGATCACAAACTTTTAGTAACTTTTAGTTTTCCATGATTGATGAAATTAACGTCAAGTTTCAAACAAGGCTGACATCTCAATTGCTATTAGCTCGCCTCAATCATATTTGTTAATTATACCACAACTGCCAACTGTTCAAAATAAATTTACTCTATATTGTAGGATGACAACCGCAATTTTCGAAATTTATGTAAAATTAATGTTGCAAAGTAGAAAAAATAGTATATAACACTCGTTTTATAAGACGTATTGCCGCACTCGTTCCATTTGGGCACTCCTCGCTACGCTCGTCGTCAAAACAACTCGTGCGCCAATTTGTGTCTTATAAAACTTGTATTATAATATACTATAATAAATTCATGTAATTTACACTACACAATACAGAATTACTTATTAAAGAATACAGAAGTATAAATATGCCTTCCGTAAGGCAGTTTTTTTTTCAGCAATATAAAACATAGTACATGTTGTTTTAGAGTAAAAATTAGTCAACTGTTAAAATTATAATATAGCAACCGTGCTGCCTAAAGTCAAAATTTTATCATTTTTTCGCAGATAATTTCCATAAAAATGAAGCTTTCTAGGTCACACAGGTAAATAGAACTGTCGTACACTCTAGCTGCATTGTTTACGGTTCTGTACAGGTGGTTCTAACAAACGGTCCCCGCGTCTGCTACTAAATGCTGTGCATTCTCCTGCCCACACTACTACACTCGAGGTATTCAATAAGTATTATCGGCCCGCTTGCGTGGTGTCGCCGAGCAGTTAGCAGACTTGTTCGCGAAGATTCATGGTGAACAGGAATGCGAACCTAACGATAATCCTCTTGTTTACTTTGTTATGCTTGTACGGCTCCTCGGACCATGCCATAACAGCTATTCGCTTCTACACGAGGAGATATATGACCACCGTGGAGCCTAGCTAATAAATAACTGCGACTAACTACCATGAGGAATTCTTAACACTGTATGAACAATCAATCCGCTTGTTCACTTAGGTGTACCATGTCAAATTGCACAAAAATAAATACAGTGAACTTCTCTTCGTTCACTAGATATCACATTTAAAATATCAAGAATCCAACTGTTTTTGGGAATTACTCAATAATGTGCTTAACTACAAATATTTGAAACTTTATTTTTTAAATGGAATAGCGTATATATTTGAATTATTTTCAACATTTCATTCGATAAAGTACTAAAATAGCCATGTCTTAACCATTTCTAGAATGTCTAAGAATGTCTAATTCTTTTTGTATGTATTTCAATTTAGAACACGCCACAGACGAATTATGGACAGACGAATTATGAATTATACTTCTGAGGTGACGTTTGAAAGAACTACCCGTAATTTAGGGTGATTCTTTGATCTAGAGATTTAAACGTCGGTGTTTCAGAGGGTAGAAATTGGGTACTAAATCCTTACAAAAACTATGATAGAGTCGAGTTGTTTTTTGACAAGTGGCGGTCATCTTTACCTTTTGACCTTCTGACAAGTGATGTGCGTCATCTTTACCCTCCGATTTTGGTGTGTTCTTTTGAGGTACTAATTTGGGGGTTGGTGCTTTCTGAGGGTACCAATTGGGTATTACATAAATATTTACAAAACTTGTGATTCGAGTTGTTTACCGATATGTGGCCTTCTGAGGTGACATTCAAAAGAACCACTCATAAATGTGACCGTGGGGTAGATACTATTTGTGCGGTTGGTGGTACCCATTGGTACCAATTGCGAAAAGTAGCGTTCTTAGGTGACAGACGTCAAAAAATCATCCCGTCTCAACATAATTTTAACGTAATTTTTTGCTTCTGGGCCGAAGCGGCCGAGTTAACTAAGCAAACCCGGGGCTCCGGTACATCCCTAGTAAAAACGTTCTGTCGATTTGAAGACATATGAGCATGCCGCCTTCCATCGGATGAGGAAGTAAAGTCGGTGGTACCGTGTGCTGTCATGATGCGACGTGCACGTTAAAGAACTCTTACTGCAGGTTGGAATTCCTTCAGTTCGACAAAATTCCTGGTTGTGTGTAGCCTGCTCTCAGCATCGGGTACACCAAAAGTTCAGGAAAGCGATTTTCTTATCGGCACAACCTGTATATGATATCTACATTTTTGGAATGTAGATATTTTTTTACATAGAAGTACTACTACCATTCTATTTTGTAAAAGCATAAATCACTTGAAACAAAGTTCTAGTAGTTGCAATAGTAAGTAGCAAGTAGTTATAGAATAGGAAGTAGTAAGAAAAATTGGAAAAGCGCTGCACAGTGGGACAATATCCCGGAAAGCTGGCCAAAGCCTCAAATAAACTTCGATTTAGTCAAAAGTTGGTTTACAGTGGTTTATGAAGTCGCTGATTACGAGTCCAAGCGCAAAATTAATGTGAACAAAATGGCGGACCCACTATAGCGGACAAATATGACAGAATGATGTCAGATTTCAAAGATAATAAGTATAGGTGGGTTTTGGAAGTCGTTGATTACGGTTTAAGCATTTACCAACATTTTACTATTTAATGTATATATAGGCTGTCCCACTTTTCTCCCAGCAATTTTTTTCCAAACAAAAACCGTCATACTGAGTAAGTATTTCATATCGATTTATTTGTGTTCGTTATTCCGTAAAAAGTTACAACAGTTACAACTTAAGGAAGTGTGAGGACGCCCTTAATTTATCAAGTGTTTGGAAGCCACTGCTGGAGGAAGTACGTTACGTCCCGGTATATAACAACACAGCGGCACCATGATAATACACGGTTGGTGATTTCGACCGGCAGTGGCAGGGCTGCATCATCAGCTACCATCAGTGGACCCATGACACGCAGTCGCACACGTGCGACTATGGAAACCGTCATAGAGCAATAGAAGGCGAATATTTTGACACTAGTTTATTTGACATTGTTTAAAGTTTTGCAGTTAGTTTTATAAGCTAGATAATGGCAGATGCAGAGTCTGTCTAAACGTTGGTAATAAAGTACATTTTTTACACGAGATGATCGAAAACTATTTACATATACATAACGATCGTGAAAATCTAAAGTTAAATATATATATATATATATATATATATATATATATATATATATATATATATATATATATATATATATATATCCTTATTGTTTTCACTTTGTTATTAAACAAATTTGGGTTAGTGTAGGAGAGAAGGCGATTGGAAAACAAAAGCCGCACGCACCGTCTGGTCGCGCCAAAGTGGAGCAAATCGCCGTTTCGTTTGGTTTCGTTGCGAGAAACGTTGACATTCGATCTTATGCGGTGTCCCTAGGGCCAATCACGAGAACACAACCGCAGAAACCTAGAGTCTTACACAGACAACCGACGAGAACAAAAAATAAAAGCCTTAAGAATATCGTCAATTATAACAGATGACTGTTATTTTGTCAGTACCAATGTGTCCGATGGTAAAGAAATTGGGTTAAAGAGAGATTTTGTTTTTGTTTAACTGCTTTGAAATAAAAAAAGTTAAGGTTGATGACAGAATACTAGCATAATACTTATATCGATATCATAAAAAGTAAATTTTCAGAAAATAAGGAAATGATTTGGAACGTCACCTGTTGGTATATCAGGTCAACAGGACACAACAACGTATAAATGTACAGCCAGACTTTTTTTTGTTATCTAAAACAAAAGAAAAGGGGTCCAAATGATTCCTCTTCCAGTCCAATTTTCACTAACATTTTTCAAGGAACTGCAAGGAGCACCGCATGATAATTCTTTATTCTGATTTTGTCAACATGAATTATTCTTCTTTTGGTGCACAAGCAACAATAGCGGATATGGAATGCGGATATTGTCTATTTCTCGTTCCTCAATAGGAGATTCCGTTTACTTTTTAAACCCACGACTTTCCTTCACGAAAATACACCAATTTGCGTCATCCATCTCGATTCAAAATCATCTAGATCGGACATAAGATCACCTGCCGAACAATAGAAAAGCATCGTAACTTCCACTGGAACAATCGAATAGCGCCCCTGGCGTTCAAAACATCTACCCATCCGCCTCTTACTTCCTTCCCATAGCGACCGAAAATGGCGATCGATCTTTACGTGGGAATCAAATCGTTAGTATACCTACAAGTTGATATGAAAGTATACGTAAGTGTAACAACAATTACCGTAATCGCCTACTTTTTACGGTAAAACGAGTGGAATGTCCGATAGTGCACGTCTATAGAACATGTGGGATGTGCTCAATTAGGTTAGAAATTGTGGCAACACGAGATTATGTAGTAATGGAAACAGTAATGCAATTTTGCTTTACGTATTGGCAATTAAACGTCAAAAGAATGATTAATTTATTTGACCACCTTTTTACTTTCAAAGAAATATAGATATACATACATAAGTAGTGTGGGCAGGCCTAATAGGCCTACAGATACCCGAAATCCATATCTAGTTCTATAGAAATACAGATAGGTATAATATATATTATAATATAGTGTCTTACGCCACTTATCTCATAGTTTAAGTGGCATTTATTGGCTTCTTAAAAACTAGTGCACATTTTGAACACAGTGAAATATAATGTTGTTGGCATCACTTGGCTTCTTGGTATCACGAAATTGTGATTCTCAATACGTGGTGTGTTCATGGACAGAATTCGTAATGCTCTTCTATCCTCCCCCGCTACCATAGGCGTCGTCCAGGACCTGGGAGCCTACCCTTGTCATATTTTTGAAGCAAATACGAGACTTCTCGAATGGTTAGGTGACACGGAGTGGGAATATCGGCCTCCTGACCTTTACATACATAGGTATTGTGTTACAGGATTTTGCAGGTAATTTAAACTGTTCCTGTTTTGGTATAATAATTATCAAAACAGCCGATCAAAATTGAACATTTTTGTAGTAGAAACTAAAATGTAATGAGGCAGTTCTAAGAAAGACTGCAAGACCAAGGAAGACCAAGAAATAAGTGTAAATGGGTGTTTTGTGTTAAATAGCGAACACTGAGGTCTTAAGAAAGAACAATCTTTAATATCAAGGATATCAAATGATATTCTGATTGGTTTAGACGAAATTTTGTAGCTGAGGCCTGAAGCCCCAATGGGCTACCATAGTCTACACTAGTGATGTAAAGTTTCGTTACTTTCGAGTACTTGTAACTACCCGTTACTATTACACAGTACCCGTTACTTAGGACCCGTTAGTTACTTTGCACCCGTTACTTTATTACAGTTACTTTTTACCCGTTACTTTGTACCTGTTACTTTCTACTCGTTACTATCTACCCGTTACTTTGTTGAAGTAGTAGCGATTGAATACTCAGTACTACTTGATTTTGAGTACTCGCACTATCGTTTACTTACCTATACGAGTACACGTATATCGTATTTGTAAAAAGTAGCTGTGTTGCCTTAAGCTTGAAATGCAAATATTAAAATGTAATTATCTGCTTGCATGTACAGGGTGTTACCAAAACTATGAAAACATTGAAGAGTAAAATACCTTGATGTTCAAAGCTATGCAAAAATATTAGTTGAAAAAAGTATTTGGAAATATTAGATGTCTTTAAATACGACATTATAATCGCCTTCTCCGTTGCATACACCGCGTGTTGCCAAAGAAATGTAAATGACATTAGTGTAAAGTACCATCTTCAAAGTTATGCCAAATAATTATTTCGAAATATTAGACGGCATTAAATATGAAATTATAATCACCTTCGACGTTCCATATACCGGGTGTTCATGCAACAACGAAGCAGTTTATAACTTTTTATTTAATGCCCTCTAATATTTCTAAACACACGTTTCAAATAACATTTTTGCATAGCTTTTAAAATAAAGATAGTTTACTCTTTTTGAGTTTCTCATAGTTTTTGTAACACCATGTACATGCAAGTAGATAATTACATTCTAATATTTGCATTTTAGGTAAGACAAATCAGAAAGAAGCTTTATAAAGAATAAAATTTTCTGTAAAATTGATACTAAAAATGTTTCCCATTTGTATCCAGGTTAGTGCAGGTTAGTGTCAACTTGACAAATAAAAAACCTAAAATTACATGATGTAAAAATTAACTGTACCACTTTTTTTGCGAGCATAGTACATACTACATATTATATTAAGTGACAACAAACAAACGAAAAAAATCATACAGAAATTACCTTTTGATGTTGTTGGTTGTTTTGATACAGTCCGTGATATTTCTTTGAGAATTGTGGGATGTTTTGAAATTAAATGTTTTCTCAAATTGGTTGAGTTTCCCCCTCTATACGAATACTTATTTTTAGACATATTGCAGACGGCTTTTTCCTTTTCTGTCGCAGTAAAATGAAGCCAAATTTCGCGTCTTTTTTGTGTTTCTTGGTCCGCGGACATGGTATGTCTAAGAATTAATTTATTTGTTTAGTTAAACTACTCGATCTATGTTTAATTTGTCAGATTTATTTATTATTAAACCACAAAATGTTTTAACGCTCACTGACTTATTACTTACTACAACAACTTGTCAAGGGTTGAACTAAATGGAGTCACGAGTTACGATTTACGATACAATGTTTTGGGATTCACATAAATGTTCAGTAGTTTTTACCCGACGACGGCAAAGCCAGAACGAATTCCTATTAACTGAACCGTCCTATTTCCTAATAGATGGCGCAGGTTCAGTATCTATAACTTTATATTTTGCAATGAACCAAGTTTTACAATCAAACAAACTAAAGGGGAACAGATAATTACTTTTAAAAAGTAATACCCGGAAAATTATACATAAACACTTTATTCTAAAGTTCCTATCTGGTATTTACACCAAGAGGTGACGAGGTATGCTTGGTTGCATAGCGGAAAGTTGACGTTCCGTTGTTATTGTGCGGGTAGTACCGGTGGTATGTTATGTAGTGACTAGTGACTCTAGTGAGTGCAGAGCCGAGTGGAACAGGCGACCGGCAGAACAGTGAACACGCGAAACCAGTACCGATAGTAAAGGTAACGGGTATGCGTTCATATCGGTACCCGTTACTTTGAATCTCGCCGAGTACCCGTTACAAAGTAACTAATAGTTACTTTTTTTACATCACTAGTCTACACCTATTGTTGTTGTTTCTGATAGTTTATCTAGTGCGCAGCACAGTAACGGGTGGATCGAGGAGCATATCTACGCGGTTTAATTGTCAACTCAGGCCATCTGTGATTGTGAGGTACGTCACTGACCAATAGATGACGTTACGGGAACAACGACGATAAAAGAGGTCATTCCCGACTTGGGAATGAAACTAAATGGAATACACCAAGGGACGGGTTTAATCATCCCTGCCTAAGGATATACGCGAAGCTGGTCAAAGTTAATCAGAAAGTTAACTTCGTTAATAGTTAGTCCGTTAACAAAAAATTTAACTTCGTTAATCGATAGTAGTTTAAAAATGTAACGGAAGTTAAAGTTCACCGTTTATCGTTAACTTTTTACACAAATAAAATATTGGTTATGTTGAGTGCCGATCTGCCGGTGAGTATGCAACCCAAATAACTGCTGACCTTTTGTTTCCATAAGTTAAAATTACCTTAAGGAACTTTTAAAACTAGGTGTAGTGGTATATAGTTGATACTGGTAAACTTGGCTGGCTTTGGTAAAACTGGGTAGAATGATAATTTATAACTATGGCGTTCGGATAGTTATAAATTATTTATCATCTAACCTACATTTAGCACATTTGCATACAGTATATACAGTATAGTTCCTAAAACAATAATAAATAAAATACACTTATTGTTTGAAATATCAACAAAATCTGAACAATACAAACATATTTCTAATAATGGCCAGAGCCACCCACGGCAACTTTAATACCTACATTGCGAGATGCAAGATTTACAAAAGTTATTGAAAAGATCAACTAAGGTAGTTGGAGCTAGAATTTAGTATTTTTAGTAGGTTTAAGTTTATATAATGAAAAAATAAGTATTTGTTAAAAAGTAACAATTTAAAACAGCAAAATATTTATTATTACATAATAAATACGTTCTTGATCATCACTATTTTTATACCCTCCTCATTTACAGTGGTCGGGTATATTCACTTTGTCACAACATTTGTAACACCCGTAAGGAAACGTGGCAGGTATACACTTGTATATTTTCCATCGGTGTGTCAGTCTGTCCGTCTGTCGGTCTGTCCGTCTGTCCGTCTGTTCGTCTGTCCGTCTGGCTGTGTACACGATAACTGCCCTAATTTTGAAGTAATTAATCTGAAACTTGGTAATCTTGTATACAAGCGTATCTCTAAAAAAGTAAGAACAAGTCGCTAAATCGGATAACTACTTTTTTTTTCAAATTCACACTAGCTATGTCTATCTATCTGTCCGTCTGTCCGTTCGTCCGTCTGTCCGTCTGTTCGTCTGTCCCTGTCCGTCTGTCCGCCTGTCCGTCTGTCCGTCTGCCGTCTGTCCGTCTGAGTGCACGATAACTGCCGTAATTTTGGAGCAGTCGATCTGAAATTTCCTATAAAAGCTTATCTCTTAAAAAGTAAGGACAAGTTCATGAATGGGCAAAATAGGTTAACTCCATTTTTTTAAATTCGCACTATAATTGTCCGTCTGTCTATCTGTTCGTCTGTCCGTCTGCCGTCTGTCCGTCTGAGTACACAATAACTGCCAAGAAGTCGATCTGAAATTTGGTATAAAAGCTTATCTCTTAAAAAGTAAGGACAAGTTCATGAATGGGCAAAATAGGTTTACTCAATTTTTTTTTAAAATTCGCACTGTAACTGCCGTAATTTTAGAGCAATTGATCTGAAGTTTGGTATACAAGCTTATCTCTTAAAAAGAAAGGACAAGTTCGTGAATGGGTAAAATCGGTTAACTTCATAACCTCTTTTGTTTTTCAAATTCCACACCAAAAATATTTGGCGGTGGGGGGTATTTTAACTTCGGCCCGAGTGAAGATAATTTCTTACTCGTTTGTTCTGTTTTCGTACGACTGGGAACTGAGACGTAACTCAAAACATGCTAAAACAACACAATTCGCGCGCATGCTTTATATATCGACGCCGCGTAGCCCATAGTAGTGCGTCACACACATGTAAACTAAACCAAGTCAGAACTTGCACAGAATGTCTATAGCAATAGACATGTTTACTTATGATATTTTCGAATTAACGGACTTGAATTAACGGATGATAAATGTAGCGGAAGTTAATGACTCCGTTAATGATTTTGAAAGTTAACTTAAAAATTAACTTCGTGAATTAACGAGTAACGGATTAGCGCTTTTGAGCCCAGCTTTGGATATACGAAAATGTAAATATTCTTGAAGGTACTTTTCTTTCAAGGAAATCGCGAAAGCGTGTAGTTCTAACAAAGTATCCAAAAGCGGCGGATTTCCTGCAGGTTTGAGAGCAGGTATACTTGAACCAATTCAATCAATGCAATTCCTCGATTTTAGCTACCCGTTCTCGATATTGCGTATCGCTATCAGCTATTTATGTATGTATACTACGTCGACCTACACAATGCCTTCATTCTCGTGGTCGTCCAGTCCGGTTAGTTTCAACATCAAGGGATCTAGAGCGTTGCTCAGCAGGCGGTATAAAATCAATTTTTCCCATCGTCCGACCTACCGTTCGCCAAGCGGAGTTGATTTAGCTACACCTGCGACACGCGCACAATCTATGAAAAATTAGCCGCCTATTTTGCCACCATTTCTAACCTAATTGTGGACGTCCTACGCCGTTTTATTACCTACTGTGCGCTATCGAACATTCCACCCATTTGCTCTAAAAAGTAGGCGATTATGGTAATTGTTACACCTACTTTCGTGTAATACAATAGTTGGTTGATTTGGATATTTTGATCAAATATGCGCAGAAAGCGTTCGAAATTAATTATTTTATTTAGCCAGGCATTGTTATTTTCATATTTTATAAAATAAAAACTAGGCACAACTTCCACTTCAATCGTTTAAAAAATAACCGCCTGTCATGAATTTAGAATCTATGTTCTGGCTTGCTATCTTTCTATTATATCGCAGCATATCTTTAATAATTCTTTGAGAAATCAACACATTAGTACGCCAAAATGCTGGATACACCTGCGGAACTTGTGTAAAATTTTTAGTTCATTTATTTTTTTTTATTTTTTTTGAGGATGTTGCCATGTGCATAAAGCTAGTGGCTTGTCTGTGCGGCAGTCGGGGAGACGGAGTATTTCAAAAATCCCCTGCCTAACCTGGGCTTGAACCCTGGACTTTCTAGTGGAAGGCATTCGCCTTGTCCACTCGGCCACCTCCGCTCCAATATTGCTTTACACCTTATAACAGTCTTTTTTTAACCTGATAAAGCCAAAAAACATTGGTGAAACGTTGGCAAAATTTAAGACCATATAGGTAAATAAAACTCAATAGCTGCAAATCGTTAAATTACTATTTAATTCATGTACAGTCGTTAGTTTACCCATTTTCTTTCTATGTTTCATATTTATTATTGTTATCGTCTTACTTTATCATACCTAATATTCCGGAGAAACTACGAAATGTACCGGGCCCAAACTTAGAGCTGAAAAATTTTTTGTCCTTCCTTTGGACTCCTTACTTTTAGCATTTTTCAACGATTTCGCAAATGAGTCGACATTTATGTAATTTCGTCAAAATAGTTAAATACTAAATTAAAGTAGAGGAAATTTTGTATAATTTACTGCATTTAGTGCAGGCAAATTAAGTTGAGAGTGGGTATTAATTGTAGACAGGAGTTTTATCATTGGAAATGGTAAAGGGGCTCATAGTGAACGTAGAAAAAATAAATGCAGGTCGTGGGGTGGTATAATGTTTATTTCAGGGGGTTGAAAGCGGGTGCAAAGTATATTATTGCGCTTTCCGGCGAAACGTGATGTTTTATTCAAAAACCTCCTATACTAAGTTGTAGGTCATAAAATAATCTACAACATTCATATAGGTCACTTTTTAGTATGACCTCTAAATTTCCGAGAAAAATGCGAATGCCAATGCCAAAACGAATTATCTGTTTTTAATTTTTAGTTGTCGCAACAATAGTTCAATTTTAATCAAATTTTGTGAAAGCGTGCTTTTTTATACCTTAAATAAGCATAAATTTTTTTATTACACAAAAAACAAGAAGTTTTTGAGATATTTAGTTTTTTCCGTCAAAATCAGACTTTTTTTAAAAAAAAATTCTGTGGTGAAAAATCATCGTACAGAGTTCTTTTGGGACTCATTGTTGTTGTTTTTACATGTACTTATTGATACAATAATAAAAACAATAGTTCCTATTTAACAACATGCTCAAAAATTGAAAAAACTCAAAAGCGACTTTTGCAACACTGAATTTTACAGTAATTGTTCATTATTTGCTTAAATTTTTAAGAAAATTGCAATACTGATTACGACATTAAATTGTACGAAAAAAATACAAAGGAAACTGGCTCTCATTTCTACACTAATGCTATAACCATTAAATTAGGACAAGATAGCTTCAGATAAGTAAGCAAAATAACAGTTTTTGTCTTTGAATCAAAAAGTATCCAATACAAAAGTTGTAGGTCAAGAAAACATCTACAAATTTTGTAGAGGTTACTATATAACATAACCTCAAAACTTCCGAGAAAAATTGCGAATAAGGCAAAGATTAGCACAGTTAAATAACTATGCCAATCTATAAAAATCAAATAAAAAATGAAAAATAAATATTTTTCATTTTTTATTTGTAAATATATTGACGGGGTGGGGTCATTCGGAAAGAGATATTCGAAAATGCAAGTCGCTGTAGGTGCAGCGTGTCGTATACTGGCGATGCCTGTCTCACCGTCTGGATTCCACGTTGTCACCAAGGCCCTACGAGGTGCGCCAAGTTAATAGTTTCCTCCAGACCGGTGAGCGAACTCATTTGCCAGGGTTGCGTACCGTCCTTTATGCTGCTCGGTTCAGGTCGTGTGTCGACACGTAGTGGAAGGGGGCTCCTACGCCCTCGCTGGTCATGGCGCCATGGTGGCGACCTCGAAAGCGCTATTGCGGAGCGCACTGGTATTCGCGGCGTGTTACAATATTAACTTTTGTAATTTATTATTATCAATTATTAGAGTACTGTTTCTACTGTATTGATGTTGTCACATCAATACAGTAGTCTACTTTAGTACTAAATCTACTTTAGTAGATTTTTTCATAAACAGTTTGTGATTTTTTAAGACAAAGAATTTACTTTCAGAAGTTTCGTCAAAACTAAATTAAAATTACAAATTCTAAAAAAATGAATCTTTCGAATTTTTCTCGGAAGTTTTAAGGTTAGGTTATATAGTAACCTCTACATAAGTTGTATATTTTTCTTGACCTACAACTTTTGTATTGGATACTTATTGATTCTAAGACCAAAAACTGACTATTTTGCTTACTTGTCTGAAGATTTATTATTCTAATTTAATGGTTAGTCATCATTAGTGTAGAAATGAGAGACAGTTTCCTTTGTATTTTTTTTTCATACAATTGAATATCGTAACCAGTATTGCAATTTTCTTAAAAATTTAAACAAATAATGAACAATTACTGAAAAATTCACTATTGCAAAAGTCGTTTTTGAGTTTTTTCAATTTTTTAGCATGTTGTTAAATAGGGACTATTATTTTTATTATTGTGTCAATAAGTACATGTAAAAACAACAAAAATAAGTCCAAGAAGAACTCTGTACGATGATTTTTCACCACAGAATTTCTTTTTAAAAAAAGTCTGATTTTGACGGAAAAAACTGAATATCTCAAAAACTTCTTGTTTTTTGTGTAATTAAAAAATTTATGCTAATTTAAGGTATAAAAAGGCACTCTTTCACAAAGTTTGATTAAGATTAAATTATTGTGGCCACAACGAAAAATAAAAAACAGAAAATTCGTTTTGGCATTGGCATTCGCATTTTTCTCGGAAATTTTGAGGTCATAGTAAAAAGTGACCCATATGAATGTTGTAGATTTTTTTATGAACTACAACTTACTATAGGACGTTTTTGGATAAAACGTCAAGTTTCGCCGTAAAACGCATTAATATACTTTGCACCCGCTTTCAACCCTCCCAAATAAAGACTATGCCACCCCATGACCTGCATTTACTTTTTTTACGTTCACTATGAGCCCCTTTACCATTTCCAATGATAAAACTCCTGTCTACAATTAATACCGGTTTTGGCTTATAATCAGTTAATTTGCCTGCACTAATTAGTTAGCCGGAATTTGAGATATTTTGATTATATTGACAGTATTGTCAAAACATCAGAATTTGACACAGTTTGACACTGCTGCATAGTTTGATTAAGCCATGTGTGTGGCCACATCAGATTTTTAGAACATATGATGTTATTGCAGTCTTTTTGTAATATCGCGTACTTTGTCTTCATTTGTGTATTGGTTTTGGTCTGATTGGTCACAGCCTGGTGAGTCAGTGCGGTCTCAGCCTGATGTGTTTCTTCTCCTACGTTGTTCTACGGAATTAACCTAACTATGGCATTCCTATTTTCCGCACCCCTCTTTAGTAATCATTCATTCAATTATTCAGTAAGAACTTATTATCTTCCTAGATGTGATTGTCTTTGTTGGTTGGATATCAGAAATTTGTCCATAAGTAAGCAACGATGTTATTAATAATTGTATTTATCAGTTTATCAATACATAATTCTGTGACTTCTAACAAATGCTCCATGTCAAATATCAAATTGCCCTTTGATGCGTTTAACTGCCAAACTGTTCTTGGTCTTCTTTGATGGCACCAGCTTCTATTGAATTTATCTTCAATGCATTAGTTGCCTCAGTTTTTAAGCTGACGTGGTTTTCTCTATGATTGCATTTATTTGCCTGACCTACCAGTCATCTTTCTGATGATATATTCTTGTGCCGGGTTAACAGAATCGGATACAAATATCTATACTCACACATGCAGAATTGAGACTGTACACAAACATCATATTCCCTATTCATTAATCTCCCCATCTAGTTGTCGTTCAGTGTTACGTCGGATACGTGCCTACCTGCATAATCGGAATGTGCCTCGCGATCCTTGGTGGCGATGGTGCAAAACGACCGTCCTCGATACATAAGCAACTGCTGGACGTCGCCGCCGTCCAGCCGACGCCAACGTGATTGCAAGGCAGGTAAACGTTCGGCCGTACGACCCACGCGGGATCTAGCGATCTATGGATTTTGAATCGGTGCGACAGGGTGTCGCGGGACGTGTAGGTAGCCCTGAAATCACTTTCGCCGCTAGCCGAACGTGGCGCACTCAGTGGGACGTAGCGCCACCCGTTTTAGGTTAGGTTAGGTTAAGTGGTGCAGCAGCTTCTGTTCTGAAAATGACATCGCGGATTATTCGTTTGAGGGTCACACGGGAGAAATATGAGATTAGCGATGAATGCTTATTTATGTATGTATTTTAGTAAAGACTTACTTGATGTTTGGTATTGTTAACACAAATATTTTTGGAAGTTCTTTCACAAAACTATTTTTGAATTCTGTAAGACACCAATTTTTAATTTGGCCGAAAAATAAAATTTCATTAAAATTTTTAATACTGAACCAATGAATTCTCGACTTCTTTTGTTATTTTTTCCTTATCTTATGTAGAACACCCGATAAATGCAAAGCAACAAAACAACAAAAAATCTCTTCAGATCGTGCTAAACAAGACCAATTTCTCTTGTTACCGGTCGGAATGCATCGAAGATGGCGGATTGCGTGGGAACCGAGCCATCATCATCATCATCGACTAAGTCGAAAATCATCTCGGCCATAATATAATCCGAGTCGCAAAAATAGTATAGAAAATGTCTATATATACGCCGTGTCATGGCCCACTTACCTGCGGAACAATTTGCAATTTGGTTGCGACGACGCGAGATGAAAAAATGCGCAGCGGAGAAGAAATCGCGACACGAAATAAGGACGAGGCATAATAAAGTGGAGGCCCGGGAAAGGAAAAATGATGGGAGGCGGCTGTGCTTTTTTCTCTGTTACGGCAATTACACGTAACTGACACGCGATGTTATGTCCAGTAAGGCGGAAACGGGCCCATTCTAATTAATCGCGGTGTAAAGCCTTAATGTGAACTTCGAACGTTTTGGAACCAGGAACAGATTTTTATAGTTTTATCACGGTTTTATCGTTGCGACATAGGTACATCAGAAACATTATGTATACGACGAAAACTTGCAGTCAAAAGAAACCGATCCGAAAGTTGATATATATATATAGATATATATATATATATATATATATATATATACAGTGCGTTCATTACAAAACTTCCCACCCGGAATAACTTTTGTCATAATGACGTCACAATATTGAGCAAAAACACGTCAATTTTTACATAAAGGGGGAACTTTAAAACTAGTTCTAATCTAATCATAGGTTCCACACCTTCACCCCCATCCACCCCTACTTTCGATTTTTAAATGGGACTACCTATCTTCATATACCTCATTTTAAAGGGGATAAAAATATCTATTCACACAAAAAATAAATGAAATCGGTTTATTCATTTCCGAGATAGAGCTAAAAGCGTATCATTTAATTTTATCGACTTATCCTAGCTCTCACATACGACAGATAGTTTATTTTGTAAATTACCATGGTTACTATTATGACATTTCCTAGATTCCTAGATTTAAAGCTTGATCGAGCTAAATGCGATTGCTAAAATCTAGTATTTAGTATTTAGATCATTTTATGAAGATGGTTTATACCTTAGAAGAAAGAATAGATATAATTCTTATTTACGCCGGTAAAAATCGTTGTGCTCGTCGGGCGCCAAGAGTTGTCAACGTAAAATTTCTTGAAACTCGTTCAGTAGAAAATAAGAAGAACAAGCAACCGAGAGTTCTGGTAGAAGGAGCACAAATTGAAGCTGTTGGTCATTTTGCAACGGATCCAAGAATATCTATAAAAAAGGTTGCTGCGCAAACCCAAATATCTCTTGGTTCGGTACATAAAACATTAAAATTAAATAACTTCTTTCCTTTCAAGATGCAAATACATCAACGGCCCGCTGACGATTTTGATAGAAGTATTGAATTTTGTGAGCAGAGTACACAGAGAATCACTGATGATCTAAATCTATTAAGAAATATCTGCTTCATTGACGAATCGACATTCTATTTGAACGGGCTTATCAACAAAAATAATTGTAGATACTCGGACACTGAAAATCCACATGTGTTTCGGGAAGACCATACACAATACCCTCAGAAGGCCAATGTGTGGGCTGGTATTCTAGGGGATGAAATAATCGGTCCTTTTTTATTGAAGAAAATCTTACAGGCCAGCTTTATCTGGAGCTCCTGGAAATTGTGATAACTCCAATTATAATTCGATCTTTGGAGAACCAAGTTGATGAAGAAGGACGCCAATTCCTCAATGCACTTCCTGTGAGAGAATGGTTAAATGGAAGGTTTTATGGGAAGTGGATAGGAAGATGAGGGGTCGAGCACTATAATGGCCAGCAAGATCCCCGGACTTAACGCCACTTGATTATTTTCTCTGAGGTCATTTAAAAACTCAAGTTTTCAAAGCGGACGATTTACATGATCTTAAAGTTCGGATAACTCGAGAGTGCCGGCAGATATCCCGCGATACATTTAGAAAAGTGCGACGTGCCTTCGAGAGTAGACTTTATCTAGGCTTAGAAAAAAAATGCATCACATTTTGACAGTTTATAAACTAATTGATAAAAATTAAATCGTTGTTATTAGTTATTTTTACAAAATAAACTGTATCCGAATTATGACGTGAATAATAATTTCACGATACTGCTTCTTCTAAGATACTAAATGCAGATATCACATTTAAAAATGAAAAGATTGTTTCATCCCCTCTACATGATGGTACTTTCATTTGTAAATCAAAAGTAGAATTGGCTAGCTGTGAAGAGGTTAGAGACAAAATTCTATTAGATATAATTAATTAAAATTACCCTTGAGGACAGGGATTTTGAAGTCTCCATTTTAGCTTCTAGAAAATTCTGTTTTTTCGGTTTATGAAAAAAAGTCTGTACATCGGAAGTTTTGAAATGAACACACTGTATATACAAAAAAAAATCATTTTCGTTCGCATTAACCCAATTACCCCATAGGTAAAACTATGGGATATACTAATTTCGTTTTTATTCAAGTTTTAGTGTAAAAGTGATGCATTCTGCATATTTTGCTAAAATGTCCGCTTTTGTCCGGTTGATTTTTTATCCAAAGGAAAATGCCCTAATTACAAACATGCCTATAGGGTCTATAAGCGGCTTATAACGCATTAAACGTGTTTGGCTTATAATGCGTGTACCGCTGTTAGCCTTGACATTGGGAAATAATATAGACAATATAGTATCTGCAGCCCCACGGCCATCAAAAATTACATCACACCCCTCTGCAATAGTATGAGAATTAGAAACCAACGTATGTATGTATCTGAAATTCACATTCTCACATTATGTGCGCTTAATCGAAGTGCATGAGTGCAGTTAATGCGAAAACTGCGAAATTGCGGCGTCAGATTCTGCCATTTTCCTTCAATTACGCTAAGTGACAGAGACATATGTTGGCGATATGTTTACATTAAAATAAGGTGACTTCTAGTCGGTACCATCATCATGCGCGGCACATCGGTACATCCACAAGCCGATCGTGTGTCCACGTTACAAGAATTACCGACGATGAGAGGGAGAGAGAGAGAGAGATCTTCCAGCTGAATTGCGAGCCTACCAGGATGCAAATTGTCGATTATCGATGTTGTCGTTCGTTAGTTCGACGGTTACCGTTAGAGGCGCTGTTATAATTAAGCGATGCGCATTTGTAAAGGAATCAACTGGTAGTTTTGTACACGCCTGACTACATCAAATCTCGGAAACTGTGAAGAATACCACACTTACGGTGGAAGGGAATTTCTGTTTCAATATTTTTGCTGTTATGTACAGGGTGGGTCAAATTCGATGTTACTATAGGAGATCTCGGTAACTATAAGAGATATCGAAAAATGAGTAAGGTTGTTGTGTCGTCTTTTTTTTGAGAGAAACTCAATGGTGAAAACCAAAATTAGCTATCGAGTTTATTTTTTATTGTTTTCGAGTTATAACACAAAACTCGATTTTTCGCTATTTTGATACTTGTCGATATCTTTGTTGTTTGTTAAATCAGACGAATGATATTTGCACGTTCTTCAGGCACTTTTTCGATTAGAATTCAGTGGAATTCACAGATTTTAAATATCTCTAATAGTTTTGTAGATATAACATAAAGTTGTGTTTTTTTTTAAATGGAAATCATAGCTGGCTATGACTGAAATAAATAGAGCATTTTTTCCTCTTTTCAACGATATATAACATGCTGGTCCGAAATATTCCAAAACCTTACTCATTTTTCAATATCTCTTATAGTTACCGAGATCTATAGTAATATCGAATTTGGCCCATTCTGTACATATCTTCAAATTTGTCAACATAATTCCTGTTTAATGTAACTCAGCGATATAACAAACTATATTCTGTGCAAACTTTTGGGAAATTAGCATGTTCAGGAAAGCTAAGGAAGTTTTCATATTTTCAAACTCAAAATGGCGGACCTAATATGGCTGACGCGCAGCCAGAAAGGGTACATCATGAATACAGCAAAGATGAGTACGGTGATGAGGCATTTTTGTATGTCTCTAATAATTTATACATGACTTAGACAAAACCAAATGAATGTTATGTCGTTCATTCGTTTTTTTGTTATACAATTGAAAAATGAGCTGACTGATTTGTCACCAGGACTTCAAAAGGAGGCTTATAACAATCCGGATTCCTTATACTTATTCGAAAGACACACATGATGTCTCATTTTTTTGACTGAATCATCTAGGTACTGGTCTACTATTTTAAGACAAATATCTATTTTTTTCTTTTATAACCAGATCCCTAAAATTTTAAACTAGTGAAATAAGAAAAAATGTACTGCGTACTATTTTAGACGTCAATGGTGTGTCACGATAAAATTACCATTCACATATACTGTCGGTGCGTTAAGCTAGGTTAAGCTAGGTTGCGCCGCACTATATTTTGTGTAGAATTTACTTCTCTTTCGGTTGGCATTGTTGGTTTTGTAGAAAACGTTTAAATTAAATAAACTTATCACTGCTTATCACTTGCATAGGCCATATGTTAGGTAACTAGCTCACTATTGACTACTGAGTTTCAAGTTACTTTCATACTTCGCAGAAATGTTTATAACGTAAGGGTTCCTGGAAGTGAAGTGAATGGCTTATCTGGAAGAAATATTTCATTATTTGTATCGTGTTTAACAACGCCTAGTGTCTTTGAAAATGCTCATACAATATAACATTAAAATAAGCTTCTTAATGAAACTCGATCAGTTACTTTCCATACAGTTGCACTGTTTCTATATATTAAAGAATCTGATGTGGCCAGGGACATGACTTTATCATACTATATATATATATATATATAATTAATAGTTTAGCTGCATAAAATTTGATCGAGATCGGTGGGGTCTGCATTAAAATAAAACTAGTTAGCCAGGATTTGACAGATTTGTTTATACTATTGACAGTAGGTATTGTCAAAACATCAACGTTAAACGCTGATGTTTTGACACTACCTACTGTCATTAGAATGAAAATATCTGTCAAATCCTGGCTAACTAGTTTTAATGCAGACACCATTTCAATCAAATAGCATTTGCTCATACAGCTAAACTAATAATTTTACCAAAAAATGTCATAGACATAAATTATACAAAAATTCCTCAACTTTAATTTATTATTTAACTATTTTGACGATATTACAGAAATTGCGGCTCATTTGCAAAATCCTTGAAAAATCCAGTTCAGACATTTTTTTGTACCTTGGTCAAATATGTTCAGGGGACCCAAAAGGACTTATTTCCGCCAAAATCAAAAAATTCTTTTTGGCACGATTACAATACTGCGTATGATAAGTGATAAAGTAAAAAATCTGATGTGGCCATGCATGCATGAGATTCTATTCGATCGAGATCGGTCGTGTCTGCATTAAAATAAAACTAGTTAGCCAGGATTGTCAAAATATCAGCGTTTGACAGTAGCTACTGTCATTAGAACGAAAATATCTGTCAAATCCTGGCTAACTAGTTTTATATTAATGCAGACACGACCGATCTCGATCAAATAGAATTTGCTCATGCAGCTAAACGATTAATATTACCAAAAAATGTCATACACATAAATTATACTAAATTTCCTCTACTTTAATTTATTATTTAACTATTTTGACGAAAATACAGAAATAGCGGCTCATTTGCTAAATCCTTGAAAAATGCTTAACGGAAACATCCAGTTCCTTTGGACTCTTTTGAACCAAAACCTTTTCAAAAAAAAGTTTGGTCTAAATATGAAGTTTCGTCCCGATACCTTTAGTAGTTTCTCCGGAATCGTCGCCACAAAAACGGGGACACACATACACACACACACACAGACATTTTTTTGGACCTTGGTAAAAAATGTTCAGGAGACACAAAAGGGCATACTTCCGCTAAAATCTCAAAAAAAATTTTCGTACGATTAGAATACTTTATCATACTATGTATGATAAAGTAAAAACGAAGTGAAATTTTAAAATATTACTTTACTCCAGATATAGAATATAATTGATGTTGTGAAACTCTCCAAACCTGAAAATAATACATTAATAAAAATATGGTGGCAATAATAAATGCACTCGAAAGAAAGTTGTGACTTAAACAGTGCAAATTGGAATACAAACCAACCTTAAAGCAGATGTCCATACATCTTGGAGCGGCGGAATTTTTAAATTAACGTCCTACAAAAAAGCCACCATTGAATTCGTATACCAAAATGTATAGAATAAATAATAATATAATTTTATTGCACAATACGAACCATATTTTCGATAACATAATCCATACCGAATGGTAATTGCAAATTTATTCAATTCACCATAATATTCATTCAGAGTATTTCTTCCATTCAGTATTGCAATTGAAATTAAATTGACTTTTCTTGTTGAAATGGCCGCTTTGGAGCAGTGTGGGCTTTAGCACTTTCGCCAATACGGCTGGTAATGAATGGGATATTTTTTAACGCTACGAGGTTGACATATAAACTCGATAGGTACAGTAAATGGCATTCAGTGAAACAGGTGGGTTTACAATTGCGGAGAATTCGGTTTTGAGCAACAGCTTCGCAATTATCCGACCACTCCTTGTACTGTAATGCCGGGATTTGTATATGTTTGCGTCTGCATAGCGAACATTTATATAGCATTTCGATGCGTTAAAAGAGTCCACAGTTATACATGGTGTCCCGTAATTCGTAGGACATGGCTGAACAACAGATTCTTTGGACGAATATAACCAGATTTAACTTAATTATATGCAATTTCATTTTCATTTCGTCGTTATACTGCTTCGAAGTTCACTTTTCAAAAATTAATTTCTGTCACAACGAATGCACAGATTCAGTTCATATTTGGAACAATGAATTAGGAAGATGGAACACATCTTTTGCGATGGTATTGAGTCATGTTTTGTACAATTACTGACTTTGTGCTATGTGACGTGATAGACTTAAGGGGTTACCGTCAGCATTTTAAAACAAATTATTTTTTTTATTATTTATACTATTTTCTACACTTTTATAAGTACTTTTATAAGGACAAAAACACAGCAGAAGGAAGACATACAGTACTAATCCGGAATGGCAGATTAATTGTTAGTTTTCTACAATAATAAATTATAGATTCAGTCCCTAAGTTTACTACAAAAATATATGATTTTCTGCTGAAAAGTTTAACATGTTTCTCTCTAACTATGTTTTTTTTTTGCTGTACGGCACGAGAACCGAAAAGTTGTCAATAATTCCTGATGACCTTTTCAAAACTTCAGAAATACATTATCTATAGGCTGTCGAGTAAATTTTTGTGATATTTTACGGCATTTTTATCACAAAAGAACGAACGCAAGTCATGCAATGCGTTTTTAACTTAAAAATGTGATAAATTAGTAAATATGTCGAAAACAAAATTTACCCTACAGCCTATAGCAACAATATTATTTTACACGAACCTTTTTGAATTTTTAAGATCCATTGATCTACCACCTCGTGTAGACGGACGAAATTATGCCGACCACAAAGCAATATTTTGCTAGCAGTGTGTTATGATGCACGTACATAATTCCTATATAAAGAAAGTGAAATACTTTTTATTGTATTTAAAGAGCCAATAAATAACATCTAATTGAAACTTTGACTTGACCCATAATAATCTAAATTATTGATCCGAATATGATAAGTTTTGTTTGCTTATAAATTTTGTGCACAAAATTTGGTGCACAAACACTGTGCACCAAATTCTTCTAACAATTCAGTTCGGGTTCTCTTTGATCTTTGTTGAGTATGTAAAAAATTGCATGGTAATGCCCGAAGGTAACGGAAAATGTCGTCGGCTATCAACGCAAGCATTTTTACAGTGACGATTCCCATACGTCCCTAACGGAGAATCTACGATTGACCAAGCTAGCCAGTTTAAGTGCCCATAAAAGAAGCTCATCTCTGACTAATCGAGAATTATTATTTTGCAAGAATGCTTGTAATTAATGGTGGCTGATAGAAATGCGACAAACCGGAAATTTGCCATGCTCACGGAATCTGTTCTTCGATCTGTCCGGTTTCCCACGTGTTGAATTTGCCCTGCCCTAAAATTTATTCATCCTGTAAAATCTTAACAAATCGGATTTGTTGGGTTTTTTTTAATTTATATTTTCTAATAGCACAAAACAAAAATTTTTCTTTTTCTGGTTTATGTTCACAATTGTCACTTTGTAACACTGTTTCCATTGCTACAATGCACTGATTTTAGTAATTTTTAGATCATCAAAAAAAGAAACATCAAACATAAAAGCGCATACATAATCACATTTTTATGTGGAAATTTTCAGCCTTTCTACTTTATCATACTTAGGGCCGATATAATCACTTATCGTCAAAGTTGTCGTTAGCCAACGAACAGATTACGCTAACGTGCGCGTTAAAAATGATTCTGTCTTTTCACCGATCTGTAAGTTATCGTCAGGTAACTAGAACGTAAACATCGCTAACGAATGTTTTTCGGCAGTATAGTATCAAATGTCGGTAAAAAAGGTGTACTAAATCAACACTTGGATCATAACTTGGACTAATTGCCGCTAGATGCTGCTAGGTGTAGCGTCGTAAATGACATTGATAGACATTGATAAAACGTAACCAAAATTCATTCGCACCCTAACCGCATCAATTAAAAAAGACCACCAAAAGTAAAAAAAGAAATGGTATGAAAGACGAATTCAGCAAATTCGGTCATATTAACTAAATAATGACTTCAATTAATACAGTACCACCGTTGATTGTCAACGAATATAGATAGTCAGCCTGGGTTAGTTGGGGCCTTAACATACAGAGGGCATGGTTTTGAGCAACATTCATTAACAAATTATAGCCTTTTCGACTTATATATTTATTATATATTTATGCTCGACCTCAGCCAGTTCGCACCAAGTGCGTGCACAAAAGTGTATAAGTTGAAGACGCCATAATTTGTGAATTAATCTTGCAGAAAACCCTGCCCTCTGGATGTTAAGGCCCCAACTAACCCATGGCTGACTATCTATATCCATTGACAATCAACGGTACCACGTACGTACGTAAATATTTGTCAGTTTGACTTTTTGTTTGTCATTCAGCACATGCTCTGTGACAAATCAAAGTGTTCGTCATTAGTTTACCGGGTAGTATGACAAAGTATTGTAAACATGCCGGGAAAAATTTTCGAGATTTTAGCGGAAATATGTTCATTTGGGTCCCCTGAACATTTTTGACCAAGGTACAAAAATGTCTGTGAGTGTGTTTGCCGCCGTTTTTTGTGGTGACGATTCCGGAGAAACAACTAAACGTCAGCACTCGGAAGCCATTTATTTTTTAAATAATTCTCGCCTTCAAAGCCTACGTACTTACTAAGATAAAAAGTTTAAGACGAAACTTATTTTGCCTTAAATAGCTATCCTATAAAGCATAACACGTTTTCTTTTCTCTATGCGAACCGTTAAAACCCTATCGGCGATCTTTACTTTTGATGCACTGGAAATGTCTGGTGTCTTGATTGTATTTTTTTTGTGTATCATCTTCCGCTTCTATATTCTAATCCATAGCGTCTTCCTCGTATAATATAGTTTATCACAGACATGGGACTGGTTTCGGTTTCAAAGAATACTCCTACTTGGTTAGTTACAAACTTATTCATTTTCTATGCTATTCATACAGACAACTACACCAGCATAACATACAGGGATAGAGAATAGGTATGTCTATCTCATACTCTACAATTGGCATTGGTATTTTTGTCCATATTTCCAGGTTTGGCTAGCTAAGTTGTCAAGCTTTCGAATGGTTTCAAACCTTTCGTCTGTTTGCCAAACTTGTCAAAATCTGATACACTAAAAATCCATATTCTAATGGCAATTCCATTGCGTCACTAGCTAACTCTACTAACAAGCTAGAGAAGTTATCGCAATTAAACGTCATAAGTCACAAGAGAGTTATACATATCCTCTATTTCATCTTTTGCATATTGTCCTTAGTCAACCTTCCTCATCAGGTGCTGGTTAACTTGTCTTCATTCGCACGGAACTGTGTCATATCTGATACGGTCGCAGCCACCTGCGTGTGTAAATGTGTGCCCAGATGGTAAGTAAGTAATCCTGTCCTGCCCACCAGGGCCCACCGTTGTTCGCTCATATCAAAGTTTAATATGCTTCGCGTCTCTATCTCTGCTGGCAGCCCGCCTGGTGAAATGGCTGCCGTGATTAATACATAATTTGTTCAACTGTCTGCGGACAATTTGTTAGTTTCGCAGTTTCTAATTGAGTCCATACTTTTCGAGAGTGTGGAGATTTAATCATGTTGGTAATGTTTGTTTGATTGTGGAATCTTTGTTAAAAGCGGTGTTTATGATCAACTTAATTTCTTATTTGAGTTTGGCGGTACAAAAATAGGTAGATTTTGCAATAATATTTGTTGATGCAAATTAAGTAGAGGCTTTATTTCTGAATTTAATTATGTTCAATTTGTGTGCCCTTACATGACAAAAACTTTTCAATTAAACATAGTAAATTATTGAATAATATTAGTCTGGGGAACGTAGACTGTGTGACTTGAAAGTGCTTGTGACGATAGATTTCTTTGCGCAAAACACGAATACTGGCTCAAAAGTTTCACATTTCGTATCGAAAAAGTTAAGGTTGTAAAGTCAAGTATTGAAATTTTGGCAGTTTTTTTGTAAAAGACACTGCAATCAATGTTTCAAACCTCATCACCTTTATCGAAAACATTTTGTGATAGGAAACTTTTGACGTCACCGCAAAAATATCTATCGAAAACCTCTACGCAATTTCCAATTACAAAATTCATGTTACCTATAGTAGGTATTCAATTTTTGTCCTCGAAAATGTTCTTAAATCCTGACCCAAATTTTTTAGAAAATATGTACCGTTGTATTTGAAAGACAAAAGTTGGCAAGCGTCCGTACAAAAATATGGCGGCTATGTGGACTCCAGTTTATTTTTTTTTTATTATTATTTTAATAATAAAAAATAATAATTAATTAACTATAATAGAAAACTTGCACATCATTCGGATGATTAGCAACCACGATACTGCCTAAATACAGGGTTAGTAAAAATACCCGCTTACCTAATTACCGATTAGCTAATTATAGTTTTTTTGCTATTAAACAAGCTATCGTTGAGGTATATTTTTAATATACAGGCTGTTCATTTTATTATGGAAATTTTATCACCTTTTCTTTTTCTAATAGAATACCCAGTATATTTTAAAAAATTTTTATAGCAATAATTTTGTTTATATAAAATGCATTTGTTTTGAGTTGTAACTTATAAGCAAGTAACAAAACTCTTGAACTTTAAATTAAGATTATTTTCGCACATACATACACATTTATTTTAATTTGGTTTGGTAAGTTTGAACATCTAACAATTTGATTCTATTTAATCTAGATTTGTTAATTTGTCTTGAATGTTTTAAGTTTAATCCGTTAGGTTAAAATAAAAGTTCATGAGTTTTGATTTATTGCTTATAACTCAAAAATGATGCATTTTATAAAAAAATGATTCTTACAAAAAGTTCTTAGAATTAAAAAACGCCGTAGAAGTAAAAGTATACAGGCTATTAGAAAAAAAACGAATGGCTACCAAGTTTCCATAATAAAATGAACACCCTGTATATTAAAAATATATTTAGACGATAGCTTGTTTAAAACCAAAAGGCGCTTGTAAAAAAATTTTGTTAAAGTTTTTAAAGTTGCAGATTTCTTTAGATGTTCCGGTCGTTTATGATTAATTGCTTATAACTAACTAAATGATTTTATAACAAAATATACCTACAAAAACTCTTAGAATTAAAAACGTCAAAATTTACAGGTGTCTATTTGCAAAAAAAAGAAAGGTTACCAAATTTTCAGCATAAAATGAATAGCATGTATATATATCAAAAACATATTTAAACGATAGAGTTGTAAAACCAACATAACTTTTGATTAAAACAATTTTTGTTTTATTACGGTTGGAGAATTGTTTAGGTGTTCCGGTAATTTGTAGATCATATTATGTAGATCCACATAAATCAGCTAATCTCGGACTATACGCTGGTCGGAGCATGATCAGGATTTCTGTCTATTTATGAACGTGTCTGTACCCTCCGACAACTCCTAGCATATTGACAAGTCCACATTATATTTAAACACATTAATCTCTTAATCAAAACAATTATTTATTAAATAAAAATTCACGTGGTAGGCCTTATTATTTTTTTTATTTTATGGTCGCTACTTGTTTCGCGTCTTACTAGACGCTTCTTCAGGCGCTACAATTACAAAACAATAGTACAAATTAGTTAAAAACTTACGATTCACAAAAACGCTCACCGGTATACACTTACATATCGTCAAAAATTGTAGAAGTCATACAAAAACATATGGATGAAACAAACTCCAGCCCCAATTGATATCGGTTTATCAAGGTCCCTTGATAAAATCATAAAAATTTTTTAAATTTGGGGTTGAGGTTAAAACACACTAGCATACAACGTGGTAGACAAAGCGGCGACGAGTGTAGTAGGTATGTATTGATATGAGTAACATGCGCACGAACGTCCAAACCGCGGACACCATTCTCGAACTCTTGATCACCAGTTACTTCAGGTTTGCCAACTTCAAACTATATCGAGTATGGATGCACTTATAAAAGTAACTTAAACAGCGGTCTATATGAGAGATCGCTCTGTTTATCAATAAAGTCGATTGCCTCAAGGCAATCGACCGATCTGTCCTTGATAGCTTTCTCAATCTCAAACGCTTCAAGAATCTTAATTTTGGATTATTTTACACATTTCTGAAGCAATCTGGCGTTCGTATTTTCAAGCTGATGCCCATTATTGAACAGATGTCTTCCAAACTCCGAAATAGTGACGTCTCTGATATGTTCATTAACTCTAACCCCAACGTTTCTGCCCGTCCTTCCTATATATACGGCGTTACAATTTGAGCAGCTAAGCCTATATACTCCACTATATTTTAGGAAGGTATCAAACATACTTAAACGAACAATAAAATAAAAGACAAACAGGAAATAAAATAAACGAAACATAAATCAGGTTGATGGAGTCTCGAGACGCTGGTGTCAACAATAGTGACATTGCTGAATAGGAACTTGCACCCGATTTGGATTTGCTACAGAGGTTATGTTTAAATTTCCATTTATACATCCGTTAAACTAAATCCGGCTAACCCAACGCAACCAAATTTGCACCATACTCAGATCTAAAGGCCACCAGTGACCACCAACAATAATTTTCGACATCCATTAGCACTATCTGTTAAAGCACTCGGCTTTAGACACTATATCCTATTATTCTGGTCAACCCGGAGTGGCCAATAAACTTCCCCTCGAACAATAACACGCACACTCCTCTATCTATGGTGGCGCGCAAATCGTCGCAATAAACTCAGGCGCGCGGTGGCGCTATCTAGCGGCCAGATCGGTTACCGGCACCTTTTCAAAGGCTCCAGCGCGCTCTAGATCTCTCTGTAACTTTATCGCAACTCCGATGCAGTATATCAGGGCAACAAAAGACACGCAATTCGATTTTTTCTACTCTCGTCTCTTGTTAACAATTGATTGCAGCGAAGGAGATAACCGTGTTTCTGTTTGGGTGGGGAAATTATGGTCTAGAAGTTCTTGCCTAGTAGTTAACTGTTTGATTTAAGATATTGCGGAGATAAATTTCTTTTTAATTTAACATAATTTTAATTGCCTATTCATTATAGCATGATGTAGGTAAATACTGTAAATAGACATAATAATAGTGCATACTACACTTTTAACATATTCATGCTCTTTATTGCTTTTCTGCTGTTTCGATTTTTTAAAAGTAAGCGTATGTGTCGCAATGGAGTTTATTCTTTGATTTAATATTGGTTTGTTTTAGTTTGTGGATTACTAGGTACGCTAGTGCAACCTTCTCAGCAATTACTTTCAAGATTTTTAATTACGTACAAAAACTGCTGAAAATGAATTATTAACCCATGAGTTATCCGATTTCTCAAAACATCTTCATTTTCCACTGGAACAGTTTACAGTGAGAATTTCATATGATCCCTTAGGAAAACATCCAAGGGATTTACGTCTGGCGATCGAGCAGGCCACCAGTGAGGTCCACATCGGCCATTCAGCGATCTCCATATTTTGATTTTAAAAACTCACGAGCAACTAAAAGGTGGCGGTGCACCATCATGCATAAACCAGATTGTATTTCTTGTTACCAATGGTACAGGGTCTGAAACTCCAGATAGTGATTCTTCTGGCAAAGAGTAAAAGTCACAAGTTTCGATAAGTCCAGTGCATACACTCTTGAATTCCTGTTTAAAACACAAACAGATCAGCACCTACCCAAAAAGTTTACTTTTTGGCGAAACATTATTAAAAACTTATTCAACCTAGAGTCTAGGGTGCCTCTTAAAAATATTTTTCAATGCATTACGGAGCAACATAAATTGTACTAGCAATTGTAGCACACCATGTTGTGCTATAATTATGTTGTCAAAACCTCCCTTACCTACGCCGACTGTTAGTTTGCTCTAATTCATGCTGAACGTCCTTCTGGATTTATTCGAAATTCTTTATTTGTGTTTGCTTTCAATGGCGACGTTGTGACACCTTAAACGGTGTCACCAAAAATGAAAATCGTAAGAAAGTGTCTGCCGGTACACACATTAAACGTCTCATCTGCGAGCGATCATCAATCATCTTCTCACGTCTAACAATTTAAAGTGTCCGTGGGTAGCCGAGCATCTCGGAAAGAAGTGACCCAGAATCTTAGCGACCTCATCAATTAAGCAATTCTATTAGGGCCACATGAGGAAAGCTGGATCACGCTTGCATATGAGCTTTTCCCACTTTTCCATTTCCTCCGTTCGTTTTGGCCTAACAAATATACGAAAAGTACGAGACACGGCTTTCTCATCACGCGGACTAGATGAGGTAATTACTGATTTTCCTCTCTGAGCGGCAGTCCAAAGGCGTGGGTCGCCTCGGCGAGATTGGGATCTCGGCGCACGAGGAGTTCTTTATTCAAATTGTGGACGAGGAAGAGGAAAGCGGGAAACCGATTTGAGCGGACGATTTATGCCGGTAGATGGCAGGTGCGTGGTATTTGATACGAACGCCGCCGCTCGCTAATCTTGACCATTTGAATATTGTCCGCAATACTGTCGCAAGACTGTTTGGACAACTCGAATGGTACCAACAGCAAATCTGGGTTGGGCAACACATTTAACAAAAAATAAACGCGCTAATTGCTTTTTGATCGATATCTTAGAGCTCAATCTCTAATAATTTTATTTGACATACCTAATACTCGCTTCCTTACTTCAGCAAAAATGTTTTTTCGCTCAATTTTCGGCCTGGGGATAGCTAGGGCCAATTGCCACTGGTGCCCACGTCACGTAGCACCAAAATAGGCCAATGTCGGCTGAAAAATATTTGTTATATGGGCTCTATATTAATTTGTCAACACTATTAATAACTGAATACAAACAAAATTATTTACCCAATATTATAGTCAATATTGGCAACATTTGCAGAACATTCTGGTATATTGATGTAATATGGGTGCTACATTATAACAGACTGATTTAATATTGGTAACATACCATTGCGCACACCAATGGAATATTCTAATTTAAGATGGGTAGATAGTATTTTGGCAAAACTTTGTAGTATTTCGGTTTAATTTTGGTAGCAACAGCAGGCATCACTGTTAGTTGACAGTAGTAATACATATTTTGGGAGGGTAGAATTTTGTCCTGAGCTCTCCGTATAATATTATGAACAATGATAATATTCATATTGATACTATTAATAATAATAATAACAATAAAGGTCATAATTAAAACAAAAGGCAAATGATTATACAAAAATTAGTTTCATATACTATATTGTATAAGTCAGATAATACTGATACAAACTAAACAAATCTCAGCGGAAGTACTTACTACTTACTACTTGATACTACTTACTACTACTTGATTGCTAGAACAAGCAGACTTGGCAGTTCTTTATGATTCTTATACAGTCGAAGCTCATATATATGAGCTTAGAAGAGATAAAAAAATAGAGCTTAAAGACTTGGTCACAAATTTTCTCAACATTCTTGTACAAGTAATGCCGATGGAGCACTCATAGACCAAGCACTGCTGCAAACACAGATTCAAGAATTGTTTTTAAGAAAACCCTATAACCAGTCTACCTTTTTTTATAGAAAATAAATAGTATTCGGATTATGCCATGGGTAAATGTGGATTATTTCTGACATTTTGAAAAAGATTAGCACCTGAATAAATAATTCTGGTCGTAGTTTTCACTATACTATACTTTAGATATGCTTTTGTTTTTAATTTTCTACGGAATGTTCAGCCGGTGAAAACATTAAAATCCAATGTTTCCTGACATCGTAATCCACAAAAAATATGAAATAATGACAAATTAATAATAAAATCCAAACAATAATAGCCCAGTCAATTTAGACAAAATTTGGCTAAAACCCTGAAAAGAGATAAAGTAAATCTGCAAATTATTTTCGAATATGGCATTTTGAATTATAAAATTAATTCATTAATTAGATCATTCATTCTTATATTATCTTTTACTGCAATTTTCGGATACAGCGTCATTAAAAACCCCTAAATGCCATGTTTGAAGCAGTTATGAGCGATTTCTGACAAGGCAGGATAGTTTGGGGTAAAATATCCTAAAAACACATGACGCAGACACACGATGTTTTAGAACTTTTAGTTTGTTGTTTCAGGAAACCAAATAGAAGATAGATATGCAGATTTACTTTATTATTTTCGGTTAAAACCTAATATGCCTACGGTGTAATAGAGATGTGTACACCTTGTTTCTGGAAGGATCATCGATATGCAAAAATTATAACGATCAAGTTCAAGATGGGGTATTGACAGTTGCCCGGTATGTATCAATCAACCCAACGCGGTGATGACTCTATCACACGAAAAAAAAGAACAACTAGCTCGTTTGGAAGCACGTACAATTCAGTAGTGTTTGAATGATATAGCAACTCTCTCTTCTTCTTTCTCTGTTCAGTAGCGCTGAAAACTTGCATACTGAAAACTGGAACTTTGAATTGTTATTAATTATGATCAATAAGAATAACTTTTCAATAACCATACATTTATTCAAATTATTGTGACCTCTTTGCATATCAAAACCATAAACTAATTTTGAAAGTGATTTAGTTCTAAAAAACCGTTCGACCAACCTTAATGACACTTATTTTCTTTTAACCTATTTACGTGAATCACCAGACCAAATGTCTCCCAAGACCATTTCCAAGCTTTTACATCGATCTAATTGAAATGTCTTTACCATTTCAACCAGATTGCCTCTTCGTGTAAATCTGCTAGACAGGCACCCGCATATATGTCTACTCACTTTCCATTAAGCGAATAAAGTAGCAATCTTCGGCCATACGTGCATCTAAAGTTTTATGCGAAGACATCACCGACGATATCTATTCAATGCAAAACTCATCGCCGCCATTGATGTCTCCGCAGTTTCACTTTTTTCTATGTACATGTATTCTTGTTGGAGATCGTTGTAGTAAATTTAGAAATTCTGTGCGCGACAGCTAAGGCTGGAGAAAGAATTTAGAGTAATACCCATTTATGTAATCCCACTTGGTGCTGGATTCCTTTTTGGGCAAACGTAGGGTAATCTACATAATATTGTCTACTTGAAACCAGAAATCCCGACTTTAGATGATGTCTAAATAAATTGTAACAAACGGTTGTTTTATATTACTTTAGCATGTTGTTGGATGTGTTGTTTCCTTTTTCAATAATAATCTCGATATCAATCCCTCTAATTATACAGGGTCTTGGATTTTGTTTGATTACCAATCCGGGAATCCCAGAAACGAATAATACAAAAAAAAATATAAGCTACTAGGTGAAAAACTTGCTGAGGATGTAGAATGTACCTACTAAAATTATCGACTTATCTTGATTTTTTTTCACGTGAAGGTGCTTATTGCCTATTACGTGCCCTTAAACAAATTTCTGTTATAACTCGCCAAATATTCATATTATATTCTTTCAACAATTTATCTTATTAAAAGCATTTGTTTATGAATAATCATGACTAGTAGTATTTTTCGAAAGTTTCTTTGTCATTGATCGTCATTTTACTACTACACTAGTCCACCAGAACGTCGACAGGAAAAAGTTGTCGCTCTGTGTGGGCGCTGGTCCGTAGATGGCGTTAAGAGAGTTGAGAGCCTCTTCACTTCGCACATTAAGACGTGAGAAAGGTGCGGATTCTCTACTTCCTTCCACGGTTAGCCTTGCTATACCAAGATGGAAATTGAAAAAGCTTAACGCCTAAAAAAGAAAAACAGTCCATTCTCTCGTTGATCGCATAAACTGACTTCTCTCTCCTTAATGCTTTCAGGTGGTTCGTCCAAGCGTAGCCTGGAGCTGGTGAAGCCACGCAGGATAGCGGATCTGCCTGAAAAACTGCTGATGTCCGGCATCAACTTACCTGGTGAGTTGTATATTTGGTTATTATCTTTCGACAAATCTTAATTAGTTGCAATCATAATTGTTGTTTTAACAATTAACAATACAATAATATTTACGTGACTTACATCCGGGTCTCAAAGAACAAAACTGCAGTGTGTCAGTAGTTCTCTTCAAGTCCATACACACGTGACGAATCTCCTGTGGCACATTTCTCTTTCACCTGTCTCAAGCTACCTTAACGACCACGAAACAAATAAAAACACGTACGGCGAACACCTGTGATAAAAATACACTTGTCCTGAGCCATCATTCTTTTTTCAACCGATATCTGCCATCTGAAATATGCATCATTCGTTACTTCTTTCTTTGTTAAACCTTCCGACATACCATAGAAAGTGATTTGTTTCCATAATATTTAAAAGAGCGCGGGTCGTTTTTTATAAATTATTTTTTTTAAATAAACAAAACCAAAATTGTATTTACCTACAAAGGGCATTTGTTTCGTATTTTTACTAATTTTAGAAACAAAAAGGAAAGGTGGATATTAGTTCTATAATATTAGTATGAGAGTAAATTGAATGGCAAAAAAAGGCACCAAATAGCATTGCGATAGTATTGTAATAAGTTGGGATAGATATGGGATTGTTTAAATTAGGATAATTGTTTATATTACTGGATAGAAATGATATATTTTTAATATTAATTAATTATTATTACTAATATAGCTTGATTAATTTTCATTAGTAATCCCTAATCTTATAATACGCATGGTTAGTTCGTTAATATACATTTGTATTTCTTCATTTATACAGAAATAAAGATCATTATCTAATATATTTTCTATTATAAATTTTTATATATGATACCTTTTCGTGACAACATATACTGAAGGGTATTTTACACTATACTACTTTCGTCTTTATCTAAACTTCTTTTTAGTCACTAGAAAAAAGTTCTAAATAATAGTATAGTTGGAAAGGCCATGCTATTATATTTCTAAACTTTTTCTTAGTATAGACGCATGCGCAGTGTAGGCATTTGTAAGGTTTGCCAACAGTGCGACCGTGAATCATTTTGTTTCGTTTTGACATACCGCAGAAAAGTATACGTTTAACGTCACAGTGACGCGCTACACTTTGTACAGTTGGTTTAATTTATGTAATTTAATTTGTAGTAACATGTTTACACAGTAAAATATTGCACAAATAAACCTGTATAAAGTAAACAAACAACATAACCTTAAATGCACCAGGTTGGCTATGCTGGAACACATAAAGAAGTGTGTCTAATATACCCATCCCCTGTTACTTTAAAACTTTTTTCTAGTTACTAAAAAGAAGTTTAGAAAAAGAGGAAAGTAGTGCAGTGTAAAATAGCCTTTATAGGGGTTCCATCTAAAACATGTGGACGGCATAATTGAAAAACAATCCTATCGGATATTAAATTTAATATCAACATAAAGTAATTGTATTTTGAAAATAATAGTATATTATTTGACGAGCACATAGCTAAGGATATAAACCGCGAGCATGAAGTTTATACGCGAGCCGTAGGCGAGCGTGTAAACATGCGATCGATTTATATCCGTTGTATGCGAGTCGAATACGACGTTTTATCTACGACTCATAAATTCCATTTTATAGCAAATATTTTAAATGTATTTGTCAATGATGGCGAGGCGAACTGTCACATAACTGTCATCCACGTAGGTTTGGACAGACTTTGACACTAGCGTTGCATAATGATGACAGTTCGTTCAAATAATGAAGTCATTATTTGAACGAATTGTCATTATTATACAACGCTAGTGTCATTATAATCATTGGCGTGTATTATGATGGGGATTAATTAGTCATAGATACGTATGCAATGAACTTATTATATGTGAGTCGTTTATTTTGTTGTAAGTTATTTTAAACAAACTAGGATGATCTTTTTGTTTCAATACTAAATTTACGTTGGTAAAGGTCCATAATGCAAAAAAATTGATAAAGGAAAGGAGTTAATTAAAAGCTCTTGATTTTGCACTAATAACTAATTTATATTGGTAATAGTTTCGATCCTTAGATCATCATCAGCCAAAAGCTAGATAAAACACAACACAATCAAAAGTAATCACGCAACAAATGTAACACAAAAAAATGAACAAAAATGATTTGAAAAGTAAAATCTTAATTAGTAAACATTAGTAATACTCACAGTCAAAATCAATCATAGGAGGCACAAGACATCAGAATTAATTAACAAGTTAACAAGTAAAACTAAACAGACGACAATAAACATGTCAAACAGTACACACTGCAGCGGAGACAGTCTTTTGCTACCGGACTCAAAATTAATTTTGACAACGTTAAATTACTCCATAAATGTGATAAAGGTTACAAACTTGCTTTGTTCGAAAAATATCATATTGAATATCTTAAAAAGAGAAATTACAACCTTTTAAGTGATCAAGAGGAATTTTTTTACAAACCACTTTTCTCTTACCTTTTAATTAAGTTTTTCTGGGTAGTTTTCTGCCCACGTTTCCCACATATTTTCATTTTGTTTTTGGTTTTAGCTTTTTCATTTTAGTCTTATCGACTGTTTCTGTTATCTTTTCATTTTCTTATTATGTAGTTTATTCAAACTTTTATCGCCACCTTTAAGTTTTAAATTTTGACTTTGTTATTTGTTGGTTGGCACTCGCTCAGTTTTTATCAGGTTTCGTACTAGACTTACTCGTTCTCAGTACTGTCCTTGTCTCCGCTGCAGTGTGTACTGTTTGACATGTTTATTGTCGTGTGTTTAGTTTTACTTGTTAACTTGTTAATTTATTCTGATGTCTTACGCCTCTTATAATTGATTTTGACTGTGAGTATTACTAATGTTTACTAATTAAGATTTTACTTTTCAAATCATTTTTGTTCGCTTTTTGTGTTACGTTTGTTGAATGATTACTTTTGATTGGGTTGTGTTTTATCTAGCTTTTGGCTGATGATCATCTAAGGATCGAAACTATTACCAAAGTAAATTAGTTATTTGTGCAAAATTAAGAGGTTTTAATTAACTCGTTTCCTGTATCAATTTTTTTTGCATTATGGACCTTTACCAACGTAAATTTAGTATTGAAACAAGAAGATCATCCTAGGTAATGTTTAAAATAACTTACAACAAAATAAACGACTCACATATAATAAGGTCATTGCATACGTATCTATGACTATATAATCCTCATCATAATACACGCCAATGATTATAATGAAACTAGCGTTGTATAATAATGACAATTCGTTCAAATAATGACTTCATTATTTGAACGAACTGTCATCATTATGCAACGCTAGTGTCAAAGTCTATCCAAACCTACGTGGATGGCAGTTATGTGACAGTTCGCCTCGCCATCATTGACAAATAGATTTAAAATATTTGATATAAAATGGAATTTATGAGTCGAATTTATGATGGTCTAAGGATCGAAACTAGTACCAAAGTAAATTAGTTATTTGTGCAAAATTAAGAGGTTTTAATTAACTCCTATCCTTTGTATTGATTTTTATATGTATAATCAATTATACAATTTATTTTTTCGTCACCCGCATATCGTAGTGCATTGATACTCGAACGGAGTCTTTATCGCCCGTGTTCAATGTCATAAATCAAAATTTAGGGTACTCATAAAATTCGTTTGACTCCTACAGAAAACCTGACTGTGCATAGATTAGTGCGAGAAGCTACAATTGTAGGAAAACTGGATAAAGTGCCACGCAGAACGTGTAATTCCTATCCGCATATGTGAATCAGTAGATTTTTCTGGCAACCCGAATGTAAGCGAATGTGAGCCAGAGTGGGTCCAGACTCACACTATTCGCTGTCTCTCGACATGTCTCGCCGAGTCATAGCCGAGTCTGGATGAGGTATATCATTCTAGCTAGAGGAATATAATATAATTACCAGAATGCCGAATCACCCAAGCTCGCTACAACTACGTAATAACAATGTTAATCACATAAACTAGAAAAATCTTTCATTTGGCGGGTTCAGTCTGGTATACTAACTTTTTGGTACACAACACAACAGTGGATTATGTATATATTTTGAACATTTTAGCGGTTCTTAACCCTGGTGCATTATGCTCCTTTATGATTCGCAGTTTTACAGACATTTTTGCAAATGTTTAGTATCTAGTATAATCCAACAATCAAAAGTTGACATTTGCTATACTACATGGTAAACAAAATGTAGCATAACTATTGCGTTCTAATTATAGTCAGCCCACCTTAGCAACCGTAGTTTTAAAATCTACCTATCAGGAGAATATTTACTTATTTTGTTCACAATATACTATACTAATCATTAAAAATTACGTCCAATATCACTGTATAAACATCCCCTATCAGTAAAGACACTCAGGCCCACCACTTAAGCTCTAAAACAGCTTAAACCATCCAATTCTTATCTAACCATTTCCTCACTTCTGCAAGCCTCCTCCTTACCCAACACACGCACAGTACATTCAGGAGAGACAATAAATAATAACTTCTGGGTCGGGCCAAGCTCGGACCTAGGCAATCTCGCAGGTATCGCGTTCCTCATGGCCTTATTGCATTCCGCGTTACGTACCGGCAGGTCGGCGGCCAAGAATTCTTTTGATTTATCGCCAGTTGGAACTCGGCTCGGACGCTCTACGCATCTTCCGCTCAGCGGAAGATGAATGGCGTTGGAGGTTGACACCGCTGACCCAGAATCAGCCAAGAGGCGAGTATAGCTAGGAGTAGCGGTCCGCTATGCGGAAGTGGCGCCTTGTCAGGGTTCACCCGCGCCCATCTAACCGATTGACCGACCGGATGCACCTAGTGGAAACGGGAGAAGACCACGGTGGCTGAAGTCAAACGACACCGGCTGACGCACCCACCTGGCCCACTTCTGGTACCAAACGCAAAATGCGCCATTTCCCGTGGATACGTTGATAGGTAATGAGGGAAATGGACCGAGACTCTAGCGATTTTTGCGTGTTGATGATATGAAGTGCATTGGTGCGTTAGCATTTTGCGAAGATGTTAGCAAGGGCATGCTTATGTTTATATGTCCTCATGTCATTACACTGTTTAAAATCGATATATCTGATTTTTGAAACACACTGCAATTATATTATTATATATTATGGTACTATGAGGAGTACCATATCAGTAGCAAAGAACTCCAAGCACACCGCCAGAGTAGCCAGATTGATAATGAACGGGAGGGAGCTCAGAACAGCAATCCAAGAACAAGAATGTTGGTTCCATTCAACAGTTTTTTTTCTCTTTATTTTGGACTACTTCATAACACGAATCTTTATTGTGATTTGAGAGAACTTTGGACTGATGGTATCTGATAACGTGTGTTATAATCATGGCCTTACGAGATGAGACAAAGAAAAATAAGTACAACCTAAAGAAGAATAGAACAATATCCCACTAAGTATTTAGGCTAAACTATGGGGTCATCTGAAATTAGAAGCCGAGAAATTCATCAACACGATCCAGAAATCACCCTGGAGAAACACCAAAGAAGTTATACAACAATAGAAGAGACGGAATCGGTGAAGCTCCACACAGCTACCACACATTGATGCCCTAAGATCACGCCTAACTTCAGCAATTTATGCCATAAAGCGTGTCAGGAGTTTAACTGACGACGCCACCGCAAGGTTGGTTTACTTCGCCCTCTTCCACAGCAGCCTAAGCTAAGGCCTCATTATTTTTGGCAACCCACCGCATGCCAAAACTGCATACAAAATTGTTCACTCTCCAAAAGGAAGCCGTCCGAGCAATTAACGGATCCCAACCAAGAGAACACACCAGTACATTGTTTATTAAACACATAATTCTGACGATGGCCATCTTCCCAAATTTCAATTTTATAAAGAACATGCGGAATGACTTGAACACTCGGAGTGAAATTCATTCACAGGACACCAGAGGAAAATATCCATACCCCACAGATACGCCTCCAAAAGGGTCAGTCTGGCAGTAGATATTGGGGATACCGTTTTTTTAACAGACTACCCCTCCATATCAGGCAATTACCACCATCAGCTTTCAAAAACACAACAAAAAAGTTCCTAGGCCTATTACACCCACTAGGAATTCATGAAGGAAGATTTCCGGTAATGTTTCTGTTCCATATATTTATTGACTTTTCTTGACATGTATTACATGTTTGATGAATAAACTATACTTTACTTTACTATCATCAAAACTCTCGAAAATGATTACCTCATGGAGATTAAAAAATGAATACCAAGAAAGTAAACGTGAAATACTGAAATTAAAAGAGACAATATTATAATCTTTCAAATTGACTCCAGATGAATTAACAGACAATTCGCTGTAGAAAGCAGTGGAGAAGTACAAGAGTCCACGTCTCATGTTATACCTATTAGACGAAGATATGCACAGAGGGAAGAATATTCTTGCAGCAACGCGATTATCTTTGCCTCAAGCGTATCACTTGTTTCTGTACCCACAGAGAGATTCTTTGTTTATTTCAAGACTTCTTAAGAAACATATTTTTGAATAAGAAATTCGTGTGATCATTTTTTTCTTTGAATTCATGCATGTATTTGTGTGGGGCAAAGGAAAAAAAAACAAAAATGGCGCACTATTGTGTGTTTTATTCTTGAGAACGCGTCACTATTCATTACTAGTATGTCGGCTAATATTTTTCTTAATTTCAAAGCGTAACTAAAGAATTACACCGAAAGAAAGTGGAGGAAATGGATAGGAAGAAAACTTTGAATCTTGAACAGTCACGGAAATAAAAGAACGAAGTCTTTATAATAATAATTTTTATACATCCAAGAACTGGTCTAACAAACGACAATAATTGTAATTTTACGAAATATCTGCTGTGAGTTTAATGCTGGCATGGCGTTAATACGTTTGATTTAGACAGTTCAGACTATTACGCTGTCATAGGCGCGCTATTTTGTAGGTTAACATTCCTGAAGGAACCTTAATTACCCGATAATTGCACAACCGAAAGCAGAAATAACGTCGAGTCTATCGATTAAGGCGACTTTTTCTCGGCTGCAATAAAGCCGCTATTACACGGTTGTTAATTCGGGACTGTGCCGCGCACACGGGTACGGCGATTGACCGACGAGAGCGCGGGAATGTTCGGGCAGGTAATGAAGCGGAAAGCGATCGGCATAACTAATGCATCGGTCGTTAAAATTGTTTACATTGTCCGGGCTGAGCCCATTACTCATTACCGAAAGCAAATACCACCAACCATCGGTCGTTGAAAGAGAAAAAACTCAAATATTTATTTGTATTGTTGAGTCGGCCGGTAGTGCGGGGTTGGTAATTGATTTGGACGGTTTCGAGGCGAGAAATGACTGCACAAGAGCTGCCAAAAATTGAAGAGAAAGTGATTACTAATTTTTCTCTCTCCAAACGACAAATTGGTGATTTCTGGCCACCTTCCATAATTTGAATCTCTGTTACTTATTTTATTTTTAATGACGTTAAAGATAAATGTTGCGATGTTTATTTAGAGTCAATTTTGAATATTATATAACGGGTGATCTAAAATGACTAAGGACAGGTTGAATTTCCCGCCACAGTTTTGAACTTATTTCGTGTTACTAAGATGGTATGCGTGCATGATACAGGTTATCATCACTGTCAGATACCATAGTGAACTCGTCAGTAAGGGTTATGTTCCTCTGCAACGATATTTCATCTCTTTTCTCAATTAATTTGTTATTGGGTTCTTGAAGAGTCTTTCTAAAAATACTTAATATTAAGGATTTTTCATTATTCTGGTAAGTTCAGTAAAGTAAAAAAAGAAACAAAACAAAGAAAAAT
This sequence comes from Aphodius sticticus, assembly GCA_963966075.1. Taxonomy (NCBI): domain Eukaryota; kingdom Metazoa; phylum Arthropoda; class Insecta; order Coleoptera; family Scarabaeidae; genus Aphodius; species Aphodius sticticus. The sequence continues at coordinate 45,068,575 of OZ014506.1, read as the reverse complement.
AAAAGGAGAGGAAGCAAGAGGAACTAAAATGCGATCTTTAGTTTCTAATATGTCAGCCGCTGTACATGTACTAGTAGTGAGGAATAGACTTAAACAACAGACTTAAAATTTTGAGTTAATGTTGCTGTAATGTTGTTTAAAGAAACAGCTATGTATATATCAATATATGTATGTATGTACTTATGTCAAATACGTAAAGTCAACAGATGGTGTTACCACAAGATTTTAATTGTGAAATACAGTTACACACATAAAAGCAACTTATGGAAGCTTCAACGCAGGACTTTTTAACTAACATTTTTAAATGATATTTTCAAAATTGTATTAAAAAATGTTGGTTTTGCGCTGTCGCCTCATAAATTCAAGTGGCGCTGAAAAGTAGAACTGTCATGAATGGATATATGGAATGATTAAACAGAGAAATATTTCGAATATTTTTCTTGTTTATGATTATAAATGTAAAAGGAGTATAAGAAATAAATAATAACTATCTCTAAAAAAATAAGTTTCCAAAAGTTTTATTTATGAAATTGATTATAACTAACATAACATCAAACAGCATTAAGTCCGTGGTCAGGACAAACAATGCGAATTTTATCTACTTTGGAGAAACCTGTATCGTTTTTTTTAATTTATTAAATTAATGGAAATGAAGTTATTTTTTTTTCGGAATGAAGTCAGAATCGAAATATTTGACATGGACAAATCGCATATCGAAAGCATGCTTTTCAGTTATTCCTATTCCTATTCACGGTATGCGCGCACAGCTGCCAGTGCAAGTTGGGAGCGGTATACGATGTAATAATTCTTCAATTTTTCAAAAGTGTAACACACAATTGTTGAATGGCAACGTAAGGTGTTAAAATGTATTAACATCAACAAGAAACGATTAACTCGGCCAGTATCTTTTATCCGAGAACGTATACAGATAGAATAAATATAGAATAAACATATATAAATATATGTTTGCCTCTATTCAAACAACGATTTACTTGACCTAAACAATATTTTACCAGTGTACCTTTAACAAATATAACTCCTATAGCTCATTTACGTGCCTCCGTTGAAATGAAACATTGTTTTGGTGATTCCGAGGAGTCGTTACCACTTGTTACGAAACATCTTGTATATTCCACAATAAACGCGTTCGAATATTCTACACCTATTTACACTTTTTGGACCAAGTCACTCCAAAGCGTACTTTTACGCAACGTAGTGTAGTCAGTGTTGTCACGTTCCCGTTGGAATATATTTCGAATCGGACTGTTCGGTAAACGTGGTGTTTACACTATTTACTTTGTATTTTGTTTTTGTTTAATAGATTTTGCTATAGGTGCTGTCAAATTTGAAGATTCGAATTTGACGTTGATGCGCTCGGCGTGCGATCTATACCACAGCGTTGGCAAATCCTGTGAAGTACATCGTCATAGCGTTGTCATCAAATCCAGAATCGAATAAATAAACGCATCTATTAACGGCATTAAATGGTAGGCCAAATGTTAGAACAAAACATGTCAAGTTGTACTATAAACTGGCCATTTACTTTGGTTGGAGATGAATCAAGAATGCTTGCACGTCATCGACTCCGATTTTCAGATTAATTGTTGGCATGGAAATCCCTGTCAGCTCGCAGTCGGCTTGATTTTACACTTTCATGAGTACACGTCGTGTCGGTCAGATGATTTGATGAGCAACGGCGTCAATTAGCGAACGGTACGTTCATTTTCTGTCATACCGATCGACGAGGTTGATTGTTTTTGTCGGCGCTGTCGCTGCAAAATTACTAAATTGCATCAATTCTCTCGATCACTATTGCAATTATTTCACTAACTGTCTGTCATGTCATCGCTGAGTATAAATGACGAGTTGTAACGCATCGCCTAATTCAGAAAGTAGTAAAAAATGTTTCCTTTCATGCAGGTTTGATGAAAATAAACAGTGTTGTTGCTTCTGTGTATAAGAGAACAATTGTTTATTGGTTCATGTTTTTCCATTATTAGGTTACAGTTACGATTAAAGATGCAGTGAAAATGATATTTTATAACAACAATAATTAAAGGATTTGTTTTTTTTACGAAAGTTATTAAAGGAGATGATTAGTTGAGTGGGTCAGTGATTAAAAGAGGTATTTAAGGTTGCTATTGGAACGTCCAAATGGTAGAATCACCAGCAATACCTTGTAACCATCTACTTATTTATCTAACAACGTCTTCTGTCCTTGACGTAAACGACCGAGATACAAACCTGATATATGGAGTTAATTTAACACAAATGAAAACCTACCTAATAATTCTATCCCTGCCAACAATGATCAAAATCGACCAAGTACCTAAATGCTGTTTCTGGTTTACTATTTCCATACAATCTGAATCTGAAAGCAGATATTCTGAATTATGTCTAGTTTTTGATAAAGAAATATTAAATGCAATATATAAGAAGGTACTCACTTTATTCTTCCGAATTTCAGCATACCTATGTTTCATCATTAAAATAAGAAAGTGGGTGTGGGGCACCATTCGGATATTGTCTGTTTTCCAGAAAAACATTCATTGGCATCCTAATTATAAATTTAATGTATAAGTAATCATCTAAAGTTCTCTATACCTTACCTTATTTATATAGCTCTCGGGCAGAATAATATCGATCAATAAAATCCACACCGTAATAATTACAAAGCGGAAGATAACAAAGAAAACAACATCTAATTTCATAAACTAATATCCGCGAGCTAAGCTGCTAGAACATATTAGGCGCGGCATCTTATCCACCCAAAAATCTCTAATTGGGAACATAATTTGCAACTTTTCTGACCACGAGCGACTCGTTGATGGAGTTTTTACGTGCTCTGGTGTTGCGATTCGCGTCTCACCTTACGGTACAGCATATAGAGTTCCAACCTAGCGGCATGAATCACTCAGATTTGCATAATGAAGAGAATAAATCACGGAGTTAAGTAGATAATTAATTCGCTACCGGTACTATTACTTAGCTACTGCTCAGTTGTTTGATATAAACAACGGCCGTTGCTGTTCGTGCTCGCAAAAAAATCAGCGGATGAACACGTTAACGTTGACGTGTTGTGACAGGTCGAGTCATCGAGGCACCGTTGTCGAAGAACTTGCGTTGTATATTTACATATTTAAATCGAGATGGGCGCGTCCACATCTTGATTTGTGGTTGATGGTTTATGTGCATTGTATTGTTGTTGATAACATATTATCTAACCTGCATTTAATGTCATGTGTTAACTTGATGTGATGAATTCCGCAAAATTGTTAGATAATTAACAATTAACAATTAATTAATTTATCAGAAACACAATAATTGAAAAAGAAATCCCTTAGCTAACAATTCAACAACTGACAACTGACTCTGGTGTGCATTCGTTTTAACACAATCTGGATCTGAAAACAGAAAGTGTTAATTGAGGATTTCTGAGAAAATTAGTGCCAAAATACACAAAAAAAATCTGATGTGGCCAGGCACATGACTTTATCATACTATATATAAAATTAATAGTTTAGCTGCATGAGATTCTATTTGATCGAGATCGGCTATGTCTGCATTAAAACAAAACTAGTAGAACTAGACAGATATGTCGATTAAAGCTGCGTTCGGATATTGTACTCCATTGACACCTGGTACACCATCCAAATGACACTTAGGTGTTATGGGGTGTAAAAAGTGTAACGATGTACAATATCCGAACGTAGCATATATTACCAGTATATTTGACGGTATTGTCAAAATGTTAGCGTTTGACACTATCTACTGTCATTAGAATCATATCTGTCATATAATCTGATATATCCTGGCTACTAGTTTTAATGCAGTAAGACCGATCTCGATGAAATAGAATTTGCTCATGCAGCTAAACTATTCATTGTACCAAAAAATGTCATAGTCATAAATTATTCAGAATTTCCTCTTCTTTAATTTATTATTTAATTATTTCGACGAAATTCCAAAAATGGCGGCTTATTTGCAAAATCTTAAAAAATGCTAAGACTAAACCTCCAGTTCCTTTGGACCCTTTTCTACAGAAAGCTTCTAAATATGAAGTTTTGTCCCGATACCTTTAGTAGTTTCTCCTGAATCGTCGCCACAAAAAACGGGTACACACACACACACACACACACACGCACACACACACACACACACACACACACACACACACACACACACACACACACACACACACACACACACACACACACACACACACACACACACACACACACACACACACACACACACACACACACACACACACACACACACACACACACACACAGACATATTTTTGTACCTTGGTCAAAAATGTTCAGGGGACCCAAAAAGACATATTTCCGCTAAAATCTCAAAAATTTTTTTTATCTACTTTGCATTCACAATGCACACATTGTAACATTGTTTTCTGTGTTACAATTAACACATTGTAATACCGAAAACAGTAACATTTTTGTCTGATTGGTACACAGTGATATCAAATGCCATATGTCAAATGTACAATACATAACCCAACATAAGCACACACTGCATCTTCTTAATCGCTTGCAATCACATAAACTGCGAAATATCAATATTCTATACATATTTAAACATGGGTGTAGCCTGCTATAGTATGGCCAAAGGATTGGGGCTTTCTTAGTTTCGCTGTGTTCATCAAAATACGCCAGCATGACGTTTTCGGTGATGTTTTATGACTCTGGTAAGTGATCATTATCATTCTTTTCAACTAAACATCAAATCCCCTTTTCAGATATAATTCAAGGACCACATTTACTTTAATAAGGTATTCTGCGAAGATCAAACCTACATCGTAGATATGAACGATTTTAATTACTGCTGCGAGATTGTATATGCGCAATAAATGGTTTATCAGCATACACGTACGAAGCTATAGTACATTTAAAGTGTAGAGGATTTCTTAGTTTATGTAACGTATAAGTTTTCGGTAATATTTTGGACGCTTGGATGCTCGGTTCAATTCGTATTCGTTTTTGTGCGTCGCTTTCGACTTCGTCTTAGTTCTGGTTGTGCGCAACGTATTTGTATTACCTCCATCACATGTAATTTTACTAAGTATAATTTATTCTAATAAACTACTTTGCCGAAATTAGAACTGGGTTTCAATTATAAGTGCTTGTAAATATATAAGCAGCAACGGCTACGTAGCGGAATTAGGTAGACACTGCTATTAAACGTTAAGCGTTATAACAATTCTTTAGTAAGTTCTTGTTCTTCGAAGTAACTAATCAGTCACCGCCAAACACTTCTATTCTGATTATTATACTTATGAAACCAATATTTTAAAGTTAACTTTTTAGGTTAAGTTTCATGTTTTTATCACAGTAGGGTTAAAAGTGTTGCCCCAAGCTCCATTATGATCATCGTTGCGACCTCGCTGAATATTTATTCAAACTTGTAGGCTAAAGTAGAGTAAAATTATTCACAATTAGATTTTGTCATTATGTTATCTCATCGACCTCATCCTTAACGAAATTGACAGTTACTACAGTGCTGCCACGTGGTACCCGCAAAATACCCTAGATTCTAATTTAGCGCGATATAGTAACCACAATTTCTAAATTTATATAAAATTAATGACGCAAAGTAGAAAAAATAGTATATTACACTCGTTTTATAAGACGTATTGGCGCACTCGTTCCATTTGGGCACTCCTCGCTACGCTCGTCGTGCCCAAAACAACTAGTGCGCCAATTTGACGTCTTATAAAACTTGTATAATAATATACTATTGGCACGATTACAATACTTTACACACTGCGTATGATAAAGTAAAAAGCAATTATACGCGTAATAGTGGTTTTCCGAAAAACTAGACACTATTGAAAATGTCTGCTTTTACTGTTGGCCATGGTAGTTACTTCACAAACTAAATATTTGGAAATATACGAAATGCCCTCATATCAAAACTCAAAAGTTATATTGAAGACAACAAAAAATTTGAAACAAAAATATTTGTTTAAAATACATATTTAATTCATGTTTCCTAACATTCACAGCGTAGCGGCTCCTAAATGTATTTTATGTCCTACACGATCATAAAGTGACATTTTACATCTTAGTTACCGGGACGAAAACAGCTACTTTTTGCGCCCTAGGGCGATAAAGATTCTTTATGCGCCCTAAAGCATAAAGGATTGCCATGGTTATATGTCAAATATATCAAATATTTGTCATTAAAATTGTAAATTTTAAATCGTCAATGTCAATTATTGGCGATTTAGGTTATTCTGTTTGACAATAAATTAATTATCTGTATTGTCACTCATCAATGTCAATTATTGGCGATTAAGGTTATAAGTTTGACAATTAATTGTCTGTATTGTCACTCAACTCCGAATTGTTTGTATGGTTATTCACCTCCGTAGATACACTTGATAACGTCAAAGTATTTATTAATATTATTCAAACGGAGGAACAAAACCATTGTAGGATATAAAATTTTGTATGTACCTCGGGCATTACTTGATGTTTATACCCTCGGGCGACTTAAAAAGCTCTCGGGCCAATCGGTCCTCGCGCTTTTTAAACTGTCACCCTCGGGACATGAATATCCATCTAATGCCCTTGGCACATAAATAACTATTTTCACTTTATCATACGCAGTATGTAAAGTATTGTAACCATGCCAAAAAAAAATTTTGAGATTTTAGCGGAAATATGTCTTTTTTGGGTCCCCTGAACATTTTTGACCAAGGTACAAAAAAATGTCTGTGTGTGTGGATGTGTGTGTGTGTGTGTATGTACCCGTTTTTGTGGCGACGATTCCGGAGAAACTACTAAAGGTATCGGGACGAAACTTCATATTTAGAAGTTTCATAACCAAACTTAGAGCTGAAAGGCTTTCTGTTGAAAAGGATCCAAAGGAACTGGTGGTTTACTCATAGCATTTTTCGAAGATTTTGCAAATGAGCCGCTATTTGTGTAATGTCGTCAAAATAGTTAAATAATAAATTAAAGGAGAGGAAATTTTCTATAATTTATGTAAATGACATTTTTTGGTAGAATTTATAGTTTAGCTGCATGAGCAAATTCTATTTCATCGAGATCGGTCGTACTATGGTCGTACTGCTTTAAAACTAGTAGCCAGGATATGTCAGATTTTTTGATTCTAATGACAGTAGCTAGTGTCAAACGCTAATGCTTTGAAAATAGTACTGTCAATATAGGCTGCGTTCGGATATTGAACACCGTTACACTTTTTACACCCAATAACACGTAAGTGTCGTTTGGACGGTGTACCTGGTGTCAACGGAGTACAATATCCGAACGCAGCTTTAATCGAGATATCTGTCTAGTTCTACTAGTTTTATTTTAATGCAAACATAGCCGATCTCGATCAAATAGAATCTCATGCAGTTAACTATTAATTTTATATATAGTATGATAAAGTCATGTACCTGGCCACATCAGATTTTTTTAATTAGAAAAAATTACTGTAATTGTATTTCTGGTGACATAACATTTTGTGGGGGTTGCCCCTAAATGCAAAATACTTTTTTTTTATAAAATAAGCCCACATTATAAACATGATTTGCGTTTTAACATTTCTACATTTGCTACCGTATCTCAGAAACGGTTTATGTTAGGATGTTGATTTGACTTTTAGACTTATTTTGGTCTGTACCATACGTACCAAAAATTTTATTAGTTGCCGTGTTCACATTCAGATCAACTTAAGCTCGGTGCCGTGGTTAGATTTTTGTTTGCATATTTAGTTGTTTCACGCAAACTCATTTTAATTAGATCATTTGTCTACTACTTTGCACATATGAATATTTGGGGTATTTATGAGGTAAACACCATTATACTCACAACTTCTTATAACCTCTAAAGCTATCCAATTTTGAAAAAATACCAAAACACTGCTGTAAAAAATATCTATAACTATCAAAATTGTCTGCTTTAGGTTTAAACTTGAGCGCGAAAGAAGTGAAAAATAGTACCTGATTTTTATAAGCTTGTTTACATAATTTATTATACAAAACATAAGAAAGCATAAATGCCAATATATAGACAAAATTTCAAATTTTAGATCAAGATCTGAAATGTTTGAGGTAAAAGGTTTAGAAGACAAAAAAACGAAAGACAAGATACAAATCGGGTACCGTTTAGCGATACACTTTACGTACAAATGATTAAGCAGCATACCACATTTGATTTAATTTGCTTTTGGTAGGTAGTTTCAGAGTTATGGGTCTTCAAATACAGGGCTCAATAGTATTACAGAACTCCTGGCAGCGCTGTACTCTTTCTCGAAAAGCTGATTTTAGCAGTAAGACACCTTTCTTCCGAACGGGTTATAAATAAAAAAAGTTTGCATTTTGCAGCGTTGGAAAGTGACGACATTTAAAAATATTTCATCCTTAGAATAAAAACTATACATTAAATATTATATCTAATACACATGATTTGTGCGTAATTATACCTGAATAATTTATTATATTAGTACCTATATTTATTAGTATCAGATCAAGCGTTTCCATTTTGTAGTATAAGGTATTTTAATAATGTAGCTACTAAAAGAGAATTTATTTTATAACTCAAACATTATCCGATTCTAGTCATCAAACGCTACCAAATGCCGGCATTCAGTCAAAACATCGCAGAAACTATTGATTTTTATATTAATTGATTTTTTGATTCTTCAATCTAAAATAAAAGATCGAATTATGTTCATTATTGGTCGTATCCGAACTTTCTTCAACGCCTAGGATTAATTTTTTGATAAACTCTTCATATATCGGCAAGGTAAATGGCATCATCTGCGTTTGTAATTATCATTTCGTTGAAAGTACTAATGTCACTATTGCGTTTGATAGCCAGAAGCATGAAGTTCCTACCTCTTCCTATTAACAAAAGAACATACGCAATACAGGAACATAATCAACCTCGGTATCTCACGCGTGACCGCTGTACAACATCTCCATCAAATCGCTGAGACATTTCACGATTTTGGGTGGGCTAACTCCTAACGCTCGCAAAAAAATACCGACAGACAAAAAAAAGCGCATAACTTTCGCAATTCTTCGCGACTCACGAAACAGAGCCGACCATCACCGCTTACAATCTAGACAGCCGAGCGTCGTCGTTATTGTTTTGTCTATCGGAATCGTGCCCGTACCGAAAATGGGAGTCCGGTCGGGTCCAGCTGCTTGCAAAATCGAAAGTTCAACATTTGCATACGGCAAACGGCCGTATTTCCGTCGTAGAGTAAAAGGAATACGTGAAGAAGGAGAGTCGATCGGCACTGCTGCGCATAATTTCGCGTAATGAGATAACCGGAGGGCAGAGGGAATCGCAGAAACTCGCTATGGTCAAACTGGAGCGAAATTGTGAAACGGTCCGCGCCGCCGTGTAATGAAGTTATTGTTTCGCTCACGATTGCCGACGGAGGTCCGCGCTTTATAAGGCGCCGCGAAGACTCTGAAAACTGTTACGCGCACTTTCCGATGCAGAGAGCATTCGAATTGAAATTGGGTGCCGGCGCCTCCACCTAAGTAGTTGGTTTAATTTTCCCAGCGATCGAGATGTGTTGTTGCGTTTTATGCGATTATCTAGTTAAATTTTGTCATAATTTGCAAAACCTTTGGTCTAGAATTTTTACTTCAAAAGTAAAAAACGGAATCTTTAGAGGATCGTTTGTCCGTCTGTGTATTTGGTACCTACACAGTTGAATTTCTCTGCACCGAATAAAGATATTAAGCTGAACTTTCGCATATTTATTAAGTTTACTAAGGCGTATGTTATATTCCTAAGAAACGTTTCATTTTGAGGGGCAAAAGTTTGGCATCATTTGAAAATTGAAAGGGCTCTTTGCAACATACCATTTAGTGGAAATTGCGTTAATAATAAAAACAAAATTATATCATCGACCAACAGAACAACTTTTATTAACCGTTTAGAAAATGCGTCGGATATGTTCAGACGCTAAATTTTAAGTATTAACTAATGATGTTAATTAATAATTCCAGTTTATATGTAAAAATTGGATTTTCTAGGCTATTTGCGTCTTAGGTCGACGTATTATGATGATTATATGGGGCAACGCCTAAGTGACTAAGGGCCGATCTTACAAAGCACGTTATACCATGGTATAACTAAATATTGGTATAAATACCAGTATAAGTTGTTATTACTATGACAACTCAAATATTTTAGCCAATGGGAGGCGGAATAGCACTATTTATACTGGGAATAACTATTCCACTACTTATACGTACACTTGTAAGATCGACCCTTAAAGAGTTTGTTCTGAGTGGCAAGAGTATGGATTAAAATAATAATTTATTAAAATTTCGATTTTCCGGAATAGGTACATATTTATATAAAATTCCAGCCTACCATTATTGCCGCCAAGTTATCAGGTTATGGCCATTTTTTTATATAGGCGTTTTTGGTAGATTTGTTTGTTTTTAAGAAGTGCAAGTAATCAGAGTAATCAATAGTTTCAAAATTTTCTATAAGACATTTCTTTTGCAAAGATATACAATGCATATCTAATCATTAAGACAATTAAAGGATCAATCAAAATCACTGAGAAACGAGTTTTTTCAATATCAAAGCGTTTCAATTTTAGCGAATTTATTCAATTCTTTTGCTCATACTACTTTTGATTACTTTTGTTACCTTTCCAATGTAGGTGGTATGATCGTGTGATATATGTTAACTCTGTTTGTGGCGCACAAGTTAAGTCTAAAAGAATATTCTGTTTTTTAACTATAGTTATTTTTTTGATTTATCCACATATTCATGTCAAAATTATAAATTTCTTGGTTTGGGAAAGTGTAGGAAAGTGGCAACATTAAGGATCTCATATTTTTTTTATTTATTTTTTATTAATTTTTTCATAGAATTCCTAATAAATAATTTGACTCAAATAAGTTGCTTTCAAAAAGGTCTAAAATCATATTATTTTATTTAATTAAATATTTCCTACGACTTCCAATCACCGCTCTGGATTTTCATTTCCCCCGAGTTTTGAGACAGTGCTTAGCGACTTTGTCATGGCCTTGGCAACATTGCTAAGCGACAAGCGCTGCAAACACTTTGCTAAGCTCCTGAAGGTTGTTGGCTAAAATATTTCTACTTTATACACATTGGAAAGAAGAATACATTAAGAAATATAATTGTATCCCCTGCGCACAGGTGACCGCTGGACAAAATGCGGCAGGAAAATCCCATTGCAATGGGTAACTCGGTTGAGTTTTACTCGAATGAGGTCACTAATGAGTGGTATAAATCAAATGATATGATAAAATAATATATGATTTGACTGAGGACTGCAAGCAAGCCACTGTTTAGTGTTACTAAATTGGGAATTTCCTCCAGAACTAGTGAGTTTTAGTCGGTTGGTGTAAATATTGGAGGTATGAAATGTTTGGGGTAATCATTTGAATTGGGGAGTTTTTTGGGATAATAACTAAAATAGAAAATCGCATTCTCAGGTTTTACCGATTTTACCAGCATACATAAGAACATTGTTGGAATAAACAATGAAACATTACTATGATATTCATGGAACCACACGATCATGCATTATTTAATTGTTAAATCTTTTCCTCTCGCAATAACTTAATAAAAAAAACTTGAAACAATTATTTAACAATACATTAATACATACTCATTTCGTATACAAGGTACCTATGCAAAACCAAAGCACCGTTCACGCCATCAATGAACACAGGCAATAACGGTGTCCCCGTGTACCGTTCAAGCAGCAAATATCGACGCCAATCTGAGAGACGTTATTATCCTTCTAACGTATTCCCCAACTGATAAGATCTTGCAAAATTGACGCTCGCACTGTGTCAAACTCGCGTTTTCTCACGGCTTTTGACACACCTGACCGCGTACCTATACGCTTACCAGCACAAGACTGTTACCATAGATCGATCTTTAGGACACAAATACTATCGCTGTCTTTTGTGTTTTGTATGTCTTTGATTCTTTCGTTCACTATTCACATCGCTATTCAATTCTGCCCATGCGATGATTTTGCCGAAATAAAATAGGTATACACCTGTTCTATAGATGTGGAGATACCAGATTTCATCTGATCAACTTTTTTCTTCTTGTATGGTAGTGTGAATATTTTTTTTCGCTTCTGTTTTCTTATTTATTCTACAGAATTTGTAGTTATTTTTTGTTAATAATTTAAATTTTGTTTCAGGAACAATCGACATTAATGGAAGGCCGATCATCCTATGCTACGCTGAATGCATAGCGAGAGCAAATTTGAACAAATATGAAATTGCGAAGTTACTTCTGTATTACGCTACTGTTACTAGGTGAGTTTTGAAGAATTTCAAACAGTTAACAATAATTTGTTATATATACAATAATTAAAAAGATCATTATAAAATGTTGCCAATTTTGTTGATTGAAAAATTATTTCAAAAAAAATTGGTTCATTGTTGATATAATTTAATGGGCAAGACATTCGCAAGACCCTATTTTATAATAAATTCAAACACCAAGAAAAAATCAAAATGACTCAATGGGAATATTATTTGCATAAGATTCTTCTATAACGTCTGTTTTATTGAGGTTAGAAATTTAAATTGCGGTGGCTTGCGCATACACTACTATGACAGTTGACGATTATTTTTGTCATTTTCGCACAATAATTTCCAACGTTCGCCTATGGTAGATCCGAGATTTCTGCGTCCGAGCGGTTCCGACATGGAATGCAGTTCTTGGTCCGTTGCACGCTGCTTACCATCTCTGGATGCGGCAAATTTATAATTATAGTAAAGATACAAACTATGCACGGCACACTATCGCGTTCCATATCTGGCCGACAAATATGGAGTTTCTTCTCCTTAGAATACGGACACGCGGAGCTGCGGAAAAAGTTTTCTCACTTTTTTTTGCGATTGATAGAAAAGCAAACGTCCTCTGGGACAGTAAGTGAGAGGTTTCCTTATTTTATGCAAGGAATTGGCTACCATTTGGATATATGCAATTAGACTTTTTCCAATACTTTCCAGTTGATAGTTGCCAGTGGTCCTTTTCATTTTGCGATATAAACGGCCTTGCAATTAACCTCCAATTAACTCAATTAACAATGAAATTGAAAAAATAAAGTTTGCTATTATTAATTCCTTTGCTAGTAAAAAGTACAATTATTTTTAATAGTACTAGATGTAATACGACGTGATCTGTGATATTCACATGTTTCTGTTTTGATTTTATTGTCAATTTTTATTTATTGTCAAGCGATGCATAGGTTTTAAATCTGATAAAGCTTTAATTAACTTTTACATGATACAAATGAATGTTACATAGACATATTTTGATTTCTATGTTAATTTCTACTATAAAAATAAGATACTGCGTTTACTTTTTAGGCCACAGTTTTTTTTTATTTGGCCCGTATGTAACGCCTTAAATTTTTTATGTTACCGTAAAGACAATAAAAAGCTATCAACAGTGAGGAAAATGTGGGATTGCTATTTTCAAAAAGTTGATAACGTCATAAAGCAAAAGCAATTAGAAGGTAGGAAATTAAATGTGTATTTTGATCATTAATAATATAATCAGATGATTTTGTCAGAGGTTTTTTTTTTGACATCACTAGACGTTTGAGAGTCTTGTTTCCACACTTTGTGCGCTGTATAATCGATTATACACTGTGGGCCAAAAAAAACGGTACAAACTTTTAATCACTCGTATTTCCAATAATATTTAGTCAATTCAAATATTTCTTTAAAAATCGAATTGCTTGTAACGTGAAGATTGATACCATACCATATTCGCAATTACAGAACGTTTCAATCCAAATTTATGTTGCTTTATGTTTGGCTATGCAACATTTCTGATTGAACATTGGCGTTGTTATGTTTGAATTTATCATTTTAGGTAGTCTTTTCGTCAGGTTCATTTATGATATATCACACTTGTTGTTTAGATGTAAATTTTAGACGTATGTTACTTGTTCTTGTTCTTTTGTTTGTTTTTGCTAAGATTGAATCGGAGCTGGAATCAACATTTTTCGAGTGTCACATCACTTCCAACCAAGCCTTCTTTTTTATTTTTATATCATGTTAAAATAAGGGGCATTTCCAATATCAGCCTGAAGCCAGCCTGAATATATTGTGTTGTTCGTTTTTTTAGATATTTTTTATTTGAAGATGTAACTTTTAAGTGAAAAACTAACAGCAAAAGCCTGACCGTCAGACAGGTGAAAGCAAACGGCCTTAATTTTGGTTCAATAAATACCGATGTTGATTTTAGTTCCAAATCACAGCAAAATTTTAGGTTTTTGTTGCATAAACATAAAAATTTGCAAAAAAATCTACTGCCCAATTATTGTAGTACAATATGGAGAACAGATGAGAAAAATCCTTCAAACATTTCCAAATCAAACATGGCGCCCATAGGAAAACTAAACGTTGGCCATAGTTTCTCCACCATCTTTAAAGATAACTCATGTTCGCAATTGGAGTTTTTGTGTGTATGCAATGGAATCGTTTTTTTATCTATGCAAACGTCCAATTCAACTGCTTCCTTGAGTAAAAAAAGCAAAAAAAAACAATGTTTCAAAATTTCACCCTGCATACTAAAAAAATCACCCGTATACGATGTTATGAAATCTCTACTGTTTCTTTAGACCAAAAGAAAACAAATGTCATTACCTACTAATTTCATTACACCTTTTATTTCACATTAAATTGAAATGTTGCATAGCCATACATAAAGCAACATTACATTGGATTAAAACGTTCAATTATTGCAAATATGATATGTTTTCAATCTTCACAATATAACCAATTAGTATATCAAAGAAATGCTTGAATTTACTCAATATCTTTGGAAATATGAGCAATTGAAAATTTGTACCGTTTTTTTTTGGCCCACAGTGTGTAATATCTCTATTATGAAGAGCGTATTCGAATGATACCAAAATTGCTAATAATCATAATGAATAACAACAAACGAAATGTTATAACGTCACATTTAAAAAAGTTAGCCCCAATTCAAAGTGCACTGCATGCATTCATATAAATATCAAATTCACATCATTCCTTTAATGTTCACGGTTCCTAGTTCCAATTTTCATTTGCATTTAGAATTAGCACCAAATTAGAAAGAAAAAACAATGGTTTAAAATAGCATTATCTGACAGAATTTTCTAAGAATGCTAGACTGAAAGGTTGAAATTGTGAAGATAAAAATTAGTAAAAATTATGTGACATACCATGTTCATTACTGTCAAACGTGGGACCAAAATTGCCACTCGCCATGTAAAAAAATCTGTCCAGAGCTGGTCACAAAGCTGTCATCTGTTTTTTGCCCTAAATTTCAAGGGTCAAGTTATCATATGAGCATAGCTAAAGATTTCTATCATGTTGCTTAACCATATTTATAAAAAATGTGACGTTCATTTGCCAAATTCCTAATATACTAGAAAAAGGCTAACGAAATCATGTGTCGGCTTTTGGTACATAAAAAATTCGAAAAATTTTACCGAATTATTCGATTATTGGAATTATTGGGATTCTAATAATTTCATTCGACGAATGATCAGTTGCATCACTAGAGAAAAGGAGTGAGAAATGTTCACATAATCTAACAAATAGTTACTATTTTTTCTTGGTCGTTGCAGTGCCGATCGTCTATCGAAAGGCTTCACCATCCTGCTTGTCTCGGAGACGGAAGACTACAACAAAGTACTGGAGGTGCTTGAGAAGGCAACTATCCTGTTGGGAAATCACGTAAGGATCGCAAAAATCTTAATCTGGCGGCCAGGAATCGATCAGGACGACTTCACATCCAGTCGAAATCAGGTAAATTTTTAATAAACGTATAAATTTCTATATTGCGAGGTATTTCTGATATTATTTTGCCTCCTAACTTTCGTGTCTATCTCTCTTCCTTAATCCTTTGCGATCTGCTATTCGGACACTCCATAAATTACAGTCAAATAGCGGAAACTTGGAGACCTCACATGGGCCATAGATATCCAACATTCATTACTTCAAGTGACATTTGCTAATTTTTGCGGGAAGACCCAGGCCAGTTGGTTGGCAATAGAAAGCTGATTAATTGTCGGTCTTGCAATACAGCTATAAATCATCTCAGTTGGAACTCGGTTGGCTTAAATTAAAGCCTGTTTTCCACGAACCCGTTTCAACTAAAATTGTTACGTAGATGGGAGATTATACTACATAACATAGAAAGTGAAACACCCGGTATACGCCTACACCTATTACTATTTTATACAATCAATATCTATTACTACCTTTTGTTGAAGAGAACTGTCCAATACTCAATGTCAACCCCTCTAATTTCTCTTGGTGCTAATAAGTCAACTAGAAATTTACCTTTATATATAATATAGCAAGACTTCAAAGAAAGTGCGTGGCAGCCACACAAGTGGAAGTGTTTAATGGCAATTATGTTTGATAGAGGTCGCTGCTTCGATACGTCTTTCAGTCTCTCTCCAGTGATGGGACGATGATGAATGATGGTCGCCTTCGGGCGCTAGATATGATTAACTCATTACACTTTAGGGGGCACCATTAACTGTAATCATTTTCGCCTTCATTGTGTGTAAAAATTGATTGGAGTTTGATTCGGTGAAAGACGGCGCGCGATGATGAATTAAATAGATTAATTATGCGGAGGAAATTATGAATGTATGGGTGGCATTAGCGCTTTCTTGAAAATATATATGCGTTTCTAGAATAAGAAGTTACAGTTTCGCTTCTTTGTAGCGGTGAAGATATCTTAGAAATGACGTGTTGAAACTGAAATTTTTACTTATTAAATCATTATGGATTAGAACAGTATCACATTTTTTTTAATTATTCGTCGTCGGTGATTGGATTAAGTTGCGAATTTTGGCCGACGTAAAGTAAACAGACTAACAACACAAAAAGAAAACGTACCTTCCAAGTCTTTCTGCGACGGTCCATAAAGAGAAACAACAGAATATATGTGAGCTGCACGATCAATAATGTAACTCGTAGTAATATCGTATATTAAAAGACGTGTATACTATCCAACTACATTTATTCGAATAGGACGTATTTGTACATTTTACACAGGAACTAGATACACTATACAACCGGTTACGCATAACATGCATTGGTAAATCATAGATGGCGACACATTTTATATAATAAACATTCAATATAATAACATAATATATAACAGTCTCGTGTCACAAAACTAACATGGAACATGCACTCTGATTCTCCTGCAGTCTGTCCCGTGAAGATACATCTCTTCCTCAAACTTTATATCGGGTGACCCACGCGATAGGTACTGAGGTTTATTGTTTTATTTAAGATGCTGGACAAATGAAATTTTGAGAAGTTCCAATAGACAAATAAAAGCTATTTTTGGGACACTCTTGAAGTTAGTATGACCCGGTTTTTTCGGAAATGCCGTTATCAGTGAAATTTTAAACTACACGCTGTATTATTTGTGTGCTACTTTCAATCAGGATGACATTCTGAACACAAACACTTGTTTGTTTATTAATCTAGGTGGCTATGAATTCGTGAAAATAGTCGAAAATCGATTTTGGCCGATATTGTATTACTGGCGCCCTCTAGCGTGATTTAATTTGTTTTTGGCCAATAATAATTTTTCCGTCTACCTTGCGGGTACATAAAAGTGAACCGATTTTGCCCATTCACGAACTTGTCCTTACTTTTTAATAGATAAGCTTGTACACTAAATTTGAGATCAATAACGTCAACATTACGGCAGCATTACACAGACAGACGGACATTTGTGCCAAACTAAAAATACCTCTCACCGCAGTAAATGTGGGGGGAGTCAAAAAATTATTGGGTTAATGTTGAAATTCACCGTCTCAATTCACCGTGAACTATGGACGAATGCTAATCCGAATTTGACAGTTCTCTGTATTGCGCGTCACCGTCTTGATGCAAAATAGTGTTGTATGTAGCAAATGCATTTTTAACATTATAATTCAAGCAATAATCGCTATGTAAACCAGGGCTGTGGAGTCGGTAAAAAAACTTTCGACTCCGACTTCAGATAAGTTTCGTAGCCCGACTCCGACTCCGACTTCAGCTCCGTTCCGGCAAAATAAACTAATTGTAAATAAAGTAAAAAAGACCTGTTGATCGGACCACACACAGTTATGACCATATTTAAAAATGTCGCCTTTATTTTTTCAAAATATCTGAAATCATTAGAAGTTCAACTGTTTCCTAATTAGAGAGAGCACATAATTCTGAACTAATTTAACTGTCAAATTAACTGACTTTCTATATTTAATAATAACAAAAGTAATGACAATCCATAGTACAAAGTAACTCATTACCACTAAAATTCATTCCAATGCATACGATTAAGTGCAAAATAAGCTGAAAATAATCTCAACTATTACTTCTGATAGTGGCAATGACATCAAAATTCTGGCTGCAACGAGTATTACTTGTATACATGGATATTCGGGATATTCCTATATTCAACTTAAATAAACTGTCCTATTTCACAAACTCAGTAGCCATTTAAAATCTCTACATATTTTGTTAAATACAAAGGGATGTGATACTTTTAATAAATTTGTTCATATGTCGAAAAAAAAAGAATCATTTTCGGTTACAGGTTTAAAGTTATCAAACATTAAAGGTAAAATTGCAAAGTTTTACTAGTAAAGCTATATCTTTTACGAACATGCAGATATTAGGGCGAATAAAAATAAAAAGAAAGTTGAGAGTTTATACGACTATGACACCATACGCTGTTTCTTCTAGTACAAACGCTGAAGGAAACTATTTTTTCTTTTCAAAATTGCAAGAGAAAATATTATAATACTTTTTGAAATATTTAATGAATTGCTGTTAAAGGAGAAAGGTATTTGTCTGGCAATTCCGTCATACGAAGATCGAAGATCCAAGAAGCAACCGTATACACGTTCAGCTGTACCTTGTTCAGCTGTTGTTTGTGGCCGAACGAATACGAGCAAATCCTCTTAATTTTGATAACTAAGGAAAACCACACGTTGTCGCTTCACTTTGGAAACTTCTAATTCGTCTAGTATGCATCGTAGTCCGATTGTTTTTATTTGGAGATAATCGAGTTATCATGATAAGCACATTGAAGTTTGTTCTTAGAAATTGGAAATAAACTATATATGCGACGCGGCAAGTTGCTAATCATCATTCACCATCGACTTGTGTGTTTTGTAGTTTAATTATATTAACATATGTAGGTAGGTACTTTGTAAAAGACCTAATAATATGTTTAGTTAATTTTTTACTATCTATTGAAGCAACGGCCATCTCGCATGTCTTTTTCTACATTATTTACACATTGACTCGGAGTCGACATTTTTTCCGACTCCGACTCCTCTGAAATTTGGCTGAACTCCGACTCCACAGCTCTCATGTAAGCAACAAATTAAATAAGAAGTAACAATAACCAACATTAAATAACGAACAATAATTACGTTAATAATCGAAAATACCAGGCAATAACCTCAATTAAGATGCATACAGAGACCTGTCAAATTAGAGTGTTAGTATTCATCCACAGTTCACTACGTTAATTTTAATCATTTGGCACTATTAACTGCCAAATTTGTCTTCGATGTGTTACCACAACACCATAATCCGCCAATCGTACATACAGTAATTTCCAATAGTCATAATAATAACAACACGTTAACATTTCTTTGCATCATCCAACCATCTAGTCATTAGAATCAATCTGCTTGAGGCTTGTGCCTTCATGTACTAATGCGATGCGGGTGCGACGAGAAAACCGTCAGTCACGGCACATACAACTGCAAATGAGACGGATGGCGCCAGTGCATTCAAGGAGCTAACGATTCTGCTCGTGTCCGAACGGCATTGTGGCCGATCTGGCACGGGTTCGATTTTGTCGATTGCACTTTCTAATTGAGGCGTTAAGAGGACCTGGGACGGATATTTTAACTCGCGATGCGCGACGACGTACCCAGAAAGAACTCCACTTATGGCATAATGGCGCACATACCGTCTATCCTCGCTGATACTTAATCGCATATAAATCGACGACCGGTGGTGAATTGAATTGTGAAGATGAGACGTCTGTCTGATCGGTGAGAATGATTTTCATTGAGGTGGTCGTGATTGAATTTTCTTGTAAACGAGAACCAAAATTAACTCGTAGTGATCCTTAGGAACAAAGTAAAGGTTTATTATAGTTCATCTTGTCGAAAACAACCATAATATTATTATTATGGCGTGATACATTTCAATATGAGGCTTTTTGTGCCTTGTATATTGTATTTTAAGTTTCTTGTTATGCCTTGCAGTTGAATTTTAATTTAATTGTTGCAAGCCGCATGCTTTTGTAATTCTAGCGATGACAGTTTGTCAAGTCAACTGTATCAATTGAACTCGACATTCCTTTCTAAACTGGTAGGAGATAACAAAATAATTATATTGGAGTTATTTGTTACAATCATCGAAATCTATTAACAATTCCACTTATTTCGGATACACCCTGTATATTATGGTAATCGTACAAAATAACGAAGGAAATCATTGAAGGATTTCTGTAATCGTTCAAAAGAGTGTCACCGTCTTGATTTTATTAATAGCGAATATATATTTACATATTTTACTTTAAATCTTTATATAATACGAACCAGTAACAGCCCCATTGGTTGTAATATAGCAGGTGACTGGTTCGAAGTTTCTGTTCATAAGTAGATATAGGTAACTGGACGAGCGTTACGCATTATCTGCCCCAACAATTTTACTGTACAGATACCTACTCAGTTTTTTAACAGCCTGAGTGGTGCTTAGTCTAGCTGAGTAAGTTCATAACAGTAGGCGCCAAGCCCAACAAAACACGTTGGGTTGCTGGGCCTGCTTTGTTTTGCTTTTGTTTCTGGTCAACTAGCTTTCAGATACGGATAATTGGAAATAAGTTGTAGGCAAGATGGCGAATAACGAATACGTAATTATTCGGTATGTGCAATTGTGCATGTATTGGTCTTCGCGAAGTTTGGCGAAAAACTATGATTTTTAAATTTGTAGCGAAATTTCCGAGCCGAAGGAATTTACCGATAAAAAAATATCTTTTTTCAAAATGCTTCTACTGATATTAGCTTTTTCCTTGTTGCGAATTAACAATATATCCAAAAAAATATTGAATTTCGATCTTGCTCTTGGTCAAGCTTGCCAGAGGACGATTTGCTTGCCACTTTTTAACGAGTTTTCAAACATTTTGTGACGTGCAATGCCGCAAAAAGAAAATATTCACCGACTATTAAATATTAACCAATAGGCATTATTCAAAATGCTTGTACTGATTGATATTTTACTTACTGCGCGTAGGTCCGGCTCGTATAGGAATGGAAAAATTGAGAGGTACATTATTGGTTCAATGCTTAGGCATTGATAGGTAAGCATTTGACTGCAACTAATAAAATGTTATAAAAACGTTAGTAAATCTGTGACCATTAATTCGACTATATTACTTATTATTTTTGTTATTTATTTTGCACTCAAAACCTAAAACCTGGTTTCCTCATGGTGTTTGGACTCACCATGAGCACATTCAAACTAATAAAGGCGTTTTCTTGCGAACATACTCGGTATGTTGACGTTTGTTGCGAGAATATGAAAAATTAGTTACTCTTTCTGTCAAGCCACGTGGTGACGTATACTGAAATATCCTAGACCTGTGCCAAACCTAACTTCTTAGTACTAGAAATTTGTTGATTCATGTGATTATGCTTCTGATAATAAGTAAAATGGTGCAATTGAACTACAAACAATTTAAAACAACTACAAACAGCAACATAACAAAAAAGTAGTCAAACATGTTTTATTACCAAATAAACTAAAAATATAATAGTTAAACATACTGTACAGCAGTAAATAATTACTAACTTAACTCTAAAAAGTAAATAACAAGTCACTCCTCAAGCAATCAAGATCTATGAAATATACAAAGTTTATTATTAAATAAAACACATACTTTACATTGATATTAAAATTGAACATGATATCTAATCCGTATATGATAAACTTTAATTTCTTCATGCTGGACAAATATTTGAAAATAAATTAATGAGTTGTCGATTTTGTTGCTGCAATAAGGTATTTTTGACTTCCGAAATAACTTAAACATGAATTTTGCGCCCTTAAGATTGGTGTTAGTTATAGCACTAGTTAGCACTAGTTATAGCGCTAATAGTTATAGCATTACCTTTTCGTTAACATTAAGATATTATGACATTTAGCTTTGCTGAAGCTGCCATGTTTCGAAGTGTTATCATTATTCTCTGAACTAGCTTCTATTGCCAAACGAGATAGAGAGATTTGTTTTTTTACCTTTGGGCCAATATTTTGATTCTGAGTCAGATGAGTTTACATGCTCTACCATTTTTGTTAATGTTTTGCTTAAATTCAGAACCGTTTGGGCACATTTTCTGAAAACTTTGAGCAGCTGCTTCCTCAGTTCCTTAGAGTGGTTGTTCTATTGACATGATATATTTATACATTTGTTTCTCACTTATATGGGTATATCACCAATGCAAAACCAAACTATGACTATGGACTGAACTGTTATGACTGTCACCGTACTGTCATCGTACACATAACCAAATTCTAATATTGGCGGGGTTACCGGCGTAGGTTACCCATGTCAGTAGTCAGGTTACTCGAGTTAACTATGAAGTCACGAGTTTGGCGCGAGAATGCCATAATATATCTTACTTGAGGTATGAGGTAACTTGAATTATCCATTGCTCGCGAGAAAACGCCTTAAGATAGACATACCTCAGAGCAAAAGTGTGTGAGAATAATCCACCTCATGTCAAAATGGTATTTTTTTTAATTGAATGTTCTTTATAATGCTGTATACCTGTATTCACGTTTGTGTTTTTTTGCGTCAAATCTGATAACACCTGCATTGACATCATATGTGAAATATGAGAAGAGTTTTTTTGTGATATGCCAAAATTGAGTGTGATAATATTTGTCCTGTTAATAGCAGTATCTATATACCGATAAATGACGCAGTAAATGCAATTTATCAAGTATCCACTTTGATCCTCTAGGTTAGTGGTTCTTAACCTTTTCAGTACTTTTGCCCATATGACCTTCTTGAGATTAGGGTTTTACCTCTTCATAAAAAAATACTAGGCAGTACGATAATAACGTCTTACATTTTTAACATAATTCCTATAAAGTTTACATAATTAATGTGAAGGTTAGTGTTGCTTTTTCTTAACAAGATTTATAATGTTTACTTTAGATTCTGATATTGCACATCGAAAGTCATGGTTTACATTGAGCCGATTCCTAGATTTTGTTTTTATAGACACTAATGTTATAAGGCCGCTTTCAAATTTATAACTAGTACCAAATGGAACAAAAATTCTTAAAGCCCTGTCGGCTAAAATGGAATATTAAGTCCACATTTTTGTCCAACATGAACCTGTCATAATCTTGTAATTCCACATTTAATGAGGTGCCTTTGCGTAGTTCCAGAAATTGAATTTAAGCTAAAGGCTTAAGCTTCGTCTTTAAACATTTAGACGTCTGTAGAAACTGGTCTTAACACCCAGGAATAAGCTTGACGATTATTTATGCCCGGGATAGCGATTCAACGAATGTATCAAAAAAGATAGTTGCTGAATGATGGAATTAGTGAAGCAACATTTTTTCTTTGTTGTGGGCACTGATTGTCTCGGACAATTGTGCGAACATTGATATGTCATCAGCTTGAACTTTACATTCGTACAGTTCTAGCTTTCGCAGAAAACCGGCAACTTTATCGTGCGTTATACAAATAATGCTCATATGTCCTAGCAGTGAGACATTTAAACGGTTAATTTAACTGAAAAAAAATCAGCCAAATACTCTAGCATATGCATAAATGTTTTGTCTTTTATTTTTGTGTGAAGATTCTTCTCCTTTCCTATTTTGGGATTTTCAAAAAACAAAGGTTATTTCTTCACGCAGCTTAAGCTTGTATTCAAAACTTTTTCCTTGACAACAGTTTAAAAATTCTAAAATTTGAACTATTATATGTATAGGGCCTGGAGCTCTGTTACCCATCCCAGATTGCAATTTTACCCCCAAGGGGGTAAATACCCACTGGTTAAGAACCACTGCTCTAGGTGGATCGGTAATATGTTATTGTAGCTTGAATCCTATATGATTTATATAGGCGTACGATGAAAAGTCCACAGAGCCGTCGACAATGTTCCATAGTTTTCTTACCCGAGAGCGATTTAAATTAATAATTTTATGCACTTTCTCCGTTATTTCCTGTTAATATTAACCCGCGAGCCCAGGCGAATTAATGCAATCCGCTCAGGGGTCAACAATTTTCCCCGTAATTACTCTTTCTCCTCACTTCTGTCTCTTAACTTTATTATTCTAATGCGATTCGAATGCCGAAAGATTTACAATCTTTGCGTAAAAACAATGACAGGAAAGTTATTAAACGAATGGATGTTTATAGTGACGGCAAACGTTATTTATATATTACTAATGGCCGCAAATAAGTACGGAGACAAAATGTGAATGGAAATTGTCTATATTACTGCTTTAGTTAAACTTGACTTACTCCTCAACTTATGGCAACTATTATGTTGATTTAGAAAATAAACTTCTTCCGGGTTATGCCGTGTGTCAAGATTTGTTAATGCTGACGTTTCGCGAACCATGTTGCTCGCTTCTTCAAAGCTAATTGAATACTGACGACCTACCAGGAAAATCTTCTTTATATACCTGAATTTACACCTCACTGCGCACATCTGGAGCTACCGCTCCATGTGCTTTTCCACCTGACCGCGTTAGGATCGATTTCCAGACCCTACTAATGTCAGTACCGTCCTCGCGATTGATGTTGTCAGGATGTTTTATATTTCGATGGCTTCTCTAATAAGCCTTCGATGATAATTACCCACCCTTGCCAACATCTTCCCGTCATCGAAATCCATTGTGTGTCCCGACTCGTGGCAGTGTTGAGCAACAGCGGACTGTTGAATCTTGCCTAGCCGGGTGTCCCTACTGTGCTCCTTGATTCGACATTCGATACTTCGTCCTGTCTGTCCTACATAGCATGTTCCGCACTCACATGTTATCTTGTATACCCCTTCGTTCTTCAGGAGTGGTGTGACATCCTTTGGGTTAGGTAAGAGATCCTTTACCTTAGCTGGTGCTTTGTACCTTACCGTGATACCCGATTTCTTCAGTACTCTACCGATTCTCTCTGATACCCCACTTACGTATGGTAAGCAAGCGAACCCCTTTGACTCTTGCGGTTCTTCTGAGACCTGCGGTTTTCTTTGTGTGACACCCCGTATGTCAGACTTGGTGTATCCATTCTGACGTAGGGCCCACTCCAAGTGTTTCCGTTCGTCGTCTAAGGTGCTAGAGTCGCATACCTTCTCGGCTCTGTTGAACAAAGTGTTAATAACACTTCTCTTCTGTTGGGGGTGGTGGTGTGATTTGGCGTTCAAGTACCGATCGGTATGTGTCTTCTTACGGTAGACTGTATGTCCAAGCCTACCCGTTGACGTTCTGTATACCAGCACATACAAGAAAGGCAGCTGATTATCCTCTTCTATTTCCATCGTGAATTTGATGGAAGGAGTAACATTGTTCAGGTGGTTAAGGAACTCAGTAAGTTTATCTCTACCGTGTGGCCAAACCACAAAGGTATCGTCGACATATCTGACCCAGTGCTTGGGTTTGAAAGGACTTGACCTAATGGCTTTGTCTTCAAACAATTCCATGAAGAAATTTGCTATTACCGGTGACAAAGGTGATCCCATGGCTGCACCGTCTACCTGCTCATACATCGCTCCCGCCCACTTGAAGTATGTGGTGGAGAGACAATACTCTACAAGATCCGGTACATCGGTTGGTAGACCTAGGGGGACAAGTGTTGTCCGAACGCCTTCGACTGCCTCCTTAACCGGAACACACGTAAAGAGTGATGTTACATCGAAACTTACGAGTATATCCTGAGGGTCAATGACAACTTCCTTCAAAATCTGAATAAAATGTTCAGAGTTCTTGACAAAAGATGTAGTTTGTCCTATAAACGGTTGTATGGTTTTCGACAAGTATTTTGCCAACAAATAGGTTGGGGAGCCTATTGCGCTAACGATTGGTCTTAAAGTGTCACAATCCTTGGTAAGTTTGTAAACATCCAAGGATTTTGACACTTTACGAACAAAACGAAGCAAGATGTTATCCAATCTTGCTTTTTTGAGAAGATGTAGGGACAAAGGTTTAGTACCAACATTGCTGCGTACCAAGCACCATATCAACACCGCTGCCGCCAAGAAGATTTTGAGGAGAACGGAGAATGCCTTATTACGTGAAAGGGTACATTTCACGTACCGATCTTTACAGGACACTACAGATAAATTGCTAAAACTTCATCTCAAATTAGCAAATAGATTGTCAGCCGAAGATTGGGGTAAGCTTGATTCCACCACATGGAGAAAGGCGGAATTCCAGTTTGAGAAAGCAACCGAATCTCACAAGAAGAAGTTTGTTATGTTAGAGGCGAAGAAAATTGTGACCAAAACTACTACTGTGGACAAAGTAGTTATAAATATGTGTAATCACCAACTCTCCACCGGTGAATTGTCGGTCCTAGGCAAAGGATTGAACTTTGCAATCGCACCGATAAGAATACCTAAGGAGGAAATGTTTACGGAAGTAGAAGCCGCATTGTACAAAATTCCAGGTGTACAAGCAGAGGACATTCGTCAAGAGGTTTCCAGGATAATTAGGAAAGCTAGGATCTACGGCACCTAGGATCTACGGTTTGCCAAAGATCCACAAGGATAACGTACCTTTAAGACCAATCGTTAGCGCAATAGGCTCCCCAACCTATTTGTTGGCAAAATACTTGTCGAAAACCATACAACCGTTTATAGGACAAACTACATCTTTTGTCAAGAACTCTGAACATTTTATTCAGATTTTGAAGGAAGTTGTCATTGACCCTCAGGATATACTCGTAAGTTTCGATGTAACATCACTCTTTACGTGTGTTCCGGTTAAGGAGGCAGTCGAAGGCCTTCGGACAACACTTGTCCCCCTAGGTCTACCAACCGATGTACCGGATCTTGTAGAGTATTGTCTCTCCACCACATACTTCAAGTGGGCGGGAGCGATGTATGAGCAGGTAGAGGGTGCAGCCATGGGATCACCTTTGTCACCGGTAATCGCAAATTTCTTCATGGAATTGTTTGAAGAAAGAGCCATTAGGTCAAGTCCTTTCAAACCCAAGCACTGGGTCAGATATGTCGACGATACCTTTGTGGTTTGGCCACACGGTAGAGATAAACTTACTGAGTTCCTTAACCACCTGAACAATGTTACTCCTTCCATCAAATTCACGATGGAAATAGAAGAGGATAATCAGCTGCCTTTCTTGTATGTGCTGGTATACAGAACGTCAACGGGTAGGCTTGGACATACAGTCTACCGTAAGAAGACACATACCGATCGGTACTTCAACGCCAAATCACATCACCACCCCCAACAGAAGAGAAGTGTTATTAACACTTTGTTCAACAGAGCCGAGAAGGTATGCGACTCTAGCACCTTAGACGATGAACGGAAACACTTGGAGTGGGCCGTACGTCAGAATGGATACACCAAGTCTGACATACGGGGTGTCACACAAAGAAAACCGCAGGTCTCAGAGGAACCGCAAGAGTCAAAGGGGTTCGCTTGCTTACCATACGTATACGTGGGGTATCAGAGAGAATCGGTAGAGTACTGAAGAAATCGGGTATCACGGTAAGGTACAAAGCACCAGCTAAGGTAAAGGATCTCTTACCTAACCCAAAGGATATCACACCACTCCTGAAGAACGAAGGGGTATACAAGATAACATGTGAGTGCGGAACATGCTATGTAGGACAGACAGGACGAAGTATCGAATGTCGAATCAAGGAGCACAGTAGGGACACCCGGCTAAGCAAGATTCAACAGTCCGCTGTTGCTCAACACTGCCACGAGTCGGGACACACAATGGATTTCGATGACGCGAAGATGTTGGCAAGGGTGGGTAATTATCATCGAAGGCTTATTAGAGAAGCCATCGAAATATACAAACATCCTGACAACATCAATCGCGAGGACGGTACTGACATTAGTAGGGTCTGGAAAGCGATCCTAACGCGGTCAGGTGGAAAAGCACATGGAGCGGTAGCTCCAGATGTGCGCAGTGAGGTGTAAATTCAGGTATATAACGGAGACTTTCCTGGTAGGTCTTCAGTATTCAATTAGCTTTGAAGAAGCGAGCAACATGGTTCGCGAAACGTCAGCATTAACAAATCTTGACACACGGCATAACCCGGAAGCAGTTTATTTTCTAAATGATTCTGGCCGTGAAAGCCTACGTACTTACTATGTTGATCTTATACAGGCTACTAACGGTCTTGTTTTATTTTTAATGGATGACTACCTGCTAAAAGATTACGATATAAATTATCAAAGACATATAAGTTATTAATTTGTAGAGCAATTAATTGATGGAACGTAAAATCAATTCGAAAATTAAAAAAAAAACTTTACTTCGATTTAACGTTGTGTTTACGTGTGTACTTACTGAATGCGGTTTGGCAAGATATAAAGCAACTTTTGGGCATAAATCGCAGATAAATAAAGAGACACGGATGGGCGCCGCGCCGTGAGTAGTAATGGGGAGGTAAGCGAATGTAAACAAAATAGGTAGTGGCTTCATGGGCGGCGAGCGTGTTTTAGTTAAGTGGTTTAGAATAACTCAACGATTTTCAACATTTCAGGAAATAAAGACAAGTTTATGGAATAAACGAAGTATCAGTATAATACATAATAATAATCAAACTATAGGATTACATACCATTATAAATTACACTAATACAACTGAAAATGTTTTAACGACAAGCTGGCACAAAGTAATATTATAATTTTGTAATTTTCGAATTTATGACAAGTTGCGAGACATCTGTATATTTTTTCTTCTGCGTTTTAATTCAGTAACATATATTTATGTTATGATATGGATGAAAATACTAAGCACGGGTTTTTCAATTGCTGTTTACCGGAGTTTAAGCAATGTATCGTTAGGATCCACATAGCGGGCATATGGAGCCTAACGATAGTTTAAGTTAAACTCTGCTAAACCGCAATTGAAAACCCCACCCTAAGTATGCAACAAGACGTTTAGCAGCGTGTTAGCAAATATACATCACCAACAAAATTAAATATTTTAAAAAACAATCGTGTGATGCTCTTTCCCCTACTTTGGCAGCACTTTGGCAGCACCATTGTCAAAATAAGATTATTTTTTCACAACTGACACCAGGACAAGGACACCTGTCGAAAACTACTGCGCATCAAAAGCTTTGGTCCACAAACATTAATTAATTTATTTAATTTTACTTGATTTTTAACACTAATTGGTTTATATAACAATTAGTGAATGTCAATAGCAATTAATCCATACAATATTAATTAAATATTAATAAAATGCTAAATAACTTCTATTTGAATAATTTGCCTTTGTGTTGGAGATATTCGATTTGTAAGTTTCTCGAGCGCGGATCAATGAATTAACGAAGAACGCGGAATAATGTTATTTCTAAACGCTACAAATTATTATTTGTTTTCCATGTTCGGAATATCATCCAATGTTAATCTTTATTTATCCATCATGTACCTTTATTTCTTTGTGTATTAATTTAACCACGGTCATAAAAGTTTAGATCATCTCGAAAACTATAGCCGATCGAAAAAGAGTTATAAATCATTCTATTTATATACATATACACATAAGTTGTCAATGAAGTGGCTTGTCGGCTTCGCGCCGCACAGTGGTCATTTTCTCGCATCTAGGAATTAATAATTAGAAATATCGTAATGTTGCGGATAACGATGGATAACGTTAATAGGATGACGATTTACTAATACGGCGCGCCGTATTAGAAAATTTACTGAGAACTTGATAAAAAACAAGTGATTGTTAATAAAAACACCCGGTATATGCAATGAAGAAGGTGCTTATAATATCGTATATGATAACCTCTAATATTTCTAAACACTTTTTAAAAAAACATTTTTGCATAGCTTTGAACATAAAGGTACTCCTAAGATAATTACATTCTCATATTTGCATTTAAGGTTTAAGAGAAACCAGAAGATTTTATAAGAAAAGAAAATTTTCTGAAAAGTTAATAATAAAATTGTTTCCTATTAGTGCCCAACTTTCTGCCTTACACGGTATAAGCGCGGACACGATTATTTTATTAGAACAGGAACAAATAAAGTTCGTCTTTCGTAGTGTTTAATGATCTCTCGGTCATATTTGTTAAAGGGCAGTGGTAATTTCCTCACAGCAAATAAAATGGTCCTATGCCATTTGTACAATATGTGATGCATAATAAATTTATATACTATGCGTCTCGATGTTCTTAACTTGAAAAAGCCATTTTTACATGAAAATGTGAGGTCTGATTGTTGGCAATTCTAAAAATCTATGACAAACATCAAATGTGGTGTACTGATATACTGGTTGGGCAATTTTGATCTTAACATTTGATAATCTTGAAAAGTACGCCTCCTGCAAAAAAGTATACGAATGTTTTCTTGTAATAAGGGAACCGCAAGGACGTGCACTGGTTTTGTTATAGGCGGCGCTAGTGTTAGGAAAACGTGGAATTTCTTTATATCTTTCAGTTCTTTCAGGTCCTTGTAAAATGCATTCCTTACCGTTTTTGAGTTATTATTGGAGGTAACGTTGGAATACTTGCAATGAGCTTCTTTGGGACATTTTCAATATCAAAATTCACAGATATCGATATGCGTCTTTGCTCTTAATTCCCCTCAACGACTATTGTCATTTTCTGATATTCCATATCATTGATCGAACAACTTTTTGAAACAGTATGGGAACAGAGAGAAAACAATGAGGACATAAAATGTGAAAACTGTGATCAATCAATCTAACTGCGATAATAAAGCTAATTCGAATCGATAGTCTCGATATAAAACGGTCTAGTGCAGAGGTGATAATGGCGGATACGCTGTTGACAGGTACGTGTTTACAATCGGCAATAAAATACCAGATTGAAAAATGTCTAAGCCAGCCGGACTGAGCCAACTCGATCTGCTAGCGCACGGCTTGCTTTATGAGGGACAAGACGGTGCGGGATTGTGAACATTGTGTTAGTCGCCTTTGGTACAACGGGAAAAACAGTTTCCTGTACATGACCAGAGGTGTTTTGTCGCCCCGGTACTTTATATTGACGTTATAGGAACTCTAATGTGTCCAGAGCTCGTGTTTATATATTTATGGAGATTGGGTTCGGTTAAGAGAAATTGATAGGTGTGGTCTTGTGTAAATTTTAGGTTTGAATGAGTTACGTAAAAATACTTACTTTGAATAGATAATTTTATCGATACTGAACCAGAAACAACTATCCTAATTGATATATAACATACTCGTCGCCAATTGTCTGGGTCTCTGGTTTTGTTTGGTGTTGTCTGGTCTGGAGATTTATGAGGTCATACTACTGCCATCTAGGAGAGAAATACCATATCGTAGTATTAATTGTTTGCAATTTTGTTATTTGAAAGTTATTAGATTTCAAAAAGGTCCACCTATGCCAATAATAAAATTGTTATGTATTTTCTGTATTAGTGACGATGTTTTCTATAGGTTTTGTTTTCTGTTGTTTCCTCAGGTTGTGGTGTTATCCGGCGAACTATCGCTCTGGAAACACATCACCAAGGAACAGGCGCCAGCAAGTTGCGGTGGTAATTGCAACCATGACCAATTGGAGTGGGTAGAATTCTTCAAGCAGCTGGAGCCATTCTTAGCCACCTGCAGATCAGCGGCCAGAGCTCTCCTATCCACGCTGGCGCAACTGCGAAATGACGACGTTCCACTTCAGGCCACCAGGAGATTCCTGAATCACCAAAGCAGGTAATTTTCCTTCCATTAAAAATAATACTATTGTCACCTTAACGGTTTAGATAAACTTTTACTGTAATGCTGACGATGGGTCTAATATTTTCCAATAATTTATCTAGTGGTTACGAAATATAGAATAAATGTATATGTATTGGTTATAAACATTATCGATGTACATATTTTACAAGGTTATTTGTAAATCACATTATATACAAAACCATTTAGTCTGACTACAGATATTGTAATATTTAGTTGTTTGAAATTGAAATTGAAATAAGTAATTAATTATTTTTCAACAGGATTTATTATTTTATATTTGATGATTATTTACTTAGTTTATCATTTTTCTAAGCTATATTATAACACCTGACCCGCATTTAAAAAAAAATCACAAACTTTAATTGTTTATATTTCTGCATAGCAAGACAAAGAAAAAGTGCAACAGTAAAAGTCCATTATTTCAATGAAAAGATTTGGGCATGTACACCAATGAAAGAAAACATATAAGATCGTCATCAATTCAGTGATGTTAAATACCCGGGTATTTATTATCAAGGGTAAATACCCCGGGTAAATACCTGGGTATTTACCTAAAGTGGGTATTTATAGGGGTATTTATAAACATAATATTATTATTAAAAATAGCAGTAAAAGGAAATATTTAATTACTAAATAAAGGTTTTCTTTTATCACGAAATCAAAAGGTATTGTCTTATCACAAAATAAAGGTTATTTTATAAAAATAAGTCATTTTTAAAACAAAGAATAAAATTATCAGTCTCATCTGACGATATATCAAGAACAGACATTTCCTTGTCATCATCGTCCATTCAATCGTGTGAATCTTCCATATTTTCTGATTCAGTTATCGAAGAGGATTTATGATTATATGAAGTATAGTTTACATAGCGGCTTTTGTCGTTGTTAATGAATTTCTTATTTGACTATGAATCCAAGTAAATGTAAATGAACGTTCTTATATAACTCAAATATATTACATTATTTGTAATCAAGAGTAGACATCTACAGTGTACCATTTTTTCCCGCATAACGTTTTTTCCAGATAGTAAATTCCACACTGGGTAAAAAGTTTCATATGGACCTATTTGTTTTATTTATTCCTTAAAAAATTACAACCGTTTCAAATAATTGTAAAATAATTGCAAAACTCTATATTAAATGACTTAACTTCTTTAGGAATTGATAAACCCAATAAGTCGGCATGAAAGAAACTTTACACTAAGAACGACAATTACATATAGAGAAACAAATGTTTAAAAAGTTTCATATGTATTTTGTTGTCGTTCATTTGTTATTTAGTTTATTTTTAATTTTTTACTTAAATTTATTTACTTTTAATTTTGTTATGGATATTGATTGTGCTCTTTCTTAGTTTTAGCATTGTTTGATATGTAGTTTATTGGTTTCGTTTTCTTTATTTAAGTAGTTAATATTTCAAGCGGCTGTAACTTAGCATTGAGAAAACAAATACAGTGAAACTTCTCTAACTCGAACTTCTCTAACTCGAATTATTCCATAACTCGAATATTTATTTACGAGCAAAAGGTTTAAACAACTTTTATACAGGTTTTTATCTCTTTAAGTCGAATTTCTAATTCTCGAATTTTTCTCTTACTCGAACTAATGTTTTATGCGTAGCCAAACCTAACTCGAATATTTCGGGGATTTCCGCTGTTTCGGGGATTTACCAATTTGCGGCCACTCGACGACAGAACGAAACTTATCGATCGCTGCTGGAATTGCTGTTTCTTGGCAGGTGTATATGCAGTTAGGGTGAATTAGTGATAACTGTAAACATGTCAAAACGCAATTTAAAGTGTTTAACAGCGAGTGAAAAATTAAAATTAATTGCGGAGGTAGAAAAAGGTGAAAAGAAAAAGAAAGATATAGCAGAACAATTTGGAATCCCCCCAACACATTGTCAACAATTTTGAAGAACAAGGACAAACTTTTAGAATAGCAAGGTGATCATTTGTTTAACAGTAAACGAAAAAGATTTACAACTTGTGTCAATAATGATATTGATGAAGCAATGCTGAAGTGGGTCACTACAGCACGTGCTAAAAATGTTCCTCTTTCGGGAACTTTAATTAGAGAAAAGGCTAAAGAATTTGCCGTAGCTTTGGGACGGGACGATTTTTCAGCTAGTGTAGGATGGTTAGATAAGTTTAAGATGAGGCATAATATCACTGAAATGTCACTGTGTGGTGAAAGTGCTTCTGCAGATTTGCAATGTAGTGAGGAATGGCAAACCAATGTTTTACCCAGATTAATCAGCCAATACGACAAAAATGACATTTTTAATGGAGACGAGACGGGAGTTTTCTTTAAATGTTTGCCCAACAAAACACTTGCATTTAAAGGGCAAAAATGCTTTGGTGGCAAACACTGTAAGGAGAGGATTACCGTTATGGTTGGGAGTAACATGAGTGGTACCGAAAAGTTGAAATTGCTTATTATTGGCAAGTCGAAAAATCCCCGTTGTTTTAAGGGCATAAAATCACTTCCAGTAGATTACGAATGTAACAAAAAAGCTTGGATGACTAGTAACATTTATGAAAAGTGGTTATTAAAGCTTGATAAAATGTTTGTGGCCCAGAAGAGAAAAATTTTACTTTTTGTTGACAACTGTCCCGCGCATCCCAAAACTGTACAAGCAAAACTAAAAAATATTAGATTGGAATATTTCCCTCCGAATCTAACATCCATCCTGCAACCAATGGACCAAGGAATTATAAAAAATCTGAAGCACTATTATAGAAAAAGAATCGTTATGAAAGTTTTGGCCCATTTGGAAGACGCAACTCCTGCAAGTGTTTCTTTACTTGACGCAATTAAAGATTTAAATAAAGCGTGGAATATCGATGTAAAAGAACAAACAATCGCTAATTGCTTCAGGAAGGCAGGCTTTGCTAAGGATTTGCTGCAGGATACTGATGACTGGGATGAAGATGATACCCTTCCACTTTCTGAATTAAAAAGAATGTGGGCGTCATACAGCAATGTGATAAACATTAATGGTGTCGCATTCGAAGATTATGCTAATGTTGATGATGGCGTGCATACAATGGGTTTCGCAACCGATGAAGACATTTTAGACAGCGTGGTAGAACATCTTGTTCCTGACAACAAAGGTAAGTTTAACTAACACCTATAGGTTCAAAACCATGCAATTTTTTTTACTGTTTCACATTCAGATTCAGATGAGGACGAAGAAAATGGCGAAAGCGAGACTGAAATCACTCACTCCTACCTTTAACCAAGCGTGTTCTGCAATTGAAACCCTAAACAAATTTGTTGCAACAAGAGAAAATGTTTCATATAATATACATTGTTCCTTAGATATAGTGGAAGATTTTATAGAGAAAGAAAAACTATCCAACTTAAGGCAAAAAAAAATTACTGATTTTTTCAAGTTTTTCTTTTCACGTTTTACATATATCATAATATGTACTTATTTATTACATAAACATACATATGCATATTTTTTTGCTGCTAAGAGTAAATGTTCTGTTTTATATCTGTATTCTTCTATATTATGTAATAAAATTTTAAAAAAAAATCGCATTTTTCTGTAAGTCGAATTTTCCCTAATTCGAATTTGTGTTTGTGCCCCTTGGTGATTCGATATGATTCCATATGAACACTTATACTCAGAATGACATTTAGGTACTATCTAAAAATAATTCTTGCGGGAAAAAAGTGTTACACCCTGTATAAATATTTGTGAAATGTTGCTAAATGGTGTTTTAAGAATAAAAAGAACAACTACCCAAAATTTAGGTATTTACTTACCCGGGGTAAATACCCTGGTAAATACCCATTTTATAAGTTCCCACCCGCCGGGTATTTACCCGGCCCACACACTGGTCATCATAAATTACACCATGTACATACATGTAGTAGGCGACGTTTTGATTTAGTTGATGGATCCAGAATTTCCCGGATCTGTCCGATTTTTCAATATGTTCGGTTTCGTCCTGTATTTTCTCCTGGCTTGTGAAAGAGAAGCTTGAAACACATTTTCTTCAAATAGTCAAATGTATAGAAGATGATCTAAAATTATCACAAGATGCGGGAAATCATTTGACATAATTATCTTGAGACGTTTGATGATTTGTTTTAACTGGATGGTGTTATACGTTATATCTTAGACATAACTAAGTTTATTTTTCGAGTGGAGTTTTCCAAGTTTACCATGAAAGTTTTTCAACCAGAATATGTTTGGCAACAAAATAACGCGTAAACATAGTTGATTTAGACTAATCAGAAATACTGTATTTTTGGTTCAGTTATATGGACGTTAACGTTATTAAGTGAACGTTATACTTTTTATTAACAAAGAAGTTGATTAAAGAAACAGAAAACCGATGAAACTCATTTAAGAAAATGTTATTAATGTCTCTCAACTCGAAAGAAATTAATAAACCTGCTGCTGCTAAAAAGAGTATTAAAATTGATGGTATTTATTTCTCTCTTTTTACGCAGAGGGTGCTATGATTTATTGCGTTTATTCACTCTGCACACGGCAAATCCTATCCCCACCCTGATATATCATTGTCTATCGTTGACTACAATCCATACCATATTTTCCGAACTAGTTTACCATAATCAATTGCACCAGAGTTTGAAAGCACTATTGAAGGCTCCAGTTCTCAACCAACAGGCCCTTCTCTCCATTATAGTACTACTAGACATGTAACCTTTTCTAGATGGACATCGAGTAGGACCTACCGGTGCGTCCGTCAAGTTACATAAAGCGTTTTCTGGCGCGTCCTCTCACTCGTCAGGTCATAGTTTAACTCACTAGCTGAACTTCACGAAGAAGAGTGAACGTGACGCGGGCTGTCCGTGACAATTATTAATAGTTGCCGTCTTGTTAGGCTTTGTGTGTATCTGGTTTTCGGTTTTTTACGATGTTGAACAGAAACACCGCTCGGATAGATTAGCAGGGCCTTTTGTGGCGCAAATGCTACACGCTGGTCATTAGTCATTAGGGTAAAATGCTGTCGTTTCTGTCGTTATATCTAGATGCTCACCGCTCAATTCTTGTGTGCATGACACGCTTGAGTATGGTTGGGCAGACAGAGCAGGTATTTGTGATACCAACATATTACAGGAAACAGTTGAGATTTTCAAAATTACCTTTTTAGGTAATTTTGTAATCGTGCCGAAAAAAGTTATTTGAGATTTTAGCGGAAATATATGAATTTTTGATAAAAGCTGTGTAACAAAACAGTAAAAAATGCATGTTTTCTCAAAAACCAGACACAAACACAACTCTGAATTTTTGCTTCCAGGTCCAGATTATACTGAAAAAAGTTTATCAGAAACAGTTTTCATTTGTCCAATTCTGTTCATTGTTAGTCAGGATAGTCACATCGCTTTTTTAACAAACAAAAAAAGAATATGTGAAATTTTCTGATAGCTAGACTCAAAAGTAAATGGATTATTATTATATATTGTTAAATTAAGATAGTAACTGTGTTTAAAGGTAAATTTATTGCTATGAAACAAAACAAAAACGAGTTTTATTTTTATTATACAGGTTGTCTCACGGAACATGAGAAGTAGCGTAAACGTGTCGCCATTTTCAGGACAGTTTTTACATTTCAAAAATTTTGCATGGATCACTAGATATTACGGAAAAAGTAAAAACTGTCAATTTATTTTTGTCTTGATTAAGTTACCTATTACGATAAATAGAAAGTCGAAATTTTGTATTCTTACATAAGAGAAAACTCTAAAACCATTTTTGATGTCAAAAAATGTGTTTGCGTCTGATAGCTATTGCTGGGCGATATTCAACTTTTTTATTTCTCGTGGACACCATATTGAATTTTTACAGTTTTAAGTAGAATATTGAAAATGCTTTACAACCATGTTTAACATGTTTATCAAATTATCACAAAAAAATGCAATTAGGTGGCTCGCCAGATCACCCGACTTAACCCCGTAGATTTTGTTAATGGAAGTTTATGAAAGCCAGTGATTACCTGAGGAAGTATGAAACAGTGCTGGACCTCCAGGGAGTAGTGGAGAGGACTTTTAGAGATACCTAATAGAACTAACAATAATGGTCAAGTTTCGAACTAAAATAAGGACCAAATTTAAAACGTGTATCAAATACTTTGTGTTAATGTAACTAATTACATTGCTTGAGGAGTTTTAGTTTGTAATTCACTATAAATAAAATATTGCCGTTACAAATAATATTGCTATTTTTGTAAAATTTGGTACGTATGTGAAAATATTAATTCGTTAATTATTCACTTACATTTTCATTTAAATTTTTTTGGAATTTCTATTCCTTCATAAATGTGTTACATATGCAGTTGTAAAGCAATGTATATGTCAAATAGAACTTCACATAGTTGACCATTAGTTGTTCTAGAATGAACAAGAATTAACAATTAGAGAAGAAATATGTCCCTAACAGCGTTCTCTACTGCCGTCTGAAGCACCTATACAGTATCACTATTCATTGTATGAATGCTAGTATTTATGTCGCCCCACAGAAAAAAGAACATGGGGTTTAAGTCGGGCGATCTGGCGGATCACCTAATGGCATTTTTTGTGATAAGTTCATAAACATGTTATACATGGTTGTACAGCATTTTCAATATTCTATTTAAATCTGTAAAAAGTGTAAAAACACAATATGAGGTCCATAAGAAATAAAAAAGTTGAATATCGCCCAGCCAAAGCTAGCGGACAAATACATTTTCTGACATCAAATATGGCTTCAAAGAATATAGCTATATAAGAATACAAAATTTCGACTTTCTATTTATCGTAATAGGTAAGGTAGTCATAAAAAAGAAATTGACAGTTTTTAGTTTTTCCGTAAAATATGGTGACCCATGCAACATTGTGGAAATGTGAAAACTGTCCTGAAACGTGTCCACATTTACGCAACTTTTGTCCCATTTAACCGATATCGTAGCTCTTACAGTTTCCGCGATCTCCATGTACATCATGTTCCGTGAGACACCCTAATGACCACCCTAATGTGCAGTTATGTAAAATTACTTTTACTTTGTGTTTTTACTTGTATTCCCGTGTACCCTAGGCCAGCCTGTGTAACAAGAAATTTTTCAATCAGAACAAAAAATTACAAACATGTCCCTATCTACCGTGACCACTAAAATTTTTTCTTTGAGTTCTCACCCTTTCTCAGTAGTTGGCGATTGGTTTGATTACCAGATTACTGATACGAAAATGTACGCCATAAAGTCTATTAATGAAGATAATGAACATTATTAAATGTTTGACGCTCTGTGCTACCGGGCGCTTAATCCTGTCGCGATAATTTAATAATTCCTTGAACTCGTGCCTAATGTGTTTGTTTGGAGGTAGAAAAATATGTTCTATAGCATTTTTGTGCAAGTTTTGTGCACAAGTGACCAGAGTTTCTTCTTTTTTGTATTTGTATCAGCTTGCTATCCCAATTGCGAAGAATTTTGGTGAACCTATAAGGTTATTCATGCCTTTTCATACTTATTACCTTACTACTTAATGTCAGTAAGTATTTTGTATTTCTTGTCCATTTTCTAACCTGTCAATGATAGCACATTAGTTGCAGATGGCCTTCAATGGACAGCATCATTATTTTATAATTTATTGCCCAACATTTCGTATACACAATAACCGCACAATAACATTACGAATGAGTGTCCATCAGATATGAACTAACTCGAGTATTTCATTATACATATGTACCTAATATGTAAACGTTTGTATAAAACAAACCAATCTCAATATTTTCGTGACGTCTGCCGCGTCTCATACCTCGTGTCTTCCACTCCAGTCGGACGCAGTAATTGACCATAACATGACCATAATCATGAAGCGCATAACACCAGTATTTTAGGTAACATCTACAAAAACGTTCAGTTTCGGACGCTATAAGCGTCTCGACGCTATCTTAAAAGTACAAAACATTGCATATTATCGGATAAAAGTACCACCTGTTAAAGTATGTATTCGCAAATGGTTTTAATTTTACAAAAATTGTACTGATAATTGTAAGCTTTTTTATCTATTGCTATTCACCAGGCATAGATTTATGTCACTTTTATGTAAATGTATGTAAAAATTTAACAGTAAAATACGTAGTGACAAACAGATGTGTGTGTTATTATTGTGTTAAAGTTAAATTTTGTTTTAATTATGTTTTAGTTGTAGCAAGTTTAGTAAATTTAGTAAGTTGAGTTAATTTAGGAAATATATGTCACTGAGAAAAGTAGCCGTGGAGTTGAATTATGCACCTGACAAATTTTGTAATATCTATCATCTATTTATTTTCATAATAGCAATGACTATTACTTTTACTTGATAAATAACTTAAAAGCAATTGAAAAATCTATCATTGGTAGGTAATACATATACTTTTTTATTTGTTACATTTACACGGGTATGATGACTAGTGAAATTATAAACATTGTACTAACACGCAATACGCAACGTACATAAACGACAGATAAACAAACATTGTACAAACAAGGGAACTCCAAGGAAGTTAATCAGTACGGTGAATTGTACTGATGAGCTAGTCCTTCAAACACTCTTATCGTCCGTTATCGTATCATCATTTAAACTACTATGTCCAACATGCTAATAGCCAGCCATTATTTTAAAATTAAAATCGCATTTCCGAAAATTGCAGACAAATCCAGAGGGCGATTCAATTGGAAGTTGTACAGCGGCTCCGGCGAGACGGACACGCAACATTGACCAGTTTGGAAGAGAGGACACAGTGGTTATCGGGAAGCATGGATGTGAAAAGAAGTGCATCCTTCGCTGCAGAATCTTTCTCCAGTGTAAACAGGGTGGCCAAGAGATTGGAACAACTCGCACAAGAGAGGAAAGAACGAATGAAAGAAATCGAAAGAGTGAGGTCGTTGCAGAAGGAAGTAGAAGAGGTAAGTCATTTATTTGTTGGTTTCTTTTATATTTTAAATGTATGATCAACTCCGGTCAGAAATTTGTTTGATCTTTTGTGTATATTGTATCCACATAATAAACGTAAACTGGCGAGTTTATTAGTTTGCAGTATTCGTGGGCGGTTTCGACCAAAATAAGGAAAAATGACAGTAATTAACATACTTTAATATGTAATATGTTTAAACTAAAATTGTTTCCAATAAAATTAAATAAAAAAAGAAAGAAAAATAAAACTTGTTGGAGCGAAAGCTAGAAATAAGTAAAAAATCTATAAATCTGTATAATAAAGAAAAAACTTCTTTGTCACAATTTTTCCACATTTTTGTATTTTTTTTCTATTATGGAATGCACAGCCCCAAAAATTAACGAAGGTACAAAATAATAGATCTAAAATACACCTTCTACTATTTATAAGTACGAAAAATATCAATATTATAGTTAAGTTTTCTTCTGTCAATTTACCCCTGATTTGGCATATTTTATTGTGTTATTCAGATCCGTTGAATCAGCTTATCCGTTTTAACGCCTCGTGTAAGTTAGCATCAACTGTGGAGAAGGGTGGGGCACCTTTGTGCACAATATTTCACTTGGCGTTTAGTGCATCTACATTTCAAATTCAATCTTCGACAAAATGCTATAAAGAAGCATTTGTATATGCAGGTTATTATATTTGAACCCATTGCATCCAATAATAATAAGTATTGTTTACATCCACTAAACTTAACTAAGAGCCTTCTTGCTAAGAGTAAACCTCCAGTTCCTTTGGGCTCTTTTGAACAAAACTTTCAGCTATAACCTTAGTATAAAACTTCTATATATGAAGTTTCGTCCCGATACCTTTAGTAGTTTCGCCGGAATCGTCGCCACAACAAAATGGGTACACACGTAAACACATGCACACACACACAGACACTTTTTTTTACCTTTGCCACAAATGTTCAGTCCAAAAGGACATATTTTCGCTAAAATAACAATTTTTTTTTCAGCACGATTACAATACTTTGTCATACTACGTATGCTAAAGTAAAAAAAATCTGTGTTGGTTTGATCTGCCCCACAGTGGGAAAAATGACCGAAAACGTGGTCAAAACTCTTAGTTGTACTTCAATTTTTATGAAAATTGGTGCATAGGGGATTTTGAGATCGCTGATTTTGAATTATATATCATTAAACAGCCAATATATCCGACTTTTTACTAAAAAAAACTTTATTTAAAATAAAAATAAAGAAAATAAAGGCTTTGCTACTGCAAACAAAAATATAGGACGTTATTACCAGTTCAAACAATCCCAAACAACTGTACCCTCTATTCCATTAGCCCGAGATCCCAATCCCGAGGTGAAGTTAGAGGGAGAAGAGTTTCACCTACCATGACATATAATTGTTTACTATATACATGAGTTGTGATATATATTGCATATTGTTTAATAAAGTCTATTTTCAATATTTACTTGAAGGTCATACTGACCTTCTGCATACACAAACTTCTGCATACTGCAGAAGTTTTTGACGTCGATGATTTCGAATTTGATATTATTTAAAAGAAAATTAAAAATGGCGGAGGCAATATGGCCGACTTTATAGTAAACAAATTATTTATATGGCTGAGTACAGTATATAGCCGTTTTTGAGGTCGCTGATTTTGAATTTGATTACTTTTTCTATGTAAAGGAAAGGAAAAATATTAATTTTTTGCTACATTTGATTATTAATAAAATAATTTTAATAAACTTTAAGTATACTGTTGAAATATACTTACCCTCAAGAACCCCATCCATTTTTACAAATAAAAAATCGCGTTCATAGAATGCGAGGTCGAAATGCAACACGATAGACAATCGGTTTTACAATGAATTCTATGTTAGGTATGTCTTTACGGTCCTTACATCACACCAAACTAAGTATCTACGGCAAAAAAAGATTCCTAAATCGGAACTTTGATGTAGGGGGTTTTGGTCACATTTTCAG
The DNA here is from genome assembly GCA_963966075.1 of Aphodius sticticus. Lineage (NCBI taxonomy): Eukaryota > Metazoa > Arthropoda > Insecta > Coleoptera > Scarabaeidae > Aphodius > Aphodius sticticus. The sequence continues at coordinate 45,025,685 of OZ014506.1, read as the reverse complement.
GTATCTTTCCATTGTGCGCCACTGGTAGCACCGACGCATATGGACACCAACAGTTCAGTTTATTGCTGTTAACCATTTCTTTAAAAAATCTGCCGAGATGCATTAGATCCTTATACAGTGCATTTTATTTCACTCTGAACATAGGGCTAAAATCATTTATCGTTTTCATTATTTTTACTTTTTATTCTTTTGCCCGTTTTATTTCTCTTCTCCTTTATCTCCTTTTCATCCATTGAATCCAGTCTGTAATTGTTGTCATGTTTATATTTTTTCTTTTTTCCCCTTTTATCAGTGTTATTAATTTTATCCTCTCTATCACTTTTATCCCATTTACCCCTTTTGTCGGTTTTATCAGTTTTACCCTTTTCGCGTTTTCGTCCTTTTCTTCCTTTCCGTTCGTTTCGTCTTTTTTGCCCTTTTTCTTATTTTTGCACTTTTTGTCATTTTTGTCCTTCTGGTCCTCTTCGGCCTTTTTGTACTCGATCTTCTGGTCCTTCTGGTCTTTTTCGACCATTTCGTATCTTGTCGTTCTTTTTAGCCTTTCTGGTACACGAAGAAAAGTAACTTACCTTTTTTTCGTGTTTGTCCTTTATCAAAAGAGATTTTTTCCCTTTATTAAAAGGGAAAAATGATAAAAGGATGAAGTTATGAAGTTTTGTTTGAAACTGTTTTTTTATTTAATCACAGCAGAGGGTTATTGAGAACGAAAGTTGTGATGTTGATATGTACCAACATTACAAACACCACAGGGAAAGTCGGTCGTGTGAGATTTCATTGGGTACCTCTTACAGCTCTTAGAACCTACATAATAAAAAATAAGAGATGAATAAGAGACGCTGTAATCAATTTTCCAAAGAGAAACTTTAATTTCGAATAGATTTAAAAATTTTATTTGTTGTTTGAAGAAATAGTATTACGAACTTATGCATTTTTTTGTAAATAGATAACCTGTAGTTTAATTAACAACAATATGTTTAGGCACTATCAATCAATAATCTATAGAAAAAGTTATCGTCGTAACTAAAGTCACTTAATTAACTTAACTTTTCAACTCAGAAGAAAAAAAGAGAGTAAAGTAAATACCACCAAGAATATCATTGTTATCTGCAAACAACATACAATGTGTACTCAGAAGCTGTAAAGGCTACCTATCTTTCTGGGTGACCAACACTGCGAAAGAGGCCATGAATACACTTCGCTATCCTTATCACTGAGCGTGTTCCACTTATTCCCCGGTCCAGATAAAGCCCTTCAGTGACAAGAACCGACTCCTTGTTCACTCTTCATTCACCAAGAGTGGTAGTAAAGTTCATCGAACCGCTCGGAGAATTTTTGCGAGGAATTCCTATCCGCGCGGCACGGAAACGCGTACAACCGGATGTTAAGTCAACAATAAATGTTTTAACCTCTTTCTGAGAATGGGTGATGCGTCTCGACATTTTTCCTGTCGACTCTTCGGTGGAGAATGAAGAGGAAGAAACACCGCGAAGCGGCGACGACGTGAAGTGTGCGTTTTACAATCGTGTGAATTGAATGACGCTTATGCGTTTGTTTAAAGGCCATCTTCGCGTCAATGATGCGCGTTGTTGACTTGAATTATTTGTTCGTTGTGCTCATAGACAAAGTTGTGCTATTATTATATTGGTCCGTTACTAAGATCTTCAACAAAATTGAATCGCTTAGTGTTGCAAGGGGGGGAGTCTATTGTTAAGATAATAAAGTACTGATTTCTTCTAATTAGGTAGGTACCTACTATAAAAGAATTAAATTATAACCCTAACTTAAATAAAAATTTAACTGACGTTTAGTGGTGAAAGTGCCACCACTACTTACTTTTGCATATTCCATAAAATGATAAAATGACATTTATTTTTCCGGTCATTGAAACTGTCTGGAAAGGCTTTGGTCCAATTAATTTTTCCGTGTTTGTTGTCGTTGTTTGACCTTACAATATCGACATAATAAAACTTTGGACAATTTATGCTGAAATTTATGCCCACCTCTTTAATGTTATCCATCATCAGTCTGACGTTTAACACAATCAGGAAATTGCCAAAAATTGTCAGAAAGTAAAAGTCGGCAAGTAAACTTGCCGGTCCTCTAAATTTAATTTGGGCTCTTATCATCTCTTATCTTTATTATATGTTTTTGAACTAAACCGTAAAAGATGTGTTAAATAATACGAATTTATTTTACGAAGATCACGAAAAGAAGTCATAGAGAGTTAAAAATTGGAATTTAGACATCATTGACCTACAAACCAATTGCAGCCTTTCATGTTGTGCTCATAATTTAAAGTTCTCTTCCTTAAGCATTTTTCACAAATCTCCAATCTTCTTATATAATCGTATGCTAAATATGCATATCCAAATCCAATGCATTACCGTCCTGAAAAAAGTATGTACCAGCTAAGGTCTTAATTCCACGAGTATTATCTTTTTGCTTTCAAATAGCCAAGAAACAGCAAAAAACTTAAGTTTATCCTAACTCTTCACGGTTTGCCGGTAACAACCATGGAACTCACGGTCATGAACACGCGAATCCGTGTCACACGCAAATTAATTAAAACGTTAATTGACTCCTAGCCGCTTCCGTGGATTCACTTCCTTCATTCATACACACATAGCTGCTCATCCGTATGCCTCAACGTCAAGACGTCAACACACCTAGTGGCATACGTACGAACCGGGCGCTTCTTTTATATCAGTTGTGTAGTCATAATTGCTGTTTGCGAACGGGCGGCTAGATATTAGTGTTTGTGGCCGGTAAGGTACGGGCTGCCCAATGAAAATCGCTGGGGCGATGCAAGGCCACATCGGATATTGTATTTCTCGCTGCCGTTAAAATATAAAAATTATTGTCGCGTCCAGCCGTGTGGAGCGGACGCAGCTTTTTGTAGTGGCAGGTGCGGCTGTGTGATGAGATGAAGTGTGAAGACGCCACCTCCGGTTTGAAGGGTTTGCTGGGGGTTGTGAGTGTTGCTCGTGTTTTTCCCTGTGGTCTAATTCAGTTGAGAGAAGATAACTTTGGAAGAGGTGAGAAAGATTACAAAAGCCATAGAAGTAAAATCATTATTTTCAGTTTCCAGTTTTGATTTTATGGAGCCTAATCTAAATGTCATGTCATGAATATCATAGCTTTAGTATCTGGAAAACAGGGAGACAATTAAAATGTATAGATTAAGGTTGTTTTATTTTGTAATAAAATTTTCAACAACAGACAAATATTAAGAAAATTTCGAGGCAGCACAGAGTTATAAATAATAAAATTTGTGAGAAATCAATTTTTAAGCCTTAATAGATAAACAAGTGTAATTGAAACGTAAGTGAAATCTCTTAAAAGTAGTACAAGGATTAACTTTTCGTGAGTCAAATTATCATACTGTAAAACTAACTTTACCTCGTCATCTTTTTGAAGCGAATGCGAGCCTTCTCGAATGGTTAGGTGGACAGAGTGGGGATATCAGCGAGTTCCCTCGGGAACGTATCTATGAGCAAATTTACTTGTCGATAAGAACAATAACGCACGCGCCACGCCCATACGTTCCAAACACAGGGCAGCCGCCGATATCCCCACTCTCACCTAACCATTCGAGAAGTCTCGCATTCGCTTCAAAATGATGACGAGAATAGACTACCTGGTCACCTTACGCCATCCCTGTTAGGAACAATAAGGAGACGAAATAAATAACTTCCGGGTTTTCTGTACGTCGTTATTTTGGGGCAGCTCAAAGGGTTATGGATAAAGTTTAGTTCACCTTTTTACTTTGTCATACGTAGTATGTTAAGTTTTGTAATCGTGCCAAAGTTCTTTTTTTTACTTTATCATACGCAGTATGTAAAGTATTGTAATCGTGCCAAAAATTTTTTTTTTGATTTTTGCGAAATATGTCTTTTTGGCTGAACATTTTTGACCAAGGTACAAAAAATGTCTATGTGTGTGTGTGTGTGTGTGTGTGTGTATGTGTGTGTGTGTGTGTGTGTGTGTGTGTGTGTGTGTGTGTGTGTGTGTGTGTGTATGGATGTGTGTACCCGTTTTTTTTGTGGCGACGATTCCGGAGAAACTACTAAAGGTATCGGGACGAAACTTCATATTTAGAAGTTTCATAACCAAACTTAGAGCTGAAAAGCTTTCTGTTCAGGGTCCAAAGGAACTGGAGGTTTAGTCTTAGCATTTTTAAAAGATTTTGCAAATAAGCCGCTATTTCTGGAATTTCGTCGAAATAGTTAAGTAATAAATTAAAGATGAGGAAATTCTGAATAATTTATGAATATGAAATTTTTTGATATAATCAATAGTTTACCTGCATGAGCAAATTCTATTTTATCGAGATCGGTCGTACTACATTAAAACTAGTAGCCAGGATATGTCAGAAATTTTGATTCTAATGACAGTAATGACACTAATGACAACGCTAATGTTTTGACAATAACGTCTGTCAATATAAGCTGCGTTCGGATATTGTATTACACTTTTTACACCCAATAACACGTAAGTGTCATTTGGACGGTGTACCCGGTGCCAACGGAGTCCAATATCCAAACGCAGCTTTAATCGACATATGTGTCTAGTTCTACTAGTTTTATTTTAATGCAGACATGGCCGATCTCGAGCAAATAGAATCTCATACAGCTAAACTATTAATTTTATACATAATATGATAAAGTCATGTGCCTGGCCACATCAGGTTTTTTAATTTTAGCGGAAATGTGTGTTTTTGGGTCCCCTCAACATTTTTGACCAAGGTACAAGAAAATGTCTGTGTACCCGTTTTTTTTTTGTGGCGACGATTCCGGAGAAACTACTAAAGGTATCGGGACGAAACTTCATATTTAGAAGTTTCATGGCCAAACTTAGAGCTGAAAAGCTTTCAGTTGAAAAGGGTCCAAAGAAACTGGAGATTTAGTCTTAGCGTTTTTTAAAGATTTTGCAAATAAGCCGCCATTACTGCAATTTCGTCGAAATAGTTAAATAATAAATTAAAGTAGAGGAAATTCTGAATAATTTATGACTATGACATTTTTTGGTAAAATTAATAGTTTAGCTGCATGAGCAAAATACTGCATTAAAACTAGCCAGGATTGTCAGATATTTAATTCTAATGACAGTAGGTAGTGTCAAACGCTAATGTTTTGACAATACCTACTGTCAATATAATCAACATATCCGTCTAGTTCTACTAGTTTTATTTTAATGTAGACATGGCCGATCTCAATCAAATAGAATCGCATGCAGCTAAACTATTAATTTTATATAGAGTATGATAAAGTCATGTGCCTGGCCACATCAGATTTTTTTTTTAATAAATGAGGTTCATACTACTCTCCCAAACTACTTTTTGATCATTTTTATCGACAGCACAATATAGATTGTGACAGGTTTAATATTTCCGATGATTATTTTTTTTCTGTGTTTATTTGCTCCAACCCACCCGTTAACAAACTATTCTAATTCCACGTTTAAGCTTGCTTCTCAAATTACGGCTATTGCCGGTTACAGGTTTTTCTGTAACTGTAAATCTAAATGCACAAGAATATTGTCAAATTGACGAAGTTTATTTTGAAGTCTTGAAAGAACTGGTTTAGGCCAAAAACTATTACCTGGATTCTGCAAGAAGATAACTCTATTGTCAAAGTCTAAGTTAGTAATTCTAAACGAACAAACGATCTAAATGATCATGAACGATATATCTATCGACAATGAAAACAAAAGACTAAAACTGCAATAGGTGCTGTCTGACAACCAATCCACAAAGCGGTCTGTAAAGAGCAATATGATCTTAGGTTACCATTATAACCGGGAGAATCGCCTTATTAGCCCATTCAAATTAGACGAAAAAATCTGATGTGGCCAGGCACATGACTTTATCATACTATATATAAAATTAATGGTTTAGCTGCATGCGATTCTATTAACCATTAACACAAATATATTAATTAAATTAAAATTTACCCGCCAGTGAGTGAATAGCTTGGCGGGTATATTTTTAAAAACACATAACGATAAAACAATAAAACTGCTTTACTAAAATATTTAAAACAACGTAAAACGTTTTGATCTAAATATTATTGAATAAAACATGGACACACACAGCACGCACACGCAGCTACCGCCACCGCCTTCGCCGTGTCCTACGTTGATCGGACTCAACGTCTGACGGCTGACGTCCAGCTCAGCATCTATTTGCAGAGGTCCTGCATCCGCTTTGCCTTCGTGCTTGTCCCCAGGCTGGTCAGGTGGTTCCGGTGCAGAGCTATTGTCAAAACATCACCGTATGACACTGTCTGTCATTAGTTCTGTCACAGTTCTGTCATTAGAATTAAAATCCTGGCTACCTCGTTTTAATGCCGACACGACCGATCTCAATTTGAATCTGCTCCTGCAGGCAAACTCTTAATTTTACCAAAAAATGTCATAGACATAAATTATGCAAAATTTCCTTGAGTTTAATTTATTATTTAACTATTTTGACGAAATTACAGAAATGGCGGCTCATTTGCAAAATCCTTGAAAAGGGCTTGGAGGAAACATCCAGTTCCTTTGGACCCTTTTGAGCCAAAAGCTTTTCAGCTCTAAGTTTGGTCATGAAACTGCTAAATATGAAGTTTCGTCCCGATACCTTTAGTAGTTTTTCCGGAATCGTCGCCACAAAATCGGGTACACACACACACATACACACACACATACACACACACACACATACACACACACACACACACACACACACACACATACACACACACACACACACACAGACATTTTTTTATACCTTGGTCAAATATGTTCAGGGGACCCAAAAGGACATATTTCCGTTAACTACTCAAAAATTTTTTTCGGCACGATTACAATACTTTATAATACTGCGTATGATAAAGTAAAAAAGCGGCAAACTTCGGAAAATCTATACCCAGCTGGATTTATGTATACCTACACCTTTGATTGGCCATTACAAATAACATGTAAAAGGCCCCATCGATATCGTGTCCGCGTTGCGAGTTATTCACGGTCAAAGACGACCGAGCTAAGTTTTTTTTTACTTTTTTTTCTTGCTCTCTATTGATTATGCGTCAATGAGCGCCATTAGCAAACCTCTAAATCTTTTAATTATGTACAAAACTATCTATACATAGTTTCAGTGCGTTTTTAAGTTATAGATCTTTAAAAACGTCACAAGGACATACGAGAAACAACGTATCTATGTGCTGGGTAAACCTTTCCGCTACCCATCTTATCTAACGGAAATGCAACAAAACTCTTTGTGAAAATGTTTAAAATAAAGCATACTAGTTTTGGAAAAATCCCATCAAAAAGCATGGTAGGTAACACTTTTTGCTTCTGAAGAACATATCTCGAAAACCAACAACTTTTGATTACATGTTTATTGTTTTTTTATCTTAAAATATAATGCCACTTAAAATGGCCCTGTACGTTTTGAAGAGGCGGTTTGTGATTCCCTGTATAATATGTTTAACGTGTTCGTTGCTACTTGTTGACGCTTTTCAACGTAAGAACGGTTACTCCTCCGAAAAAGGTGCATCTTTATTGCAGAAAATTTAAAGATCTATCAATCTCAATCTAACGTTTATTGTCGTCAGACCAAGAAGCAAGGTAATTTCATATATACCATTTTGCCCGTCTTCCAAAATCGTTTTTTGTTAATATCTTTCTACCTATGGCCTGGCGAGAGTGAAAGATGGGATAAAATTGCTAGATCTTTTGATCACCTACAAGAAATGTCATATGCATTGTTTTCGTACAAGTAATCGTTCTTACCGAATATGCAGTCAGGAGTTGGCCGTTTTTTATGTATATTCTTCAGAAGATAAAACGGATTTTATATTAATATCTCCCTTGATTTTACGGGATGTTCCATAACTAATGTCCTTTATTAGCCCACATTTAAATACATAATTACAGAAGTTATTTGGTTGCATTGCCATAAATAAACAAGGTGATTATTAGATGAGATCTTCTTAACCTTCTGAATTACACATCTCGGAAATGGTCAGTTTGAATTGAATGGTATTGGTTTTATTGTTATAAAATAAGATGCTCAATCATATTTACAATAATTTGGGTAGCGGATAGGTTTACCCAGTTAGGCCAGGCAATAGAGCAGAAAATGACTGAGTTCGTGACAAAAATACTAGCAGGAAGCCGACGGTCCCAGGTCACGTGGAACAGTCCGTAGATGTATTGTGATGTGTTTCCTACTCGCAAATATCACATGCGTATAGTATCATTTGTATAGTAATAGAAGCGCGCTGCTTCCCCGCGTCGCGTCGGCCGCCTGCCCTCGCTACTCGACCTCGTTGGAGCGCGCGGCTGTTTTCGGTCATGTTTGCAAGCATTTTTCACCTACTTCGCAACATTTTAACGCAAAATCAAAATAGACGTTTTGTAGCACAATACTTCTACTTTCGAAATACGTAAAAAAATTAAAATCGGACCACCTCCGATACATCCAGGCTCGCCGAAACATATTGCATAAAAATATTCAAATCGCAATTGTGAAAAAACTAATCATCGAAAAACGCCTGGGTTGTCCGCATTCAAAGTACCCATCAATCGCTACTTTCACGCGAAAAGCTTCCGCTGCAACTTTGAAAATGGCAGAGCTGTGTTTTAAAAAAAAACCCAGAATTTTCCTGTTTTTCCGAATTTCCTCCGTTAATATTAATTCGATCGAGTTCTCTACAATTCGTCTGTTGAAAGCATCAAGATTGCTCCATCGGTTCAATTTTTACTAGCGAAAAACGAAAAAATACACGATTTTTTGAGGTTTTTTGTCTATAACAAATTAAGAAATGATATTTGCGAGTAGGAAACACATCACAATACATATACGGACTGTTCCACGTGACCTGGGACCGTCGGCTTCCTGCTAGTATATTTGTCACGCAAAAATTGCCTGGTCTAAGTACATAAATACGTTGTTTCTCGTACGTGCATTTGACGTCTTTCTAGACCTAAGTCGTACTGAAATCGTGTAGTGAGATTTATTGTAGATAACTATAGTATATTATAATACAAGTTTTGTAAGACAAAAATTGGCGCCCAAATGGATCGAGTGCGCCAATGCGTCTTAAACGATTGTTATACACTATTTTTTCTAATTTGCGACATTTCAAAAATTGCGGTTGTCATCTAACAATCTAGAGTAGTTTTATCTTTAACAGTTTGTAGTTGTGGTAACATTCACAAATACGATTGAGGCGAGCCAATAGCGATTGAGATGTCAGCCTTATTTGACACTTGACGTCAATGTCAACAATCGTGGAAAACTAAAAGTTACTAAAAGTTTGTGATCTAGTGTTTTCATAACGACACCGAAAGCGGTTTCGTAATGAATTTATAACGAACGCAAAGGAGAAAAAAGATTTAGAGATTCCCAAATGGCGCTCATTGACGTCTGATCAATAGAAAGCAAGATAATTTTAAAAATATCAATTTGGTCATCTTTGACCGTGAATAACTCGCTATGCGGATACGGTATCAACAGGGACTGTTTGCATATTATTTGTAGTGCCCAATCAAAGGTGTACACAAAAATCCAGCTGGGTTGAAAATCCGTGATATCTGAATTTGACTGGGCTATGTGATCTGTGTAAAATACCCGCGCTTTTAAGTGTCAAGTGTGACAATTCAAACACATCTGCGTAGTTCAGTCGGTACGCCTACAATTTGATAACGAACGCGCGTGACGTCACTGTACAGCTTCTGATTTCACGGACCCAATAGAGTAAACAATCAGGACCTTATAGAATGGCAAAAATATCATCAGCCATTACCAGACTATTCTACTGGTTATTCCTTGTTACTTGTAAGGCCGAAGTTGAACGTTTATTTGTCAGATCGACAAATTTGTACAAGTCAGATGATCGGTTTGGGATTATTTCCTAAACATAGAGAATCTAGATTTGCTAACTTTTAATTAGTGACACAAATATCAAACACCAAAATATGTTTAAACATATGGATAATATTATAATATTTCACCAAAAGCTTTCCTATATTAATATAATTAGCATATAAAAAAGTATTAATAAAACTATATCTGTTGAATCTACTTTATTAATAACGCGTAATTTCATACATTTTTACTATAATACTATTAAAGAAGAACTATTACGAACAATTATCTACGTACATGCATAACTTCAACCCAACTCAAAGATATGCACATAATCGCCACAGGTGTTGATGCTACTAAAGATATAAAGCTATTTCTATAAGTAGAATTCATTTAAATGTGAAACTTGGCTTTGTGTGCAGTTAAAAATAGACTTGTGTAATAGGGAGGTATGCATATGTGATAAGAACAACCAGAACTTGACCGAGTTCTTCAAATTTGGTGCTACCCAGAACAGCAATTAGACTAAATACCGAAGCACTCTTTATCTAATATTGTGCTTGGTAATGAATAGTCGGTGTAGTGATTGCCAGTCTAGAGTTTCTTGTGTCATTGGATACTCGTTTCATTGCTGTGTGGAGTAAATAGTTGCTGTTCGTCTATTTTAATATATTGTTCGCTTGTGTTGTGTTTGCGATTCTTTATAATCGTATTTTGGTAATTAATGGAAATTAACGGTACTAACGAATGGTAAGAATAAGAGTATAATTTGCCATTGAATTTTAAAAATGATACCTGTACTGCGGTTTGCCTTGTACACGTACGATCAAGGTATTATTAGATGTTTATAATATTAGCTTAAGAAGCTTCATATCTTAGTTTTACAAGAGAAAGTAGGTACATTTTTCTTTGTTAACGTATAACTCATAGCTGTTAAGGTATCGACAAACATGTTACATCTAATTTTAGTTAAGATAATTGGCATTATTTTATATAATATAATAATTTATAATAATTTATTATTGAAGTTTATAGTAATTATTATAAAATTATCTTCTATCCAAGAATTCAGATTCTGGAGCCATTATTCGAAGACGTCAAAACCCTGCTTTAAGTGAGGATCTAATGAACGTCCTTCTTTACTCTGCACACTTGAAGTGATATCAAATTTAAAAAGTACAGGTGAACGCAGTAAAGATGATCACGTTTTAGTGCTAACATCTGTACAACGGTGTATCCTACATTATATTTACCAAAATTACGAATTTTACTTTCAGCAATCCTCACAAATTTAAAAGAGGTACACACCAGACGTATAGGATCACTATCGCACTATCAGTAACATTTCAAGATAATTTATATACGTGATAGTTATTGGTTAATTGTTTCTTTTGAGATAATCTTTGACTTATTACAACTACAAACTTATTAGCTAAAAAATTGTCAGTGCGTCAAAATGATACTGATCAATATGATCCACGCCAACCATGAAATGTTTTACTTAGATAAAAATTTGGTGGCAAGCTGGCGTTGCTAACTCAAAGTTTTTCTCTGTACCTTCTTTATTTATAGTTAATGCAATAGTTAATACAATATGTAATTGGTTTCGTAGCTTTGTGATAATTAATACAACATGTTTATCTATTTATTTAGTGCTTTTGTTATATAACACAGTGTCATTTGCTTACGTGTATGTAGACTGTTTGGTTTTAAATACAACGGACTGAATTTGTATTTGTCTATCAAATTATTTTCATTGGGTATCGGTTTTACAACTAAAAAAGAAATTTTTAACTAGATTTTGTAATTTACGTCTGATAATTTTCTTAATCTTAATTAAGCTTAATCTTAATTGCGTAATTATTTTACAATCTATTCTTAATATTACAAAAGCAATAAATAACAGTATCGATAATATGATTTCTCCACTATTTCAGAATTTTTAGGACAATTAATTCAAGTTTATTATGTTACATCAAGTGATGTGTGCTTCGGTCAACTAGAGGGCGCTTTGTCCGTCTCTCTGTCCGCTTTCATTCCAAACGATTTATCATATAAACGTATCGTTTTGTTGGGCTCTCTGTACTCGTGGTTGGTACCGCGGAGGAACAGACACCACTCTGCCATGCCGCAATTATGAATTGAGCGTACAATGGGATTTATGTCCCATTCAGACGCTAATTCTCCTGCCATGTTAGAACCGCGCACGCTGCTGCCATCTAGTCGTCGGGCTATTGTGTTAGCCTGAAGAAGAACTAGAAAACCGTCGAAAAAATTGTTGGGAAAGGATAGTTTGTCGTTAGTTTTCTACTTATTCTACTGGCTGTTCTGAGTGATTAGAAAATTATTTCCGTAGAAAACGGGCCGACATTAAATATTGCAGAAAATTATGATCGTTCTTAACAGTTCATTCTTTAGTTTATTATAGTATAATTATTATGCTTGACTTTCTATTTTTGAAGAAGGAGCTTATTTGTTTTAGGTTTCTCTTCAGCCCCTTTAACATAATTGACAATAATTTTGAATTACCAGCAACTGATTAAGCAACTGATATTATTGAACAATCAAAAGTAAACTGAAGTTATAGTTATACACTATCATTCATACTGAGCATAACAAATGTTGGTAGGAAAAACAAGTCAAGATTGTTTAAGTTAGTGTAAGATTGTACAGGGTGTCTAACGCTAGAAACAATGTACATTAATGGCCTTAATAAATCGAGCAATACGCGTTACTTCCGTATACCAAAGTTATAGATAATATAATCTTTCGCTCTACAGCCAGAAAATATTTTCATGCTTACAGGCTGTCCTACAATAACGTACCAACACAAACTTATGTTTTTTTTTTAAATGGAACACTAGGTATGTTATTGCAGTTTTTGATTAAGATTTGTATCTTAATTGTTTTGACATCAATTGTTTCTGAGATATTGTGAAATTAATGTCAAAAACACGCATTTTTTAAAAAATCATTGTCAGGTAACTAACAAGAATAAAGAAACAAAAGAACCCTTTTTGGATAGTAAAAGTATCGCACTTTTCGGCAATTATTATTGATTTGCGATTCTGATATGACTTACCCCGAATAACTGGAGATTTGCTGAATATTGAACAACTAAAGAATTTTAAATGGAAGACCCTGTATATCTTGACATACATACTTCGAAATATCAATAAATCAGCTTTCTTAAAGTGTCTAACTTGGTAGGTCTATCTTCAACAGCTAGAAAGTTATTAATCATCTAATTTGACATTTATAACTGCACAATCATTCATAAATTAATATTAAATATCAAGATGGTTCGACGAAATTCTACAATCTCACAAATGTAATAATACACACAGCTGCACATTTTCATACAGTAGCTTTTAGTAACAGCATTCAGCAATTTTGAATTACACAAACGTATAACTTGTGATTTATGTACCACATGTAAAATTGTTTATCTACTACTCACATATAATAAGTGCATTGCGTACGTATGTATGACTATATAATCCCCATCATGATACACGCCAATGATTATAATGACACTAGCGTTGTATAATAATGATATTTCGATCAAATAATGACTTCATAATGACTAACTGTCATCATTATACAACGCTAGTGTCAAAGTCTGTCAAAACTTACGTGGATGACAGTTATGTGACAGTTCGCCTCGCCATCATTGACAACTACATTTAAAATATTTGATATAAAATGGAATTTATGAGTCGTAGATAAAACGTCGTATTCGACTCGCACACAACGGATATAAATCGCTCGCAAGATTACACGCTCGCCTTCGGCTCGCGTGTAAACTTCATGCTCGCGATTTATATCCTTATTATGTGCTCGTCAAATAATATACTATTAATTGAACGCGTTATAATGTCATGGAAATAAAATACAATCAATCTGTAGAAAAAAAGGGAACAAATTTGAACAAAGTTGGGTGTATTTACAAATCTTTTATTTAGTGCTATACGCTAAGTATACATACGCTATAGGCTATAACTCGCTCGACGTTTTTTCATTATAATTAAAAACGGTTAACTCGGCAAACGGAAATATGAAACTCGCGAACACTACCAACAAATCGAAGACGATGATTAGAATTAGAATATCGATTTGTTGCCAAGGGGGAGGGGGGCTAGAGTGAATATGGCCCCTCAAATTTGTTTTAACTATATCTCGTGAACGGTTCACTCGCAAACGAAAATTCATAACCGCAAACATTCGCTAACGATTCGCTGACGATGTGTAGAAACAGAATTTTGATACTTACCGGGGGGGGGGGGGGGGGCAACTTCAGAGACGTGTCAGTGATTCGTCGTTAAGCTACGGACACACATGCTTATTTATAAGCATGCTAGTGAGCATGCTTAAATCGAGCATGCTTGTCAGCTGTTCACATTTGCTAGTAATAAGCATGCTAGTTTTAAGCATGCTCCCTAAATAAACATGGTTAAAAGCTGTTCACACGTGCTCAGAGCACGCCCCCTTCCACCGCACCGCAGGTAGCGTGCTTAAAAATCAAACGACTGGTGATTTTTCAGCATGCTCGAAATAAGCATGCTTATTACTAGCAATGTCTAGACACACATGCTTTTAAGTAGCAAGTGCTCGAAGTAAGCATGCTTTCGTGCTTCTAATAAGCATGCTAGTGAGCATGCTTAAATCGAGCATGCTTGTCAGCTGTTCACATTTGCTAGTAATAAGCATGCTAGTTTTAAGCGTGCTCCCTAAATAAGCATGCTTAAAGCTGTCACACGTGCTCATAGCACAACTCCTTCCACCGCACCGCAGGTAGCGTGCTCAAAAATCTAACGACTGGTGATTTTTCAGCATGCTCGAAATAAGCATGCTTATTACTAGCAATGTCTAGACACACATGCTTTTAAGTAGCAAGTGCTCGAAATAAGCATGCTTTCGTGCTTTTAATAAGCATGTGTGTCCGTACCTTAAAGGATCGGTGGCCGCCTTTTTTTTGGGACGTTTGTAACGTACTACCAACTACATAATCGATGGTGACCTTCAAACGATATTTACTATTTTGAAAGGTTCGTTGTTCTTGTTCATATCCACATATTTCGCATTCGAGTGATTAAACAAAAATGAACAGAATCACAACAGATAGGGCCTATGTAAACTGTAAGTACAAAGCTATTTTATAGTGACAATTTGCATCACGAGATGGCGCAACCTATTCACAAGGACGATTACTTTATTTAACTGATTAATTTACACGACGCGTTAATTACAAATTATTTTGAGGTGGTTGTATATACCATTTGGTTTATGAATGTTAATATCTCTCTTTTAAATCTATTGTATCTATGTTATGTAGTTATTTGCTACTTAAAGATAATTAAAATGGGATATTAGTTTAATTGGCTCTAACGGATATTTTTTTCAATATGACAGCAACATGCATAAGAGATGTGAAATAATAAACACAAAAAATTTAAAGTCGTGTGGACAATAACTATTGGACCCTAAATCTGCTTAAAACTGTCATGTTTACGTAAAACTGTTGCATTTTTTTATATTGACGTAGGTACACACAATTTGACTGTCTCTTCTTTTGACTGCAATCTACGTTTTATTTTTAATTAATTTGAACAATAAAATTGAAATCATTGAACAAGTTTAGGGGAAAAATATTATATATTCGTATTACATTGATATGGTATGGTATGGTATTTGCATGGGTTCAGTTACTACATTACCAAAACCATATCGACATAATATTCCCCGGCATCAAACAAACTATTTTTTGATTCACTTTCACCATTAGATCACACGAATTATACGTGAACTACCAAATACTGTACAATAAATATAATAAGATTGTCAAAATATTAAGACTGCATTGCTTCTTCAATAACCAGATGATTCGCTACTCCACTACTCAATCCTTTATTTTCATCGCTCTTAAACTAACTGAAATCGGACCCTCGGTTAGTTACACATGAATCACGCTGTAAATATTGTTGTAATATAATAAATGTTGAATAAGGAATTGTTTTTTAAAAGAAGTCAAAAGGTTGAAAAAATCAGTACTTTGTTTTCTTGACGTTGCGGTAAAACTTGGGTAACGAGCTTTTCCCTTAGATATATTCAAGGTGACTCAAGTTGAAATATGTACATACAAATTATTTGCGTATTTTTTCTAAACTGTGTATAAATTCAAATCAACCTGCGCGCAATTTAAACAAAATTCACAGATAGGGTGCATATTTTAATTTTGCTAAGCGATATCGTCCACCTTGAACGATTACCGATTGGGTACCTACTACTAGTAATAGTGGTAATGCTCTTGGCGATATTACCATCGGTTTCGCGTTGACAACACTTTTCGATAAAGATCTATTTACTGCTGCATTTTGCTTTGTGCAAATGTTTGTTTTTGTATTTCTTTTAAACTTAAACAATATTTTAAATGAGTTCTATTCTAGGTGATCTTTGGCAACACCAATCATAACACAAAACACAAGAACTCATAATAACCGCAATTAAGGCAGATGACACTAAGGTTAAAACACCAAACCGACAACTAATCGTTCATTATCGACCAAGCATTCGCACGAATCCCGGCCGGTAATAACGCCTCCCGATTAATTACCGACTCTCCTAATTGGTGGCCGGGGAAAAAACGCGCACTCTGCCGCCTGTACATCGCGTCGGCATTCCCATGACCCTATGGCCAGCAGCCGCTAATCGTATCTTCGGCGTTTTTTAGCATTCGACGAGAGCGCGAACGCACGCAAACCGTTTCCGTTGTCAATTTAAACGTATCGTCCGGCGCATTAATAATATCGCCCGTTGGTACTTATCCTATACAATCCTAACCTCTCCTAAGCGATTGGCGAAAACGAGGACGAACCTCGATTGGAAAGTTCGCATGATTTATATACCCATAGGCATAGGTGCAACCAACTGCGATCAATAAGCTTGATTTCCACCTGTGGTATTCTTTGCGGCAATTTTTACCCAGTAATTTTTGAGAATTGAATGATGTCCGGACAGTTCATATTAAACACTCAAAATAAAACTAAAAAAATAAAATAAAAAAAGCATATGTTTAAAACATCAATTTCGCATATAGATGAATCCAAATATTAATAATTGCTTATCAATAGCCGAATTGATTCATAAGTCATTGACGTTGTTAGAAACTAGTCATATTAGTTGTGACATTCTACAGTTCTTAATTTTTGAATGAATTGATAAGCTAAAATGTGTTGGTCAATGTTCAGTTCTCGTTGTCTTAAATTTAGTGTATATCTCGTTAGCTTTATTTCTTCCTATTTGTCCATTTTCGATTTAGTCTAGGATGGTATCGGTATTGTAAATATATTTAATTTATTTAACTAACTTTGACTTAACTAAATAATAATAAGACACAGTATATCATTTTTATGACCGTTGTTTCGTTGCTAAAATTTGTTTTTTGAATCTCTGGAGATAACGGGAATGGCTTAAAAAAAGAAAATAAATTTACTTGACGTGACCTATACAAATCTGTCCACGCTAGATAGGGTGTCCCACGCTAGAAACAAAGAACATTAATGACCTTGAGAAACCGAAATATATGTTTCTTCCAAATATAAAAGTTGTAGATAATCATTCGCGCTACAGTCAAAACATGTTTTCATGCCTGTAAGCAACAACGTAACAATACAAATTTATGTTTTTTTAATGAAACCCTAGGTACATTAAAAAAGAAAAAAGCATAAGTTTGTGTTGGTATGTTGTTGTGGGGCGGCCTGTAAGCGCTAATGATTATCTATAATATTTCGATTTGTACTTTGTTTCTAGTGCAGGACATCCTGTATAATAGATTCTGAAACTGATTTCGTAGGCAGATATACATTTGTAAAAGTGACGTACAGGTTTTAACTGTTAACAGTCAAATAAATTCATTTTCTTCTTATTGGCCATTCCGGTCATCTCACCCTGTATAAAGTACAATATATAGGAGCTATCAAATGTCTCTACGGACCTCCCTAAAAACCACCAAAAAGAAATGGCTCAATCGCAAAACTCTAGGCCTCCCGCAGGTTCTAAACTCTAAAGAACATAGTTTACCAAAAAACTGTTTTTTTCTTATTTATTGCAAAGCATTTAAGGATTGTTTGTCACTTGATAAATTTGTCGTTCCCATTGACAGCACCATTGACCTAAAATTATATGGTTAAGAAAATAAGCTAAATTTGTTATTATTATTATTATTATTATTATTATTATTATTATTTCTCAACTTTAGGACAACTGCCAACTTTAAATTGTGATATTAATTTTGTTAAAATGTTTCAACTCGAAAAGATAAAGCACCCTACAAAAAAAATATTTTTTTTTTAGGAAAATTATAAACTTGAAGCCTTTTGTGGGAGGGCCAACTTATTTTGTTGTAAATGTCGATCCATACAGACAAGAACTTGACATTTTGATTTATCTAAAAACGTTTGTTTTTTGATACACGCCAATATGCAGGGTATAAATAAAGTAATAATTTAAGTAATTATTGTTATTTTACAACAAAATTAGTTAGTTAAAAATATGTTTAACATTTTTGGTGTGCTTATAACTATTTCGTTCTGTTGCTATAGCTTTCTTTTATAACTCTATATAGTAAGTGTAGGATTTTTGCTGCCATCAACGTTCAAGTTTTATGACATTACACTGAAAACTACCTAACAATTGAAACCAGGCACATAACAATTTTGTGGAATATCCATTTTGTGAATGGAATTCACTTCCCTTCGTTTTCGATGGACATCTTAAGGCGCTGTATAGTAGGTATATGTTATTTATCGTTCTGTTAAAAGTCAGTTAAATTGTTGTAGTTTTGGTAGTTCCTATCGCTTAATAATATGTTGTTAGAATTATCGATCGATCTGATGAGTTAAATCGTCAAAGAACTCAACCTTTAAAAGTTCAAAGCAAAGTTTAAATTAGAATTTCTTTGTCCATATACGTCGAAGATCCATATTTCAACCTCGCTGCAGATATCCTTCACAGGCCAGAGCACATCAGCAATTGTGCATGATAAATTCCATAAATTTCGACAGATATTACGAGCTTCTTCATTCTCTTTGCGATTCTGGTGCACAGGAAGCGATTAGGGACGAGCTCAGTGCTTGTAGGGATCCGCCAACTGGTTGGTAGAAGTCCATTTTGGTCATAGTCGAGGTTAATGGTGGTCATTGTAAATTTAGATAAGCCTACGAGACGAGTAGAGCACGTTCCCGTTTCTCTGTGCTGAAAGATCGTGGTCGTCCGCGGAAGCCGTGTTCTACAAGACAAGTGCGTCATGTCTGCAATATAGAGTCTACTTCGGACTCAGATGGCATCTAATTGAATTTAACTGGACAAGGAAGGCTGACGTCGCGCATTGCGTGTGTCACTAGATGACCATATTCGCGCAAATGTATATCTCTGTACGAAAATACTTCCTTGTACTGCTATTGGCGACTCGTATATTTTTAAACTTATAGGTCGTTGGAAAATTGGCGAACCATTTTTATTGTCTCCTAATCTCTGCAATTCCCCAAATTACAAACTAATTTATGCAAAGAAGAATTAGTTTAAAGTTTGTTCTTATTCGTAAAATAAATCAAAAAATATTTAATAAGTTAAATGTATGTTATTGTCACTAAAAGAGTCTTCATTTGCAGCCTATTTCTACTCATAAGATTTCCCTTATTGAATGAAACCTTTTCAAATCTCTTATGCCATCTTGGATATCAAGCTCTACCTAATGAGAATGTATGCTTTTCCTAAACTTTGTAAAACTGATTCTTGTTTGCAAAAATTTATAACATTTTTGTAATTTGATAATTTGCAGAGATTAGGAGATAAAAATGTCACGTCAGAAGCTTCTTAGATCGATGTTTGCGAATATGTTATCAGAAATGTCACATTCAAAATGGCGGATCTAATATGGCCGATGCAAACGCGGAAATGGTAGATAATGGGTACAAAACCGATAAGTATGCTAATTAGGCGCATCTTCTTTTATTTTTTATGGCTATAATAATATTTAGAACAAAGCAAATAAATATCGAAACGGCGGGCCTAATATGGCCAACTCTATAAATATAAAATTAATTAATTATATATAAAAATGCACATTACAAAAAGCACAAAAAGTTAAATTCTTTCTAAGTTACATAGTGTTAAATAGTAAATAGTTTGTAAATTACAAAAACTGTTTTATATTTATGTGAAATTGAAAAATTATGTCATATTTAGTCGCATTATTATGTCGTTTCAGAGTGGAGCACTTCCGCATAAAGTAATAAGTAAAATATGAATACCTTTAATAAGGTTTGAGCTTTTTTCACCAAATTGATTTTGATTGACCTTAGATTCTAAGCAATACTTACTTGCGGAGTACGCCACTTCACATAAAACAAAACAGAAAATTGTTGTATTGTTTTTCTGGGCTATTTCCAACCATATTGAGCTGACTGATTTGTTATTAAGTCGCGAACAGGATCGCTTTTTTAAAAAAAATCAAAAGAAAACAATTTAGATATCACATCTTAGTCAGTTGCCTATTTTGACAAGGTAGATTTTTATTATGCAACAGTTTGAGAAACAGTACATAAAAAATGTAACCAAGGTTGTAGTTGTTTATTGTTCCGCACAATTTACCTGCGTAATTTATTATTATTATATTTTATGGTTGCCCTTGGATCATTGCGATTTAATACCATTAATAATAAAATATTTGCGGATAACTTAGCCTAATTAGGGACTGATGATTCTGATGCTCCAAAATTTCACCCGATCCATCACCAACACAAACAAATAATTAAACGAGTCTTCTTATCCCCACAATCTAACATCACGCTAATTATTTCGATCAATTAAATTACACTTCTCATACAAGTTCAACACACCTCTCAATCAGCCAGCCACTTCAAGGTCCTCGCAAAAAATCCTTTTGTCTAACGACAGCCATCAATCAGATCTGTGTCAAGGCCGCGGGCCATCAAATTGCTTCATTAAGAGAACCGAAAAGAAATCAAAGAAAACAAACGCAAAGAATTTCTAGTTATTCCGATTCGCGGCCCCGCAGCTAAAAAATAGAAATTCGGGAGGTGTTATTAATCGCCAATTTTAGCCACCCGCCTAATTAAAAAAGAACTGGTAATTAGAAATAGGAAGGATATGCGAAACCATCCTGGTACGACTTAATTACGTACTTGAGTGAAACTTATTTCTGTTTGACCTTGATTGAGTTGGGAGCAGAAAAACTATTACTTATCCTACCTAGTGTTACAGTTAGTGATGTTTCTGCATGGAGACTTATTTGATTGTATTATTTGTTTTCAGGTTCTTGCTTGGGTTAGAAGTGTTGGTGAGGAGTCCTTGAAGAACCAAGCTATTATCCTTCGTGCAGTTCTCGATGTCTCGAGTGTTAAAATCGTCGAAAAAGATTTTGAGAAATTTTTTTTCGATGCTATGGTATGTATCTTTATTGTTATTATTGCTTCAATATCATCTACGAGTAAAAATGTTTTTGGACATTTTTTACTTCACCAAGGGCGGTGGTTATCAAAATTAAAAAAAAAGAGATCATATCTCGATATTTTATAAGCGAAATATTAGCTGGAATATCATGCACCATCGCAAATATTTAGGCATCTGAAAGTAAATGTATTTCGGAATGTAAATGAAAAATAATTACTATGAACTTAAAATCAGGCACTGAATGATTTGTAAACAGTGTTACAACGATATTTCACACCTGGACAAAAATATTGCCAAATTTATATACCAAGTACCTACATTGTAAAATTTGCTATGCTAGGTGTCCCTCAACCTGTGGGCATAAATTCATTCGTATCGCTTTTCTTTCCACGATACCGAGTGTTAAAATGTTACTTTTCAAATCAGTTTTATTATTACAGTTTCTACAACAGTGGACTTGGAATGATTTTTATTTTGCGAACAGTCACTTACTATGAATACGCACATTCACACATAATTACAATCTTCTCAATAAACGGAATATCGTAGAAACTGGGGTTGTAGAATGGTTATCGCCTCATAAAAAATTGTGTTAGGTTCAATTTTTCGATAGTACAATTCGATCAAATGAACCGTTCCATTTCTTTTGAATCGGTATTTAACGTAAAAACTGTTCTAGATCTTGCGTAGAGTGACAGTTTTCCTATATGGAGGAGTCCGTGCACGTATGCATGCCAAATGTGAGCATTATGAGCAACTGTAGTTCTAAAAATTGTTTTTACGTTAAATAACTGTTATTTTATTGTAGTTTTAAAGTTTGTTCAGTTAACGGACACAAATTATTAGTAAATTTTGTTAATTATTAGTAAATACAGTCTAGCACATTAAGTGATCCAACAAGTTAAACCAAGGATTTCTCTGAAACGGTTTGTTTTTGAAACGATATTATAAGTGTAATATAGCGCAATCAGTATGGCCTTTTATAGCACATGTGACACATCAAATAATGATAAAAAAATTAAAAAACAAAAAATGTAAAAATCAGATTGTTTAGAATTTAGATGGATTTTTAGACAAATTAGTTAAGCAATTTTAAAATGTTGCATTCCCATATTTACAAAATGGGATTTTTTTAGGTACATAACAATACCAAATAATTATACCAAATTTCGTCCTGGTTGATAAAATCAAAAACGTATTGAACCTGTGACAATACATTTTCCAATGATTAGTTCAATAGAAGCTGTACAAACCAAATGCCCATATGTCCTTGTCTATATCTTACGTAATATATTCTATCCACAGAGACATTTAGAAAAAGGCAACGACTTAATAGAGGAGGCAAATAGCATCCCAGACGCCAAGGGAAAACCCCTGAAGGAATCCGCAAACAACTTAAAAGTCTACATCAAGAACTTCGGCGAACGTTTGGAGGAAACAAGAGAGAACATAGAGGACTGCTCGAGGTGCTTCCAACTCCTCGAATCCTGCAGTGACATCCTAGAGGACGATAACAAGGAGCAAGAGGAATTCAAGAGACTGGCCCACAAATCGGGCAACGAGCGACTCATCCAAATCTGCGAGAACGTGACGGTCTGCCATAGTGACGCTCCAGTCTCACCCAA
The DNA here is from genome assembly GCA_963966075.1 of Aphodius sticticus. Lineage (NCBI taxonomy): Eukaryota > Metazoa > Arthropoda > Insecta > Coleoptera > Scarabaeidae > Aphodius > Aphodius sticticus. Next base: position 45,002,735 of record OZ014506.1, on the reverse strand, counting down.
ACCCCCAGACAAAGAAAGCCAAGAATTAGCAACTAGCACACCCATTAAATCTCAAAATACCCAAATCCGTAGAAGATCAGTTAGCTCTTTGGCGTTCATCTATAAATGTAATCATCACGCCGCTGGGGTTTCATGTAATTGCTGTGAATCCGACACAGAAAATACTGTCTCTTATAAATTAAAGAAGAAATACATGCAGACTCTGCAGAATTGTCCTTGCAAGGACACGCTAGAGAGGAAGAATAGTGTGACCTTGGATGGCATTAAGGAAGTGCGGGAAAGTGCTGAGAATTTACTGGAGAAGTTGGACAAGGAGGACAGGTGTGGACGATGTGACAGTGGTGTGTCGACGGCGGACAATTCCGTCGGCGATGATAGTGTATATAAGAAGAAACTAGAAAGGACATGTTCGTGCCAGTTCTATAGGGAGAGTTGTGCTCTTTGCAGCACGAATAGCTCCAGTACAGGATCCAACCAGGACCACACGGAACACCAACAGGATAGCATCATAGAGGAGTGTAGCGATGGTTTTGTCAAGAGGTGAGTTTGAAATCTTTTTACAAGTAGTTGTAGATGTATCTATAATTTGAATCTGTTGCTCATGTGAACTTGAGGAGAAGAGGAGGAACTTTGTGCGGTTCAATCGGATCATTCATTCAAGATGAGATCTACTAACGTATGCCCATAAAAGTTCTAAATTTCGGTAACAAAAATCGTATCTCACCTGGTTTCAGTAAAACATATATTTATGTAGGTACTAAGGCTTTAACAACCAGTATCATATAAAAATAAAAGTTTTTGAGTCATGTCGTTAGACAAAATTGACGTATTACTGTCCGTGTTGTTGGCGAAACGTTACATGATCAGAAATTAACAGCCAGTACCACCTCGAAAACAAAATCTTTTCCTCGCGTTTTGGTTTTCGCTAGCTGATGCTGGCGAGATGAATAGACGGTCTCGGGGTGTATTTATGACACCGCCCGTAAAGGCGTTTAGGTGGATCAATTAAAGAATTTAAAGAATTGAATTTTTTTCATTGCAAAAAAAAAATGTGATAACCCATGATAACCCATCTGTTCAGGAAAACAGGTTAGCCGTTCTGGAAAACAACTGACCTGTTCAGGAAAATAGCATTAGCACCACCACCACCCTCTGAAGTTGGCAACACTGAACAACTCAAGTTTACAACATAGGTTTATTCCTATGTACTTTCATACTTGGTTCATCATCTGAATAAGATCAGCAAAATAACTTTTCTTCAATACATTTTTCAACAGCTTATGTACTAAAGACCAATTACTTTTTACGTCTTTTAAAGACCTTAAACTCCTTATTGAACCACCTCAACCTTGATAACCGTCGACGTTTAAACGATCCCAGATAAGAATGAACAACTTTTTGCACATGGGCGACACCTGGCGTCAACAAATCAAATCCGGCCTCTCATTAAATGCATCCATATAAATCGCTGAGATTGAGACCGTTCAGTCCGGACCCGAAGCACCCACCTTCCACTTCGATTATAATACGAATTTCACCACATCGTTATTGCACTCCATAATAATAACTCAAGTTTATCGAGTCTTCCCCGCGGTTGTTGGCAGTAAACCTGTCCAGGGACGTTGTGACGTTTATATCTGTCTGTTCGAACGGCAGATATAAACGTTTGACTAACTAACCGTTTGCAAAAGGAAAAATTGCCGAGTTGCATAGTTATGGCTTATCGATGTGTTAGACATCAGATAAAGAATGGTTATGGAATCGTTGCTTAAGGAAATAGAGAATATAGATGGTATGCATATCATTTTTACTTTATCATACGCAGTATGTAAAGTATTGTAATGATCCCAAAAAAAATTTTTCAGATTTTAGCGGAAATATGTCTTTTTGGGTCCCCTGAACAATTTTGACCTAGGTACAAAAAATGTCTGTGTGTGTGTGTGTGTGTGTGGGTGTGTATGTGTGTGTGTACCCGTTTTTTGTGGCGACGATTCCGGAGAAACTACTAAAGGTATCGGGACGAAACTTCATATTTAGAAGTTTCATAACCAAACTTAGAGCTGAAAAGCTTTCTGTTGAAAAGTGTCCAAAGGAACTGGAGGTTTAGTCTTAGCGTTTTTGAAAGATTTCGCAAATAAGCCGCCATTTCTGGAATTTCGTCGAAATGGTTAAATAATAAATTAAAGATGAGGAAATTCTGAATAATTTATGACTATGACATTTTTTGGTACAATCAATAGTTTAGCTGCATGAGCAAATTTTATTTTATCGAGATCGGTCGTAACTCATTAAAACTAGTAGCCAGGATTTGTCAGATTTTTTGATTCTAATGACAGTAGGTAGTGTCAAACGCTAATGTTTTGACAATAACTTCTGTCAATATAAGCTTCGTTCGGATATTGTATTACACGTTTTACACCCAATAACACGTAAGTATCATTTGGACGGTATACCCGGTGTCAACGGAGTACTATATCCGAATGCAGCTTTAATCGATATATTTGTCTAGTTCAACTAGTTTTATTTTAATGCAGAAGATCTCGATCTCGATCAAATAGAATCTCATGCAGCTAAACTATTAATTTTATATATACATATAGTATGATAAAGTCATGTGCTTGGCCACATCAGATTTTTTTTATACAGGGTGAGTCACTAGAGTCGCGGTGGTAGATATAGCAATTATCTTTAGAGATGGAAAAAAATATTTAATACAAAAGTTGTTTGGCATATCATTTTTTACAACGTAAAATTATTTTCATTTATACTGGGTGTTGCATTTAGGCGTAGCAGAAAATAAATTAACTTTTTTAAATGGAATGCCCTGTATATTATAACATATTATGATTGCGAAGAAAATTGTCTTACTAATTGTATCAGGTGATATTTACGTAAAGCTAATAGTTTCTGCAATCATCAATTTTTTATTAAAAAAATGGCCGTTGCAGGCCTTTTCCGAAAACTACGTAATAGCGTCATTTTTGCAGATATTTTCTTACAACTTTGTCAGAAAATAACCAATACTAATAGGGAGGTGATAGTGCCCAAAGAAATTTGATGCGCTATACAGGGTGTTCCTAGCACCTAATCAATTTTGATATTTTTCAAATGGCTTTTTCTTGAGTTTTTTAAATGGAACGCTCTGTATATTATTTGCTGGTTGCATTTCCCATTAAGTTGCCTTTAATTTATATTAAGTGTGGCATATACATATTTGTACCCGTTTTCGTGATATTTGGAATTTAAAGAAAATGTGTAATAAAGTATACCAATACAGTGCTTTAATATTACACCCTGCATAACATGGTTGTTTTTTAATGATTTTTTTTTGTAAAGAGAACATAGAAAGGAAAAAATACTTTTGTTGAATTAAAAAACTGACAGAATTGCTCAAAATAAATTGAAAAGTACATGGAATTACCATTTAGTTACTCAATATGAAAAATTAATATAATTTGAGACAACTAAAAATTAAATAAAAACAAATAATTAAGAGAAACCACAACTAATAACATTTATTAAACTATTAAAAACTATACTAAACTTGATAAGCATTAACATAAAACTAGTAAAAAACTATAACAATTAAAGATAAAACAACAAGTAGTTATTGATTTGGTAGGTGTTCAAAATGCCCTCCATTTTGTCTTCTACAAGCATTAATCCGATGGGTAAAAGATCTCGAAGTATTTCTTAACATCTCTCTCTTATTTTCTCTGATGTCAGCAAAAACATTTCTTATTCTAATCTTCATATCGTCTTGTGTGGTAGGTGGTGTCTGGTATACTAATTCCTTAACATGACCCACAAAAGAAAATCCAACTTATTTAGATCAGGAGATCTTGGCGGCCATAACGTAGGGCCTCCTCTTCCAATCCATTTGTTGGGGTATTGGTTGTTCAAAAATTGTCTTACGTTCAGACTAAAGTGGGGTGGGGCTCCGTCGTGATGGAAAATTAAGTTTTGGCGAATATTAAGCGGCAAATCATCTAAATATTCATGTAGATGGTTGTTAAGAAAATGTAAGTACCTTTGACCATTTACGGAACCCTCAAAAAAGTAAGGCCTTAGCAAATTGGTACCTAGTATTCCACCCCATACATTGAGTGACCATCTATGTTGATGGTCCAAAGGCCTGATAACGCGAGGATTTTCTGTTGCATAAAAATGGAAGTTATGTTGGTTAACATACGCATTTTTATGAAACGTAGCTTCATCAGTAAAAAGAACAAAGTCAAAAAAATTTGCTTGTTTTTGAATTTTAGCAGCTGCCCAATTACAAAAATTTAATCTCTTTTCTAAATCGTTTTCGCTTCATGTACATGTTGCACATGATATGGATGATACTTGTGTCGCCGTATTATTCTGGACACAGATGATTGGGTTATTCCTTGATTTCTTATTTGTCTAGTGCTTGAGTATGGATTTTCTACCACACTAGCAACTACCAGAAATTCATTCTCTTCATGTGTCGCCGCTTTTGTTCTTTTTCTTTTTTTGTAAGTAATAGTAACTGTTGATTCAAAACGTTCCCGAACTCTATTAATTGTTCTTGCATCGGGATGCCGTCTTTCGGGATATCGCTGAGCGTAAATTCTTGAGGCCAGTAGAGCGTTTTTGCCGGCTTCTCCATAGATGTAAATAATATTTATCAGTTCCTCTTTAGTATAATTAAAATTCATCGTTAACAGAGATTACAAATGTTGGTTAGCTATATTAAGTCTGTTGACAGCAATAACTACACGTCTGTTATTTGTTTTTGTTTCCATGACAATGAGGTTAAGTAAATCTAAGCTAACTTAAAATATTAGCGTAACTCTGCTATTTAAATGTATCTTTATAAAAAATAGCATTTTTAACTTTACCAACATTTATAATTTATTTATATTATAACAAAATACATGAAAAAAACTAACTCAATTATACAGGGTGTAATATTAAAGCACTGTATTGGCATAATTTATTACACATTTTCTTTAAATTCCGAATATCACGAAAACGGGTACAAATATGTATATGCCACACTTAATATAAATTAAAGGCAACTTAATGGGAAATGCAACCAGCAAATAATATACAAGGCGTTCCATTTAAAAAACTCAAGAAAAAGCCATTTGAAAAAAGTCAAAATTGATTAGGTGCTAGGAACACCCTGTATAGCGCATCAAATTTCTTTGGGCACTATCACCTCCCTATTAGTATTGGTTATTTTCTGACAAAGTTGTAAGAAAATATCTGCAAAAATGACGCTATTACGTAGTTTTCGGAAAAGGCCTGCAACGGCCATTTTTTTAATAAAAAATTGAATATTGCAGAAACTATTAGCTTTACGTCAATATCACCTGATACAATTAGTAAGACAATTTTCTTCGCAATCATAATATGTTATAATATACAGGGCATTCCATTTAAAAAAGTTAATTTATTTTCTGCTACGCCTAAATGCAACACCCAGTATAAATGAAAATAATTTTACGTTGTAGAAAATGATATGCCAAACAACTTTTGTATTAAATATTTTTTTCCATCTCTAAAGATAATTGCTATATCTACAACCGCGACTCTAGTGACTCACCCTGTATATTGGAGTTTTGAGAAATGTGGTTTTTATACATATGTCATACGATCTGGGAAAGTCATATTTCAGGAAAACCAAATTTTGCGATTGAGCGAGAAAAGTGATATCGCCAAAATTAACAATTTTTGCCAATAGATATTGCTAGGAAATTTAACAACGTTTCCAAGTGGTTAGCTAGCAACTTTTTTACAGAATAGGTCTGAATGTCTTTTGAAGTTTTAGTTGGTTGGTATTATATTTAGAAGCATCATAGAAAAAGTTAGTCATCTGAGTTATCATAGGATACTTTTTTATAAACCCAAGGAGTTTAAAGAAGTTAATTAACTCCTTTACTTTGCCAATGAGTTTAGTCTGAAAACGTTCTTTAACATCACTGAATGTTAGTTAAAGAGGTTTGAAATATGGTGGTTTTTATGGTATTTTTAGTTCTGTGTAGTGGCGTTAATTAAAAGAAAGTTCAGACGAAACTTATTGAGTTTTAAAAACGCTTTCCTACTGATACTACACACGATCTATGTGACACTCCTATAAAGGTTCTACAGATGGTACCATCTAACTAAAACCAGACACTATATCTCAACAACGAAGCACATTAGCCTACGTTTAGGTCGCCGATGACAATACTATGTACCTATTAGAGCAGTGTAGGTTTTCGTAGTGTATTCCTTCAAAAATTCAAAAGTTGTAAAATTAGTCAGACATTTCCGATTTTTATTTTTTTTTAATTGTATACATTGCAATGCTTAAAACCTTAGAATCTTTTATACCGCTAAATGCTCCTCACTTTCAACAGATTAAGAAGCAATCAGAAAAAACAAAGAAATTCCCGCTATATGTATGGTACCTACCTTTTCCCAGGCCGCATATCCAGATATGATTTGGATAAATGTTGTCTATGTACTTGTACCAAATCATTCTTTCATGAGTACACAATAAGTACAGATATATTATGTTTCTCAATTTTAATAACGGTATTTTATTATTTTATAAGGTATTTAGCTCTATGGTTCAAAGTTGACCAACTAAACCCAAATAAATAGAATACCAAATTAGAATACCAATAGAATACCAATAGAATACCAAATAAAATTACCAAATTCATCTAATAAAAATCGTAAACACTTTACACTTTACTTTTTGAAGTGGTGCTTATGTTATTGGTAAGCTATTATTACATAAGATTTATACGGAAGGTATGGATGTTGTTGTCACTTGTTTTATGTGCGGAAACCCAGATAAAATTATCATCAGTATTTTGTTTAGTTTATTCATTATACTTAAAAGACGTTTTAAATGACAGCATATAATCTACGTCTATTCTTATATTTTGCAAAAAAGATTTAAAAACAGTAATTTTGTAGGTCAAAAATCCCCGAACCGTCAAAACCGTTCACTTCAAATAAAGCTTACTAGTAAATAACATTTAATTTGCTTTATTTTTATATAATTTATGTATTTTATAAAAATGGTATACTGACAGAATGTTTTTTTTGTTTATTTTCAGCGGTAGCGACGATATCGAAGAAGAGCCCTTCACAGAAGAGAGGAGAAAGGTGCCCCCAGTTCCTGCCAATAGTCACCTACACTGCCATTCCTCTACTTTACACTTACCGATGGATGCCTTCGATCAAAGTGCTGATCCCAAAACTCAAAAGTAAGTCTACCAAAAGTACCAAAATTTACCTTGTGATGTCCCCAACAAACTTTTGTTTTTTAAGGTGCACATAATAACGCAATAATATAATCCCTATATTATTTAGACAATATATATATATGAGGAGATGAACGGAATGTTTTTGTATGTTTGTAACCGATTACTATTTTGATTGTTGATTGGTTGATTTATAAGGTAAATCAAAGTTTGGTAATGTCGAGTTTTAACACAATCATCGAGTTTTGTCGTTTTAAAGCGAACTAAATATTCTAACAACATTGAGTTCTGTCAGATAGTAGATGTAATTTTAATGCTTTTATATTGGATTGAATCATTACTGGCGGAGACCAGTTAAAATTGAGGTTACGTTGTGCGAATGCGCGTCAAAATATCACGAAAACATCTGACTGCGGTGACAGTTGTTGTTTTGGCCATACTGAGGACATTTGTTTTTACTATTTTTTATTCTCTACATTGTGAGCAGTATTTTATTATAAAATTGAGGGAGTCAAAAAATGTATGGTCACCGAGACAGTTCTGAGAATGTTTCCGATATACAAAATTAAGTAAAATAAAATGCTGAATAATTTTGGTACACTATTTGATTGAATACTAAAAAAATATAGATATAAACTTAACGATTTATTATTTATTTATGAATTTGAGATCTGGAAACTGTCAGTCTTATTCAATTCAATGTAAATTATAAAACATAGAAACACGGATGTTGGCGCTGGTGTTTGTTTTGCGGTGGGTTTGCCATGATAATTCACCTTTGCTGTTAATTTTAATGCTTTTATATTGGATTGAATCATTACTGACGGAGACCAGTTAAAATTGAGGTTACGTTGTGCGAATGCGCGTCAAAATATCACGAAAACATCTGACTGCGGTGACAGGTGGGGTCACGTGATGATTTTGGGGTTGTTTTGGTCATACTGAGGACATTTGTTTTTACTATTTTTTATTCTCTACATTGTGAGCAATTTTGTGAGCAGTATTTTATTATAAAATTGAGCGAGCCGAAAAATTTATAGTCACCGAGACAGTTCTGAGAATGTTTCCGACATACAAAATTAAGTAATATAAAATGCTGATTCATTTTCGTAGACTATTTTATTGAATACTAAAAAAATATAGATATAAACTTGACGATTTATTATTTATTTATGAATTTGAGATCTGGAAACTATCAGTCTTATATCAGATAATTCACCTTTGCTGTTAATTTTAATGCTTTTATATTGGATTGAATCATTACTGACGGAGACCAGTTAAAATTGAGGTTACGTTGTGCGAATGCGCGTCAAAATATCACGAAAACATCTGACTGCGGTGACAGGTGGGGTCACGTGATGATTTTGGGGTTGTTTTGGTCATACTGAGGACATTTGTTTTTACTATTTTTTATTCTCTACATTGTGAGCAATTTTGTGAGCAGTATTTTATTATAACATTGAGGGAGTCAAAAAATGTATAGTCACCGAGACAGTTCTGAGAATGGTTCCGAAATACAAAATTAAGTAAAATAAAATGCAGATTCATTTTGGTACACTATTTTATTGAATACTAAAAAAATATAGATATAAACTTGACGATTTATTATTTATTTATGAATTTGAGATCTGGAAACTGTCAATCTTATTCAATTCAATGTAAATTATAAAACATAGAGACATGGATGTTGGCGCTGGTGTTTGTTTCGCGGTGGGTTTGGCATGATAAAATTTTACCATACAAGTATATTAAAGTATTACTTACCTCCGTTGTAAACAGTGTTGGGCAGGAGTTTGATTTCAATCACTTACTTCTCGGTATATAGCACTCTTTAGAAAAGTGAAGAAAACAAATAAATATTTGTTTTTTTACCTCTCTCCTGCAGCCTGTTTCCACTGCTCACCCTTAAATGAATTTAGATGTAAACTAAAATAAAATTAACCGTTTCATGTAAGTACCAACATACTAAAAACCAAAAAATTCTTACTTGTGAAATGATAAATCTTTATTTAATTTAGAACTGCTGCCGAAATTTTTTATGCAGTGTCGGTTAGCCATTTTTGCTAGGTACCCAAAAAATAAGTACTTATCACCTTTGTCCCAAAACCAAAACAGAACAAAATTGGTATGTACGAATAGTTTTAGGCACGCTTTAGGTTAGAATCAGGTTAGAATCAGGTTAGAATCATAGGTTTGTTTATATACCTGAAGTTAGATATTTAGTGATTTTGAATTCACTAAAATAAAGTCACTAAAACATCTAACTTCAAGAGCCTATGAAGCTCAGAGAATTTTTTACCCTCCCCCACTCCTACCGCTTGCTACCTCCAGATTATATCGATATCCAGATTATATCTCGATGGGTTGAAAACACAATTATTGGGCATCGACCAATCACAGGACTGTGTCTGGTGGTGCAACATGCGGAGACTGATCATTACTACTACGTGTAGATTCACTTCTGGATTCGTGGTTGGCTAGTGACTATGTAAATCCTTGAACCAAACCCGACCTTGAACAACATTTTGTGTGGAAATGAGTACATCTAAACCACTGGGGTAATAATAGGACGGTCGCGTCGCTTTGTAAGACCTGCCTCGTTACTATTCTTGTAAAAGACAGTTAGAAGCAAACGGCATCTATGGCCTGTTACAGATTCATAATATGATAGTTATAGATTCAAGCCAATATATTAAAATAACATTTCTTGATCTCATTCAGTGTGTAATAATAGCATGCCCACAACTCTTCAAATTCAACATTATTCTTATCCTCGCTCTTTTATTCACAGGACTCTTTTATACATAATGCGTGAAATGATCCAGACTGAGCAGGATTACGTAAGGTCCTTGGATTATGTTATAGAGAATTATATGCCGGAATTGTTGAGGGAGGATATACCGCAAGCATTGAGAGGTCAGAGGAATGTCGTTTTCGGCAACATTGAAAAAATCTACGAGTTCCATAGTCAACATTTCTTAAGGGAACTTGAGCAGTGCGAGCGCCATCCGTTGAATGTTGGACAAATCTTCCTAACGTACGACAAGAAGTTCTACTTGTACGCCCTCTATAATAAGAATAAGCCCAAGTCGGATTCGCTAATGTCCGAATACGGAAGTCAGTTTTTCAAGGTTGGTATTCGCTTTTATTTTAGCTGTTAGTTTCTTTCGACAATTGTGAAAACCTATTTTTTTAGTTTATTTTAAAATAAACATTTCTGGGTAAAACTGAAATGCACTTAATTCTCCTGTAATGCAGTAAAAGTTCTTATGAGTTTCTTTATTTGTTTGTATTACTTAAGGTGTGGATAGTGGTGAATGAAAAACCAAATTTAGAATTAGCAGCAATGGTCATAGAATAAATTTATTTAAATTGAAATTGGATTCAATGAATCCAAAAGAAATTCTGAAAGAAATTGCTGTCTATTGTTCACGAACCAATCATGGCAAATAAAAATTAAATTATTTTTATTTATGTATGTTTTCACGAGAAAAAAATCGTAGACGTATCCACACTAACGAAGCCAATTTGTATTTTAACAATAAAAGATAGTTACTTATTTATTAAAAATAACAGTATAGTACCACTCACTGTATTATGAGTACAGCACGGTCAAAAGAACAACATTATTGCGTAGGCATTGAAATTCAGAGTTTGCTGTCGTAATTGTGGTTTAATAGGTAAATGGTAATTACCTAATTATAGATATTTACCGCGTCAATATGAGCAGCCGTAAGTCTAATTTTTGTTGACACTGACAAATGACCATTATTAGTTTAATATTTATTCGTTGTGTCAATGTTTGCTGGGATAATTTATCACTCCGCAATCAAATATACACGTTACATTTGGCATGGCATTATTCAATTTAAAATTGACAGCATAATAATGTTTACAATTGATTAATTAAAATGAAATTCGATAACTGGCCTATAACCTATTTATAACTAAAATAATTTTCTCTAGTTTTTTTTCTTTTTGTTAAAACTATTTAACATGTTTAAATACCCTGCTGTTCACACAGTTACATTTCAATTTAGATTCAATTTAAATCTTAATTATCTAGTAGTAGATGTAACTGCAAGTTTAAATAGCTTTGATTTGATGTTCTACAAGATTGTTATTATAGTTGCAATCAATAATATTAACATTTGATAGAATCAATATGAAAAGATACTAATTTCCACAAATCTGGCAATTTTTACTGTTAGTGTTACTCTTAGTAAACTGTTATTGCAAAATTGCAGTATTGCAAAAATTAGATTTGTTAATATAGCAGAGTACCTATAGTCGGAGCAATTTTTATACAGCTGCTAATTACGTTAAATGAAATTATTATTCACCGGATATCAATAGTACGTGATAATGTCTGCTGTATTGTTCCGAATTTTTAAAAATATTTTAAACGCTGTCTCTAAAGAACGTGAGGTTCTTTAGAAGTAGCAAAGATTTGTTGATGCCAAAATGGATTTTCTCATCATTCTTCGACAACATCTCCCAAACATTTGAAAATCGTTGGTGGGATTCTTATTTATGCATTAACACAGAACATGCTAATCAGATCAGATTGAGTGCAGCATAATGTTTCATTATCATTCTTTTTATTATAAATTATTTGTTTGTTTATTTCAGAGTAAACAAATCCAACTAGGTGACAAAATGGACCTCGCTAGTTACCTATTAAAACCAGTTCAACGGATGGGCAAATACGCCTTACTTCTACAACAACTGATGAAGGCATGTCCCGAACTACCACCAGGTGCGTCCGAAAGGGCTATCACGGAACAGGATGACTTGAAACAAGCCGAACAGATGGTCCGGTTTCAACTCAGACACGGCAACGATCTTCTAGCTATGGATTCAATACGAGAATGCGACGTAAGATATTATACACAATTTACAAACAACCCAAAAGAATATCTTATATTCTTTTCTTTGGAAACTAAAACCATCTTCTGTTGGAATAATATTGAATTATTTTAGGTAAATCTTAAAGAGCAAGGGAGGTTGATGCGACAAAACGAATTTCTAGTGTGGGAGGGCAAAACCGGTAAGAAGAGTTTGCGACAAGTCTTCTTATTCGAGGATTTGATTCTGTTCAGTAAAGCCAGAAGGTTTCCAGATCGAAAGGTAATTTATTTTATTTAATGTTCAAAAATGTCTTCAATAAAACGTTTCTTCCATTTTAGAACCTCGACTTATACATCTACAAGAACAGCATGAAAATGACTGATATTGGCCTAACCGCGCGAATCGGCGAGAGTCCTACGAAATTCGAAATTTGGTTCCGAAAACGAAAACCGAACGACACTTATATCCTGCAGTCCATGTCCGAAGACATTAAGAAAGCGTGGGCTGAGGAATTATCCCAGTTGCTATGGAAGCAAGCCATCAAGAATAGAGGTACGGTTTTCATGATGCCCCCACTGCCAGCAACTTTATCCAATGGATAATTTTATATAAAGGCATTCAAACGGATGCTAGCTGTCGGCCGTCAGTTTTTAAGTCCCTTTCTCAAAGCAAATAAACGTTTATTCCTTCCAAAATGTTACAGTATACGTCATTACTCATTATATACATATTACATATACCGGGTGATTCAATTTCGAGGATCACCATGGGGATCTCGCTTATTAGTGGAGATAGAGCCTATATTTAAATTTGGCAGTTTCGTATTTTTGTGTTTGTCAATTATCTGAAAAGAAATTTAAGCTATCGTTTTTCATTTTGAAGATATCTGCAAAAACTCAAATGTTAAGTTATCGTTTTTAATTTTTTATTCAAATCCTAATGTAGGTGACCATTTGAAACACAAACATTCTACACCTACTTTTTAACAAGGAATGCAGTGTAATTTTTTTATTTGAAATAACATCAAAGATGGCGGCGTAACCATGGCCAACTTTTGTTTTTTTTTATGGGCGCCTTGTTGAATTTTGGGATTTTCCGATAGTCGTGTCTTTTCTCATATCCGCAATGTATAACATGATTACACCATTATTTTTTAAAATAATGGTGTAATAATAAAAAAAAAAACTTCAGATACCTAACTGGACCTTGGTTACAGACCGTCCGACTCGTTGCCAAGCAACGTCAACAAAATGCACTTGGATCAAGCGGCGCGCTCAGCGTTGGGGTTGCCATTTAACCAAATATGTTAACCTTAATTCTGGTTGATTGTGGATGTAAAATTCCGTCTACCAATAACGAAAAGCTGATAATATAAGGGTTTATTATTGTTCTCATAGATCTCGCAATCGTACAATATTCCTAACATTGGACAGAAATTTGGCGGACCATGGATCGTTTAGTAAACCCCGCAATTCTTATAATCCTCATGAAAATGTTGAAAACGATCAAAGAGATATTTTGGAAATGGTAAATGTTAGATTACCGTAATTTGCAATGCTTCAACTACTAGTTTTTAGATAATTGACGATCCTCGGATTTCTACGCGGGAAGTAGCCTCTAATTTTGAATTGCCGCAAACACGTGTTTGGAGAGCATTACGAAGAAATTGAAACCGTACAAACCCCACACAAGTCAAACTTTGCAGTTGTACGAAATTATTTGAATCAACAATTTCCAAATCGCTGGATTGGTAATGGAGGGGTGGTGGAATGTCCTGCTAGATCCCCTGATCTAAGTCCTCTGAACTATTTTCTATGGGGAACTGTGAACGACGAAATTTATCACGATACTCGCAGAAATATCGAGGATCTGCTAGATCGAATAACAAATGCGGTCAATGATATTCCTGGAAGAACAGTTAGAAGAGCATAACAACATGTCGAAAAGCTGGCTCGGTTTTATGCCTTAGAGAAAATGGCTACCAATTTGAAGATTTACGTAAAAAATTAATCCTTTGTTGTATAAACTTGCTTCTTTTACAATCTGAATGTTTTTGACTCTGGTCAGACCGGCGCCGCGCCGGCGGTCTGTAACCAACCACCAGTTGGGTACCTGGTAAGCACGACAACAAGAAAGAATGAGAAAAACACGACTATCGGAAAGTGCCAAAATTGAACATGGCGCCCATAAGAAAAACAAAAGCTGGCCATGGTTACGCCGCCATCTTTGATGTTATTTCAAATTAAAAGATAACACTGCATTCCTTGTTAAAGAGTTGCTGTAGCATCTTTTTGTTTCAAATGTATAGCTACGTTTGGTTTTGAATAAAAAATTAAAAACGATATCGTAATGATTCAGTTTTTGCGGATATCTTTAAAATGAAAAATTCTAGCTAAAATTTCTTTTCAGATAATTGATCAGCACAAAAATACGAAACTTTGCCAAATTTAAACATATAGCCTCGATCTCCACTAAAAAGCGAAATCCCTAAACTATTTGGTCGGTTTCTATCGATGTTGTATAAAATTTTTAATATCTCGTTCTGTCGTTTGAGTTTACATATTTAAGTTTCGGTTCGTTGTGTTGCCCCTTAGATTTATTAAGTAATTTATGTTAAACGTATAGAGGTACAGTGATTTTTTTGGAAAGCATGTTGTCGTTTATGTATTATGTTGTTGGATCCAATGTGTTCATGTAGTCTTTTGTGAATTATTTTATCTAGGATTAGCTGAAGCTTGTTGTCATTGTTATCGGCCTGTAATTTTCAACTTTGTCTCTTTGTCCCCCTGTATGTATCGGTCTAATAATAGTTTTCTTTAAGTAACTTGGATATGTTCCGGTTTGTAGTACCACATTCGCTTGTTTACTAAGAACAGGTGGTATGTATATAGTCATGTTTTGTTCTCTTTAATGGGGTATGTTGTGCTTCAGATCATCAATTATTTCGTTTATTTCTCTGTCATTTGTTTCATACAAGTCTGCGTCTGGGTACATACAGTTGTTGTGCGTTATTTGTTGTTGTTTTGGGTTTTTGTAGAATATATGCTTTCCCGCTAGTTCTTTCTCTATATTGGCAACGCAGCTGTTAATTTTGTTGGTAACACTTCTTGCATTGTAACACTATTCTTCTGTCCTTATTTTGCCGATTAATGTGGCGTTGGTTGTAGTTTTTTCGCCAGTTTGTGAGTTTATTATTTCTCACAGCTTGGATTGGTTGTGTTTGTTCATGTTGAATAATTTATTGTAATATAGTGTTTTAGTGTTTTTTATCAGTTTGTTGGTCGATTGCTTTTTTCTGAAGATAGTTTTGTCTTTCATTCTGTTCATTCGGAATTCTGAAGAAAACTCTGGCCCACCATTGTGTACATGCGGATATATACCGTATGCGGGAACTAATTCCAGTTCGAAATATGGAAGTACCCTCACTGGGGCGTACCCCAGCCAATACGTACTTCCATATTAGGGATGAGTCGTTCGCGAACGAAGCGTTCAAAATGAACGGGTCAAATGTCTGAACTGTTCGATCCGGTTCCACAGTAGCAAACTGAACGGGTCACTAGTTCGTTCGTTTGCGGCGTTTACGGACTCGGCTCACGTCTGCTCAAGGCATAGACGGCTTAAGGCAGACACAGTCCAGCTTTTTGCGACGACCGGCGCGGCGGCGTCTTTGATGCACGTGTTCATTTCCTTCCAGTGCCGCGTAAAGTATTATGAAAAAATTCTTGTCGTTCTTTTATTTCTGGTTTGATTGAAGAATGAAGATTCGTCAACATATTATGAATCTGCCTAAACATTTTCGTTGCGTTTAATATTTTTGAGATCCGTATATCTACACTGTAATTAGTTTTAAATATTTTTGGGATATTATATTGAATCGGGAGTTAATAATGAAAACCATTAGTTTTAATAAATATAATTTATTCAAGCCAATAAAAATTTGAGAATATATAAAGAAAATTGTAAAAGGCATAAAAAACAGAATGTATCAGATTTTTTTTGCGGTAAAATTGAACGATTTGTTCAGATAAACATACCGAACCTTTTGAAAAATAGTGTATAAATTCGGTAAAATCTTTCGAAAATCCATAAAAGATCAAAATTATATTTAATTAATTTAAATTATATTTATGCAAATACCATTGACTTATTAGCCGTAATAGTATTTTTATAGGATCTATTTTTTATTACTGAATGGCGGTAATTTCTATCAGTATAAATTACAAGAAAAATAAACTTAAATCAGAAAAATCCAGTACTGACCAAGCAAATCATTATTTGCATGAGTTGGGCCGTCGCGCGTCGGTATATTCGTACAAATAAACCCCCCCCCCCCCTGCCACGATACCACGATACCAGCAATGCGCGCGTCGTGTGTCTCGTTCATTTTGAACGATTCGTTCAATAGATCCGTCTATAATCTATATGAAATTCGTTCATTTTGAACGGTTCGGTCGCTCGGTCGGTCCATTCTTTTACATTGTTTTTTTTTTTAATATAGTATTACCGAACTTGGAGACCTTATTTATATAAAAGAAACCTCTTTAAAAAGCTATACCAGCTATAGCTTGTATCCTTTGTTCTGGTGTTTACCCAGGAGGGTGAATAAGAGCTAGGGATGGTCAAATGAAATAAAAATGGTCAAATATGATATTGGCTTTTACAGAAATATCAATTCGTATTCTTTCCATTTCGTATCTGTATTTCTCTATAGCATTCAAGAATCAAAATAATTAGTATCTATTATACTTTTCTAATTACCTAAAAATTGTGTTGATTTGAGATTCATTCGTTATCGTTCGCAACAATTTGATATCGGTCACACACACAGTCTGCGTTGTAACAAATGAGTGCTTGTTACATACTGAAATACCATATCTGCAGACTCATATCTGACGTAATCTGTCTTACTCAACATGGCTTCACTGGTTACTGTATAGCCCACATGTCGTGTAACTGTAATATATAGAATTTATTTTATAACTTACTTAAACTCATTCTTTTCTCAATTTTAGAGGTTAGAATGGCTGAGATGTCATCAATGGGCATCGGAAACAAACCCTGTCTGGATATTAGACCAAGTGCAGATCAGATCAGCGACAGATCGATCAGCGTTGCCCAGTTATGTCGAAGTAAGTAATCTTTTAAATAATATTTATAGTTTTAAATACCCTTATACCACAGAGTTACCTAACAAATTCTCTATTGCTTCAGCTGCTCCGAGGTTCCGAAATTCCGTTGTTGGTTCTGGTACGGACTCATGCCGAAGTTCTAAACGACCGCACTCGGTAATTTCCATGTCCAGCGTGTCCACTAGCAGTTCTGGTAGTTCTGCAGCGTCCAGTAGCACGGCTATTGGTACGAATACGCTGCTGACGGCCGGTTTTGACTCTACTTGTCCCAGTCCCAAAGCTTATCATCGCTCTGGCACCTTGAATAGCCAATGCTCAACAGGTAATTTGCTTTTTCTTATTTAGTGGTGTTCAGCTTAAGAATTATGATGGACTATGTTTTTAGGATTGTTGTTGTCTAACATCTTGTGTGAGATTTACGATAAAATACTTGAAGAAGTTTTCCGCAATTTTCAAAACTAATAGAATCACGAATAATGTGGAAATGATCGTACAATTCACAAGTTTTTATTTGCTTTAAAGGATGTGAACAAATGATCAAATTGAGGAATTGCTATTTATTTCTGGCTATCTCAAAACTCAAATCACTGGGCAACGTTATTTTTTTGCGAGGAAGTACGACATGAGTTTGATAGCTTTTTTTGTAAATTGCGAATCTGGCAAACAAAAGGCACCATCACGATTCACGTTACATTAAGAAATCTTGTTGTAGTAATTTTGATGCTCCCCAAAATATAATGTGTCATATATGAAATGAATACCCATCTGACAACTCCGTGAAGTAGTTTAGGGCAGACTTGAGTTTAGGGCAGATGGTTTGAAACAAGTTTTGATCCATACTTAGAACATTCTGTCAGCTGTTATATGATTCCTCTTACGCATATGGTCTCGGGTTCAATCCAATGCGTGGCAGACATTTTCAAATATGAAAAATTGTCTAATTTTGTCCCTGAACTCCAACCCCAGCTGCATGATGGCTGCCTAAGAGGTGCTGCCGGCTCCATGAAAAGAAAAGAAAAGGATATCAAAGTGTGTCATTTTGCGACATTTTCTGCCACCCTTAAGGCGGCGTGGCAGATATAGACTTATATATTTGGATTTGATCAGCATTGAAAACTGAATCGATTTAGCTATGTCTGTCTGTTTGTCCGTCTGTCCATCTGTCCGTCTGTGTACACGATAACTGCCGTAATTTGGAAGTAATTGATCTGAAATTTGGTATACAAGCTTATCTCTTAAACAGTAAGGATAAGTTCGTGAATGGGCAAAATCGGTTCACTTGTTTTTTTTTTTAATATTTTACGGTGGGAGTATTTTCCTTCAGCATGATGAAGCTAATTTTCTTACTAGTTTTCTTTAAAAATGTTGATGAAGGAGGCTTAAATAAAAGTTATGAAGCAAAAGCCCTTTGAAGTGGTATTTTACCTCTTGGCACACGCCAAGTGAAAGGAAAGCTGTGTCACACCACTAAACACAGTTGGTACATAATTTCGTGCATTTTATTGAAGTCCACTGAAAAAAAAAAACAAATGTTATGAGACAACTCAAGTGCTGAGGCATGTTTGCTTAAAACATGCGCGTACCAGTTTGGTCACGCTTTGACAGTAATTTGTATGTTATTATGCCTATAGATACATTTTGGGTTGATCTGGGGAAATTTTTAGCTGTCTGAACCTAATCGCTGCTTACATTTCGTCTTTGTCAAACATGCATAAGTTGTGATCGCAAATAAGTAAACTTCGGATAGCTGCAAACATTAATGACTCACGAAACAAATAATTGTATAACCTTTCAAATGTAATTCTTCTAGACTTTTCATGGTCTTTTATCAATCTACTCCATTGTTATGCTTCTTTATCTAAAAGCTGTTTTACACTGTTCAAAATATTGGCCCAGATGTTATAGAAGAAAACAGTAATTTTGTACAAGAATTTGGATATTTTGATTTTTGTGTGTATGATACTATAAAAACTTTTTGTGTTATGTGATATGGTCCAATTCTGCGCAGTTCGCATGAACTTTGGTTTTTCTAGTTTCAATATTGGCATCATTGTCATACTAATATCAACATCAGTAACATCAACATGGATGTATGACAAAAACTGATATTACCTAGCGCAATGTTATTGGTTGTTATATTGAAGATTATTATACAAAAAAAATTGAGACATAAAATCAACGGAAAGTTAGAAGACGTGGCAGGAAGAAATCGCTGAAACGTAGAGACTTAGGGTGGGTTCTTCAATTGAGGGTTAGCAGAGTTTAACTTAAACTATCGCTAGGCTCCATATGCGTGCTATGTGGAGCCTAACGATACTTTACTTAAACTCCTCTAAACCGCAATTCGAAAACCCGCTCTTAGTGATGCAAAGTTTAGTAACTTTCGGGTGCCCGTTACTTTGTATCAGTTTCTTTGCACCGTTTGAGTATTCGCTACTGCATATAAACCAAGATTGCATAGCGGAAGGGGTTAACGATCATAACGAAACTAACGGATACCCGAAAGTAACTAAATTTTATATCACTAGTAGAGACGAATAACGGGGCACTTTAAATATGCTTCGTGCAAAATTGTTGACAGAACATGATGAGTTTTATAAAAAAATTCTAAGAATGATCAAATACAGCTTTATGAAGGTTAATATAACAAGATATCACCAACCAGCAAGTTTTAAGGTTAAATTAAATATCAAAAATGATTGACCTGTCCGCTCTTATGAAATAGGGTTATATATGAGTGCATATATGACCCCGTTTCAGGCGAGTGAACAGGCGACAGGCGATAGTCAGTCATTTTTGATCTCACTGTATTTTGGACAGTGTAAAACAGCTTTAAGAACCTGGCTCAATAACTGGTTCACAACGCACACACACACGCACACGCACACATGCACACGCACACACACTTTGATATGTCATGTATGTTTAACCATGAACGTGAGTTTTTTGTGTTTTTCTAAGAGTGTGCTTTTGCTTCTTTTTCCTTTAGAAAGCGGAATCATCGCAGACATTTCCTTAGGTTCGGACGACTGCCCGGAATCACAACATAACCTCCACTGGCCACTAGAGAAATCAAATTCGCAGCACTCGAGCATCTCGCAGAAGTCTACATTGACGCAGTCGGATGACACCCAAGTGACCAATTTCCACGTGCCAGATGACGTCACGATTAATATTTAATCGTCTATTTACCCCACGAATTTTGATACACGGATTCTAAATATATATATGCATAGTAAATTGTACATAATAATATACTTCTACAGAAAAGCCCTAAACTATTTTTATGTAATAATTTATTTTCACACACTGTATTTATATAAAACGTAAGTAAAGTAAAATCACACCGACTAACAACCACTTTATTATAAAGTAGGTATATAAATTTCGTGTATTTTTTTTGCCGACTGTAGTGTTTTCTGTCTTATTTTTTGCGCAGCTTTATATTTTTTGTTGAATGTCGCTCTGAATCAGGGACAGATTTGTATAGAAGAATATATATGTTACTTATATATGGTAAGTATGTCGAATTTAAGCAAAAAATAATAAACATTATAGAGATGGCAGTATTTGTAACACACGGCAACGATAGAGCATGTTGTTCTTTAACCGTAGTAGTTTTACCGTAGGTGTACTAATATTGTGTTGATTATCTATTTGTTTGTCTGAATTCTATAGAAATTAGCGTATTAAGAGTATATTATTATAACAGAATATATTGTACTAGCATGTATGATTTTTATATTTACTATATCGTATATAGTCAAACCTAAATATAAATATGTATAAAACGATGTCATTTGCTTTAATTTTACCCTGTTGCGAAAACTGAAAAATAGTGAAGACAGTAAGTATGATAACAATAACTTTTCAGTTAATAAATTGCTATTTAGTCTAGTCATTTTAGATTTGAGTAGACAAATAATTCGCCCGCCTATGAAAATAATACCAATAGGTTCAGAAAAACGCCCTGAACATATCAAAATGTTTACTAAATCTTTGATGCTATTATTATTGAATTTAATTAATAACTATCAGTGATTTAAAAAAATTTCATGAAATGTCCACCTATGTTTGCATCAAAAAGTATTAAGCATTAAGCAGAACAATTGTTTTCCCCATATTAAAGACGGTGTGGGTACATAATAAACAAATATTTACTTACTAAAAATATTGAAAGATGTAGGTTTCAGAGAAATTAAAAAGCGGATTTTTAGAAACAAGATATGTCAATATCTATTCTGTCAAAAATTACAGATGTTTGCCGATGACAGAGGACTTGAGAGAACAGGGACCTTATTCTCGTCATTTTTTTGAAGCGAATGTGAGTATTTTCGAATGGTTAGGTGGAAGGAGTGGGGATATCAGCGGTTTCTCTCTGGAACGTATCTATGAGCAAATTTGCTTGTCGCTATCAACAATAACTCACGCGCCACGCCCATACGAACGTATGTGTGGCAAGTTTGCTTGTTGCTAAGAACAATAACGCACGCGCCACGCCCATACGTTCCAAACACATGGCAACTGCCGATATCCCCACTCTCACCTAACCATTCGAAAAGACTCTTCGCTCTTCGCTTCAAAAAGATGACCAGAATATGGTCCCAGGTATTGACATAATAATATTATCTCGGTTCTGAAAACACATGTTTGAACCTTCTCCGAAACTTATATCTTTCAATATTTTTAAGTAATGTCAAATCATGTACCCACATCTTTCGTCTTTAATATGGTGTATAATTTGTTCTGCATAATAAGTTTATTCTCAGGATATTTTTCTGAATCTATAGTATTATTTTGACCGGCGGGCGAATTATTTACAATGTTCAATGATTTTACGTCCTAAATGACTAGACTAATAATTCTGATTATAGTTTACTCATGTTACCTACTCTTCTTCTGTTATGGATAGATAGACAGCGTGGCGATCGGACGTGTAACAGGTGTGCTTAGAATACCGGGCATTTTTTTATAGGTGGTACAAAGTACTCGTTCAAATCCAGACAGTATAGATAATACTGACAAGTAACACTCCCGATTATTATTGTAAATTACCGGACATTCGGCGGATAATGGAAGAAGTACCTAGTTAACGAGAAAACGTCACAACTGACGACTGTAATAAGTGATTTGCGAAAGGAAGTGGAGGACACGCACAATAAACTCCAAACTAAGACTGTATTTATCTAATAATGATACGGTAGTTTATGAACACAACGCAAACAGTTTGCGGGAACTCAAGGGCGTCATATCTGACGGAAAGATGAAGGTGTACGCAAAAATTGCAAGAGGAAACAAAGAGACTTTAGCATCGCCTGCAAAAGTAGCAGAATCAGAGATATCCATATAGAGATGGGCAATATGTCGCAACCTGCGATTCAATCACAATCATATGATCCAGTCACAGTGGCACTCGCTCTGTTCTCAAAGGGACCGTCTCACGCGTCCTACGCCCAACAACTCGCAGACATTCGGACAGCTTCGTAACATCGACTGTCATTCATAATTTTGTTAGCGAAGTTGCGTAGTAATGGGATGCGTTTAATCTGGTTCTTACTAAATTATTGACATTTCATATGGTACGTTTCATTAGAACGCTATGATCCATATTAAATGTTTTGCCACGTACAATAGCGCCACTAGTGGTCGTTCAGCAAACTAAAATGAATTCAGCGGGAAATTTGAATTGAATATTTCAGATTGTCCCCCCAGAACTAAAACTGACAAAAATACGTAATTCTTTAGTTTTGACACAAATATTGGTTCTAAATAAAGTAAATATTATGTTAGGTATAACATAATATGTAAAATATAGAAATAACCCCAAATTTACATCATAACACTTTCTCTTACACAAAGCCAGAGTATGATGTGAAAGCGCCTGAATTCATAACAATGCACAATATAAATGTTACATTTTTATTTAACAAATTGTATAAATAATAGTAAATTTCCATCGCACTGATAATTTGCTTAATAATAATTATTATTAATTATTATTATTATGGGAATAGTTTGGTTATTCGGAATAAGTGACTCACTTATTCCTAACATTGTGAGCATGTTGGGCCATCTTTGGATCAGAAACTTAAACACGCCTCAATAAAGAAGCAACGCTAGTGGTAGATAGAAGGAATCTTTTTACGGACTAAATCATCCTACTTTTCTATTAAATTCAAGTAATTCTCTTATTACCAAGCAAAACTGTAAAAATAGTTATAATATAGAAAATAAATAGCTTCCGACATAACCCGTCTGTCAAGATTCGTAAATGCCGACACACGGCATAACCCGGAAGAAATTTATTTTCTAAATGATTCTGGCCGTGAACGCCTAAGTTATAATTTAGTTTAAAACAATTTAGCTACAGTATGCAGCTCCACAGTGTCCGCAGTTTGAGATCGTCGAATATTTGACGAATGCGTTGGTTGTTAAGTATTAACTGGAGGTTAAAAGTGAATTGGCTCTTGTAAAACCGGTCATGAATTAGTTGGTTGCGTATCAATGTTTTGCGTTAAGTATTGTTTACGTTCACTTAAATTAAATTACCGTACGAAAAATTATAATAAACGCGCAAAAATTAGAACATTGTTGACATTTACGTACGTTGGGGTGCGTAAGATGAACATTGGACATCTTACACAGTGATACAATATGATATCTATCGCTTTTATCATGCAATCATGTGTATGTACACACAAGTTGGATCAATGTTTCATCATCCATGATAATAATCCGCAAATTGTGATAAAAATATTGTTAGAAAGTAATTGCTATAAACCAATTGGAGGGTCTTCGGACTCGAGCAAGCTGTGGAGGAATCTCGATAAACTCGATGAAGCCGATAAGGAGTAATGAGTAATGATACGATGAATGCCAAAAATGGTTGGACAATAATACCTTGGCTGAACAAGAAGAATACCAGGATAGACCGAACCAGCTGACGTCTTCTTGTTGCCCAATCATGACCAAATTAGAAAGTAGTAACTAAGAAGACACACAGAATGGTCAACAAATACCAAGATGGTGCGGGTAACAGGCTTGAGGTTTTGGGGGACGTAACGGCGGACCTACTATCGAAGAACAAACAATTTCATCTATAAGACACCGTGTGGAAGGTGCAATGGAGTCTATAATATAGACTCTATATAGGGATGACTTCGCAATACCTTAAGACCAGAATACAACAGCGTAAACTGGACTGTAGTAACCACAGAGAGGGAAAAGCGCATTGGTGGCACATTACCTGGAGATGGGTCACAGATTTGATTGTGAGAGAACGTCGGTGTTGGATGCGGAACCACATTATAAGAGGCGGTTGCTTTTGGAGATGTTGCATGTACGGGAGGAGAACGCTCTGTGAACTTCCGTACTGATATTCAAGGTATAGCTACTTGCTACAGATTCATAAGGACCGTGTTGGAGACCATGCACTGGATATCATATTCTTTTGAATTTATAACTTGGAGTGCCTGTTAGTTAGGCCCATCTAACTAATACTTTACTATAATGCGGGTAGACAGAGAGGTTGTTCAGCAATCAAAGCGAGATGGAGGATACTCTATTCCTATTCTATTTCTTTCTACAATACCAACGCGCTCTACGCGCATGCGTAAATTAGGCCGCACCAGTGTTGTTTCAAATTCGAGGTCAAATTGAGTCAGCGCGTCTGCGCATAGCGTACAAAAACATTCTCGCCGTCTCCTTTCATAGGCAGAAAAATGTAAGCATAGTCGAATAGGGTAATTCGCAGGGACTGGTTAGGCCACACACACAACGCATTCGGACATGTGATTGTGTTGGCCGATATTGCAGTTTCCATCGTCTGGTTGGTTTACATGTGAATAATTGAAAAGATCAGACAGCCTGACAGACTCTGGCCAATGATCAAGGTCTATAAAGAGAGAGGTTATCCAGTTTGCTATCTTTCCTATACTTAGTCCACTTTATATACTCCCCTCAGATCCCTATATGTTCTATTTTCGTGACGTCACTAGAGTCCCAGCTTACTTCGCAGTTGGCATCACGTCGCATGGCTGGTTTACACGAGGACAGTCAACTAAATTTTAACTAAATTTTAAGTCACTTGAATGCGTGTGAACGGTGCGTTAAGTAGTAAGTGACAAGTTGCCGGACAAGTAGAAATTTAGTAATCGGAATAGAAAATATTCTATTTTTCGTGCAAGTAACTGCGCTGCGCGCGCAGCGCTTCCCCCACTTAGGACGTGCACTTGTCACTTGACCCGTGTAAACGCGCACAGTTTAGTCAAGTTTATAAGTTTGTGGAAGTTGTTAGTATCTGCATTTTGTATCATGGGTTCAGTGGCGGCGTAGCGTGTGTTGGCACCCAGGGCGGTTTTCTAATGAGCACCCCCAAAATAAAACAAGAAATACTAAACGTGCTTACGGGACTCTATTTTACTAAAGTGTTCTATTACATTATCAAAATTAACTTTCCTGTCCTTTTCAATAGATAAAATTGAAAGATTGATTAGTCGTGTTTGGCTCATTGTGGACCTTATGTTCATAATTTATAATAATATTTTGACTATTAGTGATAGTGTTTGCTTTTGTTTAATGAATTACATACAACTATCAACAGCACCTGTCTCTTGTTAGATGGACAAACTCAGCCGTATCATATAACTCACCGTATAATATGACCATTAATATTTCTTAAATATTGCCCTTCTGTGTTAAGATAAATTTAATCAGCATTTGTTACTAATATAAAATAAACTCGTCTATTAACCTAGAAAATATGAAGTCAATATCATTGAAAATAAATGTCTGGTAAATTTTTGCGGTTTTCTCAGATTTCATTTCAAAGGACGTGTCGCATTTGCATATGCCACCAATTCTAGAAATCTAATAGTTACTAAAGATTGTGAGTAATAAAAAATTGTTGCATTGGAACAGCTAAAAAGTACTATGTGTCAAATGTTAACGCAAAGTAGAAAAATTATATCTAATTAAGATGTATCAAAGTCAACTCAAAACTTTGTTAAATCTATTGACTTCTAAAAAAACAAATTTAGCGTTGCATAGTGCGACTACAAACATCAATTGTATTTTTTTAAAATTAAATCATTTAGTTAAATTAATTTAATTATGTATTTGTTCCACTAATGGTGCATTAAAGTGTAAACTGTAAACGTTTGAAAATCAAAGATATAATTATTTTCGACAATTTAAATTGATCAAAATGTATTCATAATTCAAATACTTGGCCCAATCTTAGCCTGTTTTGTACATTGTCTAATAAGCAATATTCGCATACATTCATGAAAGGTAAATGTAAAAAAATGTATACAAAGAAATACAATAGACCTAAGTTTTTATATCTCGGGGGAAGTAAATGTGTTATAAATAGCTTTAGTTACTTTTAAAAAAATCTGTAGCCATAGTCAGTATTTTGATTGACCTTATTATGTGAACTCATTTTTTTAGGAAATTATA
Organism: Aphodius sticticus; assembly: GCA_963966075.1. Taxonomy (NCBI): domain Eukaryota; kingdom Metazoa; phylum Arthropoda; class Insecta; order Coleoptera; family Scarabaeidae; genus Aphodius; species Aphodius sticticus. Next base: position 44,976,067 of record OZ014506.1, on the reverse strand, counting down.
TTCAAAAGTAAATGAAAATAAAGTTGCGATACATATTGAGATATAATATAATATTAGCATGCAGATAAATCCTAGACTCTAGACTATAGAGTATGTAGCTATTTATTTATTTGTATGTCTGTGCAGAGTGATTCTTCTGTAAGTATGCTTTGGCTGAGCGAGTGAGTTGTCGTTGTCACCCCTAGCTGCTTGGCACCCGGGGCGTACCGCCCCCACCGCCCCCCCCCTTTACGCCGCCACTGCATGGGTTGAACTTTGCCTAGTAAATAATTGAATGATTCTTCAGACATTCGCAAAGCATTAAAATATTCGAATGTGTCTTCAGCGGCAAGTTCTTTGAATAAAATTTCACTTGCACCAAAGTTGTTTCTTCTCGCAATCCATTTTCGCTTCTAAAGTCGTTTTGGTCTGTTTTGCTCAGATATTTCCTCTTTTATTTCCTCCACAATTATAGTTAAGACATCGCGTATGTTACAAATAATATTTATGAGTAGAATGTTTAGCGTTAGGGAAATTAGTTTTAGTGGTTGGTATAGCGAACGCGGGAGAATGCCGATATTATGTAGCGCCGGTGGGGATGATATATATAAGGTGTTAGCGGGAAACGTTGGGAGTTGAGTTAGAGACGGACACGAGAGGAGAGTAGTTGTGAACGTAGTCGAGAATCGTTGTTTGTAAAGTGATAACCGTGTAGTGGGTTGTATTGTTAGTGAATATTAAACGATTAGTTAAACCTATGTGTTGTGATTTATTACGGATCCTGTACAATTACAAAGAAGAATAGATAGTTAACAATTCAGAAGTGGGATACAAGGAACGCAGAGTCACGGTCAAGATGGCGTCAAAGGACGAAAATATGGATGAGTTCGAAGCATTTCAGAGAAAGAGTACGGAAAATCAGGATGTAAACGGTACTGTAGATATTAATAAAATGATAGAATGCATGATGTTAGAAAATCGTAGAAGAGACGATCTAATCGATAAATTATTAGATAAAGTGACGCAAATTCCAAGCCGAGCAGATAGCAACTGTAGTAACATCACATTTATGCCAGAATTACTTAAAAACTATGATAGTTTTGACGGAAACTCCAGGAAAGCGAGGGAATGGTTGCTGGGATTAGATAGTGCTCAGATTTTACATCAATTGCCAGATGCGTTCATGTTAGAAACGGCAAGGACACGCTTGGTTGGTGGGGCAAACCACTGGTATTTAACGAGAAAAGAGAAAATTGCCACGTGGAAGGATTTCTCCGATGCTTTCAAGGCAACATTCCTAGTCGAGGAGAACCTGACGATAAAATGGCGTAGAATGGTTGATCGTAATCAAAAGAAAGGTGAGGATGTCCATGCTTATTTTCACGAAAAGGTCAGGCTGTGTCAGGAGCTGAATTTGAGTGAGGCTGAGACAAAAGAACAGGTACTTGTTGGTCTCTGGGACAGAAACCTATGCCATATCATGAATGGAAAATCACATGGGGATGTTGATGATCTTTTACATGACCTTCAGAAGTACAGATGTGTGGAGGAGGCCAGGATAGAGCGAGTTCAGGGATCAAAAGGAGGAGAGCCATGGAAAAAGCAGACGACAAATAGCCCAAAGCCAGATATTGAACCAAGACAAGAAGTTCAAAAACGGGACGACATAAAGTGTTATAACTGTAAGAAAATAGGACACACTCGAAGAAATTGTAATGTGCAAATAATTAAAAAGTGCTATAAATGTAAGCAAGACGGTCACCTAATTAAGGATTGTCCAAACCAAGGAGTGATGACTGTAGCAGACAAAAGCCATACTACACTAACCAAATACACCAAAGAGGTAATTGTCAATGCTTTAATAAAAGTAATAGGACTAGTAGATAATGGAGCCAGTGTATGCACAATAAAGAGGGGAATTGTTTGCAACTATAACCTACCAAAAAGACCCATACCAGTAAAAATGAGTTTGACCGGATTTGGTGGAATAAAAATAGACTGTGATGAAGAGACAGTAATAAACATAATGGTAGATGAAGTAGAAGCGACAGTGCCGATGGTGATAGTACCCGATCATGCACAAACTCCTGATATACTGATTGGTCGAACATTCACCGACCTACCGAATTTAGCATATGCCAAGAAAGGCGAAACATTCCAATTTGGCTATGTTTATGAACCACCATTCAACCAAATTGATTTGAAACGATCAACTAACCGAGTGAAAGCTGCTGAAAGGTGCATTGTTGGGAAGAATAGTATCAACTACGTGAACGTCACGATGGAAGACATAGACACAGTACGGATACCAGTTGTGAATACCACAAATCACGATTTGACAATTCAGTTGGGAGACAGGATAGGACCGAAGCTGGAGATGAACAAGATAGAGATGGCTGTTCAGGTTGAGGAAGTCACGAGTGAGATGGTCAACGTAGAAGAGGGCACGAAGAGGGAGGAGGTTGAAGAGCTGGTGGATCTATTGAACGAGTTCCGCGATTGTGTGGCCATGAGTGTGAGGGAGCTGGGGTGTACGAGTGTGACGGAGATGAAGATCGAGACTCATGAAGATGCAACCCCATTCCGGATGAAACCATATCGCACCAATACCAAGGACCGCGACACCAATGCAAAAATAGTAGAAGACTGGAAGAGCTGTGGAATTATCAAAGAATCAGAATCCGAATATTCCAGTCCAGTGATCCTCGTGCCAAAGAAGGACGGTCAGGCCAGACTTGTCTGCGACTATCGAAGATTGAACACCCAAACAAAAAAGCTATCCTATCCTATCCCACATCCAGATGATCTTTTCGAAAATCTATCCCAATACAATATGTTTAGTACAATTGACCTTATGCACGGGTATTTACAGGTGCCAATGGCGAAGAGCAGCATCCCAAAAACGGCTTTCATCACCCAAGATGGTTCGTACGAGTTCACACGGATGATGTTTGGACTCACCAACGCACCATTCGACTTCGTACGCCTGATGACAAAAGTGCTGGGGCCAATGAAGAATTTCGCAAAGTGCTTTCTCGATGACATCTTGCTAATAGCAAAAGACTGGGATGATACCATTACAAAATTGAGAGGAATACTGGAAGCCTTCCGCAAAGCTGGGTTGACGATTAATCTAAAGAAATGTACCTTTGGACGGACATCGGTGGAATATCTAGGCTATGAAATAAGCAAGGAGGGAGTGAAGCCTGGACAAAAGAAAATCCACTGTGTGAAGAATTTTCCTAAGCCAATAAATATCCATGAAGTGAAGAGATTTTTAGGACTAACGGGTTTTTTCCGCAAATTCATAAAACACTATGCTTTGATTGCAAGACCCTTGAGTGAATTGACGAAAGGAAGTCGCATATTCGTATGGGGTCAAGCAGAAGATATAGCCTTTGAAAAATTAAAGATAGCTTTGACCTCAGAACCAACATTAGCTTTATACGATGCTAGAGCCGAACAAACCGAACTACATACAGATGCGTCAAGTCAAGGAATAGCAGGAGTACTGTTGCAAGGTAACTCGAAGAGTATGAGACCAGTATACTACGTCTCGAAAAAGACCAATGATGCGGAAGCAAAACAGCACTCAAGTAAGTTAGAATTAATGGCAATCGTATGGAGTGTAGATAGGTTGAGACAATACCTTTTAGGTATAAAATTTGAAATAGTTACTGACTGTCAGGCATTGATATATCTAAATGCCAATAAGACCTTGAACGCGCAGGTTGCTAGATGGGCAATATTGCTTGAGGAGTACGATTATACTATCAGATATCGAGCAGGAGAAAGAATGAGACATGTCGATGCCATGAGCAGAGCTGCTGTCGAAGAACCAGAATGTGACACTTACGAAGAAATATCGGATGAGAGATATTCCATAATGGTAACCATTAGTGAAGACGATAGGATATTAATGATCCAACGAGCAGATCCTGAGCTACACAAGATAATTCAAATGCTACAAATTCCAAGACCTGAGAGAAGTGCTGATGAGAAAAGTAAAACCGATAAGTTTGAAGTCGATAATGGACGATTGTACCGTAGAGTGAAGGTAGGTGACGAAGAGAGATTGTTGTACGCAATACCTAAAAGCATGAGAAAAGCATTAGTAGTGAGATATCATGATCAAGCAGGTCATTTTGCGACCGACAGAGTGGTTAAGAAGATACTTAAAAGGTACTGGTTTCCCAAAATGAGAAGATACATCAGAGTACATATAGCGAACTGCATGGAATGTTTATTCATAAAAATCCCATCTGGAAAGATACCCGGAAAACTGCACCAAATTCCGACAGGGAAGAGGCCATTTGAAACCGTTCATGCAGATCACTTGGGTCCATTCGTGAAAAGTACCAGAGGTAACACACATTTATTCGTCATAGTAGATAATTTTACCAGATTCGTCAAGTTGTACGCAATGAAGGGACCAAGGAGCGGACCTGTGATAAAAGCAATGACCAATATGAAAAACGTGTATGGAAATCCTGAAAGAATAATAACCGACCGTGGGACCTGTTTTACTTCCAAGGATTTTGAAAACTATTGTAGGGAAAATGGAGTCACCCATATCCTCAATTCGACAGCACATGCCAGAGCCAATGGGATGGTGGAGCGGGTGAACAGGACTGTACTCCCAACAATAATGACCTACATGACAGATGACAGCAAATGGGACACAAACTTGCAGTTGGTGGAACGAGACCTGAATAATGCATATAATGAAACGACAGGTAAGACCCCATTTGAACTACTACATGGGTATGAGCCTAGTTTTAATGATGGTATAATGCAAAGAGTTGCCAATAGAAATCCTCAATGGCAAAACCCTGAAGAACTACGAGAGCAGAGCAGGCATAAGATAGCTGAAAACAGAGAAAGGATAGAGAAGAGATTTAATGAAAAACATAGCAAAGGAAAACAGCTGGTGAAAGGACAAATTGTGGTAATGCGAAGAAAGAAAGGGGCTACCGGAGAATCAACAAAAACCCAATTGAGGTATAAAGGACCACTAGTAATAAGTAAAATACTACCCAATGACACCTACGTGGTAACCCAGTTAAATGAGACTGAGAGGGACGATTTTATATAACTACGGCACATATATCTCAATTAAAAGAATATCATAACCCAGACGATAGCGAGCAAAGCACTGAAGACGAAATAGATGAAGACCCCGAAGAAGAAGCACCATTACATGAAAACCCCAAAGAAGAAGCACCATTACATGAAAAACCCAAAGAAGAGGCACTAGAGAGGAAGGGGCCAACAAAACGAATCAGGAAGAGACCAGTGAAGTTTGAAGAGTATGAGATGGAAGCATAGGCCAGTCCGAGGACGCACTGACATCAGGAAGGGCCGAATGTTACAAATAATATTTATGAGTAGAATGTTTAGCGTTAGGGAAATTAGTTTTAGTGGTTGGTATAGCGAACGCGGGAGAATGCCGATATTATGTAGCGCCGGTGGGGATGATATATATAAGGTGTTAGCGGGAAACGTTGGGAGTTGAGTTAGAGACGGACACGAGAGGAGAGTAGTTGTGAACGTAGTCGAGAATCGTTGTTTGTAAAGTGATAACCGTGTAGTGGGTTGTATTGTTAGTGAATATTAAACGATTAGTTAAACCTATGTGTTGTGATTTATTACGGATCCTGTACAATTACAAAGAAGAATAGATAGTTAACACGTATTACATCGTTTTATATTTCACACATTTCTACAGGATGCTGCTGCATCTCCATCTTGTCCGCTTACTTGAGCGCCAATGCGTGTGAACGGCACTTACCACAAAAGCAGTAACTAAAAATTTAGTTGTCACTTGCCGATGCGTGTGAACGACACTTACCACAAAAGCAGTAATTAAAAATTTAGTTACCACTTACCTACTGTCCTCGTGTAAACCAGCCAATATACATCGCTCGTTTAGTTTGTTCGAAGATAATACGTTTAATTATTGACAGCTCAGCTCAGCTCTTTATATTTTTGTAGTTATTAGAAAGGTTGTTTTTGTGCGTGTTTAATCTTTACCTATTCTGTGTTTATATTGTTATATTCAATAGTTGATAGTTTTGCGTTATTAGTTGTTTTATTAGTGTAGTATTTTAAGAAGTAATTAAGTTAGTAAAGGTAAGATATTAATTTAAATTGGAAATGACATGATTGCCGTATGAGCAGTACCGGCCTTAAGGGGGGGGGGGGCGAGGTCGGGCGCCCACCTTTTGTACAAGTAATGAAGAAATTATTTGTTACCTGTGGTAAAATTCAATAAATAGCGCCCCATTAAAATTCTTTTAGAGGCAGAGACAGAGATATTTCTTTTAAGAAACACTTTCATGATAGCAACATAGTAAAAAAACTAAAATTTACTACAAAATCGAACAATTAATATAACGCTGGGCGCTTATCACGCTTTGCGCCCACCCTTACACTAATAAAAACATATTTAAGATCTACAATGTAGCAAGACTGACTTTCGAGTTTTAGTACCGTTAAATTAGACGAAAGCTGGCCTATAAAGAAAAAAAATCCAATACCGTGGCAGTAGCAAATGTTCCACTGCCACGCTATTACCCTTTTGCTATCCGGCGCGGAAAGTGTTGAGTTTCAGTATTCTATGGTGTCCGCAAATTTTATTAGAGCCTTGAACCCCTAAAAGTAACGTGCACGTTCGCGGATTTCCGCGATTTACCGCAAAGCGATCGCAATAGTGCCTTTTTTAAGCACCAGTTCCTTATAAAATTCTGCACAATAAAGGTATCTTCTACATTTTCTAAATGCATTGGATCTTAAATTGCAAGTGCCCCAATATAGGAGCTTGCAGTTTAAAAGCCAAACTACACTGAGCCTATTAAGTATATAACATGACAAAATCACGTGGATTTTTAGTTATCATAATATACATATTTACATCAAATTTAATTTCCGATCTTTAATTGTTTTCGACTTTTGTCGTCATCGACACGGCAACCCCATATTTTTTGCACTGGTATTTATAGATCTGTCTTAATTTGTCTTAAAGGTAGGTAATTGACAAAATGTATCGCCATTCATAAGAAAATTTTCGAGAAAATGTGAATTAGGGTAATATTGATAACTTCTGTTTGTTTATGGAAAGTGAATAGGCGTTTTCGATTGAATTCTCTTATGGAGCCGTACGTACGTAAAGGATTGTTGTAAATGCTTCAAGAAGATTTGGGAACAATCATTTGGGATTGCAGGTAAAAGCGCAAAGATTAAGGTTTACTATGAGACCATTTTGAGGTTTCTAGGATAATCGTTCCAGCTGGTATAAATTTGTATAAATTACGAAAATAGTGTGTTTTGATACTTTGACCCCACCTTTTTCGAAAACCTTGCGCGGTAGAAAATTTTGGAGTCCAGATTTGTTTTCAGGGCAGTTAATTCTACCAAAAAACGCAATTTAATATTCAATTCACAAAAGCTACTATCATAGTCATCAATATCGAAAAAATTTTAATTGACTTTATCTCGAAAATTTTCTTATGTAGTAAAGCTTCTTATTTAAAATATTTCCGGTACCATTTAGACAATTAAATGATGTACCAAAATCAGTGAGAAAAAAGTGGGAGTGCAGAATTTTATAAACAATATAATTGTTCGGGAGCTAAGATCGCGAAATCGTGACCGTTTTGCGGTAAACGCGAAGATCCGCGAACGATGAGTTAGTGAATGATGAGTTAGAGGTGGATTCCAGGTTCTAATAAAATTTGCGGGCGCCATAGGTATTGAAATCCAACACTTTTTCCTCTTCTTTTTGCTATTTTAAATGTACTATTTAGGAACTCGCTAGAAATATCGAATTTTCTGTTCTTACTCATCTTAGTAAAGAATTCGCCGATAAAATGGCACAAAACGTTAGTTTCGGACATTAATAAAAGTAGTTTCAAATTATGTTTGTAGTGTTGTAATGTACGTTTTTTTCAGTCGCCATAATCGCTGATTTATTTTTTCTTTCTACTGACAATGAAAAAATTTTAATTTGTAATTTTGAAATGGGCGCCCGGATATACTCCGCCCGAGGGCGCCGAGAAGGTTAAGGCCGGCACTGTGTATGAGGTATAACATTTCAACAGTGATTGGATTAACAATATCGTATTTTACTTTTCCACCTGATCAAAGTTGAAGGCAGAACTCATCCACAATTGGGACATTACTCATACGAAGACCAGCAAGAGCACTCATACTCCCTTCCATCCTGGATTAAGTCATTTATCTTTTGGCGGCCTAATGAAACCGTCGGAAGAATTTAAACGTTTCTTTAATAAAATGAATAGCAAGTTCGAAAACTTATGGGGGCTGGGCTCAATAATTCGAAAAGAATTAGCCGTAAATTAATGTAAATTAATGTACGGATAATTTTTTTAAATTTTACTTATCAACAGCAAGAAAAATCTAAATATTTAAAACGAAGAGTAGCTGATATTAATAGATATTAATATATCTTTGTATGTATGTTCTAACCAAATATTGTAATCAGGACAAGCCAATGAGTGGTTTAATAAGCAAGTTGTACCAATACTACGAATATTGATTTAGTTACAGTTTTTCTATTTATTTATCTGTAGAGTCGGGAAGCGAAACATTCGACTCCAATTCTTGATAATTTGAGTGTTTCAACCCCAATTTTCACGGTTGCAAAAATATGTGGTTGCCGTTATTCCACTGACTGAATTTCTGCTAAATTTTGATTCCAACTGCAGAGCCCTGGTCTAGCACAACACATTTCTTTAATCGGATATACATTACATACGTACTTACTCAGCATTATTAACAAATTATTGAAATAGCATGTTGTGATATCAATTTTTTTTCATCCTAATCATTTAAAAATGATCACAATAAAGATGCATTTATTTTTTCAATATAATTATGCACCTACCTAACGTAAATCATACAACGAAATGAGCATTCAAATTGGTGGCAGCACCACTCTAGTGACGTCACGATCTCCCGTTACCCTTCAAACTCAGAAATCCCGTACTTGGATAACCTTACTACTTTATAGACCTTGGTCAATGATTACGTTGCTTGTTGCGTCTGTGCTTTGTTGCTGGATTTCTTGTGTTTTTAGTTTCATGTTTTTCATAGTGGTTAGTTGGACATTATAAGGTGCGTTCGGATATTGTACACCGTTACACTTTTTACACCCAATAACACATAAGTGTCATTTGGACGGTGTACTCGGTGTCAACGGAGTACAATATCCGAACGCAGCTAATGTAAACGAAAACCCTGAGGTAACCAGTAGAGTTTTTATGTAATTATAATATTTGACCGCTAATTTTAGTGTGTTTGTAGGTAGTTTGCTTTATATTGTCAAAGAAAAGTAGCCGTCCTTGTAATATTTTTTTGTGAAATGTCATACCGTCCTGTAGCTGCCCGTCACGTCTAGTTGTAAGTAAGTGGTTTGTTGGTACTGTATTTATTTTAATGGTTGTGTTATTATAGCGTACCCTCTAACGAAGGCAAAAATCTTTGCCGAAAACTTAATTATCCTTCCGCTTGGCTGTTATCCCCAAAAGCAATTTTGAATCGTTAATACGTACTCTACGTACTAATTTCCTGTCGTCGTTATACCAACTAATACCTATACGGTTTCCTTTTCATCATCTCAGAACGTACCTACTTTATTGAAGCATGCTAGAGCACCTGACGCATAGATGTCGCCAGCATGACATATTCAAACATTACCCAACGCATACCGCAATTAATATGCATAATTGTTGATCATTTGCCATTAATTATCTTTGCCGAATATGAAATAGAGCATTCAACACATATCTAGTCAAGTATTTATTAATAATCCCCGGACCGGAACCACTAATTTTCAAATTTAACGGTTTTTAAATCAATTATGAATTTTGCCCAGCGCTCATGTAACATTAAAAATAAAACAATGTTGGCCATGTGCGAATTTGTGGGCCGACATCGAATTGGAATTGTAATTATATGCTCATTCATGCGCAAAAAGCAATTAAATACATTTATCGATAAATAATATTCGGATACACGAGCGTGCACTGCGAGGATTCGTATTGTTATTGCAAATTGTAATTTCGGTCCGGCCAAAAGTTTATTAAGCCGTAATTTTGTATTCCACAATTAAATGTAGTAATGTGTTACATTGGCACGGACGAGAATGTAATGCATGAAGGTAGAGGAGTTAGAACTTTTGATGGAGATGTTGAATTGAATATAACAGAAACAAATGATTCAATGCAGCCTAGAAACTCGTATAAAGGTATGGACACACACATGCTTATTTATAAGCATGCTAGTGAGCATGCTTAAATCGAGCATGCTTGTCAGCTGTTCACATTTGCTAGTAATAAGCATGCTAGTTTTAAGCATGCTCCCTAAATAAGCATGCCTAAAAGCTGTTCACACGTACTCAGAGCACGCCCCCTTCCACCGTACCGCAGGTAGCGTGCTCAAAAATCAAACGACTGGTGATTTTTCAGCATGCTCGAAATAAGCATGCTTATTACTAGCAATGTCTAGACACACATGCTTTTAAAAAGCAAGTGCTCGAAATAAGCATGCTTTCGTGCTTCTAAAGGTACGGATACACATGCTTATTTATAAGCATGCTAGTAAGCATGCTTAAATCGCGCACGCTTGTCAGTTGTTCACATTTGCTAGTAATAAGCATGCTAGTTTTAAGCATGCTCCCTAAATAAGCATGCCTAAAAGCTGTTCACACGTGCTCAGAACACGCCCCCTTCCACCGCACCGCAGGTAGCGTGCTCAAAAATCAAACGATTGGTGATTTTTCAGCATGCTCGAAATAAGCATGCTTATTACTAGCAATGTCTAGACACACATGCTTTTAAAAAACAAGTGCTCGAAATAAGCATGCTTTCGTGCTTCGAAAGCTACGGACACACATGCTTATTTATAAGCATGCTAGTAAGCATGCTTAAATCGAGCACGCTTGTCAGCTGTTCACATTTGCTAGTAATAACCATGCTAATTTGAAGCATGCTCCCTAAATAAGCATGCTTAAAAGCTGTTCACACGTGCTCAGCGCACGCCCCCTTCCAGCGCACCGCAGGTAGCGTGCTCAAAAATCAAACGACTGGTGATTTTTCAGCATGCTTGAAATAAGCATGCTTATTACTAGCAATGTCTAGACACACATGCTTTTAAGTAGCAAGTGCTCGAAATAAGCATGCTTTCGTGCTTCTAATAAGCATGTGTGTCCGTACCTTTATAAAGGTACGGACACACATGATTATTTATAAGCATGCTAGTGAGCATGCTTGTCAGCTTTCACATTTGCTAGTAATAAGCATGCTAGTTTTAAGCATGCTCCCTATATAAGCATGCTTAACGCCATACCTGGCAGATGGCTGTAAGTACAGAGTCTTCTACGTCTCTTTTTGAAAATCTGCTTTAAGATTGATGGGTCTTAACCAAAAGATTTTCTTTTTAGGTCAACTTTTTTGCGTCTGTCTAAAACGTTTACTTGTTATCTTACAGATATAGATGAGGAACATCTTGCACCAAGTGTGTTTGTCAGAAACAGAGTGAACGAGTATGAAGGTTCATGCCCGACCGAAGCGCATTTATATGTTTATCCGTATGTTTTCTATGTTTGAGTATTTATTAATTGCTTCAGTGTGGTTTTAATGTATATTTATATGCCTGAAACTATTTTACACTTATTTATATACGTCTACATATTTATTTAAATTATAATTATTATTACAATTTTTTTTTACATTAATTTTATTTATACCATATTTGTTTGATCGTTTGTACTATTGTAACGTTTGCATAATGTTTCTGTTTTTGTATTATATGATAATGTTAATATCTAATCAAGATCAGAATAAAATTCTACAATTAAAAAATACTGCATATTTAATATTGAATACTACACTGGAATAGATGTAAAATTATTACGTACTACCTCATATTTCACTTAAAATTACATTAAAATCGGTATAATATTCCGGCCAAATTCTTGTAAATTCACAGTGTAAATATACAATGACAATGTAAAAATACAATTGAGATGTAAAATTACACTGATTGTCGCAGGGCAAAAAAACCTACTTTTCCTACTGTAAATTCACATCAAAATTTTTCTCAGTGTACATACAACTGATAGTGCCAAACCTCAGAAAACTAGAGAATTATTTGTATTATTACTACTGCCGTTGGATTTATCACTATCAATAGCAATTACATAGGAATACATGCTACTTAGACCATCTACATCATTCCTAAAGTCGACAGTGTTGTTGCTTAAATTTATGTGATACATTTCTAAAAGCCGTCTGGTGTTATATACTTGATCGTAATCTATTATTTCAATGTTATCAAACTTAAAAGTATGGTCGTTGTAAAGCAAGAGCATATCTGATTTTTCCAGTGCGAAGGTTACTTTAGTGTAAAGACATGCGATTTTTGATCCATTGGGAAGTGACTCCCATGTAAGTGCCATCACAATTATTACAATTAACCCTGTAGATGACGTCTGATCTAAAGTACACATTATCTTGATCCTTTATTCTAGAGAACAATTTATTTATCTTATTGGGGCAATGATAGACCAATTTAATATCTTCTGGCAAGAAGGGATTTATTATGGCCACTAATTTTTCAGTTAGGCCAGGTATCATGGCTATTTTTTATATTTATTGACGGGGGGCTGGGTAAATCAAATTTACTCCGACTGGGTCTGTCAGTGTAAGTGGAAAGTAAAATCTTATTCAACCGCTTGTTTGGGGAAACCATTATTAATGAATGGAACTTTTAATTTCCTTACTGCCGAATGTTGCTAGTATCACTACATATCTTAAGAATTCTATTCTTCATATCTACGACTGTGTTGATTTTGTGACTAAAACTGTGTTTTGAAAAGTTTAAAATTAATGTATCTATCGGACGCCGTGGGCTTCCTGTACCAGTCAACCTCACCCTATTGTCAGTATGGTCACGTATAACCTTGGTTTCCAAAAAAGGGGACTCCACAGTCAACCTCTTCCTCCACAGTAAATTGTGAGGGTCAAATCCATTAAACGTGGTTAAGATCTTCTGCACTTTGTTGTAAGGTACTGCACAGATTATATCATCCACATATTTATATAAGAAGGGAGTTTCCTTTACTACGCCCAATGGACCCACATTATTCGATTTGACGTTAATTCCTAACGAAGTTTCGGTCGTTACTCCCTCTCAAGCATATCATTCCAGATGGGTTTCGATAGTAACATCTCTACAAGGTATGGTGCAGAGGCATCTCGCACACTCAAAGCCTGGGCTTCGCTCAACATCAAGTTGGCCAACGCGAGAAGCAGAAGAATTTTTCTTCTTAGTTGTCGGAGGAGTCGCGTCAGTCCCAATCACATCACCCACGGTTCAAAAAACCTCCTACGTTCACTGGACTCCAAGGATAGGACACTCACACGCAAGATTGAGACGTTCAATGGCAGGTTGTGGATTAAGATTGTTAATTTTGAGATACAGATTAACATAAAAAATATTGCTCTTCTTTATAAATCGTTAAAAACTATTGTAGAGAAGGCCGGAGGATTGGTGCCTGTTTTTGAGGAATACTCACGAAGGATGAATTTCAATTTCAATAAATAGGTCACTAATATTAAGAATGGCAATATAAAAAAACTTAATAAACTTCAGAGGTCAGAAGGTCAGAGATAGTGGGTGTCAAACCATGTAGAGACAACTCAAAATGGTTCTAAAACCTGACTGATACAGATATTCCGGAAGATATTAGCAATTTTCTGGCATTGGGTTCAAAATTTAGCTTAACTACTACTCATAATGATATACCAACTACTGTTTTATTCTCACAAGTTGAAAATATTATACGGGCGCTATCCTCTGACCGCCAGGATTTATACAGGGCGAGGGCGACTAACATTATCACTAACTGCTACTTGTCGGATGCTTCGCGTCATGACAGTGATTCACCTTTTGATGGGGTTTATGGGAGGACTTTGGCTCTTTTGAGAACTAGGGCTGATAAGGGTAGTACCACAGTGGCGATCAGCAGGGATAAATATGTAGATGCGTCATTGGCCATCCTGAATGACACTGCTGTTTATCAAAAATTAACTAAGGACCCAACCATCACCATCCAAAAAAAGAATAATGAACTTGTTACTCGCTTGAAAGATAAACATTAAATTGATCTGGACATTGCGAGACCACTTATTAAATATAATTTGACCCCTTCAAAATTTTACGGGCTACCTAAGATACATAAAATCAATGTTCACCTCAGGCCAATTGTTTCGTTCATAGGCTCTCCAACATATGTTCTTTCAAAATTCCTAGCTGATATTTTACACACTTCCCTTCAGGGTAATGAAAAATTTAATATAAAGGATACCTTCACTTTTTGTAAATTAACTGAACGAATAGCGCTGCTACCAGATTTTGTTTTAATATCGTTGGACGTGGTTGCACTGTTTACTAATATTTCACCGGATTTAGTAATTCAAGTGATAGACGATGGGTGGGAGTTCGTTGGTGGTTGTTGCTCTATTCCAAAAGAAATGTTCCTAAATTTGTTGAAATATTATATATAAGCAGTAAGATAGCAGTAAATTCACGCTCCTTTATGATAAAACTCTCCTCAATATCTTCGCGCTTCCCAAAACCGCAATTTCTTGAATTTTCCAGGGCGACATTTTGCACGGCAACTCCTTCACATGTTTACTATAATTTAGAGCAACTGCTCCCAATGAACCTATAATCACCGGAACAATGTTCACCTTCATTCCCCACATACGTCCAACTTCTATTGAGAGATCCTGATATTTAAGTTGTTTTTCAAGCTCCTTCCTTAAAACATTCGCATCAGCAGGTACCGAGATTTCTATAAACGTGCACACCTTCCTCTACAAATGCTTTACCACGATATCTGGCTTCTTATCATCAAGCATTCTATCAGTGGCAACAGGCATGTTCCATAATATGGTAATATGATCGTTACTCATAACAGGAGATAGAATGTGGTCATACCACCGAGACACAACCATTGCTAAACCTAGTTGGGAACCCAAATTGTAATGTATATGTTCCCACCCTATCATGCCTAGTAATGTAATGCGACTCAGCTCAGACTGAACAAGCCGCTAATAAATGATAGACATTTTCCGGAGACTGATGACACAGTCTACAATTCCTATCATGAGCCACTTTAATTAAACTTTAATAATCTTCTATTCATGATATCAGGTACGTATTGCCTGATCTTACGCCGCTATGATAGAGGATTCAGTTTCAGCCTTAATGTTCCCATGACAAAGCCAAGATAACGATCCGGACTTTGAAATACCATCACCCTCCACAATTCTTAAAAATTGACCATACATTGGCTTACTAACATAATCCTCTCTCATTTTCTGACTCATTCTTAACTTAATGTCTCGCTTTAAACTCTCCACTGAAATTTTATTTCCATAATTATCGAGTTCTTCCACCTGAATTTTTTCTAAAATTAGTTTATGTTTACTAATTATTGACTTACCAAAAGTATCCCTAAATAATTGTTTAATGACTTTATCCTCCTTGTTGGCCTTTATAAAATTTCGTAATTTAACATTTCCAAATCATAAATATTTTCCAATAGCTGCAAGCCACGACCTCCATCTTGGCGATGCAGGTATAGCCTGCGGACATCAGACCTAGGATGAAACATAAAATTTAATGTTAACTGTTTTCTGGTTTTTATGTGCAGATCGCGTATTTCTTTCTTCGTCCAATTTAAAACTCCAACACTGTACCAAAATATTGGAATAGAATATGCATTTATCGCTTGTTTTATATTTTCCATTTAAACCAGACCTTAAAATTTTTCTCACTTGCTTAACGACGTAGTCTACCGGAAGTGTACCGTAGGTTCGGAATCCTAGCGTTAATACGCGTTGTAGAGATATGAAATTTTTACAGTGGTTTTCTGATGTAGTATTGCATATTGGAAAGTATATAAAATTAATAAAATATTAAATAATGATATTATTTTTTTTTGGTATACATTATAATTTTATGATTATGACTTTCCAAAATAGAACATAAAAAAATAGACAGGTTTTATCTATGAACTTAGTTTGAATTATTTATCGTTTTTACGTGATTTCGAACCCGCGATTTAGAAAAAAAATGGTTTTTCTAAGACAGCCTTTACTTTACCGTTTGTTTCATGTGTTTTTTTACGTCCTATATCACCTGTGGTTAGTTTCCATTGCAAATAGTTTTTCTGTAAACACTAACAAAAATTTTCATTAGTAGGGTATACTTGCTCCTTTGTATTCGCCTATAACCTTCGCCTTCATCCCATCATCATCAACACCAAAGGCTTCATCCATATCCAGACACTTATATCTAGTATTATCTGTTAGTCCATTAATACTAGTATGATCATTCAGACATATGTCAGAGGTTCTCTCAATTCTGCCTTTGACAATACTAATATTGTCAAACTTCTCGAGACCAAATTGCATCCCAATATCGTCACAGAATTGTTTAACTATACAGAGGCTATGCTTCAACTCATGGGAACATCTTTTAAACGTCACCTCAGAACGCCACTTATCGTAAAACAACCCGAATCACTTCTAATTTGTGAAAATATTTAATACTGAATTTGTACCCTCAGAAAACACCAACCCCAACATTGGTACCTCTAAGGAACACCACAAAATCGGGGAGTAAAGACGCCGCGCGTTACCTCTGACGCCACTTGACGAAAAAGAAACCCCATCTATCCCATCTTTCTTATGGCTTTAGTACCCAGTTCACACCCGCAGAAAACACGAACCCACAAATCTCTAGCTCCAAGGACCCCCCTAAATTGCGGATAGTTCTTTCGAACGCCACCTCGGAATGCGACTTATAGTAAAACAACTTGAATTACTTTGGACTTTTGTAAATATTAGATTCAATATTTAGCGGTTCACCACCACAAAAAGAAGAGAGCTTCACCAAGCCACGAAACGGTATAAATGTGAAGTTCCGTCTACAAGTAAATCTACTTACTGGTCCACTGACATAAATGAGCTTATAGATCAATTTATAACTAAACATCTGTCGTGAATACGGTTACTCACCAATTGTTCTAACTTTAAGCGAAACAATAATTTAAAAGGAAATTTGTAGGAATTTAATACCTACAAGTCTATTACGTGATGGGGTACATTCTAACATAAATTGGAAAATAGAATAAATGTAGAAGTACCAATCAAGAATACCTCAAAACAGAATTTTTTATAACATACACACAGTATTTTTTATAACTATATCATAATATTTAGGAGTTGCGGCAGTGCTAAACTGCTTATTTCCAATTACTTAATTTGTCAAAAATACAAATAACATAATACACTAGCCAACTTTTATGAAAATATTTTAGCAGGTAATTGAATAGGATAATAATTCATGAGTTAAGTAAAACAAAAATAACCTTTAATAATGATAAAATTCCATGGCTTCGTGTGCAAAGCTTAACTAACTTCATTTTCTACCCCACACCCTCTAGCCACCTATGGTTGATGTGTCGTTTCATTAGTCGCGTTACAGAAACTTTGGGAGTTAGCAAGGCCGGCTTAAACTTAACACTTCAGCACATTAAGGGTTGTCAGTTGCAGTACGCTGAAAAGTTATAAGTTTGTCATGGGGCACTCGATCTGAGCTGCTAGATATATGATCCAAATATTCGTTAAAACTGATAAAGGCAGCACTACGAATATGTGAATTTGGCAAGTATCGGCTATCTAAACTGATCTAGAGTAATAAAGTAAAATATAACTTCACGGAAATGTTTCAAATTAAACGTTTACCGATCTGACATCACAGCACTACCGTTATTTCATTTTCATCAGCTGTAATGTAACCCTTCAAATTAGAAATTGCCTACCTAAAAAAGTCCAACAATAATGTGTCTAACATAATGTTAAACAAAGGAATAATAAAATATAATGTTAAAAAATATCTTCTAATTGGTATTTGGGTCATCATTATGTTATACATATTCTTCATATATCAATGGCCTAGCTGCAATAGCACGTATCATCATGGTTAAAGCATAGGTAATATGTGGTATTGCAGCTACGCCGTCGATTTACAGTATATCTGGTTTCCGGAAGTCGCACAGTACTGGATCGGCGTTGCTGGCTGTTCTGGATGAAATCGTGTCTTTCCAACAGATGGACAGGGTTACCGCGCTGGTTCTTCTCGACATATCAAAGGCCTTCGACAGCGTAAGCTTTGATTCCATTTTCGCCAAACTTAAATATTATGGAGTTGATGGTCTGGTTTTGAACTGGTTTCGAGAGTACCTAGTTGGACGCACAAACTACACTAACATCGACGCAGATAATATTTCCCAGCCATCAGTGTCACTGTCTGGTGTTCCTCAGGGATCAGTGCTAGGTCCACTTCTTTTCAACATCTTAACTGCCGATATATCGACTATCCTCGGACACTGTAGTTACCACATGTATGCGGATGATATCCAGCTGTATGCCCCCATTCGTTCCGAGTCCGTCAACGACACCCTGGACTCCATTAACGAAGACTTGGAGCGTGTCTACGGCTGGGCAGCTAGCAACTCCCTGGTGCTGAGTCCTGGAAAGTGCCAGGTTCTGTTTATTGGCAACGAGGAGGACGTCGAGGCTGTGAGATTAGCTGGACTTGAGCTAGAGTTAGATGGTGCTCGTCTTCCCGTGGTGACAAAAGCAAGAAACCTTGGAATCATCTTCGAACGTGGTCTTACATTTGATGAACACGTAGATAGGCTTTGTCAGGCTGTGTATGCCAAATTGAAGCTATTGCATCAATTTAAATCGGTTTTACCGACTGATACTAAGCTTATAGTTTCAGATTCGTTGGTGCTCTCTGCTGTAGGTTATGGTGACATCGTTTATGGCCCTTTTCTCTCCCAAGCAAACAAGAGACGTCTTCAAGGAATATAATATAGTTACATTTCCTATGCAACTGGATGTCCCCGTCGACAACACATGGGTCATGTTTTTCGGGAGCACCGACAGCTTTGGTTGACTGAAAGGCGATTCACCCACTACGCAGAGATGGTTCGTTCAGCGGTGTATAATGTATATATCTGGCGGCCAAGATTGAGCTGCGAGGGGAAGCTCATACGAGAAGACTTCGCTATGTCGCCTCCATGGCGACAGTTCCAGTGCACAGGACAGCATCCTTCAGAAAGACTTTTCGTACCTTGCGTCAAGACTCTTAAACACGACTCTCACTGTATTCGGTCTTCATTGCAAAAGTAAAACCAAAGCTATTTTGAAGAGGGAGATTCTTGAAGGAGGTTTAGCAGATGAAGATGATATATAGTAATTTCAGTTTTCAATCTGTATTTATTTGCGGTTGGTACCATTTTAAATCACCTTGGTGTTATAGGTACCTTTTGTATTTATTTATATCCAATAAAGCATTTTATTATTATTAGTATTATTATAGTTTCCTTTTTTTTTAAATTGTTTAAACTTTTTGGTATGTTGAATGCTAAGTCATTGAACATATAGTTATTTAGAATTTCGTAGAATTCGAGTACTAGAGGCCAGCTTTTTTTTGCAATACTACACATTATGAAAGCATGTGGGTAGTGACAATTAAATTTTCAACTGCGAACTTTGTAAAAATGTTATTGAGATTTCTTGTTCCTCATATTAAGTTACCTTACCCCTCCACATTAGTGTGCTCGAATCGTTTACACTCTGTATATTTATTGGATACAACTTCTCATTCTTACAAGTGGAATTGTCATAAGTTATACTTATTGCAAAGCACTTTCAAAAGGTTTCTAAGGGTTTTGGGATCTCAAATCGTCCCGACTCTCATATCAGTTTGTCAACATTCAAAGTGGCGGATAAAACACGGCAATCAACGTTTAAAAAAACCGAAAACGCATTAAAGTTATTCCCGGTGATATTTGAAAATTATTGATTCCTCATGTCAGATTATCAAAATCCAAAATGGCGGGGCTTGTCCGATTTCCATTAATGTTGTTACCTGTGTTTTGACGTATCTGCACCACGAGAATTTAATAACATATATCGAAAATTGAAAATGTTGGACCAATATTGAGACCAACAATATTAAGAAAGGACACTGTTACGGGCTATTATTAGCTCAATTTAGCTATTTTTTAATTTTATTTATTAACCATCGAGATGAAAGCTATTTTTTGGCATATTGGACTAATGTCCATGCAGCGAGGCGCACGTTTATAAAAGCCATTTTTGAAACACAATTGATAGTTGTGTTTGCAAGGTATGTATATGGAACATTGGAACAATGGGTCTTGAGAAAACTGACGTTCCCGAAGTTGTAAATTCATGAAAGCTAAGGGCCAAAACTTCGGGTGAGCCATTTAAATTGTAAATCATAGAAAGTACGCACGCGCCGCGAAAGCATACTTAACTTTTGGTAATGAAAGAGCTGCCCAATGATACCTGTCACAACCGATATCCTTGAGCTGTTTCTGAAGTAGTTAGAATATCACAAGAGCTTTTAATTTTGTTTAATCCGCTTCATTGGTGTTAAATTGAAACAAGTTTCAAACACCTTATATGCAGTGAATGCATTTGTCCAGATTTCGAAAACCAATGTTGATGTATTGAATATAGATACCTTGATTAAAACTCGTAGCGGTTTTCCTGGTTTATTTTAAAAAATCTTTCGACTACATGTTTCGGGGTTACATACTCATTGTCAGACCGTGCTGCGGAGATAAATATTAAACATATTAAATTCATAAAATGATTATAAATATACGTTGTAGATATTTCAGTTCGAATTATACGTACACAAATAAATGTAAATTTTAACCGCTTAACTTCAAGTATTTATTCCTCCCTCACACTGTACGGTAGGTACGTACAGTGACGGAACGTTAGTACTGTTAACTGTTTTGATTGAACCTGACGTAATATACAACTTTCAAGATCGAATACGTATTCAGCGCAAATAATCCAATCGAAAACGTCTATTCTGTTTCTGTAAACTGTCTTTTTTTGAAAATTTTCTACGTTACTATTAAGAAAGATAGCAGATCTATTAATATCACTACAAAAAATAAGAGAATTCCATTTTAAAAAAGTGTCTATGACGTCATAAGTTGTAATCAATTAAAGGTCGGAAACTCAATTTGACATAAATATGTGTATTTTGATAATAAAAAAATCGACGTTTTCAAGGAATTTTGCAAATAACAAACCGTTTTAGAGATGATGATTACATACGTTCCATACGATTTCCATACGTTGCGCGCTTACCGTATATCGCATATTATAATCGTAGTCCGTAGATAGTTTTACTGTCGGCTGGTTGCTGGTTTCAGTTCGGTAGATAACACATTCATTACTAAGTAATCAGGTCGATTATCATTGAAAATCAGACAGTGTTAATTTTGATGCGCTGTATATTCAGTGCTCAATATTAATTGTATTAATCTACAAGTTACGGATTTTAGGGCACAATATGAATAAAATATGGTTCATTATATCATTTTGTATGTAATACGTTCATACTAAATAACACGGCTGGAATTATTTAGAAAATAAATTGGTTCCGGATTATGCCGTGTGTCAAAATTTGTAAATGCTGACGTTTCGGGAACCATGTTCGTCGCTTTTTCAGAGCTAAGTGAATACTGGAGATCTACCAAAGAAATATCTTTTATATACCTAATTTACACCTCACTGCGCACATCATGTGTTTTTCCACCTGGCCGCGTTAGGATCGACTTCCAGACCCTACTGATGTCAGTGCCGTCCTTCAGATTGATGTTTGTATGTTTCGATGGCTTGTGTAATAAGCCGGCGGTGATAATTACACACCCTTGCCAACGTCATCGAAATCTACTGTATGTGCCCGACTCATGGCAGTGTTGAGCAACACCGAACTGTTGAATCTTGCAAAGCGATTCTTTCCGATACCCTACTTACGTATGGTAAACAAGCGAACCCCTTTGACTCTTGCCGTTCCTGTTGGACACGCGGTTTTCTTGGGACACCCCGTATGTCAGATTTGGTGTATCCATGCTGACTTAGGGCCCACTCCAAGTGTTTCCGTTCGTCGTCCAAGGTGCTGGAATCGCATACCATCTGGGCACTGTCGAACAAAGTGTTAATAACACTTATCTTCTGTTGGGATGGTGGTGTGATTTGACGTGCATATACCGATCGGTATGCGTCTTCTTACGATAGACTGCATGTCCAAACCTACCCGTTAAGGCCCGATTACATGCTCCGTCATGCTCGTGGTTTTACTTGCGGAAACCAGGTTTGCACAGGTAAAATGTAGCATGTAGACCCAAAAGGCCATAGTTTTAATATTTTTTTCTCATGTGATGCAACTGATCTTTTACAGATATGCGCGGGCTTCCGGCGGAAATCCTCAGAAATGTAGTTTTCACACGCTAAATGCAAAAGACGCAACTGTGGAAACTGGCTTAATTTAGTCTGCGTCTTTTAACTACGTCTGCGTAGACGTAGTTAAAAGACGGAGCGTGTAAACGTCCCTTTAACGTTCCACATCCAAGAATGGCAGCTGATTATCCTCTTATATGTCCATCGTGAATTTGATGGAAGGACTGACATTGTTCTGGTGTTTAAGGAACTCAGTAAGTTATCTCTACCGTGTGGCCAGACTACAAAGGTATCATCGACATTTCTGACCCAGTGCTTGGGTTTGAAAGGACTTGACCTAATGGCTTTTTCTTCCAACAATTCCGTGAAGAAATTGGCGATTACCGGTGACAGAGGTGATCCCATGGCAGTGGCGAGGGGGGGGGGGGGGGGCAAGGGGGTATCATGCCCCGGGCGCCGCTTGCAAAGGAGCGCCAACTGGTCTCCCTTTGACTGGTCTGAATTGATAGATCGGAAATTGTTAACAGTATTGAATAAGATTATTGAAGAAACAGACAATATTCAAACTTTATTGCTATATTGTTTGCAGTTTGCAAAAAAGTGTAACAGCCTTTTCCAATAGCACTACTCTTAATCGTTATAACGGCTAAGGAGAACTATACACAGTACACACACTAAGAATACTATCTGAACAGTAATAAATGTGAGCTACGAATGACTATGTATACATGAATGAATAACAATAAAAGTATCTTGGACCGACTGTATGAGTATTCTTAATCGACCGTTTCCGTTTCGACAAAGCTTGCGCGAAATTAAATTTGTGAATAACCGGTGTTTTGGGTGGTGACACTCCTTAGTGGAAGGCAATAGTTTGACGCATGACGTAAGGTTTATTAGCATTGAAGCACTAATGGTCGTGAAATACATCACTGTGGTTGCCCTTTCTAAGTATTTATAAGATTGATTTAATTTCACAATTTTTCATAAAATTCTTAATTTTCGGGCATGTGATGAAAAGTGATGATATAGATAAAGCTATTGAAAAGAATTGTAAAAATTTGGGTAACTTTTATAATTCAGATTTCAATGGAACAGGAAGTCTATGTCGAAATATGTGACTGCAAGATGTTACTCCCCAGTAGAAAAGAAATTGAACCTAAAACTCCATTAGAGCTTCTTACCTTTATAATCTCATATGGGGAAGATGTTTTTCCAAACCTGCGAGTCGCACTATACTCCTCACTATTTCAATATCAATTGCTACCTGTGAACCTTCATTTAGCAAGTTAAAATTAATTTTGACATATCTACGATCAACGATGGGACAAGAGCGCCTAGCATTCTTAAGTATGGAAAGAGACAAATTTGAAATGATCGACTTTGATGAAATAGAAAAATTTATATATATAGCAATTAAATATATCGTTTTATAACATTATATTATTATTAATAAATATATCTACTTATACAGGGTGAGTTATTAGTATCCCGGCGGTCGATAGTTAAGAAATCGTTTGAGAAAGAAAAAATATTTTATATAGAAGTTATTTGACTCATCAGTTTTTACGTACAAATATTTTCATTTATACAGGGTGTTGCATTTAGGTGTGACGGAAAGTATGTACATTTTTTTAAATGGAACTCACTGTATATTTTATTATATTATGAATACTACTAAATTTGTTTATCCAACCGTGTATGTTGCTAAGTCACAGCGTTAATAGTTCCAGAGATATGCAACTGTTTTTCCAAAATATGCCCGTTGCAGGATCTTTTTAAAAGCTATGTAAAAACGAAATTTTTGCAGATCTTGCCTTTAAACTATGTGAGACAATAGTCCAAGCCAGTGGGTAGATGATAGTATCCAAAGATATTAGATACACTATACAGGGTGTTCATAGAACTTAGTAAATTTTGATGTTCTTCAAATGGCTTTTTCTTGAGTTTTCTAAATGGAACACCCTGTATAATATGTGTTGGCTGAAATAACCCTTTAGTTCGCTCCAATTTACATCTAGTATGTTATACACCAAATGTTAATATTTTTTGTGATATTTGCAATTTAAAGAAAATGTAATGCAATTGTAAATTTTAATATTGCTGTGAATAATATATTTGGTAGTTTGATTTAAAGTCTTCTTAAAGTGGCGATAGAAGAAATAATTTAGAAAGTCCCCCTAAAATTACACTGTTTCTGGTTTACTTCTGAGCCCAACTGAAGTTACTAGGTCTTCAGGTTCGCTCGCTGTACGTTTGTAAAAATTGCAATACATACTTATAAAATTGGGTAATAGCTTGATAACCGTAATACATTTTATATGAATAAATCTAGTTAAATAGGTTCTAAATGGCTTCTTCTATAACCTTTTGAACATTTCACATCATGCTACCAAGCACACTGTATACAGAGCAATATTAAGATACTAAATAGCATACTACTCTTTAAATTCCAAATATCACAAAAACTAGTAAAAATAGATATACGATGTAGTGAATATAAATTACAAAGAACTTAAGGGACATTTCAATTAGCAAATAATATACAGGGTGTTCCATTTAAAAATCTCAAGAAACAGCCATCTAAAAATGTTTAAAAACTAGTGCATGCTACAATCAGGGTGTATTGCGCATCTAATTTTTCATATCATCAGCATTTAGCTATGAGTTTAGTTATTATGTGACAAAATTTTTAGAACTGTATCTGCAAAAATGTAGTATTAACGTAGTTTTTAACAAAGGCCTAAAATTGCCAATTTTTTGACAAACAATTGAATATCTCAGAAACTATTTACTTTACACAGGTACAACTTACACAGTTGGAAAGACAACTTGCTTAGTATTCATAATATGGTATGATCTACCATATCAAAAAAATGTACTGAGTTTCCATCACGCCGAAATCCAACACCCTGTATAAACGAAAATAATTTTACGTTATAGAAACTAATGAGTCAAACAACTCTTGTATAAAACATTTTTTTCTTTCTCAAACGATTTGATGACTATCGACCGCCGGGATACTAATAACTCACCCTGTATATAATACGTATTAACTCTTTTCATTGTTTAAAACCTATATGCCTTTTAAACTAGTATGTTTTATAAACAATTTTATAAATATGTAAAATAAATAATATCCTTTTAGCTAATTCTAGATAACCGTATGTCTGATTTTTCCACTGAAATAGACACATTTCGTTATCCACTCCTAGTCTTGATTTCTAACTATCTTTTATCTCAAATTTAAAGTCTAACTTGAGCCCGTGCCCTTATCCCGAAAAAAGTACACTGTTTTGTAGAAATGTGGTAGCTATTCGCAATATATTTTAGAGTATTTTAAAGTAGCTACTACAATCTATTATTCTATATATTATAGTTATTTAACCAACAAGTATATTAAAGAGAGCGATTAATGATCGAGACTGTTTAACGCTCGAGCGCAGCGAGAGCGTTAATTGTCGAGAAAGTTCATCTTTCCGCAATGCACCAGCTACTCCAAAAATCAGTGCTACCTACATATAAAATGCAATGTTGTTACAGTTATAAAACTTGTTTATTTTGTATCCGTTTACCTTCGGCATTAAAAACACGGTGTTCGGAGCGTCAGAAATAAATTTTTGAATGTGTTCTTTCTCGAGTACTTTGGACTTCTTTGGTATATAACCCTCTTGTTGCCTCTTGATAAATATAGCTAATTTAGTAAATTTCGTAAATCTCGCCCCTCCTCTGGTCTCTCCTAGTGGATGACCTACTGGCAATTATTGCGGCGCTAGATGTAGAGATACAGGCGTACGCGGATGATGTGGTTATTCTTGTGAGTGGTAATGATGATAGCCTTGTCTCTGACACCCTTCAAGAAGCACTAAACGTCATACAGGGATGGTGTGTGGGGGAACAGCTTGCTGTGAACCCCCTTAAGACACTGATAGTCCCATTCACTAGAAGAAGGAAAGTGGGGCTCATTCCTCCTATCCTGAGCGGTGAAACAATCCAGTTTGTAGATAGTGCTAAATATCTAGGGGTAACCTTGGACAAAGCTCTCAACTGGAATTTCCATGTAGAAAACATCATACGCAGAGCCAGGTTCTCCCTATGGAGCTGCAGAAGGATATGTGGAAAAAACTGAGGTCTTACCCCTAAACGACTATACTGGCTGTACCTGACGGTGGTTAGACGGATGATCACGTACGGCAGTGTCGCTTGGTGGCCGGCAACTCTACGGAGAGCTTCGGTGACCAAACTAGTAAGTTTGCAGAGGATGGCTACATTAGCCATAACAGGAGCCATGCGAACGACGCCCTCTGTGGCTCTGGAAATGCTGCTGGATCTTCCCCCACTGCATGTGGTGGTGGAGGGTGAGGCCAGAATGGCACCGTACAGATTACTGCACATAGCAGAAAATGTGCCGCAAATGGTGGAATTCGAGCCCAATACACTCACGACGGCGATTGAGTCGGACGAACTACTGGGCATGAGAAGTGATACCATCCCTGCTGAATACAGCTGGGAGACGTCGTTCAACGTCCTACTTCGAAGTAGAGACGACTGGGGAAGGAGGGAAGCCTCCCTGCTCCAGGCCGATTCCTCCTGGTTTACCGATGGCTCCAGTACCAACCTTGACACCGGTCTAGGAGTCTACGGACGCAAACCAAGAACAGAGATAACCTGCAATCTTGGCAAATTTGCGACTATACTACAGGCAGGGATAACTGCCATTGATGTCTGCGCCCAGGAAATCTTCAACAGAAACTGGGTGGGCAAATCAATTAAAATCTTCTCCGACAGCCAAGCAGCGTTACGATCGCTAGCGACCAGCAGATACCAATCTCTCGTCGTAAAAAACTGTAGGAGAACATTATCCGGGCTGGGGAAGGCAAACAGAGTTCCTCTCGTATGGGTGCCTGGCCACGCTGGCATAAAGGGAAAGGAAATGGCCGATTCCCTGCCCAGAGTGGGGGCCAACACAGTACCGGAGGGGCCAGAACCGACTCTCGGAATACCGAGAGACGTGGCAAAACACTCGATTAAGAGATGGATGGTTATGAAATCCTTGGATTTCTGGTCAGGATGCCCAGGGATGAGACGTTTCAGGGCGGTGACCACATCACCATCCAAAATCAGAACTGAATCCTGGCTGAACTTAAGCAGAATGGACATCAAAACTATGACTGCTGCGTTCACGGGACACTGCTGACTTCGGCATCATCTTCATAAGATAGGACTGACCGATACCGCTGAGTGTCGACTATGCCTGGAGGATGATGAAACAATGGAGGATGTTATTTGCTCCTGCCCAGCCGTGGATGGCATCAGGGTCATGATTTTTGGCACGGCCAAAATCAAACTACAAGACCTGGAGAACCAACCACCCGATAGGATAATCAGGCTCATTAAAGAACTGGACCTGGACGGTGAAGTATAACATTAGCTACTAGCAGTAGTAAGTGAGCCACAATAGACCCCCGCGGTCGCGGTGGATGGCTGGTTGAGCGGCCAACTCACGTTCTCTCTAATTCTTCTAATTCTAGTAAATTTGCTAATATCTATGTTTGCTTTCAATATTAATGTCGCTTTACGCATTGAATATTTTGGCCATAAACTAGCAATTAATCCTTTTTCCGCGATACTCGAGAAATATGCCAATAATACGGTTTCTGAATAGCGCGTTACTTTTTTCTCTACACACCAGGCAGAAAATTCCGAGTAAGTTTTTTCATAAATGGCCAAAATCAGGTCATCTTCATTCATGTCAATTTCCATTGTTTTTGTCTTTTATAATAATCGGTGCAGTCCGCAATCGCAATAGTTCACCGCTTACGGCAATTCTAACCTCTAAACGTATAATAAATTTGACTTTTGCCCCTTACAGCAGCGGCGCTGATTCTGATTGGTTAAAATGAAGTCGTTTGATTGGCTGTAAGAAATCATGCATTAATAGAAATCGAATGGAACACTTTAATGAACGATTTTGTATTCGCTAAAAGTACTCATAAATAAATGATCGACGGAAAAGTATATTACTATATGTTTTCCTGGAAGGGGGGGGGGGGGGCGCCAAAATAGTAGCATGCCCCGGGCGCAAATTTTGCTCGCTACGCCACTGTCCCATGGCTGCACCGTCTACCTGCTCATACATCGCTCCCGCCCACTTGAAGTATGTGGTGGAGAGACAATACTCTACAAGATCCGGGCTTGAACAGAATGGCTTCCTTGTTCTTGTTCGGAAATCGATGATGATTTAAAAATCCCTTAATATCTTATCTCTTGGATATTTGACGACTTTACGGTACGTATTATGGTCCAATAGCTTGTTCATCTTCCTGTTGTAGTCCTCCTTGTTCAATATCACCGTTGCATTCCCTTATTATTTTTATTACATTATTTAACGTTCAATATCTGTTCAATATCCATCTATTCAATATCCTTTCGAGGGCAGAATATGAATAAAGTATTGCCCATTATAACATTTTTGCGTTTAACAGTTCATATTTATTTAATGCACCATATTTATTTTTTTAATGCTCAAATTATTAAATCTAATACTCAAAGAATTTATTGAGTAAACGTATATCTATTTAAATAATGCACGCTTAAATCGCAACTTATTTTAGAGCTATCGAATGACGCGTCACGACCTAATTTCCCTATGATATTTCACAAGTTGGAGCAATATTAACCGTATTGGCATCCGGTTTAAGCCGGAAGTTGATCTTTTGTATTTATATTTTCTGGTTGTTGTAAGTTCAACGATATTTGACAATATCAATTCAAACTTCTCACCCTGTATATGCCGACTTCAAAACGTATTTTTTTATTTTAATCAAATTAAATTAATTAAATACATAGTTCAGTTCTTGGATAACTTTAAGTAGGGAGATGAATTACCACAATATCCTTTGCATTTTTCGTTTTTTCCTGGCTCACGAAACGGTTTCATCATCCGTCAGTGCGTTCAGCTTTGGCGTAAAACCAGCGGTATAATTCATGTGGGACAGCGCGTCTGTGTCGGGTTTTGAATATTTAACACGAAATGAGGCCGTATCCATCACGGGGTGGAGGAGGAGATCCGGAACAATTACAGAAAACGCCACCCCGCACCATCCTATATATATATACAATACACCGTAAACATTTTTCGAGCCACCGTCGGCTTCCTCCTTCTGTTCCCTTCTTCGGCCTCAAATCTCCGAAATGATTTATGCGTCGGACGTCGGATATAAATCTCAGGCGGCGATTATTTTCGCCGGTAGGTGGAGTGGCCGTCGCGCCGCCCCAGTAGGCCGTGGAGGCGTTCGTGAGCCGCATTGGTAAATCTTTGTCGGAGGGCTGGCGGAATTGCTTTGTTAATCATTGGTTAACAGAGGCTAGGAGTGTGCGTTGTATTGTTTCTGTAAATAGGACGAGAACGTTATGTTTTCCAAAATAAATTGGCTCCTGTCAGGACTGCAAAGCCGTAAATTCGGAAGATTGCTGCCACCGTCCGCGTAGCTATGGCGTCAAATGTTAACGTGTAAAATAATGCTCTGAATAATCCACA
Source organism: Aphodius sticticus (assembly GCA_963966075.1). NCBI lineage: Eukaryota > Metazoa > Arthropoda > Insecta > Coleoptera > Scarabaeidae > Aphodius > Aphodius sticticus. The sequence goes on along the minus strand of OZ014506.1, from coordinate 44,946,151 downwards.
TAACTTTGACGTCGTACAAGTTGTAGTTACAATTTATCCCTAAATATATTCATTAGATTTCCATAATAATACATTTTGTTAAATCAAGTCGGAATAGCCAAATGACTTAATTTCGAACATCATCATTGATCAGCACTCGTAGTCAGTGACTAAGTGGGTCCAAAAATATTGTTGCTAGGAGCCCAAGGAAGGTACCTACAACTATAACTCACTATGGCTTTCTATGCAAAGCTTGTCAAAAGTAATATAATAAAATATTAATATAAGATTGCTAATACTTATATAACTCAACATTTTTGAAACGTGGAGGTGAGACAAGAAAATAATAATAGCACATATTCCAGCTTGTAGCTTTTCACTAAAGCACCATTAAAAAAATAATTAAAGCATGTGATGTGGAGAAATAAGAAACATATAAGGCAAACATTAACATATCACTAAAGTTGATACATTGGTCACTATAGGAATATAACAAGAATATAAACACATCACCAATGTGATACTTTGTGTTGCAGTGTGCAGTGTGTTTTAATCTCGGTGTCGTATATTGTATACGTATATGTATACGTATATTGAATGATATTTAATTACATTATTACATTATTAAAAAAAACTGTTTTCTATTCTAACCTAATACTGACCATGGAGGATTTCATTAATTTAGTTTATGGAATAATTGTGTCAATGTTCGCTTTTTATTCCAAAAAATCGGTGTCCTACGTAACTAGACTCATCTTAATTTAATTCCTTACGACAGTACCTGGATCTCCCCTTGTGTATATAACTTATAAACCCGACAACTAATCTCTCCGAAGCATGACCTCCTTTAGTTTTATTCTCCTCCTCCGTGCACCTCTTGTCGGTGGCGTGCAATATCGCCGCAAAATTAGGCAGGTGGCATTAACGATGTACTTTTACCTCTACAGGTAAAGTACATACTCTCCCCGCATAATTGCGTCCGCTAGATGCGATGTTTGCATAAACGGTAAAGCTTGGCTCACCTATGCGAACGGTAGTGGGGGTAAACTTATTAAAACTAACTACCCGCTCGTATCGGGGATGTTTACACCCTCCCAACCCTCAAAACAGTCTACAAGGGGTAGCTGTAAATCGGTGTGTGCCGCTTTGCCGTTATGTAACACGGCGGATTCTAATTAATTTTAAAGTTGATTTTATAAACAAACATAGAGAGGGAGCTGGAGTCGAAATTCGGAGAGATAAGCGTATAGGTGCTGCCCCCTGTTGGCGTATGTATTTATAAGCCTGTGCGTACGCGCGGGCATAACTCTGGTGGCGCTATTTGCGCCCCAAAAACTAATTTGCGGCGAAATTACGTTAGGGTTACGCTATGGCGTTAATTTATAGGCGTATACGGCGGTATATTTCATTTGAATTATTGTTTGTTCAATCTGTAATAAAACAAGTGTGCAAATATCTATTCGCCGTAATTCTAAGTTTGTCTTGGAATAGTAAAGTAAAATCCTTGCTAATGTTCGAGATAATGTCTACGGCACCTCCACCATTCTTGAAAGTTGCTTGTTTTATCAGTTCGTTATGACGATATAAACATGGTAATCAATAAAAATACAGGTAAATGTAGACAAAATATTAAACATTTATGGAAATTGCAATAGTATGTTATTATTTATTACAATCTATTTGCTTTATAGTTTATAGTATAAAAGTTTCTGCTTGGCCTAAAACCAAAAATGCAATTATCAAACTTTAAGTTTTATTAGCCATATACAGACTGGTTCAGAAAATATTAAATAATGATAAGAGTAAATTGCCTTTATTTTCATTATTACCGTCAAATGTTATTTGGAAAACTTGGTTAGAAGTAAAAATTATATTCAAATTTGAAATCACAGCTACCTATCTTCAAATTTTTATTTTAATTTTTACTCCTGTAATAAAACTTATTGCTGCCGTACCGTCCCGTTTTACTTTTGTACTTGTTCAAATATCCTATATCTAGTCATTTATGTAGTCGTATTGTTCTTTGGTCGTCTTTCTGCTGCAGCTGGCTGATCGATGCGAACTCGTGTTCGAGCTCGAAGACCCCGTAGAAACCAGCCCAGCTGTGCCAGTATGTCTGTCCGTCTTATATCGTTTTGTAAATTAAAAAATTGCGTCTTTTCGCAAAATGAAATGTCTACTGATATTTACGCGGTCTCTCATTATACATACGCTAATCAAACTATACAATCATATTACGCGGTATTGATTGCGTAATTAAATTTATCCAGACGAGGCATAAAGGGACTCCACCCTTGCCTCTTATCAATTAAACATGTCGAGCAGTACTAATAAAACTTATTATGGCTGATATTGATTCTATTGAACTCTTATTGATGTATTTTTTTAAAATAAAGTTACTTTTTTTTTAACTGGTGACTTTGATACGACTCCAAAGCAAGTTTTGAGAGTTATTGTCGGACGTTAGGATCGTACCGTAACATTGTGATTTAGTTAAATTAGTTTTACATAATCTCCAATATGTACATAATATGTAAACCACAATTGATTAGTTATTAAAAGTTATTAATAATTATCTGCAATGTGCTACTAAAAAGAACTGACGACAAATTAGACTCTTAAAATATCCTTTATTCTAAAACTAATATTTTTTTCATAAGTTTAACGAATAATATCAACATAACAATAACATTATAAAAGAATGACAATAATAACATCAAATAATAATATCAAAATAAAAAATTAATTTCTTAGTCTCTTTTAATACAAAGAATAGTTCGTTTAAACAATTCCCTTGACACTCTACGTGTCTTATAATTTTCACCACAATCAAAACAATTTCTATTTTCTCCTCTTTGGTTAAATAATTCATTTTGATTAATATTATTAAAGAAGCGCTAAGTATAACAACTCAAAACAAACTGTCAAAATAATGAGGTTAGATTATACATTAGTACAATCCATAGCCATCTCACATGCTGCCTACGTGATTCTGGTGAACATGTGAACTGTTCATAAATTAATTGTTAAGAGTCTAATTTGTTGTCAGTTGTTTTTGAAGCATATTGCAGATAATTATTTATAAGTTTTGATAACTAATCAGTTGTGATTTACATATTATGTACATAATGGAAATTATGGATCATATCTAAACCACAATGTTACGGTAAAATCACAAAATTGCATCAAGAAAGTAATAATTTAGTGATAATTCTCAAAATTCATTAGAAATCGTACCAAAATAACCTGCTAAAGAAAAAATATCTCAAAAATACTTCAATAAGAGTCCAATAGAATCAATATAAGCAATAATAAATTTTATTACAGGAGTGTAAATTAAAAAAGAAAGATGCTGTCTTTTTTTTCATGACAGTTGGCTGTGATTTTAAATTTGAATATAATTTTTACTCCTAACTAACTTTTCCAAATAACATTTGTCGGTAATAATGATAATAAAGGCACTTTACTCTTATCAATAAATCATAATATAATAAATAATTTTCGTTGCTTCCATAGGGTGACCATGGAATCTGACACTACAAGTATGAAATATGAATATAGAGCTGCGTTTTCCAACCTTTTTACGCTTGCGGAACCATTGAAAAAAGGTTGGAATCATAGGGAACCCCAACAAAAGAATTATACCCGCTGCCCTACTTTTATCCCGCACTTATTAGAAAGTAAATATCACCAACATTTATGGTGCTATTTTCTTCTTTTGGTTCATGTTACTACGCAACAGTTTTCGCATTACATTTTTACAATTGTATTTCAGAAATAGTGAAGTTTTGTGAATTACAATTGACGCTTCCTGAAATATAATTGGCATTTACTGAGTTACAATTTACAAAGTTGAAAATTGCAATGTGACAATGATACTAAAATTTGTTTAAGAAAATATATTAAAATGTTACTCAGCAGATCAAAGATCAGAAGCAATTATATAGACGTCCATCATCCCTCAGCTAAGACAGAATTAAAACAGATTCGGGACAGTCTAATTTTGTAATTTATGCCTAAGTATGTACTTACCATTTTAAAAGTTTATATCCTTCGCAGTTGTTCTGATTTGTTTCAAATGATTTATTTAATAATTATTAATACATACGAACTCAACTCTCGCTTAGAGTAAACTAAAGTTTATTATAGACGGAAAACATTTTCGAAGTAAAAATCGACATCATGTTCTAAACCGTATTTGCATGCACGAGCATCGGCGAGATTGCAAAAATAGCATTTGCAGAACAACTTTGTCCTGAAACTCATGTAGAAATTTTTCATTTATTCAAAGGTCAACATTTGTAAATACCGAGTAGACTACAGTCTGCATGGGGATGGACGCCACAGCCACTGCTTCCGTGAACAATTTTAATGCATAGTTAAGTGAGCACGAGGTCCTGGGAGCATCCTCCAAAGACCAATATACACGCGGGCTCCAACTCGAAAACACTACGCTCACATTTTCACATTTCCCCATTCTCATATTTCCGGCTGCTCGAATGCTAAAGTTCTCTCTAGGTTTTGTCTGAAATTATCTCTGCTTGTAGACCTGGAATTTCTTAATACAGAACGAACTCTATTTAGTGCCAAGAAATGAACAAAACGGTTTAATTTGCATTTCTGGATTGATTGAATCTTATTCATCAGAATTCAAAATAAGCATTTGGTCATTTCACTCATTGGTCAATATTTTCGTTGTTTAGCTCATTTAGCACACCGTACGTTATAGGAACATTTTGAGTCATGAATCGTATTCAACGCAAACAAAATCTATCGAACTCTTATGAACTTACCATTCACAAAATCCACACCCGACTTACTAATTTTTTACAATTTTCAATTGTATTTACTCCAAAATTTCTATTGGATACAAAAAAGATATACAATTTCATTATTAAATAACTCTAAATTTTTAAGAACAAAAATATACTATTCCATATGGTGGCCAAGGGTGGCTAGGTCTTATTCTACTTTCACTAGTTGTTGCAATAAAAAAAGCCATTACGTTTAATTTTTGGTTTATTTGATTATTATTAAACAATGTTAAAATGACGTGTTAAATGGACACAATAATGTCACAGCAATAACTTTTATGCAAAAAGACACTGTTGTTAAGACACTGGGAAGTAACACCAACATAAGTGCCCTCACAGTCATAACACTCAATTGCGTAAATCACGTTTGACCTGAAGCAAACCTGATCTTGGTCTTTAATTTTGGAGAACAGCTTACTTACTTTGTTGGGGAGTGTTGAACTATTCTAATGTCTTCCAGAAAAAAGGGCTTTATTATAGCTTGCACTTTTTCTGTTAGTCCCGGTATCATGGCAAGTTTTTTATATTTAGTAGGGTAAGACCTCCAGTAAGAGTTCTTTAACGTGCACCTCGCATCATGACAGACCGCGGGGCCACCGGCTTTGTCAAAGTTGAATTAGTTTTTTAAACTTGACGTTTCGTCAACCTAACATTTCCTATACAGAAATATAACCATTTATTAATTTTTTGTCGCTCACATGCGACGCTCGGCGTCGCGCCGCATTACCGCTCGTCGCGCTATCCCGTACTTTCGGCACTTATGACATAAATAACTATTATGTGCTGATTGCTGAAAAGAATCACTGCAGATCTTAAGTATTCTATTTTTCATAGCAACAACGGTGTTAATTTTGTGACAGAAGGTATGTTCAGAAAAGTGTTATAAACTTTTTTCTGAACATGTAATTGACATGTAAACTGAATTAAAACCTCACCTCTGGCATCTGCTAAGCATCGTCTAGCTATTTTTCAATACACAAAATTTCACTTATATTTATTTATATATTTTATATGCCATATTTGTGTTAGGGGTCTGTTGTTATACCAAACATGCAATAAAAAAAATAAAATAAGGATTTTATTAGCAATCTAAATAAAAAGCAATAAAAAATGATCAAACGCTAAGCGCTTCTTTTTCGTGAGGAGCATCCTGCCTGAGATCGATCGTGTGTTGTCTTCTCTTACTTTCACCTTTACTGGAATTGTAAAGGCAGTAATGCTGGGCCATGAAGACAAAATCGAATAGAAGCGATAAGATTCCGAGCCAGAATTTTGTTGGATTTTCCAAAATCCATTCCCATTTTTCTGTATAGAAGTGAAATGGTAAATTAATTTAATGCTTAAATAGAACGTACCTATCTCCAGAAAGATTACAGTGATAATATTGTGATCGAAGCTCAACATGGACTCGACACTAAACATTCATTACAACAAAAAAAACAACTTACCGTAATTGTAAGCATTTAGGAACATCTGTAATATACAGAAAACTCCGCCAGCTACATCTAGGAGAACCATGCCTATACTCCAGCCGTCAGTACTTTTTCTTTGATGATTCATCACGACCTAAAATAATATCAAAAATTGTAAATTAAAAAAAAATACATTTATACATATTTAAAGAAATTACCAACACCTAAGAGATCAGAGACTTATTATTTAAGAACAGCAGGAAGTATGACCACTGGTTTAGAACAGAGTAAAGGTGGGCCAAGGAGCTACACTGTTTTCAGGTTTATTATGTAGAAGGAAGAAATCAGGCACATGGTACCGAAAAAATACGGGAGTAAATTATGGTATGCGGATTATCTGATATTGTTAACAAGTAGTGTAGAGCAAAAGATTAAAAGAAATGTGGATATCTATATTGAAGTAATACGACGTCAACATCAGTTTTGAGAAATCTGGTATCATCACGGTTGTGAGTCTGAAGTAATAGAAATTGCTTGCGAGGAAGCAAGACTCCGAGGAATTAGAGCCCAGGAACATTTCCAACGGTCGTTGTAGATGAAAATTAGTAACAGAATGAGCAATAAACCAAAGTCTACTGGGCCCTCTACATTGAGCTGCCACCAATACTTATGCACAGATACGAAAATCGTGGACACTAACCACAAGACTCACGAGTAAAATTAGTGCAACAAAAATGAAAATTCTTAGGAGCAGAGAAGGCGTGTCAAGAAGAGATAAAATAAGAAGAGACGAAATAAGAAAGTGTTCGAAGTAAAGGAAATCATCAAGAAGATACAGGACCATCAGCTGGATGTGGTTCGGATAGATAGTGATCTCTGACCGGTAACGGTGGTGTGGGAGATGAGAATTGTAAGAAGCAATGGGAGAGGAAGGCCCACAGCGACAAGGAATGCATCACTGGTATAGTAAGTATTATTTAATCGATGGTTAAAAGTTAATCGGTCTTTTGTTCAACCGGACAACTCGACACAAATGTCGCAATGAGTAACATGCTTGCAGAGGTTCAACTCTTATGTCGGCTATATGAATTTTTTACCTATTCCGCCGGTGTGCCTCCCAGCAAGTAAAGCTGGGGCACCATTGGCTAAATATGAGTTCTTGTATTGTGTGTTACTTTGCTTTAGTAGTACTTTTAGATTGTTAATCTTATCTTAAGAATGAAAGAATATCTGTATCATGTGCATCGTAACCAAATTTCAGTACAAAAGCGTAGGAAACTATTATAATATGAATTTGCTAAAAGGGCGGTATTTCTCACCACGGGAAATTAAGCTTTCTCACTACAAATATATGTACCTAAACGACAAAATATGCATTATAGCGGCAACCTGTGTGTTTTAGCGGTAGAAAATGTAAACGAACGGCGGAATATGGGTTTTACGACAAAATGTTTAAATGTAAAGCTGCAAAATATGTTATAACCACAAAAACCAAACGAAAAAAATGTAAAATTTGTTTTAACAGCAAAAGTAAATGTAGCAAATGTTTTTTTATGAAAATGTCTACTCGGAGTTGAACGTACAAAATAGATAGGTTTGAGAGAGAACTATTAGGGAATTATTTATGCTTTTTAGGTGATTTGTAAGATATGTCAAGGAGGTACTGGGTAATCCACACGTTACAGAATGTTTAGATTATTTCCGAAATTAGTTTTGTGAGTCTTAAAACGCTACGGAGATGTCTGAATGATGCATCCCTATACGTCAATGTAATTTTTTTATTAATTCATACTTACATCCAGATACATCCATGATGTATCTGTTGCATTAGTAATGCATTGAAGTTGCATTACAAGATCCTCATGATTGTAAACAATGATAAATAATTATTATTACAAGGCACACATGCAACAATAAAAAAGTATATACAATAAGAGAGCGGTTACCAGGCTTACATTCAGTTTCTACGTGCAGAACTCAAAATTTTATTATTATTTATTATTACTGAAGACATTTACTACAAACACAGATGACTGGCAAAATAATTAAAAAACGATGCTTTAGTACTTGGATTATTGAAAATCAAAACAATAAGTTTAAATCCTCTACCAGGATTTTTCAGAAAAAAAAATACATAAATGAAAACATGCACCTTGATTAAATCCTAATAAATACTGGTAGAGGCGTAAACGACCATCTTCAAATTAAGAAATATTTATGATTGCTATTACTTTGGTTGGTGAGAGCGGGAAACTTTCTTTGCGTTCTTTGCATTTGAAAGTACGAATACATAACTTGTTGTGCTTGCTTATATGGTACTTGACAAAGTATATTTCAAACACAAAAACATGCTTACCTGTGGAGCATACTTGCAAATTGTCACGGACAGCTTGATATATGAATTGATATACAAGAAATCCAACCATGTGAGGTAATGCGTGAAGCAAAGGATAACTGAAACTACAATAATGGCACCACTGACGTAGTGAAAAGCTTGTCCAAACCATGAAATTTTTTGACCGCCTCTATCATACCAAAAGCACTGCAGGCCGGTATAAAATGTCAAAACTAGTGCGTGAACACTGAAGAAAATATCGTTCGGAAGCACTGAAACTATACTAAAAGGATATCGTTCAGCGTACTGTTCCTAAAAGAAAAACAAAACCAATGAAACAAATTGTATTGGAAAATCACATAGGTATTTATTTACCCTTATTAATGGGATGTAATATAGTCCTAAATTGAAGGCAGCGTAACAGATGTAACCAGTCATGTTTATCGCCATGAAATCGAAATTTAATCCCACCACACTAAAATTATGAATAAATATTAGAAACAAAATAAAATAATATGTTACATTTCAATTTTACCTTTTACGTTTGTAATTTTCCCAGATTTGGGGGTAGAACGATATTGACCAGGCTAGAAAATAAGCCCAACCCATTACGAGGGATAATATTTCTATAACTTGATTCTTATAAACTTGCACATTTAGTACAGCCCAGTCGGTGCTGAAAATAAATATTTTGTCTAGCTTATTTTAAATTTAAACAAATAAACGTTTTCTTAAAATATTAAAATAATATAATATATAGTAGGTATACCTTGTGGTAGCATTTGTAAATAGGGTAGTTTCTCCAGCTTTGATAGCTCTGAGTGTAACAGTATGAAACTGAACTTGTTCAGTTTCATCAAATGAGATATCAGGCGGCGTTATCTCTAATATTCCAGAATGTTCTACCATCAAGTTGACGGCCATATTTTTTGTTGAATTTCTAAAAAAATAAAGATTTTGATTACAAATATGCATTAAATATTATTGCGTATTACAAATACGTAATTAGGACTTGATGGTTTCTGCTTGCATACCCACTATATAATGTAATAAAACTAACTTATTGTTGAAAGTGGTTGGTTATTATCAAAATAATTGCTAAATTTTTAATACAAATTCTGCTTTCTTTTCGTATAACTGACCATTTCTTAAGACATGCGCCTGATTGTAATGATGCAGTAATAAACAGGGTAATCTACAAGTCTTTAAAATTGAAACAGTTTAGAGAATAGATTCTTAGTTATTTTTTTCAAATTTTGCTTATTTTCTGAGTTATCTTCTCTTTTTCTGAGTTTGAATTTTAGACCTCACAATTTATTATTAATATCAAAAACATCTAATTATGGCCACTCGAGCAAGGTGATCTGAATGAGTTGATGTGTTCTGTGGAAATATCATAAAACTATATCATAGAACGGCTAGTAAACAGAATATATCGTAGCGTAGCGTACATTATATTAATACGTCAAGTTAAATAATGTTTGTGAAGTTTAAGTATTAAATGGCTCAACTTCTTTGTTCTTATTTACAGTTTTCATTCCATTCAAATCATTGTCTATAATATAGGGCGTTCTCTTTTCCTCCAACTTTAAGCTGAAATAACTCGGAAACGCAGCAAAATTTTAAAAACTTGTTGCTCATTCATTTTGAAATGAAATTTTTTAGGAAGGGTTTAATTTTTTAACGTCATCTCTACCAATACATGGAATTCGTGCTTACTTTATTTTGATGTTTCAAGGAATATATCAAAAATTTCCAACGTCTTATCCCAGAAAATAGCATAGGTGGTGAAAGGAGGAGACATTCTGTGTTTACAATTGAAGGGTTCAGACTGAAAAGTGGACAAAGACCATAGGAAACCATGTTTTTATCCACTTTTCATTTTCATGCCTTCAATTATCTCGATAAATATGCTTTATTTTTCGGAAGAGGTTTTTGCACTAACCATACCGATGATATTAATTATTCGTATAGGAGTCTCAATGTATCGTATAATTAGGTGAGTAACATCAAAGTAAAACTGCACTAAAAAATCAGGAAATGTAGGTAATGTGATAGACAATTTGACATTTTTACAAATATGCTATAAGAACACTATTATTACGTGTTTATTTATCTCAAACTCAATTATCTCAAAACTATAAAAAGCTACTTAACCGTTAAATTTGAATAAAGACATTAAAATATACTTTTTTAAAATTTAGTTTTGTGCGTACTTATTGAGTCAATCACCGTCAACGTTGAAGTACTAAGCTTAACTTAACTTTCATGAGTGTAGTTTGATTTCATTACTTGCTCCTTAATTCTGAATGTGCTTCAGTATCTCAGTTTGGTTTCATTTAGCCTTTTGCGTGCGAATAAAATTGAAATCAAATTATGTGGAGTAGCTAAATTTATTTTATTTATTCGAAATAAATAATTTACTTTTCATTTATCAGCGTTGATTTCGATTGTTATTAAGGCGATTCAATTAGTAGTTTTTAAATAATTAATTTGTAATTGTTAAATTTTCGCTTGGCGTTGTTTACAAATAAATACCGTGTTTTTTGATTATGTATATTAAATTTCATTCGTGCATAATATATTTCACAGATACATTTTAATTTTGTATTGAATTAATTAGTTTTATTTGTAACTTGTAGGTCGTAGCTGATTGTTTTTTCCGTTGGATAAACTCATGGTGTGTGGGGTCAATTCCCTTTCCTTTGACACATTCATTATGTCAGTATTGGCCTCGTAGAGTAGACAGAATCATATTGTTTTGCATTCCATGAACATAGGTGGGTTCATCAGTTAATTTTATCCATAATTACGGTGCTTTTAGCCACTACTTTTCATAATTTAAAAAAATATTTAGGAGGCGCTACCCCCAAATTTTAAATAGAAATTGATCCTGAGTATTAATTCGTCATTGAAATAATTTAAATTTCAAACGGGTCCAGTTATTAATGCGATTTGATAGTCTACTTATAATAGGACTGGTTTTGAAGCTAGTAAAATGCTACATACAATGCATAACTAAAGTTAATTTAACGTATTTTTACTTAAAATAATAATAACTGAATGATGACAAAATATGAAAATAAACCATTCCAATCATTTAAATTTCATTCTTCTTATAGACTCTCTCCGATACTGTTTCTAAAAAATAAATGGAGAAAAATGTATGTGCCCGTATGTGTGTTTTATGAGATAACTATTGAATTTTTTACAAGAGAAAATGTTGAAGCGATAAGAAAAGCTATGTCAACTACGTTAAACGTCACAGGTTATCGCCAATATAAGATTATTTCCTTGTCATATGCACTATGTGCTTTCTTTTAAGATACACGAGTACAATCTTCATATCGCAATCACGTCATGATATTAATTATAATAATATGGTATTTGATTATTATGGATGATGCAAATTATTGCACAATTAATTAATTACATTGTTTCGTGTCGACATTTTGCTTTTAATATTTTTTTATAGATTATTATAAATTACTATAAAATCTTACAATAGATTTAATCAAAATTAACAGTGGCGGGCCACAAAAGCATTAATGGTCACAGAACTATAAATAAAAATGAATTTAAAAATAATAAAAAAACGATTAGAAAAATGTCTGTTGTTAAAACTTATTTGGTTGGAAGGTTGTTGTGGCCTATTGTGGCCATCTCTACTGAAAAAGTAGTACATGATTGCATCAAAATCAATAACCGTTTTCTTATCCACTTAAACCAGTTAAAACAGGCGAAAATTATCTTAAAGTCATTGATGTAATTGAGTTTAGGTCAGTTAAGTGTGGAATTTCAAAATCTTTAAATTTAGGAATACCGTCATAAAATATAATTGATCTAGGAAATGTGCTTGGTCAAATTTATCTGAGAAATAGGATGATTAAAATGCATAACAACATGTGTTTGATAAAGAACAAATCAGGAAGTATTAAAGGTTGCCGAACACTTGTCACTGGAAAATCATTGGATTATTGACGAGCAATCAATGGATTCTTTAACACAACACTGGTTATCCTAGCAATGCCCCTCTTATACATTCATATGTTGTATACAAATTGTAAAAGGGAAGTTTATTTATAAAAGTAAGAACAATATAACTTTTAAACCAGGCAAAATAATGGCAGATATTAGACCTGGTTTAAAAATTAAAAACTGTGGTATCTACCGTGAAGAGAATAAAAGAGGGTAAGTTACAATCGACAATGAATTAGAAAAAAGCGCAAAACGTTTATAACGTTTAGTCGAAAACGGTTAATCTCTCGTTTTATCCTTTCTCTATTATTATCTGTACCTATACAAATAAATAAAAATGATAAAAAATGAAAAACATTTGTTTATAACTCGCAAACAAGAGACTAGCCAAAGATGGCTAATTTTGTTTGAACCATATTGTGTTATCAACGCCATCTGTTAATCTAAACACAGTTCCGTGATTTCAGATGCAGAAAAAAAGCTGATGGAATTATAGTTTTATGAAATATTTTTCATATTTAGTGACAGGTGACAGGATACCTTATTTTTTTGCGTGATAGAATAATCCCTTATCTAAATGGTATCGTCACGAGTATGCATCCTTTCGTTTCTTTTATTAAACATGATATTTTGCAATTAAAAAATCAACAATTAAATAAAATATAATTCATAAGTCTTAAGAAGAAAACCACTGCATAATAACTGAGGAAATGGATTCATTCTTTGTCACTAATGATCCCCAAATTATTCTTGTATTTTCACGTAGTATAATTATGTGCGTTGTACATTTAAATGTAAATATGTGAATTTAGGACACTGCGAATACTAAATAATAGTCCTGTTGTGTACCAAGGATAAACAAATCTTTATCAGAAGACTACCCGAAAATAGAAAATAATTTGTGTATGACACACTTTTTTAAGTCGCTAATGCTGCAGAGATTAGTAAATTGAGTTACATTGATATAGGAAGTCCGTGTCTTATGATTGCTTGCTTTTATAAACATCTTACACTGACGGTGCCCTAATTCAACTTACTAAATCAAAATATTATGAAAAACAGTATTCAAATAATAATACAAATTAACGCAGATGAATCTGACATCTGGACTATGACTTTATTACAATATCGCCATGCTAACCTTGACAACACATTATCGAGAGCACGTTCAGTTGTTTCATGTTTCCTGATAATTGAGATTTATTCACTATCGGCAGCGTAGTTTTTTGATAACTGTTGTAATTTGAATAATATAAAATTTACTTATTTTAACTCGTTAATAAATAGTCTTCGGAGAAATGTTGCAACTTTGCAACAGCGTGAATTTTTGATAATTTGCTTCGGAATGAAGAAACCATAAAAAGTTACTAATCAAATGTTGTAAGTTTCGTTGAAATATTGTTTAATTTTATCATCGAAATATGGAATTTCGGTAATTTGCTTTGTTATGTAGATTCGGTAAAAAGATTACAAAACGCTGTTTAGAATCACTTACCCATATAGTTTCACAAGAAATGGTTATTGTTTAAACAAATTTTAATAAAATGAATACTAAAAATTGTTAAAATTTTAACCAAACTTTGTATGTGGATATTTGTTGATTCCTTAGCTTTTCTAAGTAACATAACCGTATCTTCATAAAGAAAAGCAAATTGCCGCCAATTCCGACAATTAACATCTCAATCAAACTCGGTATGTGTGGATATTTTTTCATGCTGAAGAACTTTTCTTATTTTTTCCGTTTTTACCGTTTCTTCATTCCGAAGCAAAAGATCCAACATTAGCACCTTTGTGTCTTGGGGCATCGTACAACACCTAATATTTTAATCAAAAAAGATAACAGCAGTATTGACGTGAGTCAACTTCAAGTGGGGCCTACGTATGGACGTGTGTCAATTTCACATTTCGTAAGCACAATACAAGGGTCGTTGTATTATGGGTAGGATATTACATGCCAATACAAAAAAAAAACAAACAACAAAACTACTATAAAAGAATACCATTGAAGTTTATAAAACTTTAATATACCAAAGAACAAAATACTAGAGAAACAACCAAAAGGACACAGTCATCATAAGACATATGTGAATTTGGATTCAAAACTATAATTACGAGCCCGTTTGTCGGCAGTGCCTACCTAACCGCGTGCAGATCAAAAATAGCATTAGGATATGGACCATTCCCAACTGAAACTGAAAACAATGACACGTGTAATTACATGGTCAATGCAACGCAACATCTCAAGTAATAAAGTCTTAGCCATACTTGGTATATTTTGGTAGATAATTGAATTCTAAGAGTCCGGCTATTAAAATTCTTGCATTTTTTAAAATTAAAGTGTATTAAGTAAAGTGTTGAAACGATGTTGCTTCCACCAGATCCAGATCGTGTATACAGAGTTAAACAATTAATTGCGTGACTGTCAAGAGTCTAAATTGCGTCAGTGCGTCTTATTTTGTACACAAAGGGACAAAGGGGCTACCCTATATTTGGTTGGGAATTTTTAGCATGTATGACAAAAGCTTTGAAGATCCTTGGTTTCCCTTCCCACAATGCAGGTATAAAAGTTCCACCACCCAGGAATCTACAGAAAAGAATTCCACATCAAGAAAGTTTTCAATGAATTACTCACTAAATTAACTTTAATATGAAAATAAAATTTTTACTTTTTTGTTAAATTTGAGTTTAGAAAGAGTAACTACGATATGTTAAGAAAATTAAACAAAGTATCGAAGACGATAAGCATTGCTTTATATATAACTTGCCAACAAAGGACTCGCAGAGTTTGTGTTCTTCTTTCTCATCTAACCATTCGACACTTGATGTTAGTCAAATACAAACTAAACTGTTCAATTAAATCTAAATAAACTTACCTTATCAATAATGTGATATTCTTCGTTTCGTCTGTTATTAAATTGATACTTAACAGAGGTGACGAAAATCCATCGTCGCTCAGATCATAAAATTCGAGATTACAAAAGACACTAGATCCTATAACAACACAGTATAGTTAATTTAAAATATGTTTACAATGACAAAAAAAATCGTTAGACTTACCTGATAAAATAAATAATAATAAAACTACACAAGAATACATTTTTACTGATTTTCGTGTTCACTAACTACAACAAACTATGGTCTATGAAATAAATTAAGAAATGTGTTATTTGAGCATCTAGCTAGTCAACGTTATATACTGGACTGCATGTTGACGACTGGCACTTTGAAAAAGGCGACAACTGTTGATAACTGACTCCTCCATGTAGTGGGGGGGGGGGCAATCACTTCCAAACAAATAAGGATCGTATATTGTGCATCATTAATTTTTATATCTTGAGGGGAATATATAATTCGTACAAAACAAGAATAATGAACTAATATCTCCGTTTTCGATAACACTAACAGTAACAGTAATGCAATATAGCAAAATTGTTTGGAAATATGTATGTGGACGTCTATTGCTCAAGATGGAGCAATGCACCTTTCGTTGCATTCAAGGTCAACTCTTCACATAATGTACCAATAATATTTTTTCAGGCAGGCACCTGTTCGCAGTAGCTAACATTAGCAGACTTGTTTCTATTTTTACTATGCGCTGTATATTTCAATTTCCAGTAACGATCTTCCTATTCTTAGTAGTGATCTTGCTATTCACACTCTTTAGTCGTGATATATCGATTATAACGAAACATTTTAATAAATAGAAAATTGTGCTTAAATTTCATTTATTTATAAAATTTATAATTTATTGACCGCAATTTAAACCAAACTCGATTTTTGAAACAATATATGCTTTCAATTGACAATAGGTACCTGAATATAAATAGAACATGCCACTCATGTGTCCGGTGTAAGACCCATGTTTCTAAATATTTACATAAACCGATATGGATCGATTGTATCAATTTGTAATTTAATTATATTTTATCAATTTGTTTAATTGTACCCAATCAAGAAAAGAATGCACCTACTCATTCTATGCAAACGACATGGTCATTTTTGTGAAAACGACTTGAAAGTTAATTCTATTTTGGTTTTAGTTGATAATTCAGGCAATATGTAATTTTATTAGAAAAAAATAACATTTGCGATGTCGGCCGGCTGCCGCTTGCTCCGCTATTTAATAAGACCCATAAATCTTTGGTGTTTGAATATTGGTTATTATTTACCTTTCTTAACTCATGGACAAATACAAATTATAGAGAAAGAGAAATAAATTCTTTACAAATAATGTATAAAACATTGTTATGTGAAATAAGTACATAGTCAATTGTCAATTATGACAATTGAACTCGTTTACCTTGAAACTAGTCTCATTTTGTCATTTTGTAAAGATATTTTAGAAATTGTTAGTTTTTCAAAATTTGTACAGTTTCTTATTCGCTAAATTTTGAAGAGTGTTTTGAAAAAGTGAGTGCTCGATTTGATAAGAATTTAGGGACACATGATGGTAAATGAAATGACACATGATATTCTATGTCTATACTTACACACAAATCATTTTTATGAATATTTAAATTTATAACGAATATTAACAAAAAGACCACAAACAAGATATTGCAAAAATAGTTGGTTTGAAAATACAGGGTGGTAAAAAAATTAATGTTATAAATGATAATTACATATGAAAGATCTAAATAAGGCCAATCAAATTTAGTTCAGAAGATATCAACAAAAAATTCTCAAATATAGATTGTTTAAGGTTTTGTCTGTTTGAGAGTTATCATAATCTGATTGCACAATCATCTTTTGTAAAAACGTGTCTTGGGAATGTTTTGTCAACAAATATCTAATTCCATCACTTACGTATTGAGTTCAGAATTATAAACAAAAATAGAAAATGTCAATTTTTCTTCGGTTTCTTGAAAGCGATTCTATTTTAGAAATTCTATTTTAGTAAATTGATCTGCATGAAAAGGTGCAACTTTTCCATATTTATATGTTTTCATGTATTTTCAAATAAACAAAATCACCATATATTGTCATGAAAAACGGACACTTTATATATAAAAAACAGTCGTCTGAGAATTGGTGTAATTATAGTTATTTGCAATAAATATTGCTATTTGCAATTATACTTAGGCACGTAAAGGAATGAATAATTAACTAGATAGGTTTTTCCAATAATAAACTAGATTGGCCAAATATTCGACTTGAATCCAAGTAATCTGCAAAGCCTATAGTAAAACCAGAAGTGAGCTTAGCGTACAATTATGAACGTGTTTCCAAGACTCACCATCGAAACTAAACACAAAATCTCCGTAGTAGGGGGAGCGGGTGCCGGCAAAAGTAACGGGGCAACATAAAACAAAGTAATTAAACCACATAAAAGAATTAAGAACGTACCAAACGGCTATCACATGTGATGCATAAGGCGAACGCATACATGCCAACCAAAGGGGACGAAAACTATTCTTTTTGTGTTTCTAACAATCCTCCAATCTCATTCGTGTAGTTTCATAAATGGTACAAATCATCTCCTATATCATAGAGCCCCCGATATATTGTATGCAATTCAAAAAATAAAGAATACATGAGCAAACAGAATTATTAAAGAACCACAAATAAGAGACCTTGAAAAAGAAAACGTCCTATCAAGTCCAAGTTCTTTACAAACTTGAAAATATCACTCAGCTTAGCACGTTAAGCCACGTGTTATATAGGCCCATGTGACAATATAGCGTTTGTTCAATACACAATACATAATGAATTTTGGAACCGATTTTGTTTTAAAAAGTGTTTAAATGCATTTATGAAAGATACCTTGCCTGTCCTTTTGCAAAAATACACTATCCAAATAAATCTAAACAAACTCCAATTATACTTAATATATTATCCAATAAGTATTATATTTCAAGGCTGCTCTTCAAAACAATCCTCCACAGGTGAATGAACAATTCTAACTTTTTTAAGTTCTGAATTAATATATATGAAAAATCAGTCGCATATAAAATTTCGTTCAACCAGTAGTTTTACATGTTATAATCTATTCTAATTATAGATATTCTAATTAGTAGTTACTAATTTCTGGAAATTAGACAGGTCAGTCATTTGTATTTTTAAAATTGCAGCATCACGGGTGATTTACTAGGTTAATCGTCATCGCATTCAGTCTGACGAAATAATTGTAGATATTTGCACACTAGATCGTTAACTGATCCGTCATTATCGTAAAATCGCTACGTCATGTGTGCAGTGCGCTTTTATCTCTCATCTCACAAGAGTGATCATATCTACCTGGTAATTTCGTGTGATTGTTTTTATGGAATATTTAGAATTGGAATACATGATGAAATCTTAATTGTTTTATCCTATAAATAAAATCCCCCACTTAAAATTTTACACTTAGAACATTATTATACAGACTAAATTATGATAATATGTTTTCTATCACATACAATTATGTATCAAGAATATTGAAGATGTTTTCTAAAGTGCTAGAAATAACCACCTTACTTACTTGAACTCATTTTATGATTGCTAGAAGTACCCAGCTGTTTACTCAATGGTAAAATGTATCTTTTGGTGTGATAAAAAACATATTGAATGCCGTATCGGTCTCCGTGAATTGTGACCCTAATGTGGAAGAATTGATCAATAAACAGCAACACTTCGAACAACATCGGGAGTATTGCCATCATAACTAGAGATGTAACATACATAAATTTATGTAAAAAAATAAGTTTTTTAACAACTACGTTTTATAAAAAGATTCCTAATTCTTTTTATTGTGTCATGCATTAATATCGGAAATCTGTCTACATGCAACTCGATTGGACAAATTTTCCAAATTTAGAACAATTCTCAAAAATTTGGAAAATTTCGAAATTTTTGTTTTATTGTAATCATATTCACCGGAAATCTACCCACACAAAATTTCAACTCGATTGGAGATTGGGAAGTAGGTAAAATATCGATTACAAGATTTGAACGTGACAAACAAACAAATAACAAGAGAAGTTAATATAACTATGGTAAAATGGACTTAAATTTGGAGTGATAGGCATAGTGACAGAAAACATTAATATATAATTATAAAGAAATTAGCATCTCAGGCCAGTAAAATAAGCAGTTTACCTCGTAAAAATTCAAACTCAATAGCATTTTTGTATAGTGCAAAAAGTTCCCATCGGGAGTCATACACGCTCAAAGATAAATATTATGCTTTCTTTTAAACAGGTAACAATAAGCTGTAATCTGAATGCAATGCAGTTTGTGTCGGTGAAACCGGAAGAAAGCTAGCAAAGCGAATAGCTGAACATAAAAACCGATATTCATCAAATTTATATTAACATAGACTAGATACAGGGCACTGTAGTAATTATAGAAGCCAAACTTAATCCACAAATGTAAGAAAATGAAACTTTTAAAACAAGTTCAATATGCGCGTCCCATGTCATTCGTCCCTATTTGTTTCAATTGGACACATGTTTGTTTTACCCGTGATTTTTATACTTTGATCGTATTTACCATGTAAACTTTAACCACGTGTGATGTTACTTATTCTACTGAATATGTGACGAAACTAGTAGTCATTAAAATTAATACACAACAAAGCAAAAGAGGCTTTTATTTCTTACTAATAATATAAAAAATAACAAGTCTTCTTACGAACTTTAGCTTGGTGTCTACGTTGCTTTAGAGACGATCTGGAGGAAGTTATGGTAAAAGTCCATTAGCTACCCCAGTTGACGTTATTGTCATTTTTTATTATTATTTTTCGTCGTGTAATAAATATTAAGGTGGGCATTTTGAAAATGTTGTTTCTCAAATGGAACGCATGAAACAGGTGCTGAAAAAATAGCGATCAAATTTTGTGACAGGTCAAAACATGAACAAGTTATGTCCGCAAAAAAGAAACAAATGGTAGGTACAGTTAAGTTAAGTTTAATTCTTCACCGCTATCGCGATAATACTTGTTTAGATTTTATACAACGCAGTTGATATTTATATGAAGAGGTATATCCGAACAATCCTCCGGATACCATTGGATACCATTGGCAAAAGACGCATTTGACAAGCAACTGACGCTGTTATCCTTGTGGATTCTGCAACATCTCCGACATGTCGAAGTTCATATAGGTTACGAGATACGACGATCGTCACTCTGTATCACCTCTGTGTGGAGTATCGACCCATCCAACGGGATTCAATATTTTTTTTATTTTGTTTAATGATACAAAATTAGCACATAATTCCCAATCTAAAAAAAAAGAGCGCTTGTTCAAATAATTATGTTTCCTGTTGCAGGTTCGATAATTGTTTACCGTATAAAACTGGGAAATCCAAACTACGCCCCGGGGACTAAATCCGCCCCGCGAGGGATTTTTATCCGGCCCGAGGTTGCTCTTTAAAATATTATCTATATGATAATATGTGATGTAGTTAATAATACATCAATTGGTTCTGATATATATATTGGTTTTAATATTAAAAAAATCTGATGTGGCCATGCACATGAGTTTATCATACTATACGGCATCAAATAGAAATTGCTCAAGCAGCTAAACTATTAATTTTACCAAAAAAATGTCACACATAAATTATACAAGAGTTCCTCTACTTTAATTTATCATTTAACTATTTTGACGACATTACAGATATGGCAACTTCGTTGAAAATGGTAAGAGTAAATCTCCAGTGCCTTTGGACCCTTTTGGATAAAACTTCTTTCAGCCTGAAGTCAGAGATCATACTTCGTATGATAAAGTAATAGATTATTAAACCAGATATATGTTTGATAGGAAAATTAATCCCGCAACCAATGAACTTACATTGTATAATTTGTGCCTTACACATTTCTGTGGAAAAGATCTTAATTTAGTCTGTTTCGGCCATTAGTTTCAGCTCCATGTTGTTAATAGGAATTTCTCTGGCATATTTAGATGAGATATCAACGACGATAGATATATGTGTGCGTGGATGTGAAAAGGGACCAGTTGTCCGTTTCTAGTTACGCAGATAATCGCAAATAAAGTAAAACTGGTTTAAAATACACATTTTTGTTTTATTGGCTAATTACTCTCATTATTGTGTTTTTTATCAGATGTGTTCGTCTGTAACCCGTCTGCGGTTGGAAAAGCATGAAAAAATGCGTTTTTATTGCGAACGAAAAAGGGACCAGTTGTCGATATCACGCTACGCTCTAGCGCATTACGGTGTAAGCGCATACATTGGCAGAAACAAATGTCCGTATGATTGCAGTTCATAAACTTGTTTGTCTAAAATATAATTACAAAGTTATATAATATTCCGGGACAATGACTACGCTTATATTAACTTCACTTTTTGTTTGTTTCTTTCTCTATTTGATTGTCTGTCTGTGTGTTCTGTACAAATCTTGTAATCGATATTATTTCTACTTCCCAGTGTCCAATCAAGTTAAAATTTTGCATGTGGACAGAATTCCAGTGACAATACAAGAAGCAATAAAAGAAATATGGAAGCTTTTCCAAAATTTGAAAAAAATTTCAAAATTTGGAAAATATGACCAAATGAGTTGAAATTTTGCCTGTAGACGAATTTCCGGTGACAATGACATGAAGCAATAAAAAAATTTGGAAAACGTTCTAAAATTTTGAAAAAAATTTTGAATTTGTAGATACAAGTCTTGTAATCGATATTATTTAAATTATTTAAATATGGAAACTTTTCCAAAATTTGGAAAATTTGACCAATTGAGTTGAAATTTTGCCTGTGGACGAATTTCCGGTGACAATGACATGAAGCAATAAAAAAATTTGGAAAATGTTCTAAAATTTTGAAAAAAATTTTGAATTTGTAGATACAAGTCTTGTAATCGATATTATTTAAATTATTTAAATATGGAAACTTTTCCAAAATTTGGAAAATTTGACCAATTGAGTTGAAATTTTGCCTGTGGACGGATTTCCGGTGACAATGACATGAAGACATAAAAAAGATTTTCTAAAATTTTTAAAAAATTTTGAGTTTGGAAAATATGTCCAATCGAGTTGATATTTTGTATGTGGACAGATTTCCGGCGACAATGCTCGAAAAAAATAAAATGAATAAAAAATTGGGAAATTTGAAGAAAATCCAGGCACACATATGAACGTTTTCTTTAACCACCCGCATAGAGAAATGTTGGATTAAATAACCTTTTGCGTCGATCGTCTATTTATGAGTGTGTTTAGTGAACAGAAAATCGTTTATTAAACAGCTTTATAAATGCACGATTTGTATTAATGTACGATTTATTATAGCCAATCAAACGACTTCAATTTAGCCAGTCGAATATACGTAAAATGAAACAATCCAATTAAAACATTCGAGATCTGTCAGCGACAAATTACATAAATTGTCATATAACCCCAAATGACTGGGGTATATGAGCATCGAACCCTATAACCTTAAATTAAAGAAGAAGAAGAAGATAACCTCAAAAAATGTTTTAACCAATGCGAATATTAAACGGCAAATAATGATCAAATGAAAAGTCTTAATCATTAATTGCCCCTTTTATTACTATGCTTATCTTTACTCCACTTGTTTGTTTGATTGTTGCTTTCAAATCTTGTAATCGATAATTTACATACTTGTCAGAGTCCAATCAAGTTTGCATGTGGGCAGATTTCCTGTGATAATGCATGAATCAATAAAATGTGGAAAATTATCGAAATTTTTGTAATTTTTTTTTAAAGCGTAGTTTTTATACTTAGCATTTTTTACATACATTTATTACTACGGTTATCTTAACTTGACTTTTTATTTGTTACGTTCAAATATTGTAATCAATAATTTACGTACCCCCCAAATTTCCAATCGAGTTGAAATTTTGCGTGTTTTTTATAAAGCGTAATTTTGTAAAATAAATAAAAATTAATAAATTTTTATTATCTACTTGTTAGTTAAATAACAAAATTTAAACGTTTTCTCGATTGGTTGTACCACACTGAAGAACTGTTAGGACGCCGCTATTTATCAACTTCGAAATAAAATTAACATACTTTTTCTTTAAAATTGTCAGAATTCAAAATATAATAAATTTGGGATGGGCTATACTAACTTGCATAACGAACCAAAAAGGTATGACCTTCAAATATTAGTTTAATAATTTAGTTTGTTATGAACATAGAAGAACAAAATAAATATAGTTTGATGTATTTCCAAAATAATCTGAGTGATGTATTCCGGCAATGCGCCTATTCGTTGCGTTTCGATACGGTTTTATCAATTGAACACTAACTAGGACATTTCCTTCTTAATCATGTAAACCAATCAACGCAAGTACTTCTTAATTACTTAACTCATTGGTTGGATATGAGGTTATTTAAAATTATTTTCGTACTACGCTAGAAGTGATTGCAATCCAACCAAAACAACTAATTTAATGCACATTATTCACATTTCTTATTACTGTACTTTATCTAAACAACATCCTGAAAGTTGTATAAACATATCTACAACGACAAAAAACTGCATGAACGTTTATTTACTTACCCTACTTTAAACGCAACTCTTTACTCTGCTCAACTGTTGACATGAATTGTCAACAGATAATCAACACCTCAGCCGCAAAGAACTCGCAAGAGCAAATGTAGACAACATAAACACCTGGTGATCTGCTCCACATTCTTCACAATAATTAATTCAGCGCACTTTTGAACATCTCTTTATTATAGATATATTGACAGTAATTAACAATTAGGGATGTAGTATAAGAAGGACTATTTACAAACACTTAGGCGATAACATGAGCACGAAAGGAATACGAAAATAACTGTTAAATAAATAACAGATTTTCTTTTCGAAGCCTCTAGTGATCCTTTTAGCTGTAATGAGTAAGATGCGATGTAGTGGATATGCTGGTTTTGCTCACGAGGTATTTTTCTTCGTCAAGCATATCTTGACTTTCAGGTCCTGCGTATGCATCCTCTCTATAAAGGACATAGTGCTGGATTATGAAGATTGCATCGAAGATGATAGTTAAGACTCCCAACCAGAATTTGGTGGGATTTTCCCATAGACTTTCCCATTCTTCTACAATTTATGAAATAAAATATTTGTGTTAAATATAGTAATTACATATCTTAACATTATATCTCGGGGACTTTAGTTCAAACTATATAGTTGGTTTGCTATGTTCAATGACAACATTTTCTGTTTTTTTTTTTTTACTTTTAAGGTAAACTTTAAAAACTTTAAAATGCTTCTGCGGCTAAAGGTAATGTCTGATCGTGTTCATATTTTAGACTTCTTTTCACGTAATAAGGAAACTTTTTATTGGGGTTAGATTAAAAAATGAAAATGAAGATAATTCAATATTCGTCTTTCAATTCAAAACAACATAAGATACGTAGGGTGCAGAGCAATGGTGATCATTGTCGGATAGAATAGCAATTTTATGTCTAAAATGCGTGAGTTTTTAAACATAGTATTTTGGTATCGCTTGATAATCTCAATATCATGGAAATCTCCCATTTATAGAAATTTACACATATACTTTCTTCTTCATACTTTTGATTTGATTCCTAAATTACAAATTGTTTTAGAAAAAAACCTGATGTTGCCAGGCACATGACTTTATCATACTATACATAAAATTAATAGTTTAGCTGTATGAGATTCTATTTGATCGGAATCGGTCGTGTCTGCATTAAAATAAATGATAAATGATTCTATTGACAGTATGTATAGTTAAAACATCATCGTTTGTCACTACCTACTGTCATTAGAATGAAAATATCTGCCAAATCCTAGTTAACTAGTTTTATATGAATGAAGACACAGTGAACTCTAATCAAACTGGAAGGGACGGGCGCTTTACAATAGCTGCTGAGAATTCAGGCAGGCGCAAGCAAAAGAAACAGAGCGATGATGTGGGATAAGTGTCATTGTCTGACTACCGTAGGTAGGTAGCAGAACGCGGTAGTCTTTTTTCATATGAAAATGATATCTCAAATAAAAATGTGAAACCGTCAAACCGCATACGGCCATGGCATTGTATGAGATAGAAAGAGATGGCTACCCCACATCACTGCGGGTTGCATACCAAATGGATTTGCCTCCCTTATTCACCATGTCGCGTACTTTCCAGTTATACGTATGTATATACATTTCACTGTGCAGACACGACCAATCTCAATCAAATGCAATTTGCTCATGCAGCTAAACAATTAATTTTACAAAAAATGTCATAGACAAATTATACATTATATTAATCATTTATCTGTCATACTACGTATGATAAAGTAAAAAGACCTTTAAAACGATCGATGTGTAAATTCTTATATTATTTGCTTCAAAATCTACATTTAATGAGCGTTGGATCATTTAAATCAGATCCAATTTGCCTTGAAATTTGAGTTAATTTTAAGTTAGCAAAACATTTCTTTGATTTTTAAATTTTGGTGTACAAAGATATACGATCGAATTCAAATGTTAGGCTTTTGACGTTAATAGGCAATTTTTGATACCTCGGACATTTTGATCCAACAATTTTCACTTTACGCTACTGTCAGCATAGCAGTCGAAGTATCCTTTTTTTTTAACTTGCAATTAAGTGTAAGCACTTGCGTTACAAGGCTATTTAATTATGAATATTAATTTAATCTCCTTCTTGTCTTTTGATAATTAATATATGTTGTTAAAGCCCTAAAGGTCAGCAATACAATGCGATCACTGGTTTCCATTTCTATGATAACGAAACAGTCCATGTTGGCATTCGAATTTCAATTAAGAAGTTAAAAAAAATCAGAGTCAAGACCAAAACTCATTTATATTTAAACAAACAAAAAGTATTGCAATTGCTTATATTACAATTCCTTATCTATTGTGTATTTGATGTAGCGTATGCAACCTCACACGCACTGATGTATAGAGTACATCCTAAATTCGACATGAGTGCACCGGACTCACCAAAACGTTATCAGATATAATACAATACAAAAATATTACTGTATTTATTGTACCTGGCTTCCATAGTAAAGCTGACAGTAATGGGTTCGTTCAATGGATAAAGCACAAACTATCAATACTTGCTGTCAGAAAATAATTCGGTCTTCTAGTAATACTCCAGTCAAATGAGGAGCACATATACCTAAACTAACATTGCTAGCTTTTCTGTATGGCTTTATTTAGATGTTTTAAATATTCAGTGTGAATAGTTCATAAAATGCCGTTTCTTTGTAAAGATTGGAAGTATAAAACAATATTTCATTACTACTATAAAAATTTTCTAGCGGAAAAGTACGAAGTTCTCTTTCGTACAACTAATTGTTTCAAAGATTCGGGCGTATACTATACCGGGTGTCTAAACTTATCGGTTCACCATTGGTAACTTTGTTATTATTATAACTACACAGTAGGTTAAATTAGCAAACTAGTAGTATTTTTTTCGGCGATTAAGATTATGGTAACAACTAAATAATTGAAAATTTGGTTTTCGAAATATTTACGAAAAAATGTTTTTTTCATTGTAACACTCTGTATTTTGTCAAATATTTTTAAAGAAAATTAATTTTGAACAGAAAGTTGATAATGCATGATTACCCTAAACATAAAACTAAACACGTAATGCGCAGTTTAATTTTGTGATATTTGTCGGAATAAGGTAAGTAAGTAGGCCGGACTGAATGTAGTGCCAAATAATGAAATACACAAATTTCCTTGGAAACAAAGTAAATAAACCTAAATCTGTCAAATTAAACTGTTAGAAAGATAGATTAATAATTTTCATTGTTGAAAAATAAAATGCCTTTTACACATTTGGAAAAGTGTGATATGCTGGAGGCGTATCTGGTTTGCAGAAAAAATTCTGCACAAGCTTTATTACAATACCAGCACACATTCCCGGATCGTCAAGCACCAAGCCAACAATACTTTCTGCGACTGTATCGAAGATTGCGAAACAACGAAAATTCTTTTACTTAAGTAAGAAGAAAGAAGCTCTTTATTATTGATGAAGAAACGGAGACAAATGTGCTAGCGCATTTTGTAGCTTACCCTAAAATATCGATCAGAAACTGTGCAAGAGAATTAGAAGTAAAAAGGGCCACTGTTCACGCAATTTTGAAAAAGAATAAATTCCATCCCTACAAAATGAATAAAGTGCAAACATTATTAGCTGGTGATGAAGAAAGAAGATTAGTGTTCTCTAATTGGTTTATAAATTTTTGCAATGAACGACGAGATAATTTTAAGTTTATTTTGTGGTCAGATGAAGCTAACTTTTCAAACACAGGTATGCGCAATAAACACAATGAGCATTATTGGAGTAAAGAAAATCCTTTAGTAGTGGATCCACGTAATCCACAAAACCGATTTAGTTTAAATGTTTGGTGCGGCATAATAGGATCTAAACTTGTTGGCCCTATTTTTTATCACTTCACGTTAACCGGACAACGTTATGTTGAATTATTAACGCCAGTTATTGAAGATTTCCTGGACCATGTTCCTATTATTCAAAACGGCCGCATTTACTTTCAACAGGATGGCGCACCTGCTCATAATAGCATACAATCTGTTAATTACTTAAATACAATTTTTGACCAGCGATGGATAGGAACAAACGCGCCAGTTCGTTGGCCTCCTCGGTCACCTGATTTAACGCCGCTTGATTTTTATCTTTGGGGCTCTGTGAAAGACGTAGTTTACCAGGAAAGACATCAGAATGTGGAAGAGTTAGAAATAGCGGTAAGAAACGCATTAAACAACATCGACGGCAGAACAATCTTAAAAACCACTCGAAGTGTAAAAAAAAGAGCTCAAAAGTGCGTAGATCAAGAAGGTGGTACTTTTGAACATTTATTACATTGAAAAACATGTATTCAATTAATTTACAATTTTATACGTTGCTGTTGTTGTTAAGTATTTATGTATCTATTTGTTTCTACTTATTTTTATGTAGTGTTAAGCATAGTGCGATTAATGTTATTACTCATTAAAATTTCTTCCAACTATGTAAA
Organism: Aphodius sticticus; assembly: GCA_963966075.1. NCBI lineage: Eukaryota > Metazoa > Arthropoda > Insecta > Coleoptera > Scarabaeidae > Aphodius > Aphodius sticticus. The sequence goes on along the minus strand of OZ014506.1, from coordinate 44,917,704 downwards.
AAGACATTAAAAAAAAATATTCACAAGAATATTTTGAAAACAAAATTTTGAATTATTATTTTGTTTTCATATTCTTAATAACCGAATAAAATACTACTAGTTTGCTTATTTAACCAACGTTGTATCTGCTTTAATAACAAAGTTACCAATGGTGAACCGATAATTTTGGACATCCTGTATATATATTAACGTTAGATTTTGACGTCAAAAAAGAAAAAGTAATCCGCAGGACTTTCCTGTGTTGATGTATTTATTTAAACGTATTTAAACAATATAAACAGGCTCCATGAATACCACCGTTCAACATACTTTTGTGTTTTACCAATAATTCGTAAGGTGGTTTTACTAATTTTCTGCCTCCGCAATGGTTCCAAGTATATTATTTTTGAAGTAAAAAAATCTATTTGCTACTATTGCTAGCTATTTTGCTGAAAAACAGTTGGCTACACGAAAGAAAGTTATTAAACCCTTTTTATAGTTTTGACAACCAATAGTTTTGATTACCATATTTCTTTTTCTGAGAATATTACAGTTTCCACAATAACAGAAAGAAAAAAATTTGTTCCCTCTTTTGACCTTTAGAAAAATAACTGCAGCTGTGATGATGACGGGAACTTTGATATACAACATATCAAAGCCCAGACAGAAATATCAAAGCCCTTCACAAAAAATTCCAGCCTTTTACATTTTCCATTAATATTTCCGAAGTCAAAATCTTGTTTGACGGTGCCCCACAATCATAATAGCATATCCTTGAATCAGTTCTGCGGAAAATTGCTTGATTGAATTTCCTATAGCAAATTTCATGAGCTATAATTTAGGTTATAACATTTTTCTCCGTAAAATGACATTTTCTGAGATAGACTCTAAGGCGAAAGGTGGCATATGCAGCATCTAACAACCGACAAATGTTTACTTACCTACTACACATTTTAATAGAGAAAGTCAGTCAATTAGTACGTCGAAAAGCGGCAATATATTCACACTTGCCATGATGATCCCATCTTTATTATGAAAAAATTAAGCGTGAAGTTACGGAACTACTTATTTCGTAACCAACACAGACTACTACTAACCCAAGTAACCAACTTTATTTCCGAGAAACTGGTATCAACTGACCCAACTGATATTACACGATATAATCACAAAACTCTGTCGATCTTATAAGCACAAAACTCGCCTCTTTGATCCTCCATATTTTCGCTCCATACTGCAGTGGACAAAATTCGGGAATCTATCTGAGAAAATGAACGCGTAATTTAGTGTAATTTATTGAAGTAATTTTTTTCGACTCCACGTCAATCAATCAATTCACATAACCGTTCAAATGTCAAACGATTGTTTGATGATTGTCGGTTGACATTAGAAATGTTAGTTCTAATGTCAAACAGACTCCAGATTCAATTTGACAGTAAATTTTGTCCGCTACAATGTGGTATTTTTACTTTTGCGATTAAGTGAGTGAGATTCGAGATTCGAATCTAGAATGACTGGACTTGAAACTATTCACCAGTACAACTGCCCAGGGCGCTAGGGCTAACCAACGTATCCGTTCGATTATCATTAAAATACTCATAAAATCATTGAGAATACTAACCATAATTATACGCATTCAAGAACATCTGAAGTATGCTTAGAACTCCTCCAGTCAGATCAAGTAGTACGTTGTATATATTCCATCCGCCAGTACTTTTTCTAACATAATTCATCCAAGCCTAAAAATAAATAATATAACAACAAATTTACAAAATAAAGTAGGTAGGTAAGGTAGGTATAGTAGTGGTACAGTAGTAGTGATGATTGGTCTTACTTGAGGAACATATTTTGTCATAGTCACGCATAGTTTTATGTATGAACAAGTATAGATTAAGTCAAGCCAGTTCATGTGGTCCAAATTGACTAATACAACGGAGATGAAGAACACAGAGGCAAAGATCACATGGAAGCATTTTCCTATCACAGAGATCCTTTGAGTTCTTCGTTCGTATATGAGACATTGAAGACCTGTAATAATTGTCATCAGAGTACCATGGATGGCGAAAACTATATCCTGTACCAGCACTGGAATAACACTGGTTGGGTGTAGCTTTGAGTATTGTTCCTGTAAGATTTTGAAAGCAATTTAGTAAATTATACTCAGAAATTACAGGTGAAACTGTACTTTTACTATTGCGAATTAACGACTGTGCATATGAATTATAATTAAATGTATAACACAAAAAAATACAAAACTTACACGGATTACTGGAACGGAAAATAATCCAAAATTGAAAACTGAGTATGCTGCAAATCCTACAATATTTAATGATACGAAGTCAAAATTTAGACCTACAACGCTGAAAAAAGAAAACACAAAATCTCAATGTTAAAAAACACTAATTTTATTTAATCATGATCGTATTTGATCCAAGAATAGCCATGAGCCATAAACTATTAACAATTGAAAGGTTAGCTTTTGTAACAACATTAAAAAAATACATTTTCAATGATTTTTTTTTAGTAATGCAAATAATTATATTTAAAGAAGTAATGATCTTACGATATAATATTACTGAAACATAGGATAGATTTTTCAAACCAGAAACTTAGTTTTATAAGCATTTAGAAAAACTTTGGAAAAACGTACAATAGTTAAATAGTACTAGCTTGTGGCAAAACGATTCATTCAATGCAACAATATACAGAGTGATTTTAAAATTCATATTTTTGTATCAATTAGTAGGTACATAATATAATTATCATATAAATATAATTTTTAGCTATTTCACATGTCATATAAGCCTCAACAGCAAAGTCTTGTAATTTTGCAGAAAATAAGTTTTCTGCAAATCGAACGCTTCGGTCGCCATATTGATTCTTGAATTTGAAAATTCTGACAAGATTGAGAATCAGGAGACTTGTAATATTACAGGAAATAAGTTTGATGCAAATCGGATATATTTTTACATTTTCGGTCCCCATGTTGGTTCCGCTATTCGAGTTTTGTATAACTGACGTCAGATTTGGAATCAGAAGTCCTGTAATATTGCAGGATGTAATTTCCGGCAATTCGGAAATTGTTTACATTTTCGGTCGCCGTATTGTCTCCGCCATTTTGAATTTCAAAAATCTGTTATCAGATTAGGAATGAGGAGTCTAGCAATATCGCAGGAAATAAGTTTCATGCAAATCGGATATATTTTATCATTTTTTGTCGCCATCTTGGATCCGCCATTTTTAATTTTGAAAATCTGATATCATATTTGAAATCAGAGACCCCAAAAGCTTCTTATGAGCATGTTTAACACATGTGTTTCAAAAGCCCAAGCTTATTACGAGTTTTGGCCATGTTTTCGGGATTTCTCGACACTGTGCGTTAGGTGGCCTTTTTTGCCGGTGTGTGTATTTTATAATTTTTTATTATTATAGTTTTGTTTCTAGACTGCCTCCCCAAATAACAGTTTTTCGTAATGATGGAAATCCATTTACTCTTGACGTCCACAAACATTCTTTTGTTTGTTTATAAGAGCTTCCGCGAAGAATAAATCATATCAAAAAAAAGAAGATAATTTTCCATTTGTTGTACACTTTCTAGGGTTTGTTGTATATTTGATTTCATCTTGATCAATATCTTGAACCAAGACGGTGGTATTCAGTACTGATTAGTTGTATACTATTATTACATGTAGTTAAGTTATTATTGCTATTTCCGATAAACGAACCAAACACAAATAGCATCGGCCAATTAAAACACCGGATATTTCTGCTAAAAAATTCACAAACTGATAAAACTGATTTTAGCACTAAGTTACATTTTGTGTCGATAAGTAGTCCTGGATGCAATTAGGACGACTTAAAAATTATTTATTAACACTAACTCATACCTTAAAATATTATCAAAACATGATTTACTTTTATTTATGGATCATAATCTATAATACTTTACGTGTTAAAAACGACATTTATACAATTGCAATATATCCTATAATTTGGTTTAAACCCAGTATTATTCGGCTTTACTTATCAGTGATCTGCCACACCGCCTCTAGCACATTACTAATATACAATTGCATAGGTTACTTCAAGGTGACGCCAATACTTTACCAAGATATAGAACAATATTTCACAAATTGCAATAAGCTGTTTTAAATATGTGATAGTTACCTTTTGCGCTGGAAGTTGCTCCAAATTTGCGGGTAAAATGATACGGACCAAGCCAGAAAATAGATCCATCCTATTATGTTCGAAACTATCACAATAATATCACTCTTGTGGACGTTTACTATCACAAAACCACCTGTTACGCTAAAAACAAATAAAATATAAAGTTCACAGCAGGTAATTGGAGTATTCCGGTTGTTTAGACGAAACTTTTTTTTTCTGTTTTCTTCAATTCAATTTTACCTTTGACATATTATATAAAATAAAGCAATTTTCCCTAGACCTTAAAGTTAGAATGAGAACCTCAGTCCTGTTGAAAAAGGTAATTTGGTATGCAAGATGCCAAACTTAAATAAAATAACGCGATTAAATTTTGCAAATTATGTTGGCTTAATCTCTGACAATTAGAGTATCAAGAAGTAAAATTAAAACACAAATTTTATGAACACAAATCTTTTATTGAAATTATGTTTGCGTTTAATCATTGGAAATCATCGGGAAAAATAAAGTAAATATTGTTTATCGTTATTGATCGTCTTATTTTATTGAAGATATTGCATGTGGCGTATCAAACTACTCAGGAAATAAATAACGCTACATATGAGTGGATATCACATTGTTTTACAATTTATATTTTCCATGGCACCATTTACGATTTACGGAGATTCTTAAAGGATATAATTTTAACTATCTTGCCATCTGATTGTTTATACATAAAAAACGTTAATATTTGGTGTATAGTTAGTTGGGGAGCAACTGGAATCATGACATTAGGTACTCACTTCAGACCATCCGAGATAATTTTAGCGGCAACATTCGACTTTCCAGGTGCTTCAGCTTTCAGTAACACAGTAACAGCATCCGGTGTGTGTACCGTCCGAGATTCAGGCTTCACGTCAACGACATCTTTGTTCTCTATCTCAAAATGAATCGTGACGTTCGGATATCTCTGAAAGTCGATATCTCTGCAACCAAAAAGTTATCAAATCAATTTTGCCTAGAGTTTTATAGGCATTACAAAATGAATTAAGCGGATAATTTACCCATTGTGAGTGGATATCTGTGCTTAAATCACAGGGAAATTAGTTTTATTTTTGTGGATGTAATCTTATGAAACGACTTTCGTAATCGTTGTTGGAGATACGGCCTGCTGAAAATAAGGAGATGTTAATTTTCCGCGACACACGCGGAAAAGCAAAAATATATTTTAGACTGCGCGAGTGTATCAACAATGTGTAACCTTGCATAGCTATGTTTATCATGAACTAGAATTTACTAAAATGACGAAATCACCTTTACTGCAATTACGTATTGTTGTGAGTACACCAACCATAAAATTACGTTTTTACCGAACTGGTTTATCTGTTTAACCAAATAATACGAATATTGTTAGAAGTGAACACTCGTTTTAATTGATAACTACTGTGATTTATCACAATAATTTATTATTCATAAATAATCTAATACTAATTACAGAATTATTGTATTTCTATTTATAGAAGATAACAAATTTCAAGTAAAATTAAATTTACCTTTCCTATCTATCTTTCCTTTTCTATCTACATTTAAATATGGGTACAAATTATCAAATTCGATTGCAAAGAAACCATGATTCACCGAAAACTAAAGTTAATAATCATATTTTCTATATCTTGTGTGTGGTATCGGTATATACAAATATAGGCAGTTTCTGATTAAGAACTGATATAATTATAAGGCAACAATTCTGAACATTCTGAGTACTTTAAGTCGAAAGCAACCTTTCAGTTAATAGTTATACACATATTTTTAAATGAAATAAATCTGTTTATAAATGTATTAACATCAAATTATTAAGAAAGCCAGACTTAAAAAGGAATTCCTACTAATGAATGTAATGATATTTTTCAGAGAATTAATTTATTTTAGAGGACGCAGATCTCTTGTAAGCATTTTGAAGCAATTAATTAGTGTTTCAATAAAACGTTACAATTTATTGAAACACGAATAAATTTTTTAAAATTTTTTTATCAGAGTTATAATAATCCTACTAGCCTAGTCCTAATATGAAAACCCACACGCAAACGTAGCAAATATATTTTAATTTTAAAGGTTACTGATTATGAATCAGACAAAAGCAATTTGGTATTCGTAGGCATGGAATAGTGGCATCTTTTTCATATTTTTAACGCAAATTTGACGAAAGCGAAAAGCGTATTATCAAAATCCCCAATTTCTGAATGTATTTGTCTTCTTTGTGATATAAGGTACATTGATATAGCATTACATATATACCTTCTGCACTATTGTTTTCTGGGTTATATTTTGCAAATACCTTTATTTATGTTCCAAAAAAGATTTGCATTAGAAAATTTAACTGCAAAAAGCTTTGATTCTACAACTTATTTGTAAAAGAATGAAGATTGCACACTGTTCCACATATCAACTTTCAAGGACATTTTCAGTAGTGAAAATCTAATCATCTCGATCCAGTTAACTAATGTATAAATCAGGAGTACTTAATAATATAATGTAATTGGACAACGTTAACAAATATACAAAATTAATTCCAGTGATACCTATGAGATACAACTCACACAAACATGATTAACCTTTTAAAACTTTCAAAGAGATTATATACATCTCCCTGTTTTTATCTTATATAGGTAAACAATTATTGACAAGTCGGGTTAGTGCTGTACGGTAGGTCATAACTTACGTAGAGTTTAGTTACAATTTTAATCTTGTTGTTAAGGCTGAGCCATTTGTAGGAATATGATCGAATATCACTGAAAGTACGGTTGCGCCGTATAAAATATTTTATTTCAAAGTTAGAGAGGAATTTGAAGGGGATACAATGGTGATATGACAGATTGAATATCGCGATTGGTGATATTGGTGCTAACTTACAAACTGGATAGGGAAAGTAGGATGATTTGAGCTATTACAGGATAGTTCTTTTTTAAATCAAATGCGTTTTGGTTGCATTTTTTTATATATTATTACTTTTTATATATTTGTTTTATTCAAAACGTTAAAACATTTGTTTGTTACATTTATTACATTTAGCTTTGTAATAAAAATAAAATTAGTAAAATTTTCATATAACATTTTACGACTTTTACGACGAAATTTTGATAATAATAATTTACCTTCTTTTTGAAATTGATGTTTGTCGCGATAATCACATTAACTGAATTCTTCATCCAATTTCATTGGCTATGAAATACTGTACTGTTATCTACTCAATTTTATTTTAAACTTTAAATTAAAAAGTTCTCGTCTCAAGTTGGAATGGTGCGTCTGAATTTCTATTTTTCCTGTCTCAATTAACTTAAAAGTAAGTATCTAATTTTAAATAATGGTGTTGGTTCCGTGCAAACCATTGCAGTTTTGCCTTTCGAATAAGCAATAAAGATTCGAAATATCGCGAATGTAAAAGAGTTTTATTGGCTGGATAGTGGTCGCTCTGCCCAGCAAAATGTTTACTGCTTATATGTATTATGTAAAATTATCTACAAGAAGTACCCACGTAATATATTAAATTCTGGAATTCAAGACGTAAAAATAAACATAAAAAATGTTATGATTCTACCACATTACAACGACGAAACTTACGTTGGTGAAAATTCTACAGTATCGCTGTTATGCACAAGGATGCTGAGTTCCATCTGAGAGAACCCAAACGTACAGGTGACCCTCTGGAAGCCTGCAAAGGCGACGAACGTAAAATTTTATGGGTATCCGCGATGGTGCCGACGGCACATCTAGGAATCTACTACTCACATGTCACCATAATGCACAGGAACACAACCGTGTATCTTTTATGCACCATCGTCGATAGCAGTGTATGCTCTGTACGCGCGTGTCAAACATTACCTGCGACAAACTGCCACTACGAAACCTCAGCAGCCGAAGCGATACGCGACAAAGCTTCGGTAAATCCGATAAGGATAAGGTGGTTTTGCGGGCTGTAGTGAACAGGTAGAAAGGTAATGATTTGAAAGTTTAGGTGGATTATTATCGGATTATGTGTAAAAATTAATGGAACTTCTTACCGATTTTTTTCTAGAAAGTGAATGTGGAGAAGAGAATTTGTTTCGTATCTATGGACTTTATGTGTTTTTTTCAATTCCTTAAGAAGTTGGAGTCGCTTAAATTACGGCATGTATCGAGGCTGTTTCAGAAATAACCGCTAACCTTGTAGGAGCCCAAGGCTGTAATAAACATATTTTGTCAAATAACAGCATATGATCTATCTTAACGTACTCTAGAGAAAAGAATCCTAGAGAAAAAAATCTTTTACGCCGTACCATAGTTGCGCTGCAACCGGTACGAAGCAACGCCGAGGGCGAAATATGGGCCTCCCTCCACTCTGGCGCTTCTCGCTTAGAGTGACATCGACATACATAACATTACTTTGATCATATCGTTGTCAGCTGTGTGTTGGTTTATCTGCAATAAAAATCTTTTGGATTGTGGAATATTAAAGTGGATGTGTTTGTGTAGTGATTTGTGTGGTACCAGTGACTACACAAAAGTACCAGACGGGAAGCACTTTGCGATTGCAATTTTTGTAAATCCGCGTCACATTTCTGGATTAGGTAACTTGACAACCGTCTTTTGGTCATGGGCGATTGGCTATTCAGTGTTTAGACGATTACTTTAATACAATTTATATAGACTATACGTTATTTGCCCAAAATTGCTTCTCTGTCGTTGGCGGAGATGTTCCTTCAAGGTTTGCCGTTATTTTCTAAACTCGCTTTATATTTTGTTCATTGTATAGTGGTATTTGGTTCTTTCCGTGTTACAGCGCTGATACGTAGCGGTGTTACATCGGTAATACATAAATATTAAGTACTAAAACAACATTAAACTTTTTCAGTTATCCCTATCCCTACTATATACTAAAAGTCTAACACAGTCCGCGCAAGAAGTTTACGAAAATCGGTGAATCGGGGGAAGGGTCTGCTTCTCGGAGAAGCGAAAATCGGCGCCGCTGGCGCCGATTTTCCGCCTAAAATTGGATTGTACAGCGCTTAGGCTTTCGATTTCGTCCAATTTCCGGCCAGTTCTCGTTATTTTTTACCTGGATTCGGCTAAATTTATGGATTATCCTTTCGGACTGTACACGCCAGCGCGTCGTCATGCCAATCGATCGAGGTTGCTAGGCAACGGCCGCGCGCTTCGCGACGCGGTCACCAGACGGCGACACATCATGTCGCTGTTGAAGTTACGCTACGAAGCAATAGATGGCGCCCCGTAACCGCACTGAACGTACGAGCATAATCACGTCGCGCGTGTAAGAGCATCCGGGCTTTTTATCTCTCTCTTAACGCTTCGGCGATCTACCTACGTCGACTAGCAGGCCTATTAGGCCTGCACATTCTCCTAGTCCCTATCCCTACTATATACTAAAAGTCTAACACAGTCCGCGCAAGAAGTTTACGAAAATCGGCGAATCGGGGGAAGGGTCTGCTCCTCGGAGAAGCGAAAATCGGCGCCGCAGGCGCCGATTTTCCGCCTAAAATTGGATTGTACAGCGCTTAGGCTTTCGATTTCGTCCAATTTCCGGCCAGTTCTCGCTATTTTTTAACTCGATTAGGCTAAATTTATGGAGTATCGTTTGGGACTGTCCTCGCCAGCGTGTCGTCATGCCAATCGATCGCGGTTGCTAGGCAACGGCCGCGCGCTTCGCGACGCGGTCACCAGACTGCGACACATCATGTCGCTATTGAGGTTACGCTACGAAGCAATAGATGGCGCGCCCGTAACCGCTTCGAACGTACGAGCATTAACGCTTCGGCGATCTACCTAGGTCGACCAGCAGGCCTATTAGGCCTGCACATTCTCCTAGTTAAGTACTAATGTTGCAATATCTAATAATCATACTTATGTCCTACTTACAACATGTACTTAACATAGATGTACCAACGCCGGCTAATTGTTTTTTCCGTTTTACATCGCTGATACGTACCACTGTTACTTCTCTGTGTTACATCGCTAATACGTAGCGCTATTATTATGTACCCGATACATGTTGACAGTGATATATCCGTTACATAACATGGTTATATAACAAGGATCTCTAGATGAGCCATCTGTGTTATGTCATCTACAGGGTGTCTCAAGGAACTGGTACATTAGAAGTTTCTCATGTTCTACTATTTCTGGACACTTAAAATTTTGGAATTAGAATTTACTCGATCTAAGCTCTTCAGCTAAAATATTCTCAAGTTAACTGTCACGTCCGGTCACCGGAAGTCGGTCTCAACGTTGTTATTTTAAATCGAATGATAAATTTTAATTTTATTTTTGGTTTCTACCTATCAAAATACATCATTTTTAATAAGGTTACCCTATACCGAAATATCACCATTTTTGAGTTTTTTTAATTTTACTAATTTTTTTATTGATTTGGGTTATGTTTAAAATTAAATATCTTGGTTATTATTGAAACTACAACTTTCATGATTGGAGGTCCAAAACTAGAAACATAACCATATAAGACGATGTTAGTTCATCATGATATCTTATACAGAGTGTTCAAAATTTACAACACAATAATTAAATTTTCATACTTAAAAAACTCATTTTTTTTTCAAATGGTACAGCCTGTGTACCGATACGCCATTCCATAGGAAATCTTACTCCCTATGAATCAATATCAGGGTTCCCTATATATATCTTTAATAGTTTTTGAGATATTGTCACCTTTTCTTTAAATCCATTTTGAATACTCCCATTTAATAGTGGGGGACGAAATTAGATACGAAATTTACAACGAAAATTTAAATAGTGATAGATATTTAGAAATTTTGCGTGGATGTGTGAACAATTTTTGCGAAACTCTTCCCCTCAATATTTTACGCGATTGCTTTTATCAAATGGACGGTGCACCGGCACATTCTTCGCATGTGGTTATTTGACGATAGGTGGTACGGAAATAGGAGACCATGGCGGTTGGCACCAAGCTCACCAGATTTAACACCAATAGACTTTTATTTCTGCGGTCATGTGAAAAGTCAGGTCTATTCCAAACCAGCTAATACTCGAGAAGAATTGACTACCAGAGTAGTAGCCGCCATTAATGGACTTCAGCGACAAGAAATCCGAAGAACGACGATGACAGAACTACAGCGAAGAGTTTGAAAACGTTTGGAGCAGAACGGGTAGCATTTAGAACAACATAATTAAGTTTTAATTTATGTTAGATATCCCAAACATATTATTTTAGTTTTAACAAACCTTCTCAATATTTTAGTTAGTGCGGAACACTGTATAAGCGAATCACAAATTTTTATGGTCTTTTACTTGCTTTGCTCGTTGAAATGTCTTTCAATTTTGCTTTTGTCGTTAAAAAACATATTTTGCCGTTTTTTAACACCTTTTGTCGCTAAAACACATATTCCGCCGTTCGTTTACATTTCATTGCCGGTAAAACACATATTTTGTGGTTATAACGCATTTTTTTGCCGTTCAGATACATACATTTGTCGAGATAAATCCTAATGTAAAAGAAACAAGTTAAAGAAATGCCGTATTAAGAAAAATATTTGAATAGAATAATTAAACTTTATAATGCCATGTTAATTTCAAGTTGTATGACGATAAGTACAGTAAAGATGGAAAACAGTAATTCGAAAAAATAAGAGTGTCACGACAAGTTGCGCTCAGTAGAATCTTAGTAGCCCGCAGTGAAACACTGACATATCTGACAGTGCATTCAGACATCCAGATCAAGTCACGGCCTGGTAGTGTCCATGTAGTGTCATTTTTGTGAGTTTTGACCATTGGCGTGTATCGTCCAGTATCGCCTTTCCCTATAAATCAGAACAAAAATTGGAAAGATTTGTTATGAAATAAATGTTGTCCATCTATTTTTGCGTCAATATCATCCGAAATTATTAAGTTTAGCAAAACAAATACACCATACTAAAGACGAGGATGTGGGTATATCATAAACAAAGAATTACTTAAATGTAGTGAAAGGTGTAGGTTTAGGAGAAGGTTAAAAAACGAGGTTTCAGAACAACTTGATCGCGCGAAAACTGTCGTCACGGTCAAGTCATGGCCCAGTCACTATCACTGATGAGTGATGGACAGGAATGTAAAAGCGTAATTTACCGGGTAAATTAACAGACTCATTGATTATTTAGGTAAGAGCGATCGGGACTTTTATGACTGACCGTGCTGGCAGACCTGGTGGGAATGCGACTTTAATTGTCTGGACTAACATTATAATTCACTTCAAGTTGTGCTTATCCAGTTTATCAGCTGGACTTTCTACGATTGGCTGCTAGACTACCACCTTCATTCTTGCGTCAGCAATGGATACCCCGTAGCACACTTTACGCAATCGAAAAAACATCCCAAACGCACAGTACCAGACAAAAAAAACCAGAGCCGAAGATTATCGCAACGGTTTAACTAAATGCGATCGGGACTATTGTCCTCGCGGATTGTGTAAACGAAAAATTCGAAATCGATAGTTAACTACAATGGAAAACGAACGCAACGGTACTAGTGTGTGAGAGAGAGAGAACTGTAGATGCGGCGTCCGTTACAGTGCAAGCGGTATAAATCACTCGTGGATTAAAAAGCGCAAACAGATAAACACGGATTGGGCGTTTATCTAAAGTCGCTTCTAAACAGTGGCATTATGCACAATTGTTTGATGATTTATTCTGAGTAGTTTTTTGGCCCGTGCGACACTATATCCGCGTTCACTATATCCGCGTTCACTATATCCGCAAAAAATACGGGCTCAATTTGCCGTGAGGTAGATTTTTGATTACTTTGGTTTTCAGACTGTTCAGACTATTGGCGATAATTTAGAGTTAATTTTCCTTGGCAAAGGGCAATCGGGTGATTCGATTTACAAAAAATTGATCGAATAAATCGGGTATGGTGTGGGAAAGTCTATATCGATTAATACAAGCATGTTAAAAACGATAATTTTTAAATCATTTTCTTTTCTTGTACACGTTCTCACTAAAACGATATTTCGTGATCTAGAAGAGTCACCATACTTTTTTCTTTTTCTATGAAGAAAAAAGTCCATAAAGAGTTTAAAATTAAAACTAAAAAAGAAAAAATAGAAAAGTACGTAGTTGTTACCAAATTCATTTTTCTTGGTTTCCTTGTTTGTTGTGCAAATTTTAAAAAAGTGCTTAGTTCCCCTCCATGCTTAAGCCAATAATACAAAAAAAATATTTGGCACAACTTAACACCCGTCATCAATTAGATTCTGCAGACCAATTAAACATGTTTTTGTCAAAGAAACTCTTTAGTTTCTTATTATTCAGGAAAGAACCAATGTTAAAAAACATGTTTAAATCCAACCAAAGTTCTTCTTTCTGGTCAAGAAGCTGCAACGCAATCATGTGGAATTTTCAAAGCTACTCCGAAAGAAAGCTACACAATTTTAAATTATGTTTTCTTGGAACATTTTCTAATGGCCAGGCAATTTGAACATCATTCCAACAAATAAATAAATCTTCTACTAAACTCTGACATACACATAACAAAAATTAAAAAAAAATCTACTTCTATTAGTTTATTCTATAAAATGAGGCATTATGTTTATTTTTGTTTCATTTTTGTTTCATACCAAGCGGATGATTAACAATTACATTATGGCTTGTTCAGTTTTTTTTTTTATTTACAGCCTGTACAAAAAGCGCAGGGAATTGATATGAATACATACATATTTATATCCAACCGTACACCATTTCTTCTCATTTATCCACCCAGTCGGTAGTTCCAAATGTCCCCCAACGTCCCCGTCGTGGTCCCATCAATAAACTTCGACTTCCAACGACCCAAACCTGTCCGATTCGATATTTTTCATTTCGGAAGTGCGCCAAGGCATGCACGTGAGTGAATAACTCGTCTCTGCACCCGGTCGACTCCCTCGGCTAAAGTAAAAGACCTACTCCGACCTCGTAACGACACTTATTCGAAAGAAAACTTCCACCAGTAGAGTTATGGATTCGCTGGATGGAATCGTCAGGTCAAGTGAGATCAAACGAGACCCCGAGACAGACGGGAAATAATAAATTGCTAGATTAATGTTTATCCTCTTTGCGTTAAAACCACCCTTAATCAATATTCGGGTACAAACAAGATGTTTATTAACAGTTATTTCCTTTTTTTTGTCATAGCGCAACATTGCAGGCTATATAGCTGCATTATTTTACAACCACATGTCAGAAGGCTGGATTCATCGGGTCTAAAGTTAAAATAAATATCATTCCATTGCAAAATAGTATTTTAAACGAGGAGGATTTGCAGGCCTAATAGGCCTGCTGGTCGACCTAGGTAGATCGCCGAAGCGTTAAGAGAGAGACAAAAAGCCCGGATGCGCTAAGGTTCTATGCTCTTACACGCGCGACGTGATTATGTTCCTACGTTCGGCGCGGTTACGGGGCGCCATCTATTGCTTCGTAGCGTAACCTCAACAGCGACATGATGATGTGTCGCCGTCTGGTGACCGCGTCGCAAAGCGCGCGGGCGTCGCCTAGCAACCTCGATCGGTTGCCATGGCGACGCGCTGACGAGGTACAGTCCCAATCGATCATCCATAAATTTAGCCGAATCGAGGCAAAATATAAGGAGAACTGGGCCGAAAATGGACGAAATCGAAAGCCTAAGCATTGTAGAATCAAATTTGAGGCGAAAAGTCGAGGCGCCGATTTTCGCTTTTCCAAGGAGCAGACCCTTCCCCCGATTCGCCGATTTTCGCGAAACTCTTCCGCGGAGTGTGAGTCATGTTTAGTATATTAGACTAGGAGAATGTGCAGGCCTAATAGGCCTGCTGGGCGACCTAGGTAGATCGCCGAAGCGTTAAGAGAGAGACAAAAAGCCCGGATGCGCTAAGGTTCTGTGCTCTTACACGCGCGACGTGATTATGCTTTTACGTTCGGCGCGGTTACGGGGCGCCATCTATTGCTTCGTAGCGTAGCCTCAACAGCGACATGATGATGTTTCGCCGTCTGGTGCCGCGTCGCCAAGCGCGCGGCCGTCGCCTAGCAAGCTCGATCGGTTGCCATGGCTCGCCGACGAGGTACAGTCCCAATCGATAACCCATAAATTTAGCCGAACCGAGGCAAAAAATAAGAAGAACTGGGCCGAAAATGGACGAAATCGAAAGCCTAAGCACTGTAGAATCAAATTTGAGGCGGAAAATCTGCGCTTTTCACTTCTCCGAGGAGCCGACCCTTCCCCCGATTCGCCGATTTTCGCGACACTCTGCCGCGGGCTGTTAGACTTTTAGTATATAGTAGTAGATAAAAGTCTTATATCATAATAAATAAATCGAATATAAGAAATAATTTCTTCATATTTTACTTTCCGGTAAATTTGAGCTTACTTTTGAAGGTTTTCTTTTGGATTTTTCAATCTTGAGCATATCAACGGGTACATATGTACAGTAGAGTCTCGATTATCCGAGTTTCGGTTAAACGAAGGTCCGGGTTATCCGAGGTGCTAGGCGCCTCGGATATTTATTTTGTGTCTAGTATTTGTGTTTAATTTAAGTCAATCATATTCCAAAAGAATAGATGCATAAAGTGGAAAATACTTCGTACTATTTATCGAATATCCTGCAATCCGCTTTATCCGAGATGTTGTTAGCCCACATTAAGTCGGATAATCGGGACTCTACTCTATTTTATTAATTATTCCTTATATTTTTCGAATGTGTGAAGTAGTAAATGCAATCCTTTTGGCGCTAAAACATTTTTTCCTCAATTTTGGTCAGCCGTACGTAATTTATTGTACCAGCGGCGAGGCGCAACTTAGAAGCGGATTTGATTTATTATGTATACATTTTTTGTAAAATGTGTGTGTACCGAGAGAATTTGTATAGAGCGATTGTTTGGAGTCCTGGGGATTTTTTGAGTTGAATTATGAACAGATCAGCTGACCGATTGTATGGTTATTGCGTCAATGGCGATGATGGGAATAGATGGATGGAGATTGGATTAAAATAGAGGTTACGAAATGCACTTCAAAATGGGCAATGGAAGCAGGAGTGATGTAAAACACCTGAGCAATTTGTGCTTCTCATTGAACCCACGATTTTTGTTAATTTGGGACCGAACTACGAGAGAATTTACTATTGAGCCTGAGAATAAATAATTTAAATAATTTTATCAATCTTGTTCTGGAAGTACGACACAGACTTATCAATTGTCATAAATGTCACTATTCTGATTGTTTATTATAGTCAAATACATAAGCGCAGAATAATAGTCAGACCAACTAATCTCCTAAATCAAAAATTGTAAATTACAAAAAATTGTAAACAAGCTCAGTCTTTATACACATCTTTATTTTCATGTTTAATTAATTATTTAGCGAAGAAACAGGTACGGATGCAGTCCGTCTCTCGCAATGCCACGCGAGTTACTACCTGGGCAGATATAACAGTGGCGAACAACAATAATTCAATACACATTGCTAACAGATTTTAAACAAAAGTTGGCAGCTATAACTACAAAACGGACTCGTTATAAAGAAAAGAAAATCGCTCAAACTTGCAGTAAAAAGAACAAAACATTGTTATTTAAACATTATTTTTCTCTAACAACAGCTAAAAAGTTATAACAATTATTTGTTATACTATTCATACCCTATACACTATAAACTATAAAGGCTGCCTAATGGAAGTTTTTGATGTTATGTTTTGGGTATTTTCTATTTATTTGAAAGTTTAGAAACATGAGCTATTCGTTCCAAACTAGTAAATTAAAATACTCTCAATATAGTTGCCACTTTCGGTCTACGGGAAGTTGATATCAATTTGTTATTGTAAATGGAAAAGAAAATAAATATAAATAAATTGATATGTACCTTTTTTAATTTCCGCGTATCCAATACATCAACTTATACCATATTTTCCTAAACCTAAATGCCACAATTTGTGAGTTATTTTTTATTTCGGTACCTTTTTGTTGATCTTCGCGGTATCGCTTCAAATAAAATATTTTGGTTCAAGCTATCGTTTTTATCTTTAGTGAGAACATACTTAAATGTGCTCAATCAAAATAATGTTTAATATAATATTATATCTTATCCGTTGTTTGTTCTACTACTATCCGAATTTATTTTCGATTTTAAGCCACCATTTCTGTAATTTAGTCAAAATAGTCAAACAGTAGGTAGTAAAATAGTAATGACAGTAGGTAGTGTCAAATGCTGATGTTATGACAATACCTACTGTCAATAGAATCGAGATATCTGTCAAATCCTGGCTAACTAATTTTATTTTAATGCAGACACGATCGATCTCTATCAAATAAGATCTCATGAAGCTAAACTATTAATTTTATATATAGTATGATGAAGTCATGTGCAGACTTTTTTCTGTTTTTACTTTATCAAGCTTTATCAAACTACTTTATGAGTTGTCTACCATGATTGTAAGAAGATTATAGAACAGCCGAGGGACGAAGAGAAATGTTAAATGGATTTCTAACCAATTGGTTAAGACATTTTATACATTTTATACAACCAATTCTGTAACGCAGTTATTACGTAGCAAGTGGTTACACGCGACGCACAGATTTAATTTTTGCGTAAAGTGTTTCCACAATTCTACGATGTTACGCGCTTCCGTAAACGGAGTCGAGTGCGTCGCAAAAGAACTTCATTTTTGTGAATAAAATTAACCATGACGGCATAAATATGGATTTTGTGTAGTTCTACACTCGCAGATACTCCTATTCATTATTAGTTTGCATATTTTTAACTTCTGCGTACACAGCACATCGAAGGGTACTGATCAGCTGATTAAATGTTTTGTACAGAATGCTAACAAGTGGTTAATTTTTCCAATATAGAATGCGGATTCTTATGAAAGTTGTTAAGAAGGTGGCTAACGAAAGTTGTTATCGTAGTTGCTACGTAGCACCTTGCTACGTAACAACTGCGTTACAGAGCTGACCTGAATGTCTACTCGTATTCGTGCCGATCCAGAAACAAGCATTACATTCTTTATGGTTAAACCAACTTATTCGGAAGATTGCCAACAAATTTATTGATGCACATGTCAATAGACCATAAAAACACTCCGGATTTATGATATTATATCCGCAAACATCTCAGATTGTGCCACACGCCGAAAAATACACAGAAAATTGAAATGTATGCTTGTTTGTCGTGTACCAACATCGTTCACGCGGCAGCCGTGTTATCCGGTAACCTGTAACAGGCGAAGAAAACGGGACGTCCCGTCTGCGAGGTGTCGGCGCGCGCACTCCCCCACGTTTCGACGCCGGGCATACCACGAGAGACGTCGCGACGCTGCCTCAGTCAGTCTGCGACGGCAGACGCATTTGGTATACAGCACCAACGCGACCCCTCGTTCGAACTAGACGCGATACGCGAACTCAACAACGGACTCTACTCTATTCACCCCGAAGTGTTAACTTTCCAGACATTTTCGAACTTTGCCGAATTCGGTGAATTTTTTGTAATTGTTGGAGAAATTGTGGTTGTTTCGGTTTTGGTTTTTTGGTGTGCTACGCTAAGAAGAACTTCTTGTACACTGGTAAGTTTGAGTGGTTTTGAAGTATAGGATGTTTTGTTTTTTGTGAGAGGAGTTGGTGCCGGTCGCACTTGAAGATGTTGCCAGAGTTTAGAGTAAATATTTGTCGGAAAGTTGGCGAGGAAAAAGCTGCTTTTGAAGGGTTAAGATTGATGATACGTTTTGTAGGACATCCGCTTAATTTATTATATCTGCAGATACAACGGAAGTATCCTTCAAGTATATCGTATTATTGTGACGATGATAATTTAATCTAACTAGAAATTGTCGTAAATATTATGACTAAAATTATTATTTAATTTGTAATTTACAATATTATTGAATAACATATTTTTTTAGACTACTAATTAAAATGTACCGTATCGACAATACTAAATCAATCAACATTTCATACGATTGAAAACTAAACTATCGTACTTACTACATACCAACAAATACCACGGTTAGGTTATGTATAGTTGGTGTAATTATATAATCTGATATTATTCTCAATAGTGTATTTGAATGTTATACTGCTTAATGTTGTTCTCACCTAACAAAAAGAAACTGTACCATCCTAATAGCCGATTGATTTTCTTATGTTTTATACGTCATAAATTAAATGACCGTTAGACTAACACTTTTTCTAACACTTGCTTCGGTATGTTGATAATTTTGTTCTTTTGATGTATGGTGATGGCCGTTTAGTGCTCGAGAATACCTAGATAATAACGTGTCTGTGTGAGTGGAGAATACCAGATCACTTTCAACCTACTTTTGGTTTATTTTAAGTTAATACTCCTTTAATGTTCTTGCCACTCAAAATTGCATAAATGTGTGATGTGAAACAGCATACGCCGTTTGATAGCCGCATAATTTTCTTATGTTTTATACGTCATAAATTAAATGACCGTTAAAAGAGTACTTTTTCTAACAATTCCTTGGGTATATTGATAATTTTGTTCTTTTGATGTATGGTGACAGCCGTTTAGTGCTCGAGAATACCTAGATAATAACGTGTCTGTCTGAGTGGAGAAGCTACTTTTGGTTTATTTTAATTTAATTCTCCTTTAATTTTCTTGCTAATCAGAATTGCATGAATGTGTGATATTCTGATTCTCATGACACGCCATTTGGATAATATTTACCTGGAATTCTCAAGTCAAGAAATGCTGTCAACAAAAAATAAAAAAAATTGTACAGTGCATGTAATATGTTACTAATTTATAATACTGAATCCGCTAAGGAAAAAAGTCGCCTTAATTTATAATGTGAACAGTGCAACTAATATGTTACTAATTTATAATGCTGAATCCACTAAAAAAAGTTGACTCAGTTACTCAGTTAAAAATAAAATCCTGAAAGATATTAGAATAATATCCTGAAAGATGTTAGAATAACTGTACATACCACCAGTTTCCGTTTAGCCCACGGGAAGTGAAACATCCTGTATATCACATCTTTCGTTATTCAAAACAAACTGTGATGTGATGTCACTTGAAAATCTGATTGCAGGTAAAGGATATATTAGAAAACCTCTTAACATGTTTACAGCTATTAATATAAATATTGTTATTATATAGTACGTATTAAGGGTACTTAACTTACGTTGTAGTGTTCATCAAGAAGCTTTCTTTAGAATCTTTCGGATTATCAGTCCTGAACAGGTAATGGACGTTAGAATAAGGTAATGGAAAAGGTAATGGACGTTGTTGTGTAACTAATTAATTTCATCCGACCCAAGGCACCTGATCAGTCCGGGACAAACTTTTAAAATAAATATGTAGTGATGTGGGGGATATGAGGGATACTTGATCATTTTATTTTTTTCGCGCTATTATATGATGAAAATTGTTGATGCCACTGCATAGTAAAAGATCAATTCTGATATACATGAACGACTTGGCAGGGAATTTTCCCGATGGTGAACTGTACCAATTCGCTGATGATACGACATTGATTATTAAGAGCCAGACCTTGGCTGGTCTTTCAGCCGCTACCACTGGTGCAGAGACAATGGCATGATTTTAAACTGCAAGAAGACTGCATTGCTGCATTTCTCATTGGAGGCGCCAACTACATCAATTTTTGTCGGAACGGGTAATGGAACACTTCCTGTGGATGAGAGCGTGAAATTCTTGGGGATTTGTTTGCAGAGTAATCTGAGGTGGGACCAGCATGTGCAGTATATCAAAAAAAGATTAAACAAAACATATTATTCGTTCTACAAGTTGAGAAGCATTGTTGGCCTTGACTGTCTTAGGATATATTACGCCTCCAACGTTGAATCGATCCTCAGCTACGGAATTATATTATAGGGTTCATCACCTAAAATGAGTTCCCTCTTTCGTCTACAAAAGAGGTTTCTGCGTTGTATGTTGGGCCTTTCTTACCGCGAATCATGTAGAGAAGTGTTCAAAAAATATAAATTATTAACTTTGCCATGCCTGTATTTGTTTCGACTGTTGTCCTTTTGCAGGGATAATGCGGGTAAATTTGTTACAAATGGCGATATCTCTGCATCGATGCAGACGCGCAGTGCATCTCTGTTGGTCTGCCCGCAGCACACCTCATCCGTGTTTGAGAGGGGACCATATTACATGATGGTTAGGACTTTTAATGTACTTCCAACCGATATTCGAAGCACATCAACTAGTAGCAAATTTAAGCATAAACTTAGGGAATATCTAATTGGTCAAGCATTTTATGGCGTGGATGAGTATTTGACTGAGACAGGTTCGCGGAATCATTGATGATGTACTGAAAGCTTTGTCTTTTTGTCTTTTTGTATTATATTTTGATTATAGTCTTGTAATATTCTCTGACAATTGTCCATGTCTACTACTGATCAAGTGACAAATAAACATTGTTTATTTATTTATTTATTTAATTCCAAGCTAAGATAAACACATGGTTGCTAGAGTTATAGATGTGTCTCTAACTGCTGCCTTGCTTCAGCATTCTTGTGGAAAACCTTTCAGCATTTCAAGTAAAATGAAAATTGTTACCAAATTTTATGTTATACTTTGGGACCTTTTTGCAGACTCACATTTTTTTCAGTTTAACATAAAATTGTTAAAACCTTACAAGATAGGAAGCTTTTGAGTCCTAATTAGTGATTTGGGTCCAGTGCAAAAAATTCTATCCACAAGACATAAGCATACCATTCCGAAACAATGTGTTGCCTCTAAAATTGCCTTATAAAGGTCCATTAAAAACCAGTTTCCGGGAATCCCGGGATTTTACAAATTTTCAAACCTGTCTCCGGAGATTGAGAACATTTCCGGGAACTGCCCCCTCTATGGCTCTCACCATCACATGCCAAAATTGCAGTTAAGCTTCTTTTGCAGAGGGTTGTGAAATGTCACTGATATCTCCCATCGTCAGCGGTATCAACAAGCAAAACTACTCGGTCAATCACGACCCCAACCAAAATGGTAAACCGGGCCATCAGCACTGATCGCAGATTTCCGGGATATCCCGGGACAACGGGTACGCTAGGTGGATCGGTACAGCGTCGACGACAGATCTGATTTAAATCAGTTGACGTGTCGGGGTGGGCTTATCGCACAACGCTATCGGTGTCGCTAAATTCAATTTGCCGTTTCCGAACTGTTTTGACCCGAAACGCGTCCCTTTGATACCGACGCTTTGCGTTTAAAGCGATTAAAACAACGCTAGGCGACGCGCAACGGAGCCTATGTAGTATAGAGCCCGCCGACGACCTATAGTCCTGTCAGCCGCTTTATGCCCGGAATAATTGTCGAATTTAGCGGTACGTTTACCTAGCGCTGAAATTGACGTTGGTAAACATAAACGGATGCACGCAGAAGAGCTAGCTACTTTATAGAATTGTTTGTAGTGGACTTGATATCTTGGTTCGTTTAGAATAGTTTATTTGATAGGAATAATTGTATTGCATTGTGGGTTTACTGTGATAGAAAAATTGTTTGTAAATATAACTTTTTACAGGACGATTAAGATCAGTTGCCTGAACAAAACAAAAACAAATATCCGGTTGCTATTGTAAACAATGCAGACAGCACACGCATCCTGCACCGCAACGTGGTGCGATAGTTTGAAATTAAATAAATCTGGCTCATTTAATATATTTAGTTAATGTAATTATTGGAATTAAATGTATTATGTTAGCTTGGTAATACGTATGTACTCTCCACGCCACTGCTGTAATCAATTATCAATATTACGGATAGTAATTTGTCAATATTTTACTTATACCCCCACATTCAATGTGGTGATGGTCGATTGAGTTTGACCCAACATTTGTAACACCCTTAAGGAGGCGTGGCAGGTATAGAATTATATATATATATGGGTGTAATCAGAATTGAAAACTGAATCGATTTAGCTATGTCCGTCTGTCTGTCCGTCAGTCCGTCTGTCTACACGATAACTGCCGTAATTTTAATAATAATAATAATAATAATAATATATTTATTTGCCGTTTGATCATGGTAGATATGGACAATGGTCAGTGTGTACATGTTAAAAAAATCAAAATCTAAAGAAAAAACACAAATAATAGATATAGCCAGCTACATATATGTCAACGTTCTAAAAATAGTCATTTCTTTCAGTTTGTAGTTTGCGAATTCAAATATTCCTCCACAGAGTAGAAGGAATGGGCAACCAAATATCTTCTCAGATCTCTTTTAAACCCCTCCCCAGTCGACGCAGTCGATATGCCGGATGGCAGCGCATTAAAAGTCTTTATTATCATGTAAAATGGCCCGCCCTCAAAAGCTGATGACCTGTGGCGAGGAATTACGAGACGCGTGGCTTTGAAGTAATTTTGAAGTAATTGATCTGAAATTTGGTATACAAGCTTATCTGTTAAAAAGTAAGGACAAGTTCGTGAATGGGTAAAATCGGTTCACTTGTTTTTTTAAATATTTTTCGGTAGGGGTATTTTAACTTCAGCACGGCTGAAGATAATTTTTCTTACTAGTTTTTGTTAGTTTCACAACGGCCGCTCTGCCCATAAAATGGTCCGTGTTTTTTTACGGTACGGGATTTATTATTTGGTTTATATTAATCTTTTTATTTATACGATTTTTGTATTATTGTGATGTAATGTAATAATAATTCACGTTTTACTTTTGATAAAATATATATCAAATTATTTTTAGATTAATAATTATAAAAGTTTTCGATAACATAAAATGAAACTCTCATTTCAAGATATTGCAGAATATCCGAACACATTATACAAATTTATTGCATCTAATACAAACTTTAATTACGTAAGTAAATCCACAAATAAACTTCATATTTCCAGTGTATGTATTGAGAATATTTCAGAATTGTTATTCACTAAATGTGTATAAATTGTCTAAATTTAATTTAAATTTGCATTTAGGGTAATTAGTTGTTTTACTGGTCTGCTTTCTAGATATTTTACTTCATATATATTTATTTGTCTATGTTCAAATTAATAACCACAAGTTACTTGTATGAATATATCATTACAATTTGTGAAATACAGTGAAAGTCGTATGTCCTCCTGAGATCCGAACTCAGAAGTCATTTAATTGAACAACCGTTTCATAAACAGTTTCTAAACATCCTTATTTTTTCAAGAATAGAATACATAATGATCAAATGATCCTAAAGAATGGAAACAGAGCCAACAGAGCCAACAGGGACAATATTTCGTTTAATTGGGACAGTAATTGTGTGAATTTGACAAATGAAAAATATTCTTCATTGTAATAAATAAAACGATTTGTTAGCATTACAGGAGCCACTAATTGAGTAACAAGACACACAAATGAGAACTGATATATCGACCCATCAACGCTTAATTGCTACAGTTCAATTCTTGGCAACTGAGAGGTACAGCCGCTTAATCGGGACAAAATGTACTAGTACCGATGTGTCCCGATTAAGCGGAATTGAGTGTATATCAGCCCGAAACATTAGGTATTCGCAACGACAATTTGTGCCCGACAGAATAACATATGTAGTCAGCACGACAAAATAAGTATTTGTAACGACAAAGGCGCACACGACAGAAAGTGTACTCGTCTCGACAAATTAGGAATTCGTAACGACAATTGAGGTCGACAGCACGTGAACTAATTTGCGTTGGATTTATGAAACGTTGTAAAAACCTACTTTAAATATGCTTCATTGTGAATTGTGTATAGATAAATTTCGGTTAGAAATATTGTATTTAAAATTTTTAAATATTGTATATTAAATATTGTATTTGTTTATTTGTATGAAATATTTAAACTGTCGAAGTGATTCAGGAAAATTGAATATAAAGTTCATAGTATAAAAATAAACATTTCCAAAATAAACAAAGGATGCATAATAAAAAATAATCGTACTTTATTTTTATTAATAAGAACAATAATGTATTATCGTATGTTCTTCTTTATTATTGTCTGTGAACTGTGAAATAGTAATTATAAGTATTATGATATTAATTACAGCATTAGGTTCTTGGGAAGATATTGGCATTATCATGGAATACAAAACAGCATCATCTTTGATGTACCTACAAACAGTCTGATAACTATGGTAATATTAATATTCCGATATTAATAAAAGCAAAACTTAATTTGACGTATATAAGGCTCATTAAAAGTAACAAATTATAAGTATAAACACAAGAATAAGACATTTTGTTTGTGCATGCCGGTCTCACTGGATGAAGTGCACCATCGACAATATATCTCCGTAGTGTGTTTTTAAAACTCACATAAAACACGACAAATTTCGGAATTATGTATTGCAGGGTCTATCCGATTGCATATAGTAGTTTATCCTAAGCAGTACCGTTCAGCAAGTTTCTTGGCTTGTCTTGGTCCATTACTTTTTAAAATAATCTAAACAATGTATAACCTTTGTTTACTTATGGATTACCTAGTCCCACCTTGAGATTCCTTATTAAATATTTTAATAATTCACATTTATTGAGTAAACTATATGTGACATGTGTCATATCTGGTTATTGGTATTTTTATTTGTACATATTATCAATGGTAATATGGATATTTGTTCCTACTATCGTCTTGGTGAAAATGCGGTTTTAGTATCACAAATTTGCAACACAAGTACCGATATCATTTCATGAATCATTTACATATACAATATATTTTATTTTCTATACAACTACTTGTACAAGTCTATCCGAAAAAATCATGATAATTGACGTACAAAAATATATTTATTTTCTAAATTGGAACCTTGGTTTTTCTAGTACTCTTATTTGACGATAGATTTAACATTATTTGATTGAAAATCAGGTATTCCAGGTACTTAAAACATGAACAATGTTGTCAATAAAGGAATTCTCGAAATCATCGAGATTTCTTCTAGCTACTCTACATTATTAAAACATTGCCAACAACAATTAAATTTTCAACTGCAAGATATCAAAATATTTCCTTTTTCCTCAAATTGAGTAAATTTTGCCCTTAAATTAATATACTTATTTCGCATATCACGCAGGCAAATACATCACATATTTTGTTGGTCAGTTTTTGTTGTTAAAACACATTTTGCCGTGCATTATTTACTTTTGTCGTTAAAACTCATATTTTACCGTTCATTTATACTTTTCGTCGTTAAAACACATTCCGCTGTTTGTTAACATTTTCGTAACATTTTCTATCGTTAAAACATATATTTTGTCGTTCAAATGCACATTTTGCCGTTCAGGTTAAAGCTAATAAATAAAATAATAATAATCTAAATAAAGTTGTCGTGGGCAAACCTAATTTGTCGTTCTGAAAAAGTCACTTGTATAGAACTCTTCTTTGTTCCATTGGCATTAGACAATTAATTACGTGCCGTACCACAGTTTTAGCAGTTATAATTAACTGCGACCAGAAAAGGTTTTTATTTAGCCTTAAAGCTAATCCAATTAAACAGTAATTGTTTTAGAATAATTTTCCTGATACAAGCAAAATCACAGAAAGACTTCCGTGTACAGTGTGCTGCGAAGTTCAGAGTGCAGACAGAGTTCACTAATGAATATGATCAATGAAAAGTAACAATTCAAACGCATAACAGAAAAAGCGTGGATTGGGGAAAAATTTTCTTTTTTTATTTCAACCACCGCTAAAATTGGTTGTTCGTACCACCGTTTCCTGATTCTAAATTTTCCTGCAGTAATATCTCAAAGTAACTGCATGAAAAATAAAAATTGTGGTTGGAATCAAATTCGAATTTCTGTAAAGAAACCTTGCATTCTAACATGTCACTCTAAAATTATAGTAGATTAATTTCCTGCTCACTTTGCAGGAAATCTCTGAAACATGTTTTGTTATTGAGAATGTCGTCAAATGTGTTTGCAAATTATTCCACGTAACTCAAATCCCCTAACTCAAGGTACGCCAAAAATTCAGAATGAAGTGCAAATTAAGTTAGAATTGTTCCCAGCGAGGGAAAGTAATACGTCTCAACACCGATTCGATTTTCCATTAGAAACGTCGCTCGGAAATGACTAATAACCCCGTACGAGTCGCCCGCCATGAGTCTTCTTCATGCAAATGCGATTCATCGAAAAAATACCCCCGCGGACATGGGAAAATCGGAACGCACGGACGACAAAGTAATGAACAGCTTCCCAGGGACACTCTGTATACATACTAATTAGCCGAAAAAATCCCCAGCCGATGCCCTTTTCGAATCGATAGACGCTCATTCGTCAACCAGATCACGTTCCATCCATTAATTATCGAAGTCGCCCGCGACGTATCCGAGGATTTCCAAGGCCTACTCGGTTCCCTTATGAGAGGAAATACCACCGCTGGATATCGGATTGCTCAAAGGGAGGACCGAAGAGGTTATGGCTGAATGGCAAAGATTGGGGAGCCGCTGGAAAGCGAGAAGAGAGGCATAATTGAATTCAAACGTGTCGAGGGGTGGTTATCGAAAACTGACGTCTTAATTTACAAGTTATTCGCCTTGTGACGGCGATTTTCTGATTAAGCGGGTGAAATGTAGAGTTTGTTCGCCGGGTGAATTAATAAAACCGATCGGATTTGAAGGCTGGGTTTTGTTTGATACAGGACTTAATTGCAATAACTCATGGAGTCGCGTTTATAAACTAAACCCGTCGCAAATTATTGTCTAAAATTATTAAATTCTCCTATACTCCAAAAATATAATTCCGATATTTAAGACTGAGCGATTCAGAGAGGATTCAGGTGAAATTTATTTATATGGATGATAAACTTTAGTCAAACATTTAAAAGCATGACCTAGAAGATAAATGTCTATCAACACTCGCTCGCTATTACCGTTACATTGCCATGCGTTTGAATTATATACGTTACAGTGCAGAAAAATCTATTTTTGTTGTTGGTATTTTCATAGATTAGTATTCGCCAAAATCCAATTGATCCACGCTAGAGATAGTTAAGAATTGCATGTCACATTATCACAGTTTTAACACCTTATGTACTTCAGTTGATAAAATTTTACCCCGTCCTGTATTTATGGTAACGCATAATTTAACAACTGCTCTCACAGTAACCAATGTTTCGTTGCAGCTTTTGTAGTAAATTATTATTGTAGAGGCTTTCAAAAGCCATTAGAATTAGATTCTATCATCGGCGTCAGGACGTACCATCCGACTCAACTGGCAGTCGCTTCCTCTGAAATGTAGAAAGTGAGTTTAGTAGAAAGGAAAAAAAGAGTTTTCTATTCGCTCAAGTACTGGAATTCTGTGTTGTCAGGAATATATCAAACATGTAAACACCGTTCCCCAAATAAGAGCGTAACATGGTGGATGTGCCGCGCCGGTGATAGGCATTCCGGGGCTGCAGTCAACCCTCTTCGCTAGAGAGGGATGGGGAGAGTGAGGTGGGAGTGAGGTGAGAGCGAGGAAAGGCATTGGAGGGGAGGTGAGAGCGGGGTATAAATCCACATACGATGGGGAGTCATACGGTATAGTGGTCTCGGGACTGCGGTCAACCATCCTCGTTAGGTAACCTGAACAGGCAAAAAACACGTTAGCGCTTTATTATAGAGTATGATATGATTAATATGGTTAATATTAGGTAATACGGACGTAACATTTTTGAGATAAATAAAAAAAATATTTTTATCCGTTCTGTGGAAAACGTAATGATAATCTGTTATCTAACCTTGTTCAAAATTCTATGAAGGGTATTTTAAAATATATGTCGGGAATAAATTATTAAATATAATTATTTGGTTCCACATTACTGATGAGATATATACGCAATAACCATTGTCCATTGAATTTATTCATACTTATGTGCAGCAATAAACATTTAGAGATTCATAGTTACCAAACTTCTATCTATCCCCAATAGGTGCCACGACAGCTTTCTTACACTGTGTTACAAAAAAAATAAACGAAATATACTTTTCACGGGACATATCGGAAGTTGTTGAGCTGGTAGAGCTGAACATAATGGCATAGCTGAAATTTGCCAAACACCCCCAAAATCTCGATTTAAAAAAAAAAACGTTTTTGGGTACTAAAATTCCTAACTCCGCCATTTTCTATTCGATTTCCAAAATAAAAAAAAATGCAAATGAAAGAGGAAGTATAGACCATTATAAAGATGTACTATTCGGTCAGATCCAATAACAAATCGAGAAGTTATGGACGCTCAAGTTCAGATGTTTCCAATTATTTTCAGGTTTTTTCAACTTTAACAACAATTTGGTGACCTGTTTAAATCCGTAATATTTTTTTGCTATTTTTTTATTGAAAGTTTATTTATTAGAATCGCTTGAAATTTAAAAGAATTATCAAATTTTATTGACCGGCTGGACACATCACACTACGGACAAGAAATATGCAGGCCGATTGTAATAAATCCGTAGTCTTTATACACATTAATTGGACATTACTAGCACTTATATTTACAATGTTATTGTAAAATTATGACAGTGTTTTTTTCTTTTCCTTTTTGTTGTTACCTGCCAGACTATCACAATATGTTACTTAGAAGTACGTTAGAGTTTACGTTCATTACATTTATATTTGGGTTCAAAATAAATTGCACTCGTTTATTGGAACAGTACTGAGTTACTATCGTGATTTATGAAAAATAAAAAAAAACAAGAAATACAACAAAACTTAAAAATGTTTACTCGATCTCCGTCGTTTATACAATACATCATCTGTTTCGCGTTTAAGTGACCAGCAGTAGTCTGCGATCATGTTGATGGTGTTTTTTCCCTTGAAAACGTTTTTCAATAGCTTCAATTTCCGGTTGAAATCATTCACCTTGTTCATCACTGAGTTGGCCTAGACTGTCCGGAATGTTACAGCGCATTTCACCGTAGGCACTCAAAAACTCGTGTACAGCATTTGCGTAGTCGGCACTTTTATTATTTTCAAGAAAGTTATCGCACAATGAAATAAAACTGTTCCAGGCTCGTCTTTCCACTTCATTCAGGTTAGTTGCGGTCGGGCCGTAGGTATATTCCTTCTGCCTAGTGTGAATGTCAAGACGGTGATTAAACTTCGATAACAGTCAATTTTCAACCGATTCTAATAAACAAACTCGTATTAAACACTTATTTAAATGGGCTTTAAATAGAAAAATAGAAATAAAATATTATGGATTGAAACAGGTCATCAAACTGTTGTTAAAGTTCAGAAAATCTGAAAAAATGGGAAACTTCTGAATTTGCACGTCCATAACTTTTCGACTTATTATTGGATCTGATCGAACAGTACATTCTTATAAAGGTCTGTGTTCCCTCTTTCAATTACATTTTTTATTTTGGAAATCGAAAATTGGAATCAAAAATGATGTTCATTTGTATACACATGTAAGTACCCAAAAACAGTTTTTTTTTTAAATCGAGATTTTGGGTGTTTGGAAAATGTCGTATATGCTATTATGTTCAGTTCTACCAGCTCAACAACTTACACTAAGTCTCGTGAAAAGTATATTTTCACTGTAACACAGTGTTATTGTAAGAAACTGGGAATGCATCCCCTGAAGTGACAAATCAGCCTATGCATTCTATGTAGCTCAACTCGGAGAGCTTCTAACCGAAAATTGGTGCGTTCCTGGTTTAAATCTAGGCGGAGGTATTTTTGCACAAATTATCTACGCCTGGATTAATTAACATTCGCTTTTTTGATTAAATATAATGATAAATAAATCTATACTATTTAAATATGTATGCTGTATGTTATGAATTCCCATGGAAATGCTGAAAAATACCAAACATTCCACTGGTCTTGCTGAATTAGCTCTGCTATAAGCATATAACCATAGCTTAAAACGATTTTCAAAATATTGCATACCCATAAGTTCAAGATGGGGTGATATATAAATATTGTATTTAGCTAAATGAAGACAACAATACCAATTTTATCCAAATCCAAGGTGGTGAGTTAAAATCACTTTAATTATATATAATTATAACCATTTCCGGTCCGATTACATCAACAAAAGATAAATACCCCTATGATCTCACTTGGGCATATGGGTTATCCAACCGATAACTGTTTATATCTTGTTGGTCAAACCGGATCTCAGTATACAATATTATTTAGAAGTTTGACGATGAAAAAGTCAATACACTCTTGTGAATTTAAATCTCCTCTCCCAACTATAGGACCATTTCAGAAACATAAGATTTTTTTGATTTATTTAAAATTTATATCCCGCCTGTATGTCACCATTTTATTATCCTATAAGAAAGGAACTTCGTCGAAGTACAGTCGTTCGCCTGCAAGCTTGACAGTCGGAGACTTTAAATCGCTTTTCGTTTTTTTCCATAGAATTCTCAAGTCTTCTCCAATGAAAAAGGCGACACTGCCACCGAGAATAGCGCAATTTTTACCTAATATCCGGTATGGAAATGTACACGGTCTGGCGGCAGTCGGTAGTCGGCTTGTATTACACACGTCAAACAGAGCGGACAATTCGCATTTCCATGTTATTGGATTTTCGCTTTTCGACCGAATCGGCGGCGCGCGCCCGGTTTGGGCTCGCTGAACCGCTAGATGGCGCCAGCTTCCTCCGGGGCACGTTCCGACGTTCTCTTTTTTATTTTCCATAACCGGCGTGCGTAATTGTGTGCAAAATTTCAACCGGCTGCAGTTGACGTGCGTCCAGAAATCATCCCAACCGGCGAAGATAGAAAAAGTCCCGCTGAAAATGTCCGGATGCTAAACGAGATGTTTTAATCGATTTGAACTGCAATGGCGACTGTTAAATATCATTGGCATGGACAAAATCTGACTTTCAAAACTGACCTGTACCTATACCAATCACATTAGTTAGGTACTATTACCTAATTTAAAGTATGATGAATTGCCAAACTAATTTTGTTATATTTATTTCACTTGTTCAGCTGTGTACGCATTGTGTACCAACATGTACAAGAACTTGTACATGTATGTGTGCATGGCTACAAATGGGAAACTTGTTTATTAATTGCTCAATAACATGCATTCTCAAAGTGCTGGATAAATTTTGAATTCCATATTTAAGCATTAAATCGTGTTTTCAGTGGTATACCTACAATAAAAACTAGTAAGAAAATTATCTTCAACCGTGCTGATGTTAAAATACCCCCACCGTAAAATATTAAAAGGAAAAAGAAAAAAAAACAAGTGAACCGATTTTGCCCAATCACGAAGTTGTCCTTATTTTTTAAGAGAAAAGCTTGTAGATCAGATTTTAGATTACTTCAAAATTACTTCAAAATTACGGCACCTATCGTGTACGCAGACGGACAGACGGACAGACAGACGGATATAGCTAAATCGATTCAGTTTTCAATTCTGATCAAATCCATATATATATATATATATATATATATATATATATATATATATATATATATATATATAAGTCTATATCTGCCACGCCTCCTTAATGGTGTTACAAATGTTGTATCAAACTCAATATACCCTCACCACATTAAAAGTGGGGGGTATAAAAATAAAATGTGTACAGTGTGTCAACTATATATACAAGTGTCTGTATTATGTTTGTATATTAAGTGTATACAGAAGAGTCATTGTAGATCACCTTTTGATAATGTGAAATTGTTTGTGAAAATATATTTATTATACAGAAAGTTTGGTCTTTTGTCACAACTTAGCGTTTGGATACTTTGTAGATGTCCAGGCTTCTCGTGGACTTAGATTCATAAGAAAATTTTCATTGGATAATAGTATACTATTGTTTCTTTCTTCCATTCCAAGTTACAGTTGATTGACATAATAACAGAACAAATAAAAAAGAAAGAAACATTAAACAAT
The DNA here is from genome assembly GCA_963966075.1 of Aphodius sticticus. NCBI lineage: Eukaryota > Metazoa > Arthropoda > Insecta > Coleoptera > Scarabaeidae > Aphodius > Aphodius sticticus. Next base: position 44,884,798 of record OZ014506.1, on the reverse strand, counting down.
GCAAAAACGGAAGAAGAACACCAACAATACTCATTGCAATACATAATATAAAGTAAATCAACTAATCAAAAAGCAACAAAATAATAAAAGTAAATTGAATATAAAATTAAAACTAATTAGTTGATAACAAACTTTTGTAATTTTTATTTTGAATAAGAAGTGTTGTATGTGTTGTTATTGTTTTTTAGACGTTAGATATATCGAAAACTGACTTAAGAGTAACAAGTTAACATATTTTTTAGTTGGCTTTCTACGACGAGAACCTATTTTATTCATCGAAACGGTTTAAATGATAATTTTACCACAATAAACCATGAAAATGAATACATAACATTCATAACAGGAAAGAATACCGTCAACATAAGTATCAAATACAATCGAGAAGCTATTAGAAGAGTAAAGGAAAAAATAACTTGGGTCACCTAATCTTGGAAACCCTGAAATAGACAGCACACATAAACAATCTAAGAACACAAAACGCCCAAACAACAGCAGTCGTGTATAAAATCACAACCCTAGTACCAACACAACTCAAGAAAATAATTTATCCCGCAATGTATACCTCGCCAAACAAGTATACCAGAGTGTTTCCAACTTTGTCATAATTTGTTATTTAAAGACCGTCCTTTCAAAAGCTTGACCTTAGAAACAATTATTACTCATCGTTGACGGCTGTCAAAGTTAAGAAAAATGTATTAACTTTGTATTCAAAATTAAAAATTATGAGTGTATATATCAGAAACATTCCACAGATTTGAAATTACTTAATTTGTCAGAAATGTAATTATTGAAACAAATAATTATCCTGGCTAACAATTAATGACGAAGAAGTGAGAACTGGTTCCCGTGTGTTTTTTTCGCCAAATTTGGTCTGCAAATAGAAATTGGGAATTGAGTGTAGTTTTGAAGAAAATCAGAGCCAAAAAGCGCAAAAAATACAATATGCTTTTTTCTCTCAAATAGTAGACATAATTCAGAATTTTCAGAACCAACGACGGACAAACCAAGATTGTTTTTTGCATATAGATGAATTGAAATAAATAAATAATATATTATAGAGTGGAGAAACAAAAACACAGAATTAAAAGTTACACAATTTGATACCATAATTAACAGCTGTGTCAATAGTCTCCCAGTTCCCCGGCATACAGTCATAAATCACTGATTCACCAGTTTGCCGACGTCACTTCGAATGCAAAGCAAAGGACTCGTGCGGTAGTATTCGAGTCGTAGTTACTTTATGAATAATTAAAATTCAGAGGGGAAGATCCTCCATTGCAGTCGGTTACAGTCGAGCCGGGTGTTCTTTTTGCCCGTTCGGTGTCCTACACGGGGCGGCGCGGCGTCTGCGAAGCGTCGTGTTGTGCGTTTTTGCGCGGAACTGACACTTACACCATGTTTGCACCCGGAATTAGACTCGTCGATGTCGCGAACGCAAGCACCGACTCGGAAAATGGTAATTGCATCAACTAGGAATAACGACGTGCTGAAATGTATAGCTAGGTACGTGAATGCTACCAACTGCAACTGCAAGTTATCCAGGGTGGCTTTGGCTGGTTGTAGTACTGGTTGTAAGTGTGGTCATAACTTGTGTTCATAAGTGTGTTCATAATTTAGAACAAGCATAGTGGAAGAAGATTCAAAGCGGAACAAAAAATCTTAACAGGCAGTTGAAAAATTAATTATTGCTACACCAATATGTTTTCATAATGTGTAGTACTACGGCAAAAAGGTGCCAACCCAATTTCTAATACGCGGGTATTTCGAAATTTATAGATAACGATATGTTCAATGCGTTAACAGTCACATTATCGGAAGATTTTAACAAATTGCTCCAAGTGATCACTGTTGGCCACTAAACAAGAGTGTGTCGCGCGGCACCTTCATATTTTCAGTCATTTTCAGTCACATTATCGGAAAATTTTAACAGATTGCTCCAAGTGATCACTGTTGGCCACTAAACAAGAGTGTGTACGCGCGGCACCTTCATATTTTCAGTTAGGTAACGGGGTCGAATGTCATCACAATGTCTTTGATCGACCGCAGCATTCTGCTCACATTCTCCGTAAATGAGCATCATGTCTACATACTTAGCACATGTAAAATTATCCATTTTGATCATATAAACACAAAATTGCAAGAAATCCGGACAATAACCAGGAACGGAAACAAATTTCAAGCGAGCGGAACTCAGTACTCCATTAGGCTCAGCTGACCGCGGTGTCAAATACAGCATTTTCAATAGTAATAGTTTTGAGTACAAAGCTGGAACCAGATAGAGAAAAAAAATTATTGTTTTATTACTCCAATGATCAAGATCTATAACCCTTAGAGTTTATTGTACTCATTTGGTATACAGCCTTTATACAACCCGCGTGGAAACGATTAGGTAACGGACAAATTCATCTTCACAAAACAATATTTTATTCGAATACAAGAAAAAATAAGGACAAGAAATTACTGTATTTAGTATCTAAATATTTAGCATGTTTCAAATATACAGGTTAATTCACGACGAGCTGCCGTTATAAATATATGGAGAACCAAATGAAATCAGGGATCAAGAATTTGAGCACTTCTGATGTTGGATACAACTTTTTTAATAGAGGTGTTGGTTACTTCCGGTTACATCGGAAATTTCTGTGTGTGTGTGTGTGTGTGTGTGTGTGTGTGTGTGTGTGTGTGTGTGTGTGTGTGTGTGTGCCTGATGTGGCCAGGCACATGACTTTATCATACTATATATAAAATTAATAGTTTAGCTGCATGAGATTCTATTTGATCGAGATCGGCTATGTCTGCATTAAAACAAAACTAGTAGAACTAGACAGATATCTCGATTAAAGCTGCGTTCGGATATTGTACTCCGTTGACACCGGGTACACCGTTCAAATGACACTTACGTGTTAGTGGGTGTAAAAAGTGTAACGGTGTTCAATATCCGAACGCAGCCTATATTGACAGTAGTATTTTCAAAACATTGGCATTTGACACTAGCTACTGTCATTAGAATCAAAAAATCTGACATATCCTGGCTACTAGTTTTAAAGCAGTACGACCGATCTCGATGAAATAGAATTTGCTCATGCAGCTAAACTATAAATTCTACCAAAAAATGTCATATACATAAATTATAGAAAATTTCCTCTCCTTTAATTTATTATTTAACTATTTTGACGACATTACACAAATAGCGGCTCATTTACAAAATCTTCGAAAAATGCTAAGAGTAAACCACCAGTTCCTTTGGACCCTTTACAACAGAAAGCTTTTCAGCGCTAAGTTTGGTTATGAAACTTCTAAATATGAGGATTTGTCCCGATACCTATAGTAGTTTCTCCGGAATCGTCGCCACAAAACGGGTACACACACACACACACACACACACACACACACACACACACACACACACATACACAGACATTTTTTTGTACCTTGGTCAAAAATGTTCAGGGGACCCAAAAAGACATATTTCCGCTAAAATCCCAGAAAATTTTTTTGGCATGATTACAATACTTTACATACTGCGTATGATAAAGTAAAAATAGACTTTTCAAATTTCAAGTTCAAATTGAGATATGTAACCATAGAAATCACGTCTTTTAATATTTCAGTATCGATTGTACGTACCAATTAAACTAAAATAGGATTGAAAATAATTGTGTTAAATATTTTAAATGTAAATTTATGTAATAACACACTATGTAAATAGGAAATAATTATTTATTATTAAGTGAAAAACCTATTCAAACAAATCACCGCCTATTTCGGCACACATTTGATGACGAGTTCTAAATACTTTATTAACAATATCCGCCAATGGTAGAGATCCCAGCGCATTCATTCTTCTTACTTTTAATAGTTCTCTATCAGAATGTAATAGTTCACTGTAAACATTTAGTTTCAATCGACCCCAAAAATAAAAATCCACAATTTTCATAAGGTGCGTGACAATAAACGTCATTGGTATAAGACGTCACTTACATAGATAGTCACGAATAAAATTTGGTTTCTTTGGTTATATAACGAATTTGAACTTGAAAGATTTGTTTTCGTACAATTTTTACATAAAAACGGGAAATTATTAATTAACTTCGGTAGTTAGAATATAAACTTCGGGCGATATAGGAGTTTCAACATATCCGACGCAACATTTAAACCGAGATATGTTAGAAAAATCAGTAATAAACATTTTCTTGCTCTTTCTAACTCGATCTGGGGACATACTGTATAATAATATAAAGGCTGTCTCAATAAGAGCGCAAGAAATGAATTGCACACTATTTTGGCCTGTCAACGAGTGAGACAGGTCGATAGGAGACAGATGGGAGTTAGTAAACATGGAGACCTGCAACGTGTCCTTATTGTTAAATATTACTATCAAAATGGTGAAAGTTTGGTTGCTACTATTCGTAAATTGCGTCTAATTTTCGGAGGAAATAATGTTCCAAATTCATCTGGCGGTTCCACTGTCAAAAGAATAGTCGCAAAATTCGAAAGTACTGGTTCAGTAAAACACACGACACGCACTCGTAACGCTCAGAAGGAGACGAGAAATTATTAAAATCCAGGAAATGTGACTATACTTGTGCACAAAGTACCAATACTAGAAGGCATATGAGAGCGCAGAGGGGTCGTTCCGAAACTATTGGCTCAACAACTTTATGCACAGCGAAGAGAGTTCACTAATTGGACCATTGAACTACAAAGAGTGAATGCCGATTTTGTGAACCAAATCATCTTTAGCGACGAGGCTCATTTTCACAATCACCCGGCCATTTACTGGATGTGTTGTTCCATACAAAATTCCCGAATGTAAAACAAATAAGGTAGGTAAGTATTTTTAACATGACAAAATGGGTTTGAGAAAATAAAAAATACCCTTATGAATGTGTAATCAGTCGTTACTTATTCGAGTAATTAACACGATTAACAGTATTCCTTTGGTACCAGTATAAAGAAACCATATGGTCTTTGAATATATGTAGATCATTATTTTGATAACGCATTCAAACTGCTATTGATTCAGAATAGTCGAGATAATCTTCCTGAATAACTTATCCACCCTTCTCATAGTCAGCGAATTACTCCATCACTCCCGCTCACAGGTCGAAACACCATAAACACCTCATCAAAGTCCCCTGAAACATTATTAAACCGTTACTTGGCCCAGTTACTCCGCCAATACATCATTCAATCTACTCACGGGATGCGCGTTTCGGTTCTCCGGTCTCGCGCGCTCCATCTACCGGTAATCGAATCGATACCCTCCCCCGACCGTCCTTCCGTATTTTAACCCCGTTAACTTGATTAATAACAATGGGCCCGCGAGCGGCGCCGCGCCGCGCCAAATTGAATGTGTATGGGGCGAAACTGCTGCGTTATGAAAATTGGCCGCCTGCTTGCTCTTGCCCCGAAGAGTTTAATCAAGCGGGACGACCGGAGAAAAATTTCTTAATTAATTGACCGCCCCTCACGGCATAATAGGGCTCGAAAATCACCTCGACCGTACTGCCTGCGTTGACCTTCGACACTCATCCGCAGTAATCGTCTAAAGCAGCGTTTCCCAACCTGCTTACTCTTGCGGAACCCCTTAAATAGGGTTGGAACCTGGCGGAATCCCAACAAAAAAATATACAATGTCCTTTCCAAGGCATTTCGAGTATTCTTTTGCGTACACAAAAACGCGAAACGTATTTCAAGTCACTAGATACAGGTCTGTAAAAAAAGGCAGTTACTACTGTGAAGTATTTATTTTGATTAAAGTATTTTTCCTGAAAATATAAAATATACCCTGTAAAATTAAGGTGATACTGTTCTAATTTCACAGGAATATGTTTGTGGAATATAACCAGCGATGTTACAGTAAATTCTTCTTTTACAGCTTTTTTGCTAGTTTATTACATTCATTTTCTGTAACGTGCAGATATTTCTCTCTAGGTATAAACTTATTTGTTCTTTTTAGTTCCTTCAAGTTTTACCAACGGAAGGAAGAAAAAAATACAAATCAAACAATGCGAAAACGAAGAATACAAAAAGTTCCTTTTACAAATAATTAAATAAATAAATTCATTGGTCAAATTACAAAAATTAAGAAACATTTATTCGGAGTAAAAAGTTTCATATGGATCTATTTATAACAAGCCATTTAAAATACTGTTTTATTAATATTTTGTAATTTTTTTTAGGTATTGAAAAAATAAATACGTCCTTATGAAACATTTTAGTCAGAACAATAATTACGTTCTGAGAAAAAAAGTGTGGGAATAAACACCCAAGTAGAAGATATTTGTACACACTAACTAATATTATCTACAGTGTGCCCCACTTAAGAGTGTAACACCTTCATATCTTTTTTATTTTTAGTTAAATTTTAATAATTTGTCTATATGGGTTCTATATTTTTTCAAATATAGAACCCATATTGCTCTATTTACTGCCAAAAAACCAATTGTCCCCTCTAAATGCAAAGCACCTTGTGATGGTAAAATAAATGGCAAAAATCAAGAAATTACGTTAGGGATTTTTTTATCGAAAAATTTTACTAGTAATAATTGTTCAGAATTGCCCAAAAACCTTAAATGCAAAATTTCACGAAAATTAATAGTCGGTGATAACGCGCGATCAGCAAGGGAAGCAGCTGAAGAGTTTAATAAGCGCCATCAGGGTCGTCCTCGAATAGATCACGTAAGAGTTTGGCGAATTAATACTGAATTTAATAGAACGGGCACGGTAATCAACACAAAGAAGAAACGATTGAGGCTACATGTTGGTGAAGACGAAATACTTGAATAAAATTTGGCGATGCATGCGTCGGAATAAACTACATCCCTTTAAACCAATATTCTTACAAACATTAGAAGAAGGAGACAAAGAAAGGCGACTGGAATATTGCCTTGGGTGCCAGGGAGAGTTCTTGAATAAACGTAATTTTTTTAAAAACATTTTATTTTCCGATCAGGCCACATTCACTACTAATGGCACAGTTAGCCATCAAAACACGCGGCATTGGTCTGTTGAAAATCTACATTGGGTTATAAATTGTCGACGCCAGTATTCAGAAAAAGTTAACGTGTGGTGCGGTATCCTTAACGAGCGACTAATTGGACCATATTTCTCTGAGGGAAATTTGAATGCGGAGCGTTTTCTGCAATTTTTGCAAAATGAATTTACAGACGAAATCGAAAATATTCCACTTATTAGGTATAATAACATAATATTTCAACTTGATGGAGCTCCAATTCACAATGCAATGATTACGCAAAATTGGTTAAACGATAATTTTCACCGGAGATGGATTGGAAGAAATAGTCCATTAATTAATTTGCCTCCGAGATCACCCGACCTCACGCCCCTAGATTATTTTTTGTGGGGAGCTCTAAAGAACAAAGTCTACAAGACTCAGCCAAGAAACAGAGACGAACTGAAAACCCGCATTCGACAAGCTTGCGCTGAGATTACGCCATTAACTCTCCGGAAAGTAGTTAAACATAATGAAAGGCGCATCAATGCATGCATTGAAGCTGATGGAGGTCTAATAGAACAAAAAAAGATCTAATTTGTACTTTGTATTTATTATGCTGTGAATTTTCTGCGAAATTAAAGAGAAAAAAAATGAATCGAATTTTTATTAATAATTTTATTTATTACATTTCTATTGAATAATAAAGGCTATTATGCAAAGAGTAACCTGCAAACATGGCACATCTTATCGTAATTAAATACGACAAAGCTAGTTCAGGTTTTATTTCAAACAAAATTTCCACAGCACACCTTTTTTAAGCGCAGCTGCCTATGCAAATCATATTTACGGACTTAGAATTATTTTTGAAGAAAATTTCAATATTTTTTAATTTTCATGAAATTTTGCATTTATGGTTTTTGGGCAATTCTGAACAATTATCACTAGTAAAACTTTTCGATAAAAAATTCCCTAAACTGATTTCTTGATTTTTGCCATTTATTTTGCCATCACAAGGTGCTTTGCATTTAAAGAAGACAATTGGTTTTTTGGCAGTAAATAGAGCAATATGTGTTCTATACTTGAAAGAAAAAATTATTAAAATTTAACTAAAAACAAAAAAGATATAAAGGTGTTACACTCTTAAATGGGACACACTGTATAACAGATAATCTCTATATTTTTTCTTAAAGTTTGTTAAATAAGAAAAAGCTTGTTCATACATACACAATGTTGAAAACTAAACTGATACAAGGTAATTTATACGTCCAGGTGAAAATTAAATGCAAAAACATACCAAATTATAAATAAAAAGTGTGAAGAACTATTTTTTGCGTTGTCAAAATTAGTACTTTTTACAATTTAATTTAATTATTTTTTGTTTAATTATATGCACTCACGAAATTTGAAATTACACTTTAGTTTCCAGTCCGCATAAATTTTCGTCTCTAATAGCAAATTATATTATATTATAATATTATATTATTATTGATTTTCTATGAATGGGACTGACATAATTTTCATCATAGAAGCTCAGAACTTGTCTGGTGATAGGTTAGTTACCTTATCTGAAATGTAAGATCATATTGAAATCCACCACCTACAACCCTGTTCTTCTCCTAAAGTACCATTATGAGCAGCAGATTCAAATTGTAGGTTTAGTTTGTCACACATTTGAAAAGGTAAAAATATTAAAAACAAATAATATTAGAGTTTGACCAATAACTTTGCCAGATCGTTGTTTTATAGAGGTTTTTTTTTATATAACAGATAATTGTAAGTAATATTGTCAATGGAAGTTAATGACTAGTCTAGAATATTGCACGTTGGATGTAATATCGAAATAGGTTTATTGAGTAAGAAGTGCTCCAAATAAAAATTATTCATGGATAGACCTTATTTCTTAATCCAATGATACATAAAAATAACACTGAATAATGTGCCTGTGAACCGGCGACCGCCACTGCTATTTGTTACTATTTTTCCGCGGAACCCCTGACGACGTCTCGCGGAACTCGAGGGTTCCGCAGAACCCCGGTTGGGAAGCGCTGTTCTAAAGGGAAATTGGCTTATAGATAAATTAAAATGACGAATTAACTGTGTACAAATGATGTTGCAAATAGAATTGAAACTTCACGCTACGCCGGCATGAACCTGGGGCTTGTATTCTTCTTATAGTAATATAAAGAAACATAAAAAATAACATTAAAAAATCATTTGTGTTACATTGGTCGATATTTACGTTATGTTTAAAGGAAGGAAAATTGATTTAGACAAAACTTGCTTATCGACCACACCACATCTCTATATTTGATGATTCCTTCCTTTGTGGCTACCGATAACTATATGATAATGGGTATAATTGAAGATAAAGCACATTATATCTAATTTATTTTTAAGAATGGAATGGTTAGGAGCATATACTCAATGACGTAATAAATATGTTTTATCAAATAACGTACAGTCTGACTTAAAGCATTCTTTTTTAAAATTAATACATAAAAACGGAGTCCGACCCTGTTCAGCGCAGGATAATTGTCAACAGGCCACCGCAGTTGTACTGCAACTGGTTACAAAACAACGCCGTCGGCGAAATACCTATATTAGTCTGTTCATATCATCATAGTCAGTTCGTTGGTTTATCTATAATAAGAATCCTTTGGATGGTGGGTCTTCATGCGGGTGTGTTTGTATAGTGGTTTGTGTAGTACTAGAGATGGTTGGATGGGAATTGTGTGCTACGCAGATAGAAATTTTTGTTTAACTCAAAAAAACGAGAGGCAAAAATATATTTATGTACTACAAAGAATGTTTATTTGAGGCAAAACATTAATTTGTAGCAAATAAACATATTTTCGCCTTGATTCAAACAGGCATTTATTTGAGTTAAACTAAAATTTCTATCTGTGTAGGTACGGATAACTAAACTGCGACATAGCTTTAATCGACCGCGGCGCGCAGTTGTGGATTTAAGTCGCATTGTTTTGTCCGACTGGAATTACTTTGCAATCACTAGTTTTGTAAATACGCATTACATTTTTGGATTAGGTACCTACCAATCTTTCTAATTTTCCATTTGAGAAATGTTCGTACGTGAGTTCCCAATCGTCCTTCGGTCTTTCTGTTTAAAGAGAAATTTATTATTATTTATTAGGATGAAAATTGTTCAGACTTTCTTACAGGCAAGGAAACTCTATTCTATTCAATAAGTACGCCTTCGGGTACATTTCATGAGGCCATCCCAATTTGTCAAAATTTACCCAGCCCAATTACAAATATCTACGCTGAGTAAAACTTGGTTATCTGCACGTACAGGAGGCGGCAAATGATGTCAGACCGTCTTCTGATTGTGGTCAATAGCCAAATAACACAAAATATAGAAAGATAGATTTTGAGTCCGCCCAAAATGTATTTTTGCAGGATATGTGGTCAGAATTTTTGCTGATGTTACTAAAGCTGAAGAATGTACAAGCACGGATTTTTTAGTTGTGTTCTGGAATATGGAGGTACGCACTGAGGCATAAAATCAGTTTCAGACCTTTAGTAGCAGGGAGCAATTTTGCAAATGACCGACTAGTATTTGTTGGATTATGTGCCTTTATCGTAAAAAAACATCATACATTGATAAATCGTGTTTCAAAACTAAATTTCAGAATAGAATTATCAAATTCAATGCAAATATTTTGTTTAAATATTTTTATTTGAAAACTGTATCATGCAATTTCACGAGTGCCGGCGTTTTAATTAAATATTTTCTCGTAATTTGTGACATCAAAAAGCCGCGGGTATACGGTATACTACTGCAATATAACGTAGGCACACCTCTGACAGCCAAATTAAATAGCTGACCTCTTCTAAAGTGGCGCGAAATTTGTAATAAACAGCAGGCATTGTGTGGACACTGCATCCAGGTATCCCACACGAACTAGGTTAATGTTAATAATGTCAAAGTGAGTCAGGGAAACATTTATAGAAACCTGGATGAAAATAGAGCAACAAACGACTATTCTAACTCGACTCGGTCGAAACCCGTGGAATTGAAGAGTATTTATGTACATTTCAGGAAAAAGATGGCACTGCTAAAATAATGTAACACTGCCATTTAAGCTTAAATGTTCAATTACTGTTGTAAACAGAGTTTGATAATATTTTCAGCACTCCATTGGATATACATTTTGTTTTTCTATTGATTCTTGAATATTTGTATTAGTATAAGTTTGTGAAATATGCACAGTTAAAGAAAAGAATGCAATTTTATCTTTTTGATTGTTTTCAGCATTTTATTTTGTTTGTAATACACGATTTATCAGTATTCCGACCAAGCATATATAAATATATTCAACCTGTCATGTGTATGATTTTTGTCAAACCCCATTTTACTAAGAACTCTCTTTACTTTTTTGTATCCTCACCAAAATACTTAATTTCTCCACAGGGTCTCTGAAAATTGGACCACCAGAACATCATTTTTGTACTCCAGGCTTAATAAACTGCAATATCTGCAATTTTTCAAAATTGCAAAGGCGTTTGGTGGTACTGTGATGATTTCATTGTGTCCTAAAAAAATCAGCTAAAGTTCACTAAAGTTATTAAACTATAAATCTAAAATTGCAATGTTTTACTTGTTTTATAAACATCTAAATATTGGGATGATTGAAAAACCAAAATATTACTACAGGTACTACTTGAGAAGCTAGTCGAGTTGCTTCATAGGTTGTCTCAAAATTGGACCATGATGTTTATTCTCATGGTTCTACGAATTTCCTTTTTAAACTTGCAAATGTGCGTGATAATGTTTATTGAATTTGTTTAAAATATGTAGTAGAAAACCATCTACATCTATCATTAATTACGAAAGTTATTAAAGATCAAAGTTTCGAAAAATATTATGTGTTCGATTTTCTGTGGCAGTGTACATGTCCAATGTTAAGCGATTTTTTGTTGTTTGGGCCCATTATTTTTAACAACGCAAAATTATTTTCATTTCTACCGGATGTTGCATTTGGGCGTGAAAATGTTGTTTTTTTTTCAATGGAAAAACTTCAGTATCATACCAGATTATGAACACTAAGGATGTTGTCTTTCCAACTGTATCATATTGTACCCATGTAAAGAAAATAGATTCTGAGATCAGGCACGGTCATCTTTACAGATTTTGTACTAAAAATGTTGTCGGATAATAACAAAAACATAGATGCCGAGTCATGAAAGTCGATACTATACAGGCTGATCGTATCACGATCGTAACATTTTTAAATAACTTTTTCTTAAGTTTTTTAAACGTTACACGTAGACGTACGTCCTACTAGTTTTTGTGATATTTGACATTTAAAGAGTAGTCAGTATACTATTATAGTACCTTAACATTGCTCTGTATACAGTGTGTTGGGTAGTTTGTAGAAACTATTTAGCCAGATCTATTCGCATTAAAACTATTCCAGTTATCAAGATTAACAATTTATTACGAAATATTATACTGATGTTTTGCCAATTTTGCAATCATACGGAAAACGAAACCGGAGACCTAGAAAAAAATTAAAAAATGTATCCCGAAGTAAACCTTAAACCGTATAGTTTTAGGTGGATTCTTGTGAAAATGAATTTGTTTTTATTTACTTATTTATTTATGTTTTTATGTGTATTTTGTATGTGCGCTCACACTAAAAAACAAATAGAAAATGCTGACACTTCACTCGATGGACAACGTTTGCGAACGGATTCGTATTCAATACAAAAACAACCAAAATATCAACTTACTGTCGTCGTTAATTAATTAAAACTGGTTTATTGTTCTGGAGAGAATAATAAAAGTAATATTGATAACGTCAATGGAAGTTGATCAGCTTCTTTTGTTTGCATACTTGCTTTATGTATGTGAGCGCACAAATTTCAACATATACTCTCAACTTCAGTACAGTCCACCTTAAATTACAGGGTTTAGAGTATATACTAGTAGCAATTTTAGGCCACAAGGTCCATATGAATGCGAAGATGGCAGCATATACTTAGATAGTTGTTAATATCTTAATAACCAATATAATACTTAGTAAAAGGATAATAATACTTGATAAGAGGAAAAATCTGGTTAAATAGGTTCTAAATTACCTCTTTTATCACCCATTAAACACGTTACATCAAACTAACTAACACCCTGTATTTAGAGCAATTTTAAGTTTAGTACTTACATTACATTATCATTAAATTGCAAAAACTAGTAACAATCCGTGTATATAAATTGTAGGTATGTTAAGGGTTATTGCAGCCAACAACCAATATACAATGTGTTCCATTTAAAAAGACATTTGAAAATGTTAAAAAATGAATACGTGATAGCATCACCCTGTATAGCGTATTCAACTTTGTTCAACCTCGTCATCTACCTACTAGTTTTGGTGATTGTCTTAAGAAGTTGAGAAATGATATCTGCAAAAAAATGTGGTTCTTACGTAGTTTTTAAGATAGCCCCGCACTTGCCATTTATTGATAAACAATTGAATATCTCAGAAACTATTTACTTTGCATAGGTACACTCTTGGAATTAAGTAAGTTCTATAAATATTTTAGCAGTGTGTTTTTTGTTACTCTGGTCGACCGCTCGACCGCTAAGTGCGAAAAATTGTCCGTTTACGCTTCAACTCGTATATCGGAAATTTGATATTTGCGAAACCTTGTTCGAATGCTTTGAATAGGTTTATAATGATTTATCTGTTTCTATTTATTAGCTTAATGAGTAATTAATTAATGTAATTCCTACATTGCAATGTAACTGTGTTTTTATTAAATATGACGTTAATTTTATATTAATAAACATAAAAGTTTTCGATTACATGAAATGAAAACCTCATTTCAAGATATTGCATACAACACAACAAATTATACTTACAACCTTATTGCATCTAATAGCTTTTTTTTTGTGTTAATAAATACAAAAATCAATTTGTTGTTGTCAATATCTTTACTTTCCAGGTTATTTCAGAACTGACATATGTCTTAACATTTATTCACAAAATAGAAATAAATTAAAATTAAATTGCTTTAAATTTGTCTTTATGGTAATTTGTTAATTGTGATTTACTGGTGTTTTCGAGATATTTAGCTTCAACGATATTTTGCAGTGTTTAACTTAATAAACAGAAAGGAGTATGTATTTTGAATAGCATGAATTGAATTGAATTGTATAGCATTACTATTTTTTTATATTATTATTTTGTATTTACTTTACAGCAATGTTTCAAATATCTGACAACTGAAAATAATGACAATTATGTATATCACTAATTTACAAAAATTTTTGGAAGCAAGCTCTAAATTTCCGACGAATTTTGATGGAATGTAAATATCTTATAATTATTATTAAAAAAAGATAAACCAAAAAGACGACCATCTAAAAGAACATTTATACAACAAAATATATTTCATCAAATTTGACCTGGGATGAGTATAAATTGTGTTGGTAACGGGTATAGAATTTCCCAAAAGGAGAATTTCAGAAAGAAAAGTTGTTGGTTTCTCTTACGTATAGCTTTTATTGTATATTAATTACTCACAATCATATGCAATAAAAGCTATACGTAAGAGAAACCAACAACTTGACGATTTGAACCAGGGACCTTTGCGTCGCTAGCACAATGCTCTCCCATCTGAGCTATTGACATTGTGCTAGCGACGCAAAGGGCCTTGGCTCAAATCCAGGTTGTGGCTGTAATTTTTGATATATTTAAAATTTACATCCCGCCTGTATGTTACCATATTATTAATTACTCACAATCATATGCAATAAAAGCTATACGTAAGAGAAACCAACAACTTGACGATATGAACCAGGGACCTTTGCGTCGCTAGCACAATGCTCTCCCATCTGAGCTATTGACATTGTGCTAGCGACGCAAAGGGCCTTGGTTCAAATCCAGGTTGTGGCTGTAATTTTAGATATATTTAAAATTTACATCCCGCCTGTATGTTACCATATTATTAACTTAGAATATTACTTTGACAAAGTATGTCGTTAAACATGTTCAGTTATAGTTTATATTGTTTGGAAATTAAAAAGACCTTCATTTTTAATGTATATGCATTTTAGCTAACCTTACAGTACACAATTCATAAGTCAAAATGTTATTTTAACTTATTATCGTTGTTAATACACGCCTCTTAATTTATTTAGAAAACAAATTTAGAAATAAATTTCCAATAATGTTCCAGCTAATATATAGTAAATGAAAAATGTGTGCTTATTGAACTGGAACTATATTACAATAAAACTTCTGTAGAGCTCTTTGAAATATTAACAAAAAAGAAAAATAAAAAATTAATTAGTTATCAAACAATGCAAAACCCAAAATGAAACAATAAATACATATTACAACAATAAAAAATTATTAATTATAAGTAAAATTTTAATAATTTGTCTTAACAAATGAACAAAAGAAAATGCCAAAATGTTTTGTTTTTTTTTCTAGACATTAGAAAGTAGTATGTTTCATATGGTCTGATTGGTTTTCTCTGTTCCTTCTGAAGTTGCAGCCGTTTAAAATAAGATATTGTTAATAATTCAAACGGCTGTAACTATTTAATGAATTGAAAAAGTAATTTACTTTCTGAAAAAAATGGTTTTGCGGAAGAAACGTGAGACAGCCTGTATATATTGCTATAATTTAAATTATTTTGGTTGTCAAGCATATATTAGATGTCATGAAAGATAATTGAACATTAACTGCTGTAAAGTAAATACAGATATTAAATTTCCATTGTCCTTCATACAAAATACATGCTCGTCCTAAATGTAAATTTAAATTAAATTTAGAAAATTATTTACATTTAGTGAATATATTTTAATATTACAATTCTGAAATAGTCTATATTTAGTGATAATCCTTGGCATCAAGTTGATTTGCGCATTTACTTACTTACTTACTTAAGCCCGTCATCCTACTGCTGGGCAAAGGCATTTACTTGCGTAATTAATATGTGTATTAGCTAACATAAATTTATACAGGGTAATTATAAATGATTGTAGTCGAAGTAAGCCATGCCCATGTTAATAACTTTTTGCCGCTATACCCAAACAACTGTCAAACTTGACATAAGTTATGCAACCAATTTAACTTTTGCGTGGAGAACAGTGGTATTCCATTTATATTGAGCGGCAACCAGAAATATTTACATTTGATATCATGGTCTACTTCGACTACAATCATTTATAATGACCCCGTATAATGTGTCATGATATTACGCAATATCTTAAAATGAGCTATTCGTATCATATTATCAAATTTCATGTTTATTAATATTATTATAAAAGTAATTCTATATTTAATTAAATGCATTACCTACTCGTAAACTTAAGTGTAGTGATCATATTTCATTTATTACATTGCATTGAAGATATCACATTAAGGAAAAGGTCGGACACGCTAAAAATAAACTACATCCCGTTACATTACATCCATCGAAAAACCACCTCGTGACAGACAACTTTTTGCGAACCGGCCGGGTCGAGGTAGAACAGTACACGAATATATAACCCACATACTATTTTCAAATCCTGCGATAGCGATACGAACTTACTTATTTCCATGACTGTACATGTATACGGTGAGAAAGGCAACCTCTTCACTATTCATAATATGGTACAACAGGCAATCCATTTAAAAACTGTATAGTCTTTCCGGTACGCCTACATGCAAAATCCTGTATATATAAAAATAATTTTATATGTTGTACAAGATGGTGGGCCAAACCCCTTTTGTGTAATATATTTTTGTATTTTTTTAAATAATGGAAATACTTACAACTGCGACTCAAATGACCCACCCTGTTTATACATACCTATATTTATTTCATAATTATGTGAAAAATAGATAGTGATAGTTTTTTTAATTCTATGGGAATATTTCTAAGGGTAAGTCACTAGTATTTTCTTGTGTGTACTGGCATGGCTGGAAAGTTGTGAGGTTGTGAGGTTCCCACCGTAGATAGGTGTCGCTCGTGTTGCTCTCTTTACTGCGGGCGAGCGTCTTTCCAGTCGGCTGCTGTTTTTATTACCGTCTCGGCGGTTGATATTTTAAGTGGAATTGGTACCGAAGACCAGCCAGCATTTTTCACTTGTACTTATCTAATTAAATTCGCAAAGCACGGTCCGTCTAAAAGCTTCGTAATTGGCAAGTCTGATTTTAAGTATAGCTTTTTTCTGCGACAAGTGACGTTTAAAGAAAAGCTGCATTTTTGCAATTAGCCAAATCAGCTAGAATAAGTTAGAATATGATTTTACTCAATAACCAGGAAAATTTGCTGGAAAATTGAAGTAAAATGGATCTTCAAACTTTTTAATATAATTCGACAATTGGTACATAACGGAAATCTACTAATATCTACTAAAGGTTGTTGTGTGACTAAACACAACTCATTCTTGCGAATATCTACAAAATCTAAAATAGTTTTTACAAAATTAAGATATACTGAGCGGTATAACAAGAATTGTTATGGCTCAGAATTTGAAATAATAGAATAGTCTAGTTCTGGTTCCAATACTATTCCATGCTATAGAATAATTGATAAAAGTTTAACATATTTTAAATATTTTCACGCTTAGTCACAAGGTCAAAAAAATGTTAGATATCCAAAAAAATCATTTAATTATGTCATAGCTAAGCATGACTTCATACTTTAGGCTACAACTATTCAAGATATCCAAAATCTGTCAAGTACATTTAATTCTTTTCAAGAAAGTGAAACGTAAAGTCATTCCATACTTTACTTTAGCCACAAAAAGTAATGGACATAGGTTTTTTTTTAATTATAGTGCCGTTCAAGAGTTAAAAACAGGGAATAAATGAATATAATCAGTTTGATCAATACCTTAAGGAACTCGTGAAATAAAAAGGGCTACTAAATGGCGGAAAATAAGTAGGCGAGAGAAGGGTTGTTTGCGTGCCTTGCGTGCGATGCTAATAAGATAAACTTCCCGACGTATGTGTGTGTGTATATACCAAAGTGTACATATATGTATTCAATGCAAATGTAGCTAATTATGAATATGTATATCGTCCGATACAAACAGGATTGAATTGATGAAGTCTGGTATATGTGTGTCGCGGCATTTGTAAATGTCGCGCGTTATAACGACTGCTACCCGCGAGGAATAAGGTTTAACAAACCGGGGAGACACGAGTTCCGGTTTGATTCGAATGCATAATACCCTCTAGCTAAAGTAAAATCAGAGTAGGCCCATCTAGTCAATACTCAAATTCCAGTGTTAAGTACTGAGTATTGTACTCAGTATGAAATGAGTAAAGTACTATTGCATTGAAGCACCGTGGTTCCAGCGTGTCCGAGTTGATAAGTGCGTATTTTTTGAAGAGCGTGTTTTCCTAAGCGCGTTCTTATTACAGAAAAACGCGTGTCATAAAACGCACTTTAGGAAACGTAGAAAACACACGCGTCAAAAAACACGCGCTTCGGAAAATGTTCGACAAAAAACACGCGTCACAGAAAACGCGCGTCAAAAACACGCGTCTAAAAAAAACGCTCCAGAAAATATACGTAAGGTCGTATATAATGAGTACGCGCTATCATTAACATATAAATTGTCAAAATGAGATTAGCGTTAATTTTGATGCGCAGGAGATCTAGTGCTCACAATTTATTATTCTAATGCACAAGTTATTCATTTTAGGGCACAATATGAATAAAATATTGCTCATTGTAATATTTTTTATGTAACATATTTATATTTATTAAATTCTCAATATATTAAGTTATTGTAATGCTCAAATTATTGAATCTAATAAGTAGCTTAAAGTATTTATTTTAACGCTCATATCTATATAATCAATGCACGATTAAATCGCACCCGTAATTCAATGTTTAATAATGTGTCAAAATTCTACCGACTTTTGTATCTCTTATGGTCAAAATATGCATGTTCATCATGTTCCATGAGATATGTCTATAGTCTTTTCAATTGACAATTTTATATTTTTCCCGTTAATTCTTATCAGTCGGTTTTTATTTTCAAAGAATCGTACTGCCGACGTGATCATCATATTACGCGGCTTACACTATATAAAACCAATAAGAAAAGTATTATTGAGATAATTTAATATTGGATTTTTATTTTCACTTTATATTTGTTTCAAACCTCGAGCAATGTCATGAATTTATTCACATATGTGTCTATAGCGCGATATACTCTAGACGAGGCGTTGGATAATCGTCTTCTCTTTAGCAACTGGCGTCACACCACAGTAAGGGGGCCGTCACACTACGGTAAGAGCTATCCCCTCAAAATGATTTGTCAGTTTAAAAGGTATTGCTACCGGCTGTCAAAGTCTAGAAAAATAAATTAAATTTGTATCTAATTATCTTAGTAAAAAAACAATCCATAAACTTTTGAGTTGATATCAGAGCATTTCACACTATTCCAAAAATTTGTCAAAAATGCAATATCGAAACAAAATAACGATGCTCGTATACATGTTTTCGTAGAATCAGAATGTAAAAGCATTTTAAGTTATGTCTAGTTTTTGTATTTTTGCGTTTTTCTCAAAAACTAGATTTACAACACACATCCAAGTCAGATTCAGATTCTCCAAATCAGTTAAACTTGATTGATTTCTTTAGTTGTTGGACAGGGTGATCTTTTAGTTGCAAATATTTTTATTTTATTATGAGTTTATTATTTTTCACAAATAAAATGTGTGAAATATTCTGATATCTACACTCGACAGTTTGTTTTTTTATATTCACGTAATAATTGTGGTGCGTAAATTTATGGTAGTTAAAAGTGTTAAAAAGAGTTTGACGTGCAGACAGTTGTTAAATCTGTGATTCTGGCACAGACACTGCAAAATATTTTCTTGCAGTGTCGAACTATCGTGTGTGCTTTAATAAGCACACATGATTCAGTATGTTAATTCTATTTCGACTGCCTTTTGTTGATAAAAAAAATCCGATATTAGGTCCGACTGGAACTTTCCCAAAACAAACCAATAACGGCATTTACTTTTTTAAATTGTATTGGTTACACTACAGTAAATTATAACGTGACAGATGTTTACATAAAGCTGTTCGATTGAAAAATCGACGCTTGATTTCAAAACCAAATAAAAAAAAAAATAATACCTACCTCTCTGGACAATAATCTCCTTTTGGCATGGATCTCATCTGATCGGCATCGGTAGGTGCCTTCAAATTCAGTTGTGCTGTTACAATGATTAAACACTGATAAAAATGTAATAGAAGTATAAAGTTACAAAACAAACAAAATTAATTATAAAAATACATGTAATATAACATTAGGCATTATTATTGGGAATAGCGATTCTACGGCAAAGGGTTCAAGCACCGATTTAGGGTAAATTACTCCTGATGTCTAAGATCAGATTTATTTTCTCATTGCTCGACATATTTCTACGGTGTTTTTATTTCCGTTAGAAACTAATACAAAAAAACCGAAAGGAGAAAGAAAACAAACGCAAACCGACGCGGACACGAACCGAAAAAAAGAGGAGAGAGCCGTATGGGATTACTTGTTGGACATGCCTAGAGTAGTAGTCAGGTCATTTACGGGAATAAAGAACGACAGTGCAGGAGATGAAATTCCGCGCGCAAATTGTTAATCTCGTGCCTCTTTTGTTCCAAACCGTACGGAGCGGCTTCATGGACACACGTGAGTGTGTGAGCGCGTCCGGAAACCGCCGCGCTTCCAT
Source organism: Aphodius sticticus (assembly GCA_963966075.1). NCBI lineage: Eukaryota > Metazoa > Arthropoda > Insecta > Coleoptera > Scarabaeidae > Aphodius > Aphodius sticticus. The sequence continues at coordinate 44,864,131 of OZ014506.1, read as the reverse complement.
TACTCTCCGCGCGATGGCGTTGCTAGGATCCGGACCGTGGCCCCGTAGGTCGGTTCCCCATTCCCCCAAAATGACAAACCACCTGTTTAATATTCTCGCGAATAAGCTACGACAGCGGCCGGACGCAACCCTGTTAAAAAGTTTTTCAGGAGGCTAAGAACCTCGACAATACGAACTTATATTACGATTGACTCTAATGAAAATGAACGTCTTGTAAAAAACAGTGCCGTACGAGTAGTAAACAAATAATAATTACTTAATTTCAGCAAATACATCTATTATATAAGGTCATTATAAATGATTGTAGTCAAAGTAGGCCATGCCCATATTAATAACTTTCTTCCGCTATACACACACAACTGTCATTTCAGGGTATTAGTTCCATTATTGTTTCATAGGTATTTTTAACACATGCTATTATTACATGACGACCTCGGAATTAAACCGAATTTTAAAATTTTACACTACACTTTGTACTTACACTACACTAAACTTACATTACACGTTTTCCCCGCTAGATTATGGGTTAGAAATAAAATGTCAATCTGAGTGAAATGTTTTATATAGACTTATTTGTTTTTTCAACTCCATAAGAAGTTACAGCCGTTTGAAGTATGCAAAACCGAACAAGTAACACCCATTACAACAATAAAAAGAAAATAAATTTATGTAAACATATTAAAAATTGTAAAAATAAATTGAATTAACACATGAATAAAAATAAGTCCATTTTAAACTTCTTACTGATTTTGGTTTTCTAGAAGGTAAATTTCAAGTAAAAAGTTTCATATGGAATTATTGGTTTTCTCAATTCCTTAAGAAGTTGGAGGAACTTTTAAGTGAATTGAAAAACTAATAAGGTAATAAGTAACTTCTAATTTAGTATGAAAAAAGTGGGAAATCTAGATGCATGAAATAATTTATTTTTTTGGCTGAACATTCAGGAGTGTCCCACTTAAAGTGGACTCAACTCGATACTGCTGTTATATTTTGTATTTCAATTTAAAATTTTTAGTTTTTTATAAGAATAAAATACAGGCGCACACCGAGATTTATTAATATATTCAAATGTCTAGATTAACATAAATAGGTAACATTGAATATGGGGATACAGTTAAACGTTACTACGACAAGCTGTTCGGCATTAGAATGTATGTCTTCTAATGCCGAACAGCTTGTCGTTCGTAGCAAGGTTGGTTGAAATGTTAACAATTTTTAGTTTATATTTTGAAAACATTTCCATAACAAAGCAAATTACCGAGAACTTCAAGTTCTTTCTGATATAACCAGTGATGTGGGTCGGGTAAATACCCGGCGGGTGGGAACTTATAAAATGGGTATTTACCCGGGTATTTACCCCTACTTAGGGTAAATACCTAAATTTTGGGTATTTATTCTTTTTATCCTTAAATCACCATTTAACAACATTGCAGAGTTTTTTATACAAGGTGTAACACTTTTTTCCCGCAAGAATTATTTTTAGATAGTAAATGTCATTCTGAGTATAACTTTTCATATGGACCTTATTGTTTTCTCAATAAATACCCTATAAATACCCACTTTGGGTAAATACCCGGGTATTTACCCTTGTTAATAAATACCCGGGTATTTAACATCACTGGATATAACTAAACACTGAATATTTCATTGAAAGTCCGTATGTTAGGGTTCTTTGTTATTTGAACAACTTTTCTTAGTAACTTTTAATCGCATCTCAATTCCGAAGCAAATAACTGAAAATTCGCATTTTTGCGTGATCCCAGTAGGCCGTTATAGTAATCTAAAATTGATTGTAACTCACAAAATAATATTCCTTGGAGTTATACAATACCTACAAATTTGAAATCGAAGTCATAAAAGGTAACAACAGTATGCAGTTGAGTCCACTTCAAGTGGGACGCAGTATTCTATGAGGTATATTTTAAATCATATACATATTTGCTAAACATAAATAAACATTTATAATTTGAAATTATTATTTCTTTATGAATTTTTTGTTATTTTTGTACGCAAATCATATTTCTTTTATTAAGTAATTGCTCTTTTGTGCTGAATTTAATAAACATTATTTCTGTACGCAGCTAAAATTACGAAACCGTTACCGTTTTGCAGTAAAAAACCGCAAAGATGCACGTTAGAGGTAACTTTTAGGGAAGCAAAGCTCTAATAGAGGGTAGAATATATTGGTAAGAAGATATTTTGAGAAAACCCAATTGGACGCAATATTTCCAATCTGGCGGGCGCGCTCGTGTGCTATGAGGTGGAAATCTCAGTATATTATTACCCAGAGGTCAAAATATACTAACATTTTCCTGGACTTTTTAACTCACTATCGAGCTCAAATACTTCTCATCTGTGACTGCATAAAATTTGGATCAAAGAAGCACTTGTCCGGCCAAAGTTATATCAACTGTTGACATATTACGGATTAAGACTTTTTTCACCCCTGGGCGATCAAAACCATTTCGCCCCTCCCGCGTCTTCTGATCACCCCTTATTTTTCTAAAAATGACTATAGTTGAGAAAAAAAAAACAATAATTAGTCTTATTATAAATAACTATAATACTTAAACTAAGATGAACATACTTTTTCGATCACCATTTTTTTTTTCATATTAAGGATTAAGACTTTTTTCACCCCTGGGCGATCAAAACCATTTCGCCCCTCCTGCGTCTTCTGATCACCCCTTATTTTTCTAAAAATGACTATAGTTGAGAAAAAAAACAATAATTAGTCTTATTATAAATAACTATAATACTTAAACTAAGATGAACATACTTTTTCGGTCACCATCATTTAACTTTCTTTGTTTTAATAATATGTCATGAGTAACGTTGATCAGTGCCTAGTCACTTGTCTTCTCATCTGAAAGGGTGTTTCTGAGAGTGCGTTGGTGGATGAAAGGCAGAGATAAATTGTCACTACCACATCAATACAATCAACTGCGCTTAATCGAAACACCGGTTAATCGGGTCAACCGCTTATCAGGGATAAATCCTAAAGAACGAAAACAAACCCGAGGAAATAACACTAGTCTAACTCCGCTTTTTCGGGACAATATTATGTTTAATAGGGACAGTAATCGTGTGAGTTTGATAAATGTATTTTTCATTTATCACCACTTCTTCAGTGGAATAAAACGTGTTGTTGGCGTTAATAGCGCCACTAATTGAGAAACAGGACGCACAAATGAGAAGTGATATATAGGACCATGAACGCTTAACTGCTACACTTCAATATCTGGCAACTGAGAGGAATTATGAAGACTTAAAATTTTCCACCATCATACTGTCCTATCATTAAACGATATCAGATAATAATCATGAACCATTAGGTTCATGCTGATGTAAAAAAAAAATACGCTATACAGGGTGATGTTGGCACATAGATTTTATTTACATGTTCAAATTAACCATAACTATATACAACAACTACGTAATATCTTAAAATTAGTCACAACTTTTGAATTGATCCAATTTTCATTATTGTTTGATTCATTTGTGGTAGAGTTTTTGCTGGAGTATCAGTTTTAAACATATACATGGTGCGAGACCAAGGATACGTCTTTCAGTTTATTAAATAAAATATTGAAAAACACTAATCCCTTATTTTTTGGAACTTCGGATAATTTGATCCGCCGCTTAATCGACACAAAATGTAATAGTCCCGATGGGCCCGATTAAGCGTACTATATTCGGAATCGTCGAGACCAGGTTTTCAGATTTTTACTTTATCATACGCAGTATGTAAAGTATTGTAATCGTGCCAAAAAAATTTTTTTAGATTTTAGCGGAAATATGTCTTTTTGGGTCACCTGAACATTTTTGACCAAGGTACAAAAAAATGTCTGTGTGTGTGTGTGTGTGTGTGTGTATGTGTGTGTGTTCCCGTTTTTTGTGGCGACGATTCCGGAGGTACTACTGAAGGTATCGGGTCGAAACTTCATATTTAGAAGTTTCATAACCAAACTTAGAGCTGAAAAGCTTTCTGTTGAAGAGGGTCCAAAGGAACTGAAGGTTTAGTCTTAGCATTTTTGAAAGATTTTGCAAATAAGCCGCCATTTCTGGAATTTCGTCGAAATAGTTAAATAATAAATTAAAGATGAAGAAATTCTGAATAATTTATGACTATGACATTTTTTGGTACAATCAATAGTATAGTTGCATGAGCAAATTCTATTTCATCGATATCGGTCGTACTGCATTTAAACTAGTAGCCAGGATATGTCAGAAATTATGATTCTAATAACAGTAGGTAATGTCAGGCTAATGTTTTGACATGATTTTGACAACACCTACTGTCAATATAAGCTGCGTTCGGATATTGTACACCGTCACTTTTTACACCCAATAACACGTAAGTGTCATTTGAACGGTGTACCCGGTGTCAACGGTGTACAATATCCGAACGCAGCTTAATCGACATAATATCTGTCTAGTTCTACTAGTTTTATTTTAATGCAGACATAGGCGATCTCGATCAAATAGAATCTCATGCAGCTAAATTATTAATTTTATATATAGTATGATAAAGTCATGTGCCTGGCCACATCAGATTTTTAAGTTTGTAGAAGTTCCCTCAAATTCAGGGTGCCATAGTGACCACTTCGCATCAAAAACTACTTAAACTGAACACTTTTCTGAGAAAAATAATCGTCCAGATCATTTTTCTTTTAGCTCTTATTCAAATTAACTTTTTAAGTTGTTATTTCATAGTCGGGTGATAATACTTTTTCTCTAAAAACCCGATCAGATCCAAAATTTTCTTATATGCCACTTTTTGCTTTGTTATCCCAGTCTAAACTCTAAAGTGTGTCTATAATTGCAATAAACACATTTACTAGTATCCTCACTTCCATCAAATTGTGTCTCATTTACTTTAGTTTCATTGTCTTGTAGGATTTTTTGCCCTTATGTTATCGATTTGGTAATCCTGACAAATCGTATTTTTTTCCCATATTTTCAAAATCATTGAAATTACCACTATGGATTTTTATGAATCCTATAATTATATAATCATATAATTCTACAACCAAAAGAACTATATTCTTGTTTTGCAGCGTTTTAGTGGTTGTACATTGAAATGTATGAGGATGTGGTTCCAAAACGCTAGTTAAACACCAGTTTCTAAAGATTTTATCATTATTAGAGCTTTGACTCTAATAATTTGATTAGGTGGTAGTGAGGATTCATTGTTACATTTTTCCAAAGCAGACTTTTTTTTTTCTCGTTTTTTCGCCCCCTTTGACGTTTCGCCCCCCTGTGACTTTTCGCCCCTGGTCATCGCCCAATTTCGACCTGTGGTTAATCCGCGCCTGATGATAATATAATTTTGTAAGTTATTTTGAGGAGACGCTTATACAATCTATTTATTTAATCTTTAAAAATAAAATCGGAATGATTAATTGAAATAAGGAAAATATAAATACATTGTTAAAAATAACGTGGTGTGAGGTGTAAAACTGGCTTCAGAATATTTCAGGTAAACCTAATAAATCTATCAATTAGACTATAATTCCGGACTTCCCAACTAAAATACCACTAACTAAAACAATTGGAATTTTCTAAATTTACCAACGGTTATTATTATGAGCGTCGATATAAAAATAAAGATCGTCGCTTCCTAATAAAATTATATCGTCTTAATTTGTCGATGTCCGCGCTGTTTATTATTTTTCCTTTGATCATCGACACTATAATTTATTATTATTAACATTACAAAAGCCGGTTTCCAAATGGGAAATTTTCCTCGCCGCAGGAAGTAATTGTCGCTCACGGTTCCAGTAAATAGAAAACGATTGAGTTAGCGCAGCGGGCAGCGATAAGCCCAATCAATCGCCAGACCTTAATAGAGGCTTAAGTGTTTAAATTATGAGTACAATAAGTTCGCCGTGCAAGCCAATCCCCCGCTAAGTCGATTACTGCAGATGAAGGTCGAAGGTCAGTCCATACGTAGGGCTGGGTTTCTATCCCCATTGTCCCATGAGGGCAGTTAATTAATCAAGATTTTTTTTCACCCCCACAGTCGCGCTTGATTGAACTTTGCGAAGGACGCATGTCTCACTTTATTTGAAAAATGACTTCATTTTCCAAACAATTATTTCTTATTTGCACGCACCCGCACCGCACCTATTTTGAAGATGTTTCTTTAATCTTGGCAACTGACGTTTACAAAACATCTTCAAAATAGTAACGTTCAGTCCAAGTGTGTATCCATCAACTAGGAAATAACAGTCACGTTAAGGTATTAAACATGTGTAGATGCACACTTGAACTGATTATCTAAAAAAAAATAATGAGCAACATATTACTGAATTTGTCGATGGGTATCGATTACATAAACGATTGTAGATTATACCAATTATTCCTAAAACTAAAATTTGGTAAAATACCAAGCGTTGAGCATTTCCAATTTTATAAAGAACATCGCGAAAAGCGGCGTTCATTAAATATCAAAAACAGTCCCGAATTCAACCGCCCATCACCAGAGAGTGGATAATTTATTATTGTGCGTATATCCGGCATTTGGTTCTGTTCTAATTGAAATTTATACACGCACAAATTAATTCCGGTTACGCTGATTAATGAATATTAACAAGTTTTAAATTAATTTTGGCATTTTGCGACGGTACGACCGTGTTAACAAGCGGTCCGATCAGTTAAAATGGACATCCCGTTTCGGCGTCCTGTTCGGTCGTTCGCAAATTTCCCAATTTACAAGCGCGTGATTTTAAATTTTACGCCAAGCTGATTAAAATTTGGTCATGTAATATTGGGAAATAGGTTCGTAAATTTTGGTAAATTGAATAGTTAGAATTGTTAACTTTAATTGCATTATAAGGGACATGGATAATTCTATATTGTTATTATGAGTTGTTTGAGCGCAGCGGCGAGTGCCCTTAATGAACGATTGCGCGTCTTATAAACCGAGTGTAATATATAATTTTTTCTACCTTGCGTCATTAATTTTACATAAATTTAGAAATTCTGGCTACCATATTGAGATAAATTAGGGCAGTTTTGCAGCAACATATGGTAGCACACTACTTACTGTTAACTTAGCATGGTTCAGCAAACCCTATTTGTGAATAATTGAATTTCACATTAATCTACAAGCTTTTTAAATTAACAAAGGGGTTGCAACTGTGATCTCAACAGAGAACGGTGCAACACCATTAACCAGCCACAGTTACTGTAATTGAAACACACATAACGGTTAGAATTTACTAATTGTAATATCGAAAACAGTGTTATAATGTGTTATTGTGAACGCAAAGTAGAAAAGATATTTGCAACGGAAAAATAAAAAAATACTGTAAAACAGCGTCTCTCAACCGCCGGCGCCTGTCCGCACGAAATATTTGTCGCTCTGTTAAAGCTCGACTTCATTTTCTAAACAATTATTTCTTATTTGCTCGCACCCGCACCGCACCTATTTTGAAGATGTTTCTTTAATCTTGGCAACTGACGTTTACAAAACATCTTCAAAATAGTAACGTTCAGCCCAAGTGTGTATCCCTCAACTATGAAATAACAGTCACGTTACGTTAACGCATAACGTTACTGTGCTATATTTAACGTGTGTAGATACACACTTGAACTGATTATTATCAAAAAAAATAATGAGGAACATTTTAATGGCTAAAATTGAATTGGTGGGTGGGCATCGATTACATAAACGATTGTAGATGATACCAATTATTATTCCTAAAACTAAAATTTGGTAAAATACTAAGCGTTGTGCATTTCCAGTTTTATAAAGAACATCGCGAAAAGCGTTCATTAAATATCATAAACAGTCCCGAACTCAACCGCCCATAACCAGAGAGTGGATAATTTATTATTGTGCGTATATCCGGACATTTGGTTCTGTTCTAATTGAAGTTTATACACGCACAAATAAATTCCGGTTACGCTGATTAATGAATATTAACAAGTTTTACATTAATTTTGGCATTTTGTGACAAAATTAAGAAAATTACAGCGATTAAGAAAAATTGTAATGAAAAAGGTATTCATGTGCGGTCATTCGCAAATTTCCCAATTTACAAGCGCTTGATTTTAAATTTTACGCCAAACTAATTAAAATTTGGTCGTGTAATGTTGGGAAATAGGTTCGTAAATTTTGGTAAATTGAATAGTTAGAATTGTTAACTTTATTTGCATTATAAGGGAAATGGATAATACTGTATTATTATTTTGAGTTGTTTAAGCGCAGCGACCAGTGCCCTTAATGAACGATTGCGCGTCTTATAAACCGAGTGTAATATATAGTTTCTTCTACCTTGCGTCATTAATTTTATATAAATTTAGAAATTCTGGCTACCATATTGAGATAAATCACAACCTAGAGGAGTTTTGCCAGCAACATATAGTAGCACACTACTTACGTTAACTTAGTAACGTTCAGAATAACAGCTAAGTGTGAATAATTGAATTTCACATTAATCTACAAGTTTTTTAAATTAACAAAGGGGTCCGGTCGCAACTATAATCACAACAGAGAACGGGGCAACAGCATTGACCCGCAACAGCTACTGTGATTGAAACACGCATAACGGTTACAATTTACTAAGTGTAATACCGAAAGCAGTGTTATAATGTGTCATTGTGAACGCAAAGTAGAAAAGATATATGCAACGGAAAAATAAATAATACTGTGAAACAGCGTCTCTCAACCGCCGGCGTCCGTCCGCAAGAAATATTTGTTGCTCTGTAAAAGCTCGTATCATGGTTACCATATTATATTTCAGATGAAACCAACACAGTGCTAACTAAAAATTTTTAAATTTTTGCGTATATAGCAATACCAAAGTGTCCGCGGTACATTTTGGATTGAGAATTGCTGCTGTAAAATACAAAGAGCATTCTTAATTTCTTTTCGAATTTTCGAAAAACCTCATATTCAATAACTGAAAATGTTTTATGTAGGTCACCATATGACATACATATTCAATTTTATAAAATAAGGGTCGATTTATCTCACTTGAAGATACATCGCTCCAAGCTGTTACTTTTAGAGAATGTAGTGGTGTTTGGTGTAATTTGCGGTCCAATGCCAAAAATTCTGTTTGTTAACATAACCACTGAGATAAGCTGTGTTATGCGTCCAGAGGTTATTTACTAGGTCTACGTTTTCATTGATGAGATTCAGCACTTTCTGACAAAAACAGCATTAACTCTCAAAATGTACTTTCTTCAGCTTCTGATCGGTTTAAATTTTGTAGAGATGGTGAGTCTTGACGGAGAATTCTTTGGATACCGATAGAATTCATTCTAAGGCTTGAGCAATGTCACCGGGTATATCGCCACGGACTTCTGTCAATGGCCTATCCAGCAATCGCAATTTTCTATGGTTACTTTTGTGAACCAGCCTGTTTTCAACGTGGGTCTAATTTCTTCCACTGTCGCTATTTCGATGTAGAATTTGACAGGAAAACCACACGACTCACCTCGTTTACAATTAATTAATTAATAGCACTAATCAGGCGCAAAATGCCGAAAATACGTGGCAAAGAGCTTTGTCGCTTATGATTTTGTTGCAAAAAAACAACTTCTCTGACGTATATAAACACAGAAAATCGTAGTAAATGTTATTTGTACCTTGGTCAAATTAAAGTAGAGCTCTTAAATAGCCTTAGAGCATATGTGGTTAACACTTTTTGGATAAGAATATTTTTTCGTTATTCGTAATCCAATAGATTTCACTACTGTTACCTTTTTATCATCACTACCAACGAAATTTGAGAAAAATATGTACGCGCATCCGCCATTTCTGCTTGGGGACTAGCTGGAATTTGATAACATATGTGTATACCCCTTTCCAAGACAAAATTCCATTTTATTAATTTCAATTAGGGTTAAACCAACCAATCTGTCGGTAAATCTTGCTTAGCTGCTCAACCACCACTACACCAAACATCGTTTTTCTTCCGTTAACGGAGGCAAACACGATTAAGATCCGTGCGTGGCCGGGATTCCCAAATACTTATCACCCCACATCTGGACGGTTTGTTTACACACGCATACATCAACTGGGAGGAATGGTCGTCCCCTACAGCTGGGGGTGGGGGGTTAGAAGCCGAGCGCTTACAGTTGCCTTGTGTACAGCCGCAATGCGTGTTTTCGCCATCGATGGATGACCACATCTATCTTTCTGTGCCCATGGAGGTAATTTGCCGGCCCATTATTCTTAATGATCGAGGTGTGGGTCAAGGAACGGAACGCCGCGAACGTAAGCGGGGATGGGTTTCGGCTGGGGCAAATTGCATGTAAATTTTGCATTGCGCGATTTGGCACGGACGCTCGCCGACGCGAAAAAAGGACGTCTGGACGCTAATCACTGGGATTTATTGCTCTAGGAATAGGATTTCCGGATTTCTGGACGTGGTCCTTGCTAGTTTATTTATGTTAAGGACTCGAAGAGAAAGTGCTGCAGTAATCGCACAATAGATTTCCGTTCAAAGATAAGATATTATGGTTGGTTCATTTGACAAAAATATTTTGTTTTTTTTTTCATATTTATTGGAATGTAAGTTAGCTGTGGGAATAATCTTGAAACTTATTGTATAAGGTTTGGTTAAAAGTCTATATATTTGCATGAAATATCAAGTGAAAATTAGTCAACATGAATTGGTAATTTGATTGAGATTGAGACAGTTTTTATTTTTTTGCAAAGATGTGAGATTTCTCGTGATATTTATCAGCGCCTAAAACGTTCTGAGAATTTCCAGTTTTTACCAAAATTTATCAGCGGCTTGCCCCGCGTTTGTTGCGGTTTTATTTCTGAAAGTTATTTGATATTCTGTTTGATATTTTTAAACGTTTCTAATATTTTATATTATAGTAGAATAATGTAATTATTAATATTCCGTAGGTAATTTTGCTGTAAACAGTTAAATTATCTATAATACTGCGATGAGTATAAAAATTAATGCATCTGGCTTGATAGACCAGCCACAAACGAACTGAAGTCCATTTTTGCGGCGGCATATCAAATACTTAGATGGGCCATTGCTTCACCCCAAGCAGACTGTAGTTAGGGTTTCAATCAGCAGACAAATAATAAACTTTTTCGGGATTATCAACCTAAATCCTGTGATTATTTTATTATTTTTTTGTTACTTGATGACGTTGAACAATTGAGCTGCTACATATTACAATAAGCATCAAGTATAAAATGTTTAATTACTGTTTTAATCGTAGATAGGAAGAACAGATTTTGCAAAAAGTGATTGCTACAGATTTTGAACTACTATACTCCCAGGAAGTGATTTAGGCTGTTCTTAAAACAGGATCAAATCAAATCATGTAATATTCATCCGGGTGAAGTTAATTAACTTGTATAATAACATCCATGACGTCTGAACCCAGAAGTGCTAAAATTTTACCACAAAATTTGTCAAAATGTGTGTTGACAAAAAGAAAAGTAGAAATTTGAACTCAATCAAAAGTTTGTTTTGCCGTGACTACTCTTGAAACATTTCAAAAAGAAGCAAATCGAGTTTAAATTTTGTCATTAATATCAATGCGCCACTTTGACACCTCTTATATTTTAATCCGACAATGTTCGATTTAGACTTTTAAACTAAAATTTGAAAACATTGAGCAAGTTACGTGGGCAAAAGATATTGTCCAGTCAAGGTAATATTTTGGGCATTTCTTGCTTGCGTGATTTGGCTGTAACTTTTTGCTGCCCAGGTAGGGCTTGCCGGTTCTGAAGAACCGTTTTTTTGTGAAAATAAAAACCGGTTTTTATATTAATATAATTCATATAGGGTGCATTATTTTATCATACGATCTCCTAATAGAGTATTTTATGTCCAATGAGTAATAACCGATGGCATTTTGAAACTTTTTGCCGTTTTTCGACGTATTTTAAAACAGCGCAGCGCAGTGTTTAAACTTTCTTTAGATTCGTATCAGGAAACAGATATTTTTCAATGTTTCTCATGTAAAATTTATCTACCTTTGAGGGTTGCACCATTATTAGAGCAAACTAACGATTTTATAGATAGAAAGGAATTAATTATGAGATATGCTCATGCGAAAGTCAAAAGTAATGGCATGATTTATTTATAGGGTATTTCAAGAACTGTTGTAATTCCTCGCGACAGTTCATCAGCTTTCGAGGGCTGGTCATTTCATATGATAATAAAAACTTATGATGCATTAGTGCGCCGAGTGGGGGGCGGAGTTAAGAAAGAGCTCTGAAAATATATTTGGTTACCGATGCCTTCTACTTTGAATACGCAAACCGTTAATTGGAAATAATTACAGTTTTTAGACCATTAACATGTTCATTGTCCATATCTACCACAATCAAACGGCAAATACAGATATTAGACTATCAACAAAAGACCAAATAAAGGTAGAAATGCTTTAAGACCTCTCAACCCTCTTTACCCCACCCCCCCCCCCTCATCCCTTAAGTTGTATTGGTCACATTAACAATGTGATTAATTTTGAGTAAAAATAAACTGTAACGACGATTTAAACTTCTCGAATTGTCCCAGAAGGTATTAATAGTAACAATCAGTACTTGGAATGCAGGTTGCCATATTAAAAAATATCCTTAGTGTTTCTTTGCTTATGGGTGTCAGTGTAATATTATTTACATATCAGCAAACACACCAAACAAAACAAAAATAAAAGCATTACTAACGCAATTAATTTCCGTCAAACGCAACGATACGTCGATGTTGAAAATAAAATACCTGAGGCTGCAGTTAAACAATTTCCCATCAATAATAGGAAAGCGGTCAAAGCGCATCGCTCTCCAATTATAACATTACGCCCAGTTGGTCAATTTTTTCACGCCGGCTGCGCGAATTAATGTGAAATGGACAAACTGGGGCGAAATCAATATCAATTGCCGGCGTCGCCGTTTTGTCCGTTTAAAACACGAAAAACAAAACAACAACGTGAAAAAATACATACACACGTACAAAAATAAATCTACGCTGGCGATAATTGATTTCGCTTGGTAGGCCTGGGGGCGATGGTGGAAAAAAGTTGTTTTCGGGCACGTGATCGACGCATAAATTTGATCCAGCAGCGTTTAGCTAATGAAAAATCGCCCAACAGATAAAGTTACGGCGGCAAAGTTACCTGACATGCAACCGTACCATTCATTTCGGAGGTATCATGGGGATATCTGCTCACGCGTATATCTTCAAGAACGATTGCCGATTGTATCTACGGTAAATAAACTGACGGATCAACTATGTAATTGCTACGGCAAATGTATTATAGAAGGAAATTGGTAATGTCAAATAGGTAAATGTTTTCATTGGAAATGAGAAATATATATATATATAGTAAATAGTGATTGTAAATAGTAATAGTAAATAAAATAAGTTATAAACAAAGTACTAAATTTTATTTTGGTTTATAGTACAACTGGTTTTACACCCTAGTGCTATTAGGTAAACAACATTAAATTATAAACTCAAAAATAAAATATTTAAGTTGTTCTCTGTTTTTGATATAACGCTATTTCATTCGCAATCTACACGTCGAATTTCTGTTGGGTGCACTAAGAGAAGATTTGACCAATCTACTATTCCATCTGCACTAAATGATAACAACCAGCTGCTGGTATCACTTCTTTGTGCTGAATTTGAATCTGCGCTATTGCCTTTTTTTGTTGTTTCTTTTGGTTAAATGCCCACACACCACTTACAGAATCGCATAAAATTTTTCAAATATTTGACAGCAAAATTTCAGAAATTCAGGTAAAAGTACAAGGAGCCTCTTTTGGGGTTTTTGAGTTCAGCTGGTATAAATTTACCTTTCAGTTTATTTTGTTGTATTTTTACATTAGATAACACCATTAAGTAAAACCAAAAGAAAGAATGCGTTCAGTTTTTTTCTCAACAATATATCAAGAGAAAAAAGTATCTTTTAATTAATCCTGTCCTGAAGGTTATCAGCTCTTCAAGTACTAAAAAATATATGAACATAAAACACAAGACCATGTTTCGATACCGCTTAAGTGCAAAAGTTAAAGTAATTTAGGGACGATCTTAGAAAACACGTTTTACCATGGGATAACCTTAATATTGGTATAAATACCAGAATAAGTTGTTATTACTATGGAAACATAAATATTTTAGCCAATGGGAGGCGGCACAGGGTTATTTATTTTAGGAATAACTATTCTACTGCTTACGTACGATTGTAAGATTGGCCCTTAGTGCAATATTATTGACATGTGACAAATATTATTGATATTAATTCTTGACAAAAGTGGCACTAATTTTCTTAGATGGTATTAATTTTTTCAACACAAACCGGTATTCATATTCGCTTTTAATTTTTGACATTTTACCGATCGTAGTTCATATTCGTATGGAACTTTCACCAAGTACCACACACAAAATCGAAGATTCAAACATTGAGATTCATAGTTGTACACGGATGTACGAATTTCATTAAGAGTCATTGCTAGCCCTGCATGGGTTAGGTAAAACTCGACAGACACTGATACTTGTGGATACTGTCACAGTAATAGTGACATACAAATACATCCAGGCTCAGGCTTAAAATACCGAACATGACCAATCTGGGACTGAAAATGGCCTGTTAGTTGACATTATAGTTTGTAACAAATTTACCAACCGACGTGCTTTTTTAGTGCCTACTGATAACGATGAGGCTGATGGTGGTGAAGTCGAACCCTCTACGTAAGCAATAAACAAAACAAGGGGTTTCCTAGTGCGTACCATTATCACTTCAAATGACAAAAATACGTGAATTTGAAAGACGAGATACGATATGTATATAGTTATCTGAAAACGTATACCGGGTGACCCACGGCATAGGTACTGCCGTTTATTTTTTTTTGTTTATAAAGCTGGACGAATGAAATTTGGAAAAGTGTTAATAGACAAAAAATGCCATTCTTTGGGATACTTTTGAGGCTAATATGACTTCCGGTTTTTCCGAAAATGACGTCATCATTGAAATTTTAAATGGCATCCTATATTCTTTGTGTGATATTTTCAATCAGGATGACGTTCTGAACACAAAAACAATTCGATCGTCAATTTTTATCACCTAGGCAACGCAAAAATAATTTTCTTGTGTATTAATCTAGGTGGCTATGAATTGGTGAAAATAGTCGAAAATTGTCAAATAAACACTAAATAAATCGATTTTGGCCGACATTGCATTACTGGCGCCCTCTAGCGTGATTTAATTGGTTTTTGGGCAGTGAGTCATTTTTTTCACGGGTACCCAATGGCCACACCCTGATTATTCGATAGAAAACATCTTTCCGATTACAATGATACCAAATACTTGATATTTTGTTAAAATTCGCAGCATACAAATGTTGTTGGAAGCAAGGAAACCGAAAAAAATATTGACCTAATGATCAGAGTCACTCAATGAATGGACTACTCGAAGGAAGTACCCTTAAACGTCAGTTTCACGCTGCCATTATCAGCAAAATATCAAGCCTTTGGTATTATTGTGTCAGAAAAATGTTTTTCCTCGAATAATCAGGGTACTTCCTTCGAGTAGTCCATTCATTGAGTGACTCTGACTTGTACGCTGACTTTGATCATTAGGTCAATATTTTTTTCGATTTCCTTGCTTCTAACAACATTTGTACGCTACGAATTTCAACAAAATATCAAGTATTTGTTATCATTGTAATCGGAAAGATGTTTCCTATCGAATAATCAGGGTGTGGCCATTGGGTACCCGTGAAAAAAAATGACTCATTGCCAAAAAACCAATTAAATCACGCTAGAGGGCGTCAGTAATGCAATGTCGGCCAAAATCGATTTAGTGAGTGGTTATTTGACAATTTTCGACTATTTTCACCAATTCATAGCCACCTAGATTAATACACAAAAAAGTTATTTTTGCGTTGCCTTGGTGATAAAAATTGACGATCGATATGTTTTTGTGTTCAGAATGTCATCCTGATTGAAAATATCACACAAAAAATATAGGGTGCCATTTAAAATTTCAATGATGACGTCATTTCCGGAAAAACCGGAAGTCATATTAACCTCAAGAGTATCCCAAATAATGGCATTTTTTGTATATTAACACTTTCCCAAATTTCATTCGTCCACCTTCATAAACAAACAGAATAAACGGGAGTACCTATGGCGTGGGTCACCCGGTATATTGTAGATGATTGTAGTACTTACATTTTAATACTTCAATCCACAACCTGTTTTGTAGGTTATGTTTTATGCGCCTGTAGTGTGTAGGTCTGGCGGAAGAAATGCAGAAAATATTTTTTAAATGATTAATGTAAAGGGAATAATAGCCCTAAATTAATAAGTAAAACAATTTTTCAAAAAGACAGAAGGTCAGAAGCATGTACTAATTGTGGAGATTTCTTTACAATGTGCGTAAATATTTAGTGCTACCATTTCTGGAACAAAAGTATGTACCTACTGTAGGAAAGTTTTACACATATTTATATTAAAACGTAAAATAAAAACCGAAACCCTTGTGAATATATTACGTTAATTTAGCATAAATTACAGGTAAAGAAAACTGAGAACGTGATGATCAAAATCAAAGATAAACTCAAACGATCATTTTTTCTTATAGCTACTCGTAAAGGACCCTCATGGGGCTTGAGGATATTGAATCAAGTCTCATTAAATTACTCATAGCACACCCGCTAATTTTTAATTACGTGCCTTTCTGTTTTCGTACGAATCGTGTGTCTTCAGTTCTTCTATATTTCGAGCAATAGAAAGAAATAGGCACTAATTGTCCCGGAATTATTGTAATTTTTTGTACAACTGGTTGGTATATTTATGAATATGTGTGTTTTATCTGAAATGAGGTCACAGCAAGATTGTATTACCCTACGGCCAACATTAACACCAGATTTATATGATCAGAATTTGCCTTGACTTGCTTTACCCACATTTGCTCGGTTATATTTTTAAATATAACAGTCGACGATCACGAAACATGTCACTGGTCGTAAAGAATAATGAAGGGAAGAAAGGGAGTTCCCGACAAATGGCGGACGCGCCAATTCATTTGTTAAAACCAACAGCGGTGGGTGGGCGTACAGTTGTGTCAGTCAGTCATGGAAGAGAAAGAGATCATCACGAAATATTTTGAAATATTGTGTCGGCGGCTTTCTGTACGGCAGGGTGTGGTACTACAATTCGACAACACGGGACACGGAAGTGGGTGTGTTGGGACGTTCAGAAAGCTCACCAGACACGCACCACCCCCTGACCATGAGAAAGAAGCCGTTAAAGTCGCCCTTCCCGTCATCTCACCCCACAGACAGCTATTGTATATATGGTATCTCAAGGTAATATTACACAGTTTATCACTATTTGTAATTAGGGCTATCCAATTATTTTATTGTTTATTTTATTTGAATAATCAGTAGAAGCTTGATTGGCCGTATAGCGGGTGACCAATGTCATAGGTATTTTTTTCATTTATTACGTTGGACGAATGAAATTTTGGGAAATGATAGTAAACAAAAAATGCATTTTATGGAATACTCTTGAGGTTAGTATGACTTCCGGGTTTTCCGGAAATTACGTCATCATTGATATTTTAAATGGCACTACGTTTTATCTGTCCTATTTTCAGGATAACATTCTGAACACAATAACATATTGATTTTTATTACTAAAGGCAACAAAATTGAAGAAAATTGTCAAACACTAATTAAATCGGTGGAGGCCGATATTGTATTACTGGCACCCTCTAGCGTTATTTAATTGGTTTTTGGCCAATGAGTCATTTTTTCTCGTGTACCTACTTCATGGGTACACCCTGATTCTTCGATAGATAACATTTTTCCAATTACAATGACACCAAATACTTGATATGTGCTGAAAATCTTAGCGTGGAAATGTCGTTTAAAGCATGGAAATAGACAAAAAAAAATCAGTTAATGATCAAAGTCACCGTAGTGAACTATATGGATGAATGCTAACATCCGAATTTGACAGAAGCGCATGAAGTTGCTTTATATAATAGGACCAGTCTTGCCAACAAAAAAAAACGCTATAAAGCAGCGTTTACTTATAGTATATTATAATAGAAGTTTTATAAGACAAAAATTAGCGCACGTGTTGTTCTGGGCACGACGAGCGTAGCGAGGACTGCCCAAATGGAACGAGTGCGCCAATACGTCTTATAAAACGACTGTTATATACTATTTTTTTTCTACTTTGCGACATTAATTTACATACATTTCGACAATTGCTATTGTTATCTTACAATCTAGAGTAGTTTTAGCTTTAACGGGTGGTTGTTCACAAATCCGATTAAGGCGAGCCAATGGCAATTGAGATGTCAGCCTTATTTGAGACTTGACGTCAATATCATCAATCTTGGAAAACTAAAAGTTACTAAAAGTTGGTGATCTAGTGTTTTCATAACGACACTGAAAGCGGTTTCGTTATGAGTTTATAACGAACGCAAAGTAGAAAAAGATAATAATCAACGAATAAGTTTTTATTGTGATTTTGACTTTCCAGAGATTCTGGTTCAGTTGTGCCGCGTTGCCTTGGTAACATAGATGAAACTGCTACTACAGTAGTTTTGTTTTGATTTCCTACACTTTACACATATTTGTGTAAAAGTGTAGACCTCTTTGTGTGAAACAATGTGAACATGTTATTCATAAATGAAAATGTTTAACGACATAATTTGTCAAATTAATATTTATAGGTTAATAATATGGTGGCATACAGGCGGGAGGTAAATTTTAAATAAATCAAAAATTACAGCCACAACCTGGATTTGAACCAGGAACCTTTGCGTTTCTAGCAAAAAAAAATTAAAATTATTTAAAAATACATTCCGCCTGTATGTCACCATATTATTAACCTATAAATGTTATTCATAGTTCACCGATGAGATTAGTGGAGGTGGGTCGACGCATCGAAAATTCCTCATTCGTTGGTGACGAAGATGGAGCTTTTCCTATTTTTTTTAACTAATAAGATTTTTTCTGGCATCTGTGCGGTTTCTTTCCTACAGTTACTATTAAATGTTCCTGTTATTCCCTCGCACATTGGTCCAACACTACTCAAGTTTTTAGCTTGGGCGAAACCATCCATTTCAAAATGCCGTTCTTTTGCGGCTACACTTCGAACTTACGATTCACACCTACTCCAAATCTCGTGCAAAAGTGTACAGAAATTACACTAAATTTTAGTTACACTTGCAATAAGAACACTTGTTTAGACGGCAGTTCCGATTACACTGTATATGCCCGAGGTAACTACAAAATCTAGTTATAAATGCAATAACTTGATAATGTTTCAAATATAGAAATTTCCGTCAATTTCCTACCAATTAAAAATAACCCCAAACATGTCCGTACCGAAAAAATAATTGTCCACCATGTCCGAAACAAAACAAAACAAAACAGATTCAATTTAAACGCGCCCTAAACGCAACGAGATTTACATCGTGATTGATTCGTTATACTAATGCACAAACACAAAACGCGATGTCTGTTACCGACCGTGCACAGCGTCCAAAAAACAACAACAACAAAAAAGAACAATCACACGTTTTCATCCAGGGCGACAAAGCCTTATCGATTATGAATACATAATCGCATTCGCATCGTGTGTTTATGCGCTGTGATTTTTTTGCGATGCCAGGGCAAGCTGCAGCAAATAAACATGATGGCCTCGCGCGCGCGTTTAGCAAAAACAGATTTGTGTTTTGAGTGACAGTTTCAAATTCATGCTAGCGGTTCACTAGTGGTGGATAACGAGTAACAAAAAATGGAAAATGGCCGCAAAAATAAAATGCGAGTGGGAAAAAGTTGGTAGAAATAATTGAATCACATTGTGTTGTTTTGTTTATGGTGGTGTGGTTGTAATATGATGGTTACCGTTGAGTCCGGCGCATTCATTCGCATTCGAAATGTTACTGTAATTGCAACGATCCAAACTTTTCTACCTGGTTACCAGCCTGGTTATAAATTGATGTGCAGTATGCATGATCAACCATAAAATTTGTAATTTATAGAAACTATTTCTTTTCTGTTAAAAACTAACCTAATAATTTCAGTTATCAGTTGCGAGTTGACTAAACTAAATCTTTTGTCATCAAGAAAATTTCATAGCTCAGAATAACTCAATAGCAATTAGTACACATATGATAAAATGTTTTGGATCAAAATAGACATTTGTATATCAAATTGAATCTCCTACATTTCACTTATGACGTCATTGTCTTATTTTTTTAAATAAGAATCCTATATTCTTATCACTTATTTTGGTAGACCATATACTCGTAGCATAAACATTTTATCGCTTTACAGCAAACAAATTTCGAGAAAAATACAATTGAAAATTGTATAATATTGATAATTAAGCACCATTAATTTGTGAATTACTAAATGCGTCTAATTTGTGGATATGCGTCTTGGATAGCATTCTTTTCACATTAGGTTCTCAAAATAAGTCGGGCCAAAATCACTATTTTGAAAATATTAAAAGTTCCATGGAATTTGACCCTGGCCCCAATATCCTAGAAATGTCAGAAGACTCATGTAATCTATGTAATTTTACCTGAAAATTCATTTTTCTTGAAGTTTTCCTTCACAGAGAGAAATTTTTGTTTTGGTTTGATTTCTTTACGGTAATTTCTTTAGAGTAATACTTTATCCTACTCAGTATGCAAAGTATTGTAATCGTGCCAAAATTTTTAGATTTTGGCGGAAATATGCCTTTTTGGGTCCCCTTTTTGTGGCGACGATTCCGGAGAAACTACTAAAGGTATCGGGACGAAACTTATATTTTTTTAAAGCTTCTTGACCAAACTTAGAGCTGAAAAGCTTTCTGTTGAAAAGGGTCCAAAGGAACTGGACGTTTAGTCTTAGCATTTTTGGAAGATTTTGCAAATAAGCCGCCATTTCTGGAATTTCGTCGAAATTGTTTAATAACAAATTAATGTAGAGGAAATTCTGAACAATTTATGACTATAAAATGTTTTGGTACAATCAATAGTTTAGCTGCATGAGCAAATTCTATTTCATCGAGATCGGTCGTTCTGCATTAAAACTAGTAGCCAGGATATGTCAGATATTTTGTTTCTAATGACAGTAGGTAGCGTCAAATGCTAACGTTTTGACAATACCTACTGTCAATATAAGCTGCGTTCGGATATTGTATACCGTTACACTTTTTGCACCCAATAACGTAAGTGTCATTTGGACGGTGTACTCAGTGTCAACGGAGTACAATATCCGAACGCAGCTTTAATCGATATATCTGTCTAGTTCTACTAGTTTTATTTTAATGCAGACATAGCCGATCTTGATCAAATAGAATCTGATGCAGCTGAACTATTAATTTTATATATACAGGGTGTCTCAAGGAACTGGTACGTTAGAAGTTTCTCATGTACTACAATTTCTGGAAACTTGAAATTTTGGAATTAGAATTTACTCGATCTGAGCTCTTCAGCTAAAATATTCTCAAGTTAACTGTCACGTCCGGTCACCGGAAGCTGGGTTCAACTTTGTTATTTTAAATGGAATGATATAATTTTAATTTTATTTTTGGTTTCTACGTATGAAAATGCATAATTTTTGATAAGGTTTCCCTATACCTAAATATCACCATTTTTCAGTTTTTTTTTAGTTTACTATTTTTTTGGTGATTTTCGCGGTTACGTTTAAAATGTAATATCTCGGTTATTATTGAAACTAGAATTTTCATGATTGGTGGTCCAAAACTAGAAACATAAACAAATAAGACGATGTTTAGTTCATCATGATATCTTATACAGGGTATTCAAAATTTACAACACAATAATTGAATTTTCAAACGTAAAAAACTCATTTTCTTTCAAATGGAACAGCCTGTATACGGATACGCCGTTCGATACGAAATCTTATTCCCTATCAATCAATAATAGGGTTCCCTATATCTATCTTTAATTGCTTTTGAGATATTGTCACTTTTTCTTTAAATCCACTTTGAATACTCCAATCTATGAATGGGGGACGAAATTAGATACGAAAGTTACAACGAAAATTTAAATAGTGATAGATATTTAGATATTTTGCGTGGATCTGTGAACAATTTTTGCGAAACTCTTCACCTCAATATTTTACGCGACTGCTTTTATCAAATAGAATAGGGAACGGTATAGGGAACGGTGCACCGGCACATTCTTAGCATGTATCATCCATTCAACTTAATCAGATGTTTGACGATAGGTGGTTCGGAAATAGGGGACCCTGGCGGTGGCACCAAGCTCACCAGATTTAACACCATCACACTTTTATTTCTGGGGTCATGTGAAAAGTCAGGTCTATTTCACACCAGTTAATACTCGAGAAGAATTGACTAACAGAGTAGTAGTCGCCATTAATGTACTTCAGCGACAAGAACTCCGAAGAATAACGATGACAGAAGTACAGCGACGAGTTTTAAAATGTTTGGGTCAGAACGAGCAGCATTTCGAACAACATAATTACGTTTTAATTTAACTTAGATATCCCAAATATATGATTTTAGTTTTAACAAACCTTTTCAATATTGTTCTTGCTGTTCCAAAGTTGTTACATTCCTATAAATGAAGAATAAATCGTTTAATTTGTATTTAGTTTGCATTCTTTTATACTGACAATATCTCAAAAACTATTAAAGATAGATATAGGGAACTCTAATATTGATTGATAGGGAATAATATTTCCTATCGAATGGCGTATCGGTATACAGGTTGTTCCATTTGAAAAAAAAAGAGTTTTTTACGTTTGAAAATTGAATTATTGTGTTGTAAATTTTAAACACCCTGTGTAAGATATAATGACGAACTAAACA
Organism: Aphodius sticticus; assembly: GCA_963966075.1. Lineage (NCBI taxonomy): Eukaryota > Metazoa > Arthropoda > Insecta > Coleoptera > Scarabaeidae > Aphodius > Aphodius sticticus. The sequence goes on along the minus strand of OZ014506.1, from coordinate 44,841,320 downwards.
TCGTCTTATTTGGTTATGTTTCTAGTTTCGGACCACAAATCAGGAAACTTCTAGTTTCAATAATAACCGAGCTATTCAATTTTAACGTAACCGCGAAAATCACCAAAAAATTAGTAAAATCAAAAAAGTCAAAAATGGTGATATTTAGGTATAGGGAAACACTATCAAAAATGATGTATTTTAATACGTAGAAACCAAAAATAAAAAAAATTATAACATTCCATTTAAAATAACAAAGTGGATACCGACTTCCGGTGACCGGACGTAACAGTTAACTTGAGAATGTTTTAGCTGAAGAGCTCAGATCGCGTAAATTCTAGTTCCAAAATTTCAAGTTTCCAGAAATAGTAGAACATGAGAAACTTCTAATGTACCAGTTCCGTGAGACAACCTGTATATAGTATGATAAATTCATGTGCCTGGCTAGATCAGATTCTTTTTAAATCAAAACAGAAATACTGCTTTAAAGGAAAGTAATTTTTGTTTATATCCAAAATATAGATTTGCATTGTATGAAGCACGGTTTCTTGGTTGACCATACCTAACACAGGTACGTTTTCTAGAACTCATAGACGTTTAACTAACGCAACTCATTCAGTAACATGGCTGCATTAATCAGCCAAGAAGAACAGTTCTGTTGCTCTGGCAACTGAACAGCATTTCTTTTGTAGACATGATCTGATATGTACAAGAAGAGTCTGTGAACGAATCTAGCTGTTTGGCGTGTTATGCTCTGAGTCAATGTCTACATGTAGGCAAATTAGAAGAAGACAAATCAAATAATTCCTAAGAAAGTACATTTAACAAAACAACTGAGTGGGATACAGCCATTTGCTAAGAAAAAAGCCCAACATAAATACAAACATTTGCACCTGGCTACACTTGGTTTTGAAAATTAGGATACTGGATAGAAAGTCATTTAACGCACCCATTCATAAACTTTGCTCTATGTTACCCATCAAACAGCTCCTCTCATGTTCGTTTCAAAATAAAAGAAAATAAAAGACGATGTCAGAAAATTTCAAAACCCACATTCTCATTAATAGGAGCACTTAGTTTGCGACAATCCTTGAAATTGATACATTAAACAATCGATAAATCATTGTCAAATCGGATACACACGTTGCAAAGTTGACCATCTTTACTATATCCAGGCCCGCTGCCAGACCTTGAGGGCCCGCGTGCATAACCAACTATGCCGCCCCTGTCCCCATCCTTTACAGTTTACGCCATGTTTACACTAAAAACTGCACTAAAAATATCACCTGTAAACAGTCGAACCATTAGCAGCATTGCGGGTGTTGTAAATAGTGTGACTAGTACTAATTAGTACTAAGCTCGTGTAAGCATGGCATTATTTTCCACGAATAGTGATTAGTTGTGTACAAATTTTAGTTTCACTGCAAAGAGGCAAACAAATCAAAATGGTTTTATTAACTTCACTACAGAGTGACTGAACGTATCAATATATAAATAAATATGTATGTGTTCCTATGAACACCAAAAAACTAGCCAAGATTTCATGTGCTATTGACACATTAGATAAATTATTGAGTCTATCCTGGTGCATAGTTGAGCATAAATAATTTTTAATAATTTTTAGCTTGGAAAAAGATCTTTCACCAGATGCCACCGAAACCGGCATAGTAAGCAATATTCTCAGAACTATTGTTGTGTTTGGAAAGGTAGCAATCAAATCATTTTTGAAAAGATACTGTAAAATATTATATGTATCATTAGGCTGATTATCTAGAAAATGCTACTTTAGTGCATTAATTTCATTATACAAATCAATGCTGTCAATATCTGCCTGATTTCTTTAATCATCTATTAGTCAAAGTTGCAAATCATTGCAATGATTTAGCAATTCGTCGCTGGTGTAATTAAATAACCTATTGTAAAAAAATACATCATCAAGCGTTTTTAATTCTTCAAATCTATTTTTTTAATGAAATTAAGATCTGATCCAGAATTCTGAAAAACAACTCCATTTTAAAACTAATTTTGGGGTTTAATAACATTTCATCATGCTGTTCGTAATCAAATTGTTTTGGCCTTCTTTTTAGGCGCAATGTATTTATAGGTGGAAACACTAGTTCAGCGTTGATTTCGCCAGCCACTTTGGTAGCTTCTTGTAGAACTATTTCAAAATCGTTCTACAATCCAATACATTTATTGGGATTGTAGAAGACGGCATAACTGAGGAAACAATACATTTTACAAATGAGATGTTCTACTGATAAATGAAAATGAGTTTGAAAATGATGCGGTTCCTACATTTGCCGCCCCCTTGAAGGTGCCGCCCGCGTGCGGTGCACCCCTTGCACATCCGCTTACGGCGGGCCTGACTATACCATTGTTAATTCGGCAGTACCAAACCCCATACTCAGATTATTAATAGTTGAAGAATTCGGACGCTATAACGTGTTCCCCGAGCTCTCACCTCCAAAAACCGACTCGTGTATGGCGGTTGTTCGCAAGCGGTTATAAATGTCTGCAGCCGTCTGCATATTACCGGCAACGGCTTTGCAAGCACAAGGCAACGTATTAAATTCTCTTTTAACTCGGCGGGGTGACGCGTCAGCCTTCGCAACGCGCCGCAACCCTGTCATTATTAAAGTTTCAGCTATCATTTACACTTTGCATGACGTATGTTTGCTTTGTGTTGGCTTATGAAGCGCCCGTTTGATATAGCGCACCCTGGTGGCGGCCTGTCGGTGCAACTAGTTTAATATGGACACACTACTAATTTTTCGTATGTCAAATATTTAAGCATCGAAATTTATACGTACAAATTTGTGGTTCACAACTTATGTGATAGATGTCCTTAATAACACGGTAACCAAGGGTATTTTGAATCACTTGGTGTTAAGATAAAAAAAAGGTCCCCATTAAAATAACTGACATCGATGTCTTACTGGCGTACTAAGTCGAAAGTGGCTATACAGACTGATCATTTGACAAGATATTTTCGAAAATGGCTTTTGTGTTATTTCAAATATTGTCTAAACTAGTAAAAGATCTTTTTTACCAATTTTTACTGCCTGAAACACGGTTTTAAAAAATACATTAAAAATTTAGGCTGGACAATTTTCATTAAAACAAAATCACTATGAACGTATGCAAAATTATAAACATGCAGCATTTTGTAAAACAATTTTATTTTGATATAAAGAAGTCTCAAGTATTCATCGGAACCACCCCACAAAAACAAGACATATGTGGGAACGAAGGCAGTATCCAATGCGATTATCTCAAACATGTCGCATTTTCGGAAAAAAAGTTATTGCCAAATTATAGTTCCTAAAATTTGTATTTTGTTCGTACAAATAACGGTTTGAATTATTGAGGCGGTTGAAGGTAGAATGAAGAATTCGTCTGTGTCGATTCAGAAACAGAAACGATTTTTGCTTTATGTGAAAAGCGTTCTCATACCATAAGGACACAAGTGGTTTTTATTCATTTTGTTGTTACGTACGTTAAAAAGTTGCTTAACCATGACCAGTGCTTTTAAGATTTTTGAATATGACAGGAAATTACTGTCGTTGTTTATGCTATTAGGTATGCGTTATATACGGTGGGCAAATTTTTATGCTGCCATTAAGGATGTAGTGTTCCATTATATTTTTATGGAAATTGCTTTTTCTCAATAAAAGTTCCTATTAATGGCCGCGGTCCACTCTACAACCCGATTAACCGTTTGCGCACTGTCAAATCAATGAATTACGATGGTTCTCGGGATTTGATTGTGTCGCTGTCCACAACCGTCACGCGAATTAATGTACGGTGAAAACGCATAAAACCGAATCGTTAAACGCATATTCTCTTATTGAAATTCCAGCTATGATACAGTTAAAATAATTCAAAAGTGAACAAAATTCCGCTGTCTCATATATTATATTAACTTACAAATGTTCTCACGGTTGAAATGCATAACAGCAAAGGAACATTAGTCCTTGATGTTTATCGATGGTGCTGGGGCAACCCATCATCAAATTTACTGTATAGGTTCATATCCATCATTTCCACGTTTGACAGAAACATAGACGGCGTCACATATTTCATCTCTCTTTAGTTTCGTTGGGGGAAAACAAAGCAAAAGCGCCATAAGAGATCATGTATTTCTGACTTTCTAAATCAGCTTAAAATAAACCATTTGGTGCGAAAATGCTTCAGCTTGGATTTTTTTCTGGGTGTGTGAAGCTTAATGAATAAGTTTTGAAGCTAATGTTTGAATATTTCACGGTGAGTATTATACAAAACGATGTTAAAAAGTGACTTCAGAAAGACAGGTTATGCTTCAAACGCGTGTTTTTTGTAGGTTTATTATGGAAAATTTTCAATTCAGTGAGTATTTTAAACAACTAGAACATGCTTACTGTTATGAAATTCAAATGCACATCACACATCGCCAATATTGACTTTGTTGTATGGTCCAAAAACGAATTTTTTCTGCATCGATTTTTTAGAGACATCCATTCTGGGATTTTAATATTCGAATTTGTTTGCAGTATCACAAAACAATTGTCTTACCTGAAATTCTATGTAGATTTGACTAAACCTGAAAGCAAGAGTGTAGTCGAAGTAGATGAATAAATCAATAAAACAATGATTGTAAATTAATAGATTTATTATTTAAAAAATCTGAAATGTATGTAGAATATGAGTAGAATAATGAAGTAAGTACAATATTACAGTTTATTACCTAGGGCTATTCGAGCCATATTCGAGCACTCGCTCTTTTCGTACCGAACACACAGGCCGTTTTGATAACTGTCATTTTGTCACACTAAAATCTTGTTTCTATCATACCACTTCTTGGATACAACCAATGCTTTGACGTTTATTCAAGCCAATATGCTCAATTACAAGCAAGCGTTCGCTTTTGATATTCAGATTCGAATTTGAACCGAACAAATGCGAGCCAACTCGAAGAATCGAGTGTTCGGTTCGGAAGGAAACGAGATTTACTCAGCTCGAAATTCGAGACTAACTCGAACAGCCCTACATGGCACCCAATCGGGATGGTCATCATCTTCGAGCTGGTTTACCTTAAAATGACACACTATAAACAAATATTTCACATCTATATTTGATATAGCTCGTACCTGTAATAAAATGCATACTGCAAACCCTCCAATTTTGTAGTTGGCCTTCAGAAAAGTTTGGATCTCTCTTAATGGCCTATAGCCATCGGTCCCTTCTAAAATGCGACAACAAACTGTTGGGATAATTTGGCTTGAGGGCTTTTGGTAATAATATGAAAGGAAATTTCCTTATCTCGATGGCTTTTCGACCTGTAGTTAACCACGCAACAAATTTTGCCCGTTTTAGAACTAAAGCAAAAACACTCGTTTGAAACATAACCCCACTTTCTGAAGTCACTTTTTAACATCATTTTGTATATCTAATACTCACCGTGAAATATTAGGTTTAAAACTTATTCAATAAGGCTCACACACCCAGAAAAAAATCCAAGCTGAAGCATTTTCGCACCAAATGGTTTATTTTAAGCTGATTTAGAAAGCCAGAAATACATGATCTCTTATGGCGCTTTTGCTTTGTTTGCCCCCAACGAAACTAAAGAGAGATGAAAGATGTCACCCCGTCTCTGTTTCTGTCAAACGTGGAAATGCTGGATTGGATATGAAGTATCGAACATGTATGTAAAATACTACTCCTATACGATATGTACGGCTATACACAGACGATGGACAAATGTTGCTTCTTCTATGGTAAATTTATACTCACAGGACACGGAGTACTGCGTGATTCGTGTATCGGTGTAATAAATATGTTTAATCCTCGTGTTTTCCCCGTGCCCCAAAACTATAAATAGCTAGTGATTCGGCCCATTTGCATTACAATTGGTTGGCAGTATATCATACTGTACCATCACCTGTGATCGTAGAGCTGTGAGTTCGCTCGAGTCGGCGGCTTGGCTGGCTCATTCGCGAATGGATATTATGGCAATTAGTCAGCGTAATAGGGCCGTGCTCATGTTGCGAATAGCTGCGTGAATAATACGTCAGCTCGCGGTCGATAAAGCAGTTTTCGCTGTCACAACGCTGATGAAGTTTCAGATTACTCGCGATGCGATGTGCCGCGTAAATTTTGGGTGCTGTGTAGGTGATAACACTGATAGCTGATAAGCATGCTGTATGAAATACAATGACAAACTGGTGTGGCTAAAATGAGGAAATTATAGAAGGAAATCTGGCAAAATTATGCGTAACTTGTTGAGTATAAAGCTATGCATTGTAGAAATGCAATGTCCAAAATGGAAGAATTATTTAAGTTACAATCAAATGCAGGTTGTTTTAGGAGGAAAGTCGACATTTTGTAAGGTGGTAATTGCAGCTTAGTTTTTAGTTTTTACTGGTAAAGTGGTGGTTACACACTTATAAATACTTAAATTACACTAATAGATTTTGAAAAGTAATGAAGAGCATCAGGGAAAATTGGTAGTACCGAGCTCCGCTGAAGCCTAGGGTACTCCTTTTGCTGGTATCACTACAGCTCAACCCAATTTTGTTAGGTTCAGTGGCGCCAGCACGTGCCAGCACGACGCGCGGGCGCGCGAGCCTTGACAAAATCACGGTGCGCATATTTATTCCAGAGAAAGGGATTACTTGAAAGAAGTGAGAATCACTTCAGTTAAATAATTGGTGGGTTTTTATTCAGTAAACAATACTTACTTATATTAAATGTCTTATATTTTCTTGAATCAAGTAACTACGCACTTAGATGGATTTACTATTTATATATTTCTGCGTGTATTGTATTGAAAGAAGTAATTGAATTTTTCGTCCCAAAAATGTTAAGTTCTCCAACGAAGTAATTGTAAATCCATCCAAGTGCGTAGTTACTTGATCCAAAAAAATATAAGACATTTAATATAAGTAAGTATTGTTTACTGAATAAAAACCCACCAATTATTTAACTGAAGTGATTCTCACTTCTTTCAAGTAATCCCTTTCTCTGGAATAAATATGCGCACCGTGATTTTGTCAAGGTTCGCGGAACCGCGCGTGGTGCTGGCACGTGCTGGCGCCACGGAACCTAACCTAGTACGAAAACATTGAAGTACCCGTAGGGGATGTGCCGTAATTTATTGGGGATGTGTATAGTGATTTATAGTGTACAATAAACGTTTCAACACGGAGTAGTTTGATGTAACGCACGCAACAGTTTAGAACGACTAAGTAAATATAACATACTTACCTATCTTGTTAATTAGCAATAGAAAACGTATTTGTGCCAAATCTTTAAAATTATTACATTAAGTAGCTAAAAATATTTACCTGGAATAAATACACTTCATTGAAGACTGTTTACTTACTTCACCAGAGTAACCACTTTCTTAAATCTAGTAATTATTCCAAGAAATAAAATTTCTTGGTTGAAGTCAATAATCTCTCGCGTGTATACGAACCTACTAACTACTTCAGCCAAGGTCTCTCTTCGTTCGAGAGATCTGTGTATATTTACCGAAGCTGGGAGCAATATGCGACACCTAAAATATTCGCATTTAACACGTATCATTTTGAATAAATTCAATCACATCATTTTACATCTCTCGAATCGAAAAACGAACTAGATTAAAATTCGATAATTCGGTATTGTCGACTGAAACCAATCTCGCCTACTGAATATTTTCATTGGATAAATCATCTACGCCGTTCGGAAATGTATTTTGATTAGCGTTATTCGATTGTTTTTGTTGCTTGGCCCCCGCATTTGCATATGCAAAAATACCCGTGCGTTGATTAATATTGATACAGTTTTCTACAAAAATTTGTTACGTATACAGAAGGGTTAAACATTTTTTTCATGCTCGCGATGTAATAAATTTCGTGTCGGAATTTGTTACCGTGTAAAATATTCGCGAAGCGCGCGCACCGCCGGTTTGATTAAAAAGCGCACGATTAATTTATAGGAATTGATTTTTTTTTATCGGGATTTTGTCGTAACACCGGTTGTATTGTTTCGGAATTATGCGCATATTTTATATTGCTATGGCTATGTAATCAAATAAATCTATGTTGGGATGCATACGCAAATTCGCAATGATTATTGAAAAGGTTATTCGGACTGTCCTTCCTATACAATCGGTGAGTGAGATGGAAATGAATTACACAAAAAATGAGAATATTTTGCGTAGGATTTCTATCCAAATGAAATTATTTAGTTGTTTTTCATTGTAATTCAAATCTAATTTAACTAAATATCCGTGGAATATATACAAAATAATGGTGTAAACAACATTTTGGCGCCTCCGTACTTATGTAAAATGTCCACTGTGATATAAAGCATTAAGTCGGAAATTTGTGTCTTATTTATTAAAAATAGACTATTTAAGTAAGATGCTAATGTTCAAAATACACATATTTTTAGCAATTGTTATTTCTGATGTTCAATTTCTCCTCACTTATGACGTTATCGTCTTCTTTAATGGCAATCCTAGATGGTTCTTTGTGGTTTTGATGAATGTTTTAATTGTTATTCTTCACAGTAAATTTTCGAGAAATTTTTTTTTCGCGAATTGAAAGTTAATGGTTGTTTGCCATATATTCCTTTGCGCTGAACATAAATCCGGTCTTGAAAGTTGCGTATTAAGTCCCGTTGATTTCGTTTTTTTCGAGCGGTTGCGTTATTTAAATAATCGCCGCCGCGCCGGTGCGGTGCTTCAAAAACAAAAATAAACTGTCATGATTTCAGAAAAATGAACACAAAGTGTTAGATTTGCAATAAGGGGATGCTTTTGAGGCACTGTCACATTTGGTTCAGCTGGAAAACTCAAAACTATCCAGAATCACGTTTCATTCTTGCCTTACTTTTTTCAAACACCTTACGTGATAGAAAGTGTTTGAGTCAGGATTCGTCAAATGCAAAGAAATTTACAATAACACCCATAATGGAAGTTCAAACTATATTTGAAGCCACAGTTTATGCAAAACTATCGGGTGACAAGTATTTACAAAATATTTTTACGGCAACCTACTGACAAGAAATTGGAATATCAGTACGAAAGAACTGAAAAACCGACGTGGTTGACAGTTATTTGAAATTTCGCCTCGACACTATTGACAAATCGTATTTGAGTCACACATAAAGGATATAATTCGCGAGCATAACGTTTATACCCGAGCCGTAGGCGAGCGTGCAAACATTCGAACAAATAATATACCTACTATTAAATATGATATTACATGTACAGCTTCCTGAGCACACTATTTTCTGACATATGTCAATATAAGGCTTCATCAAGATTATACAAAAAAGAAATTCGAAATGCATCCAAAAGCCTACGCAAAAACGCGGTAGGATTGAGTTGCGGCTTTATCGCGTTTTTGCTTTGCCCAAGTCACCGCATCTAGCTCGCAACTGGATTCAGTTATCATTGAGTTATCCTACCGTGAACGACAGTCGTTTTGGAGTATAGAAATCTCCCATTAAAGAAAATAATCACTCTACATCCACACTACCTAAAGCAGGATCGTTAAAATAACTTCGAAATTCATTTTCCACAGGATTAATGCTAAATTCCTTTAATTTGTTTTTGAATATACATATATGGCTTGAATCCTGTCTTTAAATTAAACGATGATCTCATCCCGGATATTTGTTTAGTTAGAGTTTAAGATTAATTTTGTCATTCCGTCCGACAAACACAAACTTTTATGTTCAAAGTATTTTATTGCTTAACAGTGAGAGGGTAGGATGCCAGAGGCATAGGAGAACTCATTTAGACATACCCCGCTATGTGGGTACGTGGTACTATACTTACCACATATCGTGGCATTGTGAAAGCAACACAGCGGCCGCGCACTGTCCCACTGACCGTTGTTATCTCGTGGCCTAGAAGAGTCATAACTCATAACCAAAGCTGGGCAAAGTTAATCAGATAGTTAACTTCGTTAATCGTTAGTCCGTTAACGAAACAGTTAACTTCGTTAACCGATAGTCCGTTAATTTGTTACAAATGTAACGGGAGTTAAAGTTAACCGTTAATCGTAAACTTTTTACACAAAAAAGTTTGTTGATTGCCGATCTGTCGGTGAGTATGCATTCATAAGTTAGAATCATCTTAGGAATTTTTCAAACTAGGTGTAGATAGTGGTAGTGATACCTATAAACTTGGGTGGCTTTTGCCATAGTTGTAAATTATCATCTAACCTATATTAAGCACATTTGTGTATTGTATCTAAAACAATAATACCAACCAAAATACACTCAATGTTTGGAATATCAACAAAATCTGAACAATACAAACAAATTTCTAACAATGGCCACAGCCACCAAAGGTACCTAAAATACCTTGCATAAAACATAAAATACATTGTGAGATGCAAGATTTACAAAAGATATTGAAAAGATAAACTAAGGTGGTTGGAGTTAGAAGTTACCATTTTTAGAAGGTTGCCCTTTTTAGTTTAGGTTTAAATATTGAAACAGTAGGTATTTGTTAAAAGGTAATAATATTTAAAAAAAGCGTGAATTTTTATTATTACATAATAAATAGGTTCCTGATCTTCACTAAGCGAAGCCTTTTCTGCACTCTTTTTGTGCGACATCTTTTTGCACAGAATACCTATAGCAATTTGAAATGTTTACATATGATATTTTCGATTTAACGGACTTGAATTAACTGATGATGAATGTAGCGGAAGTTAATGAGTCCGTTAATAGTTTTGAAAGTTAACTTAAAAGTTAATTCGTTAACGAAAAATTTAACTTCGTTAATTAACGATTAACGGATTAACGCTTTTGTGCCCAGCTTTGGTCATAACATTTTTTTTCTTCTTTTATGTAAGGTAAAATTATAGCAAATTTTTATATCCTAACTAGAAAAAATAAAAAAAGGACCGTATTTTTGTCGAAATACATATATTTCCTCAATTATAATCTCAAAGGATTTCTCTACAATACCGCCGTCTCATTCAAATTCGTTACATGGTTTTATGCATATCGATAATATAATTAATGGGCTACCAGTAATGGCTAAATTACCGGCGTTGACAAAATTGAACATGGCGTCTCTCCCGTAATTTTGAAAACTTTCAAAACCCGATATATATTTATAATTTTTCTTAGACAACACCATATTTCCCCAAGTTTCATTAAAATCGAAGGACCACATGCAGATCGTCATGCATCTTATTTCAGAGGTACTGCAACATATTAGCGTCCGTCGTTCTTCCCAACACTATATACTTATGCATTTTATTTTAAATATGTAACATTCATGTGTGTTATCGTATCGCATGTCGGTCCTTATTACTCGAAACGACATAATACACGCTTGGGTATGCTAAATAAATCTCGGCTTTTTAATAAGTCGCATTTCCTACCCCTGTCCGAATAAAAATAAATTTATTAATAATCCCCTGTAGCAATTTGCATTTTCCCACTTTCCGAAGTGGATGGTATGGAGTGGGGATAGAGAGAAGGAAACGTCATAAAGTAGGAAAGTCGCGTGTTTGGCAGAACCGTTATCGCATGTTGTCACATTTAGCCCTATTACACGGATGAAAAGTCGAAATTAGAACGGAGCGGAGAAATACCTGCACGTGATCACCCCATTTCTGATCCCTTGCAGGTCCCTCTCCCGGTCCCCGTTTTCGCTTTTTTGCCGAATCATCGCCGTAACGCGTTTATTTTCATCAGGGGCCTACCTTCCCCTCTTCAGCTTGCGTGACTGCGTTCGCGCGCCGCTTTCGCCTAAATACGAAAAAGTTTTCTAATGGACCGGATATGGAACATCTTAAAGTTACGTCAAGAATTTTAATAGCACCCGCTGCGATTCACATTATGACGTAATTAAAAATGGAATCGAAATTTTCCCGAGAAAGAAGTTTGGCGTGTAATTATACAGCACTAAATAAATGCGAAACAAATTAATTAACTGCAATCTACTTAAATTTTAAATGGAATATTGTATATTTTTAAGCTTTATATAATGTTGTATAAGAACTACCTACATACAAAGCTTATTATACTTATTAGACGAAACAATGCCAACGTGATGGTTTGGTGGTCAAAGTTAGAAACATCCTGTGGATTAATTAAGGAACTTAGGCAGGTTCTGAGGTACGTAGAAAACCAAAACAAATACCCAAAAATTTGTGATTTATCACAATATATGAATGTTTGCAAGATATATACAGATACGAGTAATATTTGAAATTTTAGCTTTAATGTTCAATAAGATAAATTTTGATAATTATTATTATATCTTTAATAATTATGTCTAATTGTATGTAATTGTAACTTTATAAATGATTAAACATAACCACACTTTTTATACCGGGGGAAACAGAATTATGTTTTGGTGGTCTTAGTCTAGAATACACCATGTGAGGTAATTATGGAATTTGGTTCAGATTCTGTTGTACTCTATCACAATGTCCGCTCTATTTTGTACATTTTGCAATTTGATTCATTTTAACATCCGCGCTTTTGTAGAAGATGCATACGGTCATGTTTCTTCTGTAAAAGAGAATGTAAAAAGGGTCGAATTACTTTCACAACGGTACTCACATCTTCAAAAATGGTGTAAAAGTCAAAATTTGCAAAATTTTACTTGTAACTATGCATCTTTTATAGACCTGCGGACCTTAGGATAAATCTATCAGAAACATGTTGAAAAACGAAGTAGGTTTATTTATTTCTTTCAGCATAATAAGCCATCAGACTTATGTTTTAGTGTTTGTTTTTACAAAAAAAAAAACTAGCGGAATGGGACGTTTGTAACGAAAACAAGCACGAGAAATCTAATTGTGTACTTGAGTTATCTTTAAAGATAACCGAGAAAGTTTTTGACAACTTATGGGAATATGGTATGTTTTCAATCTTCACAATGTCACTGATTTATTTTTAAAGAATTGTTTGAATTTACTGAATATTATTGGAAATATTAGTAATTGAAAATTTGTACCGTTTTTTGCCCATAGTGTTTATACCTATCTAGATTGTACACTTCCGCGGTCTGAGTCAAAGATATATTGATTTCCGGGTGGAAATCGCGTTGTTGACTTTAAAGCAGTCGAAGAATATGCCTCTTGTGTAGGGTTGCCATATTTTATGGTAACACTGTCGGGGCATTAATGACCGGGAAAATACACAGTGTGATTTTACTTGTCTAAGCTAACATTAACTTTATTATAAGAGATGGAAGAAAAATTTAAGGAGCAATAATACACGCCATAATTTCTTATCTAAATCGCATCGAAAAAAAACTTTTTTGTAATACAGTATTCTTGTTCTTTCTTGGAATATTCTTTGAAAATTTCTTTAATATAATATAACGGTAGGGATAATTATGATTAAATTTACAATATTGTTTTTAAAATTAATATACCTACTTATGCAACCTTAGTTAATGTAAATAAAAACATTGGTCACAAAATTGTAAAAATAAAAAAAAACTCGATATAAACTAAGAATATACAGGGTGAGTCTTTCCGTAGAATTTTAGTATGAATGCCGATATTCTTAACTATGTCCAGTTTTTAAGAAAATCAGTGCCAAAATGTACAAAAGAGGTTTCTTTGGGACTTGGTTTTCCCAATAACTGGAGTCAATTCACATATTATGTTTTCTGACCTGATCCAGTTTCTATGAAACAAAATACCAGAACTAGTTGTAATTTGTTTGATATTTTTTTATTAATATTGTATGCAAACTTATTAAAATGAATATACATAAAAATACATACAAATGTTTATTAAAAAAAATAAAAATAGGTTTGACAGCCGCTAGTAACCCCTAAATATTATATTAAATTATGAAATAAATGCTGTAATTGTTATTCAGGTCATATAACATTTTAAAAAGGTCAAAAACATGTTTGGGCAGTTTAATCTACAGTTTGTTGACACAGGGTTTGCACCCATGTAAGAGTGTATTTTTTCAATTTCCAAATCCATTATTTTCCTAAATGGAACACACAACGGTCAGTACAAAAAGCCCTCTTTAAATGTAGAGCAACCTGCAATAACAAAATGAATGGGGGAAAATAAGAAATAATATGAGGGATTTTTTATTGCTTAACTATTCATTGAAGTTCAGAATTGTTAAAACCCTTTAAATACTTTTTTATCAGATTAACATTGTGAATTTTTTTTGTGAAGCTTTGTATGTAAGATTAAAGGAATATCTCTATCGGCTGTAGTGTAACTACAGAATATCGTTACTTAGTTTTGTATGTAAGGTTTAATTTAGGTATAATTTCCTTTTCATTTCTCTTCATTTATTTTGATATTCCAGCGGCATTGGTAGCCATTAGGTATATATTTTAAAAATAAAAATATATTGAAAAAGGTATCAGTGTTGTTACACACTGTTGCAGTGAGATGTGAAGAATATATATTGTCAAAACATAAGGATTTACCTGTATGACATGATAAAAGTTTTACCAGATGTCGATTAAAATTACGAAAAAATATAGTATCTATACAAATAAAATAACTACCAAACGCGTCGGGACTTTACACGACTTTATCGGGACGTCGGGACAACTAGGCCAATAACGGTGACAGTTCCGATATATCGGGACGGATGGCAACCCTACTCTTGTGGCCTGTTCATGGTCATTAGTTACTCTAGGGCGTCTCGGACTTAAACCACCAAAACATTCAGTTGGATTTCCCGGTATAATCATCTTTAATAACTTTTTTTAAATCGATGAACATCAAAGTTTTTCAAAATTTTAGAAGTCCTGTTTCTTTGCCAATATTTTTCATGGCTAGCAAGCTTATTATAAAAAATAACAATGATTATACTAATTTTGGATAAAGAATAGGCAACTGCTGTCGCTAAAGGGAAAATGGCAACAAAAGATGTTCATCTTACCCATTATTAATTACTTTCTTAATACTTTCATTGCTTTTAGGTAGATGCACATAATAAATTCACAATAGTCGCAATTGATTTACATGGGTCAATATTGATAAGCTCCGTGTGCCAAAAGAAGTAATTGTGGACAAACTAAAAAACTACAATGACTTGTGTTGTGCGTAGCTATTATGATACTTTTTGGAGTATTCGAAGTCGGATTTCATAGTCCCTAGTGCCTGTCACGCTGCCTAGACAAAATTAAGGTAACTTTTTGTCATAACTGACCGTTCTGAAACAAACAATTTGACAGTTGATGCTTCTGTGCAAAAGAGTCAAGTGCAAAAATGAATTATGAAATTATACCTATGGGAGTATATTATACAACAGCGATCATTCATAGCTTAGCATATTACACCCTAGCAATTTGTACTTTAATAGCAACTATTAATCCGTACAGGCTCGACGCTCGGTTATATCCAACTTCATTCCAACAAGTTGCACGTTGTGTCCCGCGAGGACAATATTAAACTCCCGAATTAATCTCAATCTAATATTAATTCTCAATTCTCACTTCCGCCATAATTGAGCTAGTGGAACGAGCCGTTTTACGACGCCGTAAACAATATCGCGTAAATGTCCTTCGCTCTCGATGGCGGCGGCAGCTGTTGCACTCATCTTCCGGAAACACCAGCGACATGAATCTGACAATACATTCACTCAACTCTAACTGTAAGTTAGGGCATGGGTAATCTGATTTAGGATAAATCTGATACAAAGTTCGTATGGTCATCAGCAGATGATGGCTTGTGTTGTAGGTGAGGGTGAGGTTTTATTGTTAGCATGAATCTTCGTTACGTTTGTCGTGATTTTTAGGGACGAGATCGTAAAAAAGTCGTATGGAGGAAGTTGCCCCAAGTTTTCGGCTACTTAGATTAGGGATTTTATTTGGTCCACTATGTGATACTTTAACGAATATACACTTGCGTGCAAAAAAATCGGCCCACCTAAAATGTATGTCAATTTTAAAGTTAAATATCTAATGAACCAATTGTCCAATTTTTATGACTTTTGCACTCAATTGAAGGATCTTTCCTCAACAACAGGGCTGGGATAGTATTTTGTATTAAAATACCAGTTTTGAACATATAAACAGTGTAAGAATTAAGAATTAAGGTAATTAAGGTTTTTTTTATCGAAATTTAAAGCGCACTGTGGCGTTTATTAAACAATGATATTGTTTATGTATGTGTATCGCTAAAGCAGGTGTATGAAATTCTTCAAAAGGAAAACAAAGTTCTTCTCTGCTCAAGTTATTTATTATTAAGTTACCGGTTTCACCCTTTTAAGGCATTATCAAACCACCCAACGCTGTAAAAGTACAAAGCACAGAAAAACAAAATCATAAATGGCAAAATGAAAAACAAAAACTAAACTTACGGTCTAATTGTCATCAGTACGAACAAGAAATTGTACAAACAGTAGTAAATGAGGGAGCCCCCATGTAAATCAGTAAAATCTTGTTAAGTGGCAGAAGCTTATAACGGCAAAGCAGTTGATTTTAAAAATTGATTTTAAGACAAAACTAACCATACAAAACAGAACACTCTACAATGTCGCGCGTGGACAACAGATGGCGTTGTTTACAAGTAGAACTAACGGTAGGGGTAACCAACCAGATATACACCGAACACTAAGATATGGCAGACAATTTTTTTAAATTCTTCAAAACCTTTTCAGAGGCACGCTTTGAAGATAGGTTCTTTCCCCAGGTCTACTTGATAATTCAAAAGCTCGAAGGGTCTTGTCTTTGATGCTCTCCAGATGTCGTAGGCTTCCAGCAGTGCCAATTTGTGACCCTTTTGTTGTCTATGTACAACTTGTATGTTGTTGTTATCACTGCTGTTATGTCCGGTCTCCAAAAGATGTTGGCCAAAAGCTGATCTATGCTTTACCTTTCTTTGCTCGGTTATTCTTATTTTTAGCGTTCTGCCAGTTTCCCCAATATAGAAGGCATTACAATCGTCACACTTAACGCTGTAGACACCACTCGATTTTAATTTATCATCAGTATATGTAGATTTTAGTTATGTTTTTGTTTTTCTTTCCTTTGTACTTTTACAGTGTTGGGTGGTTTGATAATGCCTTAAAAGCGTGAAACCGGTAACCTAATAATCAATAACTGGAGCAGAGAAGAACTTTGTCTTCCTTTTGAAGAATGATATTGTTTGTTGACAGCGACGGCAGACATTCCAAACAATGAATACTGCACCCGAAGTAGCTACACAAATTGTTGTTTTACGTCAACACGGTATAAGTCAGCGTCAAGTTGCTGAACAATTAAGCCGTGGCTCAGTGAGCCGTGGCTCAGTTCGAAGGGTCTACTAAAGACACGAAGAGACGGGTTTCTTTCTTCCGCGACCAGGATCTGGCAGAGACCGAGCAACTTCAGAACGAGATGACCGCTTCCTACTGTTAAACATTTTACATCATCGACACACTGCAGTTCAAGCCCAAGAACAGCTTCGTACGGTCAGGGGTCTCAATGTTAGTGAGTGGAGTGTAAGACGAAGATTGCAAGAGAATAATTAGAGACCTTGTAGGCCGGTAAACTGTCAAAAACTTACAGCACTTCATCGTCGAGCACGACTGCACTGTGCATACGAGCACTTTGGATGGACAATGCAGCAATGGTAGAATGTTATTTTCTCAGATAAGACCGAATATGCCTTTGTGGCAATGATGGAAGAAGACAAATGTATCGGTGACGGCACGAGCGGTATGTACAGTGCTGGGGTGGAATATACACTATATAATATACAGTATACCGTACAAGCTAAAAACGAACTTGCTTTCATTGAAAAGGCAAATAACAGATACCATTGAGCATCTATGGGACAAGCTTAAGCGGAGAGTTCAAGATAGAGTTCCTGCTGGTAGGACCATCCCAGAATATTTTTGTTTTTCTTCCCATTAGTTGCGTAATGCAAGAAAATATCAAATCATTTTATGTCCTTCCTTTTTGATTTCCCACAGCCCACTGCTGCTCGAAATGTTTTGAGCCCGTTCGGGTCATGTTATTTCTGATCTTATTGCAACTTCTTTATTAAGAGAGAAAATGATGTAAATCATTAAATTCAAAATCTTCAGAAAAGATCGAGCAACTGTTTGAATCCACCAGTCATCGAAAACTAACCTGAATTCTTACACCCTGTATATGTTCCAAACTAAACTTTCAATACAAAATACTATGCCAGCGATGTTGTTAGGGAAATAGCCTTCACTTAAATGAAAAATCATAAAAATTGGACAATTGAGTCAAAAGATATTTAAGTTTGAAATTGACGCACATTTTAGGGGGGGGGGCGATTTTTTTTGCACGTAAGTGTATATATATATATATATATATATATATATATATATATATTAAGCGCAGAATCTTCATGTAACATAGCAATAACTGTTCAGTTATTTCTTGGCTCTATTAGAAGGTTTGAGACTAGTAATGAAGAAATTGACATCAGTTGACTTAGAGTTAGACTTATTTAAAGTAGTAGGACTTATGCTTGATGTTATTACATATACACATACCTACTGCTGGATAGTTACCGGCCAGATAATTCCATTGCTAACGTTACCTGCCTATTTTTAATCGAGTAAATAAAATTCTTCTCCGATGTTAAATTTCTTTATTTGATTTCGTGCAGATCGATTTCGAGCGCGAGCCGTCGTTAATTGCCGATTTCAATACTGTAGTGCTCATATATTCAATATTATACATCCTACAGATAACAGTAGTGAACCTCTCTGTATTTGCTGAGATATAGGCGCGATTGTCAGAACACAAAGGTTAGTTGACAAAAAATATCCACATGATGTAATGATAATTCGATTTATTTAGATCATTTATAGTATAAAACGCCAGAGAATTTGTATAACTGGATAAAACCACATACGTGAACCTTTCTTGGATTGTTAACATATAAACACGACTGTCTGAACACGAAGGTTAGTTGACAGAAAACAGTTTCGAAGGTTATAAGTTTAATTGAATTTATTTCATTCAATTATAGTTCGAGGCACCAGTAATTTATATATCAGGATTACAACACATAATTCGCCCTTTCTGAGAGTATTAAACTATAAACACGGCTGTCCAAACACGAAGGTTAGTTAACTACTAGGAGAATGTGCAGGCCTAATAGGCCTGCTGGTCGACCTAGGTAGATCGCCGAAGCGTTAAGAGGGAACCAAAAGCCCGGATGCTCTTACACGCGCGACGTGATTATGCTCGTACGTTCTGAGCGGTTACGGGCGCGCCATCTATTGCTTCGTAGAGTAACCTCAACAGCGACATGATGTGTCGCCGTCTGGTGACCGCGTCGGGAAGCGCGCGGCCGTTGCCTAGCAACCTCGATCGATTGGCATGACGACGCGCTGGCGAGGACAGTCCCAAACGATACTCCATAAATTTAGCCTAATCGAGTTAATAAATAACGAGAACTGGCCGGAAATTGGACGAAATCGAAAGCCTAAGCATTGTAGAATCCACTTTTAGGCGGAAAATCGGCGCCTGCGGCGCCGATTTTCGCTTCTTCGAGGAGCAGACCCTTCCCCCGATTCGCCGATTTTCGTAAACTTCTTCCGCGGACTGTGTTAGACTTTTAGTATATAGTAGGGATAGTTACTAGGAGAATGTGCAGGCCTAATAGGCCTGCTGGTCGACCTAGGTAGATCGCTGAAGCGTTAAGAGAGAGACAAAAAGCCCGGATGCTCTTATACGCGCGACGTGATTATGCTCGTACGTTCGGGGCGAATACGGGCGCGCCATCTATTGCTTCGTAGCGTAATCTCAAGAGCGACATGATGTGTCGCCGTCTGGCGACCGCGTCGCGAAGCGCGCGGCCGTTGCCTAGCAACCTCGATCGATTGGCATGACGACGCGCTGGCGTGTACAGTCCGAAAGGATAATCCATAAATTTAGCCGAATCGAGGTAAAAAATAACGAGAACTGGCCGGAAATTGGACGAAATCGAAAGTCTAAGCACTGTAGAATCCAACGTTAGGCGTTAGGCTTCTTTCAAAAGCCTTTCCATTGCTAAGTTTGAAATTTATTTTTAAACTCTTGTTCTGAGTGTGAGTCACGTTTAGTATATAGTAGGGATAGGGATAGGGATAAACGTCAACGGGTTACAATTTTAATTCGTTTAATCTATTACAGTTTGCGACGCCAAAAATCTGTATATTAAGATAACAACATCGTCCATGTAATGTTGCTGTCTACTCCAAGATTGTACTGTATATGTATTATTGTGAAAATAATTTTAAAGCTATTATAACTTGACGTCAAAAAATTGAAGTCAAAAAATGCTATGAATCTTGAGAAACCTGTTTTATATCACATATATTTGCTGTAGTACGCACTGAAGACGGGCTCACGCTCGAAATCGATCTGCACGAAATCAAATAAAGAAATTTAACATCGGAGAAGAATTTTATTTGCTCGATTAACCTAAGAGGCCTAAGACTTCTGATAAGAATGGAGAAATTCCTTGCTGAATGCCTATTTTTAAGTTAAACAAATATTTTATTATGAAGAAAAATCCTCCTTTTGACGTAATGATTAAATATCTTACCGTCATCAGATGCGCTGTGTCTGAACTAGTGACGAACTATCACATCTTTCCTCTCCTGTCGATACGGCGTTCACAAATCCGTTCAGTACTTTTCATCATACTCATACCCCACCACACTCAGTTGTTGTTGATATAGACCTGCGTCGTAGGTATTTATCAGCTGTTCGTCATTCGACCGCCGAAATGATGTGCAATAGATGATGTGGTGCAGAGATAATGGTCAGATACATGTGTGCATGTATGCATGTGTGTGTTGAGTAGTAAGGAGAGTGTGTACAAGAGCAATTCCGCCCGGGTGTATATAGAATAACTTTGATCGGTTCTCGTTTTACTCAGCAAAAAAATACTTTGTTATCACAACCAAAGTACTAATAATGTTACAGAAGTTCTTAGTCGACTCTTTTTATTATCTTTTTAGTACCAGAAGTTTGAAATAGATTATAACTTATTCATCTAAAGTTGCTTCTCTGACCCAAGCGGATAAGGAGCATAGCCGCTAAGGCCAAATATGGATTGTCATCTGTTAATACTATCCAACCTGCAAGTGCAATGGAATTCTCGATTCTCTAATTATTAGAAACTTTGCTGTTTTATTGCTTCACGAACAGGAGGACTTTTATCGACTTCATTTAGTCGTTATAAATTAAGGGCTTAACGATTATTAACTTAAATTGTATTTGTTTTGTTGTTATTAATTTATTTTCTACATACACCAACAGTGGAAATGTGAAGTCCACCACGAATTCTGTTGCCATATGGCAACACTCATAACTAATAACAATGTTACATTAAAATAAAATACTCAAAATGAAGAAAAAAAGCGTATTGAAATGACGCTTTAGATCCATATCCTGAAAAGCCTCAAAACGGAAAACATTAGGTTTGCAGATTTATAATCTCGAAAAAGAAAATAGTTGAGATACAGATAAACCGTGTGGCATTTTTTCCAAATAATTTCAAGAAAAAATGTGTCGAAAGAAAATATGTATCATCTAACATATCAACTGACGCTTCTTTTGCCACCTGGCAACAACAATTTAATCCCCTTGCTCTCGCAAAAATCTCTTTAACGGCAAAATTTACAACCGAGCTGGGCTAAAATAAACGGATGTAATCAAAGCAGTCTAGAAATTAGCGCACCAGTTTTCGCCGTACTAAAATCCGAGCACACTACGATCTCGAATAGTGATTATTATTATTGCTGCCTGGTGTAGCATCCATGGCAACGTCTGGCCTAGGTGGAGCCTGATTTATAACGTGCTGATATCGTGTGTACAGCGAACGATTTCACGTCTCAAATGCGTCGCATGCATTGGCGTACGGCCAGGGGGGCATGACAAAAAAGTGTATGTATGTGTAGCTGCTGTATGCGATGCTGGTGAATAGGTGTCACTTCAATCGACTTGTGCGCGATATACGGATGACTTTAATGAACAAACTCTTGGCAGGAGCTTTGGGCATAACTGGAAAATGAAACAAGAGCGGCACGAGTTCGGTATGCGAGCTGTTTGTACTTCACCAGTTGATTTATTATTTTTCAGTTTTCTATCTCGAGCGCGCGCGAGGCAGCTGACAAGTTCCGGTCTCTGGCTGGCCGCGATGTTTTCTTTTAATTAATTCTACACTTTGAACTTAATAATTGGATTTGGCGTGATGGTACGTGTTAGATAATTGAGGGAATAATCAGGATGTTGGGACATATATCGTAAAATAATGATTAAGCGAAAATTAGTGCGTTTTATTCTGCAAATGATTTTATAAGTACAGAATCCAATTTGACTACGGAAGCTTTTGTTGTTACCAAATAATGAATGGGGGTTGTGAGGGTAAGGGTAAACTTACACTTAATTATGTACTCGTCTAATAATATATTGTTAGAGTGCGATGTACTATAGAGTGCGATGTTAAATAGTACCTATTCAGTTGTGATTATCTTGTCAGGAAAATATATATCGTAGAAGAAATTTTGTTAAGCGGCTTCTATGCAGGTAACGTCTCACTCATCCGAAGAGTATATCAAAACAACGATAAGGCTACACAAAGACGGTCTGCCGTTCGAAGTGAAAAAAGGCACAAGACAAGGAGATCCCCTTTCTGCATTGTTGAAGTGTTTTCTGGAGTCGTTTCGCGAATTACAGTGGGAAAGTAAAGGAATTTTAATAGATGGCACCGACCTCAATAACAAACAATGCAGATGATCTTCAAACAATGCTCAACGAAGTCATTGATATCAGTTTAAAGCAGAACTCCAAGTAAATATGGAAAACAAAAATAATTGACAACACATTGAAAGACGTACCTATATAACTTCCGCAAAGCGACCACTGAATTTGGACGCTAAATCCGGACGCCATTAAATTTTGTTTTAAAATCGAAAAAAATGTATTTTTTTACTTGTATGTGGTATAACAAATAATATCACAAAATAAATAATCAGTCATTTTATATTGTTATGTAGCCGATTATTTTTTACAACCGATTGTACCTCTCTGTATTAGCTAGGTTTGCAAGCCGTGTGTAGATTGACGCATTTTCTCATTTTTTTACGAGAAGTTCATCACAAGCGGTTTTATGTTGACCCTATTTTATGTTGTCTATTTCTCCAAATTGTCGTTTTGATGACTGTCAAGTTAAAAGACGTACAGATAGCGACATTTGTTTCTCTATTTTCGAATCTATTAATGACAGCACATTTGTCTTCAATGGTTAATACTTTTCCTTTTAGCTGGACATTTCGTATTATTATGCATACAATAACCGTGAACTAACATGAGTAGGTACTTATTCCATCATACCAAAGTCGAAAGCGGTAGTTTAGTGACTTATTGGTTTCTGGATAGAACCTTATTGGTTATTGGAACTTATGATGCCTATGTAGTTACTTTGGCTTTGATAATGGAAAAGTTAAAATATTTTCTCTTTAATTTGAGGGGTAAAACATTGTCAGACAAGATTGGTCTAGTGATCCACCAAGAAGTCCTGGGTTCAAAACTCAGGTTTGCAGATTGATTGTTCAACACTCTGCCACCGTGCTTCGGTAGGCACGCCTGCGCTTGTAATTCAAAAGAACACGTCAATCGGTGGGTTGAATATTTATTTTTTGTTACACCTAATTCTCTCTATGATTAAAGGAGATATAACAAGACCAGTAGTAACATGTTCGAAATATGTCAAATAGATTCCCAGTTCATGTTCATGCAAAAGGGTTCTCTGGCCGCGTAATGAGTTATTCGTAGTCGAACATTCTTCAAAATCGAAAAATAGTGGAAAATTTTCTCACCAAACCATAACAGAACCTCTACTGTTATGGTTTGGTGATAAATTTCCGTAGATAGAGCTAGTTTCGTGTTGTAGATGTTCTTTGAATGCACGTTGGCTGGTTTATTACATCTGCAAATTCCTTTAAAAACCATTTCTGATTTTAGACATCTAAGTATTAAAAGCGAATTCCTGCACGCAATTCCTGAACAACTGGTTTCCGTGTATGCTTCTATAATATGTTCGTAGCATTTAATATGCATAATGTATGTGTATAGTCACAGATTAATATAAACGGAATGAAACAGCTTGTATACTCATGGCAGACTGCGAAGTTGGACCAATAAGTTTGCTGCATTAACTTTTTTTCTCGGCTATTTACTGTAAAGCTTCTCGTAAATCCACGATAAACTGCAAAATAGCTGATGCCGTCTGCCTTCAGACCGGATACAGGCGACTATAGATCAAGCTCTTGGCAGGATACAGGGCATAGATCTCCCACAGGACAATTTCTCCGCGTCCCAACCATACGTCCTGTAGGATTGCCAGACCGTTCGTCTACGAACGGACAACGTATCTAAAGCCAAATATCGAACGTGTTTTGCCCGCTGCAACACTATTCGGACTGACTAGCAACCGGCAATAAGCATCGGAGAAGTCCAGGTGGAATTCGCTGCCGAGAATTAGCATTTTACTGTCGGGCCATTAGTAGGAGTCGGAAATCCTGCGAGGAAACCCTCTACCGCCGCCAAACGTCCCTGTAGAGGTTCGATCGAATTTGAATACGGTTTTGGTCGGTAAAGTGCCTAAGCTCTAGAATCGGGGCGGTTTTGTTGTTGGACTTTGTATTGAAATTGTTGATTTTATAGGCGATTTGCACCTGTTCATTGTAATGTGGCTGGTTGCTGATATGGAAAGGTATTAATAAGATAACAATATATTGCAAATAAAATAGAAACGGTAAAGTTTATAATTCAAAATTTTGCAAAATTTTGTTTTATTCTACAAGATCGTGCGTTCTATTGATCGGACGACTAAATGGACGAGATTTGAAAACTTCTGGATTTTTAATTCTATACAAACAACGTTAGTACATTATTTGAGTCTGAAAAATCATCAGACTAACAATGTATTTACATGCTCGGTTTGCGTCCAAGTATTTAAAAACGTGATCGAGCATCATATTTTATAATAATAAAAACAATCTCATGTAGACATTTAGACCATTTCCGTGATTTGTCCTTTAGAGGGTCAAGAGGTATCTTATATAATTCCCACTTGGTTTTTTTTTTGCAGAAATGCAATTACTATCGGTTGCAAAAGTATTGATCCCTGTGTTTGAAGGCTAGTAACTCCGAATCGGCTGAACAAAAATTTAAATGAAGTGCGTTATACTCCTGAATCATTTTTACATAACACTAGTGGACCTGTAGACCGCCTATTTAGGTAGATCAGTTAATTGGGTAGATCGCAGGAATCAATTGACAGCATATGTAGAAGGATGTCTCAAAAAAACACAGTTGCCACCGCCAATAAAATTAGGCTTAATAAATGTTGAAAATTGGGTACATAACCTGCCATGAGGTACCAATTTCTCACTATTTGGCGAGTTTGTCGTCAAAATAAATTGTGATAAACATTTGTCCCATGTGTCAGCCTAACAACTACAATCTTTAGTTTACCCTCAAAACTTTCCTTTATCCCTAAGGTAAAGATACTATTTTTGGAGGGAAACCGCCCAAATGTGAGAGAAAATCCCCCAATCTGGCAACAGTGCACTGCTTTTTTATATAAACGCATGTGGTTGGCCAAGCAACTACAGTATACCGTATATAGATAACATTATTGAAAAAATTATTAAAAGATTTGTTATTTTTTTTCTTTCAGTTCATATGAAAGATGCTTGTCATTTGTAGAAAAAATGTTAGATTTATTTTTCCCAATACCGTGAACCTTGACTTAAATGAACTACAAAAAAAGCTAAATTTGTTCAAATACTCAATTTTATGCCAAGTGCGGAAGACCTAAACATTGCATTAGCATAATATTTTTGATACTTTATAGTTCTGGTTTTTGTTTTGATATTGGACAAAAACTATACAGCTAGATGCTCACTTTTTAAATAAAAATAAAACGTAAAATATAAAATAAATTTATAAATTTGTATACCAGTATCTACCTTTCCTCCTTCGTAAAACATTGCATTAGCATAATATTTTTGATACTTTATAGTTCTGGTTTTTGTTTTGATATTGGACAAAAACTATACAGCCAGATGCTCACTTTTTAAATAAAAATAAAACGTAAAATATAAAATAAATTTATAAATTTGTATACTAGTATCTACCTTTCCTCCTTCGTAAAACAAACGGGAAATATGTTAGAGTACCGTCGTCCAGCAAGAGCACATAATGTGAAAATAATGTGAAAATATTTAATTTAAAATTTATGTATGTCTACTATACACAAAAAAACTCAAGAATAAGTATCAACATTTAAAGTAATCATTGAAGAACCCTAATTAATTATTTTATTACTAAATAGTATTATTTACAACACAATATTCATATTTGAATTTTAGAACAAAGTTGGATTCAATGCATAATTTTCAATTTAGTTAACAAATGAAATTGATAGAAATCTTAATGATAGATCTAGTAATAATACAATAGGTATATAATACCCAAAACTAATACCTAAAATTAATATTATCTAATCTTGAGATGATTCAACCCATTTAATTGTTTAAGATTTATTGCCTGCACCTCACTGACGAAAAATGCATTTGGTTGCCGTCACAACTTGAACTAAATAAATATTTACAAAAATTTAACGTCATACCGAAAGATACCAAAATTTGCATACCACTTGATATGCCCATTCAAATTTAATTGAATTCATAGGTATTAGAAGGCTTGCAGCTTAGACGGCTTTATCACCCATCTCCAATAAATCATTCAGAAAACAATGAACTAAAATTATTAGTATTCTTTTATACGCTCACGTAAACATTAAATTCCATACCAGTTAACTTCATGTGGTAAACTGAGTGACGTATGCTATAAATTACCAGACAGACCTATCTATTTTAAGTAACCTTGCGTCATAGCCAAATCTAAAGTACAGGTAGGCACTTTAAACTGCAATATAAAAATATATCCCTTTACTGTCAACAATGATTATTATCGACTGCGGCCCCTTGGTCTCTCCGGTACTCCCTTGGTACGCCCAATATCTTTTGGGTCAAGTTTTTCTTAAATAAATAATTGTTTGCCACTTTGTTATGGTAGCTTGTCTACGCAAAGCAAGTTGCTGTTATTCGGAAAGACCTGGAACCATTTCCTCTGCGTGTGTACTCTTTTCATCATACCACGTTACCTGCAAAAATATTAAATTAACAAAAGCTACGCATTCTAAACTCAAAACTAACCTCAATGTTGTCAACAAATTGATGAATTCCATATAATTCTCTTACTGTATTTTAGTTTAATCTGGAGAAACCATTCGAAAGAACCACGGGCAGTTCAAAGTAGTTTGAAGTGGGTGATTAGCCTTTGCAACAAAATTTTGCTGGGGACCATATTCCGAGCCATTGGAGCTAAATTTTGTATAGTGTTCATTCAAACTTATGTATAATTATAGGTTATGTGACGATATTTCACGCCAGCTAGGGGCGCTAGTAGCAGAAATATCTTGTGGTGCCATCTAATATGTAACCTCTCAAGAGTTGTATTCGTATTAGGTTAAAATAGGTTCTGAGCGGTGCTTTCACGTTGGGTTTGAGACGCGAACTTTTCACAAATAACATTCATTGGATCGATACACATTCTTCGAACAAATATTAACGCAAAAGCAAATAATCACGAATTAATAATTATTATTATAGGTACAACATGGTTATAGGTTTCTCAAAGATTATTTGTGGGTACGGACTACGGAGTTTGTGCTTTTAGGCCCCCGCAGATAATGAAATCGCTTAGCTTTGTACATACCAATGTGAATAGGTTATGGTTGCGTTTTTGACGTTTCTAGCTCGCAGCCATGACGACGCGAAATAAACAGCTACTGAACTGCTGAGGTCCTTTCACCAAAATCGCTCGCGTTTCCGAAAATTTTGAAGCAAAAACGCCCGAGAGGTCTTTTTTCGTCGATTTCGAAAACTCACGCAACGTAGAATGGTCTATGTGGGGGGATGTCTTCTCCATTTTTTCCATAAGCAATTAAGAATGGACATTTTGGCAGGTGAAATAGTGATTTAAAATCGTTTAATCGCATTTACTTAATATAGACGAGTGACTATCAAAATTTTCTGCCCGTCGGTTTAGCCACGAGCGCGAGAGAAGTAAAAAAAGGTACCCGATTTTTGCGGTTTTAAAATAATTCTCTCCAATTTCTTTTTCTCCTAAACCACTAACCAAAAAAATTTCAATTTTTGTTCAGGTTACTGTTAGGATCTCTTATATAGATTGGTGTTTTATCTCTTATATAGATTGGCGCGGATATCTCAGAAACGAACGATACCAGGACAACGCAGTTAGCACGCAAACAATCCTTATTTATTGTGATATCCATTGATGTATATAACATAACAGTTATTTGGGAATTTTAAATGGGGAAAATAATGTGATCGATCCGGTGCGCAGGATGGTTCCTCTCGGGGAAAGGGGATAAATCGCGCGAAACGAGGCGACGCTTCGCGCGACGATTTCGAACGATCAACTCTCAGGACCGTATTCCATAATTTTGTCATTTTTTAGTTCCGTTTTATTTTTGAAAATAGCATAAGTGTTTTTTTTTTATTTCTGGAATTGTATACATATTCTGTTTTGTGATTTATTATTACTTCACAACATTGTTTCTGCCAAAAATCAGTTGATGTTTCAATTGCGACAAGTATTTGTCCTAAACTTTGAACGAATTGTGCAGTTTCAGAAGAACCACCAACATTGGAACAATATTGCGGCAACTTCTTTATCATTATTTGTACTGTTGTCGTTGTAGTTAATAAGTCGTCATCATAATCATCGTCATCATCATCATCTTCATGCAAGTTGATTATAATTGTTTCTACAATTGAGTCAAAAATATGATCAATATCAATGTATTGGTATTGATTTGCAATACCAAAAATTGTGTTGCAAAATTGCCATACCTCAATTTTGCCATATCTCTTTTGAGACAGTGCTTTGTTACATAAATTTAACATTACTTTAATTTCAAATGCATTGTAGCTTTTTGCAACTTTATTTTCTACATATGCCCAGGTTAATTCATTTGCAATGGGCTACAGGTAACCACAATAATTTTACTTCATTGCTTCCGATTTATATAATTCCGATAAAATCTACTAGAAGTACCTTCTCTTGATGGTGATTTTTTGACAGATATAACAGCTGTGCTTAAGTTATTTGAGAAAGAAATTTCTGACATTGAGAATTACTTGTTTTACTTCCTTCGAGTAATACTTCAAAATTCTTGCTGAATACTTGCAAAACACGTACGCACGCAAAGAAGTTACTCAAGAAACTTTATTCAATGAATATTTATGTATTTATGTTATCTTGATTCTAAAATCATATTATTGGGGCCTGAGAAACAGCACTTTGTTGTACACTTGCAACCTATTCTTTCATTAAACAAAGAGTCCACCATTTCTAACCTTCAACTTCAATGCTGGTTACACCAATAAATATGTATGATGTTTATTTTAATTCTATGTACGGGCCTGTGATACATTCTGTAGTCGATCTCAAATTCCGAGCCGGTGACGACTGCGTTGAACGACGTGACGTACTTGCGCGCTGTAGCAAAATTATATCGATATTTATGTCTCTTTATAAAAATTAATGAACATCTAAAATGTGTCTCTATGTCAATAGTCTCATTAAACAAAATTTTGCGATTGTTTTCGTACCTGTCTCGTGTTGCAGAACAGCAGTAGATTAATAGTGATAATTATTAACTCTTTATTATTAACGCTATTAACTCAACAAATTGGACATAACTAATTATTGATTTTGCGATTCTTGATTACAGAAACTTAGGGATTATTGTTAAACTTATAGGTTATGTCATCCTTTGCTTCTATTGGCCTGGATGCACATAATACATCCAGCCAATGTCAAGCTTCCATATTTAGTTTATGTAGTATATCGGGTGCTGGACACAACGCTTGCTAAAAAAGAGTGTTTCAAATTAATTTTAGTTTTTAGGTTGTGGTACATTATTTACATTCGAGGGTAAATTAGTAAGTAGAATGTAAGGGTAATGAAGGCGAGATTTGTATTAAGCGGTACTTAGTAAGTTCAGACCGAGGCTTATAATTATAAAAAATACTCTAACTAAATTCTGTCAGGTTTTGTTTGGCAAAGTGAAATTCGGAGAAACAATCCAAACAGATCACATACATCGACTAAAACAATTGTCTTAACTCACACTTCAAAGTCCCAAATCCAGTAACCGCAAACTCTTGGCTGGGAGAAACTTACAACCGCTAAAATCGCATATATTTGAATTGAGCACGCTTAAATTATGCATAAATTTCCGGTGTAGGTACCGCAGTACATCGCGGGCACGATACCCAGAAGACCTAACAGCCGCCCTGACCCGCCTAAGTCAGCTACAGCAACGTGGGACCAACAAATCTTCGTCCGATACAACCTTTTGTTTGGACAGGGCCTGTATTTAACTTTGTTATATTCGACCTGGGCACGGAAGATACACCGAGGCAAATAAATTAGGACGATTTTGAAACGCTCCCTCTCCTCAGCTTTCAGTACCCATGAAAACCGGCGACTTCGCCAGAAATGTAACTCTCGCGTTCGCTTCAACATTGATAATGTATTCCGTGTAGTAAGCAGTTAGGATTTCTTGATATATCCTTGTGTATAATTACCGGGGCGGTACGTACGGGTAGAAGTGGATTTTGCGGGCTGGATTGATGAATTTGGCTTGCTGATGGGAAGCACTGAATTATTAGTTAATTGCTGCTCTGGTAGTCACGTATTCTCTTAATATGATATACTGCGCTTTTTATTTGTTTGAAATGTATTTCCTGATTGCTTGTGATAAACGTCTGTTAATTTTGTAATAAAATGCGAGGCAAAATATGATTTTTGAAAAAGAATTTTAAAAAGTTTTTTCTTGTCCTATCTTTTCATGGGCATTAAATAAAAAATAGACGAGTTTACATTTGATGACGTTTCTAAATATTAAATACTAGCATCTAACTAAAACTTTAAGAGACTATAACTCAACAATAAATCACTTTAGAATACATGAGAAGAAGGAACTTCTTTAACTGTTATCACTGCTATTAAAATTTACCAGTATTATTTCAATTTAAATGAGACAACCACATAAATAAGCACAGTTTTCTCATCCCACCTCATAACCGTGCTTTACTAATGGCAACAAAACACTGAAGGGGGCTAAAGTCATTTCTCGCACACAACAAAAAGAGCGATCCCAACCGAGATAAGGTGCTTATAAATGTGTTCTTATAAATTACCTTTACTTAACTGAAATTGTTGCGTGTGTCAGGCCGTCTCTACCCGAGCCCTATGCCGTTAAAAGACCGAGACGGGAGTTGCGACTCCGGAACATATTTTACGTAATTCGCGATACGCATCTAGTGGTAAGTCGCCGCTTAAAATAACCGTCGGAGTAGGCGGCCGTCATTTTTTAGACGGAATTATGACATTTATCTTGTCCCGCGTGTACGGCTCGACGTAGCGCAGTAAATAAGATGACGTACCTGCACGGTGGCGCCCTCGTAAATCGTTGCGGTGCTTTAAGGGAACCGCAATGCTTTCTGTTGCTGTGCTTCGTAATGATTTAATATTTTATAGTGCATTTGTTTTTTGTTTAATATCGGCTGAACATCAATGATTAAATTTTTTTATTGGACGTTTCTCCAAAGTTACGCCAGCCCTTCAAATCAAACATCACCAATTTTCGAGACTTATTTACGAATACATATTTACTGCAAAACTTTAGTTACAATTATAAAGTAATAACTTTATTAATGTACTTTTCTTTTTTCCAGGTAAGTCCACCAGTCGCATAATGGACAAAGAAATGGTCAAAGAACTATGCATAAGGTATTTAAATTTTCTACTATTTTTCTTATTTTATTTTTGATACGAACACAAACAATTTTTTTCCGCAAACTGCGAGTTTTTCCTGTTTGTGACATTTTTTTACAACGGTTCTTTCTCAGTTCTAATTTAACAAGGAAGGATGTTGTATTTTTTTGTACGTCGTTCTTGTACATTATTTTTTGTCGCAAGTTTAGCGGCGCTAATGCAATCTGAATGCAAATTATGTCGTAATTATATTTTTTGATATTCGGCATGTTTTTAACGAGCTTATTAAATTTTGGGTCTCCTCGCGCTACAACCCCGATTTTTAGTAAGGGTTGCATGCCGCTTCGACCCTCGTATTTTTTAAGTACCGAGGGATGGCAATCTCTTTCGATTAGGGCCTGCTGCTGCTACTGTCTTTTAACGTTGAAGATTAATTAGAAAATCCGCGGCTACCCTGATTATAATTGTCTAAATATGAGTACTTGGAACGTAACGATTTGAAAACTGTGGTAGTAATAAAATATTACTCGCAATGAACTTAACATTTCATGTTTATTGCGAATAAATTGTTAAACTTATTGTTTTCACGACCTAGTGAAATATAAGGAAAAATATAAGGAAAACTATGATTTTCTCCTCATATGGTTTGGCCGGATTGGTCCGGAATCGTGGCATACAAAGAAATGTCATAGTATGACAACTGTTTTCATGAGGATATATCACAAATAGATTCGGAAAAGAAGAAACCTAATTCTTGGTAAAAGAGACACTGCCCGAAATGCGGCGAAAAAAAAATAACGTCAACAGGGATAGACTACAAAACAAAAAAGTTAGAAGGTGAAAATAGATTTTAAAATACGTCCAGCACATATACTGATATATTGTTTCTGCTTGGGTATAGTATACTCAATAATATCAATAATATTGTTGCTAAATTTGATTTTCAATAACTTTTGAAATCTTTGACCGATTTTTACTATTTTTTGCGGATTGTTGTAAATTTATCAAAAATGAAAAGAAAATTGCTAGTGGTGATTATACCGGGAGAACCTAAACGATATTTGTTTTGTCTAATTTAAAGACACGCGGTGGGGTATCGAAGAAACCGCCTGGACAGGCTCTCAAGTTATATGTTACAAAAGGCGCTTTCTCGCGAGCAACAGTTAATTCAAGTGAAGTAAGGTTTGGTTTTCTGAATTTATCACAAGATCTAAAGAAACACGGTCTCAAGTAAAACTTTGCAGTAGCTGTATTACCAGGAAGCGGTGGTAAAACTATAGTTAGGTTATTTTTAGTTGAATATGCCGCAATCTCTAAGGATCTCAAACAAAGACTACCTGCTGATATTTCAACGGAGGTTGAAAGGAGGTTGAGAACATACACGATACTAAAGTTCTCATGTACACGCCAAGTTTCACTAGGTTTAATCGCATTTCAAATTCAGGTTTACTTGAAACACTGTATATTTTACTAAAAATTCAGATATTGGAATGATCCAATAAGTAAACCAAAATAGTATATTACATGACAAGAGCTGTAACCGAAGCGGCGAGTTTTGTTATTTCCCACGAGTACGTAATATGCGTTACAGCTCGAGTATTGTACATAATTTTACTTACGACGAAAATTCCAATGCAAATTCAATATGAGTTATCATGTGCATGTAATATATCTATGATGCGTGGGCAAACGAGTATAAGTCACTATTAGTAAGGTACTCTTTTATAATCTTTTGCCCACCCGTCATAGATATGTTACAGCTCGAGTATTGGCACTTACCTATGACTTACCTACTACCGAAAATTTCAATAAATATAAATTGTATCAAAAATGACAAATAATTAATCAAAATATTCGCTCGACATCTGTCATTTAGTGATGTCGTGCGTAAAAAACAAACGCACAACCAAAAGCACACGTTTGTTATAAGCGATAAACGAGTGAAGTCCGTGACGTAAGGGACATTTAACATACGGTCGTAGGTAAATATATTTTTGGTCTACCAGGTATAATCAGGTGTAAAATTTAGTTTTTATTATTTGAAAAGACTCCTCCAGAATCTCAAACACTTTTTTTTTGTCCAACACTATAACAACTATAATTTTGAAAACAAATGTAGGTATTGGAAGTATACGAAGTATACTTTCTCTACTAATTAAGGTCGCCTAAGAAACTGAATTTTGTCTAAAAACCACGATTCTTACAGAAAACATTAAAAACATTGCCAACAAAAACAAGATAGATTATTTCTGATTTCACATATAAAAAAGCTACGAAAAAACGCGATTATCATTCGTAATCGTATTCTTTTCCCGACAGGAAATACCCTATAAAAGCTTACGAGCTTTTGCTTCCGATATCGCCGCCTACTATAAAAAAAATGCACGCTATCGCGACGATAATTTGAGGTCGAGTATCGGTTACAGAAACGCGCCATTTATCCAGCGATCGTTTTTTTCCGACCTCGCTTTTTCGTCTCGTCCGAGTACCCCCATCGGCGATAGCTTTTGTTTCGGCGGGCGGTTCGCAAAAATTAAACTCATTCGTTTGTTTGCGAGGAGGGTAGATGTCGCTTTGCTCGCTTATTGAATCGAGTGGCCGCGATTACGACTGGGGTTATCTGATATCAGCCACCGCTTGGGGGCGTTTGTTGAAAAATTGCAATCGCCCTGGTTGTACTTTACGGTTACCGAGTTAATGTGTTTGAATTAATAACCTAGGCGACGGACGGGATTAGTTGGATGGTGGCTTAGGGTATTGAGGGGTGTTGGGACGGGTAGAAAAAGCGACCACGGCTGTAGAGTTTTACCGCGTAGCGAGGTTAAAGTGATTTTTAACGCGAAAGTAACTGGGGAGAACAGAGCGAGTGGTTTAAATCAGAATGAAATACGGATTTTAGAGGGATAAGCCCTTCTTCTAGCAGTTCTTTTTTAATTTCTGCTAAAATGCTCAGTTGCACCTTTAGGTGTTTTAGTCAAGCCCACAGTGGTTGTTCTGTGTCCACGACATATGCATACGCAAAGAAGAAGAAATAAAACTTAAAGGGATCAAGCATTCAACGCCAACAAAAAGCAGTAGTACGTTTGTTAAATAAAAAAAAAATCATATTCTCAATACATACAAATAAGTATAGAGTAAATAATGAATTCGTTAATTCTAAAGAATATATTTCAAACAAAAGTTGTTAGTTTTATGGTGGTTATCAATAACAGGTGTGTGGACTTTTACCGGGAAATTTTATTAATAATAATAATCGTTAGTATATCAACCTAAAAAAAATACCAAAAATAACATACAGATACAGTAAGTATACAAATAACAGATAAAAGGTGAAACAATCCTATGGCAAGATTCAATTAATACCGAAAATATCGACTCTTCCATAGTTCTACAGTAACAAATTAGAAAACATAGAGCGAGATCTGCTATCCGAAATGAAAACATAAACAAATATAAACTGCGACACCCTACCAATCCATCAAAAGTTTCCTCACCCTCACACGAAACTGACGTATGGACGAGCACTCTCCACACTTTGCAATGTAGCTGTTATCAATTTTTGAAATTAGGTATGTAAAGTTTCTTTTAAACATTTAGGTTTTATGGAGAGGTGGCGTGAGTCTCCTTAAACCGTGCTAAAAGCGACAGTTGGTGCTTTTCCAGTAACGACAACCATATAGTACCGAATTGCGGGCATGTGGCGGTCTCCGGCCCTTCATGTTCAGCCACAACACCTCTCGCGACTTAATTGCTGACGTGGTCTCGACGTTTAATGCAAAAAATTAGCCTTAGATATGAATTTTGAACCGTTTGTATTTTGTCTCTATACCTAAGAGTAAGCAAAGGCGAGTAAAAGACATCAGCATACTTAAAATGCAACAGCACTATTGACTCACAAACATTCTTTTTGGTCCATACACTTTCTGTTACTATAGATCAGCCTACGGTTTATATATGCCTTTTTATGCAATTATTAACATGGCCCTGAAAGCACAAGAAAATGGTTCAAGGTATGTAAAAGTGGAGAAATTACCGAACCCTCAGGACATCCGGAAGCGACACTCCGAACTCCGAAGTGACACCGTCGACCCTCACAGTCTTCTGTCCGTTACCTCGTTAAAAAATTGTTTGCTACACCACTACACCAATGTAATTCACAACTCCGGAAAGCAACCTTCAGTTAATAGCATCAAACGACTTCGAATAGTCGATCAAACGTAAAAGTGTAAGCTTCCCGTTATCAGTGGATCTCAGGACTTCGTCTACTATATTTAGTAAGGAAGTAGAACAGCTATAACCGGCTCGAAACCCTGATTGGGTATCATGAAGCAAATCATTAGACACTACGTACTGATTAAGCTGCAATCATATTATTTTATCAATGACCTTAGACAGTGCAAGTATATATATATATATATCTATTGGTTTCAGGTCAGAAAATAAATAACAGTAGCTTTCTACGGAATTGGGACGACTGGTGCACTCTTCCAAGCTTCAGGGTATATGCCAGCCAGAATGACCGTGGTCACCACGTCTCGAATTTGCGGAACTCTATGAGGGCGACAGAACGGTATCATTCTATCTCAGTGTCCGACACAACCCTAAAGCCAAAGATTTTATCATTTAATAAGTTGTTTAAGTAAAAATCATACAAGTGAGCATCAAAATCCGAGTCCGGTACTGAATCAATAAAGAATTGATTAACTTCGTTGGGCAGACAACGCTGAAAAGGTGTCCTCTCAAAGTGGTATTGTAAATTCCTTACTTTTTAATGCTATCCAAGTATTTCCGTTAAAGGTTCCTAAATGATTTTCAAAATATGCCCTTCGTTCCCCTATCATTGCCGCCTCCATACAATTCCGCATTTGTTTATAATAATACCATTTAAAATTCTCTCTGCATGCACCTAATGTTATCCGTCATCCATGGTGCGATCCGTCTCGTCACCTCCACCGTTCTAACGGGCGCACGTACCTGAAAGATGCTCAATAGATGCTCGCTCAAAAATTTTACTTTCTCATATCCACACGGAATATCAAACTGATCAATAAAAGGTACCGAAAATAAGTCAGACAGAAACACGTCATACCTGATGCGATTGAACGAGCGAACATATTTTCGCTTGCGGCATCTAACAGGAGGAGAAATACTTAGTTTGCAGTGCGCTAGATCATGATCAGAAATCTCAGCAGAGCAAATGGCCCCGTATCACTCACCAACTCCCCAGCAGGCACAAAGATCAGATCACTCAGCGACTTTGAATCAGCGACTCCAAAACCATGGTCTCCATAATGTTCACCAGCGCGTCTACTGACGCAGCGGCTGTGTCCAGCAGGTCAATATTAAAATCGCTCATAACATGTATCCTATCAACAGTGGGAACCATATTATCAGCAAGGGTATTTTCAAGTTCATAAACTCACATTTCTATCAAAGAAGGAGGCCTAGAAACTACTCCACAGCAAACTTCTTCCTATCAACTACAAAAGATAACCAAAGTTGCTCAATTACATTGGATACAATCATAGCAACTGCGCTAATACTAGGTAAACATATCCAGCAACTCCCCTCCCCTTCCGTTTCTGTGACGTCGCAATAAGGCGTAGTTTTCTATCGCAATTGGGCCGGAGTCTATATCACTGGAAAGCCATGTCTGTGTGTGATGTCGAATCTATGACTATGAGACTGAACAAGATTGATGAACCCATGAAACGCCGGTAGTACTGATCTAATATTCAAGTGGCAATCCCCAAACTCCCTATCATTTATATTTAACTAAAATTGCAACTATGTATTATCAGTTGTATGTATACAAACAAAAAATCTGATGTGGCCAGGCACATGACTTTATCATACTAAATATAGAATTAATAGTTTAGCTGCATGAGACTCTATTTGATCGAGATCGGCCTTGTCTGCATTAACATAAAACAAGTAGAACTAGATTGATATGTCGATTAACGCTGCATTCGGATATTGTACTCCGTTGACACCGGGTACACCGTCCAAATGACAGTTACGTGTTATTGGGTGTAAACAGTGTAATACAATATCCGAACGCAGCTTATATTGACAAAAGTTATTGTCAAAACATTCGCGTTTGACAGGTAGTGTCTATCATTAAAATCAAAAAATCTGACAAATCCTGGCTACTTGTTTTAATGCAGTACGACCGATCTCGATGAAAGAGAATTTGCTCATGCAGCTAAACTCTTTATTGTATCAAAAAATGTCATAGTCATAAATTATTCAGAATTTCCTTATCTTTAATTTATTATTTAACTATTTCGACGAAATTACAGAAATGGCGGCCTATTTTCAAAATCTTTCAAAAATGCTAAGACTAAACGTCCAGTTCCTTTGGACGCTTTTCAACAGAAAGCTTTTCAGCTCTAAGTTTGGTTATGAAACTTCTAAATATGAAGTTTCGTCCCGATACCTTTAGTAGTTTCTCCGGAATCGTCGCCACAAAAACGGGTACACACACACACACAGACATTTTTTTGTACCTTGGTCAAAAATGTTCAGGGGACCCAAAAAGACATATTTCCGCTAAAATCTCAAAATTTTTTTTGGCACGATTACAATACTTTACATACTGCGTATGATAAAGTAAAAAATAACTGCGTACAAAAGCCACGAAAAAAACAAAATTTTGCGCGCCGTGAACACAAAGCAGACTCCCTTCCGAGCAACAATATTTCTAAAACTCCCCATGAGATCATGTGAATAATTGACTCCAAAAAACCAAAAACAGCAAGAAAAAACAAAACTGCAGCACTTACACACGACAAAACCAGAAAAGGACTAAGGTGACTCCATCCGATCCTCATCATCCATCGACTCAAACCGTAGCTTTTTATTACCGGAATCTCTATGGTAGATGACGCTGTCGATTGTCCAGGGAGTCTATTCTCGTCATCTTTTTGAAGCAAATGCGAGACTTCCCGAATGGTTAGGTGATAGTGGGAATATCGGCGGTGCCCTGTGTTTGGAACGTATGGGCGTGGCGCGTGCGTTATTGTTCTTAGCGACGAGCAAACTTGCTTATAGATACGTTCGTATGGGCGTGGCGCGTGCGTTATTGTTCTTAGCGTCGAGCAAACTTGCTCATAGATACGTTCGTATAGGCGTGGCGCGTGCGTTATTATACTTAGCGACAAGTAAATTTGCTCATAGATACGTTCTAGAGGGAAACCGCTGATATCCCCACTCAGTCCACCTAACCGTTCGAGAAGTCTCGCATACGCTTCAAAAAGATGACGAGAATAGACTCCCAGGTATCCTTCTTCCCATACACCTACGTGATTTTCGGCAGAACATCGTGTCGTCAGTTCTTAACGAATGTATGGAATGTATGAATGTATGTATCCATTATTACCCTTTCTCTATTCTTAAGATTACCGATTCCGGCCAAAAGTTTACAAACCTTACATTTTATGAACACAACCGAATTATTCAATTTTACAAATATACTTGCGCGCAAAAAAATCGGCCCACCTAGTGTGATGTTACACTCAACAATACAGAAGAAAAATAATTAAATCTGTTTTTGCAAACCCTTTGGCAGCATAGCAAAATATTTCGTCCAGTCTAGTCTGAAGGACTGCGTCAAACAAACTAATGAGCAGCACTGGTTACCTCATTAAAAACAACTTTACAAACCCCAGAGCATAAAAGACACCCACAATAAGAATTATATCATTATTTTAATTAAAAATCGCACGGAAAATTCTTTAGTTTGTACTGCAGGCTTTGGATCTCATTCCTCGTTAATTTTACTCCCTCCCCAAAAAGTTCAATTGTTTTCTCTGGTGGCGGAAAGAAGTTGTGTTTACAACTACCATCAACCCGAGTTGCAATTATTAACTTTGCCGGTAGAAAACAAACAGGGCAGGTCTCCCTAGATGTGTTTAATTAACTTCTGCTGGTAATTTTCTACCATTTCACGTGTCACTGTGTTTATATAAATACGCAAAACGCACGGCCTCACTAATATGAAGGTAATTGTGTTGTACAATAGTTTGTGCTCTTCCGGTCGGACCATTGTCCGAAATGTATGTTATATTAGCTAATAAACCCGTCAATATTTATGTGAGTTAAAAAAAAAAAATTTGCTTTATAAAAGTTTCACAATACTTTAGCCTAATAATCATGTGTAATTATTGATAAAAATCATACAACTCAACAAAATCGATTATTGTCTTCATTCAAAAACGTCCTTTGGTTTAAAACGGAATAAACTTTTACCAGATGATAGGACAACAATAACAAAACTCGACAAAATTTGAGGTAGCAAGAAACTATATTTAGTGACAACTTAAAGAACAAACTAAATAAATATAATTAAATAGTATACATGAATAATTATACAGGGTGTCTCACGGAACTGGTACATTAGAAGTTTCTCATGTTTTACTATTTCTGGAAACTTGAAATTTTGGAACTACAATTTACTCGATCTGAGCTCTTCAGCTAAAATATTCTCAAGTTAACTGTCACGTCCGGCCACCGGAAGTCAGTATCAACTTTGTTATTTTAAATGGAATGATATAACTTTTATTTTATTTTTGGTTTCTTTGTATCAGAATACATCATTTTTGATGATATTTCCCTATACCTAAATATCACCATTTATGAGTTTTTTTGATTTTACTAATTTTTTAGTGATTTTCGCGGTTACGTTTAAAGTTGAATATCTCGGTTATTATTGAAACTAGAAGTTTCATGATTGGTGGTCCAAAACTAGAAACATAACCAAGTAAGACGATGTTTATTTCATCATGATGTCTTATACAGAGTATTCAAAATTTACAACACAATAATCAAACGTAAAAAACTATTTTTTTTCAAATGGAACACCCTGTATACCGATACGCCATTCGATAGGAAATCTTATTGCCTATCAATCAATATTAGGGTTTCCTATATCTATCTTTAATAGTTTTTGAGATATTGTCAGTATAAAAGAATGCCAACTAAACACATAACGATTTATTCTTCATTTATAGGAATGTAACAAATTTGGAACAGCAGGAAAACAGAAAAATATTGAAAAGATTTGTTAAAACTAAAATAATATATTTGGGATATCTAACTTAAATTAAAACTTAATTATGTTTTTTGAAATGCTGCCCGTTTTGCTCCAAACATTTAAAAACTCTTTTCTGTACTTGTCATCGTCGTTCTTCGGATTTCTTGTCGCTGAAGTCCATTAATGGCGGCTACTACTCTGTTAGTCAATTCTTCTCGAGTATTAACTCGTGTGGAATAGACCTGACTTTTCACATGACCCCAGAAATAAAAGTCTAATGGTGTTAAATCTGGTGAGGTTGGTGGCCACCGCCAGGGTCCCCTACTTCCGAACCACCTATCGTCAAACATCTGATTAAGTTAAATGGATACCACATGCGAAGAATGTACCGGTGGACCGTCCAATTGATAAAAACAGTCGCGTAGAGTATTGAGGGGAAGAGTTTCGCAAACATTTTTCACACATCCACGCAAAATTTCTAAATATCTATCACTATTTAAATTTTCGTTATAAATTTCGTATCTAATTTCATCCCCCATTAATGGTAGTATTCAAAATGGATTTAAAGAAAAAGTGACAATATCTCAAAAACTATTAAAGATAGATATAGGGAACCCTCATATTGACTGATAGGGAATAAGATTTCCTATCGAATGGCGTAACGGTATACAGGGTGTTCCATTTGAAAAAAATGTGTTTTTTACGTTTGAAAATTCAATTATTGTGTTGTAAATTTTGAACACCCTGTATAAGATATCAAGACGAACTAAACATAGTTTTATTTGGTTATGTTTCTAGTTTTGGACCAACAATCATGAAGCTTCTAGTTTCAATAATAACCATTTAAAATGACAAAGTTGATACCGACTTCCGGACGTGACAGTTAACTTGAGAATATTTTACCTGGAGAGCTCAGATCGAGTAAATTCTAACTCCAAAATTTTAAGTTTCCAGTAATAGTAGAATATGAGAAACTTCTAATGTACCAGTTCCGTGAGACACCCTGTATACACTCAAAACACTCTAATAAGATTTGCCTTAAAACAAAGGACAAAGTACTCTTACTTTTATTTTTTTTTCCCATAACAAAACTTTTAAACGTTGATCTCCGTTTTTATCTCTTCGGTCAGAGAATGTTTTCTTTTTCCCAGACTTATTAACGATGTACCTACTCAATGGCATCACTTCATTAGAACTGTAAACCATTTTTGAATTATTGTTGCCTTACTTTACAATGTTTAAATACATATGCGGCTTACCTGCTAATTTTGAGGTTAAACGCACAGTAGTACACCTTCCCCTCTTGTTTGTTGTTGTTTAGTCCTCCTTTCTCTGCAAATACCTATAAATGCTGCTCATGCTAATCAAAGTCATATTGGGCTATTGTAAACCGAATGCAGCGATGACTTTATCCGGCAACTTACGGCATTACTAACATTTTTGCAGCGCTATTTTCATTTGCTCGTTTAGCAAACTGGAAGTTGGATCATACGTAATCCGTCATCGTCGTCTGATCAGCTGGCATTAGCTTCAATGCGCACCAGAAACGGACATACAGTGCTTCCCAAAAGTAACGGATAAATTCAATAAAACCTTAAATAAAAATATTTCAGAAAAATGCTCTGACACGTCGATTTTTATTTTTAAATTACTATCCTGACATATACTTTTCAGCCCCCCACCCCTTCGCCCCTAAGGGGTGGCAACCCCAACTTTAAAAATTCAAATAGCAAAGTACCCCTTGCGATACCTCAATTGATAGATTTTTTTATTCTGAATACAACGAAAAAAAGATTATCAAAATCAGTTGATAAATAACCGCGATATTCACCAAAATGTATTCAAAGAAGAACGTCAATATTCGAGTAAGCGCTGTTGAAGCGGGCATAGCAATATCGTTCAAACAATTGCCACTTGTTTTTACTTATGTCAAACACAATTCAG
The DNA here is from genome assembly GCA_963966075.1 of Aphodius sticticus. Taxonomy (NCBI): domain Eukaryota; kingdom Metazoa; phylum Arthropoda; class Insecta; order Coleoptera; family Scarabaeidae; genus Aphodius; species Aphodius sticticus. The sequence continues at coordinate 44,798,523 of OZ014506.1, read as the reverse complement.
ATTTTTCGTCATTGAAGAAATAGTAGCAAAATGAGATTTACAGAAACCGAAAGAATCGAAGTTTTAATGATTGGGTTTGGAGATAGACGCCGGACGCATGACGAAGTTCGTGTTTTGTTCAATGAAACGCACCCGGACCGTCCGCCAATATCGGAATCTACAGTAAGTCGAATCGAAAACAAATTTCGCGATCTCGGTCATGTACGGGATAAGCCTAAGGCAGGACGTCCATTGGCCTTAATTGAAAACCGACAATTGGATGCTATTTTAATGGTGCAAGAAAATCATTCAACCCTTGCGGAGGTCGCTTCACAAGTTAGTGCGTCAAAAAGCACAGTGTCGAGATTATTTCGAAAACACAAATTTCACCCGTATGAAGTGCACTTGGTACAAAAATTGTCCGATGACGACTTTGATCGACGAGTGCAGTTTTGTGAGACAATGATGGAACTCTCTAATGAAAATCCTTGCTTAATTAGAAACATCGTTTTTTTCTGTTGAGGCAACATTTTGTCTGAATGGCACCGCCAATAAACAAAATTGCCGTTACTGGGCTCGTCAAAATCCGCATTGGATGGTGGAAGCTAACACACAATATCGTCAAAACCTTAATGTGTGGGCTGGTGTGGTGGGTTCTAGAATTATTGGACCAAATTTTTCGACGGAACACTGAATGGTGAACGTTATCTGAACTTTCTACGAAATGAACTACTACCTACTTTAGCGGTGTTGTTTCCCAACGCAGAAGATCCTGATAGACACAAGGACAGAATTTGGTTACAGCAAGACGGTGCGCCTCCACATTATGCGCGACAAGTTCGAGAATACCTCGATCAAGTATTTCCTAATCCAAATATTTTCAAATTTCCTAATGGATTGGTAGATGAAGGTTTATTGAATGGCCAGCAAGATCGCCAGATTTAACCCCACTAGATTATTTTCTTTGGGGCTATTTAAAAAGTAAAGTTTATTTTAATAGACCTGTAAATATTGAGGCGTTAAAGGAAAGAATTCCTGCAGTAATTCACTTAATGACTCCAGGAATGTTCGAAAACTCGAAATAAAACGTTAGAAAATGTTCAACAAGCGTTTGGGGCATTGTCTCGTCGTTAACGCGCAGCACTTTGACAATTAATTAAGGATTAGTTAATTAAATTTTGTTATTCCTCAATTTCGTGTATAAATAAATTTTAATAAATATCGCCGTTATTTATCAACCGATTTCGATAATTTTTTTTCTTTGTATTCAGATTAAAAAAGTCTATCAATTGAGGTATCGCAAGGGGTACTTTGCTATTTGAATTTTTAAAGTTGTGGTTACCACCCCTTAGGGGTGAAGGGGTGGGGGGCTGAAAAGTGTATATTAGGATAGTAAGTTAAAAGTAAAAATCGATGTGTCTGAGCATTTTTCTCAAATATTTTTATTTAAGATTTTATAGAATTTATCCGTTACCTTTGGGAAGCACTGTATAGCTTTACCCAACATAACCGTACCAAGGGAATTATTGGTGCCTACGCCATACGTATGAGAAACCGGACATAAGTCTACCAACCACGGTTCATACAGCCCTGCGTTTTCGTTTTTGTTTTGCATTCTAGCTGACCACACTCTTCTCACAGGTCTAGTATCTACAATTCCCAACAGGTCTTCCCAACGAACATGGTTGAGTTTCCTTAGGGTATCCAAATACTCTTCAGGATGGCAGTTGCAGGTATTTGTTAAGATTACTTTAACTCAACTTATTTTAACAATATAGTGATTTCAAAACATTCAATTCGCATGGTGATATTGGCCACGTACTTCCAATCCAATCACACCCATTCCACCATTGTCTTATATATGTTCGCATCGCACACCAGTTATTTTAAATATCTAACAGACGTCGGGGGCTATACAATACCATACCATCAGGAAGGCCAGGAAGTCAGTATTTTGCACGCGATGCGCCGTACCAACGACCCACCACCGTTCCTAGTAATTTTATGCACATCCTCGCGTGCCACGATCTGACTCTCACAGCGGGTAGGAGGAAGAGGAGGAAGGGCCACAAGGAGGAAGTTGTACACTGATACCGTAAGCGCTGTTACACGATAGTCCTCACCATAGTCTGGCCGTCAAGTCTAGTAGGCCGAGGTGTCTTATCAAGATGCCGGGCAGACCGCAGTGCTGCCACCAGATATGTTTGTTTAATAAACATCTGTTAGGTGTAATTTATACCGCCTTGGCGGCAGTACCATGGAAGGGGGTGAGTGAATAAGGAGGCCGGAACAGCGTTAGGGACGTGAGGCTACCGCACGGCTGATAGTGAAGCCCTATCAGTGCTGGCGAATATGCATAAAACGCGGTCAGGGGGGCGGCGGGCTGTTGTAAGTCGGACGACGCAGTGGGTGTCTGTAGGGGTCCACAGGATATCTAACGCTTTATTAATATGTGTGCCTGACGTTATCTACAGAGTGACCCAAATCCATGGTGAAAAAAACATGAGTCATTCATACACAAGGTATAATTTATGGCTGCCAATCTTAAAAGCGAAATTTTCCTTTTGCGCCTTAAACATCTCCGAAGATAATTTTTAAGATTATGATCAATGTGGAAAAAAGTATCACATCGTTTACCATTGAACGTATCGGTTCAACGGTGTACTACCGTCTGATTCCTACGAAATTATAGTCGTAAATTGACAATATTATTGTCGTAAATTGAGTCATTCATTATTATTCATGAATGAAATTTTATTCGACACTTACTTTTCATAAACCCACTAATGTTCAACAATGATTAAACTAGTAATGTCTAGTTTTGGTCATGACTGAATTAGTTGTGTTATCTTAGTTATCTTAGTCGTTTCTGTCAGTTTTTTATGATTAAAAATGTATTCGACATACATATGAAACATTATTATCATTACAAACAGTTCAGCCTCCTATGTATTGGTAATCTCAGATTTGCTGTCAGTGTACTAACATGTTACTGCAGACAAGACTGTAAAACTAAAACCAACTGCTAAGGCTAAGATATGACCAACATGAGATCAATACTTAAATGTCGTACTAATGGAGCTGCTGGAATAGTCTGAAATAAGCAGAAAGATAAATCAGTGGAATCAATCTAATTTATAAATTAAGCAAAGATATTGTTTTATAATATACATTGTTTAACAAGTAATCATATTGTTTTATTTAAGCAGCATTCGTTACGAGAACATTCAATAGGAACTAACAATTTAGAGTATTGGAATAAATCAATTAATCATTGTTTCAACAAATTACGCAATTTCACTTTGAATTTATGTTTAAGAATCAGCTGATAAAATAAAAAAACTCTCATGGCGAATCTGTAGTTTATAACTATAGTTTATACCTATAACTTACTATTTTGAAACATTCAAGAGAATGTGCTGCTGACATGCAATTAAGTTGAAAGGTGCGGATTTTGGCGTCTGGAATTTACACAATCTGGGTTGAATATTTATAGATTTTACTCTCACTAACATAATAATAAAAAATAGTTTAACAAGAAGAAGAATTGTCTGAAATTAGTAAACAAAAGTTAAATTTAACTTAGTAAATAATATTTGTTTTATTGTATTGAATTATAATGTCCTTACCTATTATGGTACAATATGGAAGGCTCGACGAAATACACCACATTATATTAGAAATATAATTTACTACTTATCTCTTCAGGCATGCTCCAGTGTGCAAACAACTCCTCCATCTTATTAATGAATAATCTGCGAGTGTATAATTTACTAAGTTATTTCTATTACCCTATTGAAATATTTAAGGTTAGATTAGGTACGTACGCTACTTACATAATATTTTATTGCCAGAATCAGCGTACTGTCCTGCAACATTAGTAAATACATAGAATCACTTTAATCTACCAATTTACATTATTAGTTGACAAGAACCGATGCAGTTACTGTAGTGTACACTAGTGGATCGCAAATACATACATACGTTGAACATAACCACTGTTGTAGGTTATTCATGCTAAATCAAAACTTTGTACCTTCATAATATTATAGGTCGGAATCTAATTGTGGACGGTACCTATCATATTAGTAAAAATATACTTACATATTGAACCCTTCTGGTGTCGGTCCGGACAACACAACGCAGTACACTACGATTTGAAGCGAAGAACTGCAACCTTCCTAAACGTTTGAGTGTAAATGCGTATGTGCTTCGCAAGCAATTACTTGATTCAAGATATCGATTTCCTAATTGAGAATTTAAATTTCTTGGTCTACCGAGATTGGGATATTATGGGAGTGTAAGTAAAAGAATGCTTAAATGAAAGAAAATGTTTCAATCTAAGCAAATATTAACTTTCATCTAAAGCAATAGCCGCAAGCATATAATTTTCTCACGTTTTGGGAATATACTTCGTTGTGTGTAATAGTTTCTAAGATATTAAATTGTTTAAAATGCAGTTTTATTCATGTTTTGAAAACTAGGTAGAAAAGATATTGTCGAAACAATGTCGAAACCGGTACCAGAGCATATACAAATAAATTCTTGCAAAGCCTTTAAAGGTTTTTATTTCTTAATTTATCTATATACATCTTTGCAACATGGTCCCTAATCATAGCAAAAGATATTGTTTTAAAACTTTGTCAAGTAATGACCAAAACCTACGTACATGCTGATGACCAAAGATAGTAGATAAGCTATTAATTCGAGCTGTTCCTAACACCTTGCAATACTATTTGCTTATTACGTTTTCCAGGAAGTTGTCTTTAGTATATATAAAATACCTATTATATATTACATTTTATGTGATATTTGATACTTAAAGAAAATGTTTAAAAATCTACTCATTAGAGTAAGGTCCTGCAATGAGTAGATTTTTACACATTTTCTTTAAGTTTCAAAGTACCAAAGTATCAAACCTCTGTATCAACTACCAACTACCACTCGCAACAAAACCGTAAATTACTCATAGAAATTAAAACACTAAACTGAAACATAATAAATTGTTAAGTCTATGAAATGGAAACTTGGGCTCTTATATTATCAATCTACATACAGGTGTCCCATTTGTTTTCCCGCAAAATTATTTTTCAGATAGTAAATGTCATACTGAGTAAAAAGTGTCATATGAAGTTATTAGTTTTTCCAGTTCATTAAAAAGTTACAGCCGTTTGAAGTTTAAACATTGAAAAACCGAAGAAAACCTAATCAATAAACATTACAACAATAAAAAGTAAATTTTAAAACCGCATCTTTTTGACATTAAGTTCACAATATCTCAGAAACAGTTGATAATAGCCTAATACAAGTAGATGACAAAACAATTAGGATAAAAATATTCATCAAAAACTGCAATAATATACCTGGTGTTCCAATTAAAGAAACATAAGTAAAATGTGTTGGTATATTGTTGTGGGACCCCTGTCAGCACGAAAATATTTTCTGGCTGTAGAGTGATTATGATCGATCGATGTTTTTCTTGGGAAAATTAATAACATCAGTAAATTAAAGTTCACATGCGAGAAAGAAATAAACAATCAGATTATTAACAATACCGTTGTCGAATGACAATTACAAACAAGACCACTACACAATCATACAAATAGCTAAAAATAATGGTTACACAGAAGACTTGTACAACTCGTTTTACAACGTTTTACAGAGGTTCAACATTACAATAGCGATATCTCAAGAAATACAATGGGAGACTTACTAATGAATAGCAAAGACAAAGTTAACAATCTAGAAAAAAGTGGAATTTATAAACTTAAATGCTCAGATCGCGACGACGAATATATTGGACAGACGGGTCGTAATTTGAAAATAAGATATAACGAACATAACAACAGAAAATCGTCAACATTTAACAAACATTTGATTGAGAATAAACATAGAACACAGATAGAAAATATTACACTCCTTCACAACCTCAAAAAGTCTACAAAGATGAATTATTATGAAATATTTGAAATTAAGAAACATCTGAAAGAAAACTCCAACGTAATTAACGAAATAACTGATTTTTTTATCGATATTTGTTTGAACATTTTATATGTAGACAAGTTAATGTCTTCTACCCACCATGTCGATACTATTCAGGTTTTCGGTCTATGGAACCAGTCCGTGTACAAACTCCCACAGTTTAACAGGTTGTTGAGGATTATTTTATTTGCCATGACAGTGAGTGTTTGACGTACCTAATAATTACATTTTATATTGTATTTTATTTGTTGTATTGTAGTAATTTGTAAATTTAACCTTTGAGATAAGCCTGATGATGTCAAACGACGAAATCTATCGCTGAATATTTTAAATATATACTCGTCAGGACTCGTTCTGTTTTTAATTATTGATGATTGTGATTATCTACAACTTTTATATATGAAAGAAACATGTATTTCAATTTCATACGCCCATTAATGTACTTTGTTTCTAGCGTGGGACACCCTGGATATCCTTCCTAAATTAAGCCAACCACTATATTGTGCACAACAGTCGCAATCGGCAGTAATATGCGCCTCCGCCATTTTCGATTGACACGAGGCGCGGCTGGCATTTATTGGTGATCCGGTGCAAAGTGAGCGACCACAGCGGGCTAATGTTCAGCTGTTTTGCATCGCTAATCCTGCGGGCCGTTTCAGGCGACCCGCTGACAGGGTTTAAGCGGCTCGGTGTCCAGCCTAATATGCCGAAACTCCGGACGCGTCGCAATCCAGTACATATGGGGAAATGCGATGCCGAAAAAGGGCGACGAATATACAGCGCGGTCAATTCAATTCAGAATCCGAGGTGGATTACGGGATACGCGTGACGACCCTAACTGTTGCCCAACGACAAAATTGTTTATAATTGTTTTGGAAATTGTTTTTTGGTTTGAGATACGGAGAATGTGGGGGAAATTTTGCTCCCAATTAGGATTTGTAAGCGAAAAACAAGAGAGAGCAGATTAACTCGAAATCATTTAATATTACATTTGTTACATCATTCATTCCCGTCGATCGTTCAGACATAAATAATCGTAGCAAATGCGATTTTTGCGAACATAGGACTAAAAAAAGTGTTTTAGCCCTATCATCCTAAAAATCGCTTTTGATAGTATCCAATTAAGGGCTAAAAAGTGTTTACACTGGATATAAATAATAGTATTACGCCGCAATACTGCAGAAAGTGATCACACATAATCACTCTAATTAAGCGACCCTCGGAGCATTCACAAATTCATCATAAAATGATTCCATCAGGATCGACTCTACGCAAGCGAGGTAGTAGCTACTCAGAACAATCAACTCCACAACACTCCTGAGTTTGCGCACGGCCTAGTAAACATGGGACAAGTTCAAATGAGTATAAGAATGTGTTTGTCCCACCGCAAATTCCTCTGTAGAAACAAAACCCCAAAAACTTTACTGAGTCACTAATGCCCGATTGCACCACTCCCCCTTAACCGCAAATCCAAGCTTAAATTTAAGCTACACTTAAATTTAAGCATGTGGTTATACTCGACATAAGTGTGGCTTAGTATGACATTAACCGGGGGGGGGGGGGGGGCACCCTGAGCATTGTAAAAAAAAGTCATAATTAACAAGATGACACCTCCGGGTTTTTGTATGTTATAAACATATATTTTTACTATATTTGGCAATCTTCTAACTTCTATAACTATAGTCTATAACTATAACTATATATAGTCCACTTATAACCTTGCTCGTATACCACTGCGCATTGGTGACCGCCATCGCCGAGCAGCAGTGGAATGTGAGAAAATATAATTTAAGGAGGATTCTCAAATTACAAAATAAATAAAAAAAAAATAAAATAAGTAAATAATAAATACATTGGCTATAGCGTAGGATTTTTTAAAATTTTGAAAAGTTATGGAAATGGGGGATTATGAAAAAAAAATAACCCTTAATGACGTGCATTTAAACGCTTAAAATTATTTTCATTTACAAAAAATGAATAAATAATAAAATATGACGAATAATTCCCGAGTTCCAGTTGCGGTGAGTTTAAAAAACATGGTCTTGAGAAACATGAGTTTAAACATTTGAGTTAATCTAAGTCATGGGGTTTTGACAAAACTCCATGATTTAGATTTTTCGATCTGATCGATTTTGCGATCTTCATATAAAAAGGTCGAGAGATGGATCAATCGATTTTTTTGCCCAGTATAGTATAGTCCGTCAAACCACTGGAGTCCTCTGCCTGATAAGTGCAACAACCACAAAATTTTTTTTAAAGCGGTATGGTCCAGTCCTAATAACTTGAAGTCAAGCGTGATTCTACTGTTAACTTCGTAAGCATTTCGAACAATCAATGGGCTAGAATTCACACTCGTTAGTTCACAAGAATCATACCCAATCGACATTTTGAAGCTAAGACCGCAAATACTTGATCCAGAGAATGTCACATTACTACCTCAAGTTTTTCTTTCTCATTCTCGGAGATTGAAACAAACTTACACAAAATTTTAAATTCTATTTTCAAAGCTAATTTGTTGTCGTTTTCCTGACTTAGTGCCCCTTTTACAATACAATACTGAAATCCGCGGTTCTATACACAGCTGTTAAATTGGTTGCATAACCTATGCATATGTCTGACACTTGTTTTTATAAAGCGACAAAAAGGTAGTCACAGTCATTTGTACTCCAGTATAGTCACTTGTAAAATTCGTTTCGATATGGTTGCGTCTGTTTCCCAATCTGGCTGGACGGGCTGCTCTACTTTCAGCTATAACTACCTGTCGAGTTGGAATATAGCAAAACCATTTCGGAACAAATTTCTAGACATAATGAGGATTAAACTACAGAGACAGCAGAAACCCCTAAATGTATGCGGCATATCTCCATCTCTATCATATGCATTAAAGTTGGCTATCTATCTAAATAATAAAATATGGTTAGAGGCGACACTATCGGCGACAGCTTTTGTATAGTATCCATAGTGTCTATGTCGCATCGGCGTTTGCTTGTTTGCTTCATTTGTGTTTCTGTCAAACAGATGTCAAATCAACTTACTGCGTGAATTGTGATTTACAGTATTCAAAAATTGTGTTTTGTATTGTATGCGGTAAAAATTCGAAGAGTTTGCTTTCCTCGACTACTGAGAGGTGTGTAGACAACATTACAGTGAGTGTACAGTTTCCTTACTTTGTATAATTTCAGACACTAGATCGTCGAATTTTCATTAGAAAAAAATGGACGTGATGTGGAGGAGGTTCCAAATATAAACACATCAGATTGTTCAGCTACTGAAGATGAAAATACTACTAAATTTACGTTGCTTTTTGGAAGCATATGTGGAGGACACAGCAATCACAAGCAGTACCATCTCCTTCGGTTTGATCTTTCACTGCTAGTGTTAGATGTACTCACGGATATCCAAACATTAGTAACGCCAGGCTGTTTTGAAACTATGTCCGTGTATGGTATTGCACCAGGATAAGCAGACAAGTTAGGACAGTAATTTATAGAAATAATACAGAAGTTAAAAAGAATAAAATATGCTTACTATTTATTTTGGTATTATATTATATTGGTTTCTATTAAATACTGTTGTTATAATTTATTATAATTATAATTTACTTATAATCTAAGATATTTAATTTTTTATCGTACAATGTATTTTAAAAAATGTCAAAAATCCATCTGGCTTGAAAACTGACCCGGGGTCAGAGTACGTACATATTGTGAATTTCCCGCCAACATTCAAATCTTTCGCCAAATCTATGCATATTTTCCGAGATGGCATCACACATATTCGCGTTGAGTGCGTCATCTTGAGTAATCTGTGATTAAACAAAGAAATCCAAACAATTTTTTTTTCAAGTTGTCCGGGTAGGGTCCCCCTAGGAGCAAGTATACCCCACTAATGAAAATTTTTGTTAGTGTTATGAGAAAAACTATTTGCAATGGAAACTAACCACAGGTGATATAGGACGTAGAAAAACGCATGAAACAAACGCTAACGTCAAAGGTGTCTTAGAAAAACCAATTTTTTTCTAAATCGCGGGTTCGAAATCACCTAAAAACGATAAATAATTCAAACTAAGTTCATAGGTAAAACCTTTCTATTTTTTTATGTTCTATTTTGGAAAGTCATTTTCATAAAATAATAATGTATACCAAAAAAATGAATGTCGTTATTTAATATTTTATTACTTTTATATACTTTCCAATATGCAATACTACATCAGAAAACCACTGTAAAAATTTCATATCTCTACAATGCGTATTAACGCTAGGATTTCGAACCTACGGTACACTTCCGGTAGACTACATCGTTAATGACATAAACACAAAATATAACCAAAAAAACTGATTGAATCAATTTCCAATCGATATGTAATAATATAGCAAATATCCTCTATGAAAAATAAATGTAAATAAGGAAATTCCTATCAGTATAATAATACCTTTCAAATGATAAAAATAAGAAGTAATTTTAATTAAAATTCAAATTATCTCGACACGGAAATTCTGACACTGACACAAATGACAAATAAACGCATGTGCAGGTCACATCAAATTGGAGTAAGTTACTAGAAAACCGTGATATAAACGTTGCCAAGGTGAGTTGGCAACGTTTAACGGTTGTAAGGTTAACTTTGTCCAGTGACAGATATGTCATATTACTGCAAATGACATTAATATAAGCTACACTTAATTTTAAACGTCACTTAAAATTTAATGGGAAGTGGTGCAATCGGGTATCAATGGTGCAGATGTATCGAGAGCCCTTACGGGAACCGATCGACTAGGAGTGTCCAATGAGCACTGAACAAGGGCCGTCTTGTTGGAATTTAAAATCATGCAATTCGATCTGCACCATCGAATCATACTCTCCACCACCTCTGTTGGAAGTAACGGAATCCATCTGCGGATGGTGAACGACAAGTGTAGTATGCGGACGGGTCCATAAAATAAACGAAAAAAACGCAATAAACTGACGTGATATGCAACTTTTGATTTAATATTCGCATTCAGCACTAATAAATCAATGGAAAACGCCTATTCACTTTCCATAAACAAACAAAAGTTATCAATATTAACCTAACTTTCAACTGTCATAATTATTTTTCACATTTGTTGTTAGTATTATTGTTTCCATATTTTATCATTTTACGATCTTCTAACGTGCTTAAGCTAACCGAATAGTATTAAAGGTTGAAATATTTATGAATTATTACCATGATCGGGCTAATTCAAAAGTTATAATTGTCAATTAAGGGCTTTGGAGTGGGTTGGGTCTGGACTCGGACCTCTTGTGTCGGTGCAGTGCAGTACGGGTCCACTCTGTGTTTGTCTTAGCCCATTATTAATATTAATATAATAATTTAATATTTCCTGAGTAAACACGGGGTGGCCGGTAGCAGAACATGGCGGGTATTGATTTATTTTATTAGGGCTAGCTGTGCACCATCGGATTTCCTGTTTGCCGAATTACTTATTCAATGCTGATCTGATCAGAACCTAAAGCCGGGTAATGGTCGGTACAGGGCAGCATACACGACAGACGATTTATTATTTTTGTGTGGGTTTACATGATGGTATAAGTGATTGTTCAAACCATATGATATGATATCCGCAAATAATACGTATTTACATCATTAACCAGTGTGATAAATAAATGGTATTAATACTTGCGAAGCCGATATACTAATAGAATTGCTAGAGCAGCAAAATTGGTAAGCTACTGATCCCGACAAACAAGCTAATTTTCAATATTCAGAAACTACACAAAAATAAAACTTAACAAAACAAAACTATACCCCAAGTTGCTATATGTAATATAATATATTGTAATAATACATTTCAATTCGTTGTTATACTGCTTTAAAGTTCACTTTTCAAAAACGCTTTTCAGGGTTAAAAGATAGACCGGTATGTGGTATGATATGTGATACTTTTTTGAATCCTTGTACTTTTGTATCTGTTACAGTTTACAGGAAAACACATAAAATAATAATAATTGATCTTCCAGCTTCGTCTTGTAATTTAATGAAATTTTTTTTAATGAAATTTAGTAACATAAATGTGATTCATTTTAAATCCTGATCCAATATTCCACCGGTATATTTACGTGGCTTCTGTACATATTGTTCTCCACAAAAAATGAAATCATAAACATTTAGATTTACTATTATTATGTTATCTGATTAATCACATATTGGCAGGGTTAGCCCGAACAGCAGCAATGTTCGATCTACATTGTATTTATATTCATTTCTCCACATTTTAGACAATTTTGGATCGATGAAGATGGTGCACATATACGCCAACATGTGTGTCCTATATACTCTATGTAGCATAAACACATTATTGAAGCAAGAGCTCTCACTTTACCCTTGGACACTGCTTAATAATTTAACATAAAATATGGATAATTCAACATTCTAATGTATTATTCCAAATATGAACAAAACCGCAATCAAAATTTTGTTCGAAAAGTCAACTTTGAAGGAATATAACGACGAAACAAAAAGGTAGTTGGTTTAAATAGTCTTATATTTGTCCCAAGGATCTGTTGTTTAGCAATGTCCATCGAATTACGAGACACCCGGAATAACAGCAGAAAAAAGGCTCATCCAGGTAACGCTGAAAATATTTGTTTTCGGGATACGAAAACACATTTTTTTTTCGGCTTCACGTATTTTTATATCCTCGGCTAATAGGGTATTCCGGTCATGTCAAAATTTAAGCAGATATTCGGTTTAACCTATTGTATAATTTATGAGGATTCATATAGTTAAGCTATGAGCTTTTTGATTTAGTTTTTCTATAAGATAATTGCAATTAAAAGTGCATTTCGTTTGAATTCACCGACCACCCTCGGAAATACACGATGATTACCGATCCCTAGTAGCGGTGGCAACAGCGGACAGCTCTGGAACAGCTGATCGGCCAAGTTGACGGTTGGTGACCCTGTTGTTTGACAACGAATAAAGGTAACTTTTTTGAGAGATGATTTGATCATTGAAACTTGAAGCCAAACATCTCTCATCTCGCTAGTCGGCAATGTAAAGAAAATCTTATCAGGAGTTACTGTTCTCCTGCTGTTACAGCCCGGCACAGAACAATGTCGGCGTTGGAGTTTATACATTTTGAACAAGTGTTTGATATAACCTCAATAACCAAAGCAGTTGTCAACAAACGAGCGATTCTAAACGTTGACACAACAGAAGACAAAAATTTACTACGTGCACCCTAGATATAGCAACGTTGTCAAGTCGCTCACTTTGAGCGGTCTTTGTGACGTCACAAAGACCAATCCTAATTCAAACTTCAAACAACGATTTCTCTTAATTTAAAACGATGTTTGATATTTTACTTGTGAAGTAGCAAACAGTAGCACCCATACTTTGTAAAAAATGACAATTTCAAAAACACCGGAATACCCCATTAAATGACGATACTGTATGTAATTTACCGCATGCATATATTCCAGGTATAGTTTGCGTGTGAAAAGCCTTAAGTAATACCTTTGAAAATAGGACAAGAACAATACAAATTTTGCTTGAAGTAATAGATTTGCTTATATAATATATAAATACATTTCTTTATTTTGTCAAACGTTAGTCTTGTTGCGCGTACTAAATTTTGTAAACATTGATTTAAAATGACGAAAGTTGCAGAATTTGTCTTTTTGCCCCACAGTGCGTTGCCATAATTATTTATATTCGTAGCCACAACGGTACATAATTACTAAAATTAAATTGCAATCCAGAAAATTTTTGTCCGTTATTTTGAGAATTTAAAAATATCATAAACGTATTATAAACGGTCATTATAAATTATTGCGGTCGAAGTAGGCCGTGCCCACGTTACTACATTTCTGCTGCTTTACACAAACAACTATCAAACGTACATTACGTTATGCAACCAATTTAACAGTTGCGTATATAACAGTAGTACCATAGTATGTAATATTCAGTTCATATGAAGCGGCAAACACAAATTTTTACATTGGCTCGCAGCGCATACTTCGACTACACTCATTTATAATAACCCTGTAGTATGCATACATAAATACGTTTCGTCTTGGTATGCGAAAAAAAAACCGGCTCGGGCGCAGACAAGTCAAGAATGGCAGTTTTTCTAACACCTCAACTCATATATTGTCGTATTCAGTTGTTTTCGTACTGCCGTGCCGGTATGAATACATTTTAAATAGGTACGGTTTTGATTCTTAATTTACCAGTAATTATTGTCATTTTTCACTAGACCGCTTCGGTATTCGTGTCCGTGTAACGTGAACTATTGTGCCGTAAAACTGTACATATTCCCGGGAGTATATTCAAGGTAAATATCAATAAATTACCAAATTTTGATAGCGTAATCTATTAGAATATTATGTAGTGCTGGGAGAGCAATCAGGTAATTAATTTATTTATATATTGTGTTATAACCAGAAAAAAACACTGATATGTTCGTCTGTGACCAAGGCGTGTATGATATTATTTTTTATCGAAACTACTTTGCTCGTGAAGCACATGAAGCAAAATCATAACAATCTACCGCGATATAGATAATTAACATATTTGTCACTGTCAGCAAGAAAAACATACAACAAAGTTGACACACGAAATCAGTTTGCTCCTAAAAAATGTTTTCCAATTTTGTTTACAATTTTGTGTGTTTGTCCTGGATTTTTGTCATATGTCCTGTTTTTTTAACCCCTATCTTGCGAATTTAATTTTTGAACCTGAAAATCCTACCTAACCTAGTTAGCTATTGGAAAAATTAACTTACGCTAACACTTAAAACAATTTTCAGATAAGCGAAAGTTTAACTTATTTTTCTTTAAATGACAAGATGGGAAAAATGTTCAATAGACACAATAGCCTTCTTTTATAATACATCTACATACAGTATTAGTTAGATAGTACTGGTCGACAAGATTGTGATAAGTTTAATGACATTATATTTTTTTATATCTATGTAAACTGTAAACATATTATAAAACCAGGTATAGAAATTATCTTAGTGGCCTCATTTCTAAGAATTTCCGGAAAATCAAAAAACTGTATTTTCTAAGCCATATTTTGAAACAGAATTCAGTCAACAAACATATCAAATGGCCAACATTAGACGGAAAATTATATCCCCTTTTATCGGGTGTATTCCTTTTAGGATTCTGCACACAAACAGCACTGATTGCTTTTCAATTTCTTTTTAATAGTTTGTTGCCTGATGAAGATTCAATAGAGTCTCAACGTTGCAAATTATAAAAGGTTGTGATTATTCTGGCTGGTCGTTCTCGTCCAAATCCCAATTTTGTGTCAACAAGTCGACGGAGACCTCCTGTCTGGTTTAAAAAACATAAAGCTGAGACAACATCTCATAATAAATCAACCATTACAAAGTTAAAGTGTAAAAAAGCATTATCGCTACCAGTAATTACCTGACCACACCGCAAACGACAACGACATCTAGTGGCAGACAATGCACAGTACATTCGCGGCAATACACTCCACAAAGGGGTGCGATATTAGAAGGAAAGGGACGGAGTAAGACCAGGAGGTGGACTTGCAACGTAGAAGGACAGACTCCTGCGGGACACCATCAGCGCAACCGAATTAACTGGACAGGCCTCGGGAGACACATAACTTCCGGTTTCATCCTTGCTCGCTGCGGTCGTCAGTTAAACCACCAAGGACGATACAGTTACGTAGAGCGATTATTTGGTCAACTTTAAAGAGTTGATTGTGTAATTAGCAATATTGTTTGATTCTTGTTTTGTAGACACA
Source organism: Aphodius sticticus (assembly GCA_963966075.1). Classification (NCBI taxonomy): domain Eukaryota; kingdom Metazoa; phylum Arthropoda; class Insecta; order Coleoptera; family Scarabaeidae; genus Aphodius; species Aphodius sticticus. Next base: position 44,782,796 of record OZ014506.1, on the reverse strand, counting down.
TCTTGTCCAAATCATGTTCTGAAACCTTTAAAACCTACCAGTTTCTATATGTGCGATATTAAAAATCTCTACGAGACGTCATATACTTAATCTTGGAAATTTGTAGATATAAAAAGAAATAACCACTTAACGAAAGCTAATCATTATATTGTTTGGCCACTGGAAACGGTAAACTCATCGAACTGAAGACATTATAGGAAACATTAGTTGCCCAAATCATCGACCATTACTTTGCCGTTAAGTGGACATCCATTATTACGGCCGTATAAGTTGTGTTGTTCGCTTTCGACGCGATGCATTTTTAATATACGAGGCGATCGTGGACGGGGGAGGCAATTTTCTAAAAAAGCAAGACGTCATTATAAATAATTAATCATCCGTTACCGGCCAAGTTGATAGCCGGTAGATTATATGCAATCGATACCTTGGCAAACAAACGGGGCATGGGAAACAAAATAGCGAACATCAAGTGGATATTATTCACCCACGCACGGTGCTGGTGTGTGGAAGAATCGTTAATTAGAAATAAATATTTGCAGTATTGATGAGAATACGGTGTTCTAATTATATCCGAATCTCAATAAACATCGTCAGGAATACATTTAAATAAAGTTGAAGCAAGTTGTCACAATTGGCACTCATAAAATAATATTAAGAAACTTGTTATAGGATTTCTAATTTATCGGTATTAAGATAACAGTCATGGACCTCTTTTCCTGTGTGGTATTTTTAATTACATACGTTTCGTCTAATTATTTAATTTTTCACATACAACAGAGACCCATTCTATATGGATTTATTGTTTCCGAGAAGTCTGGTTAAAGTGCAACAAACTTTTAATTGATATTACACATATACAGGCACATATACAGGCATTTTTCTATTAAATCTAAAAAAAATCAGTATGGAGCAACATTACAATAACAAAACACAGCAAAATTCCATTTTTGCAAATGATTATTGGTAATCATTGGTAAAACTCCTGTTCGATCGGGCAGATTTCTGTTAGGGAATGCAGTCAAAATAAAATAAAATGTTGTTTGCATTTTATAAGTTCAAACAATGCTTCGACACTGCAAGTTCTTAAAAACAATTTACTTTATTGGCGAATCAGAAGAAAAGAAAATGTTTTGCAGCATAAAGATTTGTTGGTATCAGAATCATAGTTTTTTAGATCAATGATGATAAAATTTCTTAGACTTAATTTTCTAGAGCTGAGAGAATTTAAACGGATTGAGGAAATTATAATTTTGTACCTTTAATTTTCAAGTGTTGCTCTTTTAGTTAGTTTGCTACGTTTAAGATGAAAACGGAATTCAATCTATGACTATCTAAGTTAAAAATGTGATTCTGTTCATTAAAAATAATCCCCAAAAATAACTCCCCCAAATCTCAGCGTCCCGCCTTGGAGTATTAAAATGTGGGTCAGCCTGAAGTACACACATTCTTGTGGAAATCTTTCACCACGACAGCTGCTTTATTAGCAATAGAACAAATTTAATATTGTCATTATTATTATTGTTAGCTCATTTTTGTGGCAGGCGTCAGCTAATTCAGGTGGTGGTGCTATTCGCGAGCAGCTAGCTCACATCCTTATGATGGGGCGGACACCCCTCTCAATATTTACTATTATACTTTAATCAACTCTAAACTGAAGGGGGCCCCTGTTAGGACTTTGCTCAACTACCTAACCTTAACCCCACATGTTGAAGGTGGTAACTCGCCTCAAGCGACGCTTGGTCCGCCATCTTCAATCACAGGTACTATCTGACTTAAAGAAACTAATTTTATTAATCTTACGGTAGCGTGAATTAATTATCTCTCTCTTACGGAGGCTACAACTCGTGAGTTCTTTCAGGGATAGGTTTAAATTATTCTAAAATGAATATTTAATCCCTATTAACAAAGATGATATACTTTGGCAGAGATGGACAAATCAGCAAGTACAGACAAATAAATACCTTAATATTTCGGTTGAGCACAAGAAACACGAGACACCACAGTTATCTTATAGAGCCCCTGCTCTTAAGAAAACACGTCTTTACCCCGTGATGGCTAAATTAAGAAGGAAGTATCGTTCGCTTAAACCTTTGGTCGAACTCCTCGTGTCGATCGCAACGCCCCCAAGCCACTGTTTGAGAATATGGCCATTTCCGTTTGCCGCCAATACCAATCTAACACAAAGCACGCCCAAGTTCGAATTCAATTCTTTTCAAATCAACGCGCCAAATAACGCGCCAATACAAATCCATGCATAGTAAAACTATGTTTAAAGGCTTTGAAAAACTCGTCACCAACCGACATTTTTATACCCCCCACATTTACTGTGGTAGGGTATATTGACTTTGTCACAACATTTGTAACACCGTTTTAATGAAGCGAGGCAGTTATAGCCTTGTATATATGTTACGGTTAAAGTGATAAATTTGGTTTGTATTAATAATTACCGGCTATTATTAATAATAACCGTATCATTTGGTCAATGTGATTAGAAACACTTAAATAATCACATGGACCGGCTATTATTAATAATTTCTTAACGGGCACGGCAAAAGTGATAAAAACGTTACTTTTTACAAAAGATCTTTTGTATACAGTCTTCAAAGAAGTTAGCCAAGTTATTTTGATTACTATGTAAGCTATTATATTTATTTACTTGACGCAAATCATCAGTACGGCTAACCCAATGCCCAAAATTACGAATAATAGAAAACATTGATAATACAGAATGTTTTCTTTTGTCTCTCTTGTACTTTAGAAACTACTGGATATAATTGGTAATGATATTTGGTATACACCCAAGGACGGCTCAATGACAAAAATATAAAAAAAGAAAATTTTATACAGTGTTCAAAAAAGTTAACCATTTTATTATCAATGACACCCATTTTTATATTTAATGCATGTAGGTAGTTTTTTGTGAATGTACAATTACAATTTATTAAGTAAATTCTCAAATCCCAATTATCTTGAAATTTTGCGCATTTAATAATAATTTTCTCAATATTGTATTTTCATGCAAATACATGCAAGAATAGGCGAGACTAGTTTACATAGATGTTTTTACATAAATTGCACCGCACAAATGATGCAAACATTTTTGTATGGTTCAGTTCCTAGCACGCTATTTTTACTTTTGGTGTTTGACAATAAAGTACTATTTTATAAATAAAAGATTAAACATTGTAACAACTTGCCCCAATCTTCCCTACATTAGGTTGTCCATTACCTATACCTACCGTAAGCATATCTAATATCTGACGGATATAATCTGTTTTATAAGGCGGTTATTATAAAAGTGATAAAGGAAAGGAGTTAATTAAAACCTCTTATTTTGCACAAATAACTAATTTACTTTGGTACAATTTTCGATCCTTAGATCATCATCAGCCAAAAGCTAAAAAAAAAAAACACAACACAATCAAAAGTAATCGCGCAACAAATGTAACACAAAAAACCGAACAAAAATGATTTGAAAAGTAAAATCTTAATTAGTATACATTAGTATCATCTCTCCAGCTTCTCCCTCGTTGTCGCGTTCAGCATAGTGGATTTAATCTTTGCAAAATTAGGTGTGAGGTATTCGTTTAAACAAGTGTTTATAAATGAGATGTGGTTCTTAGTTATCTTGAGTCTTATGCACAGCCTTTTACCAATATTATAAAAGTGTTTATCACCAACAAAAAAAAGACTTTTAAATACATTATTTATTTAGATATATGAAAAAAATATGACAATAACAAAAACAAAATATTTCTCAAGTCCAGGAATCAGTTTAAAAATAAAATATATTCTTAATAAATAAAATTAACAGTAGGTAAGTCAAATAAAATCTGTATCACATTTGTGCACTTTTAGTCTCGTTTTGATAATCTTCCTTATTTTAGTCATGAGTAGTAACTAAAAAAGTTAGTCAGGACTAACGTCTAACTAAAGGTCCACTAAAGGCCCAACACTGAAACCCAGTAAATAGATTCGTTGTGTGGCGATTATGTAGATACTAACAGAATTCCAAATCTGAGGCTCTATTATATTGTAGCATCACCTTAATGCAATATCGAATTGAAATATATCACATTGACCACAGCATGCTGGGAATTATTAATAATAGCCGGTTCATGTGATAAATTCTTCACTTTAACCTCGCCACTTGGCTATTATTATCTAATAATAACCGGTAATTATTAATAATAACCTATTTATCACTATGACCGTAACATATATATTTTTGATCAGCATTGAATCGATTTAGCTATGTCTCTCTGTCTGTCCGTCTGTCTGTGTATACGATAACTGCCTTAATTTTGAAGTAATTGATCTTGAATTTGGTATACAGGCTTAGATAATTTTCTTACTAGCTTATACTCTTTCTCTATAGGCGTAAAACGGCATCTGGACAGGTTTAGAAACATCATCAGCTACCTTAAGAAGAAAGCAACACGTAACTTGATAAATGATAAACGCGGGCGACAGCTTTAAAAATACGATTGTCGCGTGGCCACTTCGTATTTTCACGCTGCGGACGAAGGCGACAGATTGGGGTCACGCATAGGTAAAAAATAATCCCATATGCCGGTAGGCAAAGGTGTGTGTTGTGCTGCTGGGTATGAGTAATACTGGCATCGGGTAAAAATAAAGTCGGAGTTTCGGGAACCGTGACTAACTGACAAACGTTGGTTGGAGACACCGGTTGGATAGTCGCCAACGAATAAAATTCAACCTGTTTGGAACGTTAAGTTGTGTTTCCACCAATTGAATATTTTACAACAGCATCGTGTTATAATTACTAAAACTAAACTAGGAAACCAGGCTTTTGATACATTTAATACCTACAGGTGTCCCAGATAAGATATACGTCGATTTTGTATTACATTCTAGGGATAGTATATACTCAAAATGAACATAAGGTACAATTACGGTCCTGTTATTTTGTATCTACAAACAATCCAAAAATGAAAGGAAGGACATTAAAAACCGAATATCATAATAGAAACTATGGCTGCCTCGATAAAATATCATACACAATTTGGAATGTTGAAAGGGTGAAAATGAATAGTGATATCTTCATATCTTTTTTTCTCTCAGCTTTATCTGAGAATTTCATCACTTTTGATGTGTCAATTTGTTTCTAGTCTCTTTGTTTTTCTTTAGTTTTTTAATTACTTAAAAAATAATATTGTCCATATTTTGTGATTGTATTTTCAGCTTGAATATTGGTACATATTTCTTGTTTATTTGAAGCGTGTATATATAGTGTAATTAGTTTTTTCATGTAAAAGCTGTCTTAAGTTAAAATAAACAAAAACAAACAGTTGCAGAATTAACGAACAACTGAGATTTATATATGTATATTACATTGCGATAGTAAGCAGTATAGGAGTTGTTGCACAAATAGTTTGCGCTCGGTTGATATCTCTATTAAGCTACGGATGCATTATTCGCACGTGACGTCTAACTCGTGTCAGCATGTCAGGTCATAGACACACATGACGTGTTAACTGGTGCTAACTTGTGTTAACTTGTGTTAACATATTCACACGTGACCGGTTAACTCGTGTTAACATGAATTAACACGTCACGTGTGAATAATGTTATGGTGTTAATGTTGTACTAATTAAACAGTTTGTATAAAAATTGCTATGAAATATTTAATTGCTACGAAATAAGACAACGAATTTATTGGTGGAAACGCGGCTTTACGTTCGACTGTATGCGTAACGCGGCTGCTATAGAGTATCCCGAAATACCCCGTGGGGTTTATTATAAATAATGGGCTGTAATGAATTGCACATGAACTGCACCTGGGCTGCAGCATCCCGACGCCGACGGCTACGTTGCGGCATCGCACAGAAAGTACTAGACGTCTCGGGATTTGTAGCCTTTGTAGTACCAACCTGAACGCTGAAGGTTGTATCGAAAACAAAATTTTTTCTAAGCAATTACAAACTGTATCATTATTGACAATAGCCAACAAGCTAAACTGTCCCGCTATTTTTATTCGTTTATTTTGCTGTGTCAATTTTTCTTTGAAAATTTGATTTTTATTTTTTTAGTAAGTATACAATGGCTAATTTTGCTTTGCTGTCAAATCTTACACTCTTTCTTTGGATGATCTTCATATTGTCGTATTTATCGTATTCAACCCACTTTTGCAATTTTTAATAAAAAATATTTCTTTGCAGTTACATTAAAACCGCTATTTTAAGCATCATGTTGTCAATTTGAACGTGCCCACTTACACTATCCATTATTTCTTGGATATCGATTGAACATTTAAAGTTAGTAGTGAATAATAACCATGTGATTCCCCAACTGACACAAGAATTAACAATTATATACATCTGCAACTTTGGAATCAAGATCACCTCAAACCAACCTTCCAAGAACGTTCTTCATATGCAGCTCTCTCAGTCCGTTGGTGGCTTCAGGTCAAACTGATATAGGTATAGTGATATAATAGTATCATCAACTTTTATTTTGGACCTGGACTGGGAGTAAGATCGTATGAGACATAGAATATCTTTTTCAACCGACGCGACGTAGGTACCTCTTTTTCTGCTTGCCAAACGAGCTGATCGTTAATAAAATGTTATTTATGGTTATTATTCGGAATAAGAACATTTTCCCTGAATTGTTAAGTTGCTTTTATTTCACACCATGCTGTCTATTTCGGAAATGTACCAATTTTCCGAAAATAAATATTGTAGGTATGTATCGTTTTCGAGAAACATTGTCCCTACATTACTTGTGTTGACTTAAGCTTGGCACTAGTGATGGGCATAGTCGTATTATTTAAAGAATCGATTATCAGTATTTGAGTGATTCGCATAATCGTTTGAGTTGGTTCTCGAGTTGTTCTCCATTAATATTTGATTAAGTATTACCTACTCGATTATTAATAACCGATTCCTAATAATCGATTTGTAATAATCGATTATGAATAGAGGAGAGTCAATTATGTAAAAACATAAATTGGGTTGGGTTGAGCGACGAAGTTGGTGACGGGCGGGGGGGTAAAACTCATGTAAATGTATGTAAAATCGTCTAATAAAAATCGATTATCAACATACGATTATTAAAAATCGATTATTCAAAATCGATTATTAAGAATCGATTATTCATAATAATAATCGAGATATCTCGATTATTTCAAGAATCGATTATAATCGATTGTGTAATCCGAATGCGCCCATCACTACTTGTCATCACATAGCATTATGGATATCGATATATGGGAGGGTAGGACATTTCCTACAGCACCTAGGCCTCATTAGGCCCCTTTTGCTGACCTCCGTGGGGTCCACTTAGCATTCATGCTAGAGACATCTATAACATATCTACTATAGTAACTTCCATGCATCCACACAAAATGAATTTCATTTTTACCACTTGGTAAAACAGGCACTTGTACAGTAGCGGTTGGTTCCTTTCCTATAAGAGAACTATTTTTCGTTTATCATACGTTTCGCAGGGTTGGTTTCTTGACTTTTCGTCTTGATCAATATTAGGAATAAAAATTATGTACGATTAACTTTGAGCGGTCGTAAAATATCCTGGAATATATAATAAAAAATACCGTGTTAAGAGTGCATATTTCCCTTTATATCTTCATTATTCCAGAAATACAGCGTAAACGCTAAAATCCATGGTAATTTACAGCATTGCCTAGCAAAATTGCCTTTGATGAGTACTAATCCAACCCCTCTAGTACATCTACAATGATCACACAGTAACTATATGTATATCATAGCACGGATCAAGCCCACGTGCACCGCGGACTGCCGAAATATTGCGGCACGCCGCGCCTGTAGCCGATGGGTAAACAAACAAGTCTTAATTACGACGGTGCGTGCGTCGCGTATACAGGGCGAGTCACTAGTATAGCAGTGGTCGACTTAGGGTGGGGCTGGCGGCCCGCGAGGGGTGCTGAGTTGGGTGGTTAGCGGCACGCGAGGGTTGCGGGGTTGGGCGTCTCGGCTCCGCGGGGCGTCGCTGGGCATCGCGGGGTGTCGTGGCTTGGCGGGGAGTCTTAGGGGCGTCGCGGCTTTGCCGGGCTCGTGCCTTCGCGCGGCGTGGCGGCTTTGTGGGTCGTCGCAGCTTCGCGAGGCGGCGCGGCTTCGCGGGGTGTCGCGGTTTCGCGGGGTGTCGCGGTTTCGCGGGGTGTCACAACTTTGCGAGGCGTCGCGCGGAGGCGTCGAGGTTTCGTGGCGGTGTCGCGGCTTAGCGGGGCGTATGTTTTTATACTCTTTCGTTATTATAATTAATCTTACTTTGATTGGAAGATCTGACTGAAAGAATGAATAGGGAAAGAGTAAATTTTAAAGTTGTACAGCGGAAATTTGCTTTCCAACCCTGCAAAATTACTTATCGGTCCTGGAAAATTACTTGTCCAATGTATAATTTTCCATCGTATCACGGTAAATTCGCTGAATGCTTTTTTCAGTGTATGCAAAACACCTAGACTTAAAACTTGAAAACTTCTAACAGAACAAGCCCATCTTAAGTTTAAACCTAAACATCCACCAGAACAACTATAACGTTGAAAATTCTTACCAATTTAATTTCAGCTAACTCAGTATAAAAACATCCAACGGATTGAGTTAAAGCTTGGAGACTTCTAGCAGAAGGCAATCTTAACTTAATAAACTTCGGCTGTGTCACTGGCACTAGTCAAGTGGCCTCGCCTACTTCGCCGAACTAAAGTGTGACTAAATATCAGTTAGTAGGCGGGCCCCTTGAGTGACTAGTGTCAGCATATACGTATTTCAGGATTATACTGCTACTGCCTTATCCCGCCAAGGTGTAGTCTCGGTTCTAACAATGTCAGACGGAGATATAAATTTTGTGTTTTGATGTATATAGTTTCTATGTATATGAGTGCCGACACGGAAAGCCATAGTTTAGCTGAGCTCTACTAATCATACTATTATATTTCTGGAGAAACTATTTTCTAGGCTTTCTAGAAATCCAGTGACAGTGTGGCGGTTTTTGGGCCACACAATCCCAACTGTGTAAGTGATCTGATTAAATCTCTCAGCCAAAACGTTTGCTCAGATAACAGTTTGTGTTACGAATACCACGGCTGTATATATTATGTAGATAACTCCGATCTGTAAAACCGGGCCTGAAACCACCATCATATGAATCATTAGCTTTCATATATTAATTCCTATCCTGTGCGTTCGATATTCAATTTATGACGTTAATTATATACGTAGTTAATGTTATTTGTGAAATTACTGATACCGATTACCGAATTCATTACGTATTATTGTTATTGGTCGATGTTCGTTAGTATATGCGGCGTTATTTTGCCCGACGGCGGCGCGGCGCGGCGCTAGTAACCATCAACCGACAAAACCGTTACATAATTCCCCATATAATGAACGGTAATCAACCGATTTTATTAACGCGTTAATTATTGTAAGCGGCATTGATGGCCCGCGAGGTCAGTTTTGAAAATTATTTATGGTCAGCGTTAATTATTTGCGGTTTCCAGTTAAGGACTGTGTAAAATTGATATTTATTCTGCTATTCGCTTTTAAAATTTATGCTAGTACGCATTATTATAATAGTACGCATTATATATATATGAAAGCTGGTTAATCGACGGTAAGATAAAAGGAGAAAGGTATAGAAACACGTGTATACGGTTGCTTCTTCGATCTTCGATCTTCGTATGACGGAATTGACCGACAAATACCTTTCTCCCTATATATATATATATATATATATCTCACCTATCTACACCTATCTGCCATTTAGGTGTAAGGAAAGCTGGTTAATCGACGGTGAGATATAAAGAAGAAAGGTATTTGTCGGGCAATTCCGTCCATGGGCTATGGTGTACCTGGGGTGTACCAGTCACCTCCGGCGCGACGTCACTTCTTGTCTTCGAATCCTGAAGATGTTGGGACTGAAGCACCAAATTAGCGACATTGGTCACCCCCTGTAGGGAACCATTTGAGTGTTTTTCCATTGAGTGTCCATCTTGCTCCTTGGCTATACCGTACTGATGAGGACTAATAGTCCGAAACACGGTTGCTTCTTCGATCTTCGATCTTCTTATGACGGAATTGCCCGACAAATACCTTTCTCCTTTATATATATATATATATATATATATATAATTTTATATTTGCACGATCATTATTTATAATTATAAGGTTTCGGACATCTCGTGTCTCGTGCCTTTTTCAAGCATACAAAACCAATTGAAAAACTTTGAACGTGTCAAGTATTCGCTTCCTACTTCTAGATGACGGTTGCCATAGTCGCACGTGCGCGACTGCGTGTTGTGGGTCCACTCACGGTAGCTGTTGATGTTGGCCTCCCACTGTCTGTCGAAACCTCTAATACTGGATCCTCGCGGTGTCTTTGTATTCCCTGAAATACCTGGCCGCAGCATACTTCCTCCAGTAGTATATACCCGACAAATTAAGGGCATCATCCCGCTTATTTAAGCAGTTAGGCCTTCTAGCAATCTCAACTGATTCGCGTACCAGCCGAACAGATTGAATATTGTCTTTTGCTAATACCTTAGCACTATCAAAATTAATTTTATATCCAATTTCAACTCTATGAGCCGCCAAAGAATTTGTTACTAATTTATGCTTCACTGCCAATTTGTGTTTCTCTATTCGCGCACTGACACGTCGGTTAGTCTGGCCAACATATGATTTATTGCACTCTACACAGCTAATTTCGTATACACCCTGACTTTCCAAGTTGATAATGTCCTTAGGACGGGGTAGAAATTAACCTACACTAGCCGTTGTTGTGAAGATCGTCCTGATGTCATGCCTTCTCAATTCTCTCGCGATCCTGTCAGTAGTACCTTTCATATAAGGTAAGCATACTCTAGGTGTTACATGATCCTCTCTCAGTTGGTCTGTGTTTTCCTGAAATCTTAAGGCTTTCTTAATGGAAGCGTCGCTATATCCATTCTTGTTCAGAACACGAACCAGTGTTTGTTGCTCCTCTGCGGCGTGGTCAGCATCAGTCAACCGTCTAGACCTAATGGCAAGCGTACGCAATACCGCGTTGAGTTGTTGTGGATGGTGATGATATAGAGCATTAAGGTATCTGTTAGAGTGTGTAGGTTTTCTGTCCACTGTATGTCCAAACGATCCATTAGATTTCTTCGTAACAAGTACATCCAGGAATGGTAATTTGCCTTCATGTTCGAGCTCCATGGTGAACTGTATGTTTCGGTGACGTTCATTCAGATAAGCCAAAAAAGTATCTAGTTTATCTCTGCCATGAGACCAAATTGCAAAGATATCATCTACGTAACGTAACCATAACTTAGGTTTCATTGTAGACTCTGCCAGTGCCGTCTCCTCAAAATACTGCATAAATAAGTTAGCAATGACAGGTGATAACGGTGACCCCATGGGAGCGCCCTCGACCTGTCTGTATTTGTGGCCTTCAAAAGCAAAGTACGTATTTGTTAAACAATGATTTGCCAATTGCATAATCTTCTCACAGGGTTGGTGACGCTGCTTAATTATGTTAAGTGTTTCTTGAACAGGTAGGTACTTTAGTAAATAGGGATAATAATAATAATAATAATAATAATAATAATAATAAATCTTTATTCACAGAAAGAAAAACACAATACAAAATGTGAACAAACAGATACTACATCAAAACTCACCAGAATATCATCATTTGTTATTGTGACCTCTTTCAGTGCGTCTATAAAATGTGTGGAATTTCTAACATATGAAGCAGCTTTCTCTGCATACGTCTGTCAATGACCAGCGACATTTTAGCTAGACGCTGTATTGGCGAATCATTGCTGCTGACAATGGGCCTAAGTGGAACGTCAATTTTGTGTATTTTGGAAGTCCGTACAGGTTTGGACATTTTGATGATTTGTCTCGAGGTATTAAGTTCACTTGCGTAGCTTGATCTTCAATAAAACGTTTTATGATAGATTTTGTAGTCTTTTCCAAGTATGTAGTTGGGTCGGTATGAATCAATTTATAAGTTGGGTCGAGGAGTTGGTCGCGTAGTTTAAGTTTATAGTCTGAGGTATTCATAACTACTGTAGCATTACCTTTATCAGCCGGCAAAACAACAATAGAAATGTCGTCTTTTAAGGATTTCAGTGCTTCAAACTCTTTCTTGGTGATGTTAGATTTAGGTGGCCTATTCTGTTTTAATATGTGTGCTATTTCTTGCCTACATTATCTGCAACATTATGGTTCAAACCTTTCACCACTGCTTCTATCTGGCAGATGATGACTTCGGAAGGCACGCGACGTGGGGCGATAGCATAATTAAATCCTTTCGACAAAACACTTACAGCATCTTCGTCCAGAGATCGGGAAGATATGTTGTGGACTAGCTGCTGATCATCTAGTTGCAGACGTATGATTAGCCGAATGCTGCAGCCTGAACAACTTGTCAAATTTTTGTTTCTGTCTGTTTTGTTTTATGTTGGATGTGTTTTTAGCTCTAAATTCAGCTAACATGTCGATCTTTTCCCAGATAGTCGGATGCAATGTGTTTGCCAGTTTGATGAACACACTCCGCCCACTTCTTTCTGTCCCTGGCCAATTTCTTAGCATATATTTCTCTTACCTAAACCAAGATATATGCATTCCTAGAACGCTTTATAACACTATTTTTCTTACCAAAGACTTCAAAACGTAATAACATGAATATACAAGGTGTTCACATTTTGAAGTTACAATAGAAGAATTTGGTAGGTAACTATAAACAAATTTGGAAAAGTTGACTAGACTGTTATGAAAATCATCATTAGGGAATTGAAACGGTAAAACGATAGCTATTATCCTTTGTTTTCGACATAGATAATAGTTGTTTTTTTTTCGCACGTCTATATTTTGATCATATACAAAATAACAAAAGTCTTAAATGATCACTAACACCTTTTCGAGTAGAAACAAAGGAAACTTAAAGACACTGTTGCGTTCTTGAAGGGTCCTGGTGGATCATAGTTACAGGCTAGGATAGCAAACAAATCAATTTATTATAACTATTTTCAACTACCTGCTATATAGTTAAATTAACTCCGATATTATGTATATCGACAGTTTGTAGGGTACAATCAATGATTTTTGCAGAAATATTCACTCCTTTTAGTGTTTGATGGTAGTACCTTCAGGGTGATTAAAATTGAACTGAAATATACTAGAGTCAATATTCTTGAAAAAAGAAAATATGTTATATGAACCGTAGTTTTTAGTCGTTTTCATAACTATAACAACCCAAGCAATTTATAAATGTTTTCTTTGTGTTGAATATTCCTGGCAATCCAAATTTTGTACCATGGAGACATAGTATCTGACATGATAGACACTAGTGATCTTGATGTTTTCAGTTCGGCGTTTTAAGGTGATGGTTGATTGATGTTTGATAATCATAAAACGTATACAGGGTGTTAGTAAATAAGTGCGACAAACTTCAGGGGGCGATTCGCCATGAAAAAATAATGACAGTTTGCTACATAAACGTATGTCCGCAAATGCTTCGTTTTCTAAGATGCCGGGGTGTTAAAGTTTTTCTTAAAAACTGACGATTGAATCTCGTCTGAGGGAGGTCATTTTCAACATTTTTTGTAGCTTTTCGCCTATTTAAAATTTTATTAGTGTTATTTTCTGTTATTTTTTTAGTTTAAAGTAATTGTCTTAAATAGTTCTTTAAAAAAATTGAGATCATTAAGATGTTTTAATTCTTTGCATAAAAACGGTGCCCCCTACAAAAAGGCAGAGAGATTTTTTTGTCACAAATTGAACGAGGAATTGCAAAATGATTTTTAATTTGAAATATCCCAAAGGCTTACCATTCTTTCTTTAAAAAATTGATATCTTACCCGTATGATGAACATAAAATTCTTAGTTGCATGTCAAAAAATGCGCAATAACTACCTCTTAAAACCGACTAAATTTCATATGCATATCTCGACCGGTTTCAGAGCAATAAATAAATCTCGTCAGTTTTTAAGTAAAACTTTAACACCCCGTATCTCAGAAAACAAAGCATTTGCGGACATACGTTTATATAGCAAACTGTCATTATTTTTTCATGCAGAATCACCCCCTGAAGTTTGTCGCACTTAGTTACTAACACCCTGTATATGTATAAATATAATTTATAAATCTTAAATAAAACGTCTTATATACCTCGCGTATAATGGCTGTAATTTAGTTACGTAATATACTTAGCTTCGTAGTCGTTAATTATATTTATATTATGCGCTCATTATTTAGTACCTAATAATGTTTCTTGATATCATTCCTTAATTAATATCGATCCAAAAGTGTGCTGTTACAGAGACGTAACGTTAAGAAGATTAAAGCGCCTAATGACTTTGTCAATTGTCTCGTATTGCTATTTTGTTGAACGGGTTGAACTCACGGAAATACGGGATGGCCTGAGCATTAGCTACCCCAGCTCGTGCATTGAATGAAAGACGGTTTAATGGTTGACGAACCATTTCTAACGCAGGTACGTTGTCTAGAAGCCATAGACATTTGCTAAATTGTTCAAAAACATGTCTGATGTAAATCGGCACAGAAGAATAAGTTACTGTTGTAACTTAACAAACAATGTTGGAACTTTGTAGACCTGATCCGGATATTAGTACAAGAAGGTTTGCCTTGTTTCTGATTGTATCTAGTAAAACTGTTGGCGTGGCGCTGATTCAATATCCACGTGTTGTTGAAGTGAATACTAGGAGTTGGGTCAACCTTCGCGGGACATCACCAAAAACCAGTGTTATCCACATTTCTATAGTGTGATAGGACATAAAATGTCATGTTCTATCGCCCCTATAAATATTCGTTAAGCGGATTGACACACCCCATATATATAAGTTCATTATCAATAAAATCGTATATATATTTAATTTTTAAAATCTCATTATAATTAATTAGACTTTCTTACTTACTTACCAGCAAAAAACTACAACTGTAATTATTCTCCAGAGAAACTGAACCATTTAGCCCCGCATACAAACTTCAACGGTTAAATTTTACCTTTTTCTCTCTACGTAATCAGAAAACCTCAACACTTCCAGTATCCACCGTAGACGATCCGAATCTCACCCCTAACTCCAAGCCCCTTCACAAACCCCAAAAACACGCTAAAACGAAGCGTTAATAATAATTATAACTTTAACGAGCTTCCGCAACTTTAAAATTTAAATAACGGGAGAGAGGGAGAGAGAGAACTGTGCAGGTAGATGGCGTTGAGCGCGGAGATTCGCGAACCGGCAGGCCGCCTGGGGTCTGCACTATCGCCATCTCAAAGAGGGCCTCCTCCCGTCTGTTGAGTGGGAAGTGGAAGGAAACCCTCTTAACGCCCGATTAAGCCCCTGCACTCCGAGATCAAGGCGGCCGAGTAAAACAATAGGCGAAGCCTGCTTTGATTGAGCCGTAATTTCATGCAGTGCGGATATGTTCCGAGCGTTGTACGTGCTACGGAATCCTGCAGGATTGGGGATTGTTTGCAACGTAGAATCCTTGCGCTATCCTCGAGTTCGTCGATTGTTATGGTAGGGGGAAGACCTACCGCTAAATACTGTAAGTGCGGTGTGAAAGTTTGCAATGGAAAGAAAACGGTATTCAGAAATGTTATTAGAATGTACGATTGCAAAAATAAACAAACGTTGCACCTTTCAAATACTGATTCCATTATATTTCAAAAATAATTTAGACGGTATTTTACATTATACACTAAAAGCTAATAAAAGTTCAACAAAAGTATCCTGTCAGTATGAAAGGATTTCTGAAAGTAAAGGTATACACTATACATACATTCCAGGTCTACATTTTACCTAACCAAATTGACAATTGGCAAATTGACTACCTACCTAATTTGGTATGAGTATATTGAAATAATATTTTTATTTGAGTAAAAGTATACTTTTTTGAACTAAATGAAATTATCTGAGTGCAAATGAATCGAAAATGAGGTATGTAAATAGCTATTAAAATATATTGTTTGGTACAAATATAGTTATTAGCGAATAAAAATATACTTATTTGGTCCAATTAATGTTTCTGTGAGTTAAAACAATTTATGTTTTGAGATAAAATTTGCAATTTATATCATAATAAACTACATTTGCTTTTTTCAAATAATTCCTGTGTTGAGTTATAGAATTATGCTTTTTAAGTAAACAAAAAATAAACGTATTTTGAGGGTTGAAGTAAACAGTAACTGACACCGAGCGCATGCAATGTTATTATTTAAGGAAAACTGATTAATCGACGGTGAGATATATAAGGAGCAAGATATATAAGTATTTGCCCTACAAATACCTTTCTCGTTATTATTTAAGGTTAACATATTCAAACTTTTTAATATATTTTCAGTTTATACGTATCATTTCAAGCAAGAAATAAAAGTATGGATTTTTTTTTTCAAATGAACCTTTGTTTTGTAGTTATTTAAGCTAAATTTACCAGGATAACGAGAAAAACAGATTTAATAAAAAATAGATAGCTTTGAATGTAAAATAAAATATTAAGATTACCCGTAATTTGTACTTCAACATGATGAAAATGGAATGATCGCTTCATGAAATATGTACTATCTGTTTTTTCACGATACGTTTTTCTGGCATTTCCACAGCATCCGCCAACTTCTGCAGATCAAACTGGTCGAGTTGCAAAATCTACTTTAGTTTACTCTAATTAATACATTTTAAATTCTAAAGGTTTCAAATCTTTAGAACTTAAAATTGAACTTAAAATAATATTTTATATGCGGGGAAAATTATTACAAAAGATAATAATAATAAGTTTAATTTTAGCTTAATATGATTTTATTCACTGAGTTCAGCGAAACAACAATATGTGACATTTGAAGTTATATGTAGGTATATCTGGCGTCAAGTTATTTCTTGTTGTTGTCGACTGTCTTGGTATAAAGTTCTTTAACATGCCCAAAGCATGCCCATTCACGAACTTGTCCTTACTTTTTAAGAGATAAGCTTGTATACCAAATTTCAGATCAATTGCTTCAAAATTACGGCAGTTATCGTGTACACAGACGGACAGACGGACAACGGACAGACGAACAGACGGGCAGACAAACAGACGGACAGACGAACAGACGGACAGACGGACAGACAGACGGACATAGCTAAATCGATTCAGTTTTCAATTCTGATCAATTCCATATATACAGTATAGTCCACGGAAAAGGTGTTGAATAGGAAAAAATTAAAATAAATTTAATGATTACAAATAAATAAAAGTAGGCAGATTTTTTCGAAAATTGGTATTAGATACTACCTTTTACTTTTAACAACTTTTCCTAGTAACTTATTTCCGTATCTTCTCAAATTAAATGCACTTTACTCTTGTACCATTTAAAGTTTTTTCAATTTTCTGAACACCGCGTATAAAATATGTTAAATGTTTCTATTCCAATCTTACTCTAAGAACTAGCAAAATTTTTAATCAAGAGTAACTTGTTTCGATTAAATTAAAAATAAAGAAGTTTTTCTACGTGTCGTTGAACACAACCAGTTTCTGCCATACGACTTGCACGTAGCACCAATAATACTAACGAGCGGAGCGCGCATATCCCGGAAGCGAAGATCCTATCTCGTTTATAGTAATTATTAATTATTATTATTATAATTATTAATAGTATTAGCATTTACGCATCTTGACACACGGCATAACCCGGAAGCAATTTATATTCTAAATGATTCTGGCCGTGACAGCCTACGTACTTAATTATTAATAGTATTTCAGCATATTCATCATTTGATGGTGATTTTTACCATTTTAAACTTTCTATGGTCGATAACACCGTGAAGAGTTCAAACTATGACTTGAACACGGAAAGGAAAACACTTGTGTCAAAATAACAGTTTGATGTCGCTAGTACGTGGGTTTTGTTCATGAGTTGCCAAAATAACATTTGGGAGTGTTAGGAGTTATAAGATATTCAGGGTTGTATCCTTTGATCGAGTTAACTGTAAGAGACTATTTACTCAGCAAAGAATTATTACCTATCTCTTCCTCAGAAATTAGAAGGTGTTTTGTTGAGAGTGATGCCTTGATGGCTAGCTACTGAAACAAAGCAGTTTTCACGACCTAGTGCCTATCAAATGTATAAAACTTTTTATATAATGGCATGAATACTTTACTTGCATTTGAATTTACGAAATAATTCTAACTATTTAGCCCAGTATTCAATTGTAGATGATATTTTTACGGACATTTTGATTTATCAGCAATTATTACGCCTTAACAACACCATTGAGGCAGAAAAAAAAACTGCAAATATATTAATTATTTTTTGGTTTGTTCGGTTATGATTTCATAGCGTAAAAATAAAAATATCTCCAAAACTGTTATCTTTTGGATCATGCATATGGTGGTGAAATAGCTTGCAAATGACATCTACGATAACGTGCTTAAATGAATACGTTTAGGTACTAATAACCCTGCATATAAATATAATATACTATTAAAACGTATAGGTATTATGATTATACAGACCACTTCCAGAGCACTTAGTAATAACAAACATTGCTTTTTAAATGCAAAAATAATGGCGATAATGCCAGCAAATTATTGTAATGGTGGTAAACATTTACTATCGAAATAAATGTAAGTACTTCTTTTTGGAACATCTTTGCTTAGTAAGTTTATTTAGTAAAAAAAGTATACAATGCTGTAACACTCTACCCAACAAATAACTATGTATACTAGTGCTTTATATTCACCGAATCTTTTACAAATATTGCCGAGCATGCTTCTCCGTTCTCATGTGCACCACGCGAATGCGGTAAACGATATTTTATTAATGCTGTCGAGCTTATTTCACACGATATGCATTTAAATCGCAATACCCCAGAAGTCTAGGCGACTAGAAAACCACGGATATTCATGCATATAGAGAGAAGGTACGTACCGACCAAACCGTTCCGTCAGCACCGCGCAGCGTTCGAAAAGTCGCGACAATGGTCCGAGGCGGCGAAGGAAAAAGGAAAAAGTGAGGCGCGTGTTTGGAAAATGGGGGATTATTTCGGGTTTATATTCACTATAAAATTTTACGGTGTGCCGTGGAAACCTGACTCGAATGCTGTCTACTTTATCGGCCCTATTGTTGTGTGTACGGGAAACAACGACGCCGGAATTTTTACAGGCGCACTGAAACGTCGCGAAACTGAATTTATCGTGTGCATTCTAGATAAGGCGTTATGCAATTGTTATGTATGCAGGTTATACAGTATACAGTGTGCCCAGAAAGTATATAATACAACGTGTCAAAAATCTCACCCTCTGATAAGTTACAGAAGATACAAGAGGTATTTACAAAGTGGACTCATCTACTAAGCAAATACAAGAAATATTCTATTATTTATTTTATTTCTGAAGTGAATTCCCTATTTACAGAGAAAGTTCTATGTTAGGGAACTCTATGTTAGGGAAGTTCTATGCTCAAACATATCTTCTGGCCGAACCCGTTAGACCAGACATATCTTATACGACCTCTCACCTAAATAAACGCTACATATTATTATAATTTTATTCATTTGTTCCAAACCTACGTGGATAACAGTTACTTGACAGTTTGCCTTGCCACGATTGACAAATACATTTAAAATATTTGATATAAAATGGAATTTATGAGTCGTAGATAAAACGTCGTATTCAATTCGCAAACAACGGATATAAATCGCTCGCATGTTTACTCTCTAGCCCAGCGTTCTTCAACCTTTTTACGCCTGCGGACCGGCAAAAGTAGGAGAAATATTTCGCGGACCGGCTGACGATTAAGGGGTAATGCCACCCCTGGAGGTAGAAAAATGATACCTAAGTTTAAGAATGTACCTAGTAGTTGAGTAAAAATCAATTTTATTCAAAAATCAAATATTCTGCTACGAATTCTGTTTGACACAAGTCGTTTGCTTTATAATCATTTGCATTTTAAAAACGGTCGGATATCTCAACCAATTTACACCTGATTGATTTAAAATTACTACATAGACAGATTTTATGTATTATCTGATACAAAACCCAGTCCAGTACGTAGGATTTTAGAAAATAGCATTTTTTGCGGTTTGGCATGTTATTGAACACAAATTGAACACTCTTTATTATAACAATTTTGTAACCAATTTTCAAAATTTCTACAGCTGTAACCAAAAAGAAATTTTGAAAATTTCGTAAACAAACTTGCTGGACTGGTATAGGTATGTATCGGAGAAGATTGTCTCAATTTCAAGTCAATCGGTTATGAATTGGCTGAGATACCCGACTCAACGTATGTGATGATGTTAAAACGAGTTTTGAGGAGAAATGCCGGTACGTTGCCATTTTGATTTTTTGTTAATGTTTTTAAGTACGTGATTTTAAAGACTTGTGTAAATTATGTAACTTCTGAACAAAATTGATTTTTACACTTGTACATGCTTAAACTTTTTTCGACCTAAAAAAGGGGACACTTATACACACTGCCATTTTGATTTTTTGTTAATGGTTTTAAGTACGTGATTTTAAAGACTTGTGTAAATTATGTAACTTCTGAACATAATTGATTTTTACACTTGTACATGCTTAAACTTTTTTCGACCTAAAAAAAGGGGACACTTATACACACACTATAACTTGTATTTCAATGTCGGTGGCCATGTCATTAATTCTTCTCTGAGTTGTGGTATCCGATAGTAGTACAGCTTCTAATTTTGTATCAGCTTGAGGACCAACAATTTCTTGAACGACATCTAAGACGCAAGGCTTTACTAACTCCTCACCAATAGTGAATGTTTTTTTTTTAATTAGCTATACGAAGAGCTACGAAATAAGACTCTTGAAGCAGTGACTTGTTACTATAGTAGTCACAATAATTTTCATTTGACCTTTCTGAATTTTCATCTGATCATGTAATCTTTCAAAAAAGTCCAGTGGCTTATCAGTGAAATGTTTATGCTTTGAATGCAAATGACGAGCTAGTTTTGAAGGCTTCATAGCTTCATCTGAAAGAATTTCTGAACATATAGGCATATAGGCATATAGGCAGACGCAAACCGAACTTTAAATACTCTTTATCATATTGCCTAATAAAGTTAAGTTTTCTCTTCTTTGTTTGTATTGTATATTCAGAAGTATCGACATTTCGTTTTCTGAGGTCCTTCTACACTTGATGCACTGGTACATGGCATAATTTCAATACCATCGGTACTTTTCTCCTGAATATTGTCCTTGCGTCTACCAAAGAAAGTTAGAAGGTTTTGCTGTTTGACTTTTTTACTTCCATTTAGTACGGCTTCAAGTTTCACGAAAGAAAATTTATTTTCCGAAATACCAGACAGCACACTATAACGCACAGTATTCAAAAACAATACACTCGAGCGCGTTAAAATAAAACACAAGCGATCTGACACAATACTGGGGTGCAGCATACACGAAACGTCGTAAACTATGTTGTATGTAGAGGTGAGCAATGTTGCCACCACCAACCTAATGATCATACAACATTGTAGTTCAGAATAAAAGAAGATGATATGTATTTGGAATATACTCTTTGTGCATGTTTTACACGCATGTCTATTGACTGGCATTAGTGCCATCTAGTGATAGCTATAGCAAGTATTATGATTTATGAAGTATAGATAAATAATAGAATAATATATGTAAATACAATACAAACCACATCTATATCTTCTGTTAACAGTTAAACAACACACAATTTGCGACGCTTACTATATTTATAAAGAAATACCTACAAATGTATGTTCTTGCCGTTAATGACTCGTAGCTACACAGAAGAGCTGAGCCGTCTTGATACGGGCGAAATCTTTCGCGGACCGGTAAAATATTTCTGCGGACCGGCACCGGTCCGCGGACCGGCGGTTGGGAAACGCTGCTCTAGCCTACGGCTCGCGGATAAACTTTATGCTCGCGATTTATTTCCTTAATTATGTGCTCGTCAAATAGTATACTATTACTGTCTTTTCATGAAAATACACGAGAAGTACCCTATTATACACCGCACTGTGCTACTGATGTACGCTGACGTACAATAAGCACAACAACCAACTCATGAAAAGAAGGAACTCATAGTCCAGTCAATAGGGATTAAAAAAGGCCTTTCCCCTACAAGAGGTGGGGCAGAAATGATTTTGATGTTATTTAGTTCCGGCCCCAAAAAAAAATCCAAGTTTTCGACCTTGGGGGAGGTCGGCGTGGTCCGCCATCTTGTACTGAAGGAACAAAAAACTGTTTTTTCAAAAAAAAAACCGCAACGGTTGACCCTAGAACATTTGGATTAGACGCTTCGGCCTTATAGGACGACCACCACGTTTACCTGATTTAACGCCGCTTGATTTTTTTCTATGGGGTTATTTAAAACAGAAGGTGTATGCGAATAATTTTCATGATAATGTAGACATTCTAAAATTAAAAATTAGGGAAGCAGTAGACGAAATAAATGAAGAAACAATTGATTTGGTATATCGGGAGTTTAGAAGAAGATTGGAAAAATGTGTAGCTGTAGGAGGGGAACATGTGGAGTAATGTTTTGTTAAATTACTTTGTTAAAAATAAATAAAATACAAAACATAGAATACAACATTGAAATTTGATATCTGGGCATAAATTTAAATATAAAACAACTTTTACTTATAGCATTTTTGTTCTAATTCCGAAAAACCGATAGTTTACTCTGCGCCCAATTTTACATTTTCGTATTTTCTAACCATCCTATATGTTAAACCAAAATATTAACCATGCATTCGACTCTTTAAGACATCCAAAACTCTTTATAAAGAATGACTTTTTCTTGAGAAATTAAAAATTACGTCAACTATAGGTATAGTTAGGTCCATCGGGGGACACAGTGTATATAGAATTAAATGATAAAATGAAATTTTTATAAAAGTGGAATGGTTTGTATATAAACAATTAAATTAAATAAAAATACAAACAAAATTGAATTTCGGTTCCTGATTTTTCAACGGCTTATGATAATTTGATTTTTTTACAAAATACGGAGAAAAAAATATTAACATCAGTAAAAGGTACCAAAGGTATTGAACATCGATCAACAAGCTAAACATGTTTGTAATTGCTTTGTTGGTGACTGTGTATCTTAACATGCAGATTTTGCTACTAATAGAAAAAACAAAATGTTTGGAATTCATATGGCTATTTAACAGAGTACTTGAGACCCTGCCGAAGTTCCTTAATTACTTACAAGGGCGTCTTGAACATAGACCACAAAAACATCATGTTGGTTCTCTAGGAATTATAGCATTTCGTTTTTCAAAATTCCAAAATAATCAGACATATTTGACACGTTTGGCACAATGTTATGTGTCTATACAAAGTATAGAAAGAGCATATGGAAAGTGACGATGAAGTATCATACTATGATACCTATTTTAAGTAAGCGTTTTCAAATTTCAGCCAGTTTTTAGGTTCTCTTTAATTTTCATCAATGACGTTTCAATGATATTTCAGATAAAACTTATTTGGTTCTAAAAGCGTTGATACCATCTTCCGGCTCTCTTTACCTACAGCTTCCAAATAGTGAGATTTTAGATATGGGATCCTTATCATGGGTGGTCTACTGTAACTCCCTGTATACTCTTTTAATATTTTAACCCTATTTTTTTAAAACATATTTCTTTGTTTCAGTAGACAGTACCCAAAATTCCATCTTGATTGTATTTTATTTGCATAATTAAGATTAACTTAATTTAGTTTGTGTATATGTTTAGCAAATTTATGTTTCACTTTTTCATTTTCCAACTCAAGCAGTAATTGTTAATTAACAAATTAATTTTCTATTATTTTAGTGGCGTGAGTTCTAGTTTGTTCGTTTGTTTGTGGTTAGATTAAGGCAATATGTTATTTGATTTATATAATCAAGGACCATTGATTTTTTGGTTTACCCGTGTATGTGTCCGCAGGTATAAAACAATATAATGATTATTATTATGTTATTTAGGATGTCTCATGCTAGAAGCAAGGTGCATTAATGAGAATTCAATACAAATTAGACATTTCCATACAGTTAATAACATAAATTTTAACCTCCTTGAAAATTGTAAACGAAATAACTGTTTCAATTGATCTCTAAGTTCATGGGTGCAGTTTTGAGAAAAAAATATACCAAACAGTGATATTTTGTTGTAAAATTCAAAAGGTGTTTCTAGGTCTATTGTCCATACAAAAAACCTGTGGACAACTTATGATGTTATGTTTAATGGAACTCTAGCTATATTATTTAGAATTGTATGC
Source organism: Aphodius sticticus (assembly GCA_963966075.1). Classification (NCBI taxonomy): domain Eukaryota; kingdom Metazoa; phylum Arthropoda; class Insecta; order Coleoptera; family Scarabaeidae; genus Aphodius; species Aphodius sticticus. Next base: position 44,758,548 of record OZ014506.1, on the reverse strand, counting down.
TAAAAATGTTTATAATTTGAATTATGCTATCAAAAATTTGAAGAATACTCAATTTTGTTACGGCTGCGAAAACCTGAAAACCTTCTTCCATCTCCATCGTCGTTTTTTTGGAAGACCGATTGCGCCAGGGCACGAAATCTTCGTTGTATGCTATTTTTACATCACTCTGTCAGAAGTTACAGAACTTGGAGATAACAAAATTAATTCTGTGGATGGGGGGTATCTTTTACATTAAGTTGTATGGCATCGTAATGATTCTTCGACGACAGCGCCACCACCGCCGACAGCGGGTTCGGAGCCAATAAGCTACAGACACATACACACACCCACATACATACATACATACCTACATACATCCAATTTTATAGACATAGATTATATTAATTATATTATAAATGTAAATTAATTCATTACATACTTATGATAATTTTAAATAAAGATAATAAATCGGGGCCCGGAACTAGATAACCTATATCAAAATCAACTCAGTCCCACCTTTTGTAAGGCAAAAACCCCTATTGACTGGACTATTAGTAACGGTTGAAAAATCCGTTCTTACACAATTTACTAATAATAAACAGTTGATGTGGAAGTTTTAAGAACTTTCGTAAGAAAATTTTTCATAACACGGTTTGATTTAAAAGTGTTAAAAGCTTTAGCAGCAAAGCTTTCATCTTTCCTAACAACAGAAAGAGCAACTTTTATATAGAATTGGACTGATTGTCGACTGATAACAACCACTGTTGACATTTATCGAATAAAATCAGCGCCGACGAATGTAATTCGCCAAAAAAATCTCCGTCCAAACGCGAGGAAATCGTCTAAAAGAAAGAAAAACTGAAACTCGACACAAAAATTTGTCAGCTCGAATGAGGATAACCGTCGTGGATATCCGCTAACATAAGAAACTCTAGATACGTGCCTCTCCCCTCGACACGTGGGGGGACATTCCCACTGTCTTCAAGCTTATATTTCATTGAGCAGCACACACTCCAGCATAGAGCTACACATACACAACAGTTCCTAAGTCCCAGAGCAACAAGGCGGCCTGAACGCTGTCCCGTCCCTTCTGGCAGCTGTTCTTCCATCGGACGTAGATGGAGTGCCCTCTATCGGCTACTATGGGCGGCTATGAAAGCTCCAGGTCGAGTCACGTACCGCAGTTACGTTTTTCACGGGTGGACGTGATTTCTTGTTTTCCCTCCGACGAAACCAGCGAAAGGCCCACTTTCGATTTGGACGGCGGCGCGCGTGCCGTCTCTATTTGTGAAAGGTTTCCGGCGATTTTGTTCTAAACGTTATAAGGGTGAATTTTAGGGTTTAGCTTAGTTAATTTGTTTACTTTTAGATTAGATCCATATTTACTAATGTTTGTGTAATTTTAATATCAATGTAAATTCTTACATTCCTACCCACAGTGTCACATTAAAGAAAGACAGAAGAAAGAACATAGCGAAAGAGAGAATAGTTATAATTGTTTTATAGGTATAATTAACATCTATGTATTAGTGTTTATAAAGGGACAACAGTATTTCCAGCCGTGCCAAAAACGTAAAACTATTATACAGTACAGTCAGAGTGTTAAATTACGGTAATTAATTCTTTTCGTAAATTACCGTGAAATTAAAATTATTAATTTCAAATATTAAATTACCACGTAATTAGAAATTAAAAATGGTAAATTACGATGGCGTAAATTACCGGGTAATTAAAAATTCAAAATGGTAAATTGCGCTGGTTTAAATTACCGGGTAATTAAAAATTCGTTATCTCTGATCTTTTGCCTGATTTGATAGTACTGAAACCAAAGCAAAGACTACATAGAAGTACTATTTTATAGCACTACTACAAAAACAGGAAAGTCAAACAGAATAACAATTTAATTCTGTCCACATTCACAAAATAACTCTCCGGTTCACAGAGGGTTTTTTGTCATTTGTCATTTTTTCAACACTGGCTTATTTAGTAAAAAGTGATTTCTGACAATAAATGGCTTCTGATTTCAGAGCTGCATTATCGGATTTGTTGGATTGGTCGCCATTGGCGAAGGGCTTTCCACTTCTCTATTCATTAAATACAAAATATTAACTTTGTATTTTCTCAAGCAATGTCGGATTATTTGGAATAGTAAAAATATAACGTTTACGGGCAATGGGACTGTCACTGGATGTGTTAACTTTACCCATAGACCCATTTCCATTGGCTAAATGACACCTTGAATAACATTGAACGCACGAGTCCGACCATTCACCACACGGATTGTTACGTAGGTACTTCCCAGGCAAACAGAAACAACAGTGCACTTGTCGACTGCTTAGGAGGGGTGGGGCGCATTCATGCGTCTACTGATGGAAGGTCTTTAAAATTAATTTATAAATTCCGGTAAATTACCACGGTAATTAAAATTGTCGGTAAATTACCAAAGGTAATTTAAATTGACGGTCAATTACCATCGGTAATTTACGCCGTAAATTACGGTAATTAAAAATCGGCAAATTACCATTAATTACGGTAATTAATTCGGTAATTTACGCGGTAAATTACGCTTTTACATCCCTGACAGTACTGATAATGTTGGAGACTTGTGTAATCAACTGTGTCGTTGATTGTGAAAAACGGTGGAGCCAAAAAACACAACTATAAAAAATTTAAACGGCGTCTTGCGGACGTCTAAAATATGGAAAGACACGACAATTAAAATATTGTTAATAATTGAATCTTTTCATCTTCAAACGTAGCGAACTAGATTTTTGGTTTTTAGTGGTTTTTAATTACATATTACAAGTAAATATCGTTTAAAATATATATAGGTACTAATTTTAAAATAGTTTTAAATAGTTTATTCATATTAGCGTGTGTGTGTGATAGTGGTGCAATTCTATGTCTATAAATTACCATTCATTCTATTTGACCCAATCATGAGCTCAAAGACACTGAGTCTTTGAGCTCATGATTGGGTCAAATTGTTGTCTCTCAACAAGATTTATTATGGAATTTGGTCAATCGTGACAATAAATTTCCATATTCAGTAGTTCATTCTAATGGGAAAGAAGTCGATTTAAAAAAACACATCTTGGATTTCCATATAAAAATTAAATAGTCGCTTTCTCTCTTCACCCTATTTACTAAATACGCTATTATGTTTTTCTAAATCAATAGAAAATATCTATTCGGCTGGTACATTTCCTTAGGAAAACAACGTATTGTACACTTCTCTATGCTAACGAAATTATTAGTTTGAGGGATGGTGTCTGGAAAATTCTGGACATTAGATTAACAATTTCAAAAATCGGGACTATTCAGTAGGTGGTACGGTCAAAATTCTAACTTGGGTTAAGTGTACTTTATTCAAACGAACTGTTATTTAGATACTTTGACAGCACTTATTATACTGTTATCATAATTATATACTTATAGATAGTATGCAATGAACCTATTATATGTGGGTCGTATACAAGGTTGTTATGTTTAAAACACTTTGTTTTAAACTTTTTAAAACAAATATTTTGTTTTAAACTATTTTGTTTAAAACTGTTTGTTTTAAATGTTTAAAACACTTTGTTTTAAAACATTGTTTTAAACATGTTTTAAAACAAATATTTTGTTTTAAACATGTTTAAAACAGTTTGTTTTAAATGTTTAATACACTTTATTTTAAAACAAATATTTCTAGACAAAAGATGTGATTACTAACTTTTACATAGGAAATTCTCGAACGAATCACCGAGTAATGCTGAAGATTACCAATTTTTTATCAAATTTATTGGGAATATTACAGGTTATCAGGTTACAAGTTATCTCTCGTTAAATACGATATGTGAAATATTGTATGATGAAAAGTATGGAGAATGTGCGTTTAAGACAACAAAAATCAGCTGATACTATTTGAATTAGCCCGGAAGAACCAAACAAACAACACACCTAAATGCGTGTGGGCTGATGACAGTGGGACATTTTTTGTGAAAATTTATGATTATAGAATAATACTAGGAGAATGTGCAGGCCTAATAGGCCTGCTTGTCGACCTAGGTAGATCGCCGAAGCGTTAAGAGGGTAACAAAAAGCCCGGATGCTCTTACACGCGCGACGTGATTATGCTCGTACATTCTAAGCGGTTACGGGGCGCCATCTATTGCTTCGTAGCGTAATGCCAACAGCGACATGATGATGTGCCGCCGTCTGGTGACCGCGTCGCGAAGCGCGCGGCCGTTGCCTAGCAACCTCGATCGGTTGCCATGGCGACGCGCTGACCTGTACACTCCTAAACCATAATCCATAAATTTACCCGAATCGAGGTAAAAATAACGAAAACTGGGCCGAAAATGGACGAAATCAAAGGCCTAAGCGCTGTAGAATCAAATTTTAGGAGGAAAATCGGCGCCGCAGGCGCCGATTTTCGCTTCTCCGAGGAGCAGACCCTTCCCCCGACTCGCCGATTTTCGTAAACTTCTTGCGCGGACTGTGTTAGACTTTTAGTATATAGTAGGGATAATACTAAAAAGTTTGTTGCTCTACTAATATTGTCTTTTATGATTAACAAAAACCGTATCGGACCCAGCGATTCGCGCTACAGCCCCCTGTTCCTTTTGACTCTTCATCGTGTGCGGAGTGCTACCCCCCCTCGACCGGTGAAGGAATTACGAGGCTGAGGTCAACCCTCTTCGGTAGAGAACCTGATAATCTGTTAATTTATGTATCTGTATTGTATTTGGTAGGGATTAAGTGTATTGTTATCGGTAAAAAATATGAGCGCGTAACCTATCGTACCAAGAGAAAGAAATCTGTGCCAATAGGTATTAGTACACTGGGTTTGTTTTTGCCTATAATTAGTTCATGATCCGTAGAAACCCGTTGAAGCTGCATAAATATTTGCTAAAGAACTCAAGTTACGTTAGTAATCATGTACGGAATTTACTAAACTCAAATTAATAAACGCCATCGGCATGTCATTGGCCCGCATATAAGGCTTTGCGATTGGTACAGCCTGATTAGCACCCAAAGATGTAGAACGTTATACGTTTGCATTTATGATGCAATAAAATCACATGTTTACTTTTGTCATGTCCCAACGTCCCGTCAGTGAGGTTGCTACACTTGTTGTTAAACGTCGCGTTTTTATTTCCGCGTCGGCAGCGAGCAATAATAATTCCTCGGGCGAAAATTTAAAGTAGAAAGAAAGAAAACCGGTCCCGGCCGGCCCGCCTCGGTCGGTTTTCCTCCGGTCGGAGAATATTCGACGGTAGTAAATCAAGTCGGCCGCGCGAGTGCGGGAACGGAAATTAGAATTTATTTCGAATCGGCCGGGTAATTCGTATATTCTTTTACATTTTTATTACGGTTGATTTATGTGGCGTTTTATTAGCACACCCCCACTACCCCGCTTGGCACCCCTTACCGCACGATTTCACCCTTAGAGCAGGGCACCGCCCCTCCGAGATCGCAGATTTTCGCGGAAATATTTATTATATCAATTTCGAGTGGCGCTACCGATAACGAAAATTACCTCCTACCCAAACTGAAGCCCATCCCCTACCACTTCCTGTCTTAGAATTTCTCGCAATAAAGAAAATAATTCGTATTTTTGTGAAATATTTAGGGCATTCCATCAAAGTTTTCTTGTTTTTTTTTCTCTCTCCCTGACGACTGAAAAGGAATGTAAGCGACGTAATTATAATTTCAAATTAAAACATGAATATTTACGGGAATGGAAAATAAAGCGGACTGCTTAACTTAACACTGCCGAAAAGATGTTGGGGGTTGAGGAGATATGAAATGGGAAAAATCCGAATTATTTCTTTCGTCGCGTATAATCCTGCTGTATTATATTTTTTCCCGTCTCGTCTTTTTTTATTCTGATCTGCGACCGACGTCCGAACACCGGGGTGACAGTTTCCCTTCGTAGCCTCAACGAAAGTATGAATTATGTATTTATTTAGATTGGGTAGCGTTTGAATTTTTACGCCTGTCCGAGATGGGGATCATTAGGACACGTAGAAACACATCCGGTCGAAGATGGATAATACTCGGAAGGGATGATGACACAGTCGATGATACAGCCAGGGTAATGATCTTTAGAATATTTCTGATTGATGCTTTTTTGATTCTATTTTTATTCGGAAAGCAAGTTATATTTATATTATATAAACGGTTTTATTTTGGGGATAGAGGCTAGTTAATAATTAATAACGTCTACTTAACTAAAAAAACATATATTCTCTAACGTTTCGATGCAATTCGCGTCTTGTCACAGAGTTACCATGTCTGAAAGTTATTCATTCTGTAACAAAATCAAGTAAACTAATTAAAAAAACATCAAAAGAAAGGTAAAGTAAAAAAAAGAAATACATTCAAAAATAGATCCTTATTTAGTTATTTTTATTTGCACAATGTATTTATTACAATCAAATTATGTTTTTGCATATATTACAGATTATGAAAAAAACATGTATATTTAACACTATATTTGAAATTGGTTTAAATTTTACCATTTTTCTAACAGTGTGAAAGTGTGTGATATGGCAGCTTGAAAATATCGAAGCTGAGCTGAATGCACTTATTCGAGAAAATCCGTTGCCAAGCTCAAGTCCCACCAGGCTACAGTAATAAAATAAAAGGAAATTAATACGGAACATATCGTGAGTTGGGTGGGTAGCAAACTACATATTATACCTAGTCACCGGACATAAATTAGAGTTTGCCCCCGCCAAAAATATTATAGGAGTTCGGACGGGCAATTACAAGAAGCAATTAGTTTTCTTTCCCGACGTAAGGGGGCGGTGTGGCGCGCGCTCGCGCTATTAATTCCGTTAATTAAACAAAACGGCGAAGTTTGGGTCGGCCGGCGGCGGCAAGCGGCCTGCCGGCGAACGAATCGGCGTTCCGGACACGCACGCCGGACCGAACACAAATAATCACCGGAACAAATTGGCGTGTAACGAACTTGGCTGAGATTTACCGTGCAGATATCGTTGGCTGCCGTCGCCTGAGAGGATTGTTCCCATTATTATTTTTATTCCAATAAATACAGCCAATCCGTTGACAAGAGTTTAATTTTTTGATCAACAGATAAGCCAATTATATTTGTGTTTCTTACTATATTATGTTAAATTGGGCAGAGATATTTCAGAAACCGACAGGACGCTGGCTGTGGTTAGCCAGGGCGCACATACTCATCCAATAATTTTATATACAGGGTGCTTCAGAAATAACGGATAACCTTTGCCGAATAACGTATGGTCTAACTTAACGCATTCTTGACAATATTAATAAAAAAAACGGAAGCCGACCCTGTATTGCACAAGAAAATCGTCAACACCCTACATCACAGTTGTACTGCAACTGGTGACGAAACAACGCCGCCGAAGTAACTGCCACTGTATTTATTACGCTGTATTTATCACTGTATTTATCGCTTACAGGGACATTGACCTACATAGTCTGTTAGTATCATTGTAGTCAGCTCTTCGTTGGTTTATCTACAATAGGAATGTTTTGGATTGTGGAATCTTAATGTGGGTGTGGGTGTATGTGGGTGTAGTGATATGTGTAGTAGCAGAGACGCACAGTTGTATGCGACGGAGGACTCGTATCGTTTTGTTCGACTGGAATCACTTTGCAATCCTTCTAATTTTTTCAATTGATAACTGATCGTACGTAAGTTTGCAATCGTCTTTCCGTTATGGTCGATCGGCTATCCACCAGGGCAGGGTTTTACGATTTCTTTAATACAATTTTGTTAGTACTTAAAGCTTTGAAATACACTATAGTCAAATACTATAGTGTATACTATAGTGTATACTATAGTGTACTAAACTGCCGTTATTTCCGAAACACCCTATATGTATAACATGAAATATTAGTAATCCCACCGCTGGACAAAGGACCTCCCAGAGTTCAGATTTAATTGAACACCCCCTATTTCTCTACTGACCACTGCTGTTGTACTGTCCCTGATGTATGGTTTTGCGTAACATTTGCAGACCCTATGTACGCCACTACACTGAAAAAAAAATTTGATGTGAATTTACAGTAGGAATAGTAGGTTTTTTTTTTGCCCTGCGACAATCAGTGTAATTTTACATCACAATTGTATTTTTACATTGTCATTGTATATTTACAATGTGATTTTACAAGAATTTGACTGAAATATTACACCGATTTTAATGTAATTTTAAGTGATATATGGGGCAATGCGTAATATTTAACATCAATTTAAATGTAATTTTAAATGAAATATGAGGTAATGCGTAATAATTTTACATCTATTTCAGTGTAATATTCGATGGAATATGCAGCATTTTTGGTTTGTATAATTTTATTCTGATCTTGAGTAGACATTATCTATCATATAATACAAAAAAAAACCAGTAACATCATGCACACAGTCAAACATTACTATAGTACGGTCAAACAAAATGGTATAGATAAAATTACTTGTAACAAATAAATATATTGACGTACATACAAGTAAAAAATAGATTGAGGGACAAGAAAGACATTAAAACTACAGAGAAGCAATTAATAAATACTTAGCGTACGCAAATACTTAAACATAGACAACACGAATAAATATATAAATGCACTTCGGTCAAGATGTTCCGCATCTGTATCTGTAAGAACAAGGAAACATATTAGACAGACACAAAAAAGTTAACCGAAAAAGAAGATTGCACATTATCTTTCTGTTGGTATAAAACCATCCAATCTTAAAGCAAATTTTCACAAACAAACGTAGAAGACTACTTACACCTTTCATCCAGGTATGGCTTTAACGTTAAGACATCAATTTCTAATGGCTAATTGTCGTCGTTAGTGATCTACAAAGGCAATACAATTATTCTGCAGTGTGACATGGTATTTTAACCTACACCTACATGGTATCTGGATAAGTTTTAGTTCACTGTATCATTTTTACTTACCGGAGACAGAAATACAACGCGCCCAACTACATATTGGACTCGTGATATGCGTATGATATGCTCGATGGGCGCCGGCGTTCGTTTGCAAAACAGCTACTTAAACGTAGCGCATGCGTCTGGGCGTTACAATATCAACAAACCCGCTATTATAATAGTAAAATCACAACATACGTTGTAATTTTTTGAATTTAAGGTATATTTTCATTGTATTTTTACTAAAAGATCATTGTAATTGAAATAAAGCAGCAATATCGCTGTAATAATACACATACTTGTCAAAATATCTGGAATTACGTGCAATTTTTATACTTACCACATTTCTATTGTAATTTTCACAATGATTTATGTGTAATTATACAGCCATTTTTCTCAGTGTAGATTCAATGGAAACCTCTAACCAACATTGCCCCAAACGTAAAGTGCCGTATCTAAAGAAAAATAAAAAATAGCTATTGGTATTATTCTACTCTAAAAGGCGTATTTTCTTAGATTTATTCTAGGTAAAAGCCAAACGGGCCTTAGATTCGATAATTTTAAAACGTGTTAATTTTAAAGCATGCGGTAAATGCTTACTTTTTTTTATACAATACTACTACACATTGCTCTATCCTTATGAAGAACGCGGCATCTACGTTAACAAAATATTTGTAAGTAATTGACGATAAGTTGTCTGAAATTTGTATATAATAGAGAACTTAATTACCTATAATTACCGTTGATGTAGATACGGCACGATTGGATGACAGAGCAAGACAGAATTATACTGCGAGCAGCTAGCGACTGAACTACTTTGGTAACTAGAGTTGCTCTATAAGAACCAAGATACTATCAGTACGTACGTTCTTATTGATTCTTATAGATCATCTGTAGTTGTCATAGCGTTTATGTCTGTACCTTTTACGTATCCGTTATTTTCACATGTTAAGTTTGAGAATTATTTGATCATTTTTATTCGGTAGATATTTTCAAGACTACTATATGACACATTTATCATCATGGTACTAACAGGAAAGTCAAATTGCTAATATTGCAAGTAATTAATTTTGTATGTAGGTACTGTATTCAGACATAATGCTTACTTTCCTGCACTAAACATCTCCCATTATTTTTTCGCGTTCGTTCCTACGATTGCGCCGATGCTTGTCTACTCTTCTCTTACCATAGTACTGAAACTATTCAGAAGTCGTATTTACCCTCTCAAGAATTAAGGAAAGGGCACTTGTGGCTAACAAATTGAATTTCGCTGTCATTAAGCAATCCTGCTACCAGGGAATTACCGATGGTACAGAATTTTTTTTTTTCGATAACGAAATCAAAAGTTTATGACACTTTTTATATTATACCAAACATACGCAGAGCTTTGTCAATATTCCTCATTCTATCTACCTAGATAGGTCTTCCATCAACGGTGACAATCTCATCTACCAACGCAATATCGAATTCCGTCGCGTCTCACCCGTGATGGCTGTGATGGCTCTTCTCGCTGGCCGTCGCAGACAACATAGTAGGAGAGGTTCGATGTCCGATCACGGCCGCCCAGTATCGCACGAGCGCCTGCCAACGGACCAATTCCGCCAAATAAATATCGCCTCCTGTTATCTCCGAGCACAAAAACCGTAAATTTGATGATAAATAAATACAGGCAAGCGCTGTTTACAAGTCGTTTTTACGCCACTGGTCTGGCGATACCAGAAAATCCATCTCTCTGTTGCACAAACAGTCATATAGGTTGTCATCGCTTAGAATTAATTAAACTACTGTTTATTACGGGCCAATTACTTCAATTTAAAATTCTCCATCTCTACCGAATACAACTCGGAAGAAAACATCGAAAATTTGCTTTGTATTTTCCGTTAATCGCCGTTTAGACATAGCAAGTTTGGTAGCGGAAAATGCCGGCCGCCACTAAACTTGCCATGTCTACACCATAGGAAAGTAAAGTTTCTGTTTTATGTGGATAATGGATTACGTGATTGAGCCGGGAATTTGAGCATACAGTTTAATTATGTCATTATTGTAGCGACAAACGACTCAAAATCCGTTAAATGATTAGTTCGGAATCGGGTAGTGTTCGACTAGTGGGACTAAGATAAAGAGAAAGCAGACATAATGAAGACAGACTGTTGCTGTGATTTGATTACGGCGACACCAGCCGACCCGGTGGAGTACCACCGAGTACGGACAAAAGATGCACGCTTCCTACCTCATCCCCCTACTTCCCCTTGCAACCCCGCGCGACACGTCACAACACTAGCATACGTCGGAGGGTGGTTTATAGGGTTTAGGGGGTTTTTGGGTGCAGTAATTAAATGTTGACTGGCGTTTCTCGTATGTAACTAACTGTTGAGTTTTGCCTCCGCTTTCTCTCACCAGGCGGATGCGAATTGTGTACAGTTTGCAGAATGCGCTTGCTGACTTTATTTTCCGTGGAGGTTGATAATGAAGATGGGGCGAATATAAAGTCATACATGAGTGGCGGCTGGGAGTGGAAACTAGGTTGGGATGGCTTCCGTTTCGATTTGTCGAATCGCCGAATCATCAATAATGAAGTGAAGAGCTTTTCCGAACTCATGCTGCAGTTCTGGATGTTTGCTAGATATTTACTTTTTGAAGACAGGACTATCTTTATAAAAATCTATAAAAAATATAAATCTGTAATAAATGTCATCAAATTTTCCGTGATATATTTGGTTGTTATTTATGTGGTAAAATGAATTTTTTTCTACTCCTATTGATGAATGCATTCATTATCATGGCAATTTATGATAAGTAATACTAACCATTCCCCACACACATGACAAACATTTCATTCCAGGTTCCTCATACCCCGCGAGCCGTGAGAAATATTTCATTTCTCACGGCAATATTTCATTTCTCACGGCCGTAGAACCAATCATAGCGCGGATTTTCATATCCAACGTGTTTAGAGAGACTGCTTAGCGACGTTGTCATGGCGTTGACAACGTTGCTAAACGACGAGCGCTACAAACAATTTTAATCTGTCAGATATTTTAACGAAATACACATACAGTGTACAGTAATTACTGTAATTCGTTAATCATAATTATAAAAAAATGGATTCTGATAGCGAACAAGAGGAAATGTGTACTCCACCTGATGTAATACAAGCCGCGCAAATCCGCACATTAAATTTATTGCCCGAAAAATCGAGGACAAAATATGAAAAACAAAGCGTTTATGGATTGGCGAATCAGAAAAAATGTAAGCTCATTTTCCGAAAATGTTTTGATAGCCTATTTTGGTGAGCTTGCCGACATATTTAAGTCGTCCAAAAAAGTGTTATAATGTGACTTATTTAATACATCAATACGCACAAGGGATAATAATTATCTGTCATTTTGTAGGTTAGATACCTTGTTATCTTTTCTTCACTGTCAATATTTGACACTTTAAAAAAAAAATCTGTAATACCGACATAGTGTCATACATAAACAGAATACCGCCGCGTCACCGCCGCCCCAATACGCACTAAATTAATTTTAAAAAAATAGTGTATAGTAGAAAAAGTATAGTATTCCATTCGCAAGTAATGGCAATTACTCACTCGAACGTTTTGCAGCACTCGCCTACGGCTCGTGCTGCAAACTTCGTTCTCGTGAGTAATTGCTTACATTACTTGCTCATAGAATAATATACTATTTCAATCAGTGCCGCCTAAAACTTAAGGGTCCGTTCTGAACACATCGCAACTCCAAAACGAAATATTTCGTTGCGATTTGTTTTTGCTGGGAGTGGTCAGCCTGTCCCCCAGCAACGTCAATCCGTCGCCAGTTATAGCCGGTGTTTAAAGATATTGAGGTCTGCTGTCTACACCGGCCAGCAGTAATATGGGCAAATAAATGCATTGCTCATTTCCGTTGCGGCTGTCATTTTTCGTGTGCACGTGTAGAAACTGTTTGAAATGTTTTAAATGTTAATTGTTTGCGTATTAAATGTTCATAAGCGCTATTTCTCCAAATATTTGACCATTTAACCTGATGATGACTCAATTGAGAGTCTTATTAATATAAATAAACCCCATCAAAGGAATAAGAGGTTGTTTTCATTATCCTAAATACATTTCTGGCAATTACGCTTTATTATCGCAATTATAATGTTTGGGTTAAACTTGTACTTAAATAAAAAATCTATTTTTGTATCATGGGTTGGGCTAGATGTTTTATATTTGAAAAAAGCCAAAGATGTAGAAGTAAAATTAATTTTTATCTTTCCAAAAAATTATTTTTCATCCAGCCCAACTCGTTATTTGTCTAAGAAGTTACACTGACAATTTCATAAACTTTGAATAATAAATAACGATTTTATTTGAACACGCGTTTTAGGAGAGGTAGAACTGGGTCTTAAATGTTAAATACTAATACAATTTGTTTGTTTCAGGTGAGTGCTGATCTAAGACAACAATAGAAGTGAGTTTTAAGCTTCTTAGGTGGTTTACGTAAGTCTCTTAATATACTTAGTTAAGTAAGGCCGTGCATTTTGTCATCAAAATATAAATTTGATGTTTTTGTTATTGACTAAAAGTGATTCGAATATAAGAAACTTTTCTAGTAATTTACCAACCAATAAACATTTCAATAATCTTAGTACTATGCACGTTATAGCGGATCCGATCAATAGTTTGAGAGCAAAGTGTTTTCCCTTTTTTACGAAAACATAAAAACTGAGCAATTCTTCCCCGAACAGTTTCAGTTGCTCTTACTTTGTATTTTTAAGAATAACCCTAGAAGTAAAGCAATCGAATTGATTTTAAATAGTTATCAAGGTGTTGATAGTCTCTCTAATACTGCAGTATTTTTCACGAGTGTCAGTATTTTCAGTTTACTGAAACTTAAAACAAAACATCTTTCAGAACATTTTCTTCTGACTAATCAGCTATATCTGAATAAAAATCCAAATCTTATTATCGATTCGAGAGAAAATCGACATGAAAGTGTTACAGAAGTTACTGCTGAACAATATTTTCAATATGAATAATTAGTAGTAATGAAAATACAGGTACTTTGCTTTATCCAAAAGACAAACTGAGCTGACTGTTGACCGTAATGTGAACCAAGCATATATTTTTATTTACGTTAAGACCCAAAGATAACACATCAAAATACATTGCCAAACCCCAATTAATACAATTATCGCGAATATAACATGATAATCACGCCTTCTCGAATGAACCCTTACATTTGGAAACGTCATTTCAATCACAATTAAACACGTGGTCCTGTCAGGATACAGGCCGCCCAGTAATTTATGTCGATGGTGTTTTGTTCGTTGTTTTCCGGTAGCAATTCGCTCGTGACCGTTTATAAATTACGCCCCACTGTTTTTGACAAGGACTGCGTCCAAGTGTATTTGTTGACCTCGTCTGTTCCAAACACACATACAGGCACAAGCCCGAGCAAAACCGAACGCTAGTTTGGTTTATATTAGTCCATGTCGTCGTTGTTATTGTTAGTATGCGTCGCGTTATAGAAAACAATTAATTTCGCCGCACGCACCGTAATTAAATGTCAACAATGATTACCGGCTTTTGAGTATCATCGGACATTCAGTTTTACTCTCCCCACACCAAAAAGTCTGGAATATAACTGATACTCGAAATTTTATATAATTCATATTTGGTCGGCTTTTAGTTGGGGGAACGAGGATGGGAAAACCGTAGCCGAAAACCGAAAACACGGCGTCAAGGGTCCTCGGAGTACGTGCCTAATGGGGTAACCTTCCAAAACAGACTCTGTATAGTCCGCTCGATAAAATTAATTAACTAATTACCAAGTGAAGAGATTATGTTGTCTGTTAGTAATTGCGTGAAAATTTTGAATTCAAATTCGTGATTTTGAACTGTTGATGATTATGTGAGTATTTATCCATCTATTCGGTATACCATATACGTATTAAAAAGTATACCACGTGTGACCTGTAAGGGCAATGTGCATTCTCGGCTCCAACAATGTGAGATAGAGATGTACCTATATCGTGTGTTTCTAAGTGGAGCCTTGGGTCAAAATGCGCATGCGTCAGTATTTAGTATATATCTGGTATACAGAGAAGATATATATAAGGCCTTTCAAATGGCGTGGATTTATACAAATTGCCCACTCATATATTATACGTTCATTTCAATATTAATTAAAATCTGCATTAAAATTTAGATAATTTCCTATTTAGATGTTTGAACCTGGACTATCGACTTGATGATCACTTTAACATTCATATGTATAGACAAATGGATGGAACAAACTGATGTAATAATATGAATCAAAATCGAAAAATGAGGCTCTGCAACCATACGCATTCAGATTCAACAAATCTTGCTGCATGCGCAGAATATCCATTGGCAACACTTGAGAGGAGATAGAGCGATATATGACGCAACGATAGCGTTGATCGAACCAAGTTGTTATGTATAATAAGTATATAAGTCAGTATATGCCGTATAATTTAGTGATTAGATTTTTGTTACACATAACATGGGTCTGTTTATGCGCTTAACATGTCAAGTCATCAGCCTATATTCTATGAGTTATAAGTTAACCTCAATAATATGTTCTAGCGAAGATAATATTAGACTTATATTTGTTATATCAGTCAGGAAATAGCTTAGAAATAAAATTATTAGTGTATTGTCGAATATCCACCGCAGTTGATAAAGGGTATTGGTTTGTTTCGTGAATAAGAAAAGGACCACGCGTTTATTTTACAACCACGAAGTCTCGGAGAACTAGAAAGAATTATGTTTCCGGGAAAATTACAACATTTTGGAACAATTTTTACTCAACAACACGTAAAAATCAAATGTTAAAGCTTTTTTTTCTAAATAACTTAAGTAATGCTAATGATAAATTTATTTATTTCAATTAAATAATATTTTATTTCATTAAAAATCGGACGAGTTTATTTAGAAAGATGTTAACTGGAACCACAGTTATTAAGGGGTTATAATATTCATTATGTTGAAAGAAACCATTCAACTTAAAAACAAATTCGTTGATGTGCATACATTCGGTAGTATAGCCGTGCAAAAGGTTGCAAAAACTTCTCGAAAATTATGTTAATTTCATGGTAGTAATGAATGCTTTCAATGCCTTGTGTTTCTTTTTCTTTACAAGTGACTGACTTGACGCAAAGATATCTTTCGTTTACGCTAAAATGGCGTTTAATACTTTTTAAGGTATTTATTGATTATACCTGAAACACAGATTAATATTTTCTTTTTTTGAAAACAATTTTTAAATGATGCCATGGCATTCATTGCTCTTAGCTGATGGTGTCTATGCGACAGTCTTGCAATGAAAATGTCGTGTATTTAAAAATGGCACATACGCCAAGTTGCTATGTTCCGCGTTCACTAGGGGTCGCAAACCGGGATCCCGACTCTCGATAATACCGGGATCCCGGACTAAACCGAATATTTCAAACTACCGGGATTGGATTTATGAAAACCGGGATTTTCGGTATTGTTTTATAACAAAATATAAATCACTTTTCTTAGTTTCTGTGTCGTATTTAGAATAAATTAAGTCAGTTATTATTCAAAAAGCGCGCGCGTAACGGTGGTGTGACGGTTACCACGAACACGGACCACGCGGCGGGCCATATCCGTCGGCTACAACTGGGTGAATTCGGGTGTAATGATGGACGAATCGAACCCCTCCCACCATGCGTCTCGTGGAATCTGATCACTTCTGACTGTCAAAATTTGTCAATTCGATCGACCATGGAAATACTGGTAAAAATTGAAATGACCTTATGTGAAAACGGCGTATCAAGAGGAAAATACCTTCAAATGGCATACAATAGTTTAAGGTGTATGCCTCCGACCAGTGTGGAGTCAGAGCGAGTGTTTTCGTCATCGGGTTACTTTTGTAATCATTTGCGTTCTAAATTAAGTGATGAAACCTTGGACGCGATCGCATTATTTAAATTTAGCCACAGATTAAACAAATATTTTAAGGGTTTGATTGATACAATTATTTAAAGAAGTTTTTTTTGTTATTTTATTCTTTACGTTATTTAAAGCCAGAAGTTTAGAGACAAAAGACATTTATGTATCTGTTAATAGTTATTTAACAAACAAGTATATTAAAAAGAGCGATTAATGATCGAGACTGTTAATTGTCGAGATCATTAATCGCCGTTTAATATGCGAGTTCGTTACAAAATTTTTTCGTCGATCGTATTCTTCTAGCGTCCATCGTCTACGTAGATTTTTCTTTGCCGATGTCTTTTTAGGTTATATAACAATTTATGTAATTTGACACTGACAGTTCTAGAGGGCGGTATGTTTTGATTGGAAGGATGCATTTCACATATGTTCGACTGGCCAATCATGCATTAATAGAAATCGTGCATTAATAGAGTTGTTTTATAAACGATTCCTATTCACTAAACTGACTCATAAATAAACGACCGACGAAAAAATAAGAATAAATGTTATTTTTTCTACTCCTATTGATGAATGCATTCATTATCATGGCAATTTATGATAAGTAATACTAACCATTCCCCACACACATGGCAAATATTTCATTACTGGCTCTTCATACCTCGCGAGTCGTGAGAAATATTTCATTTCTCACGGCTCTAGAACCAATCACAGCTCTGGAGTTTTCATTTCCATAGTGTTTTGATACACTGCTTAGCGACACTGTCAAGCTATTGACAACGTCGCTAAGTGACAAGCGCACCAAACAATTTTAATCTGTCAAAATCCTGTAAACCGTCATAGTGATATACAGCCGTCCCTATATGCAATAAATTAATTTATAAAATTTCATTGCATGGTCGTAGAAAAAGTATAGTATTCCATTCGTAAGTAATGGCAATTTCTCACTCGACCGTTTTGCAGCACTCGCCTGCGACTCGTGCTGCAAACTACGTTCTCGTGAGAAATTGCTTACATTACTTGCTCATAAAATCATATACTATTATCTGAATGTTTTTGTTTCACTGATAAACGTCACCTAATCTCTACAAATACTTCTAAAATTTTCTCTACAACATTGAAAATACCAAAAATACCGAAAATACCGTGATTTTGGTACTCGTAAAACTTTAATACCGAAAATACCGGTTTTGGTAAAAGGGTTCGGTATTGCGACCCCTAGCGTTCACACACACGCTGTGATCGTTCGTTAGAATTTGTCTGTTTCTTGTAGTTGTTTTTGTACCAGTCTCAGTTTTTTTTTGTATGCTTGTATGTTCTTAATCAGTATTTTATTTTCGATGGAGTCCCGGGCTTTGTTTCAAACATAGCAAACAACATAGCTTTTATCTGTGTTGATACGCGTACTCTTGGGCATAGATTAGTTTATGTTTTCTGTGTGATTCAAAAGACTTTTTCGTTTTCCTGCTGCCTATTTGAAATTGGTGTCAGCAATGCACCTGGGTTTGTAGTTTTAAGGTTTATTTTTATGTAGATTGGTTTCGTCATAGAGCGTTTGTTAGATTAACTAGTATTCGCGACAACGTTGTTCTGTGGTTTCCTTCTGTAGTGACATTATAAAACCCTGGAGCAGTGTTCAATGACTTTTTGGTATAATAATGCATCTTCTGTCAAACTTTGTGTATTCACTTGTTTGTTGTTTTATCTTGATGTTTTTTATTTGTTCTTTAACGAGAGATTTTGTAATAAATGTTTTTCGCTATATCTGCTGGATCGCTTGTGATATAGGTAAAACTACGAGAGCTGAAGGTGAGTCATCGATTCCAGCTGTTATTTTGGTGATACATTACAGACCATTCCCGTGCGTTAGAAAGAAACATAGTGCTTTTTCATGCGTCTGTTCTTACGTTTTTAGGCGATGACTCACCTTCAGGTCTCGTAGTTTTACCTATAGCTGCATGTGCAATTTTGCCATTTTTTGGATGTGTCGTTTTTTCCAAAAATTTCTATCATTGCCCATATGTTTTTAACTCTAAACTATCTATTTAGCATGGCTTTGTAGCGGATGCTCTATTACTTTTTATGCAGGGTGTTTCTGAAATAACGGCTAATCTTGAAGGAGCATATGCCCAAGGACGTAATAAGCATATTTTGTTAAATACCGTATGGTCTAACAACGCATTGTTGAGAAAATTAATAGAGGAAAGCGGAGTCAGTCCGTATTTAGCGCAAGAAAATCGTCTACACTCCACCACAGTTGTGCTGCAACTGGTGACAAATCTACGCCGCCGGCAACATATCGGTGTCCCTCCACGCAGGCGTGATGCTACGGCGACATTGGCCTACATTCGCAAGGTACAGATGTAACATCATTGTCAGCTGTTTGTTGGTTTATCTACAATAAGAATCTTTTGGATTGTGGAATCTTAATGTGGGTGTGTTTGTATAGTGATTTGTGTAGTACCAGAGACGGATGGATGGCAATTGTATGCGACGCATTGCTAGAATGCGAAATAACTTCGTTCGTCCGCCGCGCGCAGCTGCTGTGTTAAGTCGGTTTGTTTTGTTCGACGGATATCGCTTTGCAATCACAATGTTTGTAAATCTTCATCACATTTCTGTATTAGGATACGTACAAATCTTTCTAATTTTCAATTGATACCTAAATGTTCGTATGTACGTTTGCAACCGTATTTCCGTCATGCGCGATCGGCTATTCACCAGGGTATGCCTTAGACGATTTCTTCAATACAATTTTGTGAGTACCTACTTAAAACTTTGAAATAGACTGTACGTTATTTGACCAAAATTGCTGGTCTGTCCTTGGTGGATATGCTCCTTCAAAGTTAGCCGTTCTTTTTGAAACACCCTGTATAATGGAACTCCTTACTGAACTGATTTTTTTTAGTCTTTTGCATAGTTTAATTATCTACATTACTTGTTCAAAACTGTCATCATGTATCCATTCCTTTTCATACCCTCGTGTCCTTCAATTATTTTCTTTGTTTGGGTTGTTACTGATTCTTTCGACTTATTTTGATAGTTGTCCGTAATTTTGTTTTGCGAATTCTCCTTGACTAATTACAATTGACGTTGGCATTATTTTGAGGGAAAAAAGATGGCGACATAAACAATAAGGCCTTTGTATAAAATGTTTGTTTTATATAATATAATTTGTTTGCTTTCTACTTTGCATAATATAAGGATGTAAAACAGTTCTATCAACAATTGATACATATCTGAAGTTTTCCCATTGTGTAAAGCATTCATTTGATACTGTTAGACATTCGGCAGGTATTTCCACCTCGGTAGTTGAAACCTGCGCTTGCTTTACAATTTGACCCAGTTGGACGGCAGCTAGCGCCGAACTAGTGAATCCGCATCGCTTTAGCGGTGCAGACAAATGACACGGGGTGGATGAGAGAAAAACTCGCCCAAAGTTCGTCTTAACTCCGCGGTGAATTTAGTTTCGGTACCGCAGCGGCAGCATCAGAAACTCATGCATTTCGCATTTATGGGCAGCCGTTTCGACGCCGTCGCCGCTGCTAGCATGTATTATTTATGAATGGGGACAAACAAAATGAAGCAGGCAACCGTCCGCATCATAAAACATAACTTCCTTCTCGTTACATTTGAGTATACTCTGAGTATACCTATGTGGAATATTTCGGTATTGTTTGCTAGCGATGTCCATTATTGGTAACTTTTTTAAAAGATATTGAATAACGTAAATATCATAAAATATTCCAACACGTAAATATAAAACTTTGTAAGTGGGAACTTTAATAAAGATGTATATGTCGTCATATAACTATCATTTGTAAACAAACCCGGATATATCAAATCAATCATAATACTCTAGATTGTAGACTTCCGCGGTCTGAGTCAATGATATTGATTCCCGGGTGGAAACCGCGTTGAGGACTTTGAAGCAATCGACGTTTCGCGTTCTGTTGCAAAAGGCATCTTCAGGACTAAGTATCAAACCAAGTGCTAAGAAGATCTTGACTTATTGCGTGGTATGATCTTGAGAAGATCAAAGTGTTTTATGCAATTCAGAAAATTTTCAGCACGCATACATTTCTAATCAAAGTAGTCACTTTCCATCCACAAAATAGTTGTTCCCTAGTGTTAAATTCGTCTAATCTTTGCCTCTGTGAAAACAAACCTACACCTTACACGTTGTGTGGTATTAATAAGATATATATTATTATTGGGGTATGAGTACCAGTAGGATTGAGGCGAGCTCCAGAAAATAAGCTGAACTATCAAAATGGTTGGAAGCCACCCCACTGCAAAACCTCCTCGAGCCGCCACTTCACATTTAGGCGATAATTCAAAATTCTTTACGTTCTTGGACTATTTTAATCTGTTCGTTGACAAACACGTTTTGTAGATGCGGTATTACCTTTAATATCACTACGTTTGTTGTATCAGGAGTGTAATAACAGTGGTATTATTATTACAATTATTTATCTTTTGGTTATGTCCATTAGATGGCGCACAGGTATTGACAATCTGGGCATGCGACGAACATCGTCTACCAATGTTCAAGTGTGGGCATTTATTGGCCCGATAGAGCACCACCGTTTATGAACAAAAGAAATCAAGAACATGATGGCAAACATTTATAGTTTCTGTGATATGAATAATAATAATGGGATGAAGAAGATTTTTTATGAATCATACCTTATTTTGCGTAAAGTTTCTGAACTAGTCAACCTGTAGGCTGTAGACTGCCTATTGAGTAGATCAGTGAAGCGGTAAATCGCAAGAATCGATAGACGGCATTTACACTAGGTATCTCAAAACATGACTTTTTTGATAAATCTAAGTTTCAAGTAGATATAAAGTTGTTTCTATGGACCCATATAGACAACCAAAACCAGATGGTTCAATTAAAAAAAAATTGTTCTCCTGCAAAATGTATAAAAACATAATTATAATCCAACACTACGCGAAAATTTCATTTTCGCGTATCTATGGAGACACGAAAGATGCTATTTGCCCAAGAATACCAAATCTACAAGGATTGCTCAATGGCCGTTTTTAGGTTTGTGACAATGAACGCATTTCAAGTCCTCTCCCTGGGTTACCGCAATACAAACATTTCAAGCTTCAGATGTCAAATGTGATTTTTCAAAGTCCGCTTTTGATGTTTCAGATAATGACAAACACAACGTCTATTATTGCGCTATGATTGGTCTGCCCCCTAAAAATATTCAGTGGAACAACACGTGCTTGTTTGACACAGTTATGTGTCGTCTATTGGCCCAGAGCATACCCCCTGGAAGGGAGATGAGAATCGATCTAGACGCCCGTAGTGGAGAAACGGAGAAATAATGTGGCCTACACCTTAGACCATCTATAACTAGACGGAGTACGGCCTATCCCAATGCATTGGCTTATTTTGGCCCAACATACCTTGGTCAATAAGGTCGAATTTCGTGTAGATTCTCGTGCACATTGTTCGCGCATGCGCACAGAAGCTAGATACCGCTATTATTTTGAACATATGTTTACATCGAGGTTATGAGTTTGTTTACCTACATATGTAGATGCATGTAGATGGTACCTTACATGGTTAAGAGGTAACAATGGGGCGAAGCTGCTGCTTTTGTAACAAGGAAGCATAAAAAAATATAACGTGTCACAGGTATGACCTTTATTACCGCAATACAGTAATATTAAATTATAACATATACCTTCTCGTAGATTTCCAACAGTTCAGGACTCAAAACAAGGTCGGATTGAAGCTATACCTATAAAAAGTCGGGTTTTTAAAACAACTGTGTTGTGTTCAAGACACTTTTCTAATAGCGATTATAAACTGGGAAAAGACGGAAGACCATAACTCTCCCGTAGTGCGGTGCCAAGTATTTTTGTTACGAGTGATCTACCAAATGAAAATGCGGACACAGATAGTATGAGCGATGCAGAAGATGCAGTTGTAGCAGACACTAGTGGACACACAGAGTCAACAATCACTGCCACGACTACGAGCTTTGAAAGTGTCACACAGCGCAACACCAACGGAACATCCTTCAGCACTGCCAAGAAAAAGGAGAAAATTTATGTAATATGTAACTTTGTTTTAGGTATATTTTAACGTTATTTTATTGTAGGTACAATCCTCGATATATGGGTGACGTACATACTTCAGACTTATCTTCGTCTCCTCAAGCACGGGCAGTTTTAGCATTAGGAAGAACTACCATAAGCAAGAAAATTGCTCGAATTCGCCAATTGTCTCGTTACAACATGCGATTAAGACAAAAAGTGT
The DNA here is from genome assembly GCA_963966075.1 of Aphodius sticticus. Taxonomy (NCBI): domain Eukaryota; kingdom Metazoa; phylum Arthropoda; class Insecta; order Coleoptera; family Scarabaeidae; genus Aphodius; species Aphodius sticticus. The sequence continues at coordinate 44,735,447 of OZ014506.1, read as the reverse complement.
GCAATGTATCAACATTAATGGAGCATTATTTGTGTAAAACCATGTTATTAGAATCAGAAAAAAGAGTTCGTAGTTCTTGCACCAACACCATTTTGTTTAAAAACCAGTAGTTAAATTTTGTTCAAATAAAATATTTTCCTATTATAAGCCGCATTTTGCTTGTAGTTTATTACCCATATTCCTTTTAAAGAAAATAAACAAATCAGGTGCAGAAACAAATAAAATCTTACAGGCGAGAATACATTTTGTCCAAACCTATAAAAAAATGGATTCTGTTGTTACTATATAAAGATGATATAAAGGTTGAACAAATGTCACTGAAAAAGATTTTTGCAGAGAACTGGAATAGCGAATTAATTGCTCTTGGATGGTTCAATTGCTTTTTTAAGAAATGTCACAATTATAACAGGTACTACAAATGTATGTTATGTACATTCAAAAACAGAAAAGGATTTTTATTTTGTGAGGTTACCTTTCACGCCATACGCGACTACCTAATTCAAATTTGACATATAGCCGCCAGTTTAATCTGACCGCTCATTGGTGCGTTACATTGGGAACGAGAAAATATACGACTTTCGACCTTATTATCTTTGGCCACAAACAAAGGCCGTCACGCTCCCTCTAGTCATATAAGCTCGATGGCCTACACTATGCGCAGTTGTTTAAGGCGCATTATGTTGTTTTGCTTATCTGTCATAAGTTAACAGATCGTTCGTCGATATCATCGTAATGGTGGGACAACATAAGTGTCAATCCAACGAATATAAACGGTTCTTAAAGTTCACTACTAACAGCTATTCGCCAAACACAATATAATAATACAAATTTGATTGGACCAATAACACACTACAGATAACTGTAACATAGTTGCGAACTGCGCCTTGTGGACATAGTACCTGCCTACCACGGTAGAGGCGCTTGCATCGCGCACCCGGTCAATACTTGCATAGCAAATTCCGTCAGAACCCAGTGGATCACTGTGCATGATTGGATTCCACGTTTTTTTTTTGTGTAAAAAACTAAATACGACAATTCAAAACCTCTGCTTGATACGTTTAAAATTAAAATTAAATTATTATTATTATTAATCGGGACCCCATGATGGTTATCGAAAACGGTCAGTTTGTATGTAAACCAATCCCCATGTAAGTTTTCGATTTGAAATTATATAGAGTGAACATTATGTGTATGTATTCCCACCATACACTAAAAAACAAACAGTCCGAATAATACTGCATATCACGAATGCATAGCTTATGAATATAAGGCGATATTTATAGGGCAGTAAAATATTTTATGTCCTGGAGAAGCAAACGTATACGGTGCAGAAGGGCCTTGGCGATCGATGCTTGGGCACGGATAGTTATATTTGTTGGAAAATATAAAACCATATTCCGTGGATCATTTAACCGTATGTTTAGGTATAGTGGAGCGACCGAATGCCACCTCTTCCTTCGCCCCTCTCTCGATATTGCTTCCGCGCCACTTTCACGGTTTAATAGCCGTGCTCACTTTTTTCACAACGACGACGGCACACGCCGTTATCCCCGACCCGATAAAGCATTCAATAAAAGTTTACCATTAGGGCGCCCTTTTTTCCATTGTCTGCTCGCGGCTCGCATTCCAAATCAAAATTTAATATCGAATACTGCGGATGCCCCTTAAGACCAATGGCGTTTCTCTAATTTTCAGTATGCTTTGTTACTGGCGGTGGACGTAATAAAGGTGGATTCTCACACACAGAAAAGTGATTATTTGGAACGAGAAAACATAATTTCTTAAATTTATTTACTAGATTCAAATGCATGTTTACTTGGATGTAGAAAGTTAGGTATATACAAGAAATGCCACATACTCAATCTAAGTAAAATAATTTCTCAGATAAATGCTGTCAACAAATAAATTCTTTCTTTATAAGAACCAATATTGTATTGAAAGAAGTACTTGAATTTTTAGTCCCAAAAATGTCAATTTCTCCAACGAAGTAATAGTAAATCCATCCAACTGCGTAGTTACTTGATCCAAGAGAATATAAGACATTTAATATAGGTAAGTATTGTTTATTGAATAAAAACCCACCAATTATTCTTTAACTGAAGTGATTCTCACTTCTTTCAAGTAATCTCTTTCTCTGGAATAAATATGCGCATCGTGATTATGTCAAGGCTCGCGCGCCCGCGCGTACGTCTGGCGTCGTAACGGAGCGAAACCTAGTACGACAACAACAACGAAGTACCCGTAGGGGATGTGCCTTGTGGTTAGTGTACAATAAACGTTTCAATGCGGAATAATTTGATCTAAGGCACGCAACAGGTTAGAATGAGTAAGTAAATATAACATACCTATCTTGTTAATTAGCAATAGAAAACGTATTTCTGGCAAATCTTTAAAATTATTACATTAAGTAGCTAAAAATATTTACCGAGAATAAAAATATACACTTCATTGAAGACTGTTTACTTCCTTCACCAGAGTAACAACTTTGTTATATCTAGTAATTGTTCCAAGAAATAAAATTTCTTTGTTAAAGTCAATAACCTCTCGAGTATATACGAACCTACCAACTACTTCATCCAGGTAATTCTCTCTTCGTTCGAGAGATCACTTTTCTGTGTGCATTATACGTTCAATCTCCATTTGATTTCCATCACATATGCTTATTAGTACGAACCGTACTTAAAAAACCTACGGTATGATGTTATTATAAAGTTGGAATCAGGCGATAGTGACTTGAGTGACAACTCCATACATTTGTCTGTTCGTAACATTTTAGTCAAGTGCTCGTTGGTGTAATAGAATATTTTGGATTGTGGTACCATTCAGTGATCATTGTATGCGACGGATGACTCATATGCGAAATAACTTTGATCCACCGCGGCGCGCAGTTACGGCGTTAAGTCGCTTCATGTTGTCCGACGGGGATCACTGTGCAATCACAAATTAATCCCCATCACATTTCTAGGTTAGGTACGTATCTTTCTAGTTTTTTATTGATAAATGTTCGTGCTTAAGTTCGCAATTGTCATTCGGCAGGATTGGCTATTCACTAGGGAGCCCTTAGACAATTTCTCTAAAAGAAGTTTGTTGGTACTTAAAACTTTGAATTATACGTTATTTAAACAACATTGCTTTTCTGTCTTTGGCGGATATGCTTCTTCAAGGTTAGCCGTTATTTCTGAAATATACTGTATGCATATAAAACGACAATATCATAACAAAATACTTTATCATATTAATACAGTAGAACGATAGTGGAAAATGTTGATAGTGCCGATGAAGTATATCAAGTCGAACATAACAATTATTATTAAATATTATAGACTGTTCCCGGACAAATTTCCCCTAATTCAGTCCATGATTGACATGCATGACTGCATAAAAGTATAAACTGAACCTAAAAGGCCCGCCTATGGCAATTATGTTTTCAATTGCTTGTTTTCCAAGATATGAGCACCTAAAGAATTCTGAGAACGTTTCACGTTCTTTGGTGATCTATCTTGGGAACATATCAACCAATTCAGTTAATTTTTCGTTGGCGGATAGATCTAAAAGCTGCACTATTCAAAACCACATAAATAATAATAAATAATATAATAAAATAAATAAAATAATAATAGTCTATAGAAAATAACAGATAGATACTGAAAATACTCATTAGCAAATCGAATCACAAATTGTTTGTATTATTGTATTGCGGTATTTGTTAAAATCTTTCTGAGCAAATAAATAAATAAATTTAGTTGATTATGAAGTTTCATTATTGCTTCCTGTCAATAAATCTTATTTTGCGTGAAAATAACTATCAATTTCAACATGAAATACGGGGATGAGATATATAATATTTTATGATTTTAAAACTATGTAACATAAATATGTAATAACATTTTCAAGTTCTGCCTAATGCCCAGAGTTGTCAGTTTTTAAAATAAAGTTTTTAGTTAAAATCCGATAATAAAAAATGTTTGTTTTGTTTTGTGTGGGGTAGGTTTGGTACAGTTCGAAAATTAAAAATGGTATTTGGTTAAATAAAAAACTCGGTTCATAAACATTTAAAAGTATGTAATTGATTAATAATTTGATATTTTGTGAATAATCAAAAGCACAAAGAAAAACAACAATATTCTGTTGTTATATGCAAGTTTTTTGAATAAGGACAAAAGTTGTTTAAAACGACGTTGTAATTCTCACTTTCCACATAACAATGAAAAATATTTTGTTATTTACAAATGGGTTACCATATAACTTACCATATAATCAAAACATACAAAAACGCATATTACATTTTTGAAGAGACTGGGAAGCTTTTTCATCGGTGGTGTCCTGTAAATTATGGACATTAGAATTTTATTTTCAAAAACCGCCACAACGAGGCGGGAGAAATTGTCATAATTTGGGAGTATCCTACTCAATTCTGGACGGTTACTCACCCTAGATTACACACCATACACATATGTTTGCAGTTGTGATATTGATGAGGACTTTTGATATATTGTTTTAAAGGTTTAAATAAAGCTATACAGGAAATCAGTCGATCGAAATACTCGATACCTTTTCGATAGAAAATTCTATACGATTTATTTTGTATGCCATTTTTTTGTGAAAACCGAAATTTTCAGAAATAGCCACACTATTCACACTTATTTTTCCCTTTCCACCCTATATTTTTTTTTGTGGTGGGAAATCGCAAAAAGATCGGTTTTACTTTTTGATATATTGTTTAAAATGTAAACTTAATGCATTTTCAGAGCTAATTTGTCTGTACTGAACGTATTTTTTCTGATAATAAAACTAAATAGAACAGACAATATTTTACGCCTCGGGATTTTATCGAAAAACAATCCAGTATCCATGGCAACAATAATTATCGCGTATCGCCAGTTTCAGTCACGTTGATTGAATAGTCGGTCCTTTGTCCCTCTGCGGTCAATGAGGCGAGAAAATGCGCGTTCCATCTGATAATGTTTATCTAACCGTACGCTGTACGCGACAGACTACGCGTACATCCGGCTCTATATGTGTGCGGTGCGGCCGCGGCGCGGCGGAGGTCCACCTCGAATGGAAAATTATAACGGGGGTGACCGGGCGGGCGACAACACAATAATAAACCGGTTGGAAACGGGCCCGACTCGTTAATATATTCATGTCGATGGAATTGTCACCTAGCATGCGACCTCCCCGCTCACATACATACGCAGAAATTCGACCGGGGGTTTCATGTAATTAACCATCCGGAATTGGGAAATGTGCGTGCGTTTGTGTACGCGAATGTGTGTGCTTGTGCGTGTAGTATGTGTGGATGCATGTATGTTTCATGTGATGTCAATGAACCGCGAATAACAGGATATTTAAAATTTATATTTCGGGGGTGATTAGGCGGTATTACGTGATAGCGACCCTGGCTCAAATGTCCCAATAGTACTATCAATTCAATAATATACATTGAATACTTTAGCCAGCACCATGATTTATTATGTTGGATTATGAGTAATGTTTACTTTAAGTTAAAGATGCTGATTGAAGCTAACTGGGGTAAGAGGCCCGTGGTTTTAACTTCCGGTGTGATTGTCAGTTTGCGACAAGGCGAGAAAAGAAATATACCCATTGGTTTCGGTGTCCTAAATATGTTTCTTTCTACAGTATTTATCGATTTATTTCAAGTTTTGCATCCCTACAGTTTCTGTTTTACCAATCATTGTAGATATGGTTGCCTAAACGCATAACGTCAACAAAGATTTACTTTGTTCACTAGGGACCACCTTGCACACTCATTGTCAGTGGAGAAATATTAGGTTTGTTCGAGCAGCACCAAAATAAGTGCAGAAGAATACCCAATTGGTTTTTACTGCTGCTCGAACTGTCACTATAAGCCAAAAACCATGATTACTAATTAATTATTGATATCGACCAACAACTTGATTAATTTGTTTATTATTAAAAGTCATCACAATACATTGGTAGTCAAACAAATGCATGAAATTTGCTGTACAATTTTCTGACGACTGACGAGAGACTTTTCTAGCGTTCGTAGAACTGGCAATTCCGCGACAAACCTGATCAAAGTCCATCAAACTAAAACACAATTAACAAGATATATGTGAAAAATTTAATTTAAAAATTTTAGGAAGAATTATACGCATTCCTGCCAACATGTATGTGAAAAAAAATCATGAAAAATAAGTGGTTATAATGCACAAAACTAACTTGCATGAAGAAAATTTAACGAATAAATCAAAGCGCCGAACTTATTTAATTGTTGTCATTGAATCATGGACCAGAACACATTAATTTATCATAAAAGAAATGTCAGAACTTCAGCTTAGACACGAATACAAGTGCACACACAAGTCAGTGAGGTAAATGAGCATTCATAAATGGCGGAGGCGCCTCACTACATTATGACCAGGCATTTTACACTACTGCAGATAACAATTACATAGGACCCATAACTAAACGTGAACTTTAAACCAAAAAATCAAAAATCAAATATCTTAATTGAAGTCGGAAATCTCTCGCGTATATAGCCTGCTAACTATTTCATTCAATTGATTCGTGCAAGAGATTACATTTCTGTGTACTTACTAGAATCTACACTTCAACATAAGGGTGTTGGATTAAATATAAATTATATAGATACTAGTAAATATTCATATATAATAGACCTCTTGATGCGGTTTTACCGATGTAATTGTTAGATGACAAAAATTATGTAACATAGAAGAAGTAGCGTTGCGAAAAAGTCTGGTACTAACCTAATCAAAAATACAAATTAAAAACAATTATACTGTAAATCCCGGAATAAACAACCGAGAACAACTGCCGGAAAACAAAGCACTATCGGGTTAAATTGCGGAGGTGAAATGGTAAACGTGACACACGCTGGGTAAGCGCCTGTGTCAACAGCATTCACAACAACCTCTTTCGTTCCGGATAAGGACGAACTTCTGTAGCACGTTGGGCGCGTTAATGCGACATAATTGGGACAATTACCGACTCGCTCTTAATTTTGCCTTCATTCGCCGTTTTCATTAAGGCATTGTTTCTGTTTGTCGGTGCTTGGCCGAAGTGAAAAATGTAGATTGCTTTTTAACGACCTCCAGTGACGATGAGGACGCCTACGAATATACGGTTCGGGCGAATTCTGTTTCCGTTTAGAAACCCCAATACTTTAAAAATAGACGAGGTTGCGGTCCGGTGTATGTCTTTACATGATTGATTTTAAACACATAATGTGTAGGTTATGTTGCCGAATGGTGAAGTAGGAACTCTCTTTTCAGACGAGTGGATTGCATTTGTCCATATTTGCCATGAGGCTATTAATTGTTTATTATAAAACGATTTAGATTGTCCAGAAACTGACGGGAATTCAGTTTCTGGAAATTCAGTTTCTGGGAATTCAGCCAATCGGGCTGACGCTGACGGTAGGACTGAATTCAGTTCCCCAAGCATCAATTTGTTATCTCAACGCCATTCATCGAACCGGTACGGGTTGAAACAAAACCTATTTCTTCAAAGACATTGAACAGTTTTGCCCTTACATAAAGATCGTTCATTTTCAATTTTAAATAACATCTAAGCAAGATGCAAAGTTTCTGCATAATTCCATTTTTGCTCATTCAATTAGTGTCTGCAAAACGAATACATCAGAAAATGGTTGTTTTTTTCGCATGTGAATCAGATTATTGCATTTCTCGTTTATACCGTGTCTGGTGCTAATTTGGACACAACAACATTTTTATTATTAACTTTTCAGAAAATTTTATTCTTCATAAAAGCTTCTGGATTATCTTAAACATAAAATAAGAATATTAGATGGTAATTATCTGCTTGCATGTACCGGGTGTTAACAAGACTATGAAAATTCTCAGAGTAAAGTACTTCTATATTAAAAGCTGTGCAAAAATGTTTTTTTTTAAAACAATGCATTAAATACGAAATTTTAAATGAAAATGTTTAACGACATACTTTGTCAAAGTAATATTATAGGTTAATAATATGGTGACATACAGGCGGGATGTAAATTTTAAATAAATCCAAAATTACAGCCACAACCTGGATTCGAACCAGGGACCTTTGCGTTTCTAGCACAATGCAGATGGGAGAGCATTGTGCTAGAAACGCAAAGATCCCTGGTTCGAATCCAGGCTGTGGCTGTAATTTTTGATTTATTTAAAATTTACATCCCGCCTGTATGTCACCATATTATTACCCTATAATACGAAATTATAGTCTCCTTTGTCGTTGCATGAACACCCGGTATATGGAGAGTGGAAGGTCCATCTAATAATTTGAAATATTTTGTTATATAATATTTTTGCATAGCTTTAAAGATGTAGGTACTCTTATATCATTTTCATCTTTTTAGCAACGGTATATGCAACGGAGAAGATGATTATAATTTAGTATTTATAGACCTGTAATATTCCCAAATATACCAAATATACATTCCATATTTCGTGCCATCTAATAATTTGAAATGTTTTGGTATATAATATTTTTGCATAGCTTTAAAGATGTAGGTACTCTTATATCATTTTCATCTTTTTAGCAACGGTATATGCAACGGAGAAGATGATTATAATTTAGTATTTATAGACCTGTAATATTCCCAAATATACCTTTTTTAAATAGCATTTTTTGATAGCTTTTAACATAAAGGTACTTTACTCTTCAGTGTTTTTCATAGTTTTGGTACTTATGTACTTACATTCTAATATTTGTATTTTATGTTTAAGACAATCCAGACAGTTTTGTAAAGAATAACATTTTCTGAGAAACAGATAATAAAAATGTCAATTGTTAATAAAAACACCAAGTAGTATGTGAGTAGGAGAATGTGACTAGTAGTTGATGACCTGTAATATTTCCAAATACTTTTTCAAATAACATTTCGCCTAGCTGTCAATATAAAGGGACTTTTCTCTTAATAGGTTTTCATATATTTTGCATTTTAGGTTTAAGACAATCCAAAAGCTTTTATGAAGAATATTTTTTCTTCCCCATTTGTGTTCAACTTAGTGCCGGACACGGTCTGTATGATGTCCGAAAAGTAATTGGGCCTACCTTAAACATAGTATCCCGATGTGAAATGGGAAGATTAAACCAACCATGCCTTAAGAAAAAGCGCTTCCATAGTTAAGAAGGAAGATAAGATATACATTTTTGGACCACAGAAACTTAACTATCTATTTAACTTATCTATTTGCAATTTCTTTCATTATTTGCTATTCTGTTTAAAAAATCACCGATCTTTTGTTATTACAAAGGCTCTTTTCAACCAATTTTATTCATATTTTGAACAATCAAATATTGAGATGTTATCTAATTTTCATATTGTATTGGTATTCGATGAAAAATTTACTTAAGCATTTCTAGCTAATTTCGTATTCTAAAGGAGTCACCACGCAGTAGCTGCCTAATCTGATTTGACAAGTGTCAATAAAGATAGTATGATTTTATCTCTTTCACGCTGTTTTGTTGTCTTCAGTGTTCTGATTTAAGTTCACCCGCTGATATATCGTTTACCGAGACATTTTTGACTCAATTTGAACATTGCAGCGATTACAAATTTTAGGTTATGATAATAAACTAAAATACTGGGAGGTTCTACGTATAGATATCACCTAACTAATTTTGTGTACGGAAAACCTTGCAGAACACACAATAGAATAGTGTAGTGCATTGATGATGTTTTGCATGTCTAGCTATGAAAGTTTAAATTTTTTTTTACCGTATAACATATAAACAATTATACATATATTGTGGAAAGTATATGTCTATAAGAGGCTAAGTAGTAATTTGTTTAAACTGTCCAATAAGTCGACCGTAACTAAATTACACATCCCAACTTGCTTACCTATTGCTTTATTTTTACTATTCACATTCAGATGTGACTATTTACAGTGTCTGCTGTTATTTTCCGGACTACCTTCAGCAATCTCGATCGATTACATTCTCATTAATGCCCTGTACGCGTGGCCAGTTTATTTATCGCCGTAAAACCCGTTCATTATAACGTACTTAGGCGGTGTGTACAATTGATTCTAACATTGTAATAGAACGTTGTATATTTAAGGGTAATACATCCCTTGGAAAGCTTTGTTTGATAACGCTAAAATATATGGAATAAAAAATTCGGATGTGGAATTTGGACTATCGCGATTTGTTGCAATCGCAGTCTAGTAAGTTGTCCTCGGAATATCTCCAAAATGTAACTTGAGCACAAAAACTCTTTTAGCGCAACATTATCAAATTTATCTTAAATCTCACTTTTAAAATATCTCTTCAATAAAGGTGAATTGCCCAACTCTAGTTAAACTCATATTTAATTGAACCAATGCGAACAGTAAATTGTCCAAAATTTGAGCCCCGTCAACGCTGTTCAAATTTAACGCCCCACTGAACATAATGTAACAATTTCAAAGTTTTTTTTTTCTCACAATGCTTCAACGATTTTGATGGTTCTTCTGAACAGTTGTAGGTTGATTCATCAATAAGGATACTGTGGTAGATGTTTGTATTCAAATTACAGTTTTGATCATATACCACTTTCTACAATATTGAGATATCTTGTATCTTGTTTTCTTGTATTTGGATATAATTTTTTTTTAAAGGGCGAAGGGGCCCGGGACGAAACCACCTCCACCCCGCTGCCTGGTATCGCCGTAAGGCATTCTGCAGTGCAGCGGCATCTTCCTTCTTTACCACAACAACAATTTGAATATAAAAATCTGGGCCCCTTCGCTCTTATGCTCTAGTGACTTTATTCCAAAAAACAAATACATCAGACTCAGCCGGAGCTGACACCTTAGCAGGTTTACATCATTTAGCCTTAAAAGTAAACATACAAACTACCTACTTTACTACCCTACAGTACTACCCTACAGTCTAAGTGTCTATGCACTTTACCCTAACTACAGGCGTCCTCGCGCACTTACTGGGACACATCCTAGCCTATTTTCTGAAGCAGCGGTTTTTTTCCTACGGCTCCTCCCCAGACTGCGGTGTATCCAAGAGTCCGTGGTCCGGTATTTCCAGGGCCATTTTCTTTCATGCTCCGGGTCTCCGGGAGCATTCCCGCGCCGGTTTTCCGGTCGCTTACATTCTTGTTTCTTTCTGTCTCCGTCTGTCCCGTAGACCGTCCCTGTCCCTTATAACTAAAGGGTTGGAGGTTCTCCCTCTCCTTGTCACCTGTCTTCCCCGTTCTTTCGTCGGAGTATCGTCCCTATGGTACGGGTAATCTGCTCCCACGCTTCCGAGCTTTGAAGCATTCTCCGTACTATTCCTCCCGCACTGAGGTCATCCCCGAATGGGCACTCCATCCTATAGACCTCCCAGCGGGGACATGCAAATAGCGTGTGCTCCGGGGTGTCCTCTTCCTCTCCACAATGTCTGCATTCGGGGCTGTCCCTCCTCTTAAATTTGTAGAGGTAGGCCCCAAAGCATCCGTGCCCAGTTAGGGCTTGAGTGAACTCGTAGGTCACGTCTCCGTGCTTCCTACTCGTCCACTCATCCAAGTTCGGTATCAGTCGGTGCGTCCACCGACCGTTGTTGTCCTCGCCCCATTCTTTCTGCCAGGCTTGCACCGTGCGTCGGCGGTGTTCTTGTCTGGAGGTGCCATCCTGTCCGCGTCCGTCGTGTACCCTCCTTCTTTCGTCTGCCTTCAGGTGCACCGGCACCATTGACGCTACCACCAAAGCAGCGCCCGTCGACACTGTTCTGTATGCCGATGTGACACCGACCGCGGCTCTTCGCTGTACTCGCAGGAGCCTTTGTTTCCGGTTTTCCAGCTGCATGTCGTCGGCCCAGACGGGCGCTGCATATAGCATCACCGATTCCGCGACCGACGCTAATACTCTTCTCTTAGCCGACGACGGTCCCTCCATTCTAGGCAAAAGTCTTAGCAGGGACGTCTTAACAGGGCCTCGGCGTGCCTTCGGTACCTGCGGTTTCTTTCGATCCTCACCCCCCGGTACTTAACGCTGTCTCCTGGTTGGATTCTCATGTTTCCTACCGTCAGCGTCACCGGTTGACATTTCCTCTTTCCGGTGAGGAGCACCGCTTCTGTATTCTCGGCCGCAAGTGCAAGGTTTCTATCCTCCATCCACTCGGTTATCCTATGGATGGCGAGATTTGCGTTCGCCTCAAGCTCTGCGCACGTGTTTGCTGTGACGACCAACGCGAGATCGTCCGCATATGCCACCAGCTTGACACCGCGCAGCCTGAGCCGCAACACTCCGTCATAGAGGACATTCCAAAGCGTTGGGCCCAGGAGGGACCACTGAGGGACGCCGCTGCTAACTCTCCATCTATCCTTTTCGCCATTGTTATCCCTGAGGATCAGCCATCTATCCCGCAGGTAATTCTGGATCATCTCCAACAGGTATGGACTCACATTTCTCCGTAAAAATCTGGATATTAAATTAAATGTATCTGGATATTAAAGAATTAAATGTGTCCAAGAACAAAATATTTAAAAATCATTGGAATAGTGTTCGGTTCCACTTGATTTATTTTTGCACCTCGTATACGCCCACAACTGTAATTTGAATAACAATTTCTACCACAGTATCGTTACTGAAGAAGCAACCTACAACTGAAGCAGAACATCATAAAAATCGGTTGAGTCGCTCCAGATAATTTGTGGCAAATTTTTGCCACAAATTTTTGCTGGTTAATTTCGTGGCGTAGTGTAGTATAAACATTTCTGTAGCTTTCTGTGCTAATCATTTTCATTTGAATTGTTTAAAGTAACGAATAGAACCAAAACAAACAAATATTCACAACTGAATTCTACCCCTATTTTCCCAACCCTTAACATAATTCTCCGCAAACAAGTTAAAATTTGCATAAAATCGAAGGTGCCATGTTTTCCAATGCACTAAATTTTCCCCGATTGCTGATTTATGGCCTCTACTAAATTTTACATCAATATATGTGTGAGCGGGCGGTCGCCTCTGGTCACGGCTTGCTAGTTTTCGGTTTCGCGTTTCGACACGAGATCGATGCTGATAATTATTTTTCTATTATCGACGGTAATTAACGCAGCAGCAGTCGTTCACTTTACATTGTCCAAACGATCCTGGATACAATCGATGAGCAATGTACATGCATAATTGAAATGTCAACGGATTTTGTACTACGGGATCGCGCCACTGACAGCGTCCGAATTGATGTTGTCGACCGGCAGAGCGCGCCTGAAAATTCATCTCCACGAATGAAATTATTGAAATTTCCAACTGTTTTGTTATTTTAACACAGGGATATTTTTTCTATTAGGTTTACTATTAAATTTTCGAATTAATTAAGGCCTGTAATAAATACTACTGCTTGTCGGATGATAGGCTCCTGGGCGAAGAAGAGTTTTATTTTTTTATTTTATTTATATTTATTCAGGAAGATAACAGGGTTTCCCCAAAAACACTTCCATAGAAATACATATATATTACCTATGCTAGAACACCATCAAAAAAGGAAAAAGAGAAAAAAAAATCATACAAAAATACATAAATGAGAAAGTAAACATCTTCACTCAAAATAAACTCCCAAAATGCAACAGTTACAACAGTTGTTAAAAACAGTCGAAATCAACCTTAGTAGATAAGCAATTTTTCAGGCTCATTTTTCGTGTATAAAGGGGCATAAATTCATGTTCACTCTATCCACCACCACCTCACCTCTTTCAACGAATTGCTTGTTTTACCTTGTTTCTGTGCCCGTGAGAAATTCGAATTTGTCATTTATATATGAATAAAAAAAACGTGAATATGTTAATTTGAACCGAATGACTACGAAGCACGCTTCCAACGTCTTACCACCGTGACTGAGACTACCGTTCATAATAACAAATAGTTACTGAAAGTGGTTGATACAAGATGAGCTGATAGATCATGCCGCATTGACCTGATATTGCCGAAAATAAGGAAGCAAGTTTACCAGTGTTGCAAGCGCTAATAATTTAAAAAACGTACGAAATTTATAAGTACACTAAAGGAACGACACGATGGCATCAGTGCCATACCTATGACAACAGACCTGATGCCGTAGGTATGACTTCGCCATCTGGTTTGAGGGGGGAATGGAAGAAGACAGAACTATTTTGTAAATATTCTATGGACAGACGAGGCAACATTTACGTCAAATGGCAATGCTTCTTCAGAAAATAGCCGTTGGTGGACACAAGAAATCCCAAATTTCACGATAGAATGTCAGTACCATTTTAGGACCAATGTACTGTGCGGTATTTCGAACAATCAAATATCTGGGCCCCTTTTTTCGTTAAAATTTAAATGCAGAATTATATCTTCAGTTCCTGCACAGCGTGTTAACACTTTTTTTTAACACCGTCAAGAATTAGACCACCGTTGAATAGGCAGAAAAATTAGGAATCGAGATACTGGCCACCTAGATTCCTCGACTTCAGATTATACAACATTGCATCAAAAGTATTCCACGGAATTTTACAAATAATGCTGCCTATGATATTTCGCGAAGAATGTGTTAATGCATAGAACGGGAGGGACACTACACAGAGACATGATGATGTAGATGAAAAATATCAACTTCGTACCCAGATAATGAGTAATGTTGCGATAATTCTAAATAACCATTACTTACATACCAAATCACAAAAAAAATATAAATAATTTAATCAAATTACAATAAAATAGATTAAAAGGAAGCTTTTAGTACCAATCACTGGCATCTACTACTATTTATCACAAGAGTATGAAAAAAAATCTGAAAAGAAAGAATTTCAAGATAGGTGCGTTGGACTTCAAATTTCAATATAAATTTGACTTCTGAACAACGTCTGCAAATAAAGTTTATCGATAATAATGAAGTCATACCAGATGCCATAATCTCATGCCTTTAGTTTAGTTGTTATTTTGGTTTATAAAGGTGATATTTGTTCAGATTTTGTATGTTATGTACTGTTGATTTACTGCATTGGGTGTGAGAAGCAATTTGTTGAGCCAAAATCGTCCTATGCTCGGTTACCGTTTGCAACACTGGTAAACTTGCTTCCTTATTCTCGGCAACATATTTCTTGTGGTGCTTCTTAAAGAACTTTCCAACAGACCCAGCCTGCTTGAATTTTCTGATTATCCTAGAAATGGTTGAATGGGCAATTTGGTTGTCCGGGTGTCTTTCATTGAAAATATCACCAACATCGAGATAATCGCTTGCTGTAGATGGATAACTACTATTATAAACATATCCAATGTCATTAATATTAATTGAATTAAAGGTAAGTCACGCTCCTGTATTAGTTATTGTATGATCTATTATTATCTACAGGGTGAAATATCAACTTCGTAGCACGAAACTGCGCAATTTTGCGCTTGTTCTAAATGAACATTGGTTATCATACCGAAATAATAAAAAATGTAAAAAATGTATTCAAATTTCTAAAAAATAGATTAAAATGGACTTTAGGATCACTGACTAATATTTGTCATAAAAGTAAAAATTAAAAAATAAAGCGCACAAAAAGAGAAAAATTTCAAGATGGGTGGCTGTGACTTCATATTTGAATATAATTTTTACTTCTAAACAACATTTCCAAATAAAGTTTATCGATAATAATGAAAATAAAGGTACCTACTTTACTTTTATCACAAATTCATATATTCTGAATCGCTCGGTATATGGCACCGAAATTTACATATTTGACTATTGCCGTTTTGGTTTCATAAAAGCCGCCTACTTTTATAAAAAATAAAATTTTCTGAGAAATGGATAATAAAAAAAAATTTCATATGATGCGGACTTTCCTGGACACACTGTATGTATTTTTACAGCATCCTGAAATCTACAAAGACAAGGCCAAAAATGTTCAATCTTGATAAATAATGTAGTTTTACTAGTATTTTCTTTCGTTGTAGCGCTGAAACCGTCAACATACTTTAGAAGTTTACAGCAATCAATTTAAAATTTCCGCAAGACATAACCACTCACTAATTAATAATTTGTCGTTGAAAAGAAGTTGACAAATATCCCCATCATTGCACCGACCTTAACTTTCTGACTGTCTGATTTCTCTCTGTAAACGACATAAAAAATCTTCTTTGGCATCAAAGACTAACAAGAAAAATATCAGCCTCATTAGAGTGCCTTAAATTAATTGAACATGTCGTTCGTTTTCTAAATATCCGCTTTGAAGTCGACCGTGTCGGCACTTCCTTGAAGTTTATATTGAGATGCCAACGAGAATAGTTGTTGGCTATCCAATTAGTTAAGAAGAAATGACATTAAATAGCTGAACGATTTATTGGTAAGCAAAAACTGTAAAGGCATTTTATGACCATTAACAAAATGATACAAACAGATTTTGATTTCTTCAAACAATATTGTTCCCATCAATACCTCCGCTAAATATATTTTTACAGGGGGAGAAAGTGTCGAAAATGAAGTTTTTTCCATTATCTCAAAAACTATAATTTTCTGAGAAATAAATGGGTGAATGCCTGGACATGTGCGAAAAACTTATTTAATTTTGGTCCAAAAAGAGAAACATTATTTTGAAGGGAAAACTGGTGGAAAAGCTGGGTTTACCAACAAAAAAAAAACTTTTGCAAGAGTCACTTCATTTTTGTCATTATTTTTGATTTTATTCAGCATTTTTTTAAAATTCACAACAGGGGAATGACGGTATTTCCAGGGAAATGAAATAACAACTCAAACTGAATAGTATAGTAAGCAATGTAATAAGAAAATAAAAACGCATCCTTTATTTAACAAACAAATACATACTCTAATAAAATGTATGTCTTTCCTTCTCTGCTTCTTGTTTAATTTTGCCTCCCGGTGTTTCGTTTTTGGTTCCCATTTTTGTTCTGTTGGAAATATGCTCCAATTAAAAAACACTATATACTTTCGACGTTATGTTTCATATTGCTCATTCGCCTGTAATTGTTGTTCCAGGGTAATGATACCAGGGGAATGACGAAAAACGATGTTATGTTCAATTATAATAGTTAAACGCGCCAAGAGGCATTGTAACGGTTACACACAGACACGCAGACAGATTATTCCTAAATATTTATTTTAAATGCAAAACAAAATTGTAGTGTTTATTACAACTATTACTTACCAGGGGAATGATAATTTTAGTGTGACCGCACCAATCACTTTCACAACTTATACTGTAGTTTGGAAATAATATGGACGGGAACAAACTGGTTTTGAAAAACATCCAATGACATATAATACTGCGTATTGCAAACTACTAAATATACATGTGCCGCTATCTATCTGACATTACCTGAACTTTTATACTTGCAGGGGAATGATGTGAAGATTGTAGACACACACTTTGCTCAATTTTGTTTAGACTAGACAAATATATTTTTTTTAATTAATTGGTCCAGTGCGGGATTTACACAGAGTTTATTTTGTAGTTAGATCTGAAGTTAATTGTTTAAGCGTAATTAATACGCTTAATTTACATATAAAAGCACTGTAAATCCATGAGGTACATCCCAGGGGAATGATAATTTACACCTGAAATATTAAAAAAAGCACCATTTTTCGTAATATTATAAAGCAGATAATTAGCGACCAAATAAAACTTAAGTTAACGAGTGTTTATAACGTATATTTCAAACATTAGAGGTTACGCGTCAGAACAATGCAGCCCCGATACACCATATTTTGCAGTTTCCAGGCAACGACTCAAATAGTCATCAAAATTGTCATAGAACTTTCAATAAAAGGGATTTTATAACTTTTCTATTGACGGTCGCCTTAAAGGTAAGGGACCAAGTAAGTGAAAGTACGGAATAGTCAAGAACAGTAGCATTAAAATTTCGTCAGCGCGAGCTAGAGATGTTTGTCAATCTTTGAGTCGCTGAATCTCTCGCTGGCTCTCGCTGGATCTCACAGAATTTTTAAGGCAACTGTCTTAAAGGCGCCATTGGTGCTATTACACGGCGTGTGAGGTGTTACGCCTGGAGTGTAAACTGTCGCGCTACACGCCGTGTGATTGAGTCGGTGCGACGAGTTTCACACAGCGCAGCGTGCCGGGTCCGTTGATTGGCGGTAAACTTTGCACACTTCAAAACAAACGCGCCGCGCGCGTCACTCCACACGCCGTGTAATGGCACCTTAACACGGCGTGTGATGTGTGACGCTTGAAGTGTAAACTGTCGCGTTACACGTGTGTGATTTGGTCGGCGCGACGAGTTTCACGCAGTGTCGGGTTCCGTCAATTGGCAGTAAACTTTACACACTTCAAAGCAAACGGGCATGTTCAAATGAATAAGCTTGTCAATCTGCAGGTCGTGTGATCGCGATCGCCAAAATGCGTATAGGCTTGTCGCTCCACACTTGCGCGTCACTCTACACGCCGTGTAATGGCGGCTGTATTCTCACCTGTAGCTGCATATTGCTTTGCTCTCTATTGCGGATACATTAATGGGTCTAAGTAATTTAGTCATTTCTAAGTGTAAACTAGCCCTTAACTCGGATTAACGTGTTGTGACTGGTCTGTTTGAAAACCAAGCGCAAGAGCATAATGTTGACGAATATAATGTCAAAAGTCGTTAGTAAAATTTCTCGTTAGATTATTGATCAGTGTGAAATTAAGCAACTTTGTCAATCAGCCGAGGACAAGACTAGAAGATTTATGCTCCAAGCGTATCTGACACTTAAAAATCTGTAGACGAATTGCAGCAGTTAAGAAACCGCTAAAAACTTAACAACATTCGAACAGTGCATTAGCTCTTAACATACAACTGCACTCGGAGAAGTTCTCACTGCTCTGGCTTTACGCAAATCCATATTTTAAAAATGTAAGCACGTGACGGCATATCAACGCGTGACGAATCATCGTGAATGTCCAATGTACAAATCGGATAACTAAATATATTTGGGGATGATCGTTAGGTACCATTGACGATGAAATATATATGTGTGCGTACAAGATCGAACAAACCCAGGGTAGCTCAAAGATGAATGATGGCGATGCAATCAGTGGTGGATTGATTATTATTACTCGAATATTTGTATGCGTTGGTGACTCGTGGCGAGTTTTACCATTTTATCGTGAATTAAATATGGGTTTCGCGTTCGTCGGCGTGTTCATTTTGCATCGCGCGCTCGCATAATTAATAGGCGGCTCTGGCGACGCGCCGACCACAGAGCGACGTTTTTATAGATGGCGCTGAATGTAATTACCACGGTGATTAATTTTGATACGGGAGTTGAATTAAATATTGGTCGCTATTGGAAAATTTGAGCAATTTTTTGGATTGTGGTGGGATTGTGATATAAAACCACTGAATTTAAATATTTTAACATTTAGGTACAGCCATATTGCAGCATTAACAACAAATATTTCACGCAACCAATATTAAAGTAAAAGGACATTCTCATAAAATCCGAAATAACCCAAATAACATTTTCCGTTTTATTGGAATACTTTCAATAATAATAATAATAATAATAATAATCCACGCCTTAACAAACATGTTCAAACACATATGACGATAACATGGAAAAATGAACACCAAACGCCAGGAGGATTTTTTTTGCACCAAAACTGTACAAAGTAAAAAACTGGACCTTAGATTCCAGTAATTTGATTTGGTTTGTTTCCAGATTGTTTATGTCAATTTAAGGTATTGCGTGTCAAGAAACTTGACATTTGAGCTTCCAGGTACTGCGATAGGTTAGGTAAAAATGGATTTCGAGTTATTGATGACTTTGGATAGGAGCTAACAACAGTACTACAAAGCATGTAGAATAACGTAACATGAGCCATAATGGTTAATTTTGTACATCTAAAATAAAGTATATTCAACTTCGCTACTACACAGCTACAATGTATTTCTTTGAACTATTTGTGTGTTTCGTGAAATAGATTTTTTGTTAGCATTTTAGGATTTCGCACATCATCGACTGCTTTCCAGACAACGCCGGACTATCGGCCGTATTAAGAGTAAACTTACGTTTTTTGACGACAACACTTTTTTTAAACAGCGAATTTACTTCACGTATAATATTCAATACACTGTATATTATACGCAGAGCTCTATGTATAGTCTACAGTGACAATACAGATTATTTCCGTGTGGTGGTTATAAACTGAGACTACAATTAACAATGCAATGCTTATATAAACTAAACATGCACTATCAGCGTTTGCTATTATTGTCTATCATGGGCACGGTGTAACTCCTCAACTATTTGGAACTTGTTCCGTATCTTGGGTTGTCATCTTCTTCCCTTGCAAACTTCTTTTTCCTAGGTGCCACAGTCCAATCCCGATAAGGACGAATGCCGTCAGGACCATGATGGTAAAAGACGTTGTCGAACCCCAAAAATGAGTTACTTGAACTTTGCCTAACTCTTGAAGTAGCAAGTCCAATTGGGCTAATTCAGTCTTCGTAGTGTTGATGGCGGTCATCTAAAGATCTTGGAGACGAAGGTCATCTAATTTCCAGTGTGGTTGATCTTCTTTAATCAGCGTTAGGTTGATCGGGCTGATCTCTATCAGGGGCTTGGTTTGATGTTGTTTGTAGATATTCGTGTCCTAGGTGGATAGAACGTCCAGGTGTAAATTGAAAGAATAAGTTTTCTTGTAACGGTCGAACATCTTGACTATTGTTGCAGTTGGTTTCGGCTGTTGAGTTGGCGTGGAACAGGATCCATTCGGTTTCGGGGGGATGAATCAACTTAACTTCTAGCGAGAACCATTTTCTGTATGAACATGCTGTTATTGGCAGGTGTCTTACTATCTGATGTCCACAAATGGGATGATCAGCTGCATCTTGGCTTGTAGTTGCACACAGAAATTCTTTTTACATACCTATCCTTATTTTCCGCTAGGAAAGGTATGGGAATGTTAAGGATTAAATAACTAGAATTTTCTGCTATAGGCAAATAAATTAATTGATAATACTGGTAAGTGGTTTTTTCTACTAATGACATTTCCAAAAGAAAGGTACGTATGTACCCCTTAGTATAAGCTTTTACTAAAATAGATTTTTCTATAGTGTAGATATTTTCCATAGTTGGTTTCAAAGGTATTTCTAGATTTGAAATTGAAGTTTGAATAAGTTGTAATTCCTGAATAAGTTCATCTAAAGAAATAATTGTTGGATGCTTGTAGTTTTGCGAATGATATATCTGCTGTTAATCGAATATTCACAATATTAAGATGGCATCCTTCAGACACCACCTGCAACGAATGTAAACTATCCCCATGAACGATGTCGACAGGTCCCATGAAATGAACACCATCAAAGCAATAGCTGTTAATAATTGTTATAGGATGAAGCTAATTGATGACCTTTATAGACGGGTGCAATGCAGTGGCATACTTAGGGAAATATATCTACATTGGAGCATGATGTGCCGTTATCGAAAGCTAACATACCACCCCCTATTACACCGCAGGATAACTCCAATAATGAAGCGAAACAGAATTGTGGTATGCAACCCAACACACAACAGCATAGAGGGTATATTACTAATAACAAAGATAAAATCCCAAGGTCTATAAAGTAGTAAGGTTATCCAGAAACGAGATTTCTCAGTTTGAGGGGTAAAGGGAGATCGTGACGTCACTAGAGTCGTGCGCTGCCACCAATTTGAATGCTTATTTCGTTGTATGATTTAGGTTAAGTAGGTGCATAATTATATTGAAAAAATAAATGCATCTTTATTGTGATCATTTTTAAATGATTAGGATGGAAAAAAAATGATGAATGTGATTATCACAACATGCTATTTCAATAATTTGTTTATAATGCTGAATAAGTACATTAGTATGTAATGTATGTCCGATTAAAGAAATGTGTTGTGCTAAACCAGGTCTCTGCAGTTGGAATCAAAATTTAGCAGAAATTCAGTGAGTGGGGTCAACCTACAAACAAAGTCAAGAGCCGGAGTTGAAGGTGGTATAACGGCAACCACATATTTTTGCAACCATGCAAATTGGGGGTTGAAACACTAAAATTATCAGGAATTGAAGTCGAATGTTTGGTTTACCGACTCTACAGATAAATAAATAGAAAAACTATAACTAAATCAGAATTGGTAGTATTGGTACAACTTGCTTATTAAACCACTCATTGGCTTGTCCTGATTACAATATTTGGTTAGAACATACGTACAAAGAAAAAATAAAAAATCAGTAAGAAGCTTTATTGTACAAATTTTCTCATCTTTGTTGTAATTTTATTTTTAATATCAGCTACTCTTCGTTAAATATTTAGATTTTTTTGCTGTTGAAAACTAAAATTTAAAAAAATTTATCCGTACATATATTCTTTGCTCGACAAAAGCTTTCAAAACTATGGTATCAATAATTGGATCTTGTTTTAAAAGTTCTCTTCTTAATTTACTGCTAATTCTTTTCGAATTATTAATCCCATCCCCCGTAAGTCTTTCGAACTTGCTAATTCATTTTATTAAACAAGCGTTTAAATTCTTCCGACGGATTTCTTAGGCCGTCAAAAGATAAATGACGTATCCAGGATGGAAGGGAGTATGGGTGCTCTTGCTGGTCTTCGTATGAGTAATGTCCCAATTGTGGATGAGGTCTGCTTTAAACTTTGATCACGTGGAAAAGTAAAATACGGTACGGAGCAAACCATAGGCATCTAAAATTGATACATGATTTAGAATAATGTAATTTCCAATATAAATTAATATCTTACCTTTACTAACTTAATTACATAAAATACTACACTAATAAAACAACCAATAACGTAAAACTATCAACTATTGAATATAACAATATAAACGCAGAATAACGATTAAACACGAACAAAAGCAACCTTTCTAATTCACTAAAAAACCTATAACGAGCTGAGCTGGCAATAATTAAACGTATCTTTGAACAAACTAAACGAGCGATGTATGCGACGTGATGCGAAGTGTGCCGGGACTCTAGTGACGTCACGAATATAGAGCATATAGGGATCTGAGGGGGGTATATAAAGTGGACTATAGGAAACATAGCAAGCTGAATAACCTCTCTCTTTATAGACCTTGATAAAATCCTACACTTACAACAAAGCGGTATTTATGAATTGAAATGCTCAAATTGTGACAGGGTATACATATAGGACAGTCAGGCAGAAATTTAAAGATACGTTTCCACGAACATATTACTCGTAATAGCTCAGCGGTACGACAACACATGATACAAGAGGGACATCACTTCCACATCCAAAATATGAAGTTATTAAGAAGTACCCCGAAATCTATTTTAATAGATTATACAGAAATATACCACATCAATAAGCGAATAGAAAAGGACGGAAGTGATGACAACCTTATCAACAACATCACAGACACATTTTACGATCTAGTATGGATATCCGTGGCACCGAAAAACACCTCAAAGCCATCCCATAATTGCTCCAAACATTACGATAAATCACGGTTGTAAGATATAATTTAATTTTAGCGTGAAAGACCGTAAAGATTACTGCCACGCTTCGGGCCAATAAATATCCATTTTAAACGAGCCGCACGGTCGATCTGAGTAACCGTGACCGATAACTCACCAAAAACTTTTCTACCAAATTACCGGGCCGTAAAATTTATCGAGAATTATTTTATTTGTGCCGAGGTATGCTCGAGGCATCACCGAGAATATCGCATAATTGACGTTACCTATTTTTAAGAGGCGACGGTAGATTTTTCATCCAGTTAAAAATACACAAGTGTAAAAATTCCTCAATATGACAGGGCGTATCAAGAGTGCGTTGGAAGGTACGTTCGGCAACAAAACGGCACTATTATGATATCCGTCATATCCACAAGCTATAATAGCAAACTTTCCATCTGAGAATTAAGTCTTTGAACAGACTAGAATTGAAATTCTCAGTACAATTTGGTTGGGAAATATGGATGTAAAATTGAATGTCAAACGAAAACATATTATCAGAACAAAACTATTCAAAATCGTTATCGTTATTAATAGTTTTGCTTCTGATAAGACCCCCATTGATGAATTCTGAAATATTTGGATTTTAGTTTGTCATAGGATGTAGGTCTAGTGTAGGTCTACTGGCGAAAGCCATCTAAAATGAGAACAAACTGAAAAGAAGAAGGAATAACAACAGAAGTTAATAATCTTACCTAGGAATACTTTATGATTTTCGGATTTTATATTAAAAAAAATCTTCTGTGGCCAGGCACATGACTTTATCATACTATATATAAAATTAATAGTTTAGCTGCATGAGGTTCTATTTGATTGAGATCGGTCGTGTCTGCATTAAAATAAAACTAGTTAGCCATGATTTGACAGATACGTATTATGACAAAGTATTGTAAGCGTGCCGAAAAAAAGTTTTGAGATTTTAACGGAAATATGTCCTTCTGGGTCCCCTGAACATTTTTGACAAAAGTACAAAAAAATGTCTGTGACACACACACACAGACATTTTTTTGAGTGTGTATGTTGTGTGTATATGTATATATATATATATATATATATATATATATATATATATATATATATATATATATATACGAAATATCGTGGGAAATTCGGTCAGAAGGGCGTTATAAAGGAAACTCCTTTTATCTTCGTTCAAATTTTCGTTTTAATTTAAAACTTCATCAGGAATCAGCTATATCGAACAAAACAAACGCTTCAGCACACAACGAAATCGTCACAATTATAAGCAGGCAACAAAAAAACTAATTAATTAATTCTCTACTTACAATTAGAGTCGGGGAAAAACTGCTAGGAGAAATCAGCGTCATCGGAGGCAACAAGCCAAAGCATCCCAGCCAATTAACAAATGAAAACAAAACCACATCACAATAAACAAACTCAAATCACCAGGACAACATGTCACTGTGTGAAAGCAACAACAGGTTACGATACAACACACACGCTGAAAAGCGCGCGACGAATCAATTTCGAACGTCAGGGCCACCAACCTCAACCGCATCGTGTAATTTTTAAAACTTATGGTTAATCAAGAAAGAATAAATTGTGCTTAATTGACTTGTATCTGACTTGAAATTCAAGCAACTGTTTCCGTTAGCCTGAATATGGAACATTTCCAGAAAAAGCCTGGATTTATAATTATTTTCCGCGGTCACAATTACGGTATCCTCCCACATCATTATATGGTCAGAGTCAATGGCATGCTGTGCTACTGCACAGTTTTTTCTCCGTAATTTAGTATCACTTTTGTGCAAGGCAATACGCGACTTAAGCCACTGACTAGTCTGACCATAATATTTCAGGGGACAACCACCGCACGGAATGCAATAAATAACGTTAGACCTCAACCATTGGGGGGTCTGATCTTTAATGTTAGAAAACAAGTTATTAATATTTTTCCTGGCACCGACAACAACACGGAAATCATCGTTCCTAAACAAACCAACCAGCTTCGAAGAAAGTCCATCAATTTGAGTGAGCTTTTTATATTTGACCTGAGCAACACTACACCCGTCATCCGTCGCACCATCTCGAAAAGGGCTATTAAAAATTAGCTTTTGAACCAACGATCTGGGGTACCCATTGTTCATGAACGTCTCACTCAAATCACGCAGGTTTTTGACAGTAAATGAAGGATCACTGATGTGCACAACTCTATTCCGCATTGCTATGATGGTGTTAATCTTTTGACTCATCGGGTGACTTGAGAAAAAGTTGATATATCTCCCGGAAGCAGTAGGTTTCCTATACCAGTCTAAAATAATAGCATTCGATGTTGGGTTGCGGATAACCTTAGTATCCAGAAAGGGAACCCCATAGTCTACCTCCCTTTCCACAGTAAACTGTAAATGTGGGTTGTAGTCATTAAAAGTTTTTAAGATCTCCTCTACCTTGTTGAATGGTACTGCACAAATGATGTCATCGACATACTTAAACAAAAAAGGGAGACTAAACGGTAATTTACTTATGCAGCTATCAAGCAAGCTGTCCATGACCAGCTGCGCCAGTACAGGACTTAACGGAGAACCCATCGGAGTACCAAAAATCTGTTTATAAAATTTGCCTTGGAAAGTAAAATAGCAATTAGTGTACACAAACCTTATCAGCTCCAAAAATCGTTCTCGCGGAACACTGCTACACGGTTCAATGATACCCCAGGCATCACTAATTGTTTGAAGCACCAAATCAAGCGGGATATTGGTGAAGAGTGAGACGACATCCAACGAAATTAAAACATAGTTAGGCGGAAGAAATCTCTGTTCCATCACATTACAAAACGTAAACGTGTCTTTAATGTTGTATTTTTCATCATCCTGAAGGGATGTCTGTAGAATTTCTGCCAAAAATTTCGAGAGAGCATACGTTGGTGAGCCGATGGACGCAACTATGGGACGGAGGGGGACGTTAGGTTTATGAATTTTTGGGAGACCATAAAACTTAGACGGGACAGAATTGTATTTAATGAGAGATCTAGCCGTATCAATATCAATCAACTTTCTGTCTCTCAACACATTGACAAGGTCATTGTTCTTTTTTTGGACCGTGATAGTAGGGTCCCTATTCAGGTGTTGATAGACAGACGAGTCGTCAAGGAGGGCCAACGACTTAGCAACATACACAACTCTACTCATCGCGACCGTAGTGCTACCCTTATCAGCTCCGATAATTAAAATGTCTGGTCTGTCCCTCAGAAACGCCAATGTCCTCCCGTAGATAGAATTAAACGGTGACGAGCGCGAGGGATGTGAAGCATTAGAATGATACGAGTTGGTCACCATGTTGGTGGCCCGCGCCCTGTACAGATCTTGGCGGTCAGAGGGTAGTGCCTGCACAATATTCTCTATCTGCGATAATAAAACAGCAATAGGAACATCCACAGGAGCAGTACTTAAATCTAAGGCAAATTTTATAAACAGATTTTTGGTACTCCGATGGGTTCTCCGTTAAGTCCTGTACTGGCGCAGCTGGTCATGGACAGCTTGCTTGATAGCTGCATAAGTAAATTACCGTTTAGTCTCCCTTTTTTGTTTAAGTATGTCGATAACATCAATTGTGCAGTACCATTCAACAAGGTAGAGGAGATCTTAAAAACTTTTAATGACTACAACCCACATTTACAGTTTACTGTGGAAAGGGAGGTAGACTATGGGGTTCCCTTTCTGGATACTAAGGTTATCCGCAACCCAACATCGAATGCTATTATTTTAGACTGGTATAGGAAACCTACTGCTTCCGGGAGATATATCAACTTTTTCTCAAGTCACCCGATGAGTCAAAAGATTAACACCATCATAGCAATGCGGAATAGAGTTGTGCACATCAGTGATCCTTCATTTACTGTCAAAAACCTGCGTTATTTGAGTGAGACGTTCATGAACAATGGGTACCCCAGATCGTTGGTTCAAAAGCTAATTTTTAATAGCCCTTTTCGAGATGGTGCGACGGATGACGGGTGTAGTGTTGCTCAGGTCAAATATAAAAAGCTCACTCAAATTGATGGACTTTCTTCGAAGCTGGTTGGTTTGTTTAGGAACGATGATTTCCGTGTTGTTGTCGGTGCCAGGAAAAATATTAATAACTTGTTTTCTAACATTAAAGATCAGACCCCCCAATGGTTGAGGTCTAACGTTATTTATTGCATTCCGTGCGGTGGTTGTCCCCTGAAATATTATGGTCAGACTAGTCAGTGGCTTAAGTCGCGTATTGCCTTGCACAAAAGTGATACTAAATTACGGAGAAAAAACTGTGCAGTAGCACAGCATGCCATTGACTCTGACCATATAATGATGTGGGAGGATACCGTAATTGTGACCGCGGAAAATAATTATAAATCCAGGCTTTTTCTGGAAATGTTCCATATTCAGGCTAACGGAAACAGTTGCTTGAATTTCAAGTCAGATACAAGTCAATTAAGCACAATTTATTCTTTCTTGATTAACCATAAGTTTTAAAAATTACACGATGCGGTTGAGGTTGGTGGCCCTGACGTTCGAAATTGATTCGTCGCGCGCTTTTCAGCGTGTGTGTTGTATCGTAACCTGTTGTTGCTTTCACACAGTGACATGTTGTCCTGGTGATTTGAGTTTGTTTATTGTGATGTGGTTTTGTTTTCATTTGTTAATTGGCTGGGATGCTTTGGCTTGTTGCCTCCGATGACGCTGATTTCTCCTAGCAGTTTTTCCCCGACTCTAATTGTAAGTAGAGAATTAATTAATTAGTTTTTTTGTTGCCTGCTTATAATTGTGACGATTTCGTTGTGTGCTGAAGCGTTTGTTTTGTTCGATATAGCTGATTCCTGATGAAGTTTTAAATTAAAACGAAAATTTGAACGAAGATAAAAGGAGTTTCCTTTATAACGCCCTTCTGACCGAATTTCCCACGATATTTCGTACGTTTAATTTCCAACGAAGTCGGTCGTTACTTATTATCAACTATATATATATATATATATATATATATGTGTCTGTGTATGTATCCGTTTTTTCTTATAAAGGTATTGGGACGAAACTTCATACTTAGATGTTTCATGACTAAACTTAGAGGTGAAAGAAGTTTTGTTCAAAAGGGTCCAAAGGAACTGCAGGTTTACTCTTTACTTTACCATTTCTCAACAATTTTGCAAATGGGCCGCCATTTCTGTAATTTCGTCGGTGCAGTTCGCACCGAGTGCATCCATAAAACTCTATCAAACAAAACGCTATAATTTGTGAATGAATCTTGCCCAAACCCCTGCCTTCTGGATGTCACTTCCTATATCCGTTGACAATCAACGATAGTATGATAAAGTCATGTGCCTGGCCACATCAGATATTTTTTAAAAATTTAGTATATCAGCAAGTTTAAGGAGAAAAACTTGACTAAGATTGTGCCACTGAATGTATCATTGGACGTGCACTAAAACCGAAAATTGAGTCTCTTCATGAAACATTTCGGGCACGTTGCCATCTGCGGCACGCTGCGGGAACTAATTGGGTCGTACTGAAAACTTCCGCGGTATGCGGTCAAATAAAGAAAAACAATCGTTTTTCGGTACACAGCGCGATGCATTACGCATCGACTCCTTCAGAGCTATTCGAATTCCTCTGGCTAGAATCTATTCTTGGAGACGCTTAGAGAGAGAGTATTTCGAAAACAATAAATTTTTCGCGGTAGTTCCGATATTTATGATTATTATGTTTATGGGCGGGCGCATCCTGTAACTAGCTCTACACGCCTGCTTGATTGTAAATAGACAGTAAAATCGGATGATATGAAAAACACAAGAGTTGTAAATTCGGTTTGTTATGCCTACGATTTCAGCTGGTAAGAACTTCTGGATTTTGTCGGCAATGCCTGTTTTGGATAACGTGAATACTATTGTAAACAGAACGTTATTTTGTGATATTTATTAACGTATTCAAATATCTCTACAAAAGAAAGTTATACATACCATTTTCTACTTAAAGATTGCTTATTAGAACTATAGTGTTTCATAAATTGTATTAATAGAAGATCTATAGCTTTTGTAAATAAATATAAAAATTAAATATTAAAAACTACCTACGTGATGAAGCAATTAGTCGTGATTTCACAATAAAAATTTGACCGAATTCTTTATTGTAAACATATAGAATTTTTTTAAACATCAAGAAGAAAACTGGTTAATCGCCGGTGAGAAATTTAAGGAGAAAGGTATTTGTCGAGCAATTTCGTCATACGAAGATCGAAGAAGCAACCGTAGACACGAGTCACAATTTGGTGACTGAAGCACCAAATTGGCGACATTGGTCACCCCCTTTAGGTCTCCATTTGAGTGTTTTTCCATTGGGTGTCTATCTTGCTCCTTGGCTATACCGTACTCATGAGGGCTAATAGTCCGAAGCACGTGTCTACGGTTGCTTCTTCGATCTTCGTATGACGGAATTGCTCGACAAATACCTTTCTCCTTATATATCCCAACGTCGATTAACCAGTTTTCCTTTTAATTTCCTTGGGCTATGGTGTACCTGGGGTGTACCAGTCACCTCCGAAACACGTGTCTACGGTTGCTTCTTCGATCTTCGTATGACGGAATTGCCCGACAAGTACCTTTCTCCTTATATATCTCACCGTCGATTAACCAGTTTTCCTTTTAATTTCCTTGGGCTATGGCGTACCTGGGGTGTACCAGTCACCTCCGGCGCGACGTCACTTCTTGTCTTCGAATCCTGAAGATGTTGGGACTGAAGCACCAAATTGGCGACATTGGTCACCTCCTTTAGGTCTCCATTTGAGTGTTTTTACCATTGAGTGTCAATCTTGCTCCTTGGCTATACCGTACTGATGAGGACTAATAGTCCGAAGCACGTGTCTACGGTTGTTTCTGCGATCTTCGTATGACGGAATTGCCCGACAAATGCCTTTCTCCTTATATATATATATATACACATAATTTGAAAATTTAATGACTGTGTGACGAGGAAACTTATACTGGGAAATCAGTCAAATATTCTTTTGCTTTTTATTTTTTAGTCCTTAACCAATATTTAAGACTATTTTGTCGTCCTTCAGGGTTCGCAAAATGTTAGTATATAAATATAAAATTAGTGTCATAAGACAATTTAACCAGAAACTACATATTTAGATACTATCTCGTTCAAATATAAGTGCGGCTTATTAGCGAAACAAACTCCCACCTATTATCGTGTGTAGACTTCATGTAAGACAAAATGCATTACATTTATAACTGTCACGAGGGCGCACAGTCATACTGTGTGCAGATGTCTGCCAAGCTAAAATTTATTCCATTTTCTGTTATTTGGCAACATAATTCGCCAGCAAATAAATAACATATAAAGGTACCTTGTGATTAACAAATAACGTGCAAAACGTCCTCATCGATATCGTGTCTGCGTCGCGGTTATTCACAGTCAAAGACGATCGAATTGAGATGTTTAACATCTTGATTTCTATTGATCAAACAACAAGCGTTATAACAAAATTTCTTTTAATTCTCTATAAAAGAGAATTATTACGTCAAAACCACGTAAGAAGAACAAGGTATTTATGTGCTGTGTAAACCTTCCCGCTACCCAAGTCATTGAAAACTTGGACATATTTGATATTCATATTTTAGGTATAATAAGAATACCAATAGCATCTAGTTAAAACTTTGCCATTTCCAAGATATGTTCATCAAAACGTTAACAAATGTCTTATGTAATACTCACGTCGATTTTGCGAAAATTCAACACAACTTCTGTAACAATCTGTTCAAATAAAAAGAAATGTAAAAAAAAAATATGTACGCTAGTAAAAGATACTAGTTATAGAAAAATCCCTTAAAACCAAAGGAGGTATTTATAAGAAAACACTTTTCTTCTGAGGCACATACATCAAAACGGCCAACTTTTGACTTCATTGTCATTGAATTTTTTATCATAAAATATTATGCTGTGACACCCAGTATACAATGTGTGGCGTATTTCTTATTATTCGTGTAGGTGATGCTTTGCAGCCGTATTCGGTAAGAACGACCATAGTAAGGACATCCGTCTCTCACCAGACCATAGCAAGGAAGATATTGACAAAAATGATTTTGAAAGATGGACAAAATTGTATGTGACATAACCTTGCTTCCTATTGGTCTGACGACAGTAAGAATTAGAGATTAATAGATAACCGTTTAGATAACCGGTAATTGTTGTATGGCTGAAAAGCGTCAAACGTGTTGTCAGACGTATAACTTAAAAACGCCAATTGGTACTTAAATAATGTAGAGAATTTGTTTGTAGATAATTACACGATTGAGAACTTTTGTGATGACGTCCATTGTCGTCTGATCAGTAGAAAGCACGATATGATAGAGATATGATATTGATGGGCACTTTTTCTACGTTATTGGTAAGGCCCCACCAAAGGTGTATAGAAAATCCAGCAGGATTGGAATCCACGTGTAAGCAAATAAATCGATCCTGCTAAATTTTATACCAATTTCAATTTGCATTTGTTATACCATTCATCCGATTTTAATGTGTTTTCTACTACTTGTTGGCTGTTTTCAGAAGCTGTTCGTTCGCAAAATCACTGTTCGCATGAGTCGATTATTTTACATTTGGATTCCGGAAACTCTCACCGAAAGGGGTATATGTTCTTGTTCAGCATGAAATATACAAATGGAGACTTCTGCTTTTTTCATCGTTTAATAGTTATTTTTGGAAATTAGAGACTTCCTCATAGTTATGTTCATCATTACTTTTAATTAGGGGATTATTTTGCCAAAATTGCCTCAATTGTGCCAAGGTGGTAATAAAAGCACAAAAAATTGTCTTCCAACTGTTTATTAATAGCCAAATTTCCGCTAGCGTATCGGAACGTCGCCAGTCTTGTTTGTTTAATTTGTTATTCGTAGTTCCTATAGTTTGTGAGAATCCTTATGGCTGTCCTTTGTTAGTTTTTAACTTTTGTTGTTATTCAGGTACGCCCTTGAAGAACCTAACGATACGCTAGCGAAAATTTGGCTATTAATAAACAGTTGGAAGACAACTTCTGTGCTTTTATAACTACCTTGGCACAATTGAGGCAATTTTGGCGTAATAATCCCCTAACGTGATACATAACCTCGAATATTATCATTGATTGAGATTACTTTTAATATTGTTTTAGATTTTCGTTAAATAGTTGTGATCATAATGATAACTGTACAAACATACCTCGAGCAGGAGTGCTGACACCTACAGAAGCAACGACGTATGTAGTACGTACACAATAAAAGCGCTACAAGACACCCCAAGTAATTAATTCGTTGTCGAAGCCAGTATTCAGGCGCCAGTTCAAGCGCCGCTCTCCCTACACCACTCGTACTATTTATCTTCGAAACAATTAACAAATGTCTGAGATTAGTTCAAACAGAGGCCAAATTAACATTTATGTAAATATAAATCTTGCGCTTTTCACGGTTTCGGAAGCCAGCTCGGATCCTGTCATTGTTTTGACGGATTCAATGCAGCCGGCCATTCACCGAGAGCCGTTCTTAAGTGATTCATCGCGAAGACAAGTGAAATAATAACATTTGCTAACCGCCCGCCGACGACGCCTCAGAAGGCTCTCTCTAGATGGGAATCATTTATATTTCACGTAATGTCGGAATTACGAAGGAGTAGCGAGCGTATAGCGGGATGGGATTGCGGAGGCGCTGTCTTCGCTAAATTGGGCTCCGTGTTCCATTGTTTCTGCCTTTGTGTTATTGTATTTAAGCAAAGTAGATAGGATGAAGGAGGCCTACGCAAATTTTTGGGGCTGAGATTGAGATTTTAATTATTTTTTCCGCAATCATTCTCATTTTTATGCCTACTAATTTGTAAGTCCTTTGTAGTCAAAGTTTCTATTTTAAAGTTTTTGTTTTGACTTTATTCACACCCAGAATAGTTTTGTCAAAAATCTATCATTTGATGAGATTTTTCCCAACTTTGCAACAATCTTTGGGACCACATCTCATAACTTCGGTATTTTATCAATAACTTCAATATTCTCTTATCATCTTTTGATAGTTCTTTGAACCATAGCTCCTTCTACGCGGTACAGAACATACCGAAAATGTAAAGATGTTCCAGATGCAAGGTTGTGCAAGAAATTATTCGTCGATTCAGTAAGCTAATTCTATAAAAAAAGAATAATGTTACTTTATCATACGTAGTATGACAAAGTATTGTCTCGTTTCGAAAAGAGTTTTCAGATTTTAGCGGAAATATGTTCTTTTGGGTCCCCTGAACATTTTTGACCGAGGTACAAAAAAATGTCTGTGTGTGTGTGTGTGTGTGTGTGTGTGTGTGTGTGTGTGTGTGTGTGTGTGTGTGTGTGTGTGTGTGTGTGTGTGTGTGTGTGTGTGTGTGTGTGTGTGTGTGTGTGTATGTGTGTATGTCTATGTGTACCCGTTTTCTGTGGGGACGATTTCGGAGAAACTACTAAAGGTATCGGGACGAAACTTCATGACCAAACTTAGAGCTGAAAACCTTTTTGTTCAAAAGGTTCCAATGGAACTGAAGGTTTACTCTTACCAATTTTCAAATGCGCCGCCATTTCTGTAACTTCGTCAAAATAATAATAATAATAATAATAATAATAATAATAATAATACTGACCTGTACACAACGCTGTACGGGGTTTCCACAGTTTTCCTTTGCTTTGCAAACTTGTGTTGCAAAGCATAAATGGCGTTGTTTTTCAAAATTGGGTTGAGCTGTGGTGATACCCGCAAAGGGAGTACCCTAGGCTTCAGCGAAGCTCGGTACTACCAATTTGCCCTGATGATCCTCATTACTTGTCAAAATCTATTAGTGTAATTTTAGTATTTATATGTTGTATCTAAATTATATTATCTAGGTTTAATGTATTTAATGAGATGTATCAGAGAATTCCAATAAATAATAATAATAATAATAATAATCGAATCCGGGAAAACCGTTGGAAGCGTAGACTCCAAAATAATATTGCTAATTGGAGAAAGGACGTTTCCAGGATTTCTGAAATTAGAAGATCTATTCATTTAACAGAGAGGTTACAGCGGTTACGGCAAAACATAATACTAAAATACAGTGTTTTAGGCGAAGAGAAGGATATAGTAATTATTGAAGAAGAGTTAAAACAGAAAATTCAAGCTAAGGCCCAACGTATCAGAAGAATTGAAAAAAGAATTCGGACTTACAATGATAACAAAAATTTTGAAGAAAATCCTAAAAAATTTTATAGGGGTCTTGGCAAGGAGAACATCTGTATCCAGAATATTCCAAACATGCAGGATGTTACCAATTTTTGGACAGGCATTTGGGGGCAATCTGGCAAGTACAATTCTGATGCGGAATGGATTAAACGCGAGGAGAGGCGGAATATGCATTATCCAGCTATGGAAGATGTACTTCTCTCCAAAGATGACTTCCAAAATGCTTGCAAAAGTTTGGGACTTTGGAAAGCTCCTGGACCAGATAAAATTCCTAATTTTTGGCTTAAAAGGATAACCATATTGCATGAACATTTAGTAAAATGTTTTAACAATATGGTTAATAATCCGGAAATGATACCGTCGTGGCTGACGGAAGGTGTAACTGTTTTGATTCCCAAGACGGAGAATACAATGGAAGTATCCCAATATAGGCCTATTACTTGTTTAAATTGTTGTTATAAATTATTAACTAAAATTTTAGGTACCAAGATTTATGAACATCTTAAAGAAAATAATGTATTGCCCTCTGAGCAGAAAGGCATTTTAAAGGACAGTTATGGTTCAAAAGAACTGTTAATAATTAACAAGAAGATTGTTGAAAAGATCAAGAAGACTCGAGGAAACCTATCCATGGCCTGGATTGACTATAAGAAGGCGTATGATAGTATCCCGCATGAATGGATTGTAAAGGCCTTGGAGATATATGGGGTAAACCAAAAAATTATTTTTCTGGTAAACTCATGTATGTCCTTATGGTCTACTAAACTATGCTTGCGGGGACGAGAGTCGTGTGTTTTCTCAGAGCCGATTAATATTAATTGTGGCATATTTCAAGGTGATAGTTTATCACCCTTGCTCTTTTGCATAGGCCTGTTTGCATTGTCCAGTGAATTGAATGAGGACAAAGTTGGTGTTCAGTTATTACCTGGCGAAAAGTTAATTGGTCATTCATTATATATGGATGATTTGAAACTTTATGCCAAAAATGATGAGCAGTTGAAGAGGAGCCTCAGTATAGTTAAACAATTCTCTGACGATATTGGGATGCAGTTTGGTCTAGAGAAGTGTGCCAAAATTAGTATTGTCAAAGGCAAAATTGAGAGAACCGCTGACATATGCCTGAATGATCATACTAGTATTAATGAATTAACAGATAATACTAGATATAAGTATCTGGGAATGGATGAAGCCTTTGGTATAGATGATGAAGGGATGAAGGCGAAGGTTATAGGCGAATACATTAAGCGAGTCAGAAAAATTTTAAAATCTGGTTTAAATGGAAAATATAAAATGCAAGCGATCAATGCATATGCTATTCCAATATTTCGATATAGTGTTGGAGTTTTAAACTGGACTAAGAAGGAAATACGCGATTTGGACATTAAAACTAGAAAACAGTTAACACTAAATTTTATGTTTCATCCAAAGTCTGATGTCTGCAGACTATACCTGCACCGTTTAGATGGAGGTCGTGGTTTGCAGCAATTGGAAAATATTTATGATTTGGAAATGTTAAATTTAGGAAATTTTATAAAGGCCAACAAGGAGGATAAAGTCATTAAACAATTAATTAGGGATACTTCTGGTAAGTCAATAATTAGTAAACATAAACTAATTTTAGAAAAATTTCAGGTGGAAGAACTCGGTAATTATGAAAATAAAATTTCAGTGGAAAGTTTAAAGCGACAGATAAAGTTAAAAATGAATCAGAAAATGAGAGAGGATTATGTTACTAAACCAATGCATGGCCAATTTTTAAGAATTGTGGAGGGTGATGGTATTTCAAAGTCTGGATCGTTATCTTGGCTTTGTCATGGAAACATTAAGGCTGAAACGGAATCCTCTATCATAGCGGCGCAAGATCAGGCAATACGTACCAGATATCATGAACAGAAGATTATGAAAGTTGCTCATGATGGGAGTTGTAGACTGTGTCATCAGGCTCCGGAACATGTCTATCATTTGTTAGCGGCTTGTCCAGTCTTAGCTGAGTCACATTACATTGCTAGGCATGATAGGGTGGGAATATATATACATTACAACTTGTGTTCCCAACTATTAGGTTTAGCAATGGATGTGTCTCGGTGGTATGACCACGTTCCATCTCCTGTTGTGAGTAATGATCATATTACCATATTATGGAACATGCCTATTGTCACTGATAGAATGCTTGATGCTAATAAGCCAGATATCGTGGTAAAGGATTTCCAGAGGAAGGTATGCACGTTCATAGAAATCTCGGTACCTGCTGATGCGAATGTTGTAAGGAAGGAGCTTGAAAAACAACTTAAATATAAGGATCTCTCAATAGAAGTTGGACGTATGTGGGGAATGAAAGTAAACATTATTCCGGTGATTGTAGGTTCATTGGGAGCAGTTACTCTAAATTATAGTAAACATGTCAAGGAGTTACCGTGCAAAATTTCGCCCTGGGAAATTCAGGAAATTGCGGTTTTGGGAAGCGCGAATATTTTGAGGAGAGTTTTA
This sequence comes from Aphodius sticticus, assembly GCA_963966075.1. Classification (NCBI taxonomy): domain Eukaryota; kingdom Metazoa; phylum Arthropoda; class Insecta; order Coleoptera; family Scarabaeidae; genus Aphodius; species Aphodius sticticus. The sequence goes on along the minus strand of OZ014506.1, from coordinate 44,698,362 downwards.
TCATAAAGCATCCTAAATTTACTGCTATCGTACTACTTTTCATCTTTACCTTCCTTTGTATATGTCTATTAATAAATATCTGCATGTGTTTTTACTGACCTGTACACAACGCTGTACGGGGTTTCCACAGTTTTCCTTTGCTTTGCAAACTTGTGTTGCAAAGCATAAATGGCGTTGTTTTTCAAAATTGGGTTGAGCTGTGGTGATACCCGCAAAGGGAGTACCCTAGGCTTCAGCGAAGCTCGGTACTACCAATTTGCCCTGATGATCCTCATTACTTGTCAAAATCTACTAGTGTAATTTTAGTATTTATATGTTGTATCTAAATTATATTATCTAGGTTTAATGTATTTAATGAGATGTATCAGAGAATCCCAATAAATAATAATAATCCACGCCTTAACATCCCCCAACAGCTTTCGCCACTACGGGGGCATCGGCAGGCCCGAATTATTATTATTATGGCCAGCGTCTGTGGCACGTCTTAAGTTGTTTGGCTTTCAGCATTCGCCAAGGAGTAAAGGAAAACCACAGAAAAACCTTTACTCTGAAAATAGTTCAATAGTAAATTAAAGTAGAGGAAATTTGGTATAATTTATGTCTAGAACATTTTTTGGTAAAATTAATAGTTTAGCTGTATGAGCAAAATTTATTTCAACATTGAACGTATCTGCATTAAAACTAGTTAGCCAGGATTTGACAGATGTTTTGATTCTATTGACAGTATTGTCAATACATCACAGTTTGACACTGCTGTATTGTATGATAAAATAATGTGCCTGGCCACATTGGATTTTTTTCAAATACTAGAACTTCTCTCTTAAGGTTCTGATTCTATGGGAGCCGGCATACCAGAATCGGTTGTAAATTGTTAAAGTTTGTTTGATATTTGTTGGTGGTGTTGTCTAGTGGAGTAATTTGTTATCGATCCTTGCCTTTAAAAATTAAGAAAACGTCTGCCCTTTTATAAGGCTTTGCACACCACTGCTAATGTATTACCCTTGTCTCTGTCCCGTAATCATTGAGATCTATGAATTACAGGGGGGCTACTGTTTAACGTGTGCTTCGAACCACGAAAGTAAATAATAAATGTAATCCTTTTCGATTACCAAAGAAGGATTTTAGCCTTTAATCGTGGTCAGCATATCTACTTTAAACTTCAAGTTGACTGAATTTACTTTTGATGAATGATTATGGATGCAAATTTAATAACATTAATGAAACTTATAAACAGTTTTTAGTGCTCTCACACTCGAAAACATCCGATTTCGTCCGAGGTTGGAGAACCGCTATGGAACTTTGCGCGATCTAGTGCGGTAAGGTATCAAATAGCGATCTAGTGCGGCAAGTATAAAATTTCAAATAAACTAAGATCACCAATTTGATTGTTTGTTGATAAGGAATATCTACCCGTTGTTATATCTAATTCTAAAAACAATAAATTGAGAAAATTAAGTATAGCGATGTAGTGATGTAGTTTTATTTGAGTATGTTGCTACGCATGTGACACCTACAAGAAAAGGACAGATAATTAACAAATACAAAATCTGTCACAATTTGAATTTGTTTTTTCAACTTGACAATTCGTCGACGTGGTACCAACCTAATTTTTCCTTTACAGACATATAAGAATTTTTAATTTTTTTTTAATAAATACATATTTACTCAAACTATTAGTGAATCTACCAGGAATCTTCAACAAGCTAGTAATAAAATATATAAATGGACCAAAAAATGGAAGACCAAGCTCAACGAACTGAAATCTGTCCACATTAACTTTACAAACAAAAGAATCGAGGACATACCTCATGTCAAGATTAACGACGCCATAGTTCCATATGCGAACACTGCAAAGTATTTGGGTATGACACTGGATACAAAACTAAGGTGGAAAGAACATGTTAAGAAGAAAAGAGTAGAGCTTGGCTTTAAATACAGAGAACTGTACTGGCTTCTGGGAAGAAACTCCCAGTTGTCACTACAGAACAAACTACAAATTTACAACCAGGTAGGTACTAAAACCGATTTGGTTGTACGGCATCCAGCTTTGGGGCTGCGCAAAAAGCTCCAATATACAAGGAATCCAGATTTTCCGAAATAAAGTACTAAGGAATATGGTTAACGCTCCTTGGTACATACGGAATAGTGACCTGCACCGTGATCTTGGTGTTCCACAAGTCATCCAAGAGATTCGCCACTAAGCATGAATCTCGCCTAAGCCATCACGTCAACGTAGAGGCCCTGCAGCTACTGGACAACCAGAATCTAGTGAGAAGACTAAAAAGAACTAAACCCTTCGAACTAGTGAATCAGTGAAATGTGTAAACAGCAGAGCACAGTGAGTGAAGTGTTAGTGCTTCTTGTTTGGGACAAAGTAAATATAGGGACATCAGTGGATAGCCTATTAGAGACAAGTACCTAGTTTTAAGAATTCAGATTTAAATTGATGATTAATCTTTTAGATTAGTTTCAATATGTTAAGCATCTTATGCTCATTAATAAAAAAAAATATTTCCTCAAAAAGCAGCACATAAAAAGTAGTCACTCCTGCCGAAAACTACATAGCGCGACTCGCTCACATGCGACGCTCTTCCTTCGGGGTCGCGCCGTATTAGTGCTCGTCGCGCTATTCCGTACTTTCGGCACTTGTAACATAAATAACTATTGTTTATTTAAGTGGCAGTCGGTAGCCGCCGCTAAATAACATTTTGAATAATCAGAACAAAAATTATCGCTGCCAATATTGTAGAATTGGTTATTTGGCAAATGTCATCTTTGCAATCGACTGAATCGGTTTCCTGTGTTTTTTTTACATTTGATCACAAAAATAAGTTGCATAAAGCCTCTACATAAATATCCTTAATTATCGATGACTTCTTTTATATCTTATCTTAAACCATCAACTAGTTATGTTAATATTGTACGTTGAAACTACGGAACGGTCTTCACGTTTCTTCTCCCCTTAAAATTTACCGTAGCATCGCGTACACTAACACACGTAGTACTATATATGTATATAACAGCCGTAACATTTGCCAAGAGCTGGTGGTATATTAAAATTCAAATTAAGAGCTGTTCGGGTACCGCGGGAAATTGTATAAATTATGCTTAATATAGTTGCAAGGGGGTATTTTGCATTTTTATCAAATTGAAATATCTTCCCGCGGCGTGCGCGCTGCGAGGGCGTTACCGTCGCGTCTTGCGTCTCCAACGTATCGACGCGAAATTAATAATATGTAACGTGGAAGTAAATGGCGCGAGTCATGGGAACGGGAATACATTAGCATACATTCGTTTTTGCAACGCCGAAATGCTAATATGTCGTTCCGAGGCAAGTAGAACGGCAAAAATAGCTACGGAAATACATATTTCGAGGTTGGATAAACAATACAGCGAACGATTCTGGAAAATGTTGCCGCTTTCTGCGCTATTTCCTTGATGTGTTGACAAATACTGGTGATACAGAACAGACTCGTAATAGATTTCATGTTTTGTCGTATATGACAAATGCACTGTGGGGGGAGTGCCTCATCAATCAAAATGTTTGGGAGTGCTTCCATGAAAAGCTGAATCCATCATCATAAATATTACGTTTGATTCAGTCAACAATCGTTTCGTGAGAATTATTGGGTGAATGTTGGTTTTGTTTATTCTTATATCAATATTCCTTAAATTTTACTCCCAATTGACGTACCTGCTGGACCAGTGTCCAATGTTTGAGAAATGTAGGCTAACTGAATAAAATGTTTTGATTCATATCTTGGAAATCAGCAAAAACGTAAAAGTTTTAAAATAAAAATTACCCATCGTCTTTTGTTTTCTAGTTGTTGAGTCGTTGAGTTCTATATTGGTTATGTTAGGTGTATTATACACCCACTATGACAATATTAAACTAGTAAGAAATTATCTTCGGCCGGGTCGAAGTTCAAATACACCCCACCGTGAAAAAAATAAAAGAAATGAAGTGAACCGATGTTTCCTATTCACGAACTTACTTTTTAAGAGATAAGCTTGTATACCAAATTTCAGATCATTTACTTCAAAATTACGGCAGTTATCGTGTACACACACAGACGGACAGACGTACAGACGGACAGACAGACGGACATAGCTAAATAGATTCAGTTTTCAATGCTGATCAAAAATATATACATATACCGTGTGGTCGTTTTAACTTGAGACTCCTAAATATCTCGAGAAATAGGCATGGTACGACAAAAGAGTCTTAAATAAACTAGTAGGACGCAAAAGGGGAAATCAGATGGCGATATCAGTTTCATTGCATATGGCGCTGAAATCGGTGAAAATCAGGTTAACTTCATTTTTTTAAATGGGAATACCCAACTTTTTTTATCAAATTATGATTTTACGCTAAATAAGAAGAATCTTTTGTCTGAAATTTTTTTTTCGTACGATGCATTTTTTCGTGCGTAAAAAACCCCTATGCGCATGACGGGGCAACGCGCGAGATGCCAAAACGTGTCCCCGTTATGCACATACCTTCCTACGTTGTACCATGAGTAGACATGACAGTCGTCGCTTTGACTGCCAGACGGCGAGCGCATCCCATGCAGTGGCAGCGGTTGTAACTACCGCAGACGCCACAAACTTCCATCGTCAATAACTTTTTATAGATGCATCGTATGAAAAAAATGTTCAGACAAAAGATTGTTCTTATCTAGCGTAAAATCATATTTAATAAAAAAGTTGGTTAATACCATTTAAAAAAATGAAGTTAACCTCATTTTCACCTATTGCAGCTCCAATCTCCAATGAAACTGATATCGCCATCTCATTTTCCCTTTGCGTCCAACAAGTTTATTTAAGACACTTTTGTCATACCATGCATATTTCTCGAGATATTTAGGAGTCTCAAGTTTTCATATGTATCATCTTTCACATTTTCTTCAAAATATAGATACAATATTATAACAATATCTTTTAACTTTCGAGTACAAAAGATAACACATCATGAAAGATTTTTATACCGTTGCAAGGCGCCAACAAAATCTTTTGAGCCACATGTTTTCTTCATTAAGGCTATGGCAATCGCAATAATTAGCATGCGACAAACAACCACCTAAAATCCTAACCATTCAAATTACGTACTCCAGTACAAGCCCAACTGTTTGATGAATGGATTCACAGACCCGCATCCGAAACAGGGTAACACAGCAACCCTTACGGCGCCTCGTTATTACCGCATACGTTTCTCACCCTCGCGAGAGCGACGTCGTACATCCGGTAATGGCGGAAGGAGTACATCTGTCACTCCCCTGACTAAATCACGTTTAGATTCACACCCATTCCCCGAACGCCTTTCTCTCATCTAGATGTCGAGAAATGGGGGCTTGTTCCTTGGGACGGGGTTAATTAGTGACATTACTGACTAGAGTACGACACAATCAGAATAAATCATGCCCGTTGATGAGTGGTAATATGATTTTACTGACACGGGTAATTACATATGGATGAAGTCAGACGTTAAAGGAGCTTGCCTAATCTTTCCGCTGGCGTACTGGATGGGTGGCGAGATGGTGGATGAAATATTTATACTTGAATTAGACTAGCTTATTAAGGTTGGAGTACTCTTGTCTTGATACTGGAATACCTGCGGTTGTATCACAAAACACGCTTAATTTATTTATTATGAGTTAGTCTTGTTTACAGAAATTTTGAGTTTTATGTAGCACCTTTTATGCATTTTGATTCTGGTCGTGTTCCACATTTTTTACTCAACAGAACATTGGTCGGTGTTATATTTCTTCAAATTTCCTAATCATTAATATCTTATTATATGTACTTAAGTTATTATTTTTATTACACTCTTAACGAATTACCTTTCTATTTTTAAGGTAGGTATTTATATTAGTAGACAAATCTTGTAACCACATGAAATAATACGGTATTTTACTTGGATAAACATGGCAAACTGTGGCAGGTTCATCGTCAGCAAAAAAACACTTGAATATTAATTTTTAATTAGTAGCGTTACTGAAAACTCAATGACAATAATTTAAAGATGGTGCACTTTTGTTTACATTAATAGTTTCATAAAGTAAACACAGATTCAATTTTGACATCTGAAGTACTGCTAAAATGCAGTAATTTGAGTAAAATTACTCAGCACAAGTTGGAAACTTACACTTTCTGCTATAATAATGTTGTCTAACCATATTTTATTCTATAAGTCTAAAACTGAATAATAGACTCTAAAAAACAATTTCATTCATTGGTAAATTTAAATGTAATATTTTTTTCAATGCAAAAGTACTGTATTTACTTGAATAAGCCTTCTGATTAAACAGATTAACTACAAAACTAAATATTTTATACCTAAAGATTTCATATTTGTCAAGTATCGAAACAAGTAATTTAAAATAATTCCCAAACTTCAGCAGGTCCAGGAAATCGGATTACAATTTCAGCTACCTAAGTAATAATTTTCCATGCTTTAAAATTAATAAATTTTCTTATTCTTCAGGCTTGTTCGTTAGAGTACCGTGTTCTCCGCGTTGTTTTGAAATGTTAAATATAATAATTTCTGATTGTCTGGTTATCTTATTTTCCAACTATTTTAAATCATACGTTTCGCTCTCAGGTGTGGGGCATCTTCAGGGCAGGTTTACGTGCTGGAAAAATGTCAAATATCAACATCTTTGAAGCCTCATAGCCGACAATGTATACTTGGCCTCATGGCGTATTTATCAATACGCACGTTGCACAGTTGACTCACTCGCCGGCGATCTGACATCGTTCGGAGTAATCTCTCGCATCCGTCCACATTGCCTTCTCCATTATACATATGTTGTTGCAAGCATGAATTTTAATTGTCTGATTTAGAACCCCCATTCACCCAAACTTTTAATGTCATAACATACTAACTTGTTTGGGAACAACCAAATGAAGTCAAAAATAAAATTAACATGGGTTCCACAATGAACCGTTTCTGATATATGGTAGGGAATATGGAAACGTCAAAACGCAAGTTATTGATGACATAACTTTACTGGACATTAACTGGCCACTGGGAAATTATATACGCAACAAAGAAGTATCACATACCGCTTTTGCGGAAAGTTCAAGTTTTTTTTAAGATCTTATTTGAATAATAGTTTGTTACACCTAATATAGACAATGTTGAAAATAACCGGAGGGTGGTAGAGCCAAACGACACTCATATATCGCTCTCGTTGAACTATTCACTGTAGAGGTTCTGTGTCAACTAGAAACTAAAAATTCATAATTCTTGAAGCAAGCAGCATTTGCATTTCAACGATCGGCTGGTCGGCCGACCACAATGAAAAACGACGGAATCCGGATTGTTATTTAGCCAACTTTTCAATTGCGGAACGAAGAAGGATGGTTGCCTGTTTACGCTCCCGCTTAGGGGGTTGCGATAGAGGGTTGGAAGCGAGTCACTGCCGTGATGAATTTTCCTCAGCAATTTATTCATAGTTTCTTATTAGCAAAACTTTCCATTCGCTTCATTACGGTTGCAGCGACCGCCGTAGATCGCATGCTACCGTCATATTTATTATTTTATGCTAATTGTTGGAACGGGACATTTAAATTTTGCATTTTCTACGCCGATGAGGCCAGACCCTCTGTGGCTTCCTCCACCCCCGTCATCGTTGGTCTCATAGTTACAAGAGTGCAAACTACGAGGTCTGCGTGTACGTGCTACATGTATATCTTGGATATCTTTCGTGCAATTGTAAGGAATGGTAACGTCTGTTGATTTAAATAAGACATTTTAGACGTTGAATGAGTTATTGTATATTTTCTTTCTATGTAGCGCAAAGCTATTGTAACAGGACATCAATGCCTTGTTTTTTTTTCTGTACGGCAATTCTTTTCACTCGTATTCTTTTCAGGGCAATGAATATGTTACATATGTTGTTACTTGACGCAACAACTAATTTATATAATATACGACGACTCGAATATTTTCTTCAATCTTATTGTTGTAAAGTGATTTCTAAGGAATCTCAGAAAATCTTTTGTGGACAAATCAGACCTGAGGCCTCTCCTATACCGACACAGTGATTCAAGGGACGCAAAGGGAAAAATTACCAAGTGGAATATTTTCGCCGCATAATAAGTAAATGACCTTTAAATTGTTGGCGTTTTGTGTCTCGGTATAGTTAATTTATCCTTGCGGCGAATGTGTACATTGTGCACGTCGGTCGGTCCGAAATGTTATCTTATCGTACAGGTAGGGCGGAGATCCGGTTGACATAAGCCCTTACAAGAAACAACCGTAGTGAAGCATCCCTCTGTCGTACATGCTCAACCACCCCGCCCATGACAATGTATGGCTAATACGATCAAATCTGCGCAAACCAAACACGAAACGACGGCTTGAATTCTGCACTCACTGAACGCGAGAGCGGTCGAAAGCAGGACAAGACAAGACCATTGCATAGTTGAGCCCTCAACCGTTGTGTTAAGAGACCGCGCCCAGAGATAGGTACTTACACGTACCACGAACATCAGGTAACAGCGAAGCGTAAATATTTAATAGTATTGGTCCCAGAATCGAACCCTGCGGCACTCCGCGCAGCAATAGGGTATTTGACTGTATTAAAAATATGGCATGTATTATAGTCATCCTCATAGATTACAGTTTAAGAAAACTATTTATTATTACTTTTCAAAAAAAAATGCTTTCTTTCTATGAAAAACCAAAATTAAAATTGAATTTTATTCACGTCCTATCACGTGATTGAAAACGCTCTGTAATTGGGTCAGTCTCCAGTGATGTCATTCGTTAGTCCGCCTTAGAGCGCGTTCGGTTTGTCAGGGTATGGTATGGGGAGAGCAATGCTCAGATAACTTGGGTCGGCTGTCTCTCTCTTATATGCAGATAAACGCCGTATGACGTTAGTCCGCCTATTATGCAGCGCGTCACTCTCACCGTAAAATACCGGGTTATCCGAACGCGCTTTTATGCTTCTCCCGTTTGAATTTAATAGCACGAAAGCGTCATGTAAGCATAACTTTGTAGGTTAGGATAGCCCTAACCTTCAGCTGTCAGATCAGATAATACCTTTCGAAAATACGATAGATAACTTATTCTAGTCAGTTTTACTTATATCGAAGTAATCTTCACAACAGAAAACACTTGTATTGGCGGCTATTTATTTCATTTGGATTTCTACGAGCCAACCACTTTCTTCGCAGTTTCAAATCTTGCGGAACAGCTACAAATAGTTTATCCGGAGTTTTTGTTGACGTATCTCTGCATTGTGGATTTATACACCATTTATAACCCATTTTTATGTAGAAATTGTGAAAACAACACATCATACAACACAATTACCAAACGGCGACGATGCCGATGCTGACAGACCATATGGGCCGATTTGACATCTTGACATCACATCATCTTGACATCTTGACATCACTAACCGGTGACGTCACACAACAGAAAGTATCGTTTTGGTGGGACTTTTTGTGATTCAATTTTTAACGCTGATTTTTATGAAATATTGAGGAAATAATTACAAAAAATAATGCATTTACAATGTAGAGTGAAGGAATAAACACATTAAGATGGTTTTCCAAAAATAGTCAAATACCCTATTCTAATAATCCTGATCTACGTGCCCCAACAGCCACCCATTGATATCTATGCCCCAAATACGACTGGAAAAAAGTCAATAGACATTTCCGAGAACCCAGTGTGATACAAAACCGCAAAGAGCATATCATGCTCCAAAGTATCTAAAGCCCTAGAAAAGTCTAAGGAGAGCAACACTGCAAAGTCCCCGTCGTCAAGGGCACGAAGAAAATCATCCGTTATATTAAGAACTCTTAGCACAAGAAAAACCTGACCGAAAACCTGACTTGAAAGGTGATGAACCACCTGCAAAGCAATCGTTCTCTCAAGTACCTTTGAAAGAGAACATGCAGGATACTCGGAAGGAGAGAATAAAACGCTTGTCAGTCTTTGATGGTTTAATTCTTGGGACTTCATATTTGCATACGTTTCGCCGTTAATGTTCGGCTTCTTCAGGGCCTACAGTAAAACAATAACATTAGTGTGGGACTTAATTAAGTAATAACGTAAAAGCTACAAACAATATAGATTTGTCGAGATAAAATACTGTCGGTGGTGACCTTTGCGGAGGACCACATAGTCGTAACATTCAGAGCGCAATATCTATACAGATGTAATATTTTAGCTGATATGATCATATCAGTATAATAAAGTATAATAAATTATTTTATAGACATGCTGGTGTCTATACAATTTTTATGATGTTTATTACTTGAAGAGAAACGAAAACGATTAAAAATATTTTAAGAGTAGAGAATTTTGTGTAGCTTTTTTATTTAACAAAAAGGTTATATTTTGAAAACTCGTAAATAAGTATCATCTATATTGTTCATAGAAAAGCATCAACTTAGGATACACTCTGTATATGGTGTACGTTTTTCTTGGAAAGAAATAACATTGCGTTTATGTGGACAGGTAAAAACAACAATATTTTTTTTTTTTAATTTCTGTCTGACGGTTTTAGAAGAATCAAAAATTTTACTAATAGTTACAAATCTATTGTCAATCTACGTATACTACCTACTACACACAAAACGAAATTAAAAATGGAAGAATTAAACAGCGTACTAAAATGTTCATCGAGTGCAAATAAATGAAACCAATATTTGTCGCCTAGGCACTTGCTATATCCACTTCAACTGTATATTGCAAATACCAAGTATTCGGCGTAAAAAACCCGTCCGCACAGCCGACCGTCGAATATATAAATTTATTTTTGAGGTGGACTCGATACGAGTTGAATAGAACTGGTTTTTTCTTTTCACAAATAATCGTATACTTGGCAAATTTTTGAGTATACGAATGTGTAGCCCCGGCTTAAAACTTAGTGCACCAAACTTTGTCAAACTTAGCGAATTCTTCAAATTATTGAGGCCGACGACGTTACGAACGTGCAACCTACTCGCGCATTCTCAGTTAAAAAAAAATGGTTTACAAAATTGGTGTGCATTTGCTTGTAACATCTGTGGTCACGTGGGATTCAGACATTGTAAATGTGTCTGTATAAGATATTAAATTTGTTTACTGATTTACACCGGATACATACATAGCGTTAAAAAGACGAACGTAAGAATATAGTTTTGAAGATATAGTCGTAGAATATAGTCGTAGCTGATTTAAGTGAGCTGTATCTCCTAAATAGGCGGTTGGGGGCTTTACCGCGTCTTGACGCCCGCGATCAGGTATAAATTTTCAGTTAATAGGCAGCCCTCCAGCTGCAAAACGAACGAAGATAAAGAACTTTGCCATGACAAGGAAAAAAGGCGGAAAAACAAATTAAAAATCCGCAATAAATTTACCCCCGCTCCCTTGTTACCTACCCGCCTCACTGCCGTCGCCTCTACATCATAAATGCAAATCGTGTCGCATAAATATGCATTCTTTCATTTAGTAATTAGTATTCGGTTGTGTTTGGCCGGAGTTCTGGGCGTTTTCTCTTCTTTTTTCTTGTTCCTTTTTGTCTCCCTCTCTTGCTCGTTTGGTTTGTTATACGCGGCTCTTAAGCGGAGTCGCGCGGTTTCTTTTGTGCATTTTTACGAGGACTGTATGCAAATGCCGGAATAGGTTATTAATAGTTGAACGCGATGGTGGCGCCGGCCGTGTCGTGCATGGGGCGATAAATTTCGATTACGGCCTTGATATTACCTCCGACTTCCTTGTTTTAAGCAGGTGTTACGGTACAATCTGTCACGAATGGAGTTAAAATTAAATTATGTGACAATAGTACTAGATATCGGATCTATATCGAATGATAATGATGATGGAATTTTCAGCAGGGGATAGACATTCGAGGCATGCACGGCAAATAAAATAAATACTTCTCTGGAGCAACTGGCCGAGCAAAAGCAACGTAAATAAGCAAAACGCTCAGATTTGGCTAAATATACGTTGAACGAATAAATGAAGATGCTTTCCAAGAAACTAATATTGATAATCCATGGCACATTAAGAAATGAGAAAGAACGTCATAAATTCGCACGAAGACAAAATTTATAAATAAGAAATGTAGGATCATAATCTCACATGTCACAAATTTAGAGAATAATTGAAATACCTGTCACACGTAGCGTAGTGAAATGTTATTTTTATTAATCGTAATGTCCGGGCCACACTAATCCCTAAAGCCGGGATTGGTCTAAACGATGCCATGAGTGTTTTATTTTTCCTTTTAAGTTCGTTCACCGAATATTTTTCATCCATCTTTGATTATCGGTTGACTTTTATAAAACTCAAAAAAATCTATGAGATACCAACAAATTTGTACAATATTCGTTTGTGATTTCGGACCGTCAGAGTTGCACTGCAATAGTAAATGCATCGGACATTGATGCATCGCCACATAGCATTTTCTAATACGTGAAAATCTTGTTTGAGAACTTGCTACATGTGCGCAACGAATGGGCACTAGCTATTTTTTTGATTTGTTCGCCTTATTTGCACATTAGCGTTTTCAAACCAAACTGATAATTTGATTACGAACAAGCAAGGTTTTATTTTATAATGCCCACATATTTTTAATTACATAAGTGCAGAATTCACTGTGTACTAACAAGTGTTGAATTCACTGTGTACTAACTTGTGGAAATTTACAAAACAAATCTTGACGAAACTGTTTGTTTCATTTTAATGATATTTTGTTTAATTCATCAGCTTTCTGTATTATTAATTCGTAGCATCTAATTTTAACAGACTGTAAAACAATACAATTGATCATTTGACGTAAACTAGTTTAAATTAATTATTATTTTAATGAGAAAAAAAAATATTTTTTTATTTAAATTAGGGAGATATTGCCCATAAAAGAAATGTTAGATATGGTTTCTTCGTCATGTTTAAAGTACTAAATCCAATTGTACTACTGGGTTCGTTGTTTTCCTAACATTGTCTGAAATACAGATCAATTAGCTTCTGAAACAAAAATTTAAACAAATGAGTTTTTCTTGGAAAGAAATAACATTGCGTTTATGTGGGCAGGGAAAAACAACAATATTTTTTTCTAATTTCTGTCTGACGGTTTCCGGAAAACTGTCTCTCTGACGGTTTCGCAAAATTACATTGTTATGCGGTTTTCGCCCTTTAGAAAAATCAAAAATCTTACTAATAGTTATAAATCTATTGTCAATCTTCGTATACGACCTACTTCACACAATACGAAATTAAAAATTGGATAAATTAAACAGCGTACTAAAATGTTCATCGAGTGCAAATAAATGAAACCAATATTTGTCGCCTAGGCACTTGCTATATCCACTTCAACTGGATATTGCAAATATAAAGTATTCGTCGTAAAAAAACCCATCCGCACAGCCGACCGTCGAATATATCAATCTATTTTTGAGGTGGACTCGATACGAATTGAATAGAAACCGGTTTTTCTTTTCACAAATAATCGTATACTTGGCAAATTTTTGATATTTCGCAAGTATACGAATGTGTAGCTCAGGCTTAACGAGTAATGCCTAACGTGTCATGTTCAAATTAATGCGTTAAAATCGAGTGTGACCACGATTTAACGCATTAACTGGCCAATCAGAAGGGCGGAAATGATGACGCGTTAGGTAGCGCATAAAGGCGTTAAGGCGAATGCACAAGCCATCCAATGTCCGATATCCGACGATACGAAAACGTTCCTATTGGCTGGATCCTTTAAAATCATTTTCGCGCGTAAATCTGCGTATCGGTACGACAAGAACTCAACTTCATCCGACGTCGGACAGAGTTAAATTTATTTTAACTTTTTCCGATGTCGGAGTCACGTGATACGTGATCACCTAACCTCACTCAATAATTGTTTTGACGTTTACGTTTATTGAGCATTCGTAGATCCAATTATGGATAATTATCGAAGGCAGATGAATAATATTCTTTTGTTGGCGCTTTTGCTTCAAGTCCCAGCTAGAGCTAATAGAAAATAAATGTCGAAAGAAACAATTCAACAAATTCTAAAAAAATTCTAAATAGGTACGTGCAATGCTGCCGTCCAAAACGAGGTTAGAACCAGAACCATAGAATACCCACAGAATACCAGAATCAATGGGTGCGTTCAGCCGGTTCCAGCCAAAGCTGCTTGCGCTGTCGACGCCGAGACTAAGCACCCGTGGTGTCTGATCCAATCACGTATATATTTCCGCTTGAAGCTGAGTTCTAGCGGTTTCAATAAGCAATCGTGTTCATGTTATTGCTGCCGTCTGCTGAGGTCAAACGCGTAAAGTGGCCGAACACACCTATTAGTTATGTTTTATTGGTTAGAATGCCGTTAGGTGGACTACGGTTACCAATATACAACTATGTACGGCCCTACCAACTGCCACAACTACCACAAATTTACTAAATTTCACTAAATTTATTACTAAAACGTCCGACAATTCGTATGTACTGTGAACTGGTTTTCCAACGTACGAAGAAATTTGTCCGATTCGTACATCGGATGTCGGATGTCGGATGCACTGTGAACTGCTGTGAATCCTCCTTTAGACGTTAGACGTTAGTGTAGCCCGGGCATAAAATAATAACTAATTAGTTACCTTATTTTAAACTTTTCATAATGGATTTGCAACCTTAAAGTTGGACGATTTTGGACGATTCGAATGTTAAGACAGCGTATTATGTAGCCTAGTCACCTTAGAGCAAATTTGACCAATACACTGAAAAGAATAAAGTAAATTAGCAAACTGGTGAACACACCTTCTATTTACAGCCCTGAACGACATACCAAAAGTCCTAAATAAATCTGTGGCTGCGTCTTTGTTTTTTGAGGTGAAATGGTGGCGAAACTAATTGAGAATAGAAAATTATAATTAAGGGGCATTCCGCTTTTAACGCTTAAATTACCCCATTCTTTGGATTTTTTTATTGACGACACTACGTGATCAGATGACTCCAGATTTGGTGCACCTATTTACTAACATTTCGGGTATTTGCTAAAAACTACGCCCTCAAACCCCCTCGATCATGAGGCCGTGGTCACTGGTTGCCATGATTACTCTACTGAAGGTGGTCTGAAGTAAAAATGTCGAATGGCATTGTATTCTATGCAGAAGTAGTTATTGCTTCATGAAACAAATAAAAAAATTTTATATCAGAGGAAGTGATGACTTGTTAATCTAAAATTATCGATTTAGCTTACAAATTTGACAATGGCTATTACATAAAGATATTGAGTTTCTGGTTCACAAAGCGTTAAAGCAATATAGTGTTTTCACAACATGTAGTTGATGGGACAAATAGTTTTTGATATATCATGCCAACCAGTCGCGAAAAAACTGTTCCGAGAATATAATTTTCAGATTTGTATTCAGTGTCTTTAAAACCCCATAAAAATGTTATAAACTAGATTCTCCCGAAAATTCCGTTAGTTTTCATTTTTTGACCGCCATTTTGGTTCCACCATTTTGAATTTTGCAATCTAAAAGCCATATCGTATACCTACAGCGCCATTAGATTCCCCGAAATGCCATGTTTGAAGGAGTTACGAGCTATTTCAGAAAAGGTAGGGTAGTTTGGGGTAAAATACCCCAAAAACATGACAGACAGAACTTTTTAGGACTAGTATGTATTTAGAAGGTATTTACCAATTTGCAGATTTACTTTATTTTTTCGGGGTTAACACAAAATATACCTGGGGTAATAATCGCAATTTATTCGTATTCGTATTCGGATTCGTATTATTAAGTAAGCAGTTGATCTGCATGCTAAAGGGTGCTAATATCTTAACTGATACATAACCATCTGGATAAGTGCAAAAAATCAAGCCGTGATTTCTTTACTTAGATACTGCCTTAGCAGAAAAAAATCCTAGCAAAAAAGCACAGCGCAATTTCAGCACCTATTTTCGAATCTTTGCTTACAAATTCTCCACCGGCGTCGATGTAAATATCTTTCATGTACGACGGGGCATCCTGTTTATAACCCGATAAACGAACAACATCCTCTATTTGAAAGTCATTGAGATCATCGACTGTACCAAGTTTTCGCGAAGCACCTCAAGTATGCGTTTCAACTCATAGACATAAATCTTACCCATACCAGACGTAAATATCTCGATAATCGAAGTAGGAAATGGATAAACTCAACGTTTCCACTCCAATCGTTTGATCTGAGAGTCTGGCACTCAATCAAAGAGACACACGTTGACGGGATATTGCATGACCGAGACAATTGACTAACGGCTTCGATAATTAAACGAAACGAGATATATGACTCACGTATTGAAAGCAAAGGATTTATGTTTTAGGAAAGTTCTATCGAGAGTAATATATTAGATGGTAATATTTTTGAAATGCTTTATTAGAACTGTAAGTCCTGAATAATACTGAGGATGATTAAAGATTGTAGCTTAAAATAAAATGATTCCTTTCCATTAATTTAATATCACAGGGGCGTTTCATTTGAAGGTGGAGAATTTTTTTTTGCAGTAAGTGTATATGGAATTAAAAGGAAAAATATACAAAAATCGGGAAAATAAACTAGAATAATCACTGTGATCGTGATTACTACTGTACTACTGTATATATTACTAATTTTTTTCGTCAAATAATGTTATAGTTACTCCCACCAAATGTTTATTTATATAAGATTGAAATACACACTTTCTACGACTAATAACTTGTCGGTATTCCTACCTTTTATGCCCATGATAACGAGGGATCCTCATTAGAGCGAATACATAATAATAGAAATCCTAAGACTGAATGTCTCTGGTCCAGGGCAATTCCAGAAAGAATATCGGAATATGAATCTTGTAATAAGTTCTGTTGAATATGAATTGTCAATATATCTCTTGGAATAAAGTTAAGTCTAAGCTACTAATAATAATATTAATAATGCTAATAACACTGTGTGGTGTAATAATGAATCTTGAGATTTGTCTATTTGTCGTACATTTGTAGCATTTTAACTCGAGACATCATTAAACATGAGAGTGCTACTTATATTTGTTCAATTCTCTTCTGTAACATTAAAATCATACAGAATATGCTCTAATAATACATACATAATAGGTAAACTTTAGATAAGCATATTTGCTTTGGTAGTTAACTAGGACGTTTTGTTTTTGCAGGGCTCTAAAAACCTCATGGATGGATATACTGGAACTTAATAACAAAATCAACGGCACCCCCGCTAAGTCCAACAAAACCAGCCAGAAGTAAGTATAAAACACACAGATTTACGACGGAAAGTTCCGTCCGAACTTTACTGAGCGGATTAAATTGAGAATCCCGTTTTATCTCCACGGTTATCCCTCTGCATTTACAAATAATATAAATCTTTGGTTCATTCGTGTCTGTTTGATTAATTTCGGCAACAATAAGATAAATAAGTCTTCAAGCGATAACAACAGTAACGAGTATTGCAACAAATATAGTGTTGATAAAATTTTTCTGAGTCCCCTAGGAATGTTTAACTATTAACGATCTACGATAGTTGCTAGATCAGGGCTAAACATAAAGTAAACAAAACGTACATTACATACAAAAAAGAATACAAAAATTTCATTAGAGTAGAATAGGATAGAATTTTTACAAGTCCAGCGAAACTCAGAATTACTGCTTAACTATTCTACCAAACGAAATAAAATAATTATAAAATAATAAACACTGTACTGATGATGTTGCAGTAATATATTATGTTAAAATGTAAAATTTCTTAAACTAAATATATACATGTAGTGTATATACGGGGTTAGCCAAAATTACCGGAACACCTAAATAATTCTCCAACCATAAGAAATATCAAAAAATTGTTCAAACAAAAATTTTTTGGCTTTAAACAAGCTATCGTTTAAATATATTTTGAATATACAGAGTGCTCATATTATTATAGAAATTCGGTAACCTATCCTTTTTTTTTAAAGAACACCCTATATATATATATATATACAATATATACATATATTTACATTTTTTAATTCTAAGATTAATTCTAGGATTTATTTGTAGGAATCATATTTTTATAAAATGCATTATTTTTTATTTATATGCTATTAACCAAAAATAGTCAAAATTACCGGAACACCTTAATAATTCTCCAACTGACAACAAAAAATTTTTCAAATAAAAGTTTTTTAAATTTAAACAACCTCTCGTTTAAATATATTTTTTATATACAGGCTGTTTATTTTGTTATGGAAATTTGCAAACGTTTCCCTTTTCTAACAGAACATCCCGTATATTTAACATTTTTTTAAATGTTAAGATTAATTCTAAGACTGTTATGTCGGAATTATTTCTTAATAAAATTTAATTTTTTAGTTACATATAAGCAATTAATCAATACTCATGAAGAAAATAAACTGCTTCCGGGTTATGCCGTGTGTCAAGATTTGTTAATGCTGACGTTTCGCGAGCCATGTTGCTCGCTTCTTCAAAGCTAATTGAATACTGAAGACCTACCAAGAAAGTCTCCCTTATATACCTGAATTACACCTCACTGCGCACATCTGGCGCTACCGCTCCATGTGTTTTTCCACCTGACCGCGTTAGGATCGATTTCCAGACCCTACTAATGTCAGTACAAGGCATTCTCCGTTTTCCTCAAAATCTTCTTGGCGGCAGCGGTGTTGATATGGTGCTTGGTACGCAGGAATGTTGGTACTAAACCTTTGTCCCTACACCTTCTCAAAAAAGCAAGATTGGATAACATCTTGCTTCGTTTTGTTCGTAAAGTGTCAAAATCCTTGGTAAGTTTGTAAACATCCTCCCCGTAGAGTGAGATCAAGTAAGTACGTAGGCTTTCACGGCCAGAATCATTTAGAAAATAAACTGCTTCCGGGTTATGCCGTGTGTCAAGATTTGTATATACAGCTTGGAGGGCCGAAGATTGTGTGCTGGGGTAGTGTTTGTTGCCAAGTTGTTGCGCGGGCTATATGACTCACCTTCTCTTGTGCGAAGTTTTGATCTAAATGCAAGCGTTCGCCACCTTCGCCGCCGCGAGTTGTTCTGCGTTCCGACCGCTCGAACTAATTTCATGATGAATTCGCCGGTGTTTCGCTTATCGACATCATGTAATAACGCCGATGTCGACATTTTTCACTTGTCAATCGCATCAATCAGATCATGTTTGTATCGTCTGTGCATTGATGCAAATGTTTCCCATTTGCAGGGCGGAGATTTATTCTTTCTGATTAACTATTTTTTGTTCTTTATTCTTGAATATTATAGAATTTAAGTGTTTGCTTTTTTCTTTGCGCTCGATCATCGGCTTTTGCTGTGCCGATGGTGTTGTTCTTTTGTTTTGTAAATAATGTATTTGTGACCTGATGTTTTGGGATTTTTTCCCGTTATCGGTCCATGAAACTAAAATAAATAAATAAATAAATAAATAAATAAATAAATAACGAGAGATGGTTTAAGCCCAAAAAACTTTTATTCGAAAATTTTTTCGAATTTGTTTGCCGTTGGAGAATTATTTAGGTGTTCTGGTAATTTTTACTATTTTTTGGGTGATTTGGCTTCTAATTACAAAATAATGAATTTTATAAAAAATGATTCGTATAAAAAATTCTTAGAATTAATCTTAGAATTAAAAAATTTAATAATATATAGGGTGATCTATTTAAAAAAGGAAATGTTACCAAATATCTATAATAAAATGAGCAATCTGTACATTGAAAATATATTTAAAAGATAGTTTGTTTAAAGCAAAGAAACTTTTGTTTGACAATTTTTGAAAATTTCTTACGATTGGAGAATTATTTAGGTGTTCCGGTAATTTTGGCTAACCCTGTATAATAAAGCTCCCGTGGGCGTAAAATACTCCAATTAAAAAAATAGTACCTGATGATCATGTATTATAAGTACATCTATTTTAATACATCATTATAAAATATGTAAAGTGTTGTCACTAGTTTTACTTAGCTCACTTTAATGTACTGGGTGTTACTTAACATTCAGGACGCACTTGGTCGCCGTACATATTAGGATGGGTCATTTGAATGAACACTTTCTCTCTGATCGGAAACGGCTACCCGGGAAAAGTCGCCCACCCATACCAGAAACACCTGCAAAATCTTGCTTATTCTAAAATGGATCTGGCTGCGTTCTAAGGGTCGCCGGGCGATAAAAAGTCATCATAAAGAACCACAAACTCAAAATTGAGACCCAATATTACCTAGTTCATATGTCAAGTTCAAACTGCATTTTGTCCGAAAACGCGCATTTTTGCCACCTCCCTCCAAAGCGTTTGAACTAGTACCACTTTTGGGTCTCGATTTTGAGATTGTGGTCCTTTATGATGACATCGCTGAACGACCCTTAGAACGCATTAGCAACGCAGCCGCCCGCGCCGGGCCCATTTTAGTAAAAGCCTAACTATTAGTGTTTTTAGCTAAAATTTCAAAAATTGACCCTCAAAGAACGAACAGAAGATATTGATCCATTAAAAAAGATTTTACAGATGTGCTTCTGATATGGGTGGGCCAGTTTTTGCGGGTTTCCGTTTCCAATCAGAGAAAAAGTGTTATAATGTCCCACTCATACATGTGGCCCGGAAAGCATTAGTAATAGTTATAGTTATGTATATGTTACGGTTAAAGTGATAAATGTGGTTTGTATTAATAATTACCGGCTATTATTAACACGGTAACGGGCACGGTAAAAGTGATAAAAACGTTACTTTTTACAAAAGATCTTTTGTATACAGTCTTCAAAGAAGTTATTTAAGTCATTTTGATTACTATGTAAGCTATTATATTTATTTACTTGACGCAAATCAGCAGTACGGCTAGTCCAATCACCAAAATTACGAATAATACAAACCGTTGATAATACAGAATGTTTTCTTTTGTCTCCCTTGTATGTACTTTAGAAACTACTGGATATAATTGGTAATGATATTTGGTATACACCCAAGGACTGCTCAATGACGAAAACATAAAAAAGAACATTTTATACAGAGTGTTCAAAAAAGTTAACCATTTTATTATCAATAACATCCATTTTCATATTTAATGCATGTGGATAGTTTTTTTTTATAAATGGACAATTACAATTTATTATGTAAATTCTCAAACCCCAATTATCTTGAAATTTTGCGCATTTACTAATAATTTTTTCAATATTGTATTTTCATGCAAATACATGCAAGAATAGGCGAGACTAGTTTACATAGATGTTTTTACATAAATTGCACCGCACAAATGATGCAAACATTTTTGTATGGTCCTGTTCCTAACACGGTATTTTTACTTTTGGTGTTTGACAATAAAGTACTATTTTATAAATAAAAGATTAAGCATTGTAACAACTTGCTCCAATCTTCCCTACATTAGGTTGTCCATTACCTATACCTACCGTAAGCATCTAATATCTAATATCTGACGGATATAATCTGTTTTATAAGGCGGTTATTATAAAAGTGATAAAGGAAAGGAGTTAATTAAAACCTCTTAATTTTGCACAAATAACTAATTTACTTTGGTACTATTTTCGATCCTTAGATCATCATCAGCCAAAAGCTAGAAAAACACAACACAATCAAAAGTAATCGCGCAACAAATGTAACACAAGAAGCCACAAAAATGATTTGAAAAGTAAAATCTTAATTAGTATACATTAGTATCATCTCTCCAGCTTCTCCCTCGTTGTCAGCATAGTGGATTTAATCTTTGCAAAATTAGGTGTGAGGTATTCGCTTTAACAAGTGTTTATAAATGAGATGTGGTTCTTAGTTATCTTGAGTCTTATGCATAGCGTTTTAACAACAATATTATAAAAGTGTTTATCACCGACAAAACAAATACTTTTAAATACATTATTTATTTAGATATATGAAAAAATATTACAATAACAAAAATAAAATAATTCTCAAGTCCAGGAATCAGTTTAAAAATAAAATATATTCTTAATAAATAACATTAACAGTAGGCAACTCAAATAAAATCTGTATCACATTTGTGCACTTTTAGTCTCGTTTTGATAATCTTCCTTATTTTAGTCATGAGTAGTAACTAAATAAGTTAGTCAGGACTAACGTCACTAAAGGCCCAACACTGAAAACACAGTGAATAGATTCGTTGTGTGGCGATTATGTAGATACTAAGAGAATTCCAAATCTGAGGCTCTATTATATTGTAGCATCACCTTAATGCAATATCGAATTCAGATATATCACATTGACCACAGCATGCTGGAAATTATTAATAATAGCCGGTTCATGTGATAAATTCTTCACTTTAACCTCGCCACTTGGCTATTATTAATAATAACCGGTAATTATTAATAATAACCTATTTATCACTATCACCGTACCATATATACAGGATGTATGCTAATTGAGTGTAATCATTTGCAGGGGTAATGTAACTCAATATGAAGAGCAAAAATCTAAATCAACTTTTTCAAAACTTTGAAGTTGAAAATTCAATTATCACTACCCACATGTGTAGTACTACGGCAAGAAGTAGCCTGCACCTATTTCAAGCACACGGATTTTGTGAAATGCATATTAATTGTCAATGATTTCATAGTTAACTAAATTGGGAAAATTTAGTAGGTTTGACACTGACCAGGAAACCACTCACAAAACTTGACCCAGCATAAATAATCGTGTGGGAGCAAATCTTTTTCCCGATACAACCCGATACATAAGTAAGCTTTTACGACTCGTGAGAAACTCTGACTTGTTAGGCAATTGTTCTGGTGTTGCGTCTGTCATTTTTGTAGATCATGTGAAAAATTTGCTGCTCGGCATTCACCATATCATTATCCCGTGGACGACCTCTTCTTCCATGGTTAGGCAAACATAGTCCGAACAGTCCCTTAATCGCTGGATCACGGAGACATAAGTCCGACTATTAGGGACACGCCTGTTTCTAAATCGCTGTCTTCGAGTGTCCGCTGCATTTTGCCTACATTCACCGTAAATCAACAAAATGTTCACATACACAATACTTGCCAAATTGTCAATTTTTCAACTCAAACAAAACTCTCTACCGCAAACAAAAGCACACACGGGACTTTACACGGCTCAGCTTTTATCTCGCGGAGTAGGTCAAGGTCTATTCTTCCTAAAAACGTGTAAAAACGTAAAATCAATGGCTTCGTTCATAACCGCCCCCCACCCCCGTCTATTTTCGCACATTTTCCCTATTGAGTTGTCTTTTCAAATTTCCATAGTCTCTAGGTTATCAATCGTTGGGTGCACTTTATTTTGGAAGCTGATGGTATATGGTTTATTGCAGCCCCAAGATCCTCCCACCTCCATTCTGTGTTAATAATTTGATAATTGATGGAACATAAGCCAATAAATAACAGAAACACTTAGCAATTGAACTAGCAATTTTATCAATTTTCGAGGACATTGGAACAATAAAATAAAACTATTGCAAAGTAACTATAATATAAATATAGTATTATACAATATTTGCTTGAAAACACTTCAAAGCAATCCTCTAAAAACTACTTACTCAATTAGCTACGAACCTCATCTAATCTTACTACAGTTTAATCTCCTCAGTCCCCAAAATCAACTCTAAACTAAACCCAATTCAGGCCGCTATCGCAATATCCCGAAACCTAACGAACTTCCCTTATGAAGATAGATTATCACCACGTCATCCATCGCATATGGGTCGTCCAAAGTCCGACCCAATTTCCTCTCGTCCCGTCACTTGCCAAAATCGTGTCTTACCCCCAGCCCTCCCACTCCTACATACCAAATGCAACATTCTCTAATTGATCGCAGCGGTGTTGTTGTTGTTGGTCCGGTTGCGACGACGCCGACGCTTCCTGGACCGCACTGGGAGTCGAAACAGCTGCGCGTCGAGACGCACGGTGTCGCCTCGCGTTAATGATTGATGGCCATCTAATTACATTATTCATCGATGATTGACAAGCGGGGCGACGACGCGATGATACAACCAGGATGATGTCCACTTGCCAGCGAAGCCGCAAATTGATTAGTTTAGTGCTGTGGGTGGTTGTTTCGACATCTAGCGCCTGTTTTGGGTGTTCTGTCTAGAATTTTGGACAGTAAACTGAATCTGTCGCTATATGGTGCTGTTTTTGTGTATAAGTTCCTGTTCCCTTAATTGGTTTTGTGTTAAATCTAACAAAATGTTATTTTTTCCTACATATTTTACGTCGGCATATCTCCACAATTCCGCCTTCCACAGCGTCAACCACTGACCTTGTGGCATGCTTAATACAATCAGAAATTTTAACGAACTGAAGGATTTCCTATACCAGTAAGAATTCTGAACCGTACAGATCTCATCGCATGAGCACAGCACTTTTCTACAAACGGAAAGCATGAGTAGTAAACGACCCGCCGTAGCAAAATGGTTAAAGATCGAAACTTGATTACTTTCACCACCTTGCCTTTGGAGCTTATAGTGGTTGTACCATTAAACTAAAACCTCAGGAGGCTGTAACTCAATAAGGAATCACTTTAGGACGTATATCTATAAAGAGGTTTTCTTATTATTATTATTATTGGTCCTGGAAGCCGGTGGCATAATAATACATGGTGGTCTCGGAAAATTGTACCTCTGCTGACGACGATATTGTAAAACGCGGATTCTTTTGTATGGATAACGCCTAGTCGATCATTTTTCAGATTATTTTCGAATATACAGGATGGTTTTCCATAAGATTGTTACAACTCAAACTTATGTTTTTCTTTAGAGGAACCCGGAAACTTGCGTTTCCGCATATTTTGGATTTTATGCTTAACTTTAAGGCAATAAGTACTAGATTGTCGTATTCTAAAACCAATTGTTTTTTTCGCGGTAACGTCATCCGCGACACCCGTCACGCCCGTTTGACGACTATAAAAAAATATAAAAAAACGGACGACTTATCTCTTATTAATTGTTGGAGATAACTGTTCAAAATTTGATAAGTTCTACGAAAAGCTCTTTTCAATAGCTGTGTGGGGTGATACCTGCACAGCATCATCACCTGGTTTTAGTAAGCTAAAAAGATAAAAATCTGCCAAACCATACTAACTGTGTTGATTTCAACTTAACTACGCTACGAGACTATATATGTATAATAAAAGCATTGTTGAGGTGTAGTTAACAACAACACAGATTATTTTTATTTACTTTATCATACGTAGTATGACAAAGTATTGTAATCGTGCCGAATATTTTTCTTTTAGATTTTAGCGGAAATATGTCCTTTTGGGTCCCCTGAACATTTTTGACCAAGATACAAAAAATGTGTGTGTCTGTATACCCGTTTTTTTGTGGCGACGATTCCGGAGAAACTACTAACCGTATCGGGACGAAACATCATATTTAGGAGTTTCATGGCCAAACTTAGAGCTAAAAAGTTTTCTGTTCAAAAGTGTCCAAAGGAACTGGACTCCTTTGGACCCTTTTGAACAACGTATTTCAACGTTATCAAAACCTATCGCATGGCTTTCATTAATGGAATGCTGGGACAATGCGCTTAATAGTTTTTTGTTTCAGATGTCCAATTTATGTTAGTTTAATCTGGTCTTTCACCAGTTACCCTCCCGACCAACATATCGTGCCTTGCAACTAGCACACGGTACACAGTAGACAACATTGGAAATATACACTGATGGAGTCTTTTGTTTTAACTTGTAAAGAAATTTCCCTCGTGTTACGTGTAGACATTGTCTAAGAGCTGTTTTACACTACCGAGAATTATAACGAAAATAATACCGAAAATAATAACCAAAAGTTTTGTCGATGAACGGTCGTGTACAACCAATATTTTATGACGAAAATAATAGCGAAACTTTTTGTGAGAAAAATACCAGACTTGGTCTATTCACCGCGAGATTATGCGCGATAACATGCGCACTTCGTACAATTTACAATCATATTGGTCTGCCCGCGCAGCTAACCTCAAAACAGTGACAACAAACAAACCACGCGGAATCTGGTATTGTGCATGTATTGCCGAGAAGGAATCGTTGTTCTGTGAGGATTTATTACAGCTGCATTATGACGTCGTGGACCCGTGCCGAAGTGATGGTTTTAATTGAGGAATACAGGAAGTGGCCTAATCTTTACAAATCGAAGGCCGTAAACTATAAAAATCGCAGAGAAACGGCATTGGATGCGATTCAGAAATGCACAGCAGGACTTACAAAACAAATTTCAGTCGTTGAAGCAGAAAGCTGCCAAAGAATCTATCATACTTTTCTTCCCTTCCCTTGTTAGAAATACAACCAACGATTGTATAGGTTGTGTTTATTTTATCCAACTTTTGGTTACAACCGCGTATATCAGAAAATCTGCTGCAGTACGCATGCGCATGACTACATAACGAAATCAATTGCCGTGTGTCAAACAACTTTTAGCTATCGTTTGAAATTAATTTGCCAATATTTCTCACCAGAATTATAGCGATAATTTTAGCTATTATTTTCGTTATAATTCTCGGTCGTGTAAAACAGCTCTAAGACTATTTTTTGGTAATTGGTTAGTTTCTGTGTATTGTTGAAGCGTGAAAAAATATATTTGTATCTTTGTTTTATGTAGGCCCTGAAGAAGCCACAATTTTTGGCAAAATATGAAATTGATAAAAATTAGTCAAACGAGCCCTGGATACCAAAAATTTTATCAGCAATACATTAAACATTAAAGTTAGCCCACAATAAAACTAATCTGTTCTATTCTGACTTACATCCTACACATTGGACTAAAACGATGGAGACTTTTAACAATTTAATTTTAAAAACACATATTTTTAATAATATAATATATAATAAATTAATAAATAATAAATTTTTAATAACATAACTATAAAATAGTTATATAGTATTTTATAGTAATTATTTGTTCTGGTTGTATCCTTTAAAATTGGAGAGATTGTATCTGCTCGACCGATGGCGAACTTCTATCTATTAATTATTCCTGAATTGCCTCATGCGCTCTGCAGACATTACGTTTTCCATTGCTTTTTTAAATCCAAAATGCTTTAAATAAAATATGATAGAACCCGTTTATTGGTTGTGCAATTTTCGGATTTGACTTCATAAGTCCTTGATAAAGAAGATTACCAATTTAACAGAATTACCAGTCAATGTGCAAATGAAGGTAAAATATCAGTGATGCATTTTTAAATTCACGATTACTGTCACCGGCGCGGCGCTTAACTCAGCCGTCCCACCCATATTCTATGTTTGGTTGAGTGTTGTACAGGGTGTCAAATTTTTAGAGGGGAAGTCCAATTAGTTCTTGAGAAAAAAAGCACTTTTTTAGATTTCGATGGAGAACCTCGAAACTATTAATAATCCAACGCAATTCATATGATCATTGTATCACAGGTGTCAGAGAGGTGTTATTTGGTGCTATTATTTAAAAATCGAAAGATGAGTGGTGGAGGTGAAGGGACCACGCAATAAGAAACCTCGCAATAAGTGGGACACATTTAGGACTAATTTTTGGCGTATTTAGAAAAAAGAAAGTTTTAATTTTCATTGTTAATTCTTAACACATTACACGTGTTAATATCTATCATTTTCATTATTAATTATAATACAAAGATTGAAGTAGTTGCTTTTGTGCTTTGTGCTATTTATTTTATTTTATTTTATATATTTTCTGCAATCAAATTCTTTGCCTTTGTAATCATGAAAATGCTATATACATCCAACGATTTGCTGATTATAGTTATTCAAAATCATTTCATTTACACAGCACATTCGTATCTTAATTTCAGATATTGTCTCCCTTTCACGTCATTTATAACCTCAACACTCTACCGTCATGGAATGCAGCCCAAAACAGCAATTCTCTACACGAAGCGTTCATATCCTAAGTATATCAATCACCGGCGTAATCAAATTGCGAACCAACTTTACCGATGCGGTACCAATATAAACCGACTGAACGCGATCGCAGCTGATATGGCGGTTAGAATGGGTATGTTCCGCTTATAGTGGCGGCACACAATCGTCGGTTGGTCTCTCTGACTTGGTAATTCGAATTCATTACAACTACAACCTCAAAATTAATACCGCGCCGTTAACCGTTTGTTCGGGGGCGAAATTTACTGATATTAGCTTTGGATTTAGATACGCTTAACGGCTAATTTTCACGAGGGAAGCGCAAATGGTGCTTACAGACCATTTGCTTACAGTGTACTACGTACTACGTATCGTGTCAGATGAAAGAATTAATATACATATACGTCAGAAGAATCGAATGAGGAGCTTCAAGTTTCATCATCTTCAATAGCTTTAGCAATCAGTCTTCAGTTCGCCATATGGGACCTTTTACTAATAATTCTTGAACATTTCGTTCTAATTAACGAGTTAATTAAAAAAAAAACAGCAACTGTCAAAATAGTAACTTCTCATAATAACAGAAATATAACCTATGAGTGATAGGTCTACAATATGGTGATAAGTCTACAATCTATGAGTGATAAGTCGGAAGTTGAGTTAAGCCATCGTGAGATTGCATTAACGGTGCTGCGATTCCCAAGACTTGCCTCAGTGTGTACATTAATGTTAAATTTGGATTGAATATCCTCAATATTGCATTGCCTGTCAATTTATTGATAACATTTGTTTTAATTTTTCATATTCTACTTAATGTTTTCAATATTTAAATAATTTGCAGTAAAGAGCCGGCCGATCAGGTTTTATATAATAGTGGAATATTTGGAATTCGGTTGGATCTTGGTCGGATAATTCGGTAAAAGGATCCGGCCGATACCCTTTCACACAATGAGCGGATCATGTTGATTCTGCATGATCTATGCGTTTACAAAAGTTACACGTTACAATGTAGACTGATATGCTGGATGTTGCTGGTGTCCTGGATGGATGTTGTTCATATCCCTTGTCTTTCTTTGGAACTGATGGTTGGAAAATAACAAGAATTTCTGCCACAGTTCAAGCATTTGCTGGAACATTGGTTGGAATCTTCAATGGTCGGACGTTTGACCATCGTTTCGGTGTCCCCGTGGTGATCACCCCTACTTCTCATTATCGCCGCTTCCAGATGCCATAATAACATAATGAACTCTGTTGGTTCTTTTTCTGGTGCTTGCACACGAATACAGTCAGTAGATTGAAGTGCAGTCAATGCGATCCACTATTATTGACAGTAGTTTGGTGGTTGAACTGCTTTTCTTTTTCGGCGCAGGGTTGGTTGGTTGGTTGGGTGGTTGAATGTCCCAGGGCTAGTCAGCATGAAATCGGTCCAGCTCTTAAAGTTTCGAGAAACAATGACTTGCGTAAACATGTTTGAATGTAGTGCCCCACCCTGCGTAGTTAGGAAAAGCAGACAATCATTCCAATTCTGTAACACAGTTCTGTAACACGACTTTCGTTAACCACCTTGTTAACGACTTTAATAAGATTTCGTATTCTATACTGGAAAAATTAACCACTTGTTAAGAATAATGATTTTTAACAACAGTGGTTAACTGTTGATAGGCATGCGCATTCAGTACAAAATATTCAATCAGCTGATCAGTACCATGTCAGTACCCTTCGATGTACTGTGTACACAGAAGTTAAAAATACGCAACTTAATAATGAATAGTTCTTATGCGAAGCACTCAACTCCGTTTACGGAAGCCGGCAACGTCGAATAACTGTGAAAACACTTGACGCAAAAATTAAATATGTTAAATATAACACTTCACAGACGATAGCTTCTTAGTAAAATTGCGTAAAATTAATTATTTTTGTTGTTGTTATTCTTCTGAGACTTCGCATCTGAGTGCGTATCTGAATTGTGAGGTTAGGTTATTCGGATATGTATAACCACAAGTTTCAATTGAAGTGGTTTATTAATTAACTAGTTAAATTCTAGTAGTTGTGGTTAAAAGTTTTAAAGGATTCAATTCTTTAACAATAATCATTCAATGTAACTGTGATAATCTTTCCACTGTATAGTTAATAAATAAATTTAACAAACTTGTTTTAATGGTCGACGAATACAAAATTGTATATGACTATAATATTTTTTTAGTTCTATAGATATACATGCTAGGTAAAAACCAAAGCAAGTCTCCGAAAGTTCTTTCTGGCAATTATTAGGTAACCGCTAAAATAAAATTATAAATTAAATCAAAATATCATTATCTTACTATTTCATAGTAAGAACAAAATCATTCACCTTTCATGTAAATACTCTATTTCATTTACCACTTGTTTATTTACGATCCATACCTATACCATAAACCAAATATTTCGTTTTTATTTTAAGGTTAAAGACTTGAAGAGTATTTAGCAGCACCTCCCTATCGGTTGCTACGTAGTTCGTAGTCACTCAGCTCGCCAATCAACTGGTGGCAAACTATTTAACCACTGGATATGTTACAGAACACCATTTTGTTTAAACAGCATTGCTAAGAAATTTAACCACTTGCTACGTAACAACTGCGTTACAGAATTGGCCTGATTAAGCGTCCATAAAATCGCTCAATTTGAAATAAAACACTGTTTCCGCTAATTAGTCTCTTCTATTTTTTCTGCACCTAGATGTACAGCATTGCCAACGTTTCGCTTACGTTCTTAGGCTTCTTTAGGGCCTATATAATTGAAAGTAGAAATCAGTAATAATATAAAGCATAATTACTAGTCAAGCACTCACTCGCCATGTCAGGTGCGAGAGTCAAATTAATAAAACCAAGAACAACGGGTAGACACATCACTACAGTTAACAGGTTCAGGAAACGAACGGATTTTTTTTTAAATACTATGAGCACAATTAGAACAATGAATTAGCCATTTGTATCAATCGAATGATGACACGGTGTAATCATGGTGTAATGGCGGACGTAAGATATAGAACCAAATTGGTTAGAGCCACTGATTAAGTTGGTATTGAAATGGTCACATCGACCAACACCATCTATTGGCGACGCCGTGTATGACATGACCTAACCTAAAATGTTTGAGAGAGGTAAACAAACATGTAAACAACAATTGCACCAGGCACATATAACTTTTTTGTAATAAACGTATTTCTCGATTGCGTGATGAGATGACCGTATACCGTGGATACAACGTTATCTGCAACATCCAATTTTAAGTTTAGGGTACAGTTAGTCAGGTAAATGTGAGTCGCTTCTTTTAATAGACGTTTATCGTAATTAGTCTCTCTGTCTATGATCTTACAGGTATCAAAGATTATATGGTGGTCCGGGTTGTTGGCAATATGCTGAGTGATTCAAGTGTGGTGACCTTCTTTGAGGGAGCCCGCAGCTAGTCTCCTTAATGACGCCGTGCTGTTGTAATCTATTCTTCAAATACTGTCTGGTTTCACCTGGTAAAATTATCAGGGACCCTATTCTCGTCATCTTTTTGAAGCGAATGCGAGTCTTTTCGAATGGTTAGGTGGACGGAGTCGGGATATCAGCGGTTTCCCTCTGGAACGTATCTATGAGCAAATTTGCTTGTCGCTAACAACAATAACTCACGCGCCACGCCCATACGAACGTATCTATGGCAAGTTTGCTTGTTGCTAAGAACAATAACGCACGCGCCACGCCCATACGCTCCAAACACATGGCAACCGCCGATATCCCCACTCTCACCTAACCATTCGAAAAGACTCGCATTCGCTTCAAAAAGATGACGAGAATTGGGTCCCTGGTGTCCCTAGCGACGTAACCGGTACTTTTAATGATGTAATTTAGCTAGCTTAACTTTTAAGTTGGCTTAATTCCCATTCTAACTTCAAGATTCAGTACTTTTTTTGCAGGCGGTCTCCGTCTTTGTTCTACACGAAACAACCCAACAAATAATTCTTCTTCTATAGTAAATACTGAAATTTACGTTGTTCGGTACGGTTGCTTTGTTCTATCCCACTTCTCATGTAAACTGCATAAGAAAATCGTTAGTAGAAGGCCATTCCGTATATTTACTTATAACAAGATATACAAGTAGCACTTTTTCGGTACTAGTCTTACGACTTTTCTGCTACGGACAAATATACGGATAAATTTGATATACGTAAAACCATCAGGCAAGCTACCCGGCAACCGCTAAATAACTTTCCTACAAGGACTGCCATCTTTCCCGATGTTCGTTTTTTAATTTCGCCTGTCGAAATAGCGAACGGCATCGAATTTCGGCAGGGTGCAACGTCGACGTTGTAGTCGTCGTACTTTGTGACACAAGTTTAGGAGTGGGGGCCCTAGCGACTGTGTCAGGCCACGCATGCAAATTTATACAATATAGCCGGAGCCTGGAGTCCGGAGTGGGGTGGGGATCCCAACGCCGACGCCTCTGTAACCGGGTTAGTCCGTGGAACGGTGCGATTAGCGCGGAAATTGACTGTTACTGGCCGGAAAACGCCCGCCAGGACAGATGTTATCCTCCGACGCCCGAGCGTCGCTCCACCATCGTGCGTACACACGAGAAAGTTCGCATTAAGCGTAGAATAATACCAATAGGGTCACGTTTCCTCGGCAGAAATTGAGGATTAATTAACTAATAAAAGTTGCTGTTTTGTAACACATTTCTGCTAAAAGAACCTAAATAATAACGGAACTCAGCAACCTCAGCAAAAAGTAAAATGTATTACTTTCTTGGGTGTCGCATGCGGAAACCCATCAATAGAAAGTTGTTAATCTGGAAGAGTTTCTAGGTAATTTCAGAATGTATTCAACACATGAATAAGACGATTTTATATGAATTACTATTACAATTTTTGAGTTTTAGAATATAATGAATATGCATGGTGTTTAACACTTCGTATGCCTTATGCAAATCGGTTGAATATACAGTTATATATGTCCAATTCGTTACTAAGTTGTTTCTTTACAACGTTATCGAATCATACATTTGACCCCCGTAACAAGTGGCGTGTCCTACAATGCTAGTTTAAAACATAAACCGAGTTCGGAGATACAAAATCCTTGAGACTTAAACTCGGTTTGTGGTCTAAACTGGAATTGAAAAATCCAGCCTAAGATATCTCAAAACTAGATGATGGGGAAGGCATTTATTTTAAATCTGAATGATGATGATTATACAACAATGATTTTCTTAAATGCAGACTTATATTTGACTGTTTCACTTGCTAAACCTAGGCGCCCACATGCGATGTTTTACCTCCACGGATAAAAATTCGCTGCAGGTAAAAAGACGTGAACACTCAAGATACAGAAGCTTTTCTAAATAAAAAATTATTTTAAAATTACCTACATAAATTAGGAAAAAGTGGAAATGTATGCAATTATTTCAGTTGAAAAGAAGATGGCACAGTCAATTAACATTCACGATGGACGAGAGGACTGTCCCCGGAATAGCCGGATTTGGTTCCGAATAGTCGGATGACATCCGATTAACATCACGTGAACTTTTCGCTTGTGTAGGACCATTACGTGACGTGCATTTGACGTTTCCGACTTGGTCCACCGGACCAAATCCTTTACAAAATTCCTTCATATATGGCCGGCTATTGAGTTACAAAGAAGAAACAAATCATTATTTTTTGACTTTTCAAAAATGTCTCGGTTTAGAAAATGCGTCAGATATTAAAATTAAAATTATCGGGATTCCAGTTTTATATAAAAATTGCACTTGCACATAACACATTTTGGTCGGTACCTACTTTTAACACAAGTAAAACAAAAAGTTAAGTAGATAGCTACCGAATATTTTTACTTTATCGTACATAGTTTGATAGTAAGTATTGTAAACGTGCCGATTTTTTTTTTTGAGATTTTAGCGGAAATTGGTCCTTTTGAGCCCCTGAACATTTTTGACCAAGATAAAAAAAATGTCTGTGTGGTATCGGGACGAAACTTCATGTTTAGAAGTCGCAAGACTAAATTTAAAGCTGAAAAACTTTTTGTTTAAAATGGTCCAAAGGAACTGGAAGTTTACTCTTGGAATTTTTCAACGATTTTGCAAATGAACCGCCATTTCTGTAATTATTTCAAAATAGTTAAATACTAAATTAAAGAGTAGGATATTTTGTATAATTTTTGCCTATGAAATTTTTTGGTAAAATTAAAAGTTTAACTTCAGGAGCAAATTCTATTTGATTGAGATCGTGTCTGCATTAAAACTTGTTACATAGCCAGCATTTGATATAGATATAGATTTTGATACCATTGACTGTATTGTCAACACAGAGCGTGTGACACAGTTTGACACTTAATAATAATAATAATAATAATATGACTTTATTATCCCAAAAATAAGATTAATACATCTATGCATAAAAATATGATGAGGCGAAGTTCAGTGTAATACACTGCTCATACTCAACCTCCATAAATAATAATAAACAAAAACAAAAAAAAAAGCAGCCGTTCAAGAAAAGTAATACATACTGCAAGAGCAAAAGAAAGAAAGAAAAGACAACGGACTTCTCTATAGCATGATAAAGTTCTGTGCTTGGCACATCAAAATTCTTAGAATTATATTTAAAAATGAACAGCTAGTGACGCCGTATCTGAATTAAAAAAAAATTACATTTCGTTGTAGTATTTCGATTGTAACTAATGATTATAAAATTCCATTAGATTTATTCTCTATTATTTCCTATTCCTGAGATACTGTTTTTAGATCTACAGAGATATTGCAGTACCGATCAATAAGGAAAGTATCGTATTCGTATTATAATCGATAGATAAACGGTGAAGCGGCAACTAAACTTTTTCCGACAGGCGGGCGGCGCCGCAGTGGCGAAAATACCCGAAAAGCTGGCCACAACCTAAATTAATGAAAATGCTGCAATTGTCAAAAATCCACTTCAGTTGCCAAGACAAGGTACCAATGCATTTGTGGAACACAAAAAAACTTGATTTTTAGTTGTTTAACTAGTTCGTAGAATGAGCCCCAAAGTCGACTTGTTGCGCGGAAGACTTATTCTTTACTGAAAGTACAATAACTCAATACTACCTTCAAGTGCAATTTTCTTTGTATTCATGGTTATGTGAATATTTTTTTTACAATGGATGATCTTCCCGGAGGTTTGTACTTAATGCACATTAATAATAATAGATAACAAAACATTTTGTTATAATTTAAATTAGAAAATAGCTTGTTCGTATTTTTAGTATTCGTTATATATTGGATTGAATTTACTTTTTTAAGTATTTAGAAAAACTTTGGAAAACTCACAATAGTACAATAGTACTTCCTTGTGTGAAAAAGATTCATAAAATGTAATACAGGGTGTTTTTTACATTAATGTTTTTTCAACAATCAATACATATGTAATTTTAAGCTCTTTCTATTTTCATATAAGCCCTAACAGCAAAGTCTTGTAATGTTGCAGAAAATAAGTTTTATGCAAATCAAACAAAAACATTTTTTGTCGTCATATTGTTTCCGCCAGCTTGAATTTAACAATTCTGATAGAAGATTAACAATCAGGACAATTGTAATATTGCAGGAAATATGTTTTATGCAAATCGGATATATTATTATATTTTCGGCCGCCATGTTGGTTTCGCCATTCTAAGTTTTGAAAATATGATATCAGATTTGGAATCAGAAGTCTTGTACAATTGCAGGATATAAATTTCATGCAATTCGGAAACTGTTTACATTTTCGGTCGCCATATTGATTACGCCATTTTGAATTTAAAAAATCTGTCTACCACATTCGGAATCAGGAGTCTAGAAATAGTGCAGGAAATAAGTTTCATGCACATCGGATATATTTTATCATTTTTGGTCGCCATATTGGTGTCGTCATTTTGAATTTTAAAAATCTTATTTCATATTTGGAATCAGAGACCCCAAAAGCCTCTTATGAGCATGTTTAACACCTGTGATTCAAAAGCCCAAGCTTATTACGATATTTGGCCAGGTTTTCGGAATTTCTCGCCACTGTGGGGCGCCAAACAACTATCTTATAAACCAGAACAGTATTTACTTATATCTACATATTTAATTTATTGCATTATTACGATACGATGTATAATTCGAAAATAACCGTATAGAATAAGATATACTGGCAGGATATACGGTAATAACAAGGTACACACAAGTAAGTACCCATTAAATAACCATTATATACCCGCTCATTCACGTTAAAATGTCAACATGAGGGGTACTCATTCCGGCATTTACTCCCAAAAATAAGGGTAATAACAGACCGGCACAAATAATATTCCGTACGTAGGAAATATGCAATCAGATTTTCTACATTTGTAGGAAACATGAAATGTCACCCAAGTGAGCAAATATTTGTGGTCGGGTATGTCATGGTAAGGTAAATAGGGAAATTTCGTCTCTTGAATCTTTTATATGAACATCAAATGCGGAGGAAAAAAACCGTTGAGGTTGTAATTCTATGTATAAATATAAAAATCGATGTAAATGTGGTATGAATATTATATATTTAGATTATACGGTACCTATTCGTATTAACAAATCCCAGTACACTTTTAATAATTTATTATGGAGCAAATATATCGAGGTAATATTTATTGTAATTCGGTTATTTTTTCCGTTATTAATTTTCCGTTATTAATGATATAGGTAATAATAACAATGATTATCGTCTGATAAATTCCGCGATTGAGCTTTCGAATATTTTCAACGTAGTATATATCCACAAATCACAGTTAATAACAAATTTAATGATTTTATGAATATTACTATATATTCAATTGCAGATTTCCTACAAATATATTCGGGAATTACATGCTTGAACTATTTTTTTTAAATCTCGCCCTCTCTGGTTTTGAATGAAATATTAATTATTTATTTCCGCCCTGGT
This sequence comes from Aphodius sticticus, assembly GCA_963966075.1. Taxonomy (NCBI): domain Eukaryota; kingdom Metazoa; phylum Arthropoda; class Insecta; order Coleoptera; family Scarabaeidae; genus Aphodius; species Aphodius sticticus. Next base: position 44,661,667 of record OZ014506.1, on the reverse strand, counting down.
CTATATTAAGTAAACGCAATTGAACGATTTTAAATCGGTGTTTCACCTGCCAGAAAGTCCATTCTTGATTGCTTATGGAAAAAATGGGGAAGGTATTTCAGTCGCGCGGAGCGCGACTGTCCCCCCGCATGGACCATTCTACGTTGCGTGAGTTTTCGAAATCGACGAAAAACGACCTCTCGGGCGTTTTTGCTTCAAAATTTTCCGAAACGCGAGCGATTTTGGTGAAAGGACCTCAACATTTCAGTAGCTGTTTATTCCGCGTCGTCATGGCTGCGAGCTAGAAACGTCAAAAACGCAACCATAACCTATTCACATTGGTATGTACAAAGCTAAGCGATTGCATTATCTGCGGGGGCCTAAATGCACAAACTCCGTAGTCCGTACCCACAAATAATCTTTGATAAACCTATAACCATGTTGTACGTATAATAATAATTATTAATTCGTAATTATTTGCCTTTGCGTTAATATTTGTTCGAAGAATTATATATGTATCGATCTAATGAATGTTATTTGCGAAATGTTCGCGTCTGAAACCAAACGTGAAAGCACCGCGGAGTTAGAACCTATTTTAACCTAATACGAATACAACTGTAAGTAAATTAATATAAATTTGCATAATTAGTTTAAAATTGTCCGTTTGCTTTCCCCTAATTTGTACAGCTTGAGAGGTTATATATTAGATGGCACCACAAGATATTTCTGCTACTAGCGCCCCTAGCGGGCGTGAAATATCGTCACATAACCTATAATTATGCATCATTTAGAATGAACACCATACAAAATATAACTGCAAGACCTGTGTGCAAGACCAAGAAGTAGTAGAAGATCAATAGGGTGTGGAATTGGTAGAGGCGCCTGAAAAAAGCCTCCAATGGCTCGGAATATGGTCCCCAGCAAGATTTTGTTGCGAACAGTATCACCTACTTTCAACTGCCCGTGGTTCTTTCGAATGGTTTCTCCAGATTAAACAAAAATACAGTAAAATTCTATGGAATTCATCAATTTGTTGTAAACATGGAGGTAATTTTTGAGTTTAGAACATGTAGCTTTTGTTAATTTAATATATTTGCAGGTAACGTGGTATGATGAATTGCACACACGCAGTGGAAATGGATGCAGGTCTTTCGGTCTTAATAACACCGAGTTGCTTTGCGTAGACAACGTACCATAACAAAGTAAACAATTATTTATTTAAGTAAAAGCTCGACCCAAAAGTTAGCGTTTCCAAGGGAGTACCGGTTGATTAGATTTGGCTATGACGCAAGGTTACTAAAAATAGACAGGTTGTCTGGTAACTTATAAGCATACGTCACTCAGTTTGCAACATGAAGTCAACTGATATGGAATTCATCGTTTTATGTGAGTGTATAAAAAATAGTAGTTTTAGGTTGGAGATGGGTCATAAAACGGCCCGTAGCATGTCAGCAAGCCTTCTAATTTCTATGAATTCATATAAATTTAAACGGGCATATTAAGTGACGTATTCTCTACCTTTTTTTGCTGGCCTCTTATATTGGCCCGAAGTTGCCAGACAACATGTAAATTTTAATGTGGTTGGCCATAGCCGACATCATAATGTTATATTTGCCTGTAAATATTTATTTAGTTCATGTGGCCACAGTAACCAAATGCATTTTTTTGGCAGCGAGGTGCAGGCAAAAATACTTAAACAATTTACTATGTTAAAAAGCTTTTAATCAACTCGAGATTAGGTAATATTAATTATATTAAAAATTTTATTAGTTCGGTTCAAAAGTTTTGGGTATTACGTACCTATTGTATTAGCACTGGAACATCATTCCGATTTCTATCCAATCCATTTGTTAACTGAAGTGAAAATCATGCATTGAATCATCCAACTTTGTTTTAAAATTTAAATATGAATATTGTGTTTTAAATGATACTATTTAATTATAAATTGTTCAACCATTTTTTGTTTAAATTTTGATATTTCTTTTGAGTTTTTGGTTTATAGACACAAATAAATTTTAAATTAAATATTTTCACAATCTTTTATTGTGCTTTTGCTTGACAGGCAAGGGTACATTTTATTTTCCATTTGTGTTACGAAGGAGGAAAGGTACTGGTATATAAATTTAATATTTTACCATTTATTTCTATTTAGAAAGTGAGCGCTTGGCTGTATAGTTTTTGTCCAATATATCAAAACAATAATAGAACTACCTAATAGTAACATTATACATTATTCACTTTTGAAGTTGAATGGATTTCTCCCAATTGTTTTTCAAAATATTTTTCCTTAAACTTAATTATGTCTATGTACTAAAGAATCCAAAGCTTCATCATTCAATAGTGGTATCATCAATGGCAATCAACACATGACAGAATATGATATATAAAAAATCCTATTGCATGTATAATAAAAATTATAAAGGATATATTCTATGACTAAATGTCTTGAATGGTTTGAAATTATTAAAATAAGATTTTGTTTTTTTTTTTAGTTGAATAAAATTTCAAAAACTAATAGGGCAACATACATAAAATATGCTCCTTTTGATGACATTAAAAATATTAAAAAACGGCGGAGATATTATTACCAACGAGACCTGTTGTCAAAATATTATTGGCATTCTTGACCACACAACAATGAAATTGAAATTATGAAATTTTCAGGAAACATTGTTGAAACATAGTCCAAATGTGGGAAACATAGCTATAATATAAATTGACAAAACATTTTCTCAGAGGTGATAAAGTTTGTCTCTTACAAAAAATAAAATTTATTGCGACAAATTATATTATTGTCACTTGCGGAAGACTATTTTTTTAATACGCCAATTTCTTTTTGGTTGTATATATGAGTCCATAGAAACAACTCTATATCAACTTGAAAGTTAGATTTTTAAGACAGCCAGTGTATAGGTGGTCTATCGATTTCTGCGATGTACCGATTCACTGATCTACCCAATAGGCGGTCTACAGGTCCACTAGTGTTGTATTAAAGCACAAATGTATGTGAAATATTGTAGATAAAATATTTTATGTATGTAGGTTGGTACATGTCTATGGAATGGTGTTGTGTAAACCACAAACCTCTATTGAGAATTGTCACAATTGAAAGTTACTTCCCAAAATTAATTCAAATAAAAAATCCATTTGGATCCCATAAGAAAGACGAGAGTTTATGATGGTGAAATAAAACTGTAAAAAAATCTTATGCGGTCTTGTTTTAGAGAGTAGCAAATTGCAACTATGGGGATATGCCATTACATCCCTTGTAGCTTAAATAACCATTACCACTCATATTCTATTTCAAATATTAGCACTAAAAATTAAACAAACAAAAATATTACTTTTCCTTTTAGAATAATCTGGAATATCAAATAATAAGTCAAATATCAGATTATTGATCATTGTGAAATTTAGAATCTTGGTAAAATATAAACATGCCCTCTACCTCCATTAATTGTAGGGACGTTAGTGCTTAAAATACGACGGTACCTTGCACAATCCTACTTTGCACACGTACAGGTCAAAATTTCACAATCAGTAGGCATATCAAGCGCAAAATTATTGCGGATAAATACAGGACAAAATAAAAAGGGCATATTTGTTTTGCAAATGTTTATTTTAAATTTTCTGATGCCGGTTTCGTTCGAGAATAAAACATCTCTGGAATGCTGTGTATATCACACCATATTATTATGAATACTAAAGAAGCAGTCTTTCCCATTGTTTAAAGTTGTTCGTAAAAAAAGTGGCAATTGCAGGCTTTTTTAAATACTGCGTAAATACTACATATTTGTTTTGCAAATGTTTATTTTAAATTTTCTAATGCCGGTTTCGGTCGAGAATAAAACATCACTGGAATGCCCTGTATATCTCACCATATTATTATGGATACTAAGGAAGCATTTCCCATTGTATAAAGCTGTTCGTAAAAAAATAGGCAATTGCAGGCTTTTTAAATACTACGTAACTACTACATTATGCAGATATTGTCCTAAAAATTTTGTCACATAATAACTAAAACCATAGCTAGTAGCTGAAAAATCAGATGCGCTATACGGTGTGATAGTAAGCATGCGGTAATTTTTTTTACATTTACAAAGGACTTTTTCTTGAGATTTTTAAATGGAACACCCATATATTAGTTACTAACTGAAAAGTTCTTTTTAATTTATATTCAATATGTCTTGTACTAATTTTTGTGATATTTGCAATTTGAAGAGTAGTATGCTATTTCGTAACTAGTGCTCTGTGTACAGTAGGTTGGTTCAAATTGGCTATTTTTAGAAAGTAACGATCCCCCAAGTAGTTTCCAAATAAAAAAAAAACAGTGGACACGTTTTTTTTTTTATTTTTTATGGTGCCTGTCGAGGCCTCAAATGTACATGGGTAAAAGACATTAGTTGGTATTTTTCGAATACCAACATTTGGGTACCAACAATTGTTCGGGGTTTGCGAAAACTTAAGATTAAAGTTATAGAACTTGTAGAGGACTTTCCAAGGAAGTCTTTAGGAAGGACCTTCCTATTATACATATGGATTTTACGTCCCCAATCTATCCCCACAGTGCTTGAAAACTACCGTTAAATCAAAAATGTACATTGAGCATAAAATTGACCTTTCTAATCATTTCTTTCTCTTTTTATCATAGAAATCATGACTATAAGTCTAGTGGAATGGTGACAACAATTTGTCACCAACAACAAGTTGTTGAAATGGCAGTTTATTATCTTAGAGTGACATTATTCATTAAAAAAATTCTTCATATTGTTTAAACAATCAATTATTGTTCGTTTTCGACTTTTTTTCTAATTATGGTAGAAAAATCAGCCTTTTTTGTGAATTTAACTTATAAATTTCATAATATCTATTATACCCACATTTGTTTAAACAATTTTTTTTTGCAATTCTCCTGAAAGTATTGTTTTGTTAGATAGGTCTGGCCAACTGTTATTCTCAAGTGACATCATTTATATGTTGAGAAGATTTCCATTGTTTAAATAATAAAATATTATTCGTTTTCAATATTTCATCAAATTACACTGAGAAGTAATCTTGTTCTTAATATTTTTAAAAGAAATGTAACTCCCTAACTTCCCAAAAAGACTTCTACTTGAGAACGGTGCTGTAATTAGTATAAAAAACAACCACTAGTTAACAATAATAACAACAATAGTTTATTTTTGTGGAGAGACAATCCAAAATTAGGATAAAATGAATTATAATAAGAGTAATATTGATAACGGGAATTGAAGGTGGATAATTTGGAGGTACTTTTGATAGATTTACTTTTGCTTGTAATAAAAATCCCAATCTAAAGATGAAGCTCTTAAACACTTTACATCAAATTACCAAATACCCTGCATACAAAGCAATATTAAGGCACTTACATTACATTTTCGTTTAATTGCAAATATCACTAAAACTAGTATCATTCGGATAAACTAACATACTAGATTTAATTGGAGCGATGTAAAAGGCTATTACAGCCTACATGAATGATACAGAGTGTTCATTAAAAAAAAGAAACAACAGAAAAGACCATTTAAAATGATAAAAATTACATACCTACGTGGTAGGATCATCTCGTATAGCGTAATCATTTTTTTTTTTCAACATCAGTGTCTATCTACTGGTTTTGGTGAATGTCAGACAACAAGTAAGATAATACCTGCAAAAATGGTTTTCACATAGGTTTTAAGATAGGCCTGCAGTTGCATTTTCTTACAAACAATATCTCAGAAACCATTTACTTCACATACATACAACACGACACAGTTGGAAAGACAACTTCCTTAGTGTTCATTATATGGTATGATATACAGGACATTCCATTTCAAAAAATAATTGTTGTTCCTTCACTTCTAAATATAACATCCTGTATAAATGAAAATAATTTCCCATGTAGTAAATGATGGGTTAAACAACTTTTGTATAAAATATTTTTTTTATCTCTTAAGATACATGCAGTATCGACCACCGCCACTCTAGTGACTCACCCTGTATATCCGCAACCGTACAACCCACTAACGAGATGATAAAGACAGTAGATTTACGACGTTTGTTCGACTTAACAAAGACATTCTCCAAAGTAATTTGAAACTAATTTTTCAGAAAGGCAACTAAAATTTCCACAATTCTCCGAATACCTCCCCTTAAAACGTTCATCTCCCATTCATGCCGTTTAATTCTCGTTGCGAAAAGTGCGTAAACCTATTGTGTTCTTTTGTGGCTGCCCATTCCAAACCTTCAGTCGTTCGGTACAAGAGGAGAAAATCGCAAAAGAGGCTTATGCTAATCCCCAGCTAGCAGCCGGGCGAGCACAATGCGCCGAATTAGGTTCTAATCTGTTCTTTTATTTCGCGGTTCGGCCGTGCGTGGGCGTGATACGCACCAGACCAACCCACTCCTATCTTCTTACACGAGCGGGTTGTCAGCTATCACTATGTGTGAAGTCGATCGTTGTGGAAATTGCGCGGCCCAGTTAACTGGGAAATTGTCCAATAAGCATTTACGGCACCTATACCAGCGGCCTCTATAGGTGAGGCCGGGCGAGGCCAAATTTACGACTTGCCATCTTGGCACACGCGGAATAAATTATGGTAATAGTAGACCAGATTACACCGCACAGATATGGAGATGCAACTGTTTGCGATTGTGATACCTGAAACATCATATCAGAGTATCGTATCAAATTCTATCATATCGTTTCGAGCATATTTGCCTCGGGGACATTATAAAACATTATAAAAATCTTAGCTTCATTGTTAGCTTAGCTTTTGCAAAGGCACTTTACTAATGTCATCTTAGTATTTTGGCTACCTGTTTCTATAAATGGCTCCTTGAGTTGCGTCTTGGTCATTTTTTTAGCTATATAAATTCATCTCCTCTTGTTAACGAAGCCATAAAAAGCCGCCCTTTCTTTGCAGTACTTATTATATTAGACTCGGGCTTTTATTGCAGTGTGTTTAATATTAACTCGATGGTGCTGTGCATTCTGGTATTTGTACAAATAAAAAATCTTTGTCTCCTCGTCCTTACCTTGCATTATAGAGCAGGCATGAGCAGTCATAACAACATACAATCAATAGGAAGCACATCACTGTCACCAAAATCAAACAGTGCAACTACTCAAATTTAAATGGGCAGGCTCCGTGATGATGAAAATATATGGAACCCATGCGATGGTAGATGCGTAGATGATGGCAAACCAAATGTTGAAGAGACGATATACAGCAGTATTGTCAAACTGGGTGCCAGTTTCGTTAAACAGTACAATTTTCTGGCAGTTATAATGCAAAACGCTTTCGTTAAATTTGGGAAAATATGTATGTGGTTAAAACCGAGAACTAAACTAGTAAGAAAATTAACTTCAGCCGTGCTAAAGTTAAAATACCCCCCACCGTGAAATATCAAAAAAAAAAAACAATTAAACCGATTTTGCCCATTCACGAACTTCTCCTTACTTTTTAAGAGATAAGCCTGTATACCAAATTTCAGATCAATTGCTTCAAAATTACAGCAGTTATCGTGTACACAGACGGACAGACGGACATAGCTAAATAGATTCAGTTTTCAATTCTGATCAAATCCATATATATGTCTATATCTGCCAAGCCTGCTTAAGGGTGTTACAAATGTATCAAACGCAATATACCCTCACCACATTAAATGTGGGGGGTATAAAAATGTAATTGCAGAATTCTTGAAAAACGGGTGTCTGGTCTACCCGTCCTCAGTTGCACATAAAATGTGGCATACCTACTATAGCCATTGGGGGCAAACAAAAGTCGAGAGGAAATAAACAATGTTTCAGGAAAAACGTTGAATAATTTATCGGCTTAGTGCTTCCGAGGACCTCATTAGGAAAAATGACAATATAAATTCAAAACATTGTGTTTGAACCTTCACTTAATTCCTTTTTGTTGCATAGAATAGAATTCCTGTAGCCAGTTCGCGTTGCTACACACCTGATTATTCAAATGTTTATTTAACAATTTCGAAGTAATTCTTTTTGATGATCAAACGACCAAGCCAAAATTGAAACACCATAATCCCATTATAAAATCGATTTGGGTATTCCCCAAAATAGATAACTATGTCTGTAGATTGAGGAATAATTGACGCGGCGAGGCAGTCGCTGCTGTCAATCATCAGAAATCACGATCACGGGCCCGGCCCGTTGACATTTATTTGTTTCGCGTTTTAATTATTGGGGACAGTAGTCTGGCACTCGCCCCCTCGCATTCGACATCGCTGGTCACGAATTAAAATTCAGTGCGCAAAATGAACGCGACAATCAGGCCAAATTGCCACACGCGCGTGAAAGAGGTACGTGCCGACGCCTGGCGTCCACTACACGGACAACGTCCGCTGATTAGGTTATTTTTACTTCTTTAATCTAATTACAAATTTGCCAGAGCGCGTTTGATGGCTGAAATGTTGGGTTGGTTGATATAGTGTGTGGTGGCTAGTGTATAACAGTGGTTTCAAACTCATATAAGTACGTGGGCCAAAATTGATTTAAAGGAGTCTTATGCCTGTTTTTTGTTACTTTTTTGTTACTATGGTTTCGACAACGCCTTTTTATATTACAAGCGGTTATGAATTCAAAATTGATGAATTTGGCAGTTCATTACGTGTACCAGTTATATATATATATATATGACTATGCTTTATGAATAAGAGCATTAATATTTAATTCCCATATCGAATAAAACTTTATGAGAGAGCCATGTATTTATGTATCGCTAATACTATATGTATTGCATGAGACAATATCATACAAATTTCGCCTGGACGATAAGGAATTTGACCAATTCTTGTACTACAAAGGTGATTAATTAGCTCATTGACCAACTTTGACAGCCATTCGCCCTTATGTAACACAAGGTAATAAACGAAACATAAATAAATCGCCCCTAACGTGTACGTTTGCAATTTTTAACATTTTATAGCAAACGGTCACGATTTTGCAGTTTTAGCATCTGTACAAAATTATTCTCTATAAAATTCTGCATAAGAAAGGTACATACCACATTTTCTTAATTACAGTGTTTTGTAAATTGCAGGATCCCCAGTATAGGAGCTGGCAGTTTAAGAACCATACTATATATAATACTATATTTAGAAAATAAACTGCTTCCGGGTTATGCCGTGCGTCAAGATTTGTTAATGCTTTAACAAATTTTTGTTAAGCATTAACAAATCTTGACATACGGCATAACCCGGGAGCAGTTTATTTTCTAAATGATTCTGGCCGTGAAAGCCTACGTACTTACTTAATAGGTACTATATTATTTTTATTATTTCTATTTTCTATTTCTATTTTTCTATTCTATTATTTCTATTTCTATTTTTATTTTAATTTTGAGGCTCTATTATACAGTAGAGTGTATCGAAAAAAAAGTTTTTTCTTCAAAATTTCAAGTTGATAAAAAGTTGTCCCTATGAACCACAAAAAAAATTGGTCTAATTAAAAAAGGCTTAGGTCTCCCGCAGGAGGCATAAAGTTTATAATTTTCCTTAAAAATTAGATTTTTTCATTTTATTTTTAATGAAAGATTAAGTGAATTTTCTTATATTGGAATACCCCTATTATACAGGGGTATTCAAACGACATTTCCTTGAGGTTAATGATACATTTATATAAATGTATGCTATATTTGCATTGAGTTTTGTCGATAATTATAGTTTTGTATTAAATATTCCACAAAAACATTTGTCCAACTCTTTTCGAGAACTCATAATAAACTTGTTCTCGCGATAGTGGCTAAAATTAGCAAAAAAAAAGTACCCATATATTCGGGCGCTCGTGGTTTGAGAACCACTGTATACAACAAAAACTGATAAATACCATTTTTGTCCTGAGATTTATAAAAATTTATAAAGATTTATAAACATTTTGTACAGAAGATAAATTACGTAATCGTGACCGTTTTGCGGTAAATTATGAAAACCCGCTAACGTCCACGTTAAGGGGTGGGTTTTAGCGGTGTCACGCTCTACTCCAATTTGATGACGTTATAGAATATTGAAACCCAACACTTGTGGGGTTGGATCCCAAAAGGGCAACTTTTTACTATACACAGTGGTTCTCATACAACGAGCGCCCTAACAAAAGGGTATTTTTTACATTTTCTGTAAGTTTATGAGTCTTAAAAAGAATTCGACAGATGTTCTTGTTGAATATTTAATACGAAACAATAATTATCGACAGAATTAAAAGTAAAGATAGAATTATTAGTACAGTGAGTTTAGCAAACATAGGAGAAATAAATCCAATACGGTGGCCATTTTTGGGATATGACCTGGAAAGTGTGGGGTTTCCGATTTTCTTGATTTTGGGTGTTCTCAACTTGAAAAGTAAAAAGAATCGGAGCCCTTATGGGATTAGTTGTTTACCCGTTCGTCTGTCTTTCTGATATATCTCACAGTCCAATTTCTTCGTCTCGAATAAATGGTATTAAATGGTAAAAACATTCTACTCATACTGCGTCAAAATTAAGTACCTTATAGTGTGTAAAAAATCTTCTATATGTAAATGATTGAAAATTTGACGTAAACAGTTTGGCGAACAGTTTACAAATAGTAGCGCATGATTTTGACAAAGAAAAAAACATAAAAATCAGATTGGCGGCTGTTAGAAATTCTACTTCACTTTTAACTCAAGTTTATTTTGACTATGAAAAGACAATATTAATAAAATTATTAATAAATAGCATCGGCGGAAAACATTTTATCTCTTCCGCCATATCTAAATCACGTTTGATTTCCACCAAAAAGACATCCCATCCTTTCTCGCACGTTTATTTTGCTTGCTAGATCCTAGACACCTTAAAACCAACCGATCTAAATCTCGCCGAAGGTGTTTCCAATTTCAATAAATCCCTCTTGAATTTACCGCAGCTACACCCATCAGTGAGCAGAGAAGGAAGAAGCCCGGCCATCAACAAGTGCGGATTTATTACGATTTCCACGCCAGGTTCTCGGACATAGCAAGCGGAGCAACGCGACGAAAAAAAAACTGCAAAAAAACACAGGGAGGTTCACGAACACGAGAAGGGAGTCGAAATCAACAGCGTTCCAGCAGGCAGCGTGGGGGAGATATGTTGGGGAATGGGGAGTAGGAGTGAGCAGCCAATCGAATGGAATGGAGATAACCGTCCTTCGGGTGTACTTCTCATTCTACAATTACTCCGATTCCTCTGGTAGACTGGTATTAAATTCCACGCTCTGGCTATTCGGCGCGACCGAATCAATTTAAACAAAGGATCGCTGTCCTTTTTTTACTCTCCTGTTAGAGGGCGTCCTGTATAGCGCAAGAAATACGATACTTTGCTGTACTAAATTTGCTGTACAAAATTTTGAAAAATGCACAAAATTTGTCCAATTGAGTTGAGGTTTTACATGTGGACAGATTTTCGGTGACAATTCATGAATCAATAAAAGAAAATCGGGAAAAATTTTCATTATTTGGAAAAAGTTTCAAAATTTGGAAAATTTGTCTAATGGAGTTGAATGTTTTGCATGTGAACAGATGTCCGATGGCAATGGATGAATCAATAAAAAGAATTGTAATTTGTTTTTTAAAATTGAAATGATTTTTTTTTTATAAATCATAGTTTTAAAAAAGTATTTTTTACATCAATTTATTTTAGACTAAGCAAGTAACTATGGTATGTATGGTATGGTATGGTTAATATATATTGATCGATCTAAAATTTCACAGGAATTATGTATGGATATAGAAGAACAAGTCCTGCTGAAAAAAAAAACTAAAAGTTAAGTTTTTTCTATATAAATAAATTAATAAATTTAAGTAATGGAAACCTTCTCCCAAGTAATGCAGACCTTGCCAGCAATAACAGAACTACGAATTATATAAATTCATATTATGTGTGCATTTGGGTAAGGAGAGTAGTAGCAATTCATTATATTTATAGCCAATATAAACTTTATCATTGTAAAACATTTAGAGTATATCTCCAGGTGGAGTTTTATTTTCTAGTTTTATTTTCTCGACGGAAAAATATTCTCTATAAAGCATTTAGGTGCTCTAGAAAGTACATAGCCACAGTAAGGACTTTGTAAATTTGCTCAAGAGTAAACTATGAATTCTACTATCAATTAATTTACATTTAAATTTTTAAATTGTAGATTAAATCTCAAATATTGATTCAGTTTAGGGCGAATCTGTAAAGCGATGTAGATGTTTCAAGCTAAGAAGAGGTTATCACGTGGTGTCCGGCCAATGTATTCTAGAGCAGAGGTAGTGGTGGGGATACTCTCTTCTTATTGTGCAATATCTGTACGTCAGGAATTTATTTCTATATATTGTGAGTTATTTAATCTGGTGCCATTAAAGGAATAGCACTGTAATAAATTCGATAAACAACGGACTCTGGTAATTTACCATGCATAATCCTCGGCAAGTGAACATCAACAATCCCTGTTTCATAATACAAGGTCGATATTTATCTGAATAAGAAATTGTGTGAAGAACATGCCCTATATCGAACTATCGCGTAGTGCCAGATACGTATAACTTGTTTAACGAAGGGGAATATAGTACCTATAGGCAAAGCTGTATTCCTATACATAATTAAGCATGTGCGCTAGTAGCAAGTTGTCCTCTGCTCGTCAGTAGACGCTAGCATAACATCGTCGGCAACTTGTCCCCAAGTGGCCTAGTCGAGACATTATTTCTTGATTATTACGTAAAATTTGCAATATAAAATATGACCTAATGACAAATCGGTTTTTCAGTGATTCTAGATTTTCAGCATTTTTTTTTCCGTGACAGTGGCATTGTAATATACAATAAATTCGCCTTGTAAATTCGCTCTCTATGTGACTCATAGGTCAGGGGATCAGACGTCCAATTTTCGTCCAATACATTGTCTATTAGTAATAGGGATGGGCATTCTCGGCCATTTCAGTGAGCCGGTTCATTCGAACCGGCTCACTAAAATGACCCGTTCAATCAGACCCGTTCAAAATGAACGACTTTCATATGGACCAATTTTTTCAAAAGCAGGGCTCACGCTAACGGATAGCCGAAACAGAATAAGTTCTACAAAAGTGTCACAATTACTATTTTTAAATAGCAATTTACAATAGGTAATGTGATGAGTTATACTTCTATATGCATTTTATATTTTTTGAGATTAGAGGAGTTTGGCAACATATATTATGTTGCATTATGTTGTATATATTACATATATTATTTTTATTTAGTAAATTATAACGTTCCAGTTGTGAGTCAATGAATGAATATTTAGTTATTTTTTATTGTTTCTATTTATTTTACTTTGTATAGTTTAACTCTTTTATTTTTTTTAATAAATTATATTTATTGCAACTAATGGTTTACATTATCTACTGCCGACTATAATATTCCAAAAATATTTAAAAGTAATTACAGTGTAGATATACGGATCTCAACAATTTTAAAAGGCAACGAAAATATTTGGGGAGAGCCATAATATGTTGACAAATCCTCATTCGTCAATCAAACCAGAAGTAAACGAACGAAAATATTTTTTTCATAATACTTTACACGGCACTGGAAACAAACGAACACACGTGCATAAAGGTGCCGCCGCCGCCGCGCCAGCGCCGGCCGTCGCAAAAAACTGGCCTGTGACCGCCTTGAGCCGTCTATCGATCTTATGCAGAAAAGAGCCGAGTGCATAAACGCCGTAAACGAACGAATCTGACCCGACCCGTTCGAGCGACCCGTTCACTTTGCCACTGGCGAGTCGGATCAAACGGTTCAGACATTTGACCCGTTCATTTTGAACGGTTCGTTCAATAGATCCGTCTGTATATACGGATCTAGTGAAGGAACCGTTCAAAAGAACGAGAACACGACGCGCGCATTGCTGGTATCTTCGTTCAGTCATCGCAGCGGCCCTATGTAGGTAGTTTACGAATATACCGACGCGCGACGGCCTAACTACTGCGAGTATTGTTTTTCTTTGTCAGAACTGGAATTTTCTGATTTAACTTAGTTTTTCTTGTAATTTATGCTGATAGAAATTACCTCCATTCAGTAACAAAAACAAAATAGAGCCTATAAAAATGCTACTAAGGCTAATAAGTCAATGGTATTTGCATATATATATATAATTTAAATTAATTAAATCTAATTTTGATCTTTTAGCGATTTTCGAAAGCTGATTTTACGGAATTTATACAAAACTTTTCAATAAGTTCTGTATCGTTAACTAAACAAATCGTTCAATTTTACCGCAAAAATCTCATATCTTTCATTCTGCCTTTTATGCTTTTTATATTTTTCCTTATATATTCTCAAACTTTCATTTTGTTTAATAAATTATATTTATTAAAATTAATGGTCTTCATTATCAACTCCCGACTCAATATAGTGTCCCAAAAATATTTAAAACAAATACAGTGCAGATATACGAATCTCAACAATTTTAAAACGCAAAGAAAATGTTCGGGCAGTTCATAATATGTTGACGAATCTTTATGCATCAATCAAACCAGAAATAAACGAACGAAAATATTTTATATATGTATAATGTATATACAATATACATATTATGTACTGTACGCGGCACTGGAAACAAATGAACACGCATCAAAGACGCCGGCGCGCCGCGCCGGCGCCGGTCTGCTTTGAGCCGTCTATGCTGTGAGCAGAAATGAGCCGACAGCGTAAACACCGTAAACGAACGAGCTACTGAACCGGATCTCCTACTGAACGGGTCAGTTTGCCAGGGTTGAACCGGATCGAACGGTTCACACAGTTGACCCGTTCATTTTGAACGGTTCGTTCGCGAACGACTCATCCCTAATTAGTAAGCTCGTGTTAACACGTTACGTCACAACATAACTACGGCCACATTATTCACATGGGACGAGTTAAAACGAGTTAACAGCCGAGGTATAAATCAATAGTTTAACACGCCACATCACAACATTACCACTTTTTATCAAAATTTTTACGAAAAGTCATCCAGTTTCGATCGTGATAACGCGCATGTTACACACAGTACAAAAATTGTAGCTATACTGCTATACCGTTATGTCGCGTTAACTCTAGTAGAATTGCATGCTTTTATTTAACGTGTTACTTACCTCCAGCAAGAAAAACTGCTGTTACTATTTTCTACGCTTCTATGAATATTTGATAAAAAAGATATCCAGGCAAATTAATCGTAACAATACGATAAAGGTTGTCGATAATATGTTAACTCGTCACTCTTGAAAATGTGGGCGTAGTTATGTTGTGACGTGACATATTAACATGAGTTATCACGAGTTAATACGTCACGAGTAGGTGCTTCCGTAGCTTAAAAGAATTATTTATTATTGTACTAAATTTTAAGTTACACATCATAGGTACTTAAATACCAGCACAATAATTGTAAGTTGTAATAATAAGTTAATATTAATATTAATAATAAGTTCATATCGATGGTCAACATTAATACTGTCGGCTGGATGACTAGAAAGTTTATAGAGCACGTACAGAAGATGATTTGATTCAAAAGCCAGGTGTAGAAATTTGGTTTTAATTGAAACAAAGTCAAATTAGCAAACATAACCAAACAACTGTAATAATACACAATGTATTGATTTATTTTAATTGTTATTCTGTCATAGATTAAAACACAATTATTTTTTGAGAAAAAAAAACCGTTGCAGCGCTAATATGTAGAATTTTTTAACTTATAAGAGGATTTTTTTTGTATATTTTCAGTTTTTTAGTCTTTTAATCTGTTATGAAATCTGACAAAAAAAATTTCTTTGTTTTCTTTGGACCGTACCTCTGGCACAATTTCTGTATTACTCAAAGCCAGTAAATTAGAACATTGTTTAAAATCTTCTTGGAACTTAAAATATTAATTAGTATTTCCCTTGATAGGCAATCATACACTGGGGCGACATTTTGTATAAATCAAATAAATAAGTTAGAACATTAGAGGCAACAATATATTTGTTTCTGGATAAAAATGTAGATAATGTAAAATTTGTAAATTATTTACTAAATTTATTTGGTACAAGAAAAACGTATATTTGCAGATATTATGGTAGTGAAAACAATTAAAATTTACAGCGTATTTAATATATACTATAAGTTCATGATGAGTTATCAAACACAGGTTTTTTCAAATGAGGTATCAAGAAGTATAAAGTTGTCTTTATGGACCTAACATATCATATATCATACCCGATTTGAAAAAAATATTATATCACAAGAAGCGTAAAGTTGATAACTTTATTTAAAAAAACTTCTTCCAAACATTTATTTATCTAATTGAAATAAATATAGTAAAACAAAGAATCTCCATAGTTTTTGGTATAAAATAATTCTGTTTAGATCAGCACAAAAACGTAAAATTATATCAGTGTTCGCAACCCAACTCAAAATCATATTGATAATACAAATCGTGTCCGTGAAACTTTGATAATCCTATCTAGGTTTACACCTAGACGAATTATTATTTTGAGCTAAAGCCTCAATTACATTGAGCGAGTTCACAAGCTGCTAGTTGGCGAGGTTAGAAGCGAGCGTGTCGGCTAGTGGGATAGTGTTGATGACACACAAAACTGTCCACTCGCTCAGTATCCAACTAGCTAGCGAGTAAACCACGTGTCGTGAATACGTTGTTGTTGTATTTTCTGTCGTCTCCTGAATATTGCTGGACGTTAAAATGAAGTGGAACGCAAATAATATTGTGGAATTTCGTAATGTCTACCAGCAGTACTCTTTGTTATGGAATAAGAGACAAAGACCCACACTAATTCCTGCTTTTTTAAATTCTTTCGTGATAGCATGAGCTAAAATAACGACTCCACCACGAACTAATTCCGTTGACATTTTGTAGACAATGAAACCAGCAACCACAAAGTTACTCGCTGCTGGTTCACTAGCAATTATAATGACACATGGCTAGTTGACTAGCTAACAATCCCAAACGTCAGCGAGTAAGCGACTAAAGTAGATGACACTGGGCGACTTTACTAGCAACTAGTGAATTCGCCAACTAGCAGCGTGTAAACGAGCTCAATGTAATTGAGGCTTAAGAACGGAGATGTGCAAAATTGGAATACTTCTATTCCAAAAACAGCAATTAGTCATAGACACTTGGCCTGAATTACGGAGCTCTTAAATTCGCACTTTTGTAACTTCGGCCCTGTCGCCTAAACTCGGAGATTTACCGACGCGTTATCGCGGCCAGGATTTATCCTTAGCGCAATCCTAACATACGATTGGATTAAAATTATGCACCGTTCCGCTCGGTTACGTAAACGCTCCGCAGCGCAGTTGTAAATTAAAATAAAACGCGATCGTAAATTTCGGACCGCTTCTATTAGTAACAACCATGGAGATTAACTGGGAGGAAGCGACCAGATATGTTAGGTCCACTAGGCTAAGCCGATCTATGATAATGACTCGGTTTTTGGCAGAAACCTTAATAGGATTTCAACTGTTTCCCGGATCATAAATTAAAGGAAATTTTAATATTTTAAATTGTGCCAAATATATTATATATTAATCTTGCTGCAAATTTATGATGATACGTAGTAAAAACGTATATTTTGTTACCGAATATTAAATATTCTCTGTAAATATTATTATATTTTGCTTTTCTTTCACACAGGGTGCTTTGGAACTGAAATAAATGTTTGCAATAAAATTCGAATTATTACTACTTATTATGACAGCTCGCCTGTTTGGTATATATCAGATCTTGGTTATTAGTTTACGGAAAATTGCATTTTGAAATGAATAAACACAATGCATCATATAGGTAAGTATATATTATTTAGAAATAAATTCTACTGCGTTACAAATAAAGTTGTTTTATTTATAGGTGAAAATAAAAATGTCGTGAAATCTTTCTAATACGTCAGGTTTTCCTATAAAAAGAGGTCAAGTGATATTTTGACTACATTCAAGTAATCCCTGATTCAATTCTATGCATTTTACTTTTTAATAATAATTACGAGGTAATTACACAATAAACAAAATTTCATATGAAAAAAATAAATACTTAATAAGTAAATCTAGATTAGAGATCTTTACAACAAATCAGTATATTCTTGTGAATTGAAGAATCTTCGCTCATTAAAAGCAACTTTGTCACACTCTGTCTATCGTTGTAATTAATACACAGTTAAATGTCTGGATGTGAAGTGTTGGAAACCCCTTGTCCTTCACTAATAAAAAAAACTATAAAACTAACTAGTCTAATATATTACTTATTAGGTTACTATTTCTAATAAGTGAAAACGATTAGTGCGGAATATCGTGTTGCACAGTGTGATACATAATTAAATTCTCTACAATTTTGTTTGAAACTTTTGTAGTCGGGTAAACAGTTTTTCAGTTAATCTCATCTGAACTCATGTTTACGGTTTTAACATGAAAATAGATGCACTAAGTTAGATATACGCTACGGTACAAAATAACAGAAAAATGCTTTTTAAACTAATAAATAACAATACCATCAAAGAAGTCAGAGATGTCAAATACTTAGGATTAACTGTTCAAAACAACCTAAAATGGGACAAACACATAAACAGGCTACTAAAAGATAACGCAAGAACAATAGCAACAATTTGGAAACTGAGACACCTACTACCGCACTCAATGAAGAAAGCGATCTACCAATGCCTGTTTACATAAAAAAAAAACAACTACCTGATTCACGTGTGGAGAATCACAACATCAGCTAACATACAGAAACTTCAAATCCACCGAAATAAAATCCTTAAAACTATGTACTCAATAAATAGATTAACACCAACCACAGCTCTTTATAACATGACTAAGGTATTGACCGTGAGAAATAGCATTACATTCAATAATTTGACACTAATACACAAGATAAGACAAAATGAAATCAAAACAAATATAAAACTAAAAATGAACGACTTTCACCATTACAAAACAAGAACCTGCACACACATAAGAACCCACAAATACTATAAAAGTAAATATACCCAAACATTGCTAACAAATACCATCAATAAATACAATCAACTACCGGACCACCTAAAGAAGTTACCAGTGAAAACTTTAAAAATAAAAATTAAGAAAATGCTCATAGAAGACAAAATATTATAGAGACGAACAACGAATGGAAGCAAACGTACCCTCAATACCGTTAACCCGAGGAATGGGACCCAGACACTCACAGGTTTGGGAAAACCCAACCCCGTGACGAGGAAAGAGGGAAGACAGCGACTGTGTTTATATTTTACTGCCGTATTTTGTGAACATAATATATACACGTTAAATTGTAGTTGATTGGGTTACAATTAATAAAGAAACTTTACTATTAATTTCTGGTAGGTTAGGTGCACGGCTAAAAAATCTTAATTCTGCCATTTGTGGTTAGATTTCTAAAATCATCATTGTGTATGAAATGGAAAGGATGAACCTTTTTCATGCAATAATTTAATGTTATTTTCAAATAGCAATAGCAAAAAAAATATTTATTCCGTAACAAAATCTCTCAAATAAAATGTGTAAAGTATTGTAATTTCCTTAAGTTTTTAGCAAAGATTTTTTTCGTTTGGTAGTAACTACGAATGAGGTTGTCCAAAAAAACTGACTTTAAGCACTATCATGATGGCGGAGCGAAAGGCAGCCAACTAAGGTCGCAAAAATTAACTAAATGCCACCCAGGATGTTAGAATTTTTTTTGTACTATGACAAAATACGTAGTTTAAAAACTAACATAATGTTTTCAAATGACCACGTTATTAGATATATGACGCCTGGACTAGTTATTTAAAAAGTAAGTTTGCGTTGTTACAACCTTATGGGACACCCTGTATATACGGTTATAATTTTAAAATGTACGTTTAAGCGCATATTTGGGAAAAAAATAGATTAAACATATGGTTATTATCAGAGGCAGAATTTTCCGTTAGTCCGACGGCGAACTATTGGGATATGATGCATCGTGCACTTCCGGCAATTTTAATAGTTTAATAGTGATTATTTGGTTATCATACCTGTTTTGGAAAACACTCTCTTGCAAGCCTCCTTCATTTGGAAAATGAAGAAGTAAAATTTAAAACAAAATTTCTTTGAAGAAATATCACTCCGAGTCATCTGGTTACATCTACTATCTTATCTAAAAACAGTTAGTTTAGTAAGAGTTTATTTGTGGAATTTTGCTTTTCATAACACCTGCCTATGTCATTTATTAATATGTTACCACCGTTACTATACACTTCAGCCGATGTCATCCTTTTTCTGGTCCTGAAAAATGTTTAAACTCTACCTCCAAACATATCTTCAATCCTCGACGTTGTGTTCGCTCTATGGAGAAAGGCCTACAACCCCACATATATCCTTCTGAGCCACCCTTGATACAACGGAGTAGTAAGTCATAGGTCGTCGGGGTGTTAGGCCAGATTGCGTCGGATAACAAGACAAATCCGGGCAAAATCCGCGTGACGTGGCGAAACCAACGTCGCGGCGCCCCTTCATCTACTCCTTTCGACGCCTACATACGATGCTGTGCCGTGTCGGGTATCATTCAGTCAAGAATTTCACAGGGGAGTATGTATGGTGCCATATTACTAGATTACGCTCGGTAATGGATTTCTGTATGACTGTGCAGTATGCATTCCACAGTGCAGTATGTTATATTAGCCAGCATAGTACAATGAGATATTCGTTACGTAGGCTAATATACAAGATTCGGAAAACCTTCCTGCAATCAGACTAAACAACGCACGTATATAGGTGCCTCTGAACAAACTGCTAACCTAGAACGAGCTAATGCCAATCGGCCACCTCCCACCGAATTGGCGATATCTGATAATCCTCCTTGAACATGTCCCTCATTATCGATGATAGTGGCCTAGTCTCCTATCATATCTTAATTATTAGATGACCTGTTTACAGTTGCCCATAAACCGCATCCCATTACTTGATTAGGTGAGGTTATTCCAACCAGCGTCAGACGGTTTTTTAAACCTCATTCTACAGTACGTAAAACTTTAAAATACTCAGTGGGTCAATTCCAACATTTCTTTGACAACAAGATACGTAATGAAGATTGAAAACATATCCTATTTGCAATGACAACGTACTACGGAATTTCTCATAATATCTCGTTACTTTAATGTGAAAGAAATCTATCAAACTTCAATGCAATGACATTAGTTTGATTTTGGTCAAAAATAATGGTACACACTACAGATTATATAGATTATAGTGTCTCCAGGTTTAGGGTGGTAAAAAAGGCAAATCGTTCTTCACATTAACAAGACTGCGTCGTAGAAATAACTTTTTAATTCAGATTTGTGCCGTCATTCATCAACATGATATTTTAATTTGGAATATTAGAAAATACGGAAAATATTCTAAATAAGATCACTAACAATATTGGATAGAACTACTTTCGTAAAAAAATCCGAATGCAGTTTTTGTTGCATGAAAAGAATTGTTCTTTTTTTGCAGAAAATAAGCTATTTTTGTCTGAAAACACGTAAAAGCTTCGACGTATGTCTTAGGTATTTAGTTACAGAATCTTAAAAGCAATACACCAAGTTAGGGGTAATGTACTATGCGCGCCAAAAAAAAGTCGTAAAGCTATTTTTTACATAATGTAATACTGGCTTGTTTTTATTTGTCAATTTGACAGTTGATGCATGTTTCGTACTTAAGATTAATGTCAGAATGACAGTGTATAGGTTTATAAAAGAACAATTTACAAAGCTAACAAAAATATGTTCAGTATATTTGGTTGCATATGTGGCGTACGATATTTTTTTGGCGCGCATAGTACAATTTTCGTCTTCGTTTTGAAGTGGATTTTTGATATTTTTGTCGGGGTTCGAAATGACAGTTAAATGATCTTTCAAAAGAATTAGCTGATTTTAACATTTTTCAGTTCAGTTCAGTTCAGTTCACACTAGCAATAGTACATTATCAAATGAAGTTGTCATAATTTGATTGTTATAATTTGAACAATAGAGAAAATAGGTACGTAGGCTTTCACGGCCAGAATAATTTAGAAAATAAACTGCTTCCGGGTTATGCCGTGGGTTAATATTTGTAAATGCTGACGTTTCGCGCACAGAGCTAACTGAATACTCAGTTAGTATTCAGTTAGCTCTGAAGAGGCGAGTAATATGGTTCGCGAAACGTCAGCATTTACACATATTGAAACACGGCATAACCCGGAAGCAGTTTATTTCCTAAACAGATAAAATATTAAAATTGAGTATTCAAAGTAGATCTGAGCTTATGATAACTGCGCATTAGAAATGGAAACAATTTTTGTATTGAACCAAATAAGTGACAGTTTCCTTTCGTTTGTATGGCGCAGACCTTGGGTATTTGTTTTTTGACATAAAAATTAATTTCTAATGAACAATATCGAGAACGTGCAAAATAATTAGTATCAGTAATTAAATTAATGAGGGGGTCGATGGCGTATAGAATGGAGCGGCTGCTATCTACGCTGGAGACCCGAGTTCGAATCCCGGCTCGGGCTAAAATCGACTGTCCTGGTCGTTTAGGCAGGGAACAAATACCTTTGCATGCCGCCTTCCATCGGATGAGGAAGTAATGCCGGTGGCCCCGTGTGCTGTCATGATGCGACGTGCACGTTAAAGAACTCTTACTGGAGGTTGGAATTCCTTCAGTTCGACAAAATTCCTGGGTGTGTGTAGCCTGTCCACAGCGTCGGTGATTGGCCTATTTCTATTTTAAGTTGCGGAAATAGCCCGACGTAAAATAAACAAGTTTAAAAAAGATTAAACTAATACAGTTATTTTTTACCAAAATTGCCTATACTTTTAATAGTTATTTCTGCATAGCTTGTCTTTGGATAGCATGTTCAAACATCACACTAGTTTTAAACCACACACATGATCGATTTCGCCAATAAAAGATAGAGAGTTAGCGGTTAGATAGCTCCTAGGCGCCATCGACTTGCAACCAATAACTATATCCATTGTTACAACTCGAAAACAAACCGTGACAGAGGAAGATGTTTGAATTAAAATCTGTTTGACTTAAAGTGGAAAGGTAAGCAGGTGTATTTAATTTCTAGTTTGATGACAATTTCAAGGGCGTAATTTTCAACTCGACGATTATATTTTAAGCAAATATTGTTTTATTTTATTTTTTTAGGTACTTTTCATGTCATTTCAATTTAAAATTCAAGTTAAAAAGGTCAACACCTAGAAAAAACTTGTTGTTATAGTATTTTTGTATTCTAATATAATTATTAATAAAAATTAATAATTTTTTAGTTAACCGACTATAAAGAACATAAAATATTTCCATTTTTTAGTCCTGGGTCTAGAATCTAGATATACATCAAACTGAATGATTGGCAACACCTAATATGACTTTAACGATTTAATCTCGCCGAAATTACGTCGTCCAGCGAAATAGGACCCGGAGTCAGACCGTTTGATTGCGGAACGCACTTATCTCTATTTCCTGGCAATCGGTCGGACCGGAAATGAGCTTTGTCTGTAAAAATCGGTGCCGCTGGCCGCCGGAACTTGTTACTCCGGTTAGTTTCCGGCGGCACGGGTCCGGATTAAGCCGAAATGCAGGCCTCTTAGTAAGTGCGAATCATTCGTATGAAACATTGATTCTGGTCGTGTTAAAAAATTAATGATGTTCGGATGGAAATCACTGGAAACGAATATATGTAGATGGTGTAGTGTATCCATTATTCAGCAAGATGCAATTCAGGTATTGTATTTTAAAAAGTTGTCTAACGCCGGTCCTGTTATAAAGATCGATACTCACCTAAGCAAGAATGGGTTGATTGAATAATATTGTGATTTACCACGGCATAGTACTGATAATATATTAGGTTAAAACCGGTGCACACTTACACTACGATGTCACTCAGTGCCATGCTGGCAAAAGTTGTTAGAAATGTTTGCAGTCGTTTTTGTTTTCTTCTGCACACGCCATCTTTAATCTTTAAATAAATAATATCATGAGATAACGATAGTAGTAGAGTGATATTTACAAAATACACAAAATATACAAAATACCGTCTTTGTAAAGAATCTTGCTAACAGTCAGATATTTTAAATTTGTTTCAAACATTTCATAGTTGCACACATGTATAACTTCATAAATATGTAACTGTTATCTCAGAGAGCTACGTACATTAACACAAATGGAACGAGTACGACTTTTTTTCTACTTTGCGAGGTTAATTTTACATAAATTTCGAAAATTGTGGTTGTCATCTTACAATCTAGCGTAGTTTTAGATCCAACAGTTGGTACTTGTCGTAAAATTCAGAAATAGGATTCACGCGAACCAATAGCGATTGAGAATCTAATGGGGTTGTTCTGATCACGGTGTATCGGTCGCCTGCAGGGAATTTTGACGTCTTTATTGCACGTTTGTCGGGGGCTTTAGACAAGAGTTGGCGTAATGGGAAGCGTCTTATTGTTACGGGGGATTTTAATGTAAAAGTTTAATACAACGGATCCGAGTACTTTGCAACTTGTCACTCTTTTTGAATCGTTCGGGCTCAGACAAACCAATTTTGTAAATACTAGATCAAATTACTGTCTTGATAACATTTTTATTAGCAATCATACTTCAATTTTTACTGTGTGTCTGTGATTGTATATCGTCTGATCACCTGGGTGTTTGGCTTAGCATTGTGGATGAATCTAAGACTAAGACTGATGGATCGACTAGAGTGCATAGCCGGCCGATTACACAAGCGGGACTTTCTCAGCTTCAGACGGAGATTAGTACAAATGATTGGAACTTCACTTGTGAAGTTAACTTAGAATACCGAGTTCAAACTTTTGTGTCACTGATATCAAATCAGATGGAAACGTGTTTTCTAGAAAAATCAATACTCTTTAATCCGAATAAACAACTTACAGTTAACTGGTTTAATGAACGCCTTATAGCAATGAGAGAAACAATTTCTTTTTGGGCTCAGTTTGGAATTAGATATCCTACACTTGTACCTGCTGAAGATCTTAAAAAGTTGAAGAAAACATATAGATACGAACTTAAAAAAAACAAATCCAGCGTTTATGAGAAATTAATATCTTCATCTGATAACAGGCAAGCAACAATCTGGAAAATTGTAAAAAATTCTTTGCCGTCTGGCTCACCTTATAAATTAATAGTGGGATGCCCAATGCTACTTGCTTTAACAAATACTTTGTAAATGCTCCATTAGACATATCCAGAACTATCCCAATAAGCAATACAGACCCTCTTAGCTTTTTGGGCCCTGCGCCAACCAACGAGTTTCATTTTCAGCCTACCACTTGTGAAGAGATATGTGAAATCATAAAAAGTATAAGAAACCCAAACAGCAGAGATCCATTTGGGATGACGGTTAAAGTGATAAAAACTATTAGCAAGACATTATAACATCCACTAACAATCCTAATCAATGAATGTATCAGTACAGGTCATTTTCCCAGCTGCTTCAAAGTTGCCACCGCTATACCGGTATACAAGAAGGGACCTCGGGATGATTGTGGCAATTATAGGCCAATATCTTTAACGCCGATTTTCTCGAAGGTATTCGAAACAGTGTTAAAAACCAGATTATGTTTATTTTGAGTAGAATGACTTATTTGCAATGTCACAATATGGTTTTCGTAACAAAAGATCAACAACATCCGCTATTAACAACCTAAGCGATTTGATACTGAGTAATTTTGAGCAGAGGCAATTCACAACAGCTACTTTTTATGATTTGACTAAAGCCTTTGATTGCGTCAATCATTCATTGTTAATTAGCAAGATAAAGCACTATCAATTTTCTACCGGATCCGTAAACTTGATTTCGTCCTTTATGGCGATAGGCAACAACGCGTGCGGGTTGACAGTGACATTTCGCCGAGCCTTGCTGTTCGGTGTGGAGTTCCACAGGGTTCTGTGCTCGGTCCTGTATTGTTCTTGATTTATATTAATGATCTCCCGACAGCCGATCCATTGGGTGCCCTTGTTCTCTTTGCTGATGATACCACAAGTGTTTTTGTCAGTGACAGTATTGTGGGGGCGCTGAATGATAAGATCGGAATGACGGATGCAAATATAAAAAAATGGTTTATTTCCAACAGATTAAATGTCAACACCTCCAAAACAAACACATTACAACTTAGTTTGCGGAATAATCCACCGGTGGTGAGCGCTGTTGGCTTTTTGGGTGTTAAGCTGGACTCTAAAATGACTTGGGAGCATCATGTAAACTATGTTTGTGGCAAGCTGGGAAAGTCGATATATTTCATCAGAATCTTAAAAAATTCTTTATATATAACATCTGTAGTGCTCATTACATGCCAAAAGCTTTTAGATGTTGTTTCTTTGAATGCGTCAAAACATTATTGTAATCTTGAAAAACTTTTTTAACTCCATCTTATGGTATAAAACCATAAAAGTTTTCATCATTGTTGTAGAAGGACAATTATTATTATAAAAAATAATTTTGATAAGATTTTGTACAATGTGAAAAGTGGGTCGGCGTTTGCGATAAACTTTTTTAACTCCATCTTATGGTATAAAACCATAAAAGTTTTCATCATTGTTGTAGAAGGACATAATTATTATAAAAAATAATTTTGATAAGATTTTGTACAATGTGAAAAGCGGGTCGGCGTTTGCGATACATTTTCTTGGTGAATACGCCAAAAATATACAAGATATAACCCAATCCCTTCAAAATTTCAAAATAGTCTCAAGGTAAAACTTAACTTTGTGTACTGTTAGGGAATATAATGTAAAGGTTTAGTCATTTTTGTGATAGCTTATAAACCTTTAGTAAATTAACATTGGTTTAAAAATAACGCTAAATCTTAAAAAATTGTTCTTTTTGCAAATTTCAGCTACGTCAACAGAAAGAAGTCAATTTATTAATAACCGGCTTTTATGGATCTTTGTCAGACACCCGGCACATATTAACAAAAAACTGCCAGGCCGACTCCAAACCGGCCGGGTGTCAACCATGTGTGCATTTATGTGGTCGACACACAATATACTATTTTCTACGGCCATTTTGCGTCAAACGGGTCAATTATTCCGTTCATCGAGCAAGTACAATGTCTTGCCACATCATCGGTACCATAATTGCTCAAATGGAGCGGAATATTTGGCAGAAACAATTGACGCTCATAATTCCTGCAATTACTGTATGGTCAGTACGCGGTCTGACTTCCTAAACGAACCTCGCCTAACATTCCCAATATTCGATATTATTGCATATGTTCGTATATATAGCGGTACTATGGGGTCGGAATTTGAATAATATTACGGTAGAGGAGGGGGTAGTCGAAAAGGTGGACGGAGACCAGCGCAGCCAATTAACGGCTCGTTGAATATTCAGCGGTGAGAATTTTCACGGCTAATTTCCAACTGTCAAAGGGACGCTAACGATCCAATTCATGAAATAATAATTTCACTTCGAAGTTTGGCGGCTATCAATGAACTATTTCGCTGAACTGGCGGAAATTATTTAGAAATGAGGTTTGGCATTATGTGACACCACAATTAACGTAGACAGTAGACAGTAGTATTGCTATTTTCAGTATGTTCAAAGATAAGAACACACTGTTTTTATTTTTGAGAAAAGTGAATTATTTTGGGTTTCTAATTTGTGAAGTCAAGGTTACTGCGTTTTTCAATATTAGGTCTGATCACAAGAGACAAAAGATCCGATTTTTTCAGTGAACTAATTATTTATTAAAGTTAAATAGAGTTTTTTAATTCCTTTAATTCCAGTTACTGTCGTCTAAAATACTAACCAACCAAATAAATAAAGATTGCGGCAAAACGACCACACCACTTTGTTAATAGTTTATTAATGATAAAACAATCTGACGATTCAAACAATGTAATCATTTAATTATCTACAAAATATGTCTATACATTATTTAAATACGGGTTGGAATTTTTTCAAGCAAGATTTTTTTTAAAATAGTCTTTAATATGTCAGCAACACCTGCGTATTCAAACTGTTTTGTTAGTGAAACTAGTTTGGTCGTTTTTGGGGTGAGATCAGAAATTTCTTTTGTAATTTTGTTTTTGAGATTTTTTACACTTTTGTGTTTGTCCGTTGGCATAAAAAAGATGTATGTTAATTGTATTGAAAATTGATCCAAATCAACCATTAAGAACAATCAGAAGAAGTCATCCGAATGTCGAATTCAGTATCTCTAAAAAGGTGCAATCCATGAAACGGTGGACAATAGTACCATGGTCGTCGGGAAGAGTCATAGTTTCGCAATTAAGGCAAACATTGCGTATAAAAATATGTAAGTATTCCACTTAATATTTCACTCGAATCAAAACTAGTCAGTTCTCCAAAATTTGCTTAATCGTAGCAATATAAACGTCAAATTTGTCCTATCAAAATAAATCCGATTTGCTCCAGCAGGCACATCTAAATAAACACATTGTCGATTTCGGCCGGATCAATCCATCCATCCAGGTGCAACAATAACAAAGACTTGCTCAACGCCGAAGTGCCGGTTCACGGCTTTAAAATGTAAACAGTAGACCGCGTTCTCGTGCTACATTACCACTTGTTTATATTAGAATTCGATATCACCGCCCGCTTCGCTGGTTTACTGCCTCTGAGCACGCACCGGCGCATGGAAAAAATTACCGTGGCCAATTATTGGATAAGGGAACACCAGCACGAGGTATCACCATCAATATTTCAGACATTAGCCGGTAATTTAATTCTCCTTGGCTAATGCAGTTCTTAACAAAAATAAGCCTTTATCGTTTCGGCGCCAGGCGATCAAATTATTCTCTGTCAACTTTTTTCGAAAATCGATTTGATTCTACGAGCGTAGATAAAATATATAACAATATATAACAAAAATATATAATAAATATATATATATAATAAATATATAACAAAAACCTAACAGGTGTTCTGTATTTGTGGATATACGGAAAGGTTAAGGTAAGTTTTATCTGACCCTTTTCTAATTTCAGTGAAGAGACAAAAGAGGATCTGCGTTAGACTAAAATTGGTACAAAGACGTTAAATAAAAAAAAGGTTTAGACGAAACTTATTTAGTTTTCCTTAACTAATGACTAATGTCATTAGTCATTTATACCGGGTGATTCAATTTCCAGGCTCACCATGGGGATCTCGAGTGGAGATAGAGCCTATGTTTAAATTTGGCAGTTTCGTATTATTGTGTTGGTCAATTATCCGAAAAGAAATGTAAGCTATTATCTTTCATTTTGAAGATATCCGCAAAAAAACTGAAATGTTAAGGTATCGTTTTTAATTTATTATTCAAAACCAAATGTAGCTAGACATTTGAAACAAAAACATTCTACAGCTACTTTTTAACACGAAATGCTGTGTCATTTTTTAATTTGAAATAACATCAAAGATGGCGGCGTAACCATGGCCAACTTTTGTTTTTCTTATGGGCGCCATGTTAAATTTTGGCATTTTCCGATAGCCGTGTCTCATTTCCGCCATGTACTATAACATGTTAGCATTATTTTTTAAAATAATGGCGTAATAATCAAAAATCCTTCAGGTACCTAACTGGAGCTTGGTTACAACCGCCGCACTCGTTGCCAAGCAACGTCAACAAAATGCACTTGGATCAAGCGGCGCGCTTAGCGTTGGGTTTGCCATTTAACCAAATAAACCTTAATTGTGGTTGATTGTGGATGTAACATGCCGTTTACCAATAACGAAAAGCGTGATATGATAAGGCTATATTATTGTTCTCATAGAAATGCCCAATAGTACAAAATTCCTAACATTGGACAGAAATTTAGCGGACCATGGATCGTTTAGTAAACCCCGCTATTCTTATAATCCTCATGGCAATGTTGAAAACGATCAAAGAGACATTTTGGAAATGGTAAACGTTAGATTACCATAATTTGTAATGTTTCAACTACTGGTTTTTAGATAAATGACGATCCTCGGATTTCTACGCGGGAAGTACCCTCTAATGTGGAATTGCCGCAAACACTTGTTTGGAGAGCATTACGAACAAAGAAATTAAAATCGTACAAACTCCGCAGAAGTCAAACTTTGCAGTTGTACGAAATTATTTTAATCAAAAATTTCCAAATCGCTGCATTAGTAATGGTGGAGTGGTGGAATGTCCTGCTGGATCCCCTGATTTAAGTCCGCTGGACTATTTTCTATGGGGAAATGTGAACGACGAAATTTATCACGATACTCGCAGAAATATCGAGGATCTGCTGGATCGAATAACAAATGCGGTCAATGCTATTCCGGGAAGAACAGTTAGAAGAGCATAACAACATGTCGAAAAGCTGGCTCGGTTTTATGCCCTCAAGAAAATGGCGACCAATTTGAAGATTTACTTAAAAAATAAGTTCTTTTACAAGCAGAATGTTTTTAATCCAAAGCACTCTGGTCAGCCCGGCGCCGGCGGTCTGTAACCAAGCACCAGTAAAACCAGTAAAATTTTTTTTATTATTTAACCATTGTTTTAAAAAATCATGCCAACATGTTATACATTGCGAAAATGAGAAAAAAACACGACTATCGAAAAATGCCAAACATCAATTCAAAATCCAAAATTTGGTTTTGAATAAAAAATTTAAAACGATATCTTGACAATTCAGTTTTTTGCGGATATCTTTAAAATGAAAAATGATAGCTAAAATTTCTTTTCAGATAATTTATCAGCACAAAAATACGAAACTTTGCCAAATTTAAACATAGCCGCTATCTCAACTAATAAGCGACCTCCCCATGGTGAGCCTCGAAATTGAATCACCCGGTGTAGTGCCATATTTTGAAACAAAATGGAAAATGAAAATTGTGCGCCGGCGCCTTCGCCATTTGTCATAGAGCATTGCATTGGCGTTATTTGAAAACGAAGAACTTTTTTTTTATGGTGAAAAAACTGTCTAGGCATTAGTTTGCCATGTGTGGAGTGTGAGATAGTTAATGAGAAAAGTACCAACTCAACTGAAACTCAATGTTGACGAGTGCTGCCACAGGCATTTCGTTATATTCGTAAAACTTTTTTAATTTAGTCGGCATTTTTAGCACTTCCTGCCTCACTGGTGGTTGCCTATTCCAATTTGCAAAGTGACTAGAGAATTTTTGCATTAGTTTCTCATTTTGTTGAGCTACGTTGGTATGAAAGGGGTAGAGATACCATAAAATGTGACCAAGGTCACTTTTAGGTTTAGAATGAGGGGGTTAATTTTTAAACAAATTTCATTCTTCGACATTCATAATAAAGTGCTTCTTATTTATTAACCTTTAATTTTGTATGCAGAATCTATCCATTTGTTCTTTTATATCCTCCGTTAATTCTTGTGAAACTTGTCGTAAAAGTCGATAAATACATGTTAATCCGTGACAGTAACCACTAAAAATTAATTCCATCTGTGCATGTAAAACATAAGTTCAAGGATAAAAAGAATAGTAGAAACTATTTGATATTTCTGGACTAATTTCTATAATGTTCACAGCCCCTCTGTTGGAAGAGCTAAAAGCGGAAAACAACATATAAAAACATTCACGTAATTTTCCGAATGTATTAGGTTAATTGCTATACCGTCTCGCGCACGAAAATGTTAAAATAATTTGATATATTTAATTAAGCGCGAGCTTTTTGGGTCAACGAACACGTCCTCACAATATCAGGGGTGGCCATGTCGGGCCAGGTTGGGTTGTTTCGAGAATACGCCGCCCGTGGCTGTGGCGTCGCTGTTCCTTCACCTTATTAATTCAAGAAATTAAATTACTTTCGCGTAGATTAAGTAGGCGGGGACGCGATAAAAAAGGAAGAGAGGGAGTAGTCCGCGGTGGTAAAAAGGCAACCGGCGATAACGTTAATTAGAAATGAATTAAGGCGTGAACGGGCGGGCATAGCGTAGGAAAAAAGCTGGCAAAGGGCACTTGATTAATTAGCGCTATAAAGGGAAGTGGTTGCTTTACGGTTTTACGGAGCGCACGGGCCGAACTTGACCACGTGCCGGTCTCTAGGAAATATTATTTCAAATTTATCGCCTTAGTTTGTATAATACAAATGTTCTTTTATTCTGTTCTTAATCAAAATTAATATAAGTTAACTTTATGGAACTACTTTTTAGCTCCTAATTAATTGTTTGTTCAATTGTGCCTAATTTGTTTTTGTTCTTGTTCTCGGTAAGTCCCAGTTCCCGAAAATAAGTACCTTATGTAGGTAAGGATTAACAGTTAAATGTTAAAATAAACCGATTAAAGCAGCAAGAGAATTGTGGAGCAAAATCCTTCTTTTCGACGATTGACTTTAGTTATTGATGAAATGCCATTTCTTCCCCTACTAATTAAAAACCACATTTTTGATACTAATTTGTACCATAATTTTAATAACTACTGATTCCGGATGTTTCTACCTTAGCCCACCACTTCTTGATGATTGAAATGTGCAGGTGGGGTCTGAAGGTGACCAGTTGGTCACCTTCTTCACATTTTTCGGGACGCGTGGCCATATGTGGGTGAAGAAATAAGAGCGTATTTTGCATGGCCGTGTCCTATCTACGTCACAATGTGGGCAGCTTAGCTATGCCTGGGCAATACCAAAACCAATATGTCCTTGTACTGTTGTACTGCCAACTTTCAAAAATCATAAAGCCAGAATATTGGCCAATATTGTTTTAACTTGTTTGTGGTCTGAAATAATAATATTTCATTTGTTTTTCGCTGAGGATTATAAATCTTACATTGTGGTTCAAGTTTTTATTTGACAGTACTGTCAAAAAATCTATTTGATATCCTCCAAAAACGTTAACGCGATACCTGATGACCGAATTTTCAAGGCTGAAATGAACCTTAAACTTTTAGTTATGGTGAAGATAAGACGCTACTAAAATAGCCTATGTACCAAGAACCAAGATCATTGGTCGTCTTCTAAATGGTTAATTAGGAATTCAAAACAAATATAGTTTACTTTTAGTTTTACTGTCAACAACGAACTAAAGTTTAAATTTAATTTTTAATTTCTAAACCAAAATATTGGAACCCAAAGCATTTTGAACATGCTTTCCTCTGAGTCCCTGACTATTTATAAAATATCAGCGACAACATTTCGAGCAGCTTGTTATTAATGATATCTAATAATTTTGTATTACCTAACTGTCTAACTGATATTTGTATTTATATTTTGGATTTTTTTATTTTTGTGTTTTTTTAAAATTATTTTTCATATAGTAGGTATTCTATACAAAATAGTTAATAATTTCCAGGAAAAAATATATCTGTCAATTCTACTATCTTTTCATTATAAAAAAAATTTCAATTGTCTGACGTTCCGTTAACTACCCCATTCATGGCAAATTCAGCAATATATATGTTACGGTTAAAGTGATAAATGTGGTTTGTATTAATAATTACCGGCTATTATTAATAATAACCGCACCATTTGGTCAATGTGATTAGAAGCACTTAAATAATCACATGGACCGGCTATTATTAATAATTTCCTAACAGGCGCGGTAAAAGTGATAAAAACGTTACTTTTTACAAAAGATTCTTTGATTACAGTCTTCAAAGAAGTTAGCTAAGTTATTTTGATTACTATATAAGCTATTATATTTATTTACTTGACGCTAATCATCAGTACGGCTAGCCCAATGACCAAAATTACGAATAATACAAAACATTGATAATACAGAATGTTTTCTTTTGTCTCCCTTGTACTTTAGAAACTACTGGATATAATTGGTAAAGATATTTGGTGTACACCCAAGGACGGCTCAATGACGAAAACATAAAAAAGAACATTTTATACAGAGTGTTCAAAACAGCTAACCATTTTATTATCAAAAACACCCATTTTTACATTTAATGCGTGTGGGTAGTTTTTTTTGTAAATGTACAATTACAATTTATTAAGTAAATTCTCAAATCCCAATAGGGTATTCCGGTGTTTTTGAAATTGTCATTTTTTACAAAGTATGGGTGCTACTGTTTGCTACTTCGCGAGTAAAATATCAAATATTGTTTTAAATTAAGAGAAATCGTCCTTTGAAGTTTGAATTAGGATTGGTCTTTGTGACGTCACAAAGACCGCTCAAAGTGAGCGACTTGACAACGTTGCTATATCTAGGGTGCACGTAGTAAATTTTTGTCTTCTGTTGTGTCAACGTTTAGAATCGCTCATTTGTTGACACCTGCTTTAGTTATTGAGGTTATATCAAACACTTGTTCAAAATGTATAAACTCCAACGCCGACATTGTTCTGTGCCGGGCTGTAACAGCAGTAGAACAGTAACTCCTGATAAGATTTTCTTTACATTGCCGACTAGCGAGACGAGAGTTGTTTGGCTTCAAGTTTCAATGAACAAATCATGTCTCAAAAAAGTTACCTTTATTCGTTGTCAAACAACAGGGTCGCCAACCGTCAACTTGGCCGATCAGCTGTTCGAGAGCTGTCCGCTGTTGCCACCGCTACTAGGGATCGCTAATCATCGTGTATTTCCGAGGGTGGTCGGTGAATTCAAACGAAATGCACTTTTAATTGCAATTATATCATAGAAACACTAAAACAAAAAGCTCATAGCTTAACTTTATGAATCCTCATAAATTGTACAATAGGTTAAACCGAATATCTGCTTAAATTTTGACATGACCGGAATACCCTATTACCTTGAAATTTTGCGCATTTAATAATAGTTTTTTCAATATCGTCGTTTCATGCAAATACATGCAAGAATAGGCTAGACTAGTTTACATAGATGTTTTTACATAAATTGCACCGCACAAATGATGCAAACATTTTTGTATGGTTCTGTTCATAACACGGTATTTTTACTTTTGGTGTTTGAGAATAAACTACTATTTTATAAATAAAAGATTAAACATTGTAACAACTTGCCCCAATCTTCCCTACATTAGGTTGTCCATTACCTATACCTACCGTAAGCATATCTAATATCTGACGGATATAATCTGTGTTATAAGGCGGTTATTATAAAAGTGAAAAAAAAACGAAAAAATATAACAATAAAAAAACACAAAAAATTCTCAAATCCAGGAATCAGTTTAAAAATAAAATATATTCTTAATAAATAAAACTAACAGTAGGTAACTCAAATAAAATCTGTATCACATTTGTGCACTTTTAGTCTCGTTTTGAAAATATTCGTTATTTTAGTCATGAGTAGTAACTAAATAAGTTAGTCAGGACTAACGTCACTAAAGGCCCAACACTGAAAACCCAGTGAATAGATTCCTTGTGTGGCGATTATGTAGATACTAACAGAATTCTAAATCTGAGCTCTATTATATTGTAGCATCACCTTATTGCAATATCGAATTGAAATATATCACATTGACCACAGCATGCTGGAAATTATTAATAATAGCCGGTTCATGTGATTCTTCACTTTAACCTCGCCACTTGGCTATTATTAATAATAGCCGGTAATTATTAATAATAACCTATTTATCACTATGACCGTAACATAAATAACAAAATATCTAGATACATATATATTTAAAAATTTTAATTTTTATTATTTTATTAAGAAATGATGGTTAATTTTATTGCTTTTGTTTACTGTTTTCGATTCATAGCTATATATTTTTTATTGACTTTCATGGTTAATTGAATTTAACAATGTATTTTTTAATATAAAATTAGTACATGAATTGATAAGATTGTTCCACAGATTTTATCGTTTTGTAATAATTCACGCAAGCATCGTCTACACTACACCATGGAAAACAAAGGAAACCAAATTAAGGTACAATGGGAGAAATTTAGATGCTCAACTACGGTTGACTACCTACAAATCGTAGCATTACCAAAAAAATTTACTCCTGGCAAGAAACAACACAGATTGTATTTATTAAACAGAAGTAACAAATCTAGCTGAAAAGCCCCAGACAAATATAAATGTAAAATCTCGTAATGACTTTATCGCGTCCATCCGCTTCGTATAGCGGGTGGCTCTCTGTATCTCTCGTATTTATCGCCCGGTTTTGCAGAGCCAGACGACCGACCGACGTGCCATCAAAGTTTCAGCTGGCCGTCGAGACGAGCGATCGCGGAACGCAAATTGAGCCATTCGGATCTAGCGCTCCAGTCAGCGCTATTCGAATTTACACGGTCTTAAAACGGCAGCCGGGGCCTTCGTCCGCGTCATAGCAAGCGGTGTGTTCGTGTAGGTGCAGTAGAGTACGATCGACTTATCGAACGTGTCTGACTGCGGCACAGCTGATTGCAGCGCCTCTGTATTCCCACTTACGAGCCGCGGCACGTACAACGATGACCCGCGCGTCTCGCTAGATTCCGCGAGATTTCCCCTATGGTTACGATTTTATTGTCACAGCCACCTTGTGACCTCGCTCTGCCGGCGAATATGTCATAGGGTGCATGGCGTATGTAGGTACTATTATGAGTAGTAACCTTCACAGGAGAACTAGACTGTAGTTTAGCTTGACCAGATATCCAATAGTTGATAGGATGGAGGATTTAACAGGATGTATAAATAACAACTAAATGTTTGCAAATTATAGTTTATTATATACAGATGCCATTAAATTTGGTAATAAAAGAAACTTACTTTAGGTATATTATGTTATGGGGAATATATATCGGCCCGACAAATTAGTATTCTCAACGACAAATTGTGGACGACAAAAAATGTACTCAGCACGACAAATTTGGTATTCCTCACGACAATTGTTAACACGACCGAATATGTATTCAGCACGACAAATTAGGGTTTCTTAACGTCAGTTTAATTGTCTAGCACGACAGATTATGCAATTTTTACTTTTTTAAGCTGTTTGCGAAAAGTATTGGTTATATTGAATTGATTTTTAAGTTTTACCTAATGATTTCATTTTGGTTTTATAAAACTTAATTAATAGCTGTAGTGTGGGGTAAAAATTTAAGAAAAACACAAATGAAATTTATATTACATATTTAAATAAAGAAGCAAATAAACAATAATTCAAGTACAATAAATATATATATATATATATAAATATATATATATATATAAATATATATATATATATATATATACAGGGTGTCTCACGGAACTGGTACATTAGAAGTTTCTCATCTTCTACTATTTCGGGAACCCTAATATTGATTGATAGGGAACAAGATTTCCTGTCGAATCGCGTATCGGTATACAGGGTGTTCCATTTGAAAAAAATTAGTTTTTTACGTTTGAAAATTGAATTATTTAGCTGTAAATTTTGAACACCCTGTATAAGGTATTATGATCAACTAAACATCGTCTTATCTGGTTATGTTTCTAGTTTTGGACCACGAATAATGAAACTTCTAGTCAATAATAACCGAGATATTCAATTTTAAACGTAACCGCGAAAATCACCAAAAAAATAGTAAAATCAAAAAACTCGAAAATGGTGATATTTAGGTATAGGGAAACATCATCAAAAATGATGTATTTTGATACGTAAAAACCAAAAATAAAATAAAAATTATATCATTCCGTTTAAAATAACAAAGTTGATACCGACTTCCGGTGGCCGGACGTGACAGTTAACTTGAGAATATTTTAGCTGAAGAGCTCAGATCGAGTAAATTCTAGTTCCAAAATTTCAAGTTTCCAGAAATAGTAGAACATGAGATACTTCTAATGTACCAGTTCCGTGAGACACCCAGTATATATATATGGATATACCAAAGAACGGTAGTAACGACCTAATATATGTATGTATAAGAAAGTGATTGAATCTTGGGAATTTTAGGTCCTAGGGCGAAATTAAGGTAACTCCTTTTTTCTTAGTTCAAATTTTTGCTTTATTATAAAAGCATCATCAGGAACAGGCTAAAATACACAAAAAACTTCTAACGGTAGTGAACAATGATTTATGAACAAACTTACAAACAGAGTTCTGAGAAGTCGGCCTACGCAAAGGAATCGGCATACGCAAAAGAGGCCCAGCACAACACATATCAACACGATCACAAGGTAATTAACTGAAACAATCACACTAAAACAATTTAAAAGTCGTGTATACCGCACATGCGGCCGCTCTTACATCGAACAACAGTGAACAACACACGTGAAGTTGCAGCGAGTCTACATCTCTTCGAAGTTTGCTGGGTTGCCAACACCAAAACGAACCGACTCGCGTGAATTTTTAAAATTATAATTAATAAGGAACGAATAAATCCTGTCAGCTGTCTAGTGTCTGATTTGAAGTTTAAATACTCAGTAATATTACGCTGGATGTGTATATATATATATATATATATATATATATATATATATATATATATAGGAAAGCTGGTTAATCGACGGTGAGACACAAAGGAGAAAGGTATTTGTCGGGCAATTCCGTCATACGAAGATCGAAGAAGCAACCGTAGACACGTGTTTCGGACTATTAGTCCTCATCAGTACGGTATAGCCAAGGAGCAAGATGGACACTCAATGGAAAAACACTCAAATGGTTCCCTACAGGGGGTGACCAATGTCGCCAATTTGGTGCTTCAGTCCCAACATCTTCAGGATTCGTTTCATATTCAGGTTCCAACAATGAACAAAATCGAGCAAGTGAAAACTATTTTTGGTACGGTTTTCTCCATAGATTGTTCGATTGTGTTTATTGATGGCACTTAGCTTAGATTATTGTAGTTTTGACAAATTAAGTATCTACTTGGAAATATGTAAATTGCCCTGACTCAATAGTTCATTGATTATTTTTTTTATGTAAGTTAATAACTGTGGTATGTAAATTTATTATAGTAAACAGACCAAAAATATTTCCTTCTTAATATGTTTAAATTAAACGTATACTCGATTTTGTGCCCCTTGAGGTATGGGTTAATGTACTGTATCGATAGATCTCAAATTTCACAGCAATTAAGTATTGATATAAATGAACAAATTGAGAGAGTCCTGCATAAATAAATAACAGTACAAAAAATAAGCACCACACTAATTGACATAATAAGACATGTTACAGATTATACGGTCGAACTTGAACTGTAAAAAAGTACTAAAAGTTGAGTGGTATGTTGTTGTCCATATTATCTCTAACTCAAATCATATATAATTTATAATTATAACTTACCTGAAGCCTGAACAACAATTAGACACTGAATAATTTTCAATTGTTCCCATAACGTCCTTCTGCTAATTTAAAAACAAATTACATACATATAACCACACTTTTAAGTGGGCGAGGAAGGAGTCCATTTTTTCATCAGTTTAATGGGTAATTAAACAAGGTTGTTGGTACTGATGATCAATATATTAATTGGTATCTAGCGTACCAAAAACCCGAAACTATATAGTATGCTAGATACCAATTAATATATTGATCATCAGTACTAACAACCTTGTTTAATTACACACTTTTAAGCTTTAACGGTAGCACATTGTAGGAGTATGGAAGAAGTTTTGTGCGGCTGGCCTAGCAGCGCTGCTTTCATACTGCTGTCATTTAGGTTAAATCACATAGTTTACTGATTTTATCGCTTAAATACAAATATTGTCGTTTGTTTACATGTTTTTCGTTATGTTATATCGTTACGTAACGAGATTTCTGTCGTTAAAACATATTTTGTCGTTCAAATGCATATTTTGTCGTTAAGGTACCGAAATTTGTCGTGCGAACCACTAATTTGTCGGGCCGAAAAATGCCACCCTTATCTTATCAAATATTCTTTTTTAAGGGCCACACTTTGAAAATGTTATAATATATGATCACAAATGCAGTTTTTATAATTTTAAACAAATATTTCGGGCTTGCAACAGTCTGTCCAACAGCAAAAAAATGATCGACAACAACTGATAACCGATTGTAGTTTTTTCAAGGTTTGTACCATGTTTATGACGATCTAACAAAAAAAATATCTCTTTGTGGAATTTATATTTCTTTCCTTCCCTTAACACGGAGTGATAGCGACCCGAAAAGATTGCGTCTTTTAACTATTTTGCGGTTATTACATACGACCTTTTCCCCCATAGCCTCGCTGACATATTGAAATCGCAACTTTATTGCCACACATCTACATAAAGCAATATCGGGGGACGCGAATTTTTACGTTAGGGGGCTAACCCATATTTTACAGCTATCTGCGTGTGACGCTCCTTTTTATGGATTTCCGGAGTGAAGGTGGAGTGGGGCTGAAATTGTGGCGTGCCGATCGGTAAAAGATACGCGCGAGATAGAACCACAACAATAACATTGTCGGTTGTAAACTGTGCTTTACGATCTGTCAGAAATTACTTTTAGCGCGCGCGCGCGCCATTCGATTTTTAACAGGCCGTATAACGATGAAAATAATTTAAAAACCGGTCCTCTGGGAGATATGCCGCAGACATGTATTCACCAGATGGCGCTACTCAAAAGTGGAGGCGCTTGTAGGCCAGTTTTACGCCTGGAAACGAAAATAAACGATTACAAATTTCTTGGTAGTTAAAAATGCAAGTTTACGAAATGTATGTAGGATGTGTTCTTCAAGATTTTGAAGTTAAACTTCTTTACGGACGGTTAAGAGGATCTGGCTCGTGTTGCTGAACGTGCAACCAACTATTCACCCTTCTGCTCTCTGTTGTTAAGGTACAAACAACAGAAAACTTGTGACTATCGGAACAATCCGGGTGGCCAACCATCCTCATTTCAGGTTGTAATTTTCGTTATACCAGCCATGACGTCCATTGCTGTAACAGCGCAATCCAAGCATCCATAGCTCCTGTCTTTGCTTTTGTGGTTGTTCTTCTCGAAAATATCATTAATCAGAGTTATGTTCACCAGTTTACACAATTGTCACATGTTTTTCTTCTTATAATTTTCATGAACATTTTCATAAACTACATTAAGTTTCTAAAGATCATATATTAGGGTTTCATTTCAGCCTACTTAGAGAATTATTTCTACTTGTTTGGGAGGTTATCAAAACGTAACACAAAGCCTTCTAATTTGTTGACTATTAATTATTATTTATGTGATGGAAACTTTTGGTAGTTACATACATACCTTTGTTACCTACTATAACATGAAAGGTGAGATAGCATTCTTGTAATTAATATTTCTGAAAAGAAATAAGTTAGTTCTCTTTAATTGCTTTTCTATTGTAATTTTTATACTTGATACTTGAGAACCACTCGTTTTGGAAAACGAATCAGTTGGAAGGTCTAAAACAGTCGTAATCGCCAAATGGACGGTTTTTGTCGAAAGACCTTCTTCGGACCAGTGTGTAATAAAATACAGTCTCTTTCCGTCACAATTTCTCCTTTTTATTACCCTAAATTAGACTAACAACGCATATAAGTTGTAGGTTAGGTGTACCGAAATATGAATTTTCAGTCGCGAAAACGTAAATTCAAAGACGGTGAGTCATGCACAGTAAGTGATTGAGACAGCATTATAAATACGTCGGTGAACATACTTAACTTATTTTGGGAAAGAAGGTCAAGGGATTCAAAATATTTTTATTATAGAATTTCCGCGCATTCTGGCATCCGCTCTGCATACTTTGCGCTTCTTCCGTTACTTGTTTGAGGACGACGAAAAAATTTTAATAAATGAATGATTTGCAATAGATTTTTTTTAAGGCGTACTGCGGAACCTACTATTTTAGAGTAGGTATTTTAACTGGATTATTTATCTTTATTCCGTCTTAGAAAATTGATCAATTTTTGAATTGTACACAGCTTTATTTTTATTTCTTAACCTCGCAAAAAATAGGGTTTATAATGGGGCAAACTGGATTATTTATTTTTATTCCGTCTTAGAAAATTGATCAATTTTTGAATTGTACACAGCTTTATTTTTATTTTTTAACCTCCAAAAAAATAGGGTTTATAATGGGGCAAATAACAGTGTCATTAATCAACATACTTTTCTTTCCTACTTGGAAAGAAAAGCAAGAACTTGTGTAGTATTATTTAGAGGTTTTAAACAATATTTCAAAAGTTGCCACAGATTTATCTTGTCTGTGTTTTGCCGATAATTCGCAAACTATAGTAAACTATAATACGTTTACATAGACATACGTAATATGAAAAGTTCACCAATGCCACTCCATAAACAAATTTACATTGACTGAAAAGGGGAAATTTCAGATATTCGTTATTTGGTGTATTTTTATTGTTTGATTATTTCCATAACCTCGTCTCTGTCTAGTCACGTGATACGGCGTTCGGCCCTGCATTAATCTTGGTCGATCATTTTGTCATGTATGCAACCCACATACCACTTAGTTTCTGCCTTTACATAATGTTTTTCGTCGGCCGCGGACCCTTGAGGGGACGATATTATAGCAAAAACTTTAAACACTTTAAACACTATAAGTCGAGTGTAATACATACCTACATAGTACATACCTAGATATTACCTCAGAATATTTCATATTTGCTTTGTCATTACAATAAAATGACCTACGTGTAAGTCTGCATAGCGCCCTACTAGCGCCATGCATTTTTCAATAATCTACAGAACCGGCAGCAACATAGCCTACTTAATCTATTTGCACTCGATAATTTCCAATCTGCGCCCCACTGCGAACGTCATGAATCAGCGTTTGAGACGTAGATTGCCTAATTTTGTATCCTCCGCGGCGTCGTTTAACGTTCGATGGCGGTGGCCTCCTGAAACAAATAATTGCCCGGCACTCTTATCTCGAGTAAACAAAATCGAGTTTACGACCAAACACATAAAACTCTCCTCCTGGCCTACTGAGATGGTCGTCCGTTGGCTGTAGGTAGGCCACGACGCTGACAGCAAACAAATCCTGATTTAATAGCCGTTCGAGTAATTATTTATAGTGCTGGGGATCAATACTTCATGGGTATTTTACGAGCGCAATATATTTCTAAATTTGCCGTCGAATTTATTTACTCACTTATATATATATATATATATATATATATATATATATATATATATATATATATATATATATATATATATATATATATATATATATATATAAATATAATTTTGGGAGTTGGGGAGGCATGTGTTGTGAAAATAAAGTGTTGAATTGTTTATGAAGATGGTATCGGAACGAAGAGGTCTTAACAAGAAGGCGTATAAAAAACGTTGGGTGTTGTCATCGCAGTTTAATTTTATCGGTAAGGCCCAAAATGACCCAATTCTACTGGACTGATTTTCTTGAATCTTGAATCTTGAACCCTCTCTCAAATGTAACTTTCAAAGAAGTCCAAGAAAGATGAATATTAAAAACTACCTGTTTTTTTATAAGAAA
The DNA here is from genome assembly GCA_963966075.1 of Aphodius sticticus. NCBI lineage: Eukaryota > Metazoa > Arthropoda > Insecta > Coleoptera > Scarabaeidae > Aphodius > Aphodius sticticus. The sequence continues at coordinate 44,618,500 of OZ014506.1, read as the reverse complement.
AATATCATGTTTTTTGTATCTTCTAAGTAGGAAGATGAGCTCGAAAAGTTATGATTCATTTCGATATGTTCTTCTTTGTAGATTAACCCAGGTTACCGGAAGACTTACCGGAAGAATATGTATAAAAACATTGGACTGAATTTTATAAACGTGGGTCGAAATAAAAATTTGAATGTAAAGAGCTATAAAGAAAAAAACCAGTCACGACCCTGTGGAACATTTACCTACTATACGCGCCACCAAGTTTTGATTTGAGTGTGCTATGTGCTATCGTGAGCATAAAAAGCGGGGACAGCAATGTGAAATTCGTCACATATATTCTCAGCAATTCTAGTTCTATAACATTTATTTTGACAGCATTCGTTAACCTCTGAAGTCTACACTTTGACAGTACTTGCTAACCTACAAACTTGTTCCGGTTTCAACAATTTCATTCTTTGCGGTATTCTTGCCTACACCTAATTCAGTAGCAAATTCTCGAATCTGGTTCGATCATGAAGTCGAGTTTGAATTAATGCCTTATGAAATTCATTCAATTGCGGCATTTTTATTTCTTACGTCAAAATTCAAGATGACATTAATGTGACATGACAACTGACATGACATTACGAAGTCCAGTTTAATTCGTGCAAATTTGAGTGTCCCCGTTTTTTTATGCTCACAATATCGAGAGTACGTATCTTTTATTTTATGGAGGCACCTATTGAAATGGCTTGTCATTCCTTTTGCTCCACGAATACTGTCGACCAGTACAATTACTCCTCTTTACAACGAAAAAATGGGAGAAATTATTTGTTTGTTGTTATGGTAACATAAAAAACAGAAATGGTATGAACAAGTTACTGAAGATAGTGAAGCATACGTAAAAATGGATTCATCGTACGCAAATTATACTTTCTCAAATGCAAGTACTTTCAGAATTTAATGCTTTGCTTTTTGAGTTTTTCAGTTTACCACTGTTTACCTCTCCTACTATAAGCACACCAAAAGAAATTAATGACAAAATTGAAACCCGTCTCATACAAATCAAAAAGGGATTATGCTACATGATATGTAAGTATATGAGTCCTGTATCTGCTATTCGAACAGTAATCAGCTTTTCCAAAGACCCTACGACAATTCAGTATTTTTAATGCCACATGCGTGACCTATAGTAGCCATAATCCTGAAGCCTGTATGTCGCAGGTTTGATTTACGTCCGCTTTCACCGCGGATGTCAATAAATTACCTCAAATCTTGAAGACAGAGTTAGTTATTGCGATCAACTAGGATTCCCACAGCTCCCTTGAATTTTAGAACCATGGCAACATTTTCATTTCTGTTATACTAGTAACCTATCTCGTATTTTAAAATAATAATAAAAATACATTAAATAGCGACCGCAGAATTTTAATACAACAGAAATGCGCTTTTTCAATGACTGGACAGTATGTCTCCTAAATAGCAAATATTACGAATATTGTAACATTTTAGAAAAATTGTGATTATTCTGTTCTACCACACGTGTATTATTTGAAAGCATACAACCAACCATTTGCAAATAACCACTAAAATAACATAGACTTATTGGCAAATTTCAGGCCAAATAAACATGCCCGCGGTCAATTATGTCAATGTGTATACAAAATAAGCCAACTAGTACACAATAACGCATTCGGAAATACAACCATTGTTGTAATAATCCATAGTACACGAGCGCCTGTATTTTCAGTCATTTAACGTAATTCAAATAATGTTCTAACATTAGCTGTACTTCAAACTTTTACGGAGGCAAGGAGATCATGCCCCATTGGCGCAACAGAGGCAATGCTAAACCTCACACTTGTGCATATGCGTGTTATAGAAAAACGCACTATGGCAAAAATATTCGACACGTTGGACAAAACCTCAAATAATAAAATTCTGCAATCGTCAAATAACCACTTCAGTTACCAAGAAAAGGTACCAATGCATACGTCGAATACTTTGTGTACTTCGCTTTGTGTAAAAATGTTGCACAAAAACATCAGTTTCTTATTAATACCTTCAAAAGCAACACACGTTAAATTTTCTTATTGATAAAATTATTCGTCTCAACTTTGCCCATTTGCACAGTTGCAAATGAACGTTCTTTAAGGCCAATAGCGTCGCGCCGACGGCGACGCGAGGATACATGCCCGAGGAAAATCCTCGGGAAACGCATACGGGTGGCATCCGTGTGGGGTAGCCTAGTGTGGATGTACATATGTAGGTACATACTATAATATTATAAAGGATCATTGTAAGTGATCGTAGTCGAAGTAAGCCATGATATCAAATATAAAGATTTCTGGTAGCTGCTCTAATTGAATGGAATGCCACTGTTCTACACACAAAAGTTAAATTGGTTGCATAATCTATTTCAAGTTAGCCAGTTGTTTGTGTATAGCGGCAAAAATTTTCTAACATGGGAATGGCGTACTTCGACTACAATCACTTATAATGACCCTGTATATAGTATAATATAATATATTATAATAGGTATTATAATAATAAAAATACTCCCTTCTTCTAGTCCAACATGAAGGATGTAGATTTGAATAAAACAGAGTTGTTTTATTGTGAACTAAGTTTATTTAGTTCATAATATTTAAACGTTTAAAATTTAAAAGAAGGGTTTAAATATGATGTAGTTAATAAACTTAGTCCACAATAAAACAACTCTGTTTTACTCGAATCCACATCCTTCATTATGGACAAGAAAATTGAGCATTTTTTTCAATTCAATTATTATTTTTATTTAGTTATATCACTAACGATATATTGGTAACAATTGACTACAAATTTGTATTTTGTCCAATCGTAAATTCCTAATATTCTTTCTTATAAATATCACTGATATATTACGTTACGTATATGTGTAAACAGACGATAATTGGATCCTTGATCTTATATCGTTCAACCGCCTATGCTAGTTTTGATTCAGTAAAAGTATTCTTTATTACGCATTCGTTTTTTCAAAAAAATTGATAAAAATTTGCGATGGTCGTTACGAGATAACCATAAAACCTAAGTAAGTAAAGTAAGTAAATAAATAACAATTTCCCCACATATAACTCTCCACTAGAGATGACTTTCCAGTCCTTCAACAGATCCGACTAATTTGAATTTGCGCCGAGAAGGCAGCATCACGGAAAAACCGCAACAGGTGCCTCCCCAACTCCAAGGCGGGATCCACCCTTCTGAAGCAAGAGGGTTGAACACGTCGGTAACTGAATTAAACTTTGTGAGGTAAAGTAGCTTACAGACTTAATCTACACGGCATTTTTATGCGCCGTGGTTCACATGAAAGAACAACAAGGCTGGCAACCGACGCTGTACCACCCACTGTCGGTATGAGTTTTTCGCGCCTGCCGTTTACCCTAGCTCGTGTCAAGTGCCAGATTATGAATTTTTACCTACAGCCGTGTACTTTACGTCGTATTTCTTCACCTGTCACAAGCGTGATTTATCGTGTGAGGGAACGGGGATGTGTTTCGGGACGTAATTAATATAATTAGATAAAAATATCGTTTACTTTCAACGGAATATTTACTAGTAAGTGCTATATTTTCTTAGAAATTGCGAATAAGAATTCCCACGTCGCATTAATTTTGCTGTCTATGAAAGAAATAAGTCATCTTGAATAACGAAGATATTCGTTAATTAATAAAATCACATGCATTTGAAATACATTGCAGCAGCACTTGACCCTAGCCCAAGATGTTTTTATCTTCATAATCATCATCATCCCAGTCCATTGCTGAACAGGTGGCCCATGAGATCTGAACATGAAAGACATTTGTAAACCCAGATTTTTTTATACATTCAAACAGGTCAATATTTTGAAAATTTCGCACGACCTGGTTCCGCAACATGTTAAAACGCACACAATACAATTACATTCTTCCACACAAAAACATAAGTTTGCACAAATAGCAGTTGGAATAATGCTGAAGAAATGCTTGCACCTTTATCAATCTATAGCTTAGTACCCGTGGTGCCACAGGAGACTTTGCTCGTGCAAAATAAAAGCCCTAAGCTGCGCTTAGGAGAGAGCTGCGCTTACTGTTATGGAGAAGTTCACTCTTTCAAATAATCTGGTACGACAATGAATTTTATTGTTGAATAAGCACACGTCTACCTTGAGTTGAATTTTCTCATATAAGTATGGGTGATTTCTCAACAAAGACAAGTATACGCTAGACGCCGGCTGTATGTATTCTACCTTTCAGAATCAAACAGCTTAATTCCATTACCTAATGGTTAACATGGTCACAGCGTCGTATGCCAAATATAAGTCGCTGGCATGGATTCTGGGCTTGTTTGATTTTTCTAGTCTGAACCGCGGTGAGCAATGGAACATAGGGGCATTATGTTCCATTGCTCAGTGCAAACAATACCAATCCCTGTTCTGTTTTCTTCCACTATCAAGGCATACTCGGTTAGAATATGATTGTATGATGAATATATAATTAATTAATACTCTATTATTTATTAATTATATATTCTGTTAGAATATATAATCCGTCACCTCCAATATGTGCTCTGAAAACACTTGTTCACACGCTCCTTATTTATTATTATTACTATGATCAGTGATTACGCTCAAGTTTTCAACACAGCGCCGCATTTCAAGCTCTTCACCCTCGATCATTAACCACGCACCGGTAACCTTTTGCTAGTGAGCCAAAATAATTATTACATGGGGCATTTTTGCATTGATCCACAATGAATGTCGATTTGAAGTGTTAACAGTGTCTTTCAGATCTTCGCTTATATAATTACAAGCCGTCCCAGCCTCCGCAGTGGAGTTGTATAGCACTATATCATCGGCGTAGAAATGAACCCAACACTAATGACACTGATGACTTGAAACACGATATATGCTCCAGCCCTCCCAGACAATGGCTCCGAAAACTTACCATCAACGGCAACCCGCTGGTTCCCTCCCGACACGCAATCAGGCAGACTTGTGCCACGGCTGTCTCGACCAGTCCCAAGTGACGCCAAAGAAACCTGATAGCAGAGTGTGGTTGATGGTATCAAAAGTTTTGGAATGGCAAAAAAAGGACAGTGACATTACCAGCATTATTCAATCGTGATCCCGCAGAACATCCATCAAGGGAGTAGTGCAACTGTATTTCGACCTAAAACCTGACTGTCTGACTCCTGACTGTTGGGCCTAAATTATTTGATTCAATAGAATCTCTTAGCTGTTTCCAAATAATCCGGGTATCCTAAACAGAAGACTTATAGGCCGCAGGTTAGAGAGATTATCAGGACCTTTTGCCTTAGAGATTGGCCTCACAAAGGTTTGCCATACTGACCGAAATTTACCCGCTTGTGTACAGATGTTGATAGTTTTCCTAAGGTATGGGATAAATGCGGGCAACAGTACTTAATATGCTTGATATTTGGACCATCGTATCTCGGTGCATAACTCCTAATCGAATCTGTAAGTCCGTCACGCACTGAAACGAAAAGCCGTACTAGCCCCCTACGCCGTTAGTAAGTTCACATCCCAAGTGCTTAGTGGTATAGTTTTGTCAAAATAATCATTAATTTCATTTACACCGCGCATTGGGAAAGTGTTGCCACCTGTTTCTTATGGCCGGTTTACAGCCCAACATCGCTTATATCCATAAAACACCGAAGCAATAAGTATAACTATAAATCGGCAACAGGCAATAGGCAACAAATATAGCTATTAAAAAAACACATTGTTGTGTTTTTAATATTAATACGCAGCATGTTTTTACAACGATGAATAGATATATTCGTTGACAGATAATTATAAAATTATGAACTTGTCTTCAATTAAACAAACTTTGTCTAACTATATATGTACATATTTATACCCCCCACATTTAATGTGGTGAGGGGAAAGAGTGGCATTTTTTGTCTATTAACTCTTTCCCAAATCTCATTCGTCCAGCTTTATAAACAAAAAAAAAAATAACCGGGGGTAGCTATGGCGTGGGTCACCCGGTGGCCCGTATATCATCGGTATCCAAGATACGGATTTTGTATCCGACGGGACGGCTCCAGAGTTGAGATACGATTCTGTATCGCACTGCCGTCTCATTTAAACGTTTACATTGTGTAGTGTTTGACCTCGCGTATCTCGCACAGAGTATCTACATGTGCAAGGTTGCTATATTCGGACCGATTTACGCACATTAATTTGAGCTAATAGATGATTGATGTTTCTCCAGATATAAAAAGTACACAACCTCATATTTCGGGCAACTTGGCAATAGATCAATTATAAAATACGCAACAGAAGAAGTAATAAATGCGAACCAAATTGCCGTAATACATCAATATGTCGTCGAAAAGTAGGCTTGGCCGCATTCTCGGCGTCCGCAACCCGAAAATTTAATGAATTACAGGACAAAGTTGCCGGAATAATACCGCCGTTTGGCAACGGAAACGCTAGCATTCGGGATGACGGACGAAACTGCCGGCCAACCGCAATCCTGGTGATTCATCTCCAGGTCCCCCTTAGGGGAGCGCCAAAATATTAAATCATCGCCAGGCGGACCAGAGCCGTCTCAGGCGACAATAATAGCCGCCGCGACCGGCCTGATTAATGCCGTTAATTGCGACCTCTGAAGTCTTGAAATATCGCCTCAGTAATCTCGCGGCATTGCCGAAGGTTTGTCAAGTACGGTAAATGCCTATATTCCGAACCGACTGATGTTTGGAGATCATAGAAATATTTACACTGTCTGTGAGATTTGATTGGCATACATGGTGTTTTAGGAGAAATGTCGTTTCTAGGGTGTAGATAAAAATAAATGCTTCGTTTTTTACTTAGAAAAATAAAATTTAAAAAATGCATAGTTTTTTTATTTTTTTTATATCCACAATATAGTGGTAGGTGTTTGCCATTCCCACTTTTAATTTGGTGATTATTTTACATAATATTTTGAAAGTATTGATAAGCCCCATGTGCCTACAAAGAAGAAATTGATTTGGTTCGTCCCTTCCTGCTTTAAAACCAGAAACTTGTAATATGAGAATAATTTATATATAAAATTGTAAGTATTCTTTTCTAGCTCTATCTCGGAAACTATGAACAAAATTAATTTATTCCACGTTTGTGCCCTTTCTTCGAAAACCTTATGTGCGGAACTCGAATTTAAATTCAGCACAAGGAAATCTATCAAAAACGCAATAAAAAATGTACCATATTTATAAAATTTACGTTCCCAGTGCTTCCACATTTTATTTCTGTAATAATCTGATGTGGCCACCCTCATGAATATATCATACTATATACAGTAGTGTCAAACTGTGTCAAACGTTGATGTTTTGACAATACTGTCAATAGAATCAAAATATCTGTCAAACCCCGGCTAATTAGGTTTAATGCAGACTCGACCGATCTCGATCAAATAGAATTTGCTCATGCAGCTAAACTATTAATTTTACCAAGAAATATCATATACATAAATTTCCTCTTTTAATTTAATATTTAACTATTTTGACATTACAAAAATGGCGGGTCATTTGCAAAGTCGTTGAAAAATGCTAAGAGTAGACCTCCAGTTCCTTTGGACCTTTTTGAACAAAAAGCCTTTCAGCTCTAAGTTTGGTCATAAAACTTCTAAATATGACGTTTCGTCTCGATATCTTTAGTAGTTTCTCCGGAATCGTCGCCACAAAAAACGGGTAAGACGCCACAAAATTACACAGACATTTGTACTTTATCATACGTAGTAATGCGTATGATATAGTATTGTAATCGTGACGAAAGAAAAATTTGAGATTTTAGCGGAAATATGCTCTGGTCCAAAGAAACTGGATGTTTACACTTAGCATTTTTTTAACGATTTTGCCATTTCTGTAATTTTAAAAAATATTTAAAAAGTTACTCAAAAAAAACACAGTATCCAAGGGAATAAAAAAAAACACAGTCCGGCACTGCTCAACACATTGCATCATTTAACGGTGCCAAATGGGTGGCTGGCTTTGACCCGACGTGTATCTGTGTATGTCATTTTGCAAATTCAGGAGTGAAATTGCCCGGCGGCCAACGCGCTGCTTTGCACTGATCCGCCTGGTGACCGGTAGGGTGCGCTTTTGCCCAATTTCTAATATTAAAAATGTTTAATTAAATATTTGACCCGGTCGACGCAACGCAACTGCTCCGAATACTGCGGAAAGGGTGACACAGCTGCAAACATCCGAAACGAACTGAAAAAAGTTATAAAACAATTGCCGGGCACAATATGGTACCCGGTTCCCTCTAGCGGGACTTTTGGGTTTTTTAATAGAGAGCCGCCGTAACGACTTTTTTTTGGGTATATTTCTGCTGGTGTTGCAGATAAAAATTAAATAGCGATTTAACGATTTGGTATACGTTTTTAGGTACAATTTTAGTATTAAATTAATGCTTAGTTGTTTTAGAAATTATGTCGGCGAATCTACAGAGTCCGCACGCTTTTTGTTATAATTTTATCAGATGTTTTATTATTATTACTATTGTACGAATGAAAACTTATTATATATACGATAATTTTTCGAAGGAGAGGCTTATTTATTTAAAGTCGATGAAATACACCGTTTTCAAGATAAATGCAATTAAACATTTGCAATGCTAAATCGCCTCATTTTATGCTAAATCTCGGCCCAAATATGAACCAACGCTTTCTAAATTATGTGCCACAAAAGAAACAACACGGTTTAGTCTGTAAGAACCGCTAAAAATGCATTTGTTGAAATTCCGGGCATCGTGATAACTTATAACGTTACTCCCAGATTAGAGCGGAATTCGCCGCCGTGAAGCGGTAGCTAATATTTCGCAATGTATTTCAAACGAGGCGGTGACAATATCACAATAAGAACAGCAATTCGCTCTGGTCTGGGAGTAACATTAATTTGTGGTACAATATTTAGCAAGAATAAATAGAACTTAAATGTATCTATTATATTTAAAGTAAACAGGTGTTTCATTCCGATTATCTGAAAAACATTTTATGTTATTAACATAAATAAGCCTTTCTCGTATGAAATTAACGCCGTGTATCACAAACTTTAGTCAAATTTACTAAAGTCATAATAATAAACAAATATGGAAAAACAAAAGTCAATCAACTGACTGTCCTAAAGCACATGTGTACCAGTTTGTTGTTTCTTGATTGATAATTTGATTTTGTTTCTGAACATTATCAAATATACAAGATTTCTTTAACGTTGTGTTACTTCGTAACGAACTGAAGTATGTTTGGTTTGCTCCATCCCATTTGTAATTTTGTTCTTTTTATGCTGCTAGAAGTTGGTATATGTACGTGCCTGGCAAGGTCATTATATGGACGTTGCGGAACAATGGTTTGCAATGGGTAGTTCCCGAGACCTGAGCCACTGCTCTCACCGCTCTCTTTTGTAGGATGAAAATATTTCTGTATGTGGTGAGTTGCCCCATAGTCTTATGCCGTAGCTTTTTCTACTATGGAAGAATGCGTGGTAGGCAAGAAGTGCTGCATGGTGTCCCACTATCTGCCGCAGTCGTAGTACAACGTATATGGTAGATAGGGACGATAATTTGAAAGATAGGGTATCAATCTGATCTTTCTATGTAAGGCGAGTGTCACGTACAACTCCCAGCAATTTTGCTGAGGTCTTTGGGATTGCTGTTTCTTTTGGTGAAGCTACGTATATATACAGGGTGTTTCAGAAATAACTACACACATTGAAGGAGCATATTCCCAAGGACGTAATAAGCATATTTTGTGAAATAACGTATGGTCAAAATCGACAACACTCCGCCACAGTTGTGTTGCAACTGGTGACAAATCAACGCCGCCGGCAGCATATCTGCCTCCCTCCACCCCGGCCTTTCTCGCGCAGGGCGACAATGACCTACATTCGCCAGGTTCATACGTATGTTACGTACGATAATGATCATCTGTTTGTTGGTTTATCAACAATAGTGTAGTGATTTGTGTAGTACCAGACACCGATGGATGACAATTGTATGGCTAGAATGCGACATAACTTTGATCGGCCGCGAAACGCAATTGCTGTGTTAAGTCGACTTTGTTCGAACGATATCGCTTTGCAATCACAATATCACAAGTTTGAATATATATATATATATATATATATATATATATATATATATATATATATATATATATATATTCAAACTTGTGATATTGTGATTGCAAAGCGATATCGTTCGAACAAAGTCGACTTAACACAGCAATTGCGTTTCGCGGCCGATCAAAGTTATGTCGCATTCTAGCCATACAATTGTCATCCATCGGTGTCTGGTACTACACAAATCACTACACTATTGTTGATAAACCAACAAACAGATGATCATTATCGTACGTAACATACGTATGAACCTGGCGAATATATAGGGGTTAGAGTTAAGGAACATCTCAGAGACGGCACTATTTCGGAATTTGGAAAACATCTGTTCAATGATGGGTATCAGTTTGCAAATACGAACGCAGAATTACTTCACAAATGCGTAAAGAACTCCAAAATTAAAATTCTTGAAACGTTTGAGATAGCTGTCAAGGACAGATCGGTTGATTACCTCAATGAACAGAACCATCTCTCATATAAATCGCTGTTTAAATTACTTTTATAATTTCACACATACTCGAATAACTGGTGCTCAAGGGTTCGAAAATGGTTACCGTGGTTTGTACGTTCGTGCGCATGTTACTCATATCAAAGATACTGCACTTGTCGCCGCTTCGTCTACCACGCTAGTGTGTTTTAACCTCAATACCAAATTTGTATGATTTTATTAAGGAACCCCTACCGATACACAATAAGGACTATAATTCGTTTCGTCTATATGTTTTTATGTCGCTTCTACTATTTTTGACGATATGTAAGTATATACTAGTGAGCGTTTTAGTGAATCGTAAATTTTTAACTAATTTGTACCATTGTAGAAGCGTCTAGTATGACGCGAACATGTAGCGACAATAAAATATAAAAAATAATAAGGACTACCTAGTGAATTTTTAGTTGACACCTTATTGACACCTTATTGGACACCAAAAAATTTATATGCTCAATCATTCAACAGATAACTTACCAAAAAATGTAATCAAATTGCTGACAGTGAGCATATCAAATACTTGGCTTTCCATCATACCTGTATGAGAGTTCTTAATTTAAACTTAATTTTCTGTTTTTATTCTCATTATCAAAAAATCATGTATCTTATCAACAATAGGTAATCCTCTTATTATGGTAACAGAAACAGTTGTCGTCTGCACCAAGTATATACCTACCCAGTATGTCAATGTCATCTCCTGACTAACGCACCCAAATAGATCAGAGAAATTTCCCCCCATATGCTGTCAATTCTGGCAATGCACATCCTCCACCTTTACAAAAACCAACACCTCCCTTTTCGCCAATGTGGAGGTCACGCGATCACCCTCGTTAATCCGCGAAACAGTCGCATTTAAGGGCGCCATGAGGGTACGTACAGGCAGTAGTATCGTATTCCTCGTATGCAATTCCCGGCATTCTGGCAGGCATGTGTCAGCTCCGATGCCCACGGGACATTCCTCCTGCAGACTGCAGGAATCAATTAACATTACTGCTAATTATTTGGCATGTCGGATTAATGTTCTGCGGATCGCCTCGGTACACCAGGCACTATTCGTAGGTTATGTGTACGTAGATATACGTTGTCAACGAGGCGCACACCGCATTAATCATAACATATTGCCTATGTAATTGTGTACAGAAAATGTTTTGGAAAATAATCGGAAGATACCAAATAACAACTAGTTTACTATTTTGCCTTTTTTCTTTGTTTTCACATACCCCTATTCCATATAACTCCCCATCGTACAAGACCCTACCCCCAGCCGCCTAGACCCCCTCCGCCTCCTTAAATTTGGGCAAAATAGACTACGGATAAAAAGATAAAACTCAGGGGAACATTTGTTGGTAATGTAATGGTAGGTGTTCTGTATTTGTCTGGGGAGCCACTATGGTAGCAGAGCACTTAGAGTTCAATTTTACCCTCTCGCGTTAATATTTGTAGCTTTATTTACAATAATTTGTTGGTAACCCTTATGGAAAACTGAAAAGAATCATGCAAAAGAGACAAAAATAATGGTCAAATTTATAATTCACCGAAATACTACTTTGCGCAACCTAATCATGCAACAAATATGCATCTGCTTATCATACAACGTTTTCTATTCATTCATTTATTACCCAACGATGCAGTACAACATAAACAGAACTCCCTTTACGAGTACAAACATTTTTAACACTCAAGTTCTGAACTAGTACCTAGTATCCCGTCGAAATTTATCGCCAAAAACGTAACAGCCGTAAACTTTTAACTTATGCATATTGCCCAGAATTCCCGCACGAACCGAACCCCGTTTCTGGACTTTTTGTCCCTAGCGAGGGCGTCCGGCAACATGTGACATCGAATAAAAACCTAAATTATTAACTGCTCGCAGACCGTACACGAGCGCATTTCATCGGCGTAAAACGCCGCACTGTAACGCCGGCGTAAACTTTTACGACGCTCGGTAAACAATTACACGTTTTGCACCATCAAACGCGGTTTCCGAGGGTGGCACAGTCTAAGGGCTGGCTGCAAAGGGGCTTTAGGGGTAGGGAATGTTGTTACCGTCGCCTACCGCGACGAATGTAGTGGGTGCTGTTAATGGAACACCGTTACTGGTACGGTCGGTGGTGGTAGACTGGTAGACGCGCGCTTCCAGACACATTAGCATAAAATGTAAATTGCCAGACAAAAACTATGACGCCGTTCGCAGTTGATGCCGGCAACTTACTTATGGCGGTTTATACGGTTGGGCACAAGAGATTATAAACAACCTTTTTGGTGTGTGGAATGTCCAAAAATATACAGGATTAAAATTAGCGTTGTGTCATCTCAATGAATCTATAAAAGCTACAGGGAACACAAGGATTGTCAAGCTTACTTTTGTGTCAATATGACCAGTCTTGTCATCTTCTTAAAATCACGCAGAATGTCTATTGTAGAGTGGTTCTTATTTTTCCACATTTACCTGAAAGACCCTCTCAATTTGGGCCTCTATATACATACTTAATTCCCGTGAAATTTGAGATGGATTAATACATATCAACACGTAAAATGAGTCAAGTGTAATATAATAATAAAAAAAACCTTACTTATTTATGGTTTACTAATGCTTTAGTAAATAGCTATGGTTTTACTACAATAAATTTACATACCACAGAAATTAAGTTGATTCTTGACCAATAATGAACAAAATCTAACCAATGATAAGTGTTTCTGGTATGCTTATTTCAGTAGAACCTGAATCTGAAGGCAAAATGTTTTACTTGAGCCTAGATTTTGAGAAAAGCAGTGCTAAAATACTCCAAAACATCAAAAAAGCATTTTTTTCTCAAAAATTAGACACAATTTGGAATATCAGGTGCAGATTGTGGGGAAAAAAACATACCAGATACAGTTTCCACTGGTCTGATTATTAGTATTTTTTACAAATTACTTACTTGGAGATATGTGACATGTTCTGTAATCTAGACACAAAAGTTACGGGATTGATTTTTTGTATTAAACTAATAACTGTGGCATGTAAAAGTTATATAATATCTGTATAAATGAGGAGCACCCTAATATACCACATAACCTGCGCTAAATGCGAAAGGTTATAGATTTACCACGTACTATTCTATACCACCATTGAGATAAATACTGTAGATTTTTCGTAAGTGAATAAGCTGTCTTCAGGTTTTGTATTAATATTTCTCTTGGTAGGACTACAAATCGGCAACGTGTTTTAAAATGAAGAAACTAAAATATTTTAATCATCAAATTCTTAGCAAAAAATGCGAAATATTTTTTTCTATAGGCTTTAACTTCCGAGGGCTCTCACTTTGAAGCATCGCGACTTTTAAAATTAAATTAATAATTAACACAATTATTTCTGTAACCACTTATTATTAATTACATGATGGTTGAACTCAAAGTAAATTGTGTCTTATGTGAAAATTCGTCAGTAGCTACGTAGAAAACTAAATTATGAAGCGAATGATAATTATGGATAATTTGTCGAAAAAATTACCATTGCCTGGATTTTAATTAAGAACTAACAAATTGCTGTCCGGGAGCTGTCGCAGTTGAACTACCTAGACAGTGAAAATTTAGAGGCAAATTTGTCACTTCGAGTAAAGAAGGATTCTAATATAAACAAACCCGTCGTGACATCTAATGGCGATAGTTAGAAGCGCTTGTTTAGTCTGTACTCATTGGACAAAGTATTTGAATCCGTTCTTTTGCGTCCGTCACTTTCGGTTAAGGACATAAGGACGTCTCATGACTACAAATGCGGGAAGTTGATCCCAATGACAGTCTGAACTGAAATTAACCAGAAATATCTTTCAAAATTTAAATTTGTATGCGCAAAACTCCCAATCAGCTCTGATTTCATCGTTTATTAAAATATCACGATTATGCCTATCACCAGTGGAATTCATTAAATAAAGCATGAATTAAATAAGCACCAAAATACGAATCCACCGGCACAACGAAATACAGTAGTCGAACAGCGAGCACGAATGTAATTATCTACATTCAACAAACGAAAACACTGTGTCATTAAATTTCAAAGGAGCACAAAGACTAAACCCTCACTCACTGCCTCTGCTTCGCCTACTTCGTATTAGCGGTGCATTAAAGTTTTCATAGTTCGAGCCGCTGGTGTGCTTATTCAGGCACTATCTCCCTCTCTTCTCCCTAGGAATTTATAAATTTAATCCGACCTTACCCCCACCGCTAGGTGTCGCTTTTATCCTTTCTCGATCGGGCGGAGGCGCCGGATCCCGTTTGTAACTGCGCGACTCGTGTTCACCGTTCCTCTAAACTAAAACAACCGGCGTCGAATGGCAGCAAAACTGAACTTGGGGAAACTAGCTACTAGATAACATTATTCTAGTGTACAATGAGCGGCGGCACTACCAAAATGGGTGGTAATCTATATATACATAGTACATATATCTATACATATAAACTTGAGCTGCCGTAGTGGGCCATGAATATAGACGGATATGCCTCCTATAGGATGAAGTACTGTAACGAGTCGTAAAAGTGGTTAACAGAGTCGTATTTCATCGAAGTCGCGATGGAATTCGGTGCACCTGGTTTTATTAGCGGCTGTAAAAACTGCTGAGGAATTCGGCAACCTTAGCCATTCCTATATATTTTATAATAGACGGTGTAGAGGGGATACAGAGAAGGAAAGTCATTAGAACACTGTAGATCTGAAATTATCACGAAAAGAAATATATTGTTTCACATGAAATCTGACGGCGCTATAAAAAAGAAAATTCGTTTGAAACACACAGTACCTATATTGTTGTTTAATTAATTGACAGTGGTAATTAATACTACAGAACAGTTAACAGAAAGTATATTGTATTATTTGAATGCATTTTTAGTTACACAAGTCTCTGAAATAACCGTCAATGGACGAGCGTATACACTGGGCAGGCCTGGCCAACCGAACCGGTTTCGCCTATCTCTTTACATGCGGAGTGCGGCCCGCGGGCCAGGCCTGCACTAGGGTAGAATGCGTGATTTTGGCCAGATAAGATATAGTCTATATACAGTGTGTCTCACGGGACGTTGGATTGTATGGGTACTTTTGATATTATTAGAGATACAAAGTCGGTTAAATGGACAAAGTAGTGCATATTTATGAGCTCTTTCATAATCCGTTCAGAAAACAGTTGAATTCCAAACGGTTCCCAAGCTATTTAGAAAAAAACAAAAAATGTCATTTTTTAATTATGGTCGTAACTTTTTTATTTGTAATCAAATAAAAAAACCGTTTTGACATTATAAAGACACATTTTTGTCTACAATTTGATTATGTGGGTTTAAAATTTTTTTCGCCAATAAATTCATCAGAACAAACGAAACTTTTGTTTTTCTTATGGACGCCATATTGGTTTTATACATGTTTGGATTCATCATTTCTTTCTGTGTAATTTGGTATGCCACATGCCATGTTTTTAATACAGTAACATAACAGAATTGAATGAACATTATACACTTGGAGAATTGCTGAAAATCGCATGGTGCCATGGAAGACATTTTGTGAAACAATGTGATATCTATCCATCCGTACCCATCTGTTGAACAAAATTGGTGAAAACCGAGAATTTAAAACAAAAATATTATGGTCCGATGAAACATATTTTCTTACTGCGGTATTTTTAACTGAAAGAAGACACACTACAGGGTACTGGGCCCGAGAAAATTAGCACCTTTTTGTACCTTTTTGTGTCATAATCAGGTGCGGTTTGGTTTTAATGCATGGTGCGGTATAGTGGCCAACCGATTAATCGGACCAAATCGGACCAAAATTTAACTTAGAAGAGGTATCGGCGATATTGCTCTCTGAGGACGTAGAAAGAATGAACGATATACCGTTGGCCTTACGCTAAGGTATGTGGTTCCAACAAGACGGAGCACCTGCACATAATGCCCGAATTGTGAGCAACTATTTAGATATAAGACATAAACGGAGGGTAATTTCTACCTATTCAGAACTATTGGGACCACCAAGATTGCCGGATCTTACCCCTTGTGACTTTTATCTATGGAGTGACTTAAAAAATAAGGTGTATGGTGTTTATAATTTTGGAAACGTTAGCGTTGGGGAGTTACGTGACACCGTCATCGCCGCTTTCAATTCGATTGACAGAAGAACCCTTGGTATGGTATTACGGAATGCTGTGAAAAATGCCTCCACAAAAATGCCGAGATTTTTGAAAACATTATTTAGTCTGTTAAAATGTTATTAAAATTTTTTCATGTTGTGTAGTTAGTACAAATAAATACATCCCAAATTTTACTGTAACTTGACTATGGGCACATAGATACTGTATCACTCAAATGTGCTTTTCATGGCACCATGGGATTTTCAGATATTAAAAAAAAACTTCAATTTTATCGGCTTATTGTTTGCTAAATTTGGCATGTGGCACACCAAATTACTCAGAAAAAAATTCTGAATCCAAACATGTATAGAACCAATAAGGCTCCATAAGAAAAACAATAGTTTCGTTTACTTCTGACAAATTCACTGGCGAAAAAAATTTTAAACTGACATATTCAAATTTTAGACAAAAAAGTGCCTTTATAATGTCAAAACGGTTTTTTGATGGGATCACAAATAAAGAAGTTATGGCCATAATTAAAAAAATACATTTTTGGGTTTTCTCATAATAGCTTGAAAACCATTTGGAATTCAACTGTTTTCTGAACGGATTATGAAAGAGCACATAAATTAGCACTACTTTGCCCATTTAACCGACTTTCTATCTTTAATAATAACAAAAGTACCAATACAATCCAACGTCCCGTGAGACACACTGTATAGATAGGCTTACCATACGTCCCGGTTTGAGACATCGGTCCCGGTGTCCCGGCCGGTTTGGTATTATGTCCCGGTTAAAATTCTTAACATACTATCACAGATTTCTATCTTAGTTGTCAGCAATTTGAAATATTTTAGAAATGTACAAAGAGCGCAAATCAAATTTTCTCTGTCAAGAAAACTGCCCTGATGCTTTTGATGCTGCCTTTTATGAGAAAGATACACATTATCATGATTTGAAGGTTATCAGCAACAAAGTGTTAAATAGTGACTAATCGATTAATGATTGTTACAATAATTCAACGCAATTCCACAATTTCGAGTTTATAGAACGAATGTATCTCTGTTACAGAAAAATGTTTATAGCTTTTACAAACATTGTTTATCATTTCTCTGCTAAACGAAATTGTAGATGAAAAACATCCATATGACAATATTAAGTAGAGCACCGACTAGAGGAAATTTATATTTTAGTTGGCTACGTAAATAATATGTTTATATTTTTTTAAAAAGATGTTTGAATAACTTTCTATAATACACAAAATTGTAGGTTATTAGTTCGGTTAGTCTTAGTCATACATGAATGCTCCGAGGCGAACTACTGAGGTATCTTCATTTGAACATGGAATATACATTTCGGTGTTCTGGTTTAGCAAAATATTTATAACTTTTCCAAAAATGACTGCATAATTTTCGACCGTTAGTCGATTTAAAGTTGTATAATGGAGGTTGTAGAGTCCTTTGGTATTGATTTTAGAATATTATGTACAGGGTGTCCCACGCTATAAACAAAGTATATTAATGGGCTTAAGAAACCAAATTTATTTTTTTCCATACATACAGTTACAGACAGTCATACGCTCTACAGCAAGAAAATATGTTGATGCTTACTCAATATCCTACAACAACGTACCAACACAAACTTATGTTTGCTTAAATGGAACACTAGGTATATTATAGCAGTTTTGACATCAACTTATATTAGGCTCTTGTCAACTGTTTCTGAGATATTGTGAAATTAAAATCAAAAACAAGCATTCTTCAAACAATCTTTCCGGGGTAACTAACAAGGATAAAACAAAGGAACTAAGTTTGGATAGTAAAAGTATCGCACTTTTTGACAATTATTATTGATTTGCGATTCTAATATGACTTATCCCGAACAACTTGACATTTGCTAAATAATGTCAAATAGTTTAGGAATTTTAATTGGAACACCCTATAGATCTTGACTTAGGTACTTCGAAAGATCGACAACAACTAAAAAGTTATTAAGTATATAATTTGTGATTTGTGACTCATCAACATTCAACAATCTCACAAATGTAGTAATACTTCTATTGATGCAACAACTTACAGCCATTGTAAACTGCTACTATAAATTTATGTCACAGTGTCAGTAATACTTTCATAAGAATAAATAATTAAATAAATGGATAATTGTAAACTGAATAAATAATAATTATTTCAGTACGATTGTCAAGAGTGCACATGTCAGCCCTCTCAGGTCAATGCGTATAAGTCTCGAACTTCAAATTCTCGGTGGAAATATTACATTTTCCATTGATTTCACAAAAATATTTTGGAAACGCCATCTTATTTTATTCTTCATGTTCGCCATCGTAGTTAATATCCCCATAAATTTCTTCCTCCGCGTTAGAGTAAATCCGAGTACATATTTCCAACGATAGTCTAATTTGACTTCATTTATTGTTCTACAAAATAAATGTTGGCATCTCAAATTTTATGAAACAAATAATATTTTTTTTTATTTTTATTAAATAATAATCCTTATATTTAGGAAAGTACACTATCCAAAAATAGAAGTGGTTCAATAAGTAATTATACACACCTCTTTCTGTTTTTTTTTGTCACAAAAGTACCGATCATTTCGATTTATTCTACGTTTTATTTGGTAAGTATTCGTTTAATTGAAGCCTATATATAGATATACTCACCGGGTGACCCACGCCGTAGGTGCGCCCATAAAATTTTGAGGAGTGCTTATAGACAAGAAGATGCAATTTTGTTGTATCTTTGATTTTGGTATAACTTCCGGTTTTCAGAAAATTACCTTAGCTTTGAAATTTTCAATGGCATCTTATACTATATAAGTGCTATTTTCAAGCAGGTTGACATTGTGAACATAAACATATCGATCGTCAATTTTTATCACCAACACAACGATAAAATCACTTTTTTGTTTATGCACTACTGATAACAATTTATTACAAGACTGGTGATAACAGTATTGTTCAAGATAACATAATATATTTAATTCAATGTAGTACAATAATTTCCAGACCACTGCAACTGGTTGAGTAGTAAGGTCGATGTCTTCTACTGCAAAGGTCTTGGGTACCAATCCCAGGTTAAGCGTATAGTTTTTACTAAACTACAGCGCTTGTGCTACGGTGGATGGTCGCTTACCTTACAAACCAGACGTTTGTTTACTTTTTTTCGTGAGAACCCTCATTAACATCGTCTCGTAAAAACTTTTACTTAAAAAGGAGACAATATTGGATCATTTGTTTGTTCGTCTGTCTTACTAATCCGCATATTATTGGTATTCCAATTGGCAGAATCTAGAAAATGTTTACCTCTAAATTTGCAGGGGTCGTAGACACTCACAAGAAATATTTTTGAATTAAGAGGAATCATTACAGTCATCCATAGTGAGCTTAATGTTGTATCAATTTTCACATGTTACACATTAGAGGTAGGGAAAGGTTTATGAATTATTGTGGCAATGTATCTGTATTAATTGTTGTTATTGTATCCACGCTACATGATAATATACGTCTTATTCATATATTTAAAGAAGTAAAGTTTGAGTGAAAAACTTGTGTCGGATATTAATATTTTACGTGAAATGTTGTACACTTATAGAGGAGGTGTAATTTAGAATTATTAGGTGGTACTTTAAAATTTGTCAATTTTATGTCAGATTTGATAACATATTTGTCACAAATAAACAAAAATATCAAAAATCCACTAGTAGACAGAAAATTATATACGTTTTATCTTTAATTTGGTGTATTGCTTTGACAATGCTGTGAACTAATCTCTGGGAAACCCCTATCAGAACTTGTACGTTTTTTGCGAGTAAACGTATGGATTTCTCTTGAGGTA
This sequence comes from Aphodius sticticus, assembly GCA_963966075.1. Taxonomy (NCBI): domain Eukaryota; kingdom Metazoa; phylum Arthropoda; class Insecta; order Coleoptera; family Scarabaeidae; genus Aphodius; species Aphodius sticticus. The sequence goes on along the minus strand of OZ014506.1, from coordinate 44,597,966 downwards.
ATGAGTTTGGAAGTTACCTTAAGATTATGTTACGTAATTTTCGAGGTTTACCTAAAAGCAGATACCCCCCTCTATTTCCAAAACTACATACGTAAACTTTACAGAAAAAATTTTACCATAATATATCAATTTTTCGAGAAATTGATAATATTCGATAACTAACACAATTAATTGGGAATAACTTCGCCTTTCAATTATTATTTCTTTACAAATTTTATTTAAATTTGAAACAGCCAAAATTTTTAAAAGGGAACAGAATTAAGAGATGTTTCATGGAGATAACTTTGATACAAATGACGAAAAAACCTGCGGTTTGATGCTAATAATTAAAGTAATATATTCTTGTAGTTTTGTTTGTTTGTTTGTAGTAATATATCTTGACACACGGCATAACCCGGAAGCAGTTTATTTTCTAAATGATTCTGGCCGTGAAAGCCTACGTACTTACTTAAAGTAATATATATTGTAATGTTATTTCTTTTTTAGCAACATGACTTTACTTTGTTTATGCAACCTGTGTACAGTCGATTTTGGGAGAATTGTTTATGTGTCGACTTGTTGTAATTTGGCACCCATTGCGTATAAAATATCCGTTGGTCGACATAAGTTTTATCTTAGTTTTAGTTTGAACTCTTTGAGGTACATGCATGATGTCAATGTGCCCGTTTGTATATTAAGATATTGATTGTTGTAGCTATGATCAAGGTTTTAAATAAATCCGAAACGTCAGCGAAGAAGTAATATTTTAACAATTTTTAACAAAACTTCCATTTGCGGCCCTGACAGAAAGAAAAGCGGTTTGTTATTATTTGTTAACGTTGTTTTCCTTAAAATGATATTCTGTATGCCGGATTTCATTTTTTCTCAGTTATGATATAAAAAATTAGAAAATACGTTTATTAATTCAGTTACTACAGAAACTAACCAATGTACGTACACGAATTATCCAAACGAAATTCGGGATTATACTAAAATGCATTGAATTCAACGATAGTTTTTGTAAAATGGAAAAAAATTTGTCACTTTCGCAATTTAATACTGAACAAAGATATGTACCTGTTTCGTGGATTACTTATAATTATTACAGAATTTGAAAAAAAAATTAGGGAAAATTACATTACGGTTAACTTTCATCTGACCTCATCCCTCAAGTTTTTTTCGTATGCAATTTTCCCCACCCTTTCTCCGCTACAGCACTGGCACTTTCGCCACAATTTCATTCTCACATCACGCTCCACTATATCAAAGCAATTTCAGACGGCCTCACTCCAACTCGTTCCGAAACACTCTTCTCCTACCCCCAGCAATCAAGTGGAATTTTCTTCCGGCTACTTCGGTATTTATTACGGCGCAGCTAGAGGTTATGTTAAGCCAAGACACCTCCACAGTCTTCTCGCAGAACCCATGAGATGAGTTTGCGTTCTTTTTTGGTCGTCATAAAAGTTACTGAGCCGAGGGTAGAGGTAATTTGTTAATAAATATGTAATGGGGTGGATTTTCGAAAGTTTTAATTACTTATTTATGTCGATAAAGTCTTTCCAAATGTTATTTTTCGTTCTTTGAATTTTAAATCATGAAATGAACAGAAGAAGTTGACAAATGAGAAAGTATGCTTTTTAAATACGCACTTTGTTTCTATGCTATGTATGCTATGTATGCTTTTGTATGTATGCAGGTATATTTTTCTGTGCATGCTGGTGCACAATTCCGTAAGGCAGGTCGATTTAGATGATTCAAATTTTTTGAGATGTTTTTCACTGGTGGTACCGTATACATCGATATCTAACCATGAAGTCGGACGTTGATGGACTCTGAAAGTGGACAAAACACCTTTTTACTATAGAACCTAATAAAATGTTCGTTGTACGTATCACAAAAAAAGGTAAGTAAACAGTCAAATCAAAATGAACTTTTCTGAGATATGGAAGGAAATGTAGCAATGTGGAAGGGCATTAAGGCAAATCCGTACCCCCTACGTTCTACTCGTAAAACACGTAAATATTCCGAGGGGAGTTCTCAGCTATTATTTCACATAATCGTAAAAGCAATACACCAAATTAAAGATATTTTCCCTTTTTTGTGATAAATTTTTGAAATTGTTTCCGTTTTTGACAAATCGGGTAGTGAATCTGACATGAAATGGGTGTTGTGTAGAACAAAGGTTAAAATTCGAAAAAAGTACAGCATAGTAGATCTAAGGTACACCTTCCTCTCTAAGTGCAAACATATCAATCTTACATGCTGTTTTCAATCAAAACTTTACTTCTTTGAGTTCATGATATCCTATCACAAAATATTTTATGACGTGCCGTGGATACAGCAACAACACCTAGTATATATAAATTACCACAGCAAGTAATATACCTTTATCCATAATTTGATGAATAACATGTGATAATCGATTCAAAATTAAGTTAACTATGGATGCTTGTTTTGTAGGACGTACCTACTAGCCCTACTGATTCTTAGCTAGTTACCTGGAAATTATATACCTAAGAAAGTGCCTTTAAGTATTTTTGGTGAAAGTCGGTTATTTTTTGAAAGATATTATTAGAGTGCAAGTTTTAGATGCAACAATGACTAACAAAAAAATGTTGTACTGACTTACTTGACAGATAAACTGTAAAATTTATTTACTTAATTGTTTGTCTTCATTGTGCCAGAACTATTAGCCTTGTCTCCAAACTTAAAAACATATTTTAATTTATTAATTTGTAAAAGCTGATATTTTTTAAGTGTCCATAAAATACTGAACTCATAAGTACATTATTGGAAGTTATATCTCTATTGTGCAGTTAATTTATTGTGTTAACTATTGGTTAATTCAAATAACACGTGTGAGTATAAGTACAACGAATGCTGCTATTGTACCATTTTTAGTTCTCTGGATGCTGCAGATAAATTTCCGGGCAACAATAAGTTGGTAATATACATGCAAATGCGGGGGTTGCGCACATGCCTCTTCAGCACTGATTCGTTCATTCCTGCAACGTGTACTCTATAAATAGAGTGACATATCTTTGGGTTTTCGATGTTTATGTCCCACTTCCAGTTTGTACGGGATTTTCGCATGGTTCGAAAGTATTTAGTAATTATATTAGATTATTTATTAGAAGCCTGTTTATTCAACCTTCTATATACAGGGAGATACATACAATTAGTAAGCTATATAAATAACACAATATGATAGGCTATATATCTATATCAAACGGCGCTTCCTTCTTTGGCTGGGTCACCACTCCGCGGTGACCAGCCGTATTGGAGTATGTAATTACAATTATAATTTTATTTTTATGTTTTGTTTCTACTTTCTTTCTCATATGTAGTTCGACTTCTTTGTCCAAGCATTGTTCTCAGGTTTAACATGATTTTATTGAATTTACTTTGTTTTCTATTTTTGGTATAGTGTTTTGTAGTATTCCATTTTATATCCTATCTGCGTTGGTTCGAATATTTGTATCCATATGAGAGTTTTTCATTTTTTGTCTGGCCAGGTCATCATCAGTTAGTGTTGTCTTTCCTTGGTTGCTACTAATATTTCGTATTGTGTTCTGAATCTTCTTTTTGTGCCCGTTTTGTTGACTGCAGGTGTTGGAGTAATGTAACTGCGTTTGTTATTGTGCTGGCATGTATTTTACTTGTATTTTACTGTAGTTGCGATAGAGACCTCTGTAGTTCCATTAGTTATGTGTTCCGATTATCTTCCACATCCATGTCACCATTTGGAGTGTGTTTTTGTCTTTTATTCTCTCTTGTTTTGATTATGTTCCCATCCTCACACGTATCCTTCGTCAGGTTTCTATATTTTGCTGGCATTTGATCAGTTATTTTCGTAATTTCCTCCTCCTCTAATTTCCTTCATGATGGCATGGTGGCCTTTTCGTACATATAACATTACAGGTCTGTGTCTTCGTCTTTCTTCTCGTACTTCTTTTAGGAATTATTTCGTGTCTTTCTAGTTGTTAAAAATGTAATTAACACAGGTCTTATGTTCTCTGATGATTTATTTCCTAGCTTTTTAATCGGGTAGCTCTTACTATTCAATATCTGCAAGCATGCTTTCGCTAAATCTTGGACATTTGTTTCCAGTTCCTTTACTTCATGGATAATTATGTTTTTCATTATTTTCTCTTCCTTATGTATATCCGCCTCTTTCTTTATTTCTTCGATTTGTTTTCTATGCTTGCGTAGGTATTTCATGTACTATGTTGTTATTTTTCTCATGTAGCCTCTCTTAGCTGGATAATTATTATATTAGATACATATACATATACGTATTAGATACTACTGATGAAACATTGTGTTACTGATTCGACTAATAACATTATAATAATACACTTATTTGGATTAGATTTTAGGAATCACATTTGAGACAAAATGTTTACTAATCATGTAAACAATGTCGTTTTCAGAAGTTTTCAAAAAGACAACAATTGAAGGTAAATGAGTAAACTGGCCAAAAACAAATAAGTGATAATTTTGTTGTATAATCTGAATCTGACATCAGAAATTGCAAATTGCCTCTATTAAAGAACGAAAATGTACACGTGCGTTAGCGTTTTTTTTTTTCAAAAACTGACGTTTGACAGCTAACAGTAACCTGCAATAGCAATAGTTTTCTGATCATAGAGCCTATTGCTGCTTGAATAAATGTTTGGAGACACCCTAACGAAGTTAACTCTGACTGGCTTGTCGACTTGCTTAGAGACTAAGATCTGAACAATTACAAGCTAGCTGCCCACGTTTGTTTCAAACAAAGGCAATCTTCGTATTATCATAAAACGTGGTAAAATAATAAGAAGATGCGCAAAAACAACAGCCATACATCAAGACAAGTTGACCAAAGATGGTTTCTTCTATCTCTAAGGTTGGTTTAAATTTAATAATATTGCTGTCTTACATTCCTCTCAACGAAAGTAGTTATAATAAAGTTTGAGCAACAAGTTATTAGTTACTGGTTTGACTCAATTAAAATATAACAGTCAGTTTTTTGTTAATATCATCAAAATTAACCATTCAATAAAGATTGCAATTTTTTGCAAAAAAACCTTTGTCTACGACGACAATAGAGTCACGCCGAGGACGCCAGGATACAAGCATCATCACGAGGACAATCCTCGTGAGTCGCAACCCTATTATAGATAAGATTTGTCTAGTATGTCAACGTTATTGATGTCTTTGATTGTTTTTTAATAATAATAATTATGTAATGTAGTTTTATTGTTGTATTTTATTTTTACTTGTGCTTGTTACAGTGCGGAATATAACATGTTTTTGTTCTTGTTCTAGGTGAGTAAAATTTCCGGGAAAATAGTATCTTATGGTGGTAAGTCTTTAATTTAAGGTCTGTGGTCGTTTTGGTTGATAAGGGTACTATAAATTGATAAAACCTTCTAAAGCTACTCAAAATGGGAAAAATTAAGTATCGATGTCGTTTTCTACAGAATAACCCAGTCATGTGAGAAATGCCATTCTGAGTAAAAAGTTTTATATGAACCTGTTTTCTCTATTTGTTTCATCAATTCAAGTATTAGCACAAAATCTGTTAAACGAGATTCCTATGTTTGAAGCACAGTTTTTGTCTATACAGAGCAAATCGAGGGAAAGGATTTCAGTTATCTGTGGGAGAACTCTTTGGTTCGCTTGGGGCTTAATTATTTTTGTATATCTACGCCAAAATTATAATAATATATACTTTGCCTATTTTCTTTGAGAATTTTGCATTCCATTAAAATTACCATCGAAGTATTTATACACCTCGCCAACCTGGACCCAGACCAGTAGCGCCCAGCATTGGGCTGTTGGAAAATATAGTCATCCGAATAATGATAAATTCAATAACCAATGTTTTTACCTCCGCCATTATTCACAAGTATTCTTAAATCAATTACTTGACTAGACTGGGTACATAATGCGAATATACAAAAATTATTTGGTACAAATGCCTAAAAAATGGGAAAATAACCGAAGCACTAATAATAATATAGAGATAGCATGCTATAACAAACATATTAAATGCACCAGTCAGTAAATATAGATATCCTACATTAACGTAGTCGTTATTGCCGTGTATAGGGGAGCCATTTGGTCCAAATTCAATATCGCCAATATCTCTAGAGCTGTTTATCATTGCGTCCTATTATTGCGCCCGTTTGGCCGCCATGGGGCGGGCATTTTACCTCCTCCGTCCGCACAGAAAATAGTAACGGCAAACAATAGCAACGGGCTATTATTCATGTAAACATGGCATTCGGACCTATTTAATTTCTTGCGCTGTTGGTCGTAATTTCGATTCTGGCCGAGTTTATGGAGTCGTAATTTTGTCGTTTTCATTAATTAAGACCTAGCTATATTTTGTTAAATGTTTACACCCTGGTACATTGCCGAACTAATGGAATTCCTACCGCTAGTAAGAGTTCTTTAATGTACAAGTCTCCTCATGATAGCATACGTCTTTACCTCCTTGTCCGATAGAAGACGATGTGCAAAGCATCCCTGCCTAAAAGGCAGAGGAGAGCAGTTTTGAACTGAATCCAACCTGGCCAAGCAAAACGACATCCACATCGCTCTGATCACTTCTACCAATAGGTCTGAAGGAAGAAATGGGATTCTGGAGTCAATTTTGAAGTCAACAATGTCAGCTAAAAAATCCATAATAAATTTTCATATTGAAATGAAAATGTAGCTACATATGAATAAGTATAAAAGCCGTTACAATTCGCAAATTATGCGCGTTTCTGCATCAAAAACTCGCCAGCAGTATGAAATTCAAAACTCGTCATTCGGTAGAGGGGTCCTGCTGCCATACTATTTTTTAATTTCCCGTCGAATGCGCAGCGAACCAACAATTTTAACCGCTCTTTTCCAGCGAGTCAAGTTGGCATGTGTTTGGCAATAGTTCTCAACAGCGTAGCAGCGTATGCAACACAATATTTCATAATCATGTATTTCATTATTTTCAGTTTTTAGATGGTACATTTTATTAATGATGTTTATCAATAAAGCCAACAAAATCATAAACGTCAAAACTCACTGTAACAGAACCGATTTTTTGTTACATTATTTAACCTTTTTTACATAAACTATTTTTGTGATACAATTTAAATGTTCTAACTTATGCAAATGATATGAATAAATGGTATGTTTAGTAATATATTCTATATTATGAAACAATTTTCGCTAAATTGAATTTCATCATAATATCGGTAACATCTTAACAGTTTTCCTTACAATAGGGTATTTGACTGTATTAAAAATATGGCATGTAGTATAGTCATCCTAATAGATTACAGTTTAAGAAAACTATTTGTTATTACTTTTCAAAAAAAAAATGCTTTATTTCTATGAAAAACCAAAATTAAAATTGAATTTTATTCACGTCCTATCACGTGATTGAAAACGCTCTGTAATTGGGTCAGTCTCCAGTGATGTCATTCGTTAGTCCGCCTTAGAGCGCGTTCGGTTTGTCAGGGTATGGTATGGGGAGAGCAATGCTCAGATAACTTGGGTCGGCTGTCTCTCTCTTATATGCAGATAAACGCCGTATGACGTTAGTCCGCCTATTATGCAGCGCGTCACTCTCACCGTAAAATACCGAGTTATCAGAACGCGCTTTTATGCTTCTCCCGTTTGAATTTAATAGCACGAAAGCGTCATGTAAGCATAACTTTGTAGGTTAGGATAGCCCTAACCTTCAGCTGTCAGATCAGATAATACCTTTCGAAAATACGATAGATAACTTATTCTAGTCAGTTTTACTTATGTCGAAGTAATCTTCACAACAGAAAACACTTGTATTGGCGGCTATTTATTTCATTTGGATTTCTACGAGCCAACCACTTTCTTCGCAGTTTCAAATCTTGCGGAACAGCTACAAATAGTTTATCCGGAGTTTTTCTTGACGTATCTCTGCATTGTGGATTTATACACCATTTATAACCCATTTTTATGTAGAAATTGTGAAAACAACACATCATACAACACAATTACCAAACGGCGATGATGCCGATGCTGACAGACCATATGGGCCGATTTGACATCTTGACATCACATCATCTTGACACCACTAACCGGTGACGTCACACAACAGAAAGTATCGTTTTGGCGGGACTTTTTGTGATTCAATTTTTAACGCTGATTTTTATGAAATATGAGGAAATAATTACAAAAAATAATGCATTTACAATGTACAGTGAAAGAATAAACACATTAAGATGGTTTTCCAAAAATAGTCAAATACCCTATTGAATTTCTATAAGATTTGGGTATACTTCTAGCATCATAATTTTTCAAAATTCTAATTTTTCTTCAATACTTAGAAATAGATGGGAAATTTCATTGGAGATGCATTTTCAGGAACATCCCGACCTAACATTTTTGAGGTGAAAAATTCAAAGATTTTACATTTCTTGCATTTTCTTTTCGAAAAATAAGTGATAACACATAACAAGTATGTTGTTGACTGCAAGAAAAGTACTACTTTAGTACTAAATGGTGACGTAATATTAAGGACTATACCATTAACTGTTTTGCTGCATTTTCGTTTTGTGTTATTTTGCATACACTCTGAAAAATCTCTATCGCTTTAAGGTAGTGACATGTTTTTGTTCACATTTTTGTGTGTTAATAGCCATCCATGGTCGTGATCCCTGTATGCTCGACAACACTTACTTATTATACCTATATTGATATTCGTTGAATTGCAAGTCTTTCTAGCGTTTATTAATGTGGGATTAATATTTTTATCAACGACTCACATATAATAAGTTCATTGCATACGTAATTATGACTATATAATCCCCATCATGATACGCGCCAATGATTATAATGACACTAGCGTTGTATAATAATGACAGTTCGTTCAAATAATGACTTCATTATTTGAAGGAACTGTCATCATTATACGAACGTACTGTCAAAGTCAGTCTAAACCTACGTGGATGACACTTATTTGACATTTCGCGTCGCCACCATCGACAAATACATTTAAAAGATTTGATATAAAATGGAATTTATGCGTCGTAAAAAATAAAAATTAATAAAACATATAATATTAAAATTAATAAAAAAAAAATAAAACGTTATATTCGACTCGCACACAACTGATATAAATCGCTCGCATGTTTATATCCTTAGTTATGTGCTCGTCAAATAATATACTATTAATTAATAATTGGTTGTAAATATATTTTGTTTCTGAATCATTGAACTCTTATTCTAGAATTTCAGATTTTGTATAATTTTCAGCCAATATTGTAGCCTTTCTATTACCTTTTAATACGTTAGGAGAAAATTGTTGTTAATTTTCTATAATAATTTCTAGCTCGTGGTCATCGAGAATCTGATACAATATCTTAATAACAATTTGATAAAAAATAAAAAGGCAACAATATTATTTTCAAATTTACCTCGTTAACGAGCAATAATGACTAAATGTAGAGAAAAGTGGATTAATTTGAAAATTCTGTGTTAAGGATAATAGCGACGAAATAATATTTTTTAATTTTACTATTATACTTGAACACTTTTAAGGCAACAATGTCAACTACTAACTTTTGAACGAACTCATGTACGGAAATGTATTGTGTCAACGCTGGAGAGAGTCATAAAATGGTACCAATATTACAAACAGCATAGAGAATCTATTGTCATGGATGGCCCTTTTAATACCAAATAACTTTTGTCTGAAATTTTTTATTATTTAACTTTGAAACTCCCTTTTCATTAACCGAAGTTTTGTAATTTTAGTACCAATTTTGGCCAATAATGGGTTATCTATAAATCTTTTTAAATTATTTGATTTTAAAATAGTTATTCTATGATACTTTATACAACCTACTTTACTAAAACAATTTTAAAGTTGGTACAATATTCCGGCTCTAAGCAGTTCCCAAACGGCGTCTATCTGGACATGAGTTCGTTATCAAAATTTTGTCTACTACCAAAAGTTGGCTATTATACCTTATCTATATATTCTACGCTTATTAGTTTAACACCCAGTGTAATTAAGATAAACTGCTCAGCAGTGCCAAAAATTGTGAAGTAACTAATATGAACGATCAAATAAAAGTGCATACAACAATACTTATTTTGGACTGCAGCGCAAAATTTAGATACCGTATCTTGTCATCTTGTGGCTCTTTCGCGACTGTTACGAGAGGGCAATATCGCAATATCTAATAAAACTGACATTGGTGACAATAGCCGATAATAATCGAAATAGTCATCATTTATCTAGTAATTTTTTTTTCATCCTTCACTATACGAAAATGTCATTTTTGCATCTTTGTGGGGACATGAAAGATGCTAATTGCCCGCTAGGCGTTTAGTTAATAACTTTAAAGCCTAGCTGCGAAAATATTTTACATACAGGCCGGGCGGCGACTGACCTGTCTGTTAAATAAATACATAGCTTTCAATTCGGTTTGATATGCGACATCCACCTGATCTATGCTCAAAAGATCCATCTGATATGATAATAACCGATTTATCGATCAGATCTATTTATCGGTCTTCAATTGTGACAAATTTCTCGCCCACTCCTGTCTTCTTCATTTTTCGTGTAGCGGTAGTTGGGTTCGAAATCCAGGGGGGGGACAACCGCCCCCCCTACCCATATGTAACGGCGCCCATGGCCTAATCTTTTGTAAATATGTTGTTTTTGATTTGTTGCATGACAAAAATAGTATTGACTGAACAAACGGTAACAAAAATATCGTATAGTATGTTGCCGTAATCTTCAGGTCTGAGCACATGTCTCATTCCGGGAAGGACCCCATGTTCTATAAACACATATCCGACCGACATGAAATGGTTCTCTTATAGCAAAATGAGGACTATTCGCAGTACAACACTAAACGGTTGATTTGACAAATGTTGCGCTGTGAATCGTGTTCATTTCGACGCCAGAAAACCCCTTCTGGTCGGTCGAAGCTGTATACGCAAAACCTGTATAACTTTCCTGATCAAGATACGCCTTCTGTCCTGAAGACTACCACACTTCACAGTGGTCTAAACTCGCGAGAATTTTGCCAAAATTCTCTACCTTGGTAGGTATATACGGGGTTTTGAGGCTGCTGGTTACGAATCTAAGTTATAAATTGCGAAAAACAAAATGGCGGCCCAATATGGCGGACGACTACATTAAGATATGGTTTGATTTAATTAAAACGTGGCATTGTGCGTGTTTTTAAGGTGGCTGATTATGAAATTAAACTCCAAATTTTCGAGAACAAAATGGCGAGTCCAATATGAGCGGCAACTACATTAAAATATATTTTGATCTGCTGCAACCGAGTTTTTCGGGTGCTTTAGAGGTCTCTGATAATCCATCGGTACTCTAAATTAATGAACACAATTTTGTTTCATTTGTTTATTTCAAACGTGACCTTTTAGCGTTTTTAGTGGTTACTGATTATATTATGAATCTGAACTGCATTATTTAAAAAAAATATTTTTGGAGGTTTTAAGGACTAGTAGTCATAATTTAAATATGTACCGCTTATATGATTTTTAAAACAAAATGAAGGGTCTGATATGAAACCAATACAAAACCTTTCAATTCACCTGAAACGTTGCCTTCATGAGGTATTCTGCTTGTATTATTAAATGCAAATTAATGCAAAATTTGCAAGAAAACTATATGTGCCAATATATAAAATTGTAATAATAACGAATACATCACATAATCCACTGTCACGGGTTTATAATGGTGGGGTGCGCCGTATAAGTAATTTTTAGGTTAGTACGTTGACAGAGCACCGCGCATGCGCACCAATTCCATGTATAATTTAATAGAATTAGCAATTTATGTTTAATTTGATGCACTGCTGTAGCTTTGCATAAATGAATAACAGCCAAAAACTTAGGTGAAAGTTGGCGCCTATTGCGTTTACATGCAAGGATACCGATATAGGTAAAACTACGAGAGCTGAAGGTGAGTCATCGCCTAAAAGAGTAAGAACAGACGCATGAAAAAGCACTCTGTTTCTTTCTAACGCACGGGAATGGTCTGTAACGTATCAGCAAAATAACAGCTGGAATCGATGACTCAACTTCAGCTCTCGTAGTTTTACCTATATCTCGCAAACCGTCAAGCTATAGAAGAAAAATAAATAACGGAGGTTACGCAGCTATCAGCAGCAAAATATAAATGGTACTTGGAGATAATATTGCCATATTGTCAGCATATAACCATGGATGTATGTACAGTATAGATCCGAAGCGTTCAGAGGGCCGGCTTAGTACCAATTTAAAATCACTGGGATCAAAAGTATTACTTGGTGGCGCCATCTTACGGAGTCCAGGAGTAGAAATTCCGTGGGTATGACTAGGACACACCTAGACATTAGAACAATAATAGAACTGGGCGTAAAGTATGCTGCAAACATGAAGTTTGATGCACGAAAACAATGCGCAGAGAGGAGTAATCCTTCTGTACACTCTATTTTCTGTGACTATGCGCCATTTTAGTTTATTACTGCGACTGAATGCGCTGGACTTCTGCATCCATGCTTATTTAATGATTTCACATGTTTACTTTCATATAGGAACAGAATTTAGCTCCATTCAAAACTTCAAAATTTTGGCCAATAATCCGGTACTTTTAAAGCATAGTGCATCCCTCCAGTGGTATGGTTTCATCACGTGCATGTCTTGTCTTTATTTTCCTTGTTGTATGTCGGTTATTAAAGGAGATAAGGAAGAGAATTAAACAACAAAATGTTCAGAAAAGAATGGGCTCTATCACACTACATAAATATCGCACGAGCGCCTCCAGACAGTACTTCAACATTGAACGTGTGACAATTTTATAGTGGTGCGTTAATTTTGACGCGCAGTGTATATTCTCAAAATTGAAGTAATCAAAACAAAGCGTATTATTAACGAAAAGTGTTTCCACCAACGAACCCTTGATTCAGACATCGCATATAAGCAAATGATTTCAAATAATGAAGGAATATCCGGAAAATAACGTTAAAATAATGCTTTATTTTAACGTTATTTTCCGGATATTCAACAATTGAATTGAAACATCTCAGTTCGTCTCGGGTGATTGGACAAAGTGTATTTAATTACAATGTGATATTAATGTTGATTATTTATTTATTCATTTAATATTAATAACACAAAACACAAATCCTTAACAAAACATCACTCATTACAATGATAAAAATGCCTTGCCCTGCTGTGGTGACCGTCATTTATAATGGCCCTATATAAACTAAATTAGTTAATACCTACAGCGGGAGCTCCTCCTAATTATTTCCTACTACCTATCCAGCGATGAAGAATGTTTTGGAAAGCATTTGCAGTTTTTTCTTCGTTTTTGTGGTAGTATTAGTGGTACCCCTGGGTGAGCCCGTAACTTATTTGGGCACTATATTGTACCGTAAACTTTAAGCGATAAACACAGGAAATCGATACCCTTGGTTCTTAGGAGAGGCATTGTAATCGCAGTACATTATGCGACGTTAATGAAGTTCCAATAATCCCACCGTACAAAACCTTATTAATGGCTGGAGGAACGCCCCTTTCGTGTGGAATCCAAGCTTCTCCCAAACATTTTGATAGAGTATAGTGGGGTAGTAATTAAAGGGTTGTTTGGCGCGCAAAAAGTATTGCTTTCTCTCCGGTTATAATAACGCGCGATGCTGTTCTGTTGTACTACATCCTATCATTATCAGATGATTTAGTTTTGGTTATTGCCCAGTTAGTTAAATCGGTGCTTTTTGTATGTCTTAAGTAAGAAATAAAGCAATAATATTTTTAGTTGAGTCTACTATTGTATAATTATCCGGTATGCTAGATGTTCAAAGTATACATACAAAAGGTATTAACAAATCCATGTTAACAAATGAAATCAATTGTGATACAAATTACAGAAGGTATACGCGCTGTATCCAACAAGTCAAACAAGCTTTAGCGTGATCGTTAATCATCCGATTGATGTGTAATAATCATCATGACTTATTTTATAGTATAAAATAGTGGAAAGTGCATACTCGTTTTCGATGTACCTACATATAGTCTAGTAAATTTATATTTGGCTAGACAAATAAAACGCCCGCCTATGAAAAAAATAATACCAATACATGTAAAATGTCCTAAACATCATATGAAAATGTTTGCTGAATGTTTGATGATATTATTATGATGTGGGTAACTGATAAACAAAGAATTACTTAAAAATATTGAAAGATAGTGGGTTTGCTAGAAGGTTACAACGGGTTTTCACAAGCGAGATATTATGTCAATATCCATTATATCAAGTCATATGTTCATCAGCAAACTTCTGTACTCTTTGTTCTAGGACATCCAGTTGCGTATGCCAAATGCTTGTATTGGCATATGCTTCGTAGGTGCCGTTTTCTTGACTTAGAAATAAAGGACAATAGACAACGTAGGCATATCCAACCAATTAGAGAATCTAAAATTAGTTTTACATCGAAATAGGTTTCTAAATTGATATAAACTTGTGTAGAACCGTTGTCTTTCTGGCACTTGATATAGTTGAAGACGACCGACATCGTCAATCTTCTGAAAGTTGCCTCACAAATAGAATGGGTGCGCAGCGCCGCCGTTTTGCTGTCAAATTCTATTATCGAAATGGTAAAATTTAGTCGCGACTGAAGGGCGTTCCGCATTAACATCAATATGTTCCGGAACATGTATTAGAAACATGAAACAAATTGGACCCACTTCAAAACAGGCTGGTTCCAAAAACAACACAAGAGATAATTTCGATTGCTGGACAGGCGGTTGAGGAAAGTCTGCGCCGATCTGATGAAAATAAACATCTTGTAAATAACCACTGAATGAGTGAGACATCTGAATAGGACTGACCTTTGAAACACCTGACACCTCTTCATATATACTGTAAAAGAAATAGCAGGGTGCGCAAAGTGATAACTCCCATGGCGTCCACATTTCGCTGATCGACGTTTCGATGTTTTCGATAATATCGGATATAAAATAGAGAATTCAAAAGGATGGGGCTGCAATTCCTTTGCAGATGTAGAATTATTTTAGGTTCCGCCTAGAGGACCATCTTGCAGATGTTATTAAAATATTCGTTTTTATCAAAAAAATATTTCTTTGTTAAGTAAATGTTTGTCTGTTTTTGATCTTATGAAAAATTATAATTTTTTTTTTATTAATTTTATTCAACATATTCCATGACCTGCCCATGTAAAATTGCTTCAGGAAAGAACCGGAAAATATAAATATTTTTGATGACCATCCGCATCATCTACCTCTATCGAGTTGTATGAAAATGTCTCCACGCGCGTGATGCGCCCCGAAAGGTGTCCACATAGTCCGACTCACAAGCAGTTCCGGGATCACGACATTTTGGATATCATCATCAATTAAAAACCAAAAAGTGCAAGCTGCTCTCAATCAAGATGGTTAAAATGAATACGATTCCGAGATATGGGTGTGTCAGAATTTCTTCAGTTAGCTCTGTAGACATGGTCCAACGTCAGCAATTGTGAATTTTAACGCACGGGTTATCCCGGAAAAAATCCTGTTACGTTATGTCGATGTTTCGGTCGCTTGGCTTTGCTACCTTCCCGATTACGTCAATAAGTTTTGATTGTTTGTAATTCCCGTATGCAATTAGAGTCTTGCGATGCCTAGCCATTTTATGAAGGCTACGATGCCTCGAAGAGGCAGTAACAGTTCTGAAGGCTGGAGTGTGGCTACACCCAGGTAGTACGCTCTAGTGCGGAATGTAACGCTATGTAGTCACATAGTATGTGCTCCGCAATTTCAGGTGCCTCGCAGAATGTGCTGGTATATTCATTTGTCTGACCCATTTTATGTAGGTGGTGTCTGAGTAGACAGTATCCGCGGACACTATTGAAGGAAGATGATTTGTTCAACGAAGGTTTCACTGATTTCTAACGATAAATAGTCACGACATTTGTGCAGTACTAAACACAATGGTACCACCAAGCGTTCGAACTAATTTAAACATGAAATTGGCGCACAATTTGCAGAACATAGGCTATATTCATGCTTTAACCGGCTTCAGATCTATCCTTTTATATACCAGTATAAAGCATTCCGAACTAATGTGATCTCAATACTAATCTGTTAACGGCACTGTCCGGTTTATTACATCATACAGCGAAGTATTTCAATGAAAAGGGCTTCGCAAAGCCCCAGCCAAACTTCTGCGATGGAACAATCGGACCCAGTCCGTTCTCTCTAGTTCAGTTCGCTGCCACAACAAAACATAACAGTTTACCAAAGTTTCGAAGTCTGTCGGAGTCGGAGTTGCGGCGTGCTGCACATAGCTCGCTAGATATTCAAATGAAACGATCTTATTACGGGACTTTCTGTCGATGCCTAAGCGGACTTCGTGTAGGCAGGGGGCGCCCACTCGCTATACCGCCGACGCCGGCTCTGTTAATCAGTTTAATTATTTTAAACAATGGCACAATGCTTCGACGTACGTTACTCTACAGAAGGACTTGTGTAAGGCGCGAGCCGAGCTTGATATAATATCCCGTTTTATGCGCGCTTTGTGGTTTGATTAATTTGTATTTTAATGAATATGACGTATTTATCTTGGGGAAGCTGCTGTGTGTACGGATAATATAAAGACGGGATTTTAAGTAAATACAGTAAAGTACATATGTACGTTTAAGATATCTAAATGATTGAAAATGTTTTTTTTCTTTATCATACATAGTATCATAAAGTAATGTAATCGTGCCTAAAAGAATTTTTGACGTTTCAGCAGAAATATGTCCTATTGGGTCCCCTGAACATTTTTGACCAAGGTACAAGAAAATGTCTGTGTGTGTGTGTGTGTGTGTGTGTGTGTGTGTGTGTGTATATATGTGTGTGTATATGTGTGTGTACCCGCTTTTGTGGCGACGATTCCGAAGAAACTACTAAAGGTATCGGGACGAAACTTCATATTTAGAAGTTTCATGACCAAAGTTAGAGCTGAAAACGTTTTAGTTCAAAGGAACTGGACGTTTCCTCTAGGCATTTTTCAAGGATTTTCCAATTGAGCCGCCATTTCTGTAATTTCGTCAAAATAGTTAAATAATAAATTAAAGTAGAGGACATTTTGTATAATTTATGACATTTTTTGGTAAAATTAATAGTTTAGATGCATGAGCAAATTCTATTTGACAGAGATCGGTCGTGTCTACATTAATATAAAACTAGTTAGCGAGGATATGACGGATATTTTCATTCTAATGACCGTAGGTAGTGTCAAACGCTGATCTTTTGACAATACCTACTGTCAATAGAATCAAAATAGCTGTCCTGCCTAACTAGTATTATTTTAATGTAGATACGACCGATCTCGATCAATAGAATGTCCTGCAGCTTAACTATTAATTTTATATATACTATGATAAAGTCATGTGCCTGGCCACATCAGATTTTTTAAATAAACGTGGTTATTATGAAATGCATTAAAATGAGGGAATTAAAATGGATAATAACTGGCCAATAAACGGATAATAATTGGTCAATAACTGAAAACTTATAATAATTCGTGGCTTGAAACAAGAAGTTAGTGTCTTCTTCGTAGATTAACTACAGCTTAATTTTTTAATAATAAACAAGGCAAATCAGAAATAAATGCATCCGGTTTATCGATTATCTGGTGGTCTAAAACTAACGATATCACAACACAAAGACTAACTCCTACGACTTTTATGAATGCGTATCACTGGGGCCATGAACGTGCCCCACCGCAATCTGTACCGTGTGGAGAAACTAAGCAACCTGGTCAGGCTTAAGTACTCTGTAGTAAAGCCATAACTGTCCTCAACACTGTTTTTCAATTAATTCGAATATCTGATTTGCTTAGAATAATATATAAACAATATTAAATACATAACTACCCTCTAAGACTTTTCTCCTAAAATTACTACTAAATTGCTATGAAAATTACTTACTAAAGTTTTACAAACAAACCTTGCTAGTGTTAAACTATTGTTTTTAAGACCTGAAATGAACATATAAGCTGATGGATAAACAACTGCATTTTAATAACAACAAAATATTTAATAATGTCCAGAGCGAGAAAACCCACCGCGGTGGTGTCAAAAACAGAGTACAGATATAAAGAAACTGTTTATTACTTTTTTTAGTTACTCTTATTCATTATTTGATATAAAAATGACGAATTGAGCCCATCGTCCATACCATTACTTTTCGTCAACTAATAATTAATACAGTTTCAGGTCAGCACCGACAATAAATTAGATACCGTCTATCCAAATTAATAATTGTGACCACTCGGGAGACGACAACATCCTACTGGATTGCTCAAGGGTCTAAAATTCCGGAATCCTCTAATTAGGGAAGCAACGTGATGTTGGGCGCCTCCAGGACGGACGCCCTAATGAAATTGATTAATTCGATCGGCAACCGTTTGTGTTGCAAATTTTGGGGAAGCGGAAGTGGTTTGGGGGTGCACTGTGGTGCACCGTGGTTGTGTGGGTGGCATCGACTGCCACGACGGCTGCATTGGTCTCTGGATGCTCGTAAGATGGGTTGGTGCAACCCGGAAGTCCGGTAATTCCTACTGTAACCAATTAACGTGCCGACTAGAGCGCCATCTGGTGTTTGGTTGTAATTCAGCGCGACGTCACTGCAATTCCACTGCAGATAATTTACCGACGTCCCGGCTTGTTCTTGCGGTATCGTGCTCGAGTCTACATAACTGAAATCCGTCTAAAAAATAATTATATTTCTGATGTTAAAATATATATTTGTGGTAAACATACGCTGCCATTTATAAAGATGTTTACAGCGCGGCGGATTGGTATTGGAGACTTTTGATATATTAGTCAAAACGTCTTAACAGCTATACTAGACGTCCAACTTATTACTAATCATTCTGACGTTGAAATATAACTTGACCTTCGTATACACTGAATCTTTGAAACCATTAGTTGTACGAAATAATACTTAAACTAAATATACAGCATATATCGATGTAATAGATTGTATAAATAAACTATATACCGAGCGATTCAAGTTCTCACTTATTAGTGAAGATAGTGCCAATGTTTAAATTTAGCTAAGATTCGTACTTTCGTGCTGATCAATTATCTGAAAAGAAATTTAAGCTAGCTTTTTTTATTTAGAAGATATCCGCAGAAAACTGAAACGTTAAGAAATCGTTTCTAATTTTTTATTCAAAATCAAATGTAGCTAGAAATTTGAAGCAAAAACATTCTGCATCTACTTTTTACCAAGGAATGCAAGCGTCATTTTTTAATTTGAAATAACATCAAAGATGCGATGCGGCGTAACCATGGCCAAATTTTGTTTTTCTTACGGACTTGAATTTTGGCATTTTCCGATAGTGGTATTTTTTCTCATTTCCGCAATGTATTTGTTGTTATATTGTTTTTTATTTATATTGGCATTATTTTTTTAAACAATAGTGTAATTTTTGAACCTGGCTACTAAATAAAATAAACCCGGAACAAAAGTTCTTAAATTACATTATTTGGTCGGATGATTCGAAATTTACAAGTTTTAGATTTATATTTTATATTTAATCGGAACAATGAACATTATTCGGCGACAGAAAATCCTAGGCACAACAGACCAATAAGACCAATATGAATGTTGGATGGGGATGTACCAGAACCCAGGAAAACTTGAATGGATAACGATACTTAAATCTTCTGCGCACCGAAGTGGCAGATTATTTTGACGACGTTGCCTCACACCGCCTCACAATGCGGCAGTTGTAAGAAATCATTTGAATCAAATATTTCCAAATAGCTGAATTGGTAATGGTGGAGTGGTGGCTTGGCCTGCTAGATCCCCTGATTTAAGTCTGGACTATTTTCTATGGGGAACTGTGGACGAAATTTACCACGATCCTGCCAGAAATATCGGGAATCTGCGGGATCGAATAAGAAATGCGGTCAATGCTATGCCGGGAAGAACAGTTAGAAGAGAATTATAACATGTAGAAAAGAGGCCACGGTTGTGCCTTCAGAAACATGGCAGCCTATTTGAACAATTACCTAAAAAATACTTTTTGGTGTATAAACTTGCTTTTTTTTACAATCTGAATGTTGCTAACATCAATTCAAAGCACTCTTGGTCAGTGCAGCGATCAGCAACCAAGCTCCAGTTGGGTACCTGATAAGCACGACAACCAATCTTTTACTCGCTGTTGTTGCATTTCCATGAGAATAATAATAAACCATCATCATATCACGCTTTTCGTTATTGGTAAACGGCATTTCATATCCACAATCAACCACAATTAAGGTTAATTTGGTTAAATGGCAAACCCAACGCTACGCGCTCCGCCTGATCCAAGTGCATTTTGTTGACGTTGCTTGGTAACGAGTCCTGTGGTCTGTAACCAAGCTCCAGTTGAGTACCTGATCAGTACCATTGTTTTAAAAAATAATGCCAACATGTTATAGATTGCGGAAATGAGAAAAAATACGAATATCGGAAAATGCCAAAATGCAACATGGCGCCCATAAGAAAATCAAATTAAAAAATGACACTGCATTCCTTGCAAAAAAGTAGCTCAGAATGTGTTTGTTTCAAATGTCTAGCTGCATTTGGTATTGTATAAAAAATTGAAAACGATATCTTAACATTACAGTTTTATGCGGATATCTTCAAAATGAAAAATGATAGCTTAAATTTCTTTTCGGATATTTGATCAGCACAAAATACGAATCTTTGCCAAATTTAAACATAGGCTCTCCACTAATAAGCGAGATCCCATGGTGAGCCTCGAAAAAAGCTAATGTAAAATCTTTTTGCATAGAAACTTATATGAACTACTATTTTGATAACCATCATCTTATACGAAAAGTTGATCACTTTTACTGATCCTCTTACCCAAATAAAACTTTACCGAGGTTTTTCTTTTTACATAAAACTTTACCGGACTAAAAGCCGTTTGCAACCTTAAGATAGGTACCTAGCACAAAAATAAAGTATGGCAGTTTGGCACAAGTTACAAACACAACAAAACAAAATTTACTAAAATTTAGTTGAATCAACTTTATAATAACACTTAAAGTCGACTTACTAAAGGGGGCATAGATATGACTGAAGCATGAAACCTATTAAGTTTACACCCGAGTTTAATACTAGCTTTAAGTTGAAGGTAACTTTAGATAAAACGACAGTAACTATGACATTAAGGCTCCCATCTCAATTCAATAGCGAACTGTTACGAACTTCTCTCCAAAGCTTCGAAATAAAAAAAGACACCAGATGTAGATGGCCCTTCTATTAACATGTTTGTTTTTATTTCGTATTTATTACATTTGACGTGTGATTATGGTAGACCTAAAGAAATAAATCTATTGCTTTCTATTTGTACAAATATTCAAATTGGACTGTGTTTGAGTTTTCTAATCGATGATATAGTACTTTCACAGGCGTCGCTATTGTAAACATGTTAACCAACTCAATACAAACACGCAATACAATGCTCCAGAGTACAAGTCTAGCGAAGTTCAGAAGAAAATAACTTGTGCTGCTATAGTTATCATTTAATTATATTTTATAATGTTTTACAGCAGAAAAATAATCAGACGCAACTGCCATCGGAAAGCATTTCTATATTTGTAGTCCACGCCAAAATTTGCATAAATAATTTTCATAAATATTGAAATTTCTTTCCGATGGTAGTTGCATAAGGACCTTCAGAATCGAATGGTAACGAGCATTTCACGATGGGCGCAATAATTATGACGTGGGTTATTTTCGCGTTTCGGGAGTCGGAGACGGGAGCCTTAAGAAACCGTGCGTTAGTGTATATTGTTTTAGTATCTTCTTATTGAGACATCAAACAGAATACCTTTTAGACTAATGTTACAGCAAATGTTACACACTCTTCACGGAGCAACACTCGTGTGGCGTGTATACAAAAACCAACTTTTTAAAAAACTTGTTTTCAAATTCCAAATGTCTAAAAAACCAACGAAGCTGGTTTGCGACTTTTTGCAAGCAAAATCAATATACTGAAGCGGTAAAAAAATATGTATACATGTGTTAATATGTACTTTGATATATAGAGTAGGCCATTTTAATTTTTAAAAATGAAAAAAAAAGAGCATTGAATATTTGAAAAAGCATATACGAAACTTTCCTTTTATGAATGGGGCAAAAAGCACTACCATATAACCATACAACCTTGTAACCACGTACATAAATAGATTTCTAATAAGAAAATCGACATTCTTGGAACGAAAATTCTTTGATAGGTGTAGTCCAGTATTATGAACACGCTGTATACTAGTTGTCCTATATCTTCCAAATGATAGAACCTTCAATTCTAAATAGAATTTAATCATAAATCACTTCGAACAAATTTCTAGTCTTAAGATCCTGCGTTTAAGAAAAATAAAGCAATAACTTAGAAACTGTACGGAATAGAGTAAGGCTGCCTTAGCACCTTATACACTAAAATTGTACAAATAATTAAAACATATACAAAAATATAGGCCATTCAATTGAAAAATAATATAATAGGTATAATAAACCACTAACGAGAAAACTTTTCATACAAGAAAAGTTTTGTTAATTTCTTTCGTATGAGGCGTACGTTTCGTAAGGCATACCCTGTATACGGACGAAAATTTGATGAAAATAGGATCTATTTCATACAAAACAAAATGTTTTAAATATAATATTCTAATGTTTATATAGGTACTTAAAAACATAAAATGTTCTGTGAACGATTAGGTACTTATTATTGTAGTTATTTTAGATAAAATGTTAAAATGATAAATAGAACAGGAATAATATAACTTGGTTGTATTGCTCTCAAAGCATTTACTATAATAGCTCTATGTATATTTTTTTTACGTTTTATTAGTTGTCACTAGTAATGAAATTACCGCATTCAGACGCTGGGAACCACTAATCAAAAATGTCCTTCAAATATATGCATTAATGTTTTCGTTAAAATTTAACACTCTTAAAAACCGACAGCCCCTACAGATGTACAACAAATGAGCTCGAGTTACTTCATATCAACTTCTTTCAAGAAACCAATTCTATAAATTTTCGCATTGTAAATTATTTTCCGCAATTCAATTTTTTAATTCGAGTTTTCTAAATGGTTGCGTTTCAGAGTATCTTTTGAACAAACAAAAACAAATGATGTTATATGTTATATATCTCTTTTACTAATAATAGTACAATTCATCAATATTTTTTATCAACTTCTGCAACAAACAGAACCGGACACCCGAACTACCCGTTCACCAAATTAAAATAATTCGATGCCGGTTCCGACTGGCTACTCTTTTATTAGTGCGGCCGTTTGTGACAACTAACTAGCAACCAGAACGCCAGCGTTTGTTTTGTTTGTGTTGAGTTGCCGAACGAACGGAAACCGGACCCGCATTTATTTATTTTATTTATATGTTTTTTGTTGTTACGTGTGCGCGCCATGCATTATTGTTTTCATTTACCTGGATAGATGTATATGTTTATACAATGTAATTGGATACGCGATTTTTGCCGTTTCTCTTTTGTTCTGTTGGGCCACGTGATTCACCCCATGGTTTCGCATTTCGAACAATCCCCGGTGGCGTACGTTTGGACGCCACTGGAAAACAATGACGATGTAATAATGTAAACCTGCTCGATTTCATATAATATATATTTTTGATCAAATCCCTACTCATTTGGAGCTAGATGTACCCAGATATCCGTAAATATTAGAGGAGAAAATCGAAGGTCAAAATGGGGCGAGAAGAGAACATGAAATTTGCATTATATCGATGCTTTTGATATTGATATTTTATGTCGGCTGAATAAAGGGGAATTAATATTGAAATATTAAAAGTACCAAACCCAGTATTTTGTTTTATAATTATTACGGTTGGAGTAAACAAGAATATATGTTGAAGTGAAAGGGGTATGTTTTTACTATAACTTTAGTTTTATGAATTTATAAACAATCATAAAATAACCACGTCGCGTCGGTCAGGTCAAGAGAGTCGTTTTGGCGGTAAATGGACAAGTTCACAATTCATAACACAACCACGGGCATGCGTCGAGCATAACAACAAAAAGAGTCAATCTAGAAAACCATACTCTCACTACCCTTTGTTCTGCTGTTGCCGGACGTACTCTTATCGATGGCAATGATATATGAATAAATATTGCTAAGACCATTCACATCATTTTTGAAGTTCACCGTGTTATCAATCAAATTCACATTGTACATCTGCAAAAATAACCTGTTCTTCTGGTCTCTATCAGAATCTAAAACTTAGATATTTTCAAAGTCAAATGTATGATTCCTAGTGATGGAGTGCATTGCCAAAGCACACCTAGTTTTTCCCGTGCTGCAATCGCTTTTATGTAAAGAGACGCGGTTTTTTAGCCACTGCGAAGTAACACCAACGTAAGTGCCTTCGCAGTCCATACATTCGATGGCATAAATAACGTTAGACATAAAACAAACCCGATCCCTACCTTTAATTTTTGAGAACAGTTTATTCATTTTGTTAGGATAGTGCAGAATTATTCTGATGTCTTCCGGAACATAGGGCTTTATTATTGTTTGGAGGTTTTCTGTTAATCCTGGTATCCTGGCAAAAAAAAAAAAAAAAGCTTGCCAGGATACCATATATACAGGTGTCTCACGGAACTGGTACATTAGAAGTTTCTCATGTTCTACTATTTCTGGAAAAATTTTGGAATTAGAATTTACTCGATCTGAGCTCTTCGGCTAAAATATTCTCAAGTTAACTGTCACGTCCGGTCACCGGAAGTCGGTATCAACTTTGGTATTTTAAATGGAATGATGTAAATTTAATTTTATTTTTGGTTTCAAAAAACACTCCAATGGAGACCTAAAAGGGGTGACCAATGTCGCCAATTTGGTGCTTCAGTCCCAACACCTTCAGGATTCGAAGACAAGAAGTGACGTCGCGCCGGAGGTGACTGGTACACCCCAGGTACGCCATAGCCCATGGAAATTAAGAGGAAAGCTGGTTAATCGACGGTGAGATAATAAGGAGAAAGGTATTTGTCGGGCAATTCCGTCATACGAAGATCGTAGAAGCAACCGTAGACACGTGTTTCGGACTATTAGTCCTCATCAGTACCGTATAGCCAAGGAGCAAGATGGACACTCAATGGAGTGTTTTTTTCCATTGAGTGTCCATCTTGCTCCTTGGCTATACCGTACTGATGAGGACTAATAGTCCGAAACACGTGTCTACGGTTGCTTCTACGATCGTCGTATGACAGAATTGCCCCACAAATACCTTTCTCGTTATTATCTCACCGTCGATTAACCAGCTTTCCTATTATTTACAAAGTTTGAAAATGTCATTTCTTTTACCACTTAAGGTGGTGATTAGATTGGGATGATGATTTTGGGACATTTAAAAGCCGGTTTATAAATTAAGAAAAATTTTGGAATTACAATTTACTCGATCTGAGCTCTTCGGCTAAAATATTCTCAAGTTAACTGTCACGTCCGGTCACCGGAAGTCGGTATCAACTTTGGTATTTTAAATGGAATGATGTAAATTTAATTTTATTTTTGGTTTCTACGTATCAAAATACATCATTTTTAATAAAGGTTCCCTATACCTAAATATCACCATTTTTGAGTTTTTTTGATTTTACTAATTTTTTGGTGATTTTCGCGGTGACGTTTAAAACTGAATATTTCGGTTATTATTGAAACTAGAAGTTTGATGATTGATGGTCCAAAACTAGAAACATAGCCAATACGACGATGTTTAGTTCATCATGATATCTTATACAGGGTGTTCAAAATTTACAACACAATAATTGAATTTTCAAACGTAAAAAACTAATTTTTTTCAAATGGAACACCCTGTATACCGATACGCCATTCGATAGGAAATTTTATTCCCTATCAATCAATATTACAGTTCCCTATATCTATCTTTAATAGTTTTTGAGATATTGTTACTTTTTCTTTAAATCCATTTTAAATGCTCCTATTTAATAATGGGGACGAAATTAGATACAAAATTTACAACGAAAATTTAAATAGTGATAGATATTTGGAAATTTTGCGTGATTGTGTGAACAATTTTTGCGATACTCTTTCCCTCAACATTTTACGCGACTGCTTTTATCAAATGGACGGTACACCGGCACATTCTTCGCATGTGGTATCCATTCAACTTAATCAGATGTTAGGTGATGGTAGGTGGTTCGGAAATAGGAGACCCTGGCGGTGGCCCCCCAGCTCACCAAATTTCACACCATTAGACATTTATTTTTGGGGTCATGTGAAAAGTCAGGTCTATTCCACACCAGTTAATACTCGAGAAGAATTGACTAACAGGGTAGTAGCCGCCATTAATGGACTTCAGCGACAATGGAGTGTTTTTTTCCATTGAGTGTCCATCTTGCTCCTTGGCTATACCGTACTGATGAGGACTAATAGTCCGAAACACGTGTCTACGGTTGCTTCTACGATCGTCGTATGACAGAATTGCCCCACAAATACCTTTCTCGTTATTATCTCACCGTCGATTAACCAGCTTTCCTATTATTTACAAAGTTTGAAAATGTCATTTCTTTTACCACTTAAGGTGGTGATTAGATTGGGATGATGATTTTGGGACATTTAAAAGCCGGTTTATAAATTAAGAAAAATTTTGGAATTACAATTTACTCGATCTGAGCTCTTCGGCTAAAATATTCTCAAGTTAACTGTCACGTCCGGTCACCGGAAGTCGGTATCAACTTTGGTATTTTAAATGGAATGATGTAAATTTAATTTTATTTTTGGTTTCTACGTATCAAAATACATCATTTTTAATAAAGGTTCCCTATACCTAAATATCACCATTTTTGAGTTTTTTTTTGATTTTACTAATTTTTTGGTGATTTTCGCGGTGACGTTTAAAACTGAATATTTCGGTTATTATTGAAACTAGAAGTTTGATGATTGATGGTCCAAAACTAGAAACATAGCCAAATACGACGATGTTTAGTTCATCATGATATCTTATACAGAATTTATACAAAATTTACAACACAATAATTGAATTTTCAAACGTAAAAAAAACTAATTTTTTTCAAATGGAACACCCTGTATACCGATACGCCATTCGATAGGAAATTTTATTCCCTATCAATCAATATTACGGTTCCCTATATCTATCTTTAATAGTTTTTGAGATATTGTTACTTTTTCTTTAAATCCATTTTAAATGCTCCTATTTAATAATGGGGACGAAATTAGATACAAAATTTACAACGCAAAATTTAAATAGTGATAGATATTTAGAAATTTTGCGTGATTGTGTGAACAATTTTTGCGATACTCTTTCCCTCAATATTTTACGCGACTGCTTTTATCAAATGGACGGTGCACCGGCACATTCTTCGCATGTGGTATCCATTCAACTTAATCAGATGTTAGGTGACGGTAGGTGGTTCGGAAATAGGAGACCCTGACGGTGGCCCCCAAGCTCACCAAATTTCACACCATTAGACATTTATTTCTGGGGTCATGTGAAAAGTCAGGTCTATTCCACACCAGTTAATACTCGAGAAGAATTGACTAACAGGGTAGTAGCCGCCATTAATGGACTTCAGCGACAAGAAATCCGAAGAGCGACGATGACAGTAGTACAGCGAAGTGTTTTAAAATGTTTGGAGCAGAACGGGCAGCATTTCGAACAACATAATTGAGTTTTAATTTAAGTTAGATATCCCAAATCTATTATTTTAGTTTTAAGAAACCTTTTCAATATTTTTCTGTTTTCCTGCTGTTCCAAAGTTGTTACATTCCTATAAATAAAGGATAAATCGTTTTGTATTTAGTGTGCATTCTTTTATACTGACAATATCTCAAAAACTATTAAAGATAGATATAGGGAATCCTAATATTGATTAATAGGGAATACGATTTCATATCGAATGGCGTATCGGTATATAGGGTGTTCCATCTGAAAAAAATGAGTTCTTTACGTTTAAAAATTCAATTATTGTGTTGTAAATTTTGAACATCCTGTATAAGATATCATGATGAACTAAACAGCGTCTTATTTGGTTATGTTTCTAGTTTTGGACCACCAATCATGAAACTTCTAGTTTCAATAATAACCGAGATATTCAATTTTAAACGTAACCGGGAGAATCACCAAAAAAATAGTAAAATCAAAAAAACTCAAAAATAGTGATATTTAGGTATAGGGAAACATTATCAAACATGATGTGTTTTGATACGTAGGAACCAAAAATAAAATAAAAAGTATATCATTCCATTTAAAATGACAAAGTTGATACCGACTTCCGGTGACCGGACGTGACAGTTAACTTGAGAATATTTTAGCTGATGAGCTCGGATCGAGTAAATTCTAGTTCCAAAATTTCAAGTTGCCAGAAATAGTAGAACATGAGAAACTTCTAATGTACCAGTTCCGTGTATATATCCGTATATATATATAGGAAAGCTGGTTAATCGACGGTAAGATATAAAATACTAATAGCCCGAAACACGTGTATACGGTTGCTTCTTCGATCTTCGTATGACGGAATTGCCCGACAAATACCTTTCTCCTTTATATATATATATATATATATATATATATATATATATATATATATATATATATATATATATATATATATATATATATATATATATATATATATATATATATATTTATATATATATATATATATATATAATGATACTGGAATTGTTCGATCGTAATACTATAAAACTTAAGTAAAAATTCTTCGAGTATCGATCTAAAAGAAATTTGAAACTGGCTTTTGTTGAAAATGCTATATTTCGGACAATATGTGTCCTTCTTCAGGCAGTTACACTCTACAAAAATGCACAAATAAAACAAATGAACAATCACAATATATATATATATATATATATATATATATATATATATATATATATATATATATATAATGATGCTGGAATTGTTCGATCGTAATACTATAAAACTTAAGTAAAAATTCTTCGAGTATCGATCTAAAAGAAATTTGAAACTGGCTTTTGTTGAAAATGCTATATTTCGGACAATATGTGTCCTTCTTCAGGCAGTTACACTCTACAAAAATGCACAAATAAAACAAATGAACAATACTAGCGAACTTACTCGGAGTTCTTAGAGGCGGCAAGTGCTTTTATTTCGACAGACATTTATTTAGACGATGGACAATTTTTCATCCTTTACATGAGGCACGGGACAAGAAGACACGAAGACAATTTTAATAGTCATATACAGTTTACAGTTGAGTTAGAGAACAATGGTTTCGTTCCGTTTTTGGACTGTAGGGTGCTGAACGGTAGAGGCGGTTCTGTGGCTATTGATTGGTACACCAAGCCAACCTATTCGGGTCGTTATATCAATTTTTGCTCTGGACATTCTTTTAGTCATAAAATAAATACCATTAGTGCTTTAAAAAACCGAGTGTTGAAAAATATGTGAACCTCAATTCCAGCCCTCAGCTCTTAAAAAACTTCAAGAAGTATACATAAAGAATGGTTTTCCACTGAAAGTACTTAATAAGATATTGTATTCTTCAAATACCAATAATCCCTAACTAAGAAGCATTTTTGAACCACCCAATAACCAACCATTGTCCTACGTTAGGTTAATGTCTTTGCCTGTTGTTACACAGAAGCTTAAAACAGTCTTTCAACCATTTTTTTCTGATAATGTAAAATTAGTCTATCACTACCCCCTGAAATTAGCACAAGAGTTTAGTAAAACAAAAGATGTAACCCCTCTGCTATATAAGACGAACCTTATTTATTCTATACCCTGTACTGGTTGCCAGGGTAAATATATTGGTGTTACCACACAGTGGCTACGGAGCCGCATCGGCCTGCACAAGAGTGACTGCAGAACAATGACGAAAAGATGTGCTTTGGCTTGTCATGCCATTGATAACGACCATACGTTTGATTTTGACAATGTGAAGATACTTGATTCGGAAAGTAATTATCATAACCGAATGCTTTTAGAAATGTACAACATAAACTTCAATGATAACACTGTTAATTTCAAACAGGATGTGGATAGTCTTAGCGTCATTTATTCCAACATTATACAGTTTGATAAAAGTAAACGTAGTAATAAGTAATAATACATTAATTGAGAACTCCACCTTCACATTCTGATAGTTGGTATCAGCACCGGTGTCTATGAAAAACTTGTCTAGAAAAAGGTTGTTTTTTCTGTTGCACGACCGCTCTAGTCATCGTGTCGACCTGTTTTAATTGTATCTCGTCCGTAAATGTGTACACACGTCTTGTCCCGTGCCTCATGTAAAGGATGAAAAATTGTCCATCGTCTAAATAAATATCTGTCGAAATGAATTATAACGAGTTTAAAAAACAACACATCTTCTGACTACTATGGTTTAACAAATAATATGATCAAATACGTAAAGAACATTTTAATCATTCCCTTGACTAATTTGTTAAATCGAGCTCTTAGAAATTCTATCTTTCCTAAGGCTTTTAAATTGTCCCGTGTCATACCGATATTTAAAAAAGGCGATTCTTCTAATATGTCGAATTATCGGCCCATCTCAATAATCCCTTTATTTGGAAAACTGTTTGAAATTGCTATGAAAAAACAGATAGAACAATATTTCGAAGGGCATGGATCTTTTTTATGAAAACCAATTCGGTTTCAGAACAGGTAAATCAACTACTTCAGCTCTAATAAAACTTTTGGACAATATTAACCAGGCCATGAATGATGGGTTATACACCAGCACACTGTTCTGTGATCTATCGAAAGCATTCGATTGTGTCTCACATGACCTTTTAATAAAAAAGCTGAAGTTTTACAATTTTAGTCACACTGCGTTGTCTTTTCTAACATCCTATTTTGCCGACAGATATCAATTTGTGGAGATCTGTAAACAAAAGTCTGAACTACGCCACATCAAGTCCGGTGTTTTTCACGGATCGGTAATGGGTCCCCTTTTTTTTCTTATATTTGTCAATGACGTTGGGCAACATATTGCGGAGGGGGATTTGATTTTGTTTGCTGATGATACTACTTCAATGAATTTTGGCGATACTCTCGAGTCGGTTCTGATGGGGACGTCGCGAATCCAAAGAGACCTTGAACAATGGTTCAGCTCAAATAAGCTCTCCTTAAACAGAGACAAGACCCAGACTATATTGTTTGCAACACGCTCAATGATTGGCCATGAAAACCCTGAAAAAGTTAAATTACTGGGTGTTGTACTAGATCCCGGACTGACATGGTTTCACCATTGCAACATGATGGCAAAAAAATTGTCCTCTTTAGTATTTCTTTTCCGTAACCTGGTGTCGACTGTCTCCCGTGAGGTATTAATTGCCGCGTATCATGGTCTCTTTGAGTCCGTGATGTGTTATGGTATTCTGGTGTGGGGTCACTCGGCATCGTCCAAAAGGATCTTTGGTTTGCAGCGAAGGGTAGTCCGTGTTTTGTGTGGCAAGCGTTACAGGGATGATACGAGACCGCTGTTCAAAGAACTGGGCATCTTAACCTATCCCAGTCTGTACATCTTAAATTGCTTATGTTACATCAAAGCAAATGTAAATCGTTACAATAACATCAGTAAGGTCCATTTTCATGAAACGCGTCATAATTTGAATATTTATCAGCCCTTCAGCAGACTGCATAAAACGCGCAACGGTGTTAATTATTACGGCATTAAATTTTATAATCACTTGCCACCGAAAATTCGCGACTGGCCTATGCCGAGGTTTAGAACTGTTGTGAAGAGCATACTCCTGGCTGACACACCTTTCTCTTTCGATGAGTTTTTGAATAGTAACTTAGACATTTATGTTTGATTTAATTTCTAGCTTACTATAGTTTTTTCTTGTTTCCCTGACTCGTGTAAGTACTTGTATGTATATTTAGCACTCAATAAATATTATTATGAAAGCACTTGCCGCCTCTAAGAACTCCGACTAAGTTCGCTAGTATTGTGATTGTTCATTTGTTTTATTTGTGCATTTTTGTAGAGTGTAACTGCCTGAAGAAGGACACATATTGTCCGAAATATAGCATTTTCCACAAAAGCGAGTTTCAAATTTCTTTTAGATCGATACCCGAAGAATTTTTACTTCAGTTAAATGGACAAAGTAGTGGATATTTATGTGCTCTTTCATAATCTGTTCAGAAAACAGTTGAGCTCCAAACGGTTCTCAAGCTATTTTGAAAACTTCTAACTTAATCAAAAAAGCGTTTTGTCATTATAAGGGCACTTTCTTTTTGTCTACAATTTGATTATGTCAGTTTAAAATTTCTTTCGCCAATGAATTCGTCAGAAACAAACGAAGCTTTTGTTTTTCTTACACGCCCTATTGGTTTTATACCTGTTTGGATTCATCATTTCTTTCTGAGTAATTTCGTATGAAACATTCCATGTTTTAATACAATAAGATAATAGACTTGACTGAAAATTGTACACTTTGAGAATTGCTGAAAATCGCATGGTGCCATGGAAGGCATTTTATGAAACAATGTGATATCTACCCATCTGTACCCATCGGTTGAACAAAATTGGTGAAACCCGGAATTTTATAAAAAAAATATTATGGTCCAATGAAACATTTTCTAACTGCGGTATTTTTAATTGAAAGAAGACGCACTACTGGGTACTGGGCCTGCGAAAGTCAGCACCTTTTTGTACCGCGCCATAATCAGGTGTGGTTTAGATGTACCACGAGATTAATAAAGTTTATTATTATTATTATTATTTATAGATATATGACATAAACGGAGTGTAATTGCTAGCTATACAGAAGTATCATTTCCACCAAGATTGCCGGATCTTACCCCTTGTCATGTTTATCTATGGAGTGACTTAAAAAGTAAGGTGTATGGTGCTTACAATTTTGAAAACCTTGGGGAGTTACGTGACACCATCATCGCCGCTTTAAATTCGATTGACAGAAGAACCCTCGGTAAGGTCAACGTATTACGGAATGCTGTGAAATTTGCCTCCACGAAAATGGCGAGATTATTTAGTTTGTTAAAATGTTGTTACTTTTTTATGTGGTGTAGTTAGTACAAATAAATACATTCCAAAATTTTACTGTAACTTGACTATGGGCACATAAATACTGTATCACTCAAATGTGATTTCATGGCGCCGTGCGATTCTAAGGTATTAAAAAAAAGCTTAAATTTTGTCGGCTTATTGTGTTCTAAATATGGCATGTGGCATACCAAATTACTCAGAAAATAATTCTGAATCCAAACATGTATAAAACCAATAAGAAAAACAAAAGTTACGTTTGTTTCTAACGAAAATTGGCGAAAAAAATTTTAAACTGACAAACAAATTCTAGACAAAAAAGTTGCTGGTAAACCAGCAAAGGAATAGAGGTTGTTTGATTTATCAATATTGTCCCGACTTTGCAAGAAATAAAACATACTTCTGACAGTTTTCCCATTAATCTTTTATTATTTTTATATTTAATTTTATATTTTCACTATCATTATTTATATATATTTTTTTTTATTTTTTTATTTTTTTTTTCACGGCAACATCCCAAAGAAAAAAAAATTATTTATAAGTGGTAAATTTTCGGACAAAAAAAAGGCTGGTGCGATTCTGCTGAAACATTGCAGATAAAATATATTTTTACGCCACATTTCCGGAAACCTACCAGTTAACGCCAATCAAATTTCAAAATTCAAATTTCAAATTAAAAATATTAGAAACATATCTGCAAATTAAAATAGATTTTTTTAATTGCAATAATATGTATATGAGATAATTATTAACTAATTACCACCTCACCTATAAGCACCCAGCCCAAACCGCTATACCTACATGGTCGAAATTTGGACAATGTGTGTTCTCTTTATGACCAAGGCAGGAGATAAGAATGGAGTTTTTGAAATTAGACCTACAAAGATATTATAAGCAGAAATTAAGGAAATCGGTTTTCTGTTGATACCTTCAAAACTAAAAATTATTTATTTCTTGGTAATTTTTCCTAAAGACTTTTGCTTATTATAGTGGTAACGATGGACGTTTTGCTGGTCGCTTTGGAATACTTGACAATACTTCAAAATTTACCAGGCCACCCTAGTTTAATGTATACTTTGAATGCAAACACTACACATTAAGCAAGCACACATTAAGTGAACCAGTTTTACGGCTTTTCTTAGGAGGTACTCAGCTTCTCCTGGCCGCAGATAAACTAGGTATTCACATGACTGTTATTTAGTTGGTTTGTCTAAGGAAGTACCTGATAGAAAATCTCCCCAAATACATTTTTCCTCATCCCCCGCATAGCACTATGGGATCTAGAGCAATGTGTACCTGCATTCACATCTTCGACCCAGATACACCGCCCTCTGTCGTTCCGCAACGTCGATTCTTTTTTGTTTCCACATACGCGCGCAGCGCTCACCTTTTGTTTTCATTTTTGCAACCGCCCCCTGCTGCTTTGCTCTTCACGCGATATTTTTTCCGCTCGCGTCCCGTTTTTTCTTCTCCGCGTTGTTTTCCTTTTTGTTGTCGATTTTCTTTTTTCAT
This sequence comes from Aphodius sticticus, assembly GCA_963966075.1. Lineage (NCBI taxonomy): Eukaryota > Metazoa > Arthropoda > Insecta > Coleoptera > Scarabaeidae > Aphodius > Aphodius sticticus. Next base: position 44,563,439 of record OZ014506.1, on the reverse strand, counting down.
TTTTTTCTCTGTTTCGCTCAATACCAGCCGCCGGGAATGAAATTTTTAGGGGACGAAAAGGGTGCACGAGAGAAAGAGTGGGGGTAGGTGGACGTTCGGTGAAGCTGTCCGGCTGAATAATTAAATCTGCCCTTCCCCCGTTCAGAATAGTGATGTTTAGGTCCCACGTTGGCACATAGGGCGCTTCCTGTAATTTGAACGAAAAATCTTCACGAGCTTTGTGCGGATGCATTATTTAAAGCACGCCGCCTAGATGGAAAAGGAAATTAGTTTTGTGCAGTGGAGATGTGCGCAACGTGTACGATGCTTTTATTGTTCTTTTTATAACCGGGCGCGACTAATATTAACTTACTACAATTAGATCGCAAATTCTTACCGTCGTAAATAATTAATTATTAGTTGTTAATAATAAATTGCAGTAAAACAAAATGTACCACCATTTTTGAAAACTTTTTTTTTTGTAAATAGTCAGTTCTTTAAAAAAAGTGTCTGTTCAAGTGGAGTCAGTATACAAGGTGTTTCAGAAATAATGTTGGTTTTACTTATAGAGTAGTACTAAAGTACAAAACTTACATTTCCAACTATTTACAATTACGAAGTAATAATCTACCACCCTACTTTTAAATTCCAAATAGAATTTCCTATTTCTTGTGTTTCTAAAAGTCCGACGTAAATAAATTAAAAAAATTAAATAAATTGACTGATTAAAAGTATCTACATAGCTTGATAAAGATTGATGCAATTTGGAAATATAGGTTTTCTATTTACAGTAGCATGTGGTAAATAACAGTCGGGAAATTTCAGTTGTATGTCGGTAGCCTTAACCAAAATATATATGAGGACTTTTGGTTGCGCACAGCTTTTTGATATTTGGTAACGTTAGATTTACACGTAGTTGAATGGCGCCACAATAGAATGTGATTGTTCCTTTATTATTAGCAACTCATGACGTCTGCATTCCTGACCACGCAATTGCCAGGTTAGACTGTTGAATTGCCGGCCAAATTTATACAATGCAATGTCTATTAAAATATATTTTGCTTTAAGAATTATGATTAGTATTATTTACAAAGGAGAAAGGTATTTGTCGGGCAATTCCGTCATACGAAGATCGTAGAAGCAACCGTAGACACGTGTTTCGGACTATTAGTCCTCATCAGTACGGTATAGCCAAGGAGCAAGATGGACACTCAATGGAAAAAACACTCAAATGGAGACCTAAAGGGGGTGACCAATGTCGCCAATTTGGTGCTTCAGTCCCAACACCTTCAGGATTCGAAGACAAGAAGTGACGTCGCGCCGGAGGTGACTGGTACACCCCAGGTACACCATAGCCCATGGAAATTAAGAGGAAAGCTGGTTAATCGACGGTGAGATAATAAGGAGAAAGGTATTTGTCGCGCAATTCCGTCATACGAAGATCGTAGAAGCAACCATAGACACGTGTTTCGGATTATTAGTCCTCATCAGTACGGTATAGCCAAGGAGCAAGATGGACACTCAATGGAGTGTTTCTTGGCTATACCGTACTGATGAGGACTAATAATCCGAAACACGTGTCTATGGTTGCTTCTACGATCTTCGTATGACGGAATTGCGCGACAAATACCTTTCACCTTATTATCACACCGTCGATTAACCAGCTTTCCTATTATTTACAAAATTTAAAAATGTCATTTCTTTTACCACTTAAGGTGGTGATTAGATTGGGATGATGATTTTGGGACATTTGAAACCCGGTTTATAAATTAAGGAATAACCGGTTTTAGTTTACATGTAAAAATAATGGGCTATATTTATATTTATATTCCTATTTTGTCGTGAAATAGACATTATTAAGAAAACTAATTATATTGGGTTCTACACTCAAGAGTCATTTGAATACTATTTTATTATCTGGTGCAGAATGTGTCATAGATGTGCTGCTTTACTTGGAGCACAAAAAAATACAATTTTCCATATTCCCATAAGTAATCTGCTAGTCAGTATATACACTTATGAATTTTCAAAATTTGGACATATATTTATGATGATCAATCCCAATGTATCATAATATGAGTGCATTTTTGAGACTGGGACTTGCATTATTATTACTGTCATATAGTTTTTCATTTTACTTGATTTTCTTAATTATTCCATCAACATTAGACATTTTTCGTAAACAATAACTTGGTTAACTTATTATATCTAGTCATAATACGTAATACAAAACACTTTTACAAATATCTGAGCACATTCCTCGCGTATTAAGGTTTATTCGTGTCTAATTGCACTCCACTAATATTGGAATTGTGTTCCTTATAAATAGATCACCAAGTCACAATAAAGATAAAGGATTTGTTATGATAGCAAATACAAACCGCGCCAAAATGACAATATTGAAAATAATGGTTATTTAAATAACAATATAGGTACATATTAATACAGATTATTTATTAAAAAGTATCAAATACAAACTTTTATTGCTGTTCAAAAAGAACTATTTTGTTAAATTTATGTCTTATCGGTATTGCCATTTTGTGTATGAATTTTACACGATCTACAAATATAATGGAACCTGCATGAGAAATACAGAATCGATCACATCAATGGGTGAGTATCACAATAAATAAGGATTGTTTACGTGCTAACTGCGTTGTTCTGCTATCCTTCGTTTCTGGGATATCCGGGTCCATAAAAAGCTGGCTTACAGACGATATTACATACAAAATAAAGAAAGTAAAAACGCCAATTTATGGAAGAGACTGAGAGAATTCTATCCTGAATAAAAATTGAAATTTATGTGGTAAGCGGTTTAGGAGCAAAAAAATCTGAACGTCGAGTGTTATTATAAAACCACAACAAACGGGTACCTTTCTTACTTTTCTTGCGCTCATGTTTAAAGCGATAGACGGAAAAATTTGATAGTCCCTCATATTATGTAGAAATGATTCAGGAGTATAACACACTTTATTTCATGTTTTTTTGTTCAGTCATTGCGCAGTTACGAGCACCCAAACATAGGGCTCAATACTTTTGCACGGATGGTATACCCGTACGTCCTGTTTTCGCTGCCGAACTCAAGACTCGCTGGACTTCTCACCAATCTTATGACGTCACGCCCTTGATAGTGTAATAGTGTTTTGGCGCGCTCTTAGTCCGGTTTAAACTTTGATGTTCAATGACAATTTTTTTTATTATTTAACTTCACCTCATAAGTACTTGTGTATAACACCTAGTCTGACGACGATCTAGCTATATTAATCTAACGTAAATTGCAACGTATAAAAAGTGTTCGATATTAAGTGTTCCCCATTGGTGTAAGTTAAATTTAGTTTGGATGCTGACGCTTTAAACTTGACACACTGCACGTTGCTCTGCTTTGTTCGCCTATCACTGACATAACACTGTGGTCTGCTTTTTTAACATCACTTCACCAACTGAAAAGGTTTAGTTCTTTTGAGTCTTTGCACACTGTCACAATTGTCAAGAAGCTGGATTGCCTCGACATTCGTGTGCTGGAGAAGTCTGTTCTGAGGATTCTCTGCAAACTTTCCAATTTCGATGGTTACTAATTCCATCTCAAGATTTCTGTGGGGATTTCTGTTTCTTATATACCAAGGTGCACCCACGATGTTTCTTAGCACCTTATTTTGGAAGCGTTGGATGATGGCGATATTGCTTGGCTTAGTGCAGCCCCACAGTTGGATACCATAGGTCCACACATTTTTTAAGTACCTGCTTATAAAGTAGAAGTTTATTATATGTCGACAAAGCCGACTTCCTACCAATAAGCCAGTAGATTTTCTTGTATCTTATACCCAATTCTTCTCGTTTCTTTTTAACGTGTGCTTTCCAGCGAAGCTTGCTGTCCAGCGCCATACCGAGGTATTTTGCGGTGTTCGAGTAGGGTACGGTGGTGTTATTTATTTTCACTGGAACGTGTTGTATTCGCTTATTGGTAAAATTTATGTGAACGGATTTGGTTTCGTTCAATGCAATTAGCCATCGTTGCATTTAATCACTAATATTGTCGACAGCATTCTGCAGTTTTAGCGCTGCTCCTTCAACATTTATATCTACTGCCATGATAGCAGTATCAGCAGCAAAAGTGGCAACGGTAACACCATCTGGTTGCGGAGGATCATGTGTGTAAAGAAGGTAAAGAGTTGGGCTAAGTAACCTTGTGGTACTCCAGCTTTAATACTTTTGAGAGTTGAGTACTCAGTAACTTGCTTTATACGGAAGTATCTGTTAGAAAGATATTTTTTTAATAGTTGGCTATCCTCGAAGGATAGTACCCGTTCCAGCTTATAGAGTAGACCTTCGTGCCAAACTTTGTCGAAGGCTTTTGCCACATCCAGGAATATAGAGGAGCATACCTTTTTTTCTTCTAAAGTTCGTTCTATTACCATTAGTATTCTGTGCACCTGATCAATTGTCATATGTTTGTTTCTGAATCCAAACTGATGAGCGGGTATAATGTTTCTTTCATCTAAGATTGGCTTCAGTCGTTCTCAATGACAATTGAGTGCAACAATATTAAGCGGAAAAATTTTACACACGGTTTTGTTACCACCTAAGTGGTTTATTTATTAAGTTAGGTAAAATCATGCAGGACCCTTATAATTGCAGTTGATCTCTTATTCATCATCACCCTCGGAGTAAATTTATTATTTGGCCAGATATGGCCTGGTTTTAAGCTTTAAACTCCTGTGTTTCTGATTTCCACCGAATGACACTTATGTGAAGATCAGTTATCAGGATTGGATGGCAGTGAGCCGTGGTACCTCCAGCCTATTCTAATTGAGTAATAAGCAGAGAATTTCGTACCTAGCAGATACTTTCCGCGGCACACAATGCAAGCCCGCGAACAAAGCCTACCACTCCACATGAGAGTATGATCAGTGCGACTCGACCGCGGTTGGATGGATTGCAACAATTGGTATTTAGCATTGCCGCCTGGATATACATCAATCCTTCGCAACGAGAGGTGAAAAATGCGTATGTGTGAGAGCTGTTCAAAGTATATCCTACCACTTACGTTTCAATGCAACATTTTTTTGTTTAACTAAAATTAAAAATACTTTAGTTTTGCAGCCAAACTCCAATAGGGCTCTTGCAGTCTTGCACTAAGTCTCAAAAATTAATACGCTCTATTAGTGCCAAACGTATACTAGATCCGTACGAAAACGTGTTTTTCACGAAAAAAATCGGTTCGAACACAATTAATAATATTAAAATCGGTCTCGTCCCTTTACATATGAGTCAGACCAGGGACCTTATTCTCGTCATCTTTTTGAAGCGAAAGTGAGTCTTTTCGAATGGTTAGGTGGAAGGAGTGGGGATATCAGCGGTTTCCCTCTGGAACGTATCTATGAGCAAATTTGCTTGTCGCTAACAACAATAACTCACGCGCCACGCCCATACGAACGTATCTATGGCAAGTATGCTTGTTGCTAAGAACAATAACGCACGCGCCACGCCCATACGTTCCAAACACATGGCAACCGCCGATATCCCCACTCTCACCTAACCATTCGAAAAGACTCACTTTCTCTTCAAAAAGATGACGAGAATAGGGTCCCAGAACGCGCTGTGATTGATGTGACGTAGCATGCTTGGTCGAAGGCCACGTGACATGAGCTAGTTACGATGCGTTTGTCATGCCTTCACTCTTTCTACAACATGTGAAAAGAACAACATGTCCTCCTGATACTATACAGTCAACTCAATGCCGTTCTCATGCCCGTAGGTCCTGGTTTTTCTGCCGCTTTCTACGGCATAGTCTCGGAGGATGTCACGGAGCGTTTTGGCGCACTGGCTTATAACAAGACAGCACTCCCTCATTTTCTGACTGTCAAAATAGTCGATACGCGAGAAAGGAAGAAAAGCGAAACAGGAAATAAAAGTATATATGTGATATAAGAACATATGTGGGTATCTTAAATTGTATGTTAATCGTAGTTCAAATAGAAATAACAAGTTTCTTAAACTATAAAATCTTTCTGAATAACCTGATATTTAGTTTTTGAATTTTCTGAAGTTTTCATTTTTATAAAGCTTGCTTACCCACATAATCCAGTAGTCAGAAAAGTATATGTTTGTTCCTAAATTTGAAGGGGTAAAAGTTTGACACCCCAAAAATACAATGGCTTTGCATTCGGCCAAGTGTCTATCATTGTAAATAGCCCTCCTTAGGGATTTTTTTTTTTATTTTTGTTTGAGGTTTTCCTATTTCCAAAACTACTAGAGATAGAATTTTGCAAGAAAAAATCGAGAACAAACCAACCAAAACACAAACCAAGTTAATGCGGAATAGCGGCGGTTTTCAATTATGATCCAGCTCCAAATCACTCTTTGCAAGAACAAAAAAAGAGTAACATATTTCTTCGAGAAGGCCACTTAAAAGTAAAAATTAAACATGGCCTATAAGAAAATCAAAATGTTGGTAGTAGTCTATCTACCATCATTAAAGATAACTCATGTATGTAATTTGATTTCTTGTGTCTGCGCAAAGTTTTCTGTACAAATGTACAACCATTGCTTTTTTAAACAGACACCTTTTTCAAAATTTTAGCCTGTATACTAAAAAAATACCCTATAAAATCTCTACTGTTATTTTTTGCCAAAACCACCAAAAAATTAATAAACTTTTTACTTCGCATTAAATTGACTCGAGATATGCAGAAAGGTTTTAACACTTGCATTATAAGCAATTCGCATTTTAAGGAAATATTTGAATTGACTAAATATTATTGGATTACAAGTAGGTAATTGAAGATTTGTACCGTGTTTCTTTTTGGCTCGCTGTAGCTAAAAGTACATAGGAAGCATTTCATTTAACAAAATTTGAAATTGTTGAGAGTTGATGTTCATTACTACCAGTTTCAGGAATATTACCCAATTTAACATTTGTATGTAATAAAGAGTTATGATATTTTCTGCAAATTCTGCACGGTGGTAATTTACAAGTGTTTGTTGAATGTCCTATTCTAAGGCAATTGAAACATAATTTTAGTTTTCTTGCTTCATCAAATCGCTTTTCAATAGTCAAATCCAGAAATTTTTTACATTTGTAAATAACATGATCTACATTTTTACAGTAATTGCATGCATGACTTGCAGTCGCAACATTTGTCACTTTCTTAATTACACCAAAATCTCTCTTCGATTGTTGGTTAGGTTTGCTTCTCTCTAACATTTGTAACATACCACATTTGTTATTCAAAAATTTCAAAAAGAATTCAAGAGAAGGTAAATAGTCTCCATCTTTTTGTCTTAACTCTGTTTCCCACTCCTTCCTAGTAAAGAAGTCCAATTTCCTAACATACAAATAAATTAAAATAGTGTCCCATTGATTAACTGGTAAATTCCATGCCTCCAAAGCACGTACTTGTGTTTTAATTGTATCAACAAATTTCCGCAGAGTCATTTGATTTTCTTTTGTAATGCTCAGAACTTCTAATAATGCTTTCAGATAAGACTGAATTATTAGTCTTTTATTTTGAAATCTCTCAACTAAAAAATCCTATGCAATTTTGTAGTTTTGGTTATTTGTTACTAAGTTGCTGATAAGTGCCAAAGCTTCCCCTTTTAAACATCCCCGCAGGTATTGCAACTTTTAAACATCACCCAACCGATCATCACTATCAACAGCCGAAATAAATGAATCTTTAAATGTCGACATACATACATAAATGTCGACCATTGATTATATTCACCAGGAAAATTTGGCAATGTTAATGATGGTAATTTTAAACTGGATACTGCTCTACTGACCGAACTCATTTGGTTATTTGATACACCACTACTTGACGTATTAACGCTGTTTTTGGTAATTATTGTCCGGGCAGTAGCAATAACTTCATAATAAGAATCTTCAAAATCCTGCAAATGTGTTCCTACATCTTCGGCGTCCATTAGTACATTATTTTTTAACTGAAGTCCTTCAAATTGCTCCAGCAAATGCTAATTTTTACTTATAATCTAGTCTTTAATTGCTCTACGTCATTCTCATCGCGGTAAGTCTCATAAACAAAATTTTCAAATCGTGTTAATTTTGCTTTCAAAAATCCACTTTGTTGATTCAAATTTCTCAATTGATTTTCAACATCGGTTCCAGTCAAATCGTCGCCCCCAGGCATAGTTACATAGTTGGATCAAATAGAAAATAGATGGAAGGATAGATGGACCAAATAAATGTAATATAAATGGATATAATGGATTGGACAAAATAGGGACCAATAAACTGATAAAATAGAAACAATTAGGACTTTTGACTGATGAGTAGAGTGACGTAATACCGGTATCTAATATACCTAATAGAGACACACCTACTTGGCTCCGTACTTCGGCCGAGGAGCAGATCTCCTTCGCTGCGATGTCCTGCTCGTTGTTACACTTAACCCCTTGTAGTCAAATCTTCTAAAAACTAATCTTCCAAAATCGTAGTACACACACACCATATCTCGGCTCGAATGGACCAAAAAATGTTGAATATATTTAGTGGACTGTATGAATTAAAAATACATTCTTAATTGCAAAAATAGAATACGATGTGTTTGACAAATAATATTTTTTTATTATGCATAGTAACACTAATTTCTAGGTAACAAGTCAATTCCAAACATGATCTAAAAAAAATGACAACAACGGCGATACCTACATAAATTTGTATATACTTCTGTCTAAAATTAACGTTTATACAATAATTTTTAGTCAAGCGGACAATAATAAATAAAATATGATAACAAGTTTCAACAGAATAACTCTCGATAGCATCATCTACAATATGCAGATATGGTAATACCCATGAAACGTATCCAAAATCGGAAAGAGTTTTTCTTATTTAATACATTATAACTTAAGTAAACAGAATTTGCTTAGTCATGATTAGTGTAATCGTTCCCATTTTACATGCAACCGCATTTCCAGAAGTGTTCCAGAAGTGTCCCAGAAGACTATTTTAACAACCTCACCTCAATAACACATAAATTTGGTAGTCAATGGACGCTTGCATCCAAAGTACGTGTTGATAATGAGGAATTGTTATTAAATCTATCGTAAGTAGCTAAGAAAAGAAACGCGAAAACAGGGTAGTAAAATCCATGCGACGCGACGGATGGAAACTTATAGACCTCTTCAAAATGAACTTAAGCCGGCAATTACAGCTCCATTAGAATATTCGTTTACAACTACGAGCTTGCACTATTTAATTCCGCGTTTAAGTTCGGCCTTAGATGGTGGCGGCCTACGAGGCTGGGTCGGGCATTTCTAAAACTAATTTCCGATGCTTCATTTGCATCGAAATTGAACGAGTTGTGCGCGCCTTTTAATAATACAGCATCGTTTTCGTCGTCGTCGCCGTTGACGTCGATATGAATAGAATGCCGCTCTACGAACCGAATAGAATTATATTTCGAGTGTTTTAGTGCGAGCGCGAAAAGTTGCCGAATTTAATAACTGTCGACCGAGACTTCAGTCGTCAGCGTTCGCGTCACTCGCGTCGATTTAATGTTCGATTTCGAGTGGATTCGCAACGGTTGCTTTAAGGGCGAGAAGTCGTAAATTATTCATTTATGTTCATTTGTTTGATGTAAATCTTAAATAGAATCTTTTGCGACATGGTGAATTTTATTTTTCATTCCGAAACGAATGTAGTTTCCATTCCATTCTACAACATTTTACTGAAAATATTTTGCAATTATTATGTCAAAGAGATCCAACACAATGTACCAATGAAATTTAACAGAATTTTATATTATGATATAAATTAATGATAATCTAAGTACATAAGACTTCGTAAAACAGCATGTGTTTGAATTAGTGCGTCAGGCATACACCCCTTCAGTGACCGCTACTTGGGGGTATAGTAGATAAATAAGATAAAAGTCTTATCTGAAGATTCACAAACCATAACAATAAAAGAATAAAATAAAACCTGTCTGTTATCATAAATTTGCTTATAACAATTATTATTATTATTATTATCTTAATAAAAAACGTTTGACTGTAGATTATTAGAACATTTTACAGATTTCCAATAACTTTATCTGTAAGAATTACAATAATTGAAACAGATAATTACCTAGGCACACAGTTAAAGAACTAGAACACGTGACAGTTGATTCTGGTGTTTTCTTATCGTAGAAGCTACAAGTGAAACCAGACACTATGAATTGAGTCTAGGGGTAAAGAAAAATCAGCGCAAAATAAAGTAAAATATACCAAAATACGCGTTCTTATCTGAAAACCAAAACACAATTCAAATTTTGATCAGATTCAGATTCTACGGGCAAAAGCATACCAGAATCGGTTGTACAGTTGTACGCTGTTGTCCAGGGTAGTCACCTATAGTAGTTTCGATTATTGTCTTTTTGACAAATTAAGTTTATCTATTATTGTTTATTTGAAATAATAATCGTAGCATCCAAATATTGTAGACAAAACAATTATCATTTTTGTTTATACCATTTTTCATTTTTTCTCAGTCATAGCCTCAGGTCTTTAGTCATATTACTAGGAGAATGTGCAGGCCTAATAGGCCTGCTGGTCGACCTAGGTAGATCGCCGAAGCGTTAAGAGAGAGACAAAAACCCCGGATGCTCTTACACGCGGACGTGATTATGGTCGTACGTTCGGCGCGGTTGCAGGGCGCCATCTATTGCTTTGTACCGTAACCTCAACAGCGACATGATGATGTGTCGCCGTCTGGTGACCGCGTCGCAAAGCGCGCGGCAGTCGCCTAGCAACCTCGATCGGTTGCCATGGCGACGCGCTGACGAGCACAGTCCCAAGCGATAATCCATAAATTTAGCCGAATCGAGGTAAAAAATAACGAGAACTGGGCCGAAAATGGACGAAATCGAAAGCGTAAGCACTGTAGAATCCAATTTCAGGCGGAAAATATTTTTGCTTCTCCGAGGAGCAGACCCTTCCCCCGATTCGCAGATTTTCGTAATCTTCTTCCACCGAGTGTGAGTCACGTTTAGTATATAGTAGTACATATCACTATACCTTAGTGCTCTATAGATTCTGGAGTCCATTTATGAATTAGAATTACAACGATCTGTATTGCCGGTTACTTTGGCAGCTTTTCCTTGTTATCTAGAACGGTGTGATAGATGTTGTGTGTGATGTTAGCTTGTGTGATGCGTCTAACTTGTTCCCATTTTCCCCAAGCATTTTCTTTTTATTTAATTCCAAATTATGGGGGCTGTGGTAGTTGTCACCAATATGGTTCCAACCAGTAGTTTGCATCATTTTGTTGTTTTTAAGCTTAAATTTTGAGGTATTTTATGTTATAATAATAAAAATTATATTTTCTTTATTGTTCTCATTATATTATATAAAATAGAAATAGAAATACATTTATTGAGCTCTTAGATCACACATCAATGACATCAGGTAATTCACACTTACAAGAGAAATATTAAATCACTTATACTACTTTATTATACACAAATACAAAAGTCCACAGAGTTCTGGAATAAAATCAGACGACAAACAATACATGTGAAAAAATTCCTTGACACTATAAAAACAGTGCTGTATGAGATAGCGTAAAAAATTGTTTTTAAAATGTAATAATATTCTATACGAGCGTATCTCATTAAGGATATCGTTGTCGATCGCTATACATGAGTACGTAGGGCCGTTCCGATATCCAGAAGTGTGATGTAATGGCACTCTAAAATCTGATCCATGTCTTGTTGCGTACTCATGGTTATCATAATTTCTTTCAAATCTTACCTTGTTTGCAAACACTTAGACAGCACACAGATAAATGCTCCACCCCATGTTACCACATTGAACGATAGATGTGTGTATACCAAAGCATAGTACATGCTCAATAGGGTTGAAGTGTCCATCTTCGCTTGAAGGTTGAGGATGGCCTAGAAAGCGGTATTTTTGCACCTACGTTATCAACATGATGTCGATACGACAATACACCGTCAATATGTGAAATAGTATAGAAAATGATTTCTGTTCGAGGTAATCTAGTTCATCTATCTTATTAAATAAACCTCTAATGTTTACGTGCAGAACTCTCACCTACTTAGTCTTTGTTATTTTTTTGTTGACTTCGCTGGAGTCTGAACAAAAAAGGGGTCACACACACATTCTTAGGTCAGACATTTGGATTAATTATGTTTTCTTTCTCATCAGCAGCGATAGTTATTTTAAATGATGAGTAAAGCTGTGGCCATTTTGCGATAAATATCAATACAACCTAAAATTTAATCTATACCATATAGCAAATCCCATACCCCGGTTCTTCTCTGTCAGTCACTCGCTTGCTGAAGGCTATTGGTGGTTATATTAACCACCAGAAGTGTCATCGTCAAATGTTGCGAGTTTTTCCTTTCTTTATTTATGGTATTCGCGGAATGCAAAAGTTTTCTGATATTGATAACAGTTATACGGTGTTTAAATGATGCTTGCAGTTGGTATCTAGCTGGCTTCAATTGTCATTCTTTTTAAAAATTTAAGTAAGATTGCGTTTACTTTCCAACAGAAAACTTTGTCGCACTTAAAAGCTAAAACCAAATTATAATCCACTCCTTCATCAGTAACTAAACTCGTATATATACTCAAAAGATCAACACAAGATTTTTGTTTTAATTTAACGGGCCACTTAGCTTCGTCAGACTCAAAGTTACAGTAATTGTTACTGTCGCCGTAGGGGGCGCTCTCGCCGGCGATTAAATATTAACGGCCGCGTCGAAATTAGTTTTTGTGCGAGGCGACGCGACGCGACACGACGCAGTGGAGAAGCCGAAATTAATTCCGAAACGCGACCAACTTTTAACTAAGTGTGAAATTAGACGAACTGGCCTGTTAAATTGCGTTCGGTGGGGCTTTCCGACGCCCAGGCACTGACTCTGACTACGCTTTGTTACCCGGAAAAGAGCTAGATCAATTTTTGAACTTTGTGAAATTCGCTTTCGGAACATGACATGCAGGAACATGCAGGATTTAGAGAAAGTTGATGTGATGCCATGTATTTGTTGCGTGTGACATACAATTGAAGAGAGCATTTTGGATGTTTACACATTCACTATAATAGATTGGTTGCTTAGTGGGAGCTCGGCTTCTTTTTGGACTGTTACATTAAATTAACTCTTCTGTCATTGTCTTGAGCTTTTACCTAATTAATTTTAGGCTTCATCTGAGGTAATCTGGTTATTGTGAAAAGTTTTTAATATTCGGCCATTGATTTTTTCTAAGTAGATTGTACAAACAAGTCAGTTACACCATAGCCAAGAACCAGGTGCGATCTAACAGTATGCTTGAAACCATGCAGTTTTGGACGTATCAGCTTTCGGCATATCAGTTTTGACAGCAAATATTTTCTGATTTTTGGAGGTTATTGGACCCGCAGAGTCAATCACCATAGTAAAGGACTACCAGAAAGCAATAATGCAATGCAGTCGATGGCCCACCAATGATATCAGGGACTGCAAACTATCCCTGAAGAACTGGCAAAAGCCAATAAAGATGTGGGTACTGGGCATGCTGAGATCAAGGAACAAACCACCCCGTCAACCCACGTCATTATCTTCAAAATATTCAATTTTTATAATCCAAAATTGGCGGATCGAAAGACTTGGCAAAATGTGTATATTATACATCAATGAGAAACAGAAAAAAAAATGAATTGAATTTCATATTATTAGTGCAGGCAAATTAACTGATTATAAGCCAAAACTGGTATTAATTGTAGACAGGAGTTTTATCATTGGAAATGGTAAAGGGGCTCATAGTGACCGTAAAAAAAATAAATGCAGGTCATGGGGTGGTATAGTGTTTATTTGGGAGGGTTGAAAGCGGGTGCAAACCATATTATTGCGTTTTACTGCGAAACTTGACGTTTTATTAAAAAACGGCCTATACTAAGTTGTAGATCATAAAAAAATCTACAACATTCATATTGGTCAGTTTTTACTATGACCTCAGAATTTCTTCTGGGTCTCATTTTTGTTGTTTTTACAAGTACTTATTGACACAATAATAAAAATAATAATCCCTATTTAACAACATGCTCAAAAATTTAAAAAACTCAAAAACGACTTTTGCAATAGTGACTTTTTCAGTAATTGTTGAACGACATTCGATTGTACGGAAAAATATACAATGGAAACTGTCTCCCATTTCTACACTAATGTTATAACCATTAAATTAGAATAAGAAATCTTCAGATAAGTAACCAAAATAGTCACTTTTTGTCTTAGTATCCAATACAAAAGTTGTAAGTCAAGAAAAAATATACAACTTTTGTAGAGGTTACTATATAACATAACCTCAGAACTTCCGAGAAAAATGCGAAAAATTCATTTTTTTTAGAATTTATAATTTTAATTTAGTTTTGACGAAACTTCTGAAAGTAAATTATTTATGTCTTAAAAGATCACAAACTGTTTATGAAAAAATCTTTAGTTAAAAATGTGATAACATTTAATGTGAAACAGTACTTTAATAATAATTGATAATAATAAATTACAAAAGTTAATATTGTAACACGCCCCTAATACCAGTGCGCTCCATGACCAGCGAGGGCGTAGGAGCCCCCTTCCACTACTTGTCGACACACGACCTGGACCGAGCAGGATAAAAGACGGTACGCAACCCTGTCACATGAGTTCGCTCACCGGGCTGGAGGAAACTATTAACTTGGCGCACCTCGTAGGGCCTTGGTGACAACGTGCAATCCAGACGGAGAGACAGGCATCGTCAGTATACGACACGCTGCACCTACCGCGACTTGCATTTTCAAATATCTTTTTCCGAACGTCCCCACCCCGTCAATATATATTTACAGATTTACAAATAAAAAATGAAAAGTATTTATTTATCATTTTCTATATGATTTTTATAGACTGGCATAGTTATTTAACTATGCCAATCATTGCCTTATTCGCAATTTTTCTCGGGAGTTTTGAGGTTATGTTATATAGTAACCTCTACAAAATTTGTGGATTTTTTCTTGACCTACAACTTTTGTATTGGATACTTTTTGATTCTAAGCCAAAAACTGTTATTTTGCTTACTTATCTGAAGATTTCTTATTCTAATTTAATGGTTATAGCATTAGTGTAGAAATTAGAGCCAGTTTCCTTTGTATTTTTTCCGTACAATTTAATGTGCCGTAACAAGTATTGCAATTTTCTTATAAATTTAAGCAAATAAGGAACAATTACTGAAAAATTCAGTGTTGCAAACGTCGTTGTTGAGTTTTTGCAATGTTTGAGCATGTTGTTAAATAGTAACTATTGTTTTTATTATTGTATCAATAAGTACATGATCACCACAGAATTTTGTTTTAAAAAAGGTCTGATTTTGACGGAAAAAACTAAATATCCCAAAAACTTGTTTTTTGTGTAATAAAAAAATGTATACTTATTTAAGGTATAGAAAGGCACGCCTTCACAAAATTTGTTAAAAATTGAATTATTGTTGCGACAACAAAAAATTAAAAACAGAAAATTCGTTTTGGCATTCGCATTCGCATTTTTCTCGGAAATTTTGAGGTCATAGTAAAAAGTGACCCATATGAATGTAGTAGTTTTTTTTATGATCTACAACTTAGTACAGGACGCTTTTGGATAAAACATCAAGTTTCGCCGGAAAACGCAATAATATTGATTTACCAAATATTGAATGAAATTCTAAATAAACTAAATACCAGGCAAAAGGTCATAGGAGTGTTTCTAGATTTGTCTAAGGCCTTCGATAGCGTCGATCACCAAACGTTGCTTGAGAAGTTGGATAGAATGGGATTTCGTGGTCAAGTTTTGCAGATATTAAAATCTTATCTGAGTAATAGAGTGCAACGTATCATCTTACCGGATCCAGTGACAGGAGAAGAAATGGTATCAAAATGGATTGATGTCAAAAGAGGAATTCCACAGGGATCTGTGATGGGTTGCATCTTGTATGTTTTGTATTGCAACGAGCTACCGACGGTTGTCCCATTCAAAGTAGGGATGTTTGCTGATGACACGTCAGTGATTGTGCACGCCGATAGCTGTGAAGAGATCCAGCAGGGAGTACAGTCATGTTTATGTAACCTCTCGGAGTGGTTTAAACATAACAATCTAAAACTAAATATAGATAAAACAAAACTAGTCAAATTTTCTCTAAGAAAGGAACAAGAACTTAACATAATCCACGATGATGAGACAATTACGACGGAGAGTACAACCAAATTTCTTGGAGTCGTCATTGACTCCCAAATGAACTGGAAAATGCACGTTTCTGAGCTGGCAAGCAGACTGTCATCTTTTAGCTATGCACTCCGGACCATATCCACGATTGTTTCGGAAGAAGCGGGTGTATCGGCATATTATGCTTATGTGTACTCCAGGATCACATACGGAATTGTGTTCTGGGGAAATTCGGTGGAAGTTTCGAGAATTTTCAAACTTCAAAAATCATGCTTGAGAAACATTTACCACCTACAGTCAAGAGACTCCTGTAAAGACTTATATAGAGCTAAGAAAATACTAACCGTCCCTGGAATATACATCTTCCAATGTATACTATTCGTGAAGAAACACTACGCAGAATTCTTTGCGCAATACGAAAAGGAACATCCATACGTCACCAAAGATGTCAAAAGGAATACCCTAAAAATTCCACAAACTGTGTCCGCAAAAATACACAAGGGAGTAGTAACGCAAATAATTAAAATCTACAACCACATCCCGCTCGAATATAGAACGCTACCAATGAGTATATTTAAAAAACGTGTACATAGACATTTAACTCGACATGCCTTTTATGCACTGCAGGATTTTTTTGATTGTGTTGATTTTTTATAATTGTATATAATTTCCTTTAGTAAGATTTTTTGTTGTTATCTAATTATGTTATATGTATGACTTGTTCTACACTTGTTTGAGTTTACAGAATAAATGCTTTATTTATTTATTTATACTTTGCACCCGCTTTCAACCCCCCCAAATAAACATTATACCACCCCATGACCTGCATTTATTTTTTCTACGTTCACTATGAGCCCCTTTACCATTTCCAATGATAAAACTCCTGTCTACAATTAATACCCACTCTCAACATAATTTGCCTGCACTATATGTTCTAGCATCTATATCGTTTCATATTTATTTCAATTCGCTGTAAAAATTAATAAATTAACACAAAAAATTTAATTTTCACTTTCTAACAAATAAATTCAAACATAGGGAAAGGTTCGGGGGCAACATGTATTGTCAGATCAACTGAAAATTTTGGTTACTTATCAACGCGATTACGCAACTTTTACCACATTTACCACATTAATTTGCCATGCTTTTAGTAATGCTACTTCTGCAAGGTACAAAATGAATTAAATAAAACGGTTGGTTTTCATTGAAGTAAAAACATATGCAGATTTTTATTTTACTAAAACCGTTCCAAGAAACTGGAGAGTGCCATATCCGCCAACTAGAACAAAAAATTAGAAAGCCTATTATTTAAGAAAGTTAAGAAGAGTACAGAGAATACCGGTCTGATCAACGTGAAGGCACATGGAGAAATACCTTCAGTGAACATCATTTTTGGCACTGTTTTTAATTTTGTAATCCATAATGAACAAAATTTTGATTGTAGGGTAACGATAAATCAAAACTGCATCTCGGATCCAGGTTGAAACAATTGAATTTGTTGGCTGGACACTGCAATCAAATAAACCGATAAAGTAATATCTCCTTTGCGGATATCAGACGTATACGGCCAAATTTTAAATATAAAATTCAAATATAAGTGTAATCAGATAGTAATACTAAGCGCATCAGCCAGACACGGACTTTCGTGCTTTGAAAGTCAAGTTGTTCCGTTGTTCCCGTAACCGTAATAATCATACCTCTGATGTGATCTGATTTTGAACGCCTATGGAGTAACGCACTCACCTATCTAATAATTACGTAAAGTGCTTTATTTTACCAAATTTTATTTGAAGAAGTTTGAAAACAGGAGAGAATGCTAACAGAGATTCGACGAATAAGTCACTTTTATTATCCTTGAGCGTATCGTTGGTTTAAAGAGTGGGGTGGAACAAGCAGCGGTCAACGTTTTTCGCTTGTATTAGTAGGCGTTGTATTTGGTTATCGAGATATCGTAATTTCTTTTTTTTTATATTTCTAGTCCTTGACATGGTTGGATGTGGTTGTTTCTGGTTCCTTTTTAATAACATTCGTTTTACAGAGCGGTATAAAGTTTAGAAAATAAGTTGCTTCCGATTATGCCGTGCGTCAACATGCTCGCTTCTTCAGAGCTAACTGAATACCGAAGACCTACCGAGAACACTACCTTATATACCTATATTTTATATTATAAATTAGTAGTAATTAGTAGTACAGAGTAGAGACCGCATGGCGCGCGAGTAACACGTGTTTCACGTCGCTCCGTAGTAATTGTTGCTGCAAAGTAGTTATTTGTGTTCATTTTCCTAATTCTGTGTGCTGTATTTGTGCCTAGTGCTACTGTGCTACTATATATCACTCACGATGACCACTCAAACCCGATTAAACGCCGAAAGGAAGGATTTAATTAAGTCCTGCATTTCCGACTTGTTGAAGGACGAACAGTTTCTAACCGCCTTAACCCAGAGGATTGTTACCGAGGTCGAAAAATGTTTCTCAGAGAAACTAAAAGGTATGGAGAAACAGATCATAGACCTTGCGACGGAAAACCAACAACTTGATGCTAAATGCTCATCATTACCTATGAAGTGTGTTGCTCTGGAGCAGTACTCCCGTCGAAATAATCTAAGAATAATCGGGGTGCAATCAACGTCTAGAGAGGAAACAGAGGACGTAATTTTGGATTTATTTAACAATAAATTGGGAGCTGACATTCAACCTGACCAAATCGACCGATGCCATCCGGTCGGAATTAGCAAGGACGGAAAATCAAACATCCTGGTCAAATTTACCAGTTACCGCCACCGAGATAAAGTGCTGTAAAGTAAAAAGTTCCTAGGTGATTCCAGGATCAGAATAGCGGAGGATTTAACCGTAAGTCGTCATAAATTACTTTTGTCGGCTATTACGAAATTCGGTAGCAAAAATGTCTGGGTTCGCGACGGCAACATAAACATCAAAGTGGCCAATAAGCGTTCCGTTGTGCAGTGCGATGCGGATCTGGATGCCTTAAGCGTGGGTTAACAGATCACTTGATGTCGATTATCTTATACTTAGTGTGATTCAGGCCCGCCGCCAGCCACTTGAGCGCCCGCGTGCATAACCAACTATGCCGCCCCCGTCTCAATCCTTTGCGCCATGTTCACACGAAAAACTGCACTAAAAATATCGTGTCATTATTTTCCACGAATATTGATTATTTTTGTACAAATTTTAGTTTCACTGCACAGAGGTGTGTCAAAAGCAAACAAATAATAATCAAAATCATTTTATTAACTTCACGACAGACTGACTGAACTTATCAATATATAAATAAATATGTACCACGCGCGCCAAAAAAAAAATCGTACAGCTAATTATTCCATCGTGTAATACTAGCTTGTTTTTATTTGTATATGTTTATCTACGACTCACATATAATAAGTTCATTGCATACGTATCTATGACTATATAATCCCCATCATGATACGCGCCAATGATTATAATGACACTAGCGTTGTATAATAATGACAGTTCGTTCAAATAATGACTTCATTATTTGAAGGAACTGTCATCATTATACGAATGTACTGTCAAAGTCAGTCTAAACCTACGTGGATGACAGTTATTTGACATTTTGCCTCGCCACCATTGACAAATACATTTAAAAGATTTGATGTAAAATGGAATTTATGAGTCGTAGATAAAACGTCCTATTCGACTTGCACACCACTGATATTAATCGCTCGCATGTTTATACGCTCGCCTATGGCTCGCATAAACTTCATGCTCGCGATTTATATCTTTAGTTGTGCTCGTTAAATAATATACTATTATTTGCTTGTTTCATAGTTGTAATAATTAATGTCAGAATGACAGACAGCGTATAGGTTATGAAAGAACAAAGCTAAAACAAATATTTTCCGGATATTTGGTTGCAATTGTGGTGTACGACTTTCTTTTTGGCGCGCAAAAACAAAACGGAACCTAAACTTTCCTTGATTTTACACTTGCAAAATCAGCTACAAATTCTGATGTATCCAAGCTATTTAAGATTTCATGTTCTATTGAAACAATAGATAAATTGTTGAGCCCTATCTTGGTGCATAGTTGAGGGTAAGTATTTTTTTATAATTTTCAACTTGGAAAAAGATCTTTCACCTGATGCCACCGAAACCAGCATAGTAAGCAATATTCCCAACTATTGATGTAAAATATTAAATGGCTGATAGAAAATGCTGCATTAATTTCATTATAAAAGTCGCCGCCGTGAATTTGCCTGATTTCTTGAATCATAACAGATGATTAACAGACTTTGAGTTGCAAATCTTTGCAAAGATTTAGCATTCCTCGCTGGTATATAATTAAATAACTTATTGTCAAAAAACCCAAATACTCATCACCAAGACATCATTCATCATGCTGTTCGTAATCAAAATGTTTTGGCCTTCCCTTTAGGCGCAATGTATTTATAGGTGAAAAAACTAGCGAGCTAAGGAAATAATCAGTTTCTTTGCATACGAGATAACTTCGGGATTCCCAAGTATATAGAACTGCAGCGCCGTATTTCACCCGCCATCTACTAGCCTCTACTGGACATATTTTCATCAATACAGTTAGAAGCCAATAGGTGGCTGTGTAGACTGTTATCATAAATTTATTGGGATTGTAGAAGGAATAACTGAGGAAAAAAATACATTTTATAAATGTAATGGTCTACTGATAAATGAAAATGAGTTTGAAAATCACGAGATTTCTACGTTTGCCGCCCCCTTGAAGGTGCCGCCCGCGTGCGGTGCACGCCTTGCACGCCCGCTTACGGCGGGCCTGGTGTGATTCGTAGTGTCTAGCATAGTTCGGTATTTATTTTCTTTATTATTTTATGCGGAGCGACTGGCTGCGTCTGTTATTGTTTGGATTCTTGGTAATTGTTAACTCTATCGAGTGCTTCTTTCTCTTGCGTGGCAATTATTTGTCAATAGGTTTTTGTTTCTTTTTTGTTTAAACATGAATAATTTAAGTTTTGCTCATATAAATGTTGGCTCTCTGATGTCTTGTTTTAATTATTTTAGAGATATGCTGTTGAGTGAGGATTTCTCAGAAGTGTGTCTGAGCGAATCGTGGCTGAATGAAACGATCGATAATGGCATATTACAAATAGCCGGATATTCGTTGATTCGTCAGGACAGGGCTGGCCGTGGTGGTGGAGTTGCTTTTTATATAAAAAACAGTCTACATTTTTCGATAATTGAGTCAAGTGTAACTATTGAGCAGCTGTGGATCATAGTTAAGTTGAATGGTAGGAGGTATGGGGTCGGTGGAGTGTACAGACCTCCGACATTTAAGTACAAGTTGTTTATTGATGAACTGGAGGTTAGTCTGTCTGATGTGGTCCCCAGGTGTGATACTGTCATTCTCTTGGGAGATTTTAATATTAATGTTGGAGCAGTAGACGATGTTGCATCCATCACGCTTCTTGACTCTATGAACTCTTTCGGACTAGTATAGCTTATAGACTCATTCACGCGTGTCACTCGCGACACCGCGACTATAATTGACTTAATTTTTGTGTCTGATCGATCGTTGGTATTAAGTCACGATGTAAAGAACTTTGTCAATTCAGATCATGATTTAGTTTATTGTAATATCAAACATTTAATATCTAAAGCCAAACCGCGATGGCACACTTACCGCGACATGAAACATTTTAATGTGGATGAGTTCGAGGCCGAATTATTCGCCATCCCTTTTTTCTATATTTATGACATGTCTAACGTTCAAGATATGGCGGAGTTTGTTGGTGGTCATTTGGTGCATTTGCTTGAAAAGCATTTACCTCTCAAAACGGTGCGATCACGTTTGCCTCCGGCACCGTGGTTAACCGATACTATTAAGATTATGCAAAAACTACGGGATGATGCTTACAAAAGATTTAAAAATAGCAGATCAACGGCTCATTGGGATTACTACAAATCATTACGTAATCTCACTAATACGGCAGTAGCAAGGGAAAAACGCGCGTACATCGAGCACAAAATTAATCATAGGAGGGATAAAACTAGAGACATGTGGGCTACTTTGAGGAATATGGGCGTCGTCGGTAAACGCCGCCATGATATTCCGCCTAATCTAAAAGACTCGGATGCGGTCAATGATTTTTTCATTGCATCAGTTCCAAACTTGCCCCCTGATGCTGGGGTGCTCAATTTCTACCAAAGCCAAAGATTTGTTGACAATGATTTCAAATTTAGATGCGCAAATGAGAGTGAAGTTTTGAATATTATTCAGTCACTGAAAAGCAGCTGCGCCGGTGCGGATGGTCTAAGTATTAATTTTATTCGGCTTTGTTCACCCCATATCTTGCCTTACATAACATTCATCATGAATGAGTGTATCCGTACCGGACAATACCCTTCATGTTGGAAGCAGTCTTTGGTCATTCCCTTACCGAAAAAAGCAAATGCAAGTGGTTACGACGAACTCCGCCCAATTAGTATCATTCCGGTGATGTCAAAGATTGTTGAGAGGTTCGTTGAGGCGCAGCTGAGGGACTATGTATCTAAGAATAAAATCTTACCAGAAACCCAGTCAGGCTTTAGAAAGAATTATAGTACCACTGCTCTCCTTAACATTGTTGATGATGTGATGCGAGCTACTGATGAAGGGAAAATGACTGCTATGTGCCTGCTGGACTTCTCCAAGGCTTTTGATACTATAAACCACGAGATATTACGCGCCATATTTTGTTATATTGGATTGGGTGACCGGGCATCAGCTTTGTTATATAATTATCTTATCGATAGGCGGCAATGCGTGGTAATTGATGGCAAGAGGTCAGCATGTAAGTCGTTAGGGTCGGGTGTTTCTCAAGGTTCTATCCTAAGCCCTTTACTTTACTCGATATACACATCTACATTTTACAAATATGTAGCATTTAGCAGTCCCCACTTCTACGCCGATGATACGCAGCTGTGCCTATCATTTCTGCCTTCGGATATTGACGAGTCGTGTGAGAGATTGAAGCTAGACATCAATGGCCTAACTACTACAGCGAAAGAACACTCTCTTTGTATTAATCCCTCAAAAACTGAATTAATTTTATTTGGCCCAAAGAAAATGAGAGAGGACGCTGAGTGTCGCACACGGGTAGAGAGTGAGCTGGGTATTCCGCTAAAGGACTGTGTCAAAAACTTGGGAGTCTTTCTCGATGGAGCACTGACTTTCAGTCATCATGTCAATAAAATTATCCAACGTGCTTATGCAGCCTTGAAACTGATTTACAGCAATAGATGTTTCCTCTCTGTCAAGTCAAAGATTATGCTCTGTGAGTCACTCGTCCTTTCCCACATGAATTTCTGTGATGTTCTGTATGGTCCCTTTTTAACGACTAGAAATGTTTTTAAAATCCAGAAGGTTCAAAACTCATGCCTCAGGCTAGTGTTTGGTGTTCCCCGTCGTCATCATATATCACATAAACTGACAGAGGTTAAATGGTTAAACATGTCGAACAAGAGGCTGCTGCACTCCGCAACCTTGTTTCACAATGTTATATCCAGCAAGACTCCTCCATATTTACATAGTAAAATAACTTTCAGGTCAAATGTTCATAATCTGAATATTCGTTTCAAGGGAACACTGACTCCACCTCTACATAAGACCGAAGCTTTCAAACACTCTTACTCATATCAGATCGGCAAAATATATAATCATCTACCGGCAGACGTAAGAAGCAAAACTTTCAAGAGAGTCTTTTACTCGTATATTTTCGCAAGGCAGCGGAGCAGCCAGCAAGTGTAACAGTTTTATTTTTTTTTATTGTTTTGTTTTGTTTCAAGAGTACATCAATCTTGCCTTTTACTATGCTATATTGGAATTTTTTTTATGTTACTTATTTATAGGAAAGGTTGAGTGGAAGAGCAGAGTCACGCTATAGCGTCCTCTGAACTCCGCCTTTTTTTCCCATTATTTTTTCACTACAATGTAAGAAATTTTTATCTTTAATTTACATTTATGTTTAATTTAAATGATGTTGTAGTGATTGCGTATTTTTGTGCATATATATTGTTATTTTTTTGGGAAAAATAAAGAAACTATTATTATTATTATTATTATTATTATACCAGTATAAAGCTGTAGCTGTATTTTCTATTATCTTACACACAGTGCAAAAAACAAAAAAAAACATTCATATTATGCGAAGACTTTGTTATTCAACGAGTCACGGAAATTTCTGAATAAGAACTCAAAGTAATAAACTTGGAGTACGGTACAATATGTTCTACCGGATGTGTCAGCGCTACTTCTTACCATTGAATTATTTATGACTTGTCCATCACAATAAATGCGATATCTGAACAATGTTCTCTTCGTGGTGGAAGAAACCTATGATAACCCGCATCATATAACAATTAAAAACTACATACTCCGTACCACAGAAATTTGCCAATAAAACAATATCATCAAACTTGGAGAAAATTATCACAACATACAAAACATCTTAGGTTTTGATACATTCTTTTGTAAAAACAATTTATTTGTTTTAAAATTCAACAATAATGAAGCTTTTCTCAAAGAATAAACATGTATTAGCAATTTCTTTGTAATACGAACAAGGATTACGTTTTTGGAAGATGTAAATTTAAAATATACTCTTGTTAGATTCATTGTTGAATACCTGAAGAATATTCAAGCGTGTATTGGCAAGTAAAATAACGTAATTAAATACCAAACTTTTGTTTTTACAAACTGTGAAAGATCTTTTTCTAGATTTATATAATCCCAGCAGCAACATAGTGCTGCGCGCCGAATGCCTAGGTGACCTTTTGTCACAGCTCATCGGAACAGGTTGTGTTATTATTTTCTTAATTCTTCAGAACAGGTTGTGAGTTTTTTATAGGTGTGAGAAGAGCGGCGTATGAATCCGCATCAACATATCCAATATATCCAGATCCGCATATCAACCCTCGTTAACGCTTAATTTAAAAATATAATTATATAGCATAATTTACAATAGACTATTTAGAAAGATGTAGGATAAGTAATGCGTATTATTGTACTGAATTTGATAATAAACATTAGCGAAATACATCGCCAAACGCTTCAAGGTACGTACGCCACTTTAGTAGCTACAGTCGTGCACTGGAGTTTTGTACCTGTTGTCGCCACTTGGTCGAAAAGTGATTTATTTGTCGACTCTCTGCTGAATAGTCCATCATATTGGCACCAAAAAAATATATCAAAAAATACTATACTACATCGAAAGCAAGGATTGAAAGCAACATATCAACGTATGTCCAACATAGTTAAGGGCGCTCAATATACGTGTCACATAGAAAAATGACGAACTAAATCTAAGACTGTTAACATTTTGTATTTTTAAACTTTGAATATTTTGATGAACCTGCAAAGAAACCTGTTTTATACTATTGAGCATTTTCTATAAGAAATATTCCATTACAAACAGTAGTACATACCTATCTATTAAAAACTTTTTTAATTTAAAATTTCATTGTTTACATGATCACTGATAATGCTTTTATTATCTCTGAAATCTGCGCATAAATTAACTTATTAAAAGTCATTTTGGTTATAGTTACCGACGCAATATTAAAATTTGTTGACCAGTGTTTGTCTTAACATTCTGCAGTGAGATTTGTTTGTAAATTCAGGAACGTTCCGGATTATTGATAACACGGAATCTAAAACGTCCCTTTATTCTTGTTGCAGGCAAGCGGCTAAAATGAAAATGAGCAAAGTGGGAAACCAGACGAACTCGCAGGACCCGCAGGCGGTCAACTCGAGGGTCTTCGTCGGCAATCTCAATACATTCCAGTGCTCGAAGACGGACGTGGAGCGGATGTTCCAGCGCTACGGCCGATTAGCGGGTGAGTAAACACCACCGCCGCAGTTGCCTTGGATTGCGCGATCCCGGTTCGCCACTTATTCGCCATCCTCTCCTAAATTCCTCCACCCGCGGCGTCCATTCCGGTTTTCTCTCCTCCGTCCCTTTCCTGTGGTACTTCAATACCGTCCCGTTTAATTCAGACAAATGGTCCACTTAACGACGCCCCCGTTGTTTGCTCTGCCCGCCACAAGTGCGTCGTCGATTGTTTGCCCTTTTTCGTCTCCGTTTCTTCGGTCGCTTCCGTCGAGAAGACTGTACCGTAACTGGCTCGAGGAGTTTGCTTATTCTGAGGATTTGTTCGCGATTTTAACAGATAATGTTTTGTGACGGGATTCCTTAAGATATTAGATGTTAATATTGATGTGCTAGTGCTTTAAAGAGCCAAATATTTATACAGTGTGCAAATGAATACGTATTACGAAAACCTCGTATATATAAAAAAGTCATAGTAGAACAATTTTGGATAAGGAACTTATGTCCGGCACGCACCGTCTTCACGATACGGCAATAGTGTTCAGTTTCTAGACGTGGACGTGTTTGCAAAAACAACGTTAACTATGCCATGACTTGTCTAATTCCAGGAGTTTGTGTTTATAGCAACTGTAGCTGACGTTTATGATAAAGTATGATGTCATAAAATAACAGAAGTCATCGTAAAGTCACAGCAAAAAATAGTACTGTGACGTCTGTGGCCATACCTACTGAGGCAAAAACTGTCATCAAACAAAACTAAAATTTATTCGAAGCAAGAAGTAATTCACCACTGTTGGGAAAATTACGGCTACGTCTTTGGATGTAAGAATAACGTCTGAACTTCAAGCGCCGACGCGAATAGTCTATCAACAAATTCTTGTTCTGCATTGACATGAGTCTTGTACACAAGAGTTTTCATGTGCCTTCACAGAAAAAAGTCTATTGTGGCAATTTATGTTTGAAGTCACAAGTCATAATCTTAAGGTGCATACAAATCTGCCGCGCCGCGCCTGCGGCGCTCCCTCGCCGCGCGGCGCGCGCGCCTGGTGCGTCGTAAACGTAGAGGCGCGCGCGCCTCTGCCGAGCACCCTGCGGGCCGGTTGAGCGACACCGGCGCGCCTGCAACGCGAAGCGCGCGCGCTTGCGACGCGACGGGCGCGCGCCTATCATGGGCCGGGAGTTAGCCGAGACCAGGCGCCAGCAAGTCCAATGTCATATTTTGTTGTTCGAGCGCAAAGGGAAAGGGCCTCGCAGTACAACTTGGGGCGACAACAGAGAGCCATGTCGTCTGCAGGGTGGACAGATGATGCCAGTTTAAATTTAATTGATATGTATAGAGATTTTAAAATTTTATGGGACCCTGCCCATAAAAATTATTTTAAAAGAGACATTAAAAAAGATGCTTGGCAGGACATTGAAAATCAAATTAAAAATAATTGCACAGGAGATACTTGTAAAATAAATGATAGTTAGTTGTCGACCTACAAAAAGTGTAGGGACAGGAAAAGGTAAGTTTCGTGTAAAATAACCAATTAATGGTTGGTTAAATCAATTTTTATTACTGGCACATGCTACCAATGATATAGTATCTACGATTATTTGGGTGTATGTTTATTTGGCTATTCAGGATGTTTAAAGCAAATGTAAATGTCAACAGGGTTACCGGAATGAACCGTTAAAACAGAATGTCCGTATTTTGTGCAAATGCAAGGGGATCTCGGTCTCAGAAAACGATTTAAAAATTATGTATTAATGTTGATAATGATGATCTATAAAAAAATGTACCTACGCAAAATTATTTTTAGTTATACAGTACATCTAGGTGCATGAAGGAACTATACTTTTTTATGGAATGCCTTTTATATATTGTTATTAATACTAAGAAAGTTGTATTTCAAAATGTATCTGAGATACCACTTGTTTGTTAAAAAAAGGCAACTGCAAGCCTATCTTAAAATTTCGTAAAAACCATTTGTTTTTGTATTATCTTCCAAATTTATCACACAATCACCAAAACCACTAGGTGGATGACGGTGGATAATATGGTGACATACAGGCGGGATGTAAATTTTAAATAAATCAAAAATTACAACCACAACCTGGATTTGAACCAGAATTGAGTAGGTTATACAGGGTGATCTTATCACGTATTATTTTCTTAACATTTTATAACATTTAAATGGTTTTATGATAAGTTTTTTAAATAGAACACTATTTATATAATTTGTTGACTGCAATGACCATTCGCTTTTGTGCTCTCAAAGCCAGACAAAATACAACTACAAACCGCAATAATCGTCGTAGTTCCCTCCCTCGTAGAGAGAGGATAATGCGCATGCTGGAGAGCCGTGGTCTACCCGCGCGCCAACCGGGACTGGCGCGCGCGCCTACCCGTACAATAAACCCACTTTTTCGGGAAGATATATCCACTATTCTTCTACCCATAAATTAAAACATAAAATTAATACCGTATTAGCAATGAAACATAGAATTATGAACATCTGTGAGGTTGAACTTTTGAGAAGCAATTTTTAAAATTAAAACACATTTTCATAAAAAAATCAGTACCCTGAAAGCTTGCTTAACAGACTTTTATTTTCGACTGCTAATTACAGAGCCAATATTAACGTAGATACCAATAATCAAAATGTTACTAACGTAATGACACCTATCATATACAAAAAATTAACTTATATCCCGGACCTCACCTATAAATTGATTAAAATGTTTATAAAAAATCTGATGTGGCCAGGCACATGACTTTATCATACTATATATAAAATTAATAGTTTAGCTGCATGAGATTCTATTTGATCGAGATCGGCTATGTCTGCATTAAAATAAAACTAGTAGAACTAGACAGATATCTCGATTAAAGCTGCGTTCGGATATTGTACTCCGTTGACACCGGGTACACCGTCCAAATGACACTTACGTGTTAGTGGGTGTAAAAAGTGTAACGGTGTTCAATATCCGAACGCAGCCTATATTGACAGTAGTATTTTCAAAACATTAGCGTTTGACACTAGCTACTGTAATTAGAATAAAAAAATCTGACATATCCTGGCTACTAGTTTTAAAGCAATACGACCGATCTCGATGAAATAGACTTTGCTCATGCAGCTAAACTATAAATTCTACCAAAAAATGTCATATACATAAATTATAGAAAATTTCCTCTCCTTTAATTTATTATTTAACTATTTTGACGACATTACACAAATAGCGGCTCATTTAGAAAATCTTCGAAAAATGCTAAGAGTAAACCACCAGTTCCTTTGGACCCTTTTCAACAGAAAGCTTTTCAGCTCTAAGTTTGGTTATGAAACTTCTAAATATGAAGTTTTGTCCCGATACCTTTAGTAGTTTCTCCGGAATCGTCGCCACAAAAACGGGTACACACACACATACACACACACACACAGACACACACACACACACACACACACACACACACACACACACACACACACACACACACACACACACACATACACACAGACATTTTTTTGTACCTTGGTCAAAAATGTTCAGGGGAACAAAAAGACATATTTCCGCTAAAATCTCAAAAAATTTTTTTGGCGTGATTACAATACTTTACATACTGCGTATGATAAAGTAATACATACTGCGTATGATAAAGTAAAAACCGTTCAACCAGTAATTTAAAGATAGTGGAACATTATCCAGTTACCATTAACACATTGTTTAGCAAACTTAAAGATAGGACTCCTGTTGAATACCGGTCGAACATTATTTATTGCAGTTCGTGCGGGGGTTGCGAGGGAAAATATGTTGGCCAAACTTGTCAATGGTTTAAGAGACGCATTAGTTCACACAAGAGTGACATAAAAACGGGTAAAGGTGGGTGTGCTCTTGCACAACACAGTTTAAGTAGTGGCCATGTATTTGACATCGAAAACGCTTCCGTATTGGATGCTGAAAGTAAATACTATGGACGTTTGTTTTTGGAAGTTTGTCACATTAACAACACTCCACACACTGTCAATTTTAAAACAGACACCGGTCACCTTAGTTCTATATACTCTAACATTTTTGATATCATTAAGCGGAGGTGGCCTAGTGGATAAGGCGAATGCCTTCCACTATGAAGCCCAGGGTTCAAGCCCAGGTTAGGCAGGGATTTTAAAAATACTCCGTCTCCACGACCGCCGCACAGACAAGCCAACAGGCTTTGTGCACATGGCGACATCCCAAAAAAAAAAAATTCATAATCGAAATTTGGATAATACTTTTGAAATTTAAAATTAAATTGTTTATTTTCGCCGTAAACAGAGGGCGCTCTTTGGCAAGTTGTTTTCCCCATATGGCGTATAGAAACTGGTTTTCATTCCACTCACGTCGGCCCTTTATACACCACGTTTTCTGATTTTAATGCGTTGTGTTTGTTTAATGGTATGATTGCTGTATTCGATGTCATTGTCGACTTCACTAAACTACGTAGATCTGTCTATGTTTATTAATTTTTAATTGAGTAGGACCTGTTATATTGTAGAAATTCGTGTGTTCTGATGAAGAAACAATATAGTTTCGAAAGATTAACATGAAAAAGTAGTTTCTGTTCTTTTCCTGATCTTACTCCCGAAAGAAATTTACTGTTTACTACTGCTAACGAGATCGAACAAAAATCTCCTGCTCGCCTACCTCGATCTACTCACGATAGGCGCGGCGCGGCAGATTTGTATGCACCTTTAGGGTGCCATGCCAAAAATATAATTTAAAACTACAAATTGCACTTTTACTTGAAGTTTGGTATTTACACTGAATATGTATTGTGCTGTAATCTTGAGTATTGTTGTAGGTGTGAGCTGCTCGCAATGTGACACAAGTATGCAAAGCACTGTGAGCAAAAAGTGTACAAAGCAATATTGTTTCCACTTTGTTTTTGTCTGTTTTTATTGTTAATTTTTACTTTTCATCTGCTGTTTGTATTGTTAAATAAAACACACATTTTTTTCAAAATATCTCTGAAGCCGATAAGTATTGTGTATAAAAAGATATCAAGTATCATCTCTTGTTGGTGACATAACAATATACTGTGCCAAATAGTGCCCCCAATGTACATACATGTATGTATAATGATTTGATAATATTATTTTACATTACTGTATTTTATGTCGAATTTTTCGGTTAGTAAGTCATCTGTTGAGGAAGAAATTTAATTGCTGGGGAGAATCTGATTTTTCAGGAATTATTATCAAAACCACCAAATTTTAATAATTATCTTTTAAATTGCACATTAAACTGTAAAACCCACAAGTCCCTAAGTTTATTGATACGAACGTTACAGGCTAAAATAGAAAGCTATAATAAGACGTGGGTGTTCCAGTCTTGGACTTTGGTTGGCTTCTTATAAATGGATAAGACTACATATTCAAAGTTATTTGTTGTTAATGTCATTTCATAAAACTTATATTCGTGTTACGCTTGTTTTTGTAGTCATTATACGGCTATAGTCACAGTCATATGAACCACCTTTTTCACCAAAGAATGGTTTAACTACAGGTGTCCAGACTCTAATGGGATCCAGCTTAAACAAAGCCTCCTGATATTAGATAGTGGGGATTCCAATTTCCGTTGGTCAAAATTTTTTTCGAAGATATCAGCGTAAAGAGAGAAATAATAATTCTTGTTTTGTGTATATTTCAGAAACGAAACGTTCCTTCAGGCTGAAATCGGTTACCCTTGTGCCTTAGAGTGTTATCATGATCATATGCTAGATGTCACTGTCCGCAAATTTTGCGAAGTTTCTATTTATTACTTGCAATTTGATCCATATGCATAATAGTTATGATAAACATTTTAAAAAACAGGAACAACGCAATTAACAGTTCAGAATAATTAATCTACGTAATCTACGTTCTACGTTGCAGCAAGGGTTCTTTAAAAATTGTTCACGATTGTTCTAGAAAGTTATAAGACGCTCCATGTCATATAACTTTCTAGAACAATCGTGAACAATTTTTAAAGAACCCTTGCTGCCATTTAGATGTAATATTTATTTATTAGTTTATTCCTTATATCTGTAGATTATTTTAATTGCGTGAAAACACTACTCCACCAAATACATAATACCAGCTCAAAACAAAGTCGCCCATTTTTAAATCATACCAGTTTCATGTCATTAAATGCTATCCCCTAAAAATCTATTAATATACTTCATCACGTTTAGACATGAATGCTCCAGCGAGACGCATCCATCGCCTCGAAATGTTTAACATTCGTCAGTAATATACGATCCCTGGCTGGTTGGCTACGCCGCGCCAGCCTGTTCTGGGGTTTGACGGGGGTGCTCTAAAATTGTGTTATCACCTTTTCATTCATTTCCCGGCACTCCGCGCGCCGCGCGTATCTTTATTGGAGCGAGGCCTGAATGCGAATTCGATTTGCCTCTTAAGTACACCCCCTTGGGGCCATACTCGTCTCATTTGCGATAAAGTGTTTCACGTGGGGTGTGGAGGGGCGAGAGAGAGGTTGGCAGTCGGGTGAAATCGGGCGCGACAACGCCAGGTTTCGACGGTACCGAATATCTAATCAATGGCATATTAAATTCAGGGGATGGGGTGTGTTTAATATGGGGTTGAATGTTGGTTTAAGATGAGCTTTTAGAGCAGTACGTCGATTGCGGTTTATTTTTTGCTTAGTTAAATACACTACCGAATGAACTTTAAAACAAATATTACTTGCTATTCTAAATATGTTTCCTAGTAACGGCATATATAAATCTGTTTCCTCATAAAATTAATTAACATATTTTTGAATAACCGCACATAACTAATCTTTTTCACAAGAAAATTAATTCACAATAAAATGTTTTGTTACACAATTAGTATATTTATCTAGGAACTAAAACTATCTCTGTAACGAGAAACAAAGTAGAAAAGTAAAAAAATTACAATTTCAACTTACTTTACGATCATAATAAAACCATCAAGAAATACCAGAGCACGGGAACCAAAACAAACACACAATTAAAGCCACCCCGAAAAATATAAACACACCCAAACAAACTCCACCCTCGCGTTTCCAACTTTATTTCGACCCCGTTACAGCATCCCTGTAGCGTCACAACAGTATCCGTGTTCCCGTATTTGTATGTACAAGGGTAAAATTCCGACCACCCGACCAACATCTGAATTACAATAAACAGAATTTATATATGGGGAAACAAACCCTCCCGTATCCTTACAACCCCCGATACACAGGCTAGGTGGCGGCGCGCGCGAAGCGCAAAACCCGCGAAGCTAGTAAGCCACCCCAAGCGACGGGGTGCCAGCCATATACCACCCCTAAAACACATTTTACCGGCGCGACAAAAACTTTATTCAAATACACGGCTTCCGGATTTTTTCTCCGCGTGTTAAACCCGTGACACTGCCGGTAGGTGGCGCTTTTGACTGGATATAAGGGGGTTGGAGGTGATCCTTTGGGAACGCAAGGGGAGACGCATTACCGTATGGGTTCGAGTCACCCTTTTAATGCTCTACCTACCTCCGTCTCATGAATATAAGATTGTTTATTATGCTCGGTGATAGGGCTACGGGTTTCTTGCAAGCGGCGCCTCTTAATTAGAAGATTGAAGTGGGAAATTAAAAGGATTATCTAATTTGTTATGTTTAGACTTACGAGAGGCTTTAAGTTTTACTGGCAATTTTACTTTGGTGGGCTGTAGTTAAAATATAGAGGCTGCCAATTAATAAAATACTGATGCTATGGAATATGATACTAGGACTTTTTCTGATGTGTTACCTTCAATATACACATCACATAATAATGTATGTATATATATATATATATATATATATATATATATATACCGGGTGACCCACGCCATAGGTACTCCCGTTTATTTTTTTTGTTTATGAAGCTGGGCGAATGAAATTTGGGAAAGTGTTAATAGACAAAAAATGCCATTATTTGGGATACTCTTGAGGTTAACATGACTTCCGGTTTTTCCGGAAATGACGTCATCATTGAAATTTTAAATGGCACCCTATATTCTTTGTGTTATATTTTTAATCAGGATGACATTCTGAACACAAAAACATATCGATCGTCAATTTTTATCACCAAGGCAACGCAAAAATAACTTTTTTGTGTATTATTACTAGGTGACTATGAATTGGCGAAAATAGTCGAAAATTGTCAAATAAACACTCACTAAATCGATTTTGGCCTACATTGCATTACTGGTGCCCTCTAGCGTGATTTAATTTGTTTTTGGGCAGTGTCATTTTTTTCACGGGTACCCAATAGCCACACCCTGATTATTCGATAGGAAACATCTTTCCGATTACAATGATACCAAATACTTGATATTTTGTTGAAATTCGTAGCGTACAAATGTTGTTGGAAGCAAGGAAATCGAAAAAAGATTTTGACCTAATGATCAAAGTCAGCGTACAAGTCAAAGTTACTCAATGGACTACTCGAAGGAAGTACCCTTAAACGTCAGTTTCACGCTGCGATTATCAGCAAAATGTCAAGCCTTTGGTATCATTGTGTCGGAAAAATCGTTTTCCGCGAATAATCAGGGTACTTCCTTCGAGTACTCCATTGAGTAACTCTGACTTGTACGCAGACTTTGATCAATAAGTCAATATTTTTCTTGATTTCCTTGCTTCTAACAACATTTTTACGCTACGAATTTCAACAAAATATCAAGTATTTGGTATCATTGTAATCGGAAAGATGTTATCTATCGAATAATCAGGGTGTGGCCATTGGGTACCCCTGAAAAAAATGAATCACTGGCCAAAAACCAATTAAATCACGCTAGAGGGCGCCTGTAATGCAATTTCGGCCAAAGTCGATTTAGTTAGTGTTTATTTGACCATTTTCGACTATTTTCACCAATTCATAGCCACCTAGATTAATACGCAAAAAAGTTATTTTTGCGTTGCCTAGGTGATAAAAATTGACGATCGATATGTTTTTGTGTTCAAATTGTCATCCTGATTGAAAATATCACACAAAGAATATAGGGTGCCATTTAAAATTTCAATGATGACGTCATTTCCGGAAAAACCGGAAGTCATATTAACCTCAAGAGTATCCCAAAGAATGGCATTTTTTGTCTATTAACACTTTCCCAAATTTCATTCGTCCAGCTTTATAAACAAAACAAATAAACGGCAGTACCTATGCCGTGGGTCACCCGGTATATATATGAGATAGTCCATTTCTATCGATAACGATCATGGCAATAATGATAATAATTTTATAAATAACATATGAACGGATTTGGTCTGATAATTTGGTCAGTTACTATAAAAATATACGTTTACGTTTACGTGAAAATGAAACAAAACGAACCTGTTTTAATAAACGCGTTTTGTCAATGATACATTATTTAAAACACTGGACATTACAAGGATCTTTTAAACAATGAACAAAACATGAAATTGGTTTATTTACAAACATTCGATATCGTTACTTTCCTCTATCGCCCTTTATCTACATGACCTTATTGGTATTTTTTATCCAGTTTGTCCTTTTGTCCTCATGGGCATTTTGATCATTTTGGTCGCTATTCTGTTTGTTGTGTCCTTTTTTTGAATTTTCTCCCGTTTATCCGTTTATCCGTTAATAAGTCACCCTTTTCATCCTATTTGTCATTTCCCTGTTCTTCGTCTTTTATGTCCTTTTTCACATACACGGAGAAAGTTGTTTACAGCTTTATATACTGCTGGTTATTTGATATCAGCAATATTGCGGTAAAAGCCACGCGATTTACGGATTTTTCCGTAAATAACCTTTACATGTACAAAAATACCTGAATATCACAGGTATCACGCAGTAGGTTTTCTTTTTACATCTATACCCCTGGTATCAAATAACCAGCGGCGTTGCGGTAGAAAAGAAAGCCATAGAAAATCTCTGCATCTGCACTGTAAATACCGAGTTTTTGAAATAACTGCGAATTTACTTTGACAGTATTATTATTGGAATTTATTGCGTTTAGTCCATATGGACTATATTATATTTACAATATTTTTACAATAAGTTTGAAAAAATTTGGAAATAATCAAATCTTTACGACAATTTTTAATTTTTTTAACACACCAAACACGAAGAATATGTGCAGACTGACGGAATGTTCAGCATAGCGCGGAGGCGAGCGTGGTTGGCTAGAGTGGTGACCCACGCCAGTTACGACGAGCGTTATGCCCGGTCTCCACTGCGAGCGGAACGGACATATTAATGAGTCCGCGTAGCTCTTAACCAAAATTTTGTATGAAAACGCATATAACCCGTCTCCACAGAAAAGGAGGCGAGCGGAGAGAGACCAACGAGTTGAGCGAGCCCGCAAAGAGTCCGCCGCGTCACACCCCAGTTACTTGTTGCGAGCGGGCTCTTTCCCCCACTACAGACTACTCGCTGCAGTTTCTGTTGTATTTTTTCCAGTACAATTGAATGGTGTAATCGAGCTTTTCAATTTTCTGTTTGCTACTGCTAACGAGATCGAACAAAAATCTCCTGCTCGCCTACCTCGATCTACTCACGGTAGGCGCGGCGAGGGAGCGTCGCAGGCGCGGCGCGGCAGATTTGTATGCACCTTTAGGGTGCCATGCCAAAAATATAATTTAAAACTACACAAATTGCACTTTTACTTGAAGTTTGGTATTTACACTGAATATGTATTGTGCTCTAATCTTGAATATTGTTGTAGGTGTGAGCTGCTCGCAATGTGACACAAGTATGCAAAGCACTGTGAGCAAAAAGTGTACAAAGCAATATTGTTTCCACTTTGTTTTTGTCTGTTTTTATTGTTAATTTTTACTTTTCATCTGCTGTTTGTATTGTTAAATAAAATACACATTTTTTTTCAAAATATCTCTGAAGCCGTTAAGTATTGTGTATAAAAAGATATCACGTATCATCTCTTGTTGGTGACATAACAATATACTTTGCCAAATAGTGCCCCCAATGTACATACATGTATGTATAATGATTTGATAATATTATTTTACATTACTGTATTTTATGTCGAATTTTCGACTATTTTCACCAATTCATAGCCACCTAGATTAATACGCAAAAAAGTTATTTTGCGTTGCCTAGGTGATAAAAATTGACGATCGATATGTTTTTGTGTTCAAATTGTCATCCTGATTGAAAATATCACACAAAGAATATAGGGTGCCATTTAAAATTTCAATGATGACGTCATTTCCGGAAAAACCGGAAGTCATATTAACCTCAAGAGTATCCCAAAGAAT
The DNA here is from genome assembly GCA_963966075.1 of Aphodius sticticus. NCBI lineage: Eukaryota > Metazoa > Arthropoda > Insecta > Coleoptera > Scarabaeidae > Aphodius > Aphodius sticticus. The sequence goes on along the minus strand of OZ014506.1, from coordinate 44,526,216 downwards.
GGCATTTTTTGTCTATTAACACTTTCCCAAATTTCATTCGTCCAGCTTTATAAACAAAAAAAATAAACGGCAGTACCTATGCCGTGGGTCACCCGGTATATATATGAGATAGTCCATTTCTATCGATAACGATCATGGCAATAATGATAATAATTTTATAAATAACATATGAACGGATTTGGTCTGATAATTTGGTCAGAGTTACTATAGAAATATACGTTTACGTTTACGTGAAAATGAAACAAAACGAACCTGTTTTAATAAACGCGTTTTGTCAATGATACATTATTTAAAACACTGGACATTACAAGGATGTTTTAAACAATGAACAAAACATGAAATTGCTTTATTTACAAACATTCGGTATCGTTACTTTCCTCTATCGCCCTTTATCTACATGACCTTATTGGTATTTTTTATCCAGTTTGTCCTTTTGTCCTCATGGGCATTTTGATCATTTTCGTCGCTATTCTGTTTGTTCTGTGTCCTTTTTTTGAATTTTCTCCCGTTTATCCGTTAATAAGTCATCCTTTTCATCCTATTTGTCATTTCCCTGTTCTTCGTCTTTTATGTCCTTTTTCACATACACGGAGAAAGTTGTTTACAGCTTTATATACTGCTGGTTATTTGATATCAGCAATATTGCGGTAAAAGCCACGCAATTTACGGATTTTTCCGTAAATAACCTTTACATGTACAAAAATACCTGAATATCACAGGTATCACGCAGTAGGTTTTCTTTTTACATCTATACCCCTGGTATCAAATAACCAGCGGCGTTGCGGTAGAAAAGAAAGCCATAGAAAATCTCTGCATCTGCACTGTAAATACCGAGTTTTTGAAATATCTGCGAATTTACTTTGACAGTATTATTATTGGAATTTATTACGTTTAGTCCATATGGACTATATTATATTTACAATATTTTTACAATAAGTTTGAAAAAATTTGGAAATAATCAAATCTTTACGACAATTTTTAATTTTTTTTAACACACCAAACACGAAGAATATGTGCAGACTGACGGAATGTTCAGCATGGCGCGGAGGCGAGCGTGGTTGGCTAGAGTGGTGACCCACGCCAGTTACGACGAGCGTTATGCCTGGTCTCCACTGCGAGCGGAACGTACATATTAATGAGTCCGCGTAGCTCTTAACCAAAATTTTGTATGGCAACGCATATAACCCGTCTCCACAGAAAAGGAGGCGAGCGGAGAGAGGCCAACGAGTTGAGCGAGCCCGCAAAGAGTCCGCCGCGTCACACTCCAGTTACTTGTTGCGAGCGGGCTCTTTCCCCCACTACAGACTACTCGCGGCAGTTTCTGTTGTATTTTTTCCAGTACAATTGAATGGTGTAATCGAGCTTTTCAATTTTCTTAAAGATTTAAACAAATTATGAACAATGACTGAAGAATTTATAGTAATTTTTGAGTTAAATTTTTGAGCGTGTCGTTAAATAGTGACTATAAGTTTGATTATTGTATCAATAGGGGCTTCTACTTCTGACCCAAAACGCTAGACAGCATGCGCAGAAGACTTGCCGCCGCTGCCAAATCTGGTAACATAATATTACTTAAAATCCCCAGAAAACACGCATTCTATGTAAAATTACTTATTTTGGCTTTAATCATGAAGTGTTTTGTACCTACATGTCCCAACTCAAGGAATCTTGCCACGAGTGTACCTGTTTTTATGTACTTTGGAAAATTTGCTAAACTGTCCTAACCTAAAAACACAGTAGGTATATTGGCTTTCATGTTCACTTCCATATAATTATTCGGTTTTCAATAAATGCATATCATTCTCACACCTATCTTTTATCAATTACATTTCATTTGATACTAATTAAGTGTTTTACAAAACAGTTGCCAACTTAATTTCGTCCTGGGGGAAATGCGCGCGCACACCGTGACAACAAAAACCAGAACGAGAAACGTCTATTAGTACATGTAAAAACAAAAAAAAATAGCTCAGAAGAACCCTGTACGATGATTTTTCACCACAGAATTTATATTTGAAAGAGAACTGGTTTTTACTGAAAAAACTAAATATCTCAAACACTTTTTGGTTTTGTATATAAAAATGTATGCTTATTTAAGACAGAAACAGACATGCTTTCACAAAATTTCATCAAATTTTTTTTTGCGATAATGGAAAATAAAAAGCAGAACAATCGTTTTTGCATTGGTATTCGCATTTTTCTCGGAAATTTTGAGGTCATAGTAAAAGTCACCGTTATGAATGTTGTCGGTTTTTTATGATCTACATCTTTGTATAGGACATTTTTGGATAAAACGTAAGTTTCGCCGGAAAACGCAATAATATACATTGCACCCACTTTTACCCCCCCCCCCCCCCAAATAAACACCATACCACCGCAGTAAATAATCTCTGCTTAATATGATGACCAACCCAGTAACTTTTGTTTGACTGCTTGCGCTATCGCAATCACTTGTTCTCTGCAATGCCGATGTGTCGATTCAAAATCGTCATCAGAAGTAGAATCGATGTCATTCACGCTCATCTTGTAAAACACTGATTACAATTTGCGCGAACGCTTTGTCTGTGTCCCCAGCTCCCACCACTTGCAATCTTCAAAAGAGTCCGTAGACACCGTTTTCAGTGGAGATGTACCAAGATAATTTTCATTTTCCGCTCATTACTCGCACCACTCCGCTCACCTAGTTCCGCTAGCAGTGGAGACCGGGTATTAGACTTTACAGCTGTTTTGCGAGCGGTAGACCTTAACCGATTTGAACCATTATTTTTTCTAAATCATTATCGGTTCGACTAAGAGTCTACTAGAGCTATTACATCTAATTATTGACAAGTTAAGTAAAATAAAAAAATATAAATCTTTCCAAACTGGACAGAACATGCGCGACCGGAAGATATTAACCGATGTTATTTATTTTTTTACCTCTTCTTCGTCTCCCCAATTCGCAACTTTATCACGGTATTACTACATGAAAAATGACGAAAAAAACCGTTTTTTTTCGGCCCACCCTATTGTTTATGTTCTTCTGTTTCTTCCGTCAGTTCTGTTTGAATCTTCGGCATTCCCTATAATGAGGTTAACCTCGTTGCAATCTCTAAAATCTGTGCAGCTTTTAAGCTATTGTGTCCCAAGCAAGTGCAACTACCAGAGCGTTCCCAGGGAGGGAAAGCTATTGCCCGTCCCATTATAACCCGCATATATACTCTTTTTAAAGACCGTATATATTGGTGACAAATGCAATTGCCATTGCTCATCCGAAGATAGCATCAAATGGCATGATAAATCTAAGTTTTGTCGTGGGATGCTCCAACAACAGCTGGAGACAACGTGACACCTCTTACCATTGCTCAAGTGATAGGCCCATGTTCCTTCTTGCTTACAACGACTGAAAACACTATTTTTCTGCAATATTAATGCTTCTTATGTTTAACTCATTCCACCTACCAAACGGTGCGTTTTCTGAAATTTTATTTCGTCTCAAAGTTCGTCTACGTAGAATTTTGCTTTCGATGAGGTAATCACATTTAGGTATCTTAATTATTCATACAGTATAATGAAATTACTTAGCAAGGACATTGTTCAAAGGACCCCTACATACAATAGTAAAATCAATTGCCATTTTAGTCCAGCAATCCCTTCGACTTTTCGATGATATCACCCCCGCTGGAATATTTTATGACCTTTTACAGGTCAGTACACGCTAGATGCACCAGCCGGCAAAGGACCTTCCCGTTGTCCTGCCATTAACCTTTAATACTTAAGGGAGCAATTCCCATCGACCTATGGTACATATTTAACAAGGCATGCCGACTCCACCGGTCGATACTTCAAAGAAATAAACTAATTTGGACGGAACAGGAGCTCCGTTTCGCCCTATTAGATTGAACGTATCGATCGTTCTAGCTCTCTTCACGTTAACAGAACTGCTGCTGTTCGAATGACTGATCTTGATGTTGCGCCTATCCGTGACCTCCACAAACTTAATCATGATAATTGCACCGGCGGCTATCTGTCTAATTTAACCGTCTGAATGGAGACGAACGGTCATTGTTGAACCGTAATGATGCACCATTGCAGCGCACGATCGTTGTTGCCCAATGGATAGCTGATTGCACTTTACTTAGACATGCAGTTCTGGCGATTGGAGGGTTCATGTAGGTATATTTTAGCTGTTCGATATGATTATATGTTCTTGTATGTAATGGATAACTTGAAGATTGGTTGAGTAAAGTCGCACTAAAAGCAGAAATTGTATTACGACGAAAACTATCGATATTGTGATTTGAGGAAATGACCTGCCATAACTTATTTGACAAAAGGAATCGTTGACCAGAGTAATCTCTTCCTCCTATAAACAAAACTCCGTATTTTTTTTTATAACAGTTCAGCTTCTATACAAAATGTTTAGTCGGCACGAGCGTGGAACGAGCCGGTTTGTCATATGTAATTATCTTTCGCATATACGTACAGTAGTTTGACCCACCGCACCGTCCCGATTTGGGCGGGACAATCCCGAATTTTGATAACTTTCCCCACCCCTGAAAGCATCCTGCATATTGTCCCGTTTTTTGAAAATTATGTTGCATTATCCAGAGTTTAGGGACACCACCTCAAGAGACTATAATAATTTAATTTAACTACCACTCTTTTGAAAATTTGAGAACCTGAATTTGAGGATTAATTCTCAATAGAACTAACTTCATTAGAACTGATTTCGAAAAAGGGTTTGAAAAATTGACAGGTTGCAATTGACACTAATATAAAATAAAATTTTTATTGGATGTTCAGTTTATCGGTATTCAGTCGAGGTTGTTTCTGAATAAAACCCCTGATTTAAATTGCGACAATAGTATAATATAATGCAAGTTTTATAAGATAAAAATTGGCGTACGAGTTGTTTTGGGCACGGCGCCGAGCGTAGCGAGGAGTGCCCAAATGGAACGAGTGCGCCAATACGTCTTATAAAACGAGTGTTATATACTATTTTTTCTACTTTGCGACATTAATTTTACATAAATTTCGAATATTGCGGTTGTCATCTTACAATCTAGAGTAGTTTTATCTTCAACAGTTGCTAGTTGTGCGGATCTCAGCGTCTCGCATTGGAGCACTAAAAAGTTGGTCGTAAATAGCAATGACGTATATTCTACATGAAATCAATCGTATAAAAGTCGTATGAAACAAACTCATTATAGTAATTATTATACATAAAGCCTTCAAAGATTTGAAAGATTATCTTCGCTACAACCAGTAAAGTGGTATTTGTAGAAAAAGGCGTATATTTAGCGCAAAAAATCTCAGACTAATATACATTTTAAATTTATTTACGGCCCCCGACACCGTTATAAATTACCGGCAATAGGCCACAGTCTCAACCGCCCGCTCAATGTCGACGTGGAAAAGAAGGGAAGAAAAAAGAACGTACAACACGATAAAGTTAAATGGAAAGATATGTTAATACCTCGCCGTCACGACACTGAAATTTCATATTCGCAGACCGCCGCGCCACTGCTAGTCGACCGACGACGCTAGCGCCCCGTCTCGGCTGTCGGCCATACTATGAAACCATTAGAAAATGCCCGACATAAATTTTCATTTTACCCGGGGTGCTATTAATTATACGGCTGTTAAGGTCCTTGCTATACTCAAGGATCGGCTTCTGAAAGCTAAGGAAAGCGGTCCACCCTTTTATTATGTCGTAATGAATTTTTGTGACATATTTCCAGTGGTCATTTTGGTAGATTTTTCCCAAAATGTGTACAACAAAAATAGGTTTTGTTTCTTTCATTTTTTTTATTACGATCCACACTTATAATTAAAAATATTATATTTGTTAGGTATAATTTATTATATCTAACAAATAAGACCATAACAGTAAAAAATAACAAATTTAGCATTTGGTTCGATTATTGAATACCTACTAAGAACTACTAAGAATTCCATAACAGTAAAAATGTTTTAGGATTAAATAAGTTGACTATAGAAGTTTAAAACTATGCTTACTAACGCATTAGCCTGGGCAGTTATTTGTAAATTTACTATGATCCACTTTTCACTATTTTCACTATTATAATTGACTATTTGGTCCATTAACAAATCATTTTGGTTTCCCCAGTTAAAAAGCTGTTACAAGTTGTTTTTAAACATTGACAGCAAATTGTTTTGTGTATAGACCATTGGTTGGGCATTACCAATACATATCACCTAAATAACAATGGCAAATAAATCCAAATTTTATGGCATCCTACCCGTAGAATTAATTTTAAAAGGGATGTCAAAATTGATGCACGGTAGCAAATTGCCAATAAATGCCTGCAAAAAAAATTAATAATTTATTGTCGACCTACAGAAAGGACCGAGCCAAAGGTAAACATATGTAGCGACAGGAAAAAATTTCGAGTAAAACGGCCAATTACTGGTTGGTTAAATGATCTTTTATTATTATTACTGGCACATAGGTACTGCCGATGAATATTCACGATAACTACATTTATTTGTGGGTGTATGTTTATTTGGCAATTCAGGATGTTAAAAGCAACTGTAAATAGTCAACATGGTTACGAGAATTAACCGTTAATACAGAATGTGCATATTTTGTGGGGAATGCAAGGGGATCTCGGTCTCAAAAAATGGTTCAAAATTTACGAATTCATGTTGATCAATTTTATTTATAAATAAATTAACGCAAAATTAATTTTGCGCAAAAGTTGACCCATTGTTTTCTCCAACATAAAATTATTTTCATTTATATAGTTGCATATAGGGGTGGCGGAAATACAACACTTTTTAAAGGAAATGCACTCTATATCATACCATATTAAGTATCGTATTGTACCTACGCAAAGTTAATAGGTTTTGAGATGTTCACTTGCTTGTAGAGAGATGGGTGATGCGCATGCGCGAGAACCTCTCGTATCTACTCGTGAGCCAGCCGTGAGGCAACTACTCGCGGTAAGTGCGAGTAGCACGCGGCACGCCAGATCTGTAACGTGTAAGGCTGATTATTCAGAACAACAGTTACTTGTATGAAAAAATGTATTTCAATTTTATTGTAGATGTTCAAAAATCTAAAATTTTATTCCAACATTTCACTCTCGCCAGACCATAGGAAGCAAGACATTGAAAAAATGGGATTTTTTCAAACGTAGTACCGTCACCAGCGTGCTTTTGAATACATATTTACAAGAGTATTTTTTTTTGCATTTCCGCTAGAAAACATAAGACACTCTGACTTTGATCATAAAGTCAATATTTTTTTCGATTTCCTTGCTTCTAACAACATTTGTACGCGAAGAATTTCAACAAAATATCAAGGATTTGGTATCATTGTAATCAGAAAGATGTTTTCTATCGAATTATCAGGGTGTGGCCATTACGTACCCGTGAAAAAATTACTCAGTGGCCAAAAACCCAATTGAATCACTGTAGAGGGCGCCAGTAATGCAATGTCGGCCAAAATCGATTTAGTTAGTGTTTATTTGACAAATTTTTACTATTTTCACCAATTCAAAGCCACCTAGATTAATACACAAAAAAGTTATTTTTGCGTTGTCTTGGTGATAAAAATTGACGATCGATATGTTTTTGTGTTCAGAATGTCATCCTGATTGAAAATATCTCATTAAGAATATAGGGTGCCATTTAATATTTCAATGATGACGTCATTTCCGGAAAAACCAGAAGTCATATTAACCTCAAGAGTATCCCAAAGAATGGCATTTTTTGTCTATTAACACTTTCCCAAATCTGATTCGTCCAGCTTTAAAACAAAAAAATGCGGGAGTACCTATGGGTCACCCGGTAATACATATAGGGTGTCTCAACAGTGCGATCTCGGAAGATTGTGCCTCTGTTAATGAAGATATTTGAAAACTGATTTCACTCATGTATACAGAACGTCGAACCGCATATTTTAAAATTATTAGCATGTATACAGGCTGTTCTATAAGGTAGTACCAACCCAAACTTATGTTTTTATAAATGGAACAACCTATATTTCGGCACCAATTTGAATTCCTCGTTAAATTTTACGACAATGAAAAGTAACATTACCTACCCTTAACATTATATTTTTTGATTTATTGGCAATTTTATGGAAAAACAGCAGTCTAAGAAAAGTTGTATATCTCAATACCTGTTTTTAATTTTATTGCGCACGCTTAGATTATGATTAAGTAAGAAGGGCTCTATTAGCGCGATTACCTACCATATCTAAATTGTGTACAGGATGGTCATAATCTGCGACAAAATATAGCAAATAGTTTTTCGTAAGAAAGTTAATTTTTTTAAATGGAACACCATGTGTCTAATTAATTTTTTGAATTCTACGCATCGTCTGCACAAAAAAGTACTAGCACACACCAGTGCTAAAATAAACAATTGCAGAGATAACTAGCTTTCTTCATAAAAAATCGATTTTTCTATCAATAAGTGCTTCTACACCTACCTTAACCATTAAACCAGCTAAGTATTTACCTAAATTACTGTTTCCTCGCATGATTTCATACTTTTCTAATAAATCAAAACATTTGATCACATCTGCAATTTAATATTATAATTTGAAACAAAATTTTACTTATACCCTGTAGGCTATGAGAAACTGTGCTAAACATGTTATTAAGGTATAAAGCTGATATAAAGTTGTTGTTAAAGAGCAGGTCTTGTTTTACTTATCTTAAAATAAAAGCAATTCATAACGCAACTCAACACCAAGCACTGTACATTTATTATTCCATGAAGATTAATACTTAATATTGTTTTGCAAGAAATAGAAATTTATAACGGTAATTCTATGTAAATTTTTAAGAATAAGACAAGTTATTTCTGTAACGGGTTTCTTTAGCACTAGTGTGTGCTAGTACTTTTTTGTGCAGAACGCATTTTTGTTGCATTCGCCAAGAACCCACACCATATCAATTAGTTCCTTATGAGAAAAGTTCGCCATATTTCCAAAAATTATGCAAATCTAACCTAACAATATGACCACCACTGACATACCTTAATAACTTGTTTAGCACAGCTTTTCATAGCCTACAGGGTATAAGTAAAATTTTATTTCAAGTTATAATATTAAATTGCAGATGTGATCAAATGTTTTGATTTATTAAAAAAATATGAAATCATGCGAGAAAACAGTAATTTAAGTTAATACTTAGCATTTTTAATGGTAAATGTTGGTGTAGAAGCACTTATTGATAGAAAAATTGATTTTTTTATGAAGAAGACTAGTTATCTCAGCAATTGTTTATTTTAGCACTGGTGTGTGCTAGTACTTTTTTGTGCAGAATGATGCGTAGAATTAAAAACAGTAATTAGATACATGGTGTTCCATTTAAAAGAATTAACTTTCTTACGAAAAGCTATTTGCTATATTTTGTTGCAGATTATGACCACCCTGTACACAAATTGGATATGGTAGGTAATCACGCTAATAGAACGCTCCTTCTTAATCATAATTTAAGCGTGCGCAATAAAATTAAAAACAGGTATTGAATTTTTCAATTTTTCTTAGACTGCTGTTTTTCCGTAAAAATGCCAATAAATCAAAAAGTATAAAGTTTAGGGGTGGTACATCCTGTATACACGCTAATAATTTTAAAATGTGCGCATCGGCGTTCTGTATATATGAGCGAAATCAGTTTTAAAATATCTTCATTAACAGAGGCACAATCTTCCGAGATCGTACTGTTGAGACACCCTGTATATATATATATATATATATATACAGGGTGGGTCACTAGAGTCGCGGTGGTAGATATAGCAATTATCTTTAGAGATGGAAAAAAATATTTAATACAAAAGTTGTTTGGCATATCATTTTCTACAACGTAAAATTATTTTCATTTATACTGGGTGTTGCATTTAGGCGTAGCAGAAAATAAATTAATTTTTTTAAATGGAATGCCCTGTGTATTATAACATATTATGATTGCGAAGAAAATTGTCTTACTAATTGTATCAGGTGATATTGACGTAAAGCTAATAGTTTCTGCAATATTCAATTTTGTATTAAAAAAATGGCCGTTGCAGGCCTTTTCCGAAAACTACGTAATAGCGTCATTTTTGCAGATATTTTCTTACAACTTTGTCAGAAAATAACCAATACTAATAGGGAGGTGATAGTGCCCAAAGAAATTTGATGCGCTATACAGGGTGTTCCTAGCACCTAATCAATTTTGATATTTTTCAAATGGCTTTTTCTTGAGTTTTTTAAATGGAACGCCCTGTATATTATTTGCTGGTTGCATTTCCCATTAAGTTGCCTTTAATTTATATTAAGTGTGGCATATACATATTTGTACCCGTTTTCGTGATATTTGGAATTTAAAGAAAATGTGTAATAAAGTATACCAATACAGTGCTTTAATATTACACCCTGCATAACATGGTTCTTTTTTAATGATTTTTTTTTGTAAAGAGAACATAGAAAGGAGAAAACTACTTTTGTTGAATTAAAAAACTGACAGAATTGCTCAAAATAAATTGAAAAGTACATGGAATTACCATTTAGTTACTCAATATGAAAAATTAATATAATTTGAGACAACTACAAATTAAATAAAAACAAATAATTAAGAGAAACCACAACTAATAACATTTATTAAACTATTTTTTAAACTTGATACGCATTAACATAAAACTAGTAAAAAACTATAACAATTAAAGATAAAACAACAAGTAGTTATTGATTTGGTAGGTGTTCAAAATGCCCTCCATTTTGTCTTCTACAAGCATTAATCCGATGGGTAAAAGATCTCGAAGTATTTCTTAACATCTCTCTCTTATTTTCTCTGATGTCAGCAAAAACATTTCTTATTCTAATCTTCATATCGTCTTGTGTGGTAGGTGGTGTCTGGTATACTAATTCCTTAACATGACCCCACAAAAAAAAATCCAACTTATTTAGATCAGGAGATCTTGGCGGCCATAACGTAGGGCCTCCTCTTCCAATCCATTTGTTGGGGTATTGGTTGTTCAAAAATTGTCTTACGTTCAGACTAAAGTGGGGTGGGGCTCCGTCGTGATGGAAAATTAAGTTTTGGCGAATATTAAGCGGCAAATCATCTAAATATTCATGTAGATGGTTGTTAAGAAAATGTAAGTACCTTTGACCATTTACGGAACCCTCAAAAAGTAAGGCCCTAGCAAATTGGTACCTACTATTCCACCCCATACATTGAGTGACCATCTATGTTGATGGTCCAAAGGCCTGATAACGCGAGGATTTTCTGTTGCATAAAAATGGAAGTTATGTTGGTTAACATACGCATTTTTATGAAACGTAGCTTCATCAGTAAAAAGAACAAAGTCAAAAAAATTTGCTTGTTGTTGAATTTTAGCAGCTGCCCAATTACAAAAATTTAATCTCTTTTCTAAATCGCTTTCGCTCAATTCCTGTACATGTTGCACATGATATGGATGATACTTGTGTCGCCGTATTATTCTGTAATTCCATGTACTTTTCAATTTATTTTGAGCAATTCTGTCAGTTTTTTAATTCAACAAAACTATTTTTTTCCTTTCTATGTTCTCTTTACAAAAAAAAAATCATTAAAAAAGAACCATGTTATGCAGGGTGTAATATTAAAGCACTGTATTGGTATACTTTATTACACATTTTCTTTAAATTCCAAATATCACGAAAACGGGTACAAATATGTATATGCCACACTTAATATAAATTAAAGGCAACTTAATGGGAAATGCAACCAGCAAATAATATACAGGGCGTTCCATTTAAAAAACTCAAGAAAAAGCCATTTGAAAAATATCAAAATTGATTAGATGCTAGGAACACCCTGTATAGCGCATCAAATTTCTTTGGGCACTATCACCTCCCTATTAGTATTGGTTATTTGCTGACAAAGTTGTAAGAAAATATCTGCAAAAATGACGCTATTACGTAGTTTTCGGAAAAAGCCTGCAACGGCCATTTTTTTAATAAAAAATTGAATATTGCAGAAACTATTAGCTTTACGTCAATATCACCTGATACAATTAGTAAGACAATTTTCTTCGCAATCATAATATGTTATAATATACAGGGCATTCCATTTAAAAAAGTTAATTTATTTTCTGCTACGCCTAAATGCAACACGCAGTATAAATGAAAATAATTTTACGTTGTAGAAAATGATATGCCAAACAACTTTTGTATTAAATATTTTTTTCCATCTCTAAAGATAATTGCTATATCTACCACCGCGACTCTAGTGACTCACCCTGTATATATATATATATATATATATATATATATATATATATATATATATCCATTTTGATAAGGTGATGATAACCATTCACAAATAAAAATACCGTTAAAGACAGGCTGTCGGCAGTTGGTTTAACAGTTTTTCCTGATTGCAGCAATAATAGGAAAAGTAGATTTAAGCCATTCCTGATACTGGATGACTAAGTGACTTTCAGTTACTTAATCCACATATCCATAAATAACAAATAAGTAGAGATTCAAAGTATCACAGGGATGGCATAATCCAATATTTTTATATTATCCTCGCGATTTCTCAAATATACGCCTAAAACAAATAATTACAACTGTAATAATTAAATAGAGATTAATGCAATGAAATCATATTTGGAATTTCTTGGTTATGGCAACTTGTTCGGACTTCACCAACAGATTAATGAAGGTGAAAACAAGTGTACTTGTGGCTGTTGCAGAAAAAGGGGTCGTTTTCACGCGTCCATCAATCACGATCTCGCTACTCGGTCCGCTTTAATGAGTTAATTTGTATGAAGGCCATTTCGCTAAGTAAAACAGGACGTGACTGTGAAAAAACGACGTCACCATGCATCACGCACGGGGACCGACGCCTGCGACCGCCACCGGCGTCGTCGCTCCCTCTACCGTGCAAACAGACCACGCGGGAGATTCAAACGATACATATTAATGATGATTTGAAAGTGATTGACGCATGCATTGCCACCGTTGTGTGTAACTTTGTTATACATTGTTTATTATTATTATAATAGCGTTTAGAAGTGTGAACTATGATAGCATTTCTTGATAGCAGTAATGAACATTTTCAGTGTATTAGTATTTATACTCCACTAATTAATAGTACTTTTGTTAATGACACGCTACGCATAAGAATTCTAAGGTTTCCTGAGAAATTCGTAGAGTTTTTTACCAGCAAATTTATATTTAATACTAGAGACACATTATTATATTAAATAAATGAAAATTAAAAAGTGTCGATGCTCTATGGAGTTTCTCAACCCTTTTACTCTTGCGGAACCCTTGACAATAAGTTGGATACCGGCGGAACATCAAAAAAAATATATATAGTGTCAAAGAAACTAAGAAAAATGTCTAACGTAATATTGCTGTAAGTAACTAGCAACATGTCTGTAAAGAAACGCAGTTCAGTGGTTGAAAATTACTTCTACTGTGAAATTACAGCAATTTTCCTGTGATTTTTCAAAAATATCCTGTAAAATTACGGTGATAATGCTGTATTTTTACAGGAATATGTACGTGGAATTATGTGAATTCATTAAAATCAATACAGCATTATAGCTGGTATCAAATAACCAGCGATGACAGTTAAACCTTCGTTTACAGTATTTTTGTCATAGTTTATTACATTCATTTTCTGTAACTTTGCAGATATTTCTCTCTGTGTATAAGCATATTTCTTCTTTTAAATTCCTTCAAAAGTTACAGCCCTTTCAATACCACGGAAGGAAAAATAAGATACAATTCAAACAGTGCGAAAACAAAGAATGCAAACATACCTTTTACAAGAATTAAATAAATTCATTAATAAGTTAACATCAGTAATCAAAATAAACTGAATACAAAAATTAAAAAAATACATTTATTCTGAGTAATAACTTTCATGTGCACCTATTGTTAAGAAGTTGGAGCTCTTTAACATACGATTTTGTTAATATTTTAATATAAATAAGTCATATAAATAAACCATGTGACTCAGACTGTCAATTAAGTTCTGAAAAACGTGTGGGAATAAACACCCAAGTAGAAGACCCTAATTTTATCAATTTTTTATATTTTCTCTTCAAGTTTCCGAAATAAACATTCGGAGTTTAAATGTAAAAACACTAAATTTCAAGTAAAACTCAAGTTTTCGCGTTGTCAAACTGATTTTGTGATTTTTATTTAATTTGTTTTTAATTAAATGCCATCACGAAATTTAGAATTTCACTTCAGTTTCTTGTCCGCTCTTTCGGGAACAAAGCATTTTCTTCGTTGTAACTTTATTGTGACTAACCATATAAATTTTTGCCTAGAATTGCAAATAATTATGTATTTTTATTGATTTCCTTTGAATGATACCGACACAATTTCTGTTACAGAAGCTCAGAACTTATCTGGCGATAGGTTAGTCGTCTTATCTATACTGCAACATCTCTGCTCTTCTCCTAAAGTCAGATTTGCCATTATGAGCAGCAGATACAGATCATAGGTTCATTTTGTCAGATTTGGAAAGAAGCATATATTGAAAATAAATATTGTGAGTTTTTGACAAATAATTCTGCCAGGAGATAATATTACGAGTTCTTGTCACCTAACGTCTCTATATATGACATGTCCGTGAACCGGCGACCGCCACTGATATTTATTACTATTTTCGGCAGAAGCCCCGGGTTCCGTTGAACCCCATGGAATACCTTAAAATTATTTTTAATGTCTTTTTATGAAACTTAACTTAAAGGTCACATGTGCCCTATCACCTAAACAAATTCCAGATCAAATTCCGGACAAATGACAACTGATACAATTGATTAAATAGAATTGACTCCAATTATAATAGAAAAAAAAACAGTAGGTATCTAAAAATATATAATAATTGGTCAGGTTCTCTTGTAATCTATTAAAAAGTCCCTTGTATTCTCCACATGTTGCTCTGATGCATCCTAATATCCGCATTTTGTTGCCTCCTTTGTTAAAGTTCCTTCATATACTACTAACTCCTTCATATGTCGATATTCTATTTGCATCTTCATCATGCTCATTCTCAAGATCTATCAATTATCTGAATACGTTTCGGCCAGCTTTAGATATGCCACCGGGCAAAATTCAAGAAATACATTCCAATACACTTCCAAATCGTCTCCTGATAATCGCTGCAAATTGCTCTGGAAAAGTCATTCCCAGCAACATATTACCCTCGCCAAAGAAACAATTTCCTCCATGGAATCGAGCGAGGGTAGTTTGTTTCCCATCGCTCTGGCCAATGTCTACCGATAACCCAATGAGCAGAAAAAATAACTGTCGTGGTAGCCGATAGTCCCCAGAGTTGAAATCAACCAGAAACTCGCTTGCTTCCGCCGCCTTGAACAAAGGAAGTCGTGCGGATGGCCGGCAAAGGGGCAGCGGCGTGGAGGGTGGAAAGAAGCGTGTAGGGGATGGGGATAACCGCTTTACTATGAAATCCTATTCGGGACGGGCCAGCCATGCCTCGACGGCAATGAAGTTAGTGATGAGAAATGGATGAAGTCTCCACTCAATTTATTGGCCACCCATCCAGAATCTAATCAAGGGAATTGGGTTACTGATATGAAATTACACGGGCTGGCCTTTTGCCCCCCCCCCCCCCCGGAATAATACGCGTCCGTTCATAACGGCCGCCTCCCTTGTCTCCGCTGAGACGTACGCCACTGCGCCTTGGCGATAAAACGGCCAACAAAGCAAGCTCACACATGTGATTATCTTCACTTGCGTCGTAGTATTAAAATTCGAAATTAATTTTGGTCCTGGGAGGTTCTGGGAGGTCCTAGAAAAGAAGTAATTAACACTGATTGGTTGCATTATCCTTGAGCAATTTTGCGTTTTTCGTTTATCATTTACGAAAGATAGAATGGTTATCACGAACGAATTAAAAAGCAGATTAAAAACTGCACACAAGGATACGACCGCCTCTTGAGAGATTTTCCTTATTTTACATCTTACATAGTATGTTTTAAAGTTTTAACATTTATTTAAACAAATTATAGGACTTGAAAATCAACTGAGTAGGTACTGTTCTTTTTAAAGATGTCGATGTCGGATGTCAAAGTTTACTTTTGGGATCGCCTGTGTGTAGGGGGTTAAAAGCCGCAGTAAGAAATTTGGCCCAATTGAAACATAGTCTCCATCAAGAGATCTACAATTTTCTTAACAAATTAAGTTTTTAATTATTTCTTTCTTTCAACATTTTTTAGATTTGTCACTCCCAACACCATTCTCCTTAGTTTACATGGACTACCGAAATAAACTAAATTTGTAAGTCACTCAGCGCGGTAGATCGAAATGTTGCGCTAGTAATTTTATTTATTTTATGGTTGGTTTCCTTTGCAGCGGTATGCGGCGGCGCCGGCGTCTAGCGGCTAGCGGCTGGTACATAATTCCTATGTCGCGGTGGCGGTAGTCAACCTTTTTCATTGCTCGACAGCCACACCCGCCAGCCGTCGCCGCCCGTAGCTGCGTAAATGCATGCTCGGTTGTATACTTTCTCTGGGATGTTCCAGTGTTCTATTGTCGCTGTGCTACCCTGCACATCGTGTACCCTCTGCCCGGCTCCCCTATCCAGTATATAATTGTGACATTCAGTGTCACATTCACTGGCATATTTCCACTGAATTTTGCAGTTATGATTTTGACTAGTGGCGGCTAGTACATTGTTGTGCAGGTTTGCACAACCCCCAAAAATAATAAGGAAACGAAAAGAGTTTAATTATATGTAATAATAGCGTAATAGTCAATATGCAACGATTTATAACATGTAATTTAACAAACGAGCGATCATTTTCTCGCGAATCCAAGCGGAAGTCGGCAATACGGGGTGCGGCTAGGCCGCAACCGTCTAATACCGCTACAGTGCGTATCGACGCCTGTAGCTAGCCCGCTAGCGAGCTTACTTCGTCCGCACCGACCGGTTTATTAACTCTGGATAGGTTGCAAATATCCCGTACACCAAGAACTACCGGAGCACGCCGGACGCCCCCAGTGGTATCCAAGAGCGAAGCGACGTCACGCTTACGCCAACGGCGACTTGTATTCAGTGTTGTCAGATTGGAGGGAAATTCGCTTTTGGGAGGCATTGTTTACCCATGTAGAGAAAACGGAATTTATTGTATAAAAGTGAAAATTTTCATATTTTAAAGTTGCAAAAGCCGTTTTCCGTTGTTGCGAATTGTTAGCCGTCTAGCAGACAAACGGCACTTCAGCCACATGATCGCGAATTAGATTGAACTGAAAAGATTGCGCCTAGCAATGGAACTCAAGTAAGGTTGGTGGTTTAATTTAAATTATGCAATAGGTTAAATTATCCAGGGTAACCCACTGTTTCCTCACAAAATTATGTTTTAAAAAGCAAATGTAATTTTCAGTAAAATGTTGTATATGGACCTATTTGTTTTTTCAGTTCCTTAAAACGTTACAGCCGTTTGAAATATTAACAAAACAACAAAACAAAATCTAAAACCGATAACATAACATAAAAAAGCCCATTACAACAATAAAAAGCAAGTAAATTTAAATAAAACTGTTAAAATTAATAAAATTAAATTTAATAAACAAAGAAACAAAAAACCCAAAACAAAAAGTGTTACTTATTTTTTCTATAAAGTAAATGTTATTCCGAGTAAGAAGTTCAATATGGACTTATTGGTTCTCTCAATTGCTTAAGAAGTTGGAACCGTTTAAAATTCCGTTTTGTTAATATTTCAAACGGCTGTAACTTTTTAATGAATTGAAAAAACTAATAAGTCCAAATTTTACTTTTTACTCAGTATGATATTTACTATGTGAAAAAAAGTTTTTTGCGGGAATAAGTGTGGGACACCTGTATGTTACTAAATAATAACAGGGATTTGAGACCCATGGACATGGTAGCAGCCAAAGATAATTAAAATTAGAGTACATATGTATTAAGAATAGTCATTTTTTTGTGTGCACAAATATAGATATTTTTCTATAAAACAGCTTATAAGTCTGGTACTTGAATGTTACAACCCCCGCTTCTCTAGAGCACGAGCCGCCACTGATTTTTACATACTCTTTTTCCTGCATTGGCAGAGCATTCATGGTCTTATCTTTATAATAAATATAGAGCAGAACGTGCCCCCGATAACTCTTTTTTAAAGAATTTTATTTTATTTTATCTCGATTAACTCTAAATTAAAATATTGCTATGTTGTAAAATAAAGACTGTAACTAAATTACTAATGGTCTTACATTTTTATTACACAGGTTTCTACTAATACTTTGTACTAGTAAAATACCTACATACTTGTGCAATAGAAGGCAACGTGTGCAACATATTTGGGATGTTCCGATACACCTTGCTGTACCGGTATGGCGTATCGTATTGCATCGTATCCAATTTCAAACCAGTTCTGTACCATATCGGAGCACAAAGAACCGATACATATTTTTAATATGTAATTCCGAATGAAAACAAAATATTTTGCGTAGCGGCAGATACCTACAAACATTGAAATAAAATAATGTACAGTAGAACAAATATGTATTTTTATTTTAAAATAGCATATATCATATGTAGGTATACATAAAGACCCACCTGAATGTAGGTATGCGCTTTTTTATTAAATATTTGAAACCTTCTTTATCTGTAGTGCTTAAGATAGATTATCTTTTTCTATCATATATATTATATACTATTGCATTAGTCACATGGGATGCTTTTTTGCCTCCTATATAAAACATAACAAAATAGTGTTGGTAACGGGTATAACGGGTAACAAAATAGTTTATATTATGGTCGCAATGCAAGTACAGCATCGATTATCAGAGGCCTATCATCTAATTTTGTTATTTTTTGTTATTGTGGAAAAGAAGTACAAATGTTTAACAATGTTGAAAAAGAAGATCATTCATTATACTGTATGTTCAGCCAGAGTTGGCATGCGCAATTTACATTCAAGAGAATGTACTATGCGCGCCAAAAACAATTCGTACACCTTGTAGTTTTGTAAATAGTTCTTTTATAATCTATACGCTGAGTTCTGACAGGTAGTCAAGCCAGAATTAGACGACTTTTTTGGTCTGTCTTTTTGTTTTTTGGGTGTACGACTTTTTTTGGCGCGGATAGTACATAATACATGCCACCAGATGGATGTCATTTTAAAGTACGCCAGAAAACCGCAAAAATTTAACAATAATTGTCAAAATGACCCTCGACACCTCTAAAGTATAGAACTATCGTACCACCCAAGGTATAGGAACTACTTGATTCTCCATGGTACCACCAGTGTTTTCCAGAATTTGATGGGCTTTTTAATTATGATTTTATACAAAATATATAAATGCATTATGAATGTATTTTTCTGAAGAAAACGTCAAACACTGCTATATTTATCACATACGGAACTACTTGTTTTACCCTGGTACCACCCACAGCACCACCAGTGTTTTCTTAGTTTCAAAGCTGTATGTTGGATGGCACCGCTGAATGTATTTTTTTTGTTCAAGTTTGTCATACCTTCCGCAATTTTAACGTCAGTGTTACAAAGTTTGCATTTGCCACCCAACTTGTTTAAACACTTTCCATACGCAACTCGACGAACGTGGCATGTTTGTATGTATTTTTCTTGTAAAAAGCACTATGTAGGGCTAATGGATGTAATGACATTCGCACTCAAAGATTTGCACACCAAACTTTAGTCAGAATTTCCTTGATCGTTTACCGACACTCTAAAAAAACACAAATACAAATTCCTTCGTTGTTATCAGTGTCACTTGTAAAATAAACTTATATTGGTTTGCCGCTGGAGTACGACAGTTGTTGGCAACAACTATGGCAACAACAAATACTGCACCAATATAACCAAGGTATGTGCATATGATAATATCGACTAAAAACGTATTGTATCGTACCGTATTGGATGTTATAGTACCGGTACAAAATATCGGGTATCGAAATGTAAAATACCGGTACTTCAAAATATCGTATCGGATCGAACATCCCTAGTACAAACTAAATTTATAAGCAAAATAAACTTAAAGGATTATCTGAATCATATCTGAATCATTGTTGAATTGATGGAAAATTTCAGAAAATATAAACTCAGAAATTACTTGAAGTATTTCAGTATTCCCGGAAGTTGCTTGATTGTTTTTTAATCATACTCGAGAGTATAGTTACATACTCAAGAGGTTGAAGTAAGTAATTATAATACTAAATAATTGTAATAGCGCCCACCGCCACCTCGCGAGTGTCAAACAAAATTGAAATAAATATAAATATATTGAAGAAACTATGTGTTAGCCCATATAATGAAGTAAATAAGTTTAATGCGGACAATGCCTACTTACATCAATTTACATAATCTCATAAAAAATATTATCTATCTGTCACACTGTGCAACGTATTTCATCATGCTTAATGAATATTTTATATTCCATGCATAAACAGTTAAAGGGGACATAATTAACCAGACAAGTATCGTCACCCTGGGACCATAAAATTTTTTATTAACGACGTAACTTCGTCGCGCATTTGTCGTTAACGATCTCGGCGGACTATTTTACACCGGTACCGGCGGCGGACAAATTGACAGGTATATTTACGGAGGAAACTTTTTTTATAAATGATTAATGCTATATAGGATGCCATCAGCATCCCAGAAAGTGTTCTTCGGCTTCTCTCTTTCACGCCGGCGAAGAAAATATAAAAAAGTACTCATGAATTAATGAAGGTGAAGAATATCTATATCAGATGTCAACGAAATATTTTTCTCATACATCGTATAAATAAACAAATGGATTATTGTTTATTTATATCCTGTATATCAAACTAAACAGATTATTGGTCCAAATAAGTTGTGTCGGATACTGGGCATAAAACATTCAGATAGAAATAGCTACTTAATTTAAATAATAAACAAGGATAATATTAAAATGATATTTTATTGTAAAACTTAGCATTGACCGTTTGTCCTTCGGATCTGCTATTTTGAGAAAAGCTGCGATTTAATGATTTGTAAATGAAGAAAATACATATAGCATAAATCAGGCCATATGGTACAGTACATTAATGCATTTACACCGTAAATGTATACACTTACTAGTCGGCATGCACAGTAAGAGAAATGGTGGAATGATAATTTGTTTAAGTAAGTTAATATTCGATATGTCAGTGGTGTGCAAAGATTTGTCATTATATTCCATTCCAGCAAGGGTTGTGTAATTCGAAGTACCCCATCATAATTTATCTTATTTATCTAGTTTATCTTTACCCTATATGCTATGCATTTTTCACATACTAAAAATTTTATTTACTACAAGTTTACTCTTTAAAGTTACTACAAAACATATACGTACCTACTTTTTTACTTTATCAGACAAAGGATACGGTTATAATCCTCACAAATTTTTTTTAGATTTTCCCCTTTTTTGTGGCGACGATTCCGGAGAAACTACTAAAGGTATCGGGACGAAACTTCATATTTAGAAGTTTCATGACTAAAGGGTCCAAGGGAACTGGAGCTTTACTCTTATCATATTTGAAAGATTTTGGAAATGAGGGGCCAGTTCTGTAATTTTGTCAAAATAGTTAAATAGTAAATTAAAGTAGAAGAAATTTTGTATAAATTATGTCTATGACATTTTTTGGTAAAATTTATAGTTTAGCTGCATGAGCAAATTCTATTTCAGCGAGATCAGATCTGGATGAAAACTAGTTAGCAGGATTTGACAGATATTTGGTTCTATTGATAGTATACTCAGAACATCAGCGTTTGCATTGAACACGAATGCAATACGCAAATGAGTCGAGACTACCATGACGAGGCACTGCTGTATAGTATGATATAAAGTAATGTGCCTGAACACATCAGATTTTTTATTTTTTTTACCAGTTTCTTTACCTACATCGAATACACAAATGTTAGTTTCAAATAAATAAATTGATTAAATACGCACGAATGGAAACGAAAATACACGTTATATTTACTATACAGTGCGTCTCACGGGACGTTGGATTGTATGGGTACTTTTGTTATTATTAGAGATAGAAAGTCGTTTAAATAGACAAAGTAGTGCATATTTATGTGCTCTTTCATAATTTGTACACAAAAAAAACAGCTGAATTCCAAACGATACCCAAGCTATTTTGAAAAAATCAAAAAATGTCATTTTTAATTATGGTCATAACTTCTTTATTTGGGATCCTATCAAAAAAGCGTTTTGACATTATAAAGGCATTTTTTGCCTACAATTTGTTTATGTCAGTTTAAATTTTTTTTTCGCCAATGAATTCGGCAGAAACAAACGAAACTGTTTTTCTTATGGACGCCAATTGGTTTTATACATGTGTGGATTCATCATTTCTTTCTGAGTAATTTGGTATGCCACATGCCATGTTTTTAACACAATAAGATAATAGAATTGACTGAAAATTGTACACTTTGAGAATTGCTAAAATTCGCATGATGCCATGGAAGACATTTTGTGAAACAATCTACCCATCTGTACCCATCTGTTGAACAAAATTGGTGAAAACCCAGAATATTATAAAAAAAAATGTCATGGTCCGATGAAACATTTTGTAACTGCGGTATTTTTAACTGAAATAAGACGCACTACTGGGTACTGGGTCCGCGAAAATCAGCACCTTTTTGTACAGCGCCATAATCAGGTGCAGTTTGGTTTTAATGTATCGTGCGGTATAGTGGCCAACCGATTTATCGGAATCTTTTATAACAATAAATTAACTTCGGAGAGGTATCGGCAATATTGCTCTCTGAGGACGTGGAAGAAAAAATGCACGATATACCGTTGGCCTTATGCTAAGGTACGTGGTTCCAACAAGACGGAGTACCTGCACATAATGCCCGAATTGTGAAGATCTATTTAGATATAAGACATACACGGAGAGTAATTACTACCTATTCAGAAGTATCATGACCACCAAGATTGCCGGATCTTACCCCTTGTGATTTTTATCTATGGGGTGACTTAAAAAATAAGGTGTATGGGGTTTATAATTTTGGAAACGTTGGGGAGTTACGTGACACCGTCATCCGCGCTTTATATTCGATTGACAGAAGAACCCTCGGTAAGGTCACCGTATTACGGAATGCTGTGAAAAATGCCTCCACGAAATGGCGTGATTTTTGAAAACATTATTTAGTTTGTTAAAATGTTGTTACTTTTTTATGTTGTATAGTTAGTACAAATAAACACATTCCAAAATTTTACTGTAACTTGACTATGGGCAGATAAATACTGTATCACTAAAATGTGCTTCTCATGGCCCCATGCGATTTTCAGAAATTAAAGAAAAACTTCAATCTTGTCGGCTTATTGTGTTCTAAATATGGCATGTGGCATACCAAATTACTCAGATAAAAATTCTGAATCCAAACATGTATAAAACCAATATGGCGTCCATAAGAAAAACAAAAGTTTCAAAGGTTTCTAACGAATTCACGGGCGAAAAAAATTTAAACTGACATAATCAAATTGTAGACAAAAAAGTGCCTTTATAATGTCAAAACGCTTTTTTGATGGGATCACAAATAAAGAAGTTATGACCATAATTAAAAAAAATGCACTTTTTGGTTTTTTCAAAATAGCTTGGAAACCATTGGGAATTCAACTAGATTATGAAAGAGCACATAAATATGCACTACTTTGCCCATTTAACCTATTTTCTATCTTTAACAATAACAAAAGTAGGTACCCATACAATCCAACGTCCCGTGAGACACACTGTATATAAAAACCAAAGTTCAAGAACATAACTATGGTAATATGGTAATATATTCATGTACAACATTCCAATTATAAGTTAAATATTCAGTTAAATTTACTTTAGTTTTGGTTGATACTTTAACTATTACATTTAATTAATTAACTGCTTTTTTCTGACTTACACTATTTATTCTCTGGTAGGAAATCCAAACATGCATTATCTAGAAAGTGTATACTCACATGTACTAGCAATACTATATATAGATTTACTACTGTTCACGCTTTTACTGAAGTATATACATGAATCCCAATAATCACTTTATTTTTCACCATTTATAATTTATTTATATATTTTAACAAATTCTTTTTCTATTTATTTCAGGAATTTCAATGCACAAAGGATACGCATTTGTACAGTTTACAAATCCTTTCGACGCAAGAAGTGCTTGTTTGGGAGAAGATGGAAGGACTGTCTTAAGCCAAATTCTTGGTGAGTGACTAAAATTACACACAAACATTTAATTAATTAACTGCTTTTTTCTGACTTACACTATCTCTGGACAGACGTTTAGTGGTCACATAAAACTCATATATCATCAGCTTTACAGCTACAATCAATTCTTGTTTGACCGTCCAATTATATCCATTATCTGGTATTAAATCAATATACCTGTTATAAAATCGATCGGTCTAAGCCGTCTTTTCGCAGTTAAGTACGTAATGAAATGATCGCATTACCTGTTCATGTCGATTAATTACCGATTCGGCACAATTGCCGTAATTACCGTCATTCGCAGCGCAATCCGAGGCTACTACGTTTATTGGCCTATGCTGGAAACTGCCGAGTTTAACTAGCTGACGTTACGCTAGGCGGCGCGGCGATGCAATCCTCGAAGTACGCTTTGGAAATTTTGAAACGAACGGACGCGCCTTGTAAATTTTAAAACGCTTTTAGACTATTAGGTACCTACAACTTGTATTTTTTTGCGAAACGGTGAAACGTGTTTAAGGAAGATCAACAAACTGGAAAAGAAATATGTATTCTATTTGAAATGCAACTACTTAAATATGGTACTTTTACACCGACGCTTCATTTGAACAATTTTCTGTGATGGAAATCGTTATTACATGTTGTAAGAAACTATGGAAATATGCTACATTA
Organism: Aphodius sticticus; assembly: GCA_963966075.1. Classification (NCBI taxonomy): domain Eukaryota; kingdom Metazoa; phylum Arthropoda; class Insecta; order Coleoptera; family Scarabaeidae; genus Aphodius; species Aphodius sticticus. The sequence continues at coordinate 44,501,374 of OZ014506.1, read as the reverse complement.
CAATTATTCTAAGCGTATTATTAATATTAATCAACAAAGTATTTGATTTTAGCAGTTTTATTGTCACTGTAATACCTGAAATCTATTTAAAATACAAAGCTTCACAATTTGATTTATTAAAAACTAATTCAATATTTTCGCATAAATAACATTCAAATAAAAATGTATCTGTCAGTATAGGTCGGAGGATCAAGATGTTTGTTCTTGTGACATGTATCAATGCCCTGTTATTCTCTGGTTTCGTTGACGGACAAGGGGTAATTGTGGATTAGTGTTTAAATTCCAAGCACGTGCAACTGCCAGTTGGCTCTGCCTAAATTCGGAAACATTGTAATTATTACTGTACACCGTATGTAATTTAGAAGTGTATTATTTGGAAACCTCATACGTATTTTTTGAATATTTTTTCCACACCGGCACCATATTTGTTACGAATTAAATATACATTTTGAAAATGTCAATTTCTAATTAAAATACAAAATAAGGAAATACTATATTTCAAAGAAGCATTTACTTCACACAAATATTCGTACTAAACAAAAATTGTTACATAAGACATAAATTGAAAATTTATCTCAAACCATAAATTGTTTCACACAAATTAGCGTGTTTTGTACCAAATAAATATTCTTCAATCAATAAGTTTTTAGCCGCAAATAATGTTGGCTCCATTGTTTTTCTACGTGCACGGTCATTCCCCAGCATTCAAGTCTATTCTAAAACTATGCACATTAGAGAAGAGGGAGTTTGTTCTTATGAAATATAGACAAAGCAATTTATTCCTTTGGATCAAAATATATTAGTTTGGACAAATATTCATCAGATACTATTACTAAGCTAAAATAACTATATATGATTTTACATAAAGTATTTACTTTAAATATTGTTTCTTTAATTCAAACTATAAATAATACAGAACAAAGGTTCTTTGGCTATAAACGTTATTTGTACCGAACAAATATTGTATTTCATTCAAAGATAACATATTTGTATTCACAAGTAGTTAACTTATACCATTAAACGCGAACATCCCTGTAATAAAGCTCTGTGCACGGTTAATAGATTAATTGAAAATATATGAATATATGAAAATATATGAAAGTATATGAAATGATAAGCAAAACCAGGATATAACGGCATAGCTTAAATTAACCTCGGAGCAGGACTGCTTTGATTTTAATTGTGAATGGAATAATAAAAAAAAAGAAGGATAGAAAACCGTAAACTTTCTGGACGTCAGTCACGAAGAGCTCAACTTTACAACGCTTGGAATTCGTAATTTATTGAAAGCCTACTACAACAGCCATAGTAACATCGTACGACTGTAACCTCCATTTCACACTTAAACTAGCAGCTTTCGACAGCCTGTTGCATCGTCTCTCCTATCTCCATATTTCGAATGAAAATTTTAAAAAATAAACTTAATATTCAAAGCAATAATTGCCAAGAACAACGTCTACATTTATTCAAATTGACAGAATTATATAAAAAAAAAAGAATCTCAATAACAACATCCTAGAAGATGTCAAAACAATCGAATTACAAGACTATAAACTACAACTCATATTTTGATTTCCATTAGAGAACATTTTATAATACCATAAGAGAGATATAAAACTAATGCCACTTTAAAAACAATATTCTAGAATGCAGAGGATAAAACCGACTTTTTAAAAAACAGCTTGTTGGACACCAACGATTCTATTATAGTTAACAGTTTGGATATTTATCGGATATTAACAAAACTTACTCTCTGTTTGGTATCGCTTCTATTGATTGGAATGAGAAACGGTCTCGATTATTTTCTTCGTAAAGTTGATGTGGACAGATTTCAATTTGTTGAGATTGATCTTCTATAGTCAGCTCTATTTGACTGCAAACGTGTTTAACCTTTCTAGTGGATTCATCTTCATGGATTGGCACCCACCAACTCCTACCGTATCATCTGCCAGTATGTCGCCATAGTTATCACGTTCTCAAGCTATCGTGTCTCAGACTACAAGAATTTATTTAATCCAGAACATCCAACATCTCAAACCAAACCATCTAAACAACAATTCCTCGTCGCTTTAGCTATGTATTTTATCGTATGGATTCGGGTGTGGTAAGTGGTAACTGCCGCGTTACATAAATCCGTGCAGACTTCGGCCGGCAGATATACATATTGCGGACGGTTTATTCGAAAACTTATAGGCCACAAGCATATATTTACCTGTAGAGGGCGCGTATACAACCGAGAGATAGCTCTGCGCGCTCACATGGTCGTCCGTGTGAGTCTGTGTGTTACCCTATTTGCCGTGTATGTTTGCGTCGTGCAGTAGAGCGAGCGGACGATAATTTACTGCAAATGTGCATTAAGTGTAGTGCAACTGAGCCGTACGCCATCTCTCGGCCGAATTAATATCCGTGCTCGGTTCGCTTCTCTGGCGGAGTCGCGCCGTACCCACCTGTACAGATAACCAGGAAATTTAAGGGTCGTGCAGTAACAGACCAAGGAGACGTTATTTATTGTTGGGATACCTGGTAGTCGAGGTAGAGACGATAGCGGATTGTCTAGAGTTTATTCTTATGACCGTTTGGCATGAATTCTTAAAGCGGGTTTCGTTGTTCGATACTCGAAAAGATAGAGGGTAAATTATTAAGACATCCATGTAAATGGTTTCTGTAGCGATTCTGTAAATTAATTAAGTGATAAAGCGAAATAGGAAGACCTTAGGATGCCCGTTATGTGCATAATATAAGAAATTTAGTATTACATATATTTTTAGATATTTCTTATTGATTAGCTTTGTAGACGATTCGAGAAATCTTATTACTCTCTTCAAACTGACTTTTGTATAAACCCTAATGTGAATCAAACTGAATATAAGATAATATATATATATATATATATAAATAATATATATAAATATAATAATATAAGATTTGTTTTGCTAGTATAAAATAAAGGAGAATGCCTCTAGAAACCATATATTTTTATTCAGTAATATTGTCGATTTCTTTTCAATTCAAACTATACCTTTACATCAAAAAATATTTGACCAAAAAGATTGTAAAATATTGATAACCCTGGGGACGTGGAATTTTTATTCTCAAAGTGCATTGAAAGTTTCTATACATTTCTTCCCACTGAATATGAATTCGAACTCAAAATTTTTTTATTACGTACGGTTTTATAAAAAGTTCAATATGTAAAAAATTGTGATTTTAACTATCCTCAGAGTTACTTATATTTAACAATTTTTAATTGTATTTTTCTATTTTTTTTATGGAATGCCGTACTATAAATACAGAAATAAATACGTCTACTAAATCAAATTTTGAAGAAAGAAAATATTATGTACAAGAGAGAAATAGTCCTTTAAGTATGTAATGTATGTATTATTTATTATACCTACATGTCACATGTCACATGTCATAAATGTCACACTGAGTAACAGTTTCATACGGACTTATTTCTTGTCTTAATTCCTTAAAATTAATAGCGATTTGAAACTCGTAAAACTTTTTACTCAGAATGTTTTCGCATGACATCTTTTTTTTGTTGTTTTTTATTTCGCTAATATTTCAAACGGCTTTCATGGGACTTAAGAAAGCAACTACGACTACACAAAATGTTTTACTTACTCTTTATTATCTAAAAACATTTAGTTTTTTCGCGGAAGAAAGTGGGAAATGAAAATTAAAGAAAAGTGCTTGGTCCGTTGTTCAAAAGTTATCATACCAATGCACAGCAATTTTCAAACGGATTACTCAAAATATAAAAGGAAACAAGGTACTTTCTAAATTTGCCTAATTTCAATTGTTCAATTTTATTGCTCTTATCGTTAAATATAAATAACTATCTGGAAAATGTGGATGGAAAGTGCATGTGTTTTGATTGATTTATTCAGGGTCAATGTATAGGGTCAACAATATTATACCATATTCATTTGCTTTTTCTCAGTAATTTTCTCCTGCGAGGCCACACAATTTAAACATCACTGAATTCTGAAAAGAATACTAAACTATATTTTGTAGACAAAAACTATACCGTATCGTTTTGTAACGCACCCTTCTTTTCTGGGGCGGTGAAGAAGCGTTACACAATAAATATAACAATATTTAACCCTGTTGTAGGTAGCTCGTAGGTCCTGGGTTCTTCGGAATAAAATATGATGATTTAATAAAATAATAAATGTATTGTTCACCATTAATCATTTACATATATCAAGAAAATACCATAAACAGGAAATAGCGGGTTACGGGTACATATGTGTTTTCTTCGGCGGCGGGCCTCGGGTATTAGTTAAATTAATCGGTACAGGAGACATCCAAGCGGGACGGGAAAATAGTCCCGATTCGGTGACGGCAGAATTCGATAATACTTAGTAACATATATCTGGAAAAATTAACATATCTGGAAAAAACTAACATATCTGGAAAAACATATATCTGGAAAAAACTACATCGCCAACTACGGCCAGCAGAGGTAAGCAGGTTCGATGTATTATCAACAGCATACAAGGGGCCATCGGACAATGCCTTGAGCTACCTCACCAGCATTCAAAGGGCCAACGGAAATAGACTGATCTGTGAGTTCTCCTGCCAGCTACAAGGGGCCAGCAGGGACTGATTGATTCCTAGAGGGAAATACTCGAAAATACTACCGTCAAAACGACCACCACCAGTTACGAAACTGGTCTTGTCTGGGCGGCCGATCGACATGTTTAAAAACATAATACGAGTTCACATACCTAACTAGTTTCGGAACTAGTTTACGTATCGGACGGTCAGACGAGTTCAAAAATATACAAAAAACAGGATTCTCCAAAATAAATAAACACAAGTAAAAGTTATACAATCAATAAAAACTTATTACTAACAAAATAAACTTGCATTTATTTATTACGAACGGTGTTTCGTTACAATTTAAACAAAACAGTGCGACACTATGTGTACTACGTTTTCTGCACTTTATTATTCTTTGTGATCTCGAAATGAATCTACCCGCTATACAACCTTCAATTTTCTACAGCATCAGCAAATACGTTGATTATTGGTAACGATAAAAGCGGAGCAAGGATATAGAATGGTAGGGCGCAACATACGGGGATGCCACTCTCTATCTCTGCCACACTTACACATCTGCGGGATGTTGTTTCATGCCCCAGAGTGGTTAGGAGATAACAGGTGCGTTTATCATGCCAACGCACAGCAATTTTCAAACGGATGATTTACAAAATACCCTAACGGTGCGTGCGTCTGGCATACTGTGAACGAGGAAATATTTCGAGAGAAATTTATGCTGCCTTATCGGCAGCGTCTTGACTTTTTGTGGAGACAACCCGACTCACCCGGAAAAGTGGATGGAGATATTTGTATTTGTCCTCCATTCATCACGACAGATGCAAACTATGTCGGAATGTTGATGTTTGAATGTATTAAAATGGTTTCAAGAAAATTACAGTTCTATTTACGACAGTTTAGAAAGATTTAAAATTATTTTGAAAGAAACAGTAAGTTATTTTGTTGAAGATTAATTTCGGTGACTGTTTGGATCAGTTGCTTTGATCTAATAGTAAAATGATGCTGTTTTGCATTTATTTTAGTTAAAAAGTGAAGCGTTATATAGGATGTATCCTAATCATTAATACTGCCTTTTTCAGTCAATAATATGGATCACTTGACAATGTATGCTTTCTTGTCAATCCATTTGCAGTGATCGGGAGGTGGTAGCTTGACTATTTTAGAAAAATCTCAATTCTTTTAATGGTTCCCCCTATGTTCTGGGAGTGCAAAAACAATTATATTATTTTTTTACTCGGCTCAGAAAACTTGTTCCGATATGAAGACTTATTACTCAATTTGGTAATTCAATATCTTTTAGTTATACAATTTGTAAAAATTTGTATATTCAAAATTTGCGGTTTTACTTCTTCTCCTTTTTGATAACAAGCTATTAAAACTATTCATTTCCTATATATTAATGCCAAATATTTCAGGTGAGGGTATGACTTAAATATCTGTAACTGTCATAATTAATTGATCTTGTTACAATCTTTTAATATAAATAACAACATTCTTGTGTATTTGACCGTCTTTGGAATAACGTGCATTTGAACACAGGGAAGAAGCATTAATCAGTCAGTGCTCACTAACAAATAGGATAGTTCCTTCCTGAATTTAGAACACGTTAATTCATTATTTAAACTAATTACATTTTACTACCTTATTAATTTCATTCAGCTTAAAATAATTATAATAGAATAATAACGGTACACATATTTCTAAATATAAATGTGCAAGTAATAAATACATCTTGGTCAAAAGAGAAGAGGTTTTACAACACACCACCACCCTTGATAATCAATTTCAGAGCTTCAAAAAGCTAGAACTAGGAGTTTCAGACACACAGAAATACTCTCCTCAAAATGGTAAGGTATAATAAGATGTTACTTCACATCAACGTCAACAACATAAAAATCACTGTGTTAAAGATATTACCTTTGTCCCTAACAGAAAAGGACATAATTGCCACATAATGATTATTATCAGTGGTGGATTGTCGCGGTATTAAATTTGATATTTCAGTATTACTAATCAATCTTGTCCAAGAAATTATTTTATTATTGTTTTCCTTCTTTTTTCAAGAAGTCAGATGAAAACAAAGCATTGTTTCATGTGAACAATATTTGAAGAAAACTAACTAACATCTTTAGAATTGCCATTTGTGACTGGTTGCTCAATATCCCAAAAACTCTGTGACGCATTTACCAGTTCTTTGTTTCGCAAAAACTTTTAAATGGCCCCTGAGAGATTATCGTCAGTAAACTTTAAAATGTTTTTTATATAGAAAATAAGTGTAAACTCTTAGTTCTATTTGCTTAACATATAGCTTGGAATGTGCTAAACAGGTTGGTTTTTTTATAGTTTATATTTTATATTTATATATATATTTTGTTTAGTATATTATTTAGTTTAACGCATACCATGTCAAAAGATTTAAGATTTATAGAGTAAAAAATTTCTGAACCGGCTAAAAGAAACAAAATAATAAAGTTGGTTTTTGCAATGCCAGAACAAATTCAATAAAAAAACAAAAATTTTCTAAAACCGTCTGGACTATTTCATATGGATCTATAAATATCTTGAGATTCGGGAGATAGAGCACATGAATACAACATTTGAAACCTATAGCTTCTCTTCATCATTAATATTATAGTAAACCACAAGTCCCAACAATACTTGAGTTAGAAATATCTAGTTCCATTGGGTTTTCAGGAAAAAGAAAAACAGTTTGGATGAAATCAACGCTATGTTGGCTACCATTAAATTTTATGGTTCTCAAATAAATTAATAAAATTAATAGTAAACGTAAAAGCGTAAAGTATGGAATATGACAGTCTCTAACACTGTTATTTATTATTAACTCTTGTTGCGAATGGAACGTAAATAGGCCTCTTAAAAGATTTCTTTGCGCCAAATACGAATCCGTTGTAAATCATGTCAGATTTGGGCAGGCTTGTTATGGAAATAAACTTTTAGGATTTCAAGTAAACGTACACAGTTTAAGGTTTACTTTTATGTTTGTGGGTTTTAATTTGAAGCCATTGCCATTAACAAGTCTCAGGAGCAAACGCTGAAGTTAGCTAACTTTACTGGCAAAGGTCTGGACAATCTATACGATGAAATCCGTCGTTACAGCGAATATATTGTAACATGCGCACTCGTAATTTGATCCAGGGCCTTGGCATCTTAGTCTGCTAACGCATCAAACATCAAAGTTCCAGCAGGGGCAGAAAGCTGTCCAAAAATTATTTTAAATTGCACAGACGTCTGACCGCTACTCAGATTTGAACGTCCATGCAGATCTCACATGTATGATAGATCAACGGACAGACAGTTTGAGTCGTGTGGAGGCGACTTAAACTTTTCCTTGGTCTTGTACGTGTTTCTGACAACGTTATTCGACAGTACATCATAAAATTCCACCATCATCAACTTAAAGCTAAGTTTATAACCATAAAATCCGTCCAAGTTGCACAACATGTTTAGAAACCGAATGATATACACGTAAGTTTCGGTATGCGTACACCATATTATTATTATTACAGGTTTGGCGCTGATCCAAGATCGATAAGTTTTTCATCGCAGTATCAGTAAAAATTACTGCATATTAACTTACGGTCATTAACTAAACGTTCCCATATTAACGATACTAGTGACATCAGCATCACATCACTTGACATTATTCGACTTTATGTCAGTGGGGCATTAATAGAAATTTAATGCGCAATGACTAAAGGACGGTACAGTAGCGAACGCTGTTTATTATCAATGTTTACGAGATCCATTGGAGAATTTTTACGATGCTGTAGGTATAAAGTGTGTTCATGTTGGCGCGGCGGAGGACTTTACTGCGCACGGGGAATTGTTTATTTTATTATTCGTAAATCGTTTAAAATACGTAGATATTAAGTGAGTTTGTCAGGCGCTTCATCGACAAATACATACCTCCTATTAATTTATCAATACGGTCCCAAACTGTGGAACTTAGTAGTAATAAACTTTCAAATATATATTAAAAAATACTAAACAAAACAAATTAAATGACACAAGAAAGACCAATTTTTAAATGTTTAAAATGAATGGTGAATAAGTATTAATAATATCTTCAAAAGTTCTACTACGTAATAATAAAAAAAAAATAACCAACATACATAAATCTGTACCTGCCTTAATATTTTGTGCTCGTAGACCAGGCAATAGAGACTTTTCGATGACAAAAATATTATCAGCAAGCCGACGGTCCCAGGTCACGTGGAACAGTCCGTAGATGTATTGTGATGTGTTTTCGGCTCGCAAATATTACTTTATTTGTTATAAACAAAAAACATAAAAAAATGGTGCTTTTTTTCGTTTTTCGCTTGTAAAAACTGAACCGATAGAGCAATCTTGATGCTTTCAACAGACGAATTGTAGAGAATGAAAAGACGAAAAAAAAAATGAACCCTACACGGACCCAATCGGATTAATATTAACGGAGGAAATTCCGAAGAACCGGAAAAATCTGCGTTTTTTTCAAAAATGCATAACTCCGCCATTTTCAAAGTTGCAACGCAGGCTTTTCGCGAGAAAGGCGTTGTCCGATGATTAGTTTTTGCACAATTGCGATTTGAATTTTCTTTATGGAATATGGTTCGGCGAGCCTGGATGCGTCAGAGGTGGTCCGATTTTAATTTTTTTAACGTGTTTCGAAAGTAGAAGTATTGTGCTACAAAACGTCTATTCTGATTTTGCGTTAAAATGTTGCGAAATAGGCGATAAATGCTTGCAAACTTGACCGAAATCTGCAGTACGCTCCAAAGCGGTCGAGTAGTGGGGGTGGGCTACCGAAGCGGGGAAGCGCGTATCTATAGTAATCCCAACGCGCTGCGCGCTTCCCCGAGTCGGCCGCCTACCCCACTACTCGACAGCTTTCGAGCGCGCGGCAGATTTCGGTCAAGTTTGCAAGCATTTTTCGCCTATTTCGCAACATTTTAACGCAAAATCAGAATAGACATTTTGTAACAAAAATACCTCTACTTTCGAAATACGTTAAAAAATTAAAATCGGACCACCTCCGACGCATCCAGGCTCGCCGAACCATAAAAAAATACAAATCGCAATTGTGCAAAAACTAATCATCGGACAACGCCTGGGTTGTGCACACTTAAAGTACCCATCAATCGCTACTTTCTCGCGAAAAACCTGCGTTATAACTTTGAAAATGGCGGAGTTATGAATTTTTGAAAAAAACGCAATTTTTTCTGGTTCTTCCGAATTTCCTCCGTTAATATTAATCCAATCGGGTCCGTGTAGGGTTCATTTTTTTCGTCTTTTCATACTCTACAATTCGAAAGCATCAAGATTGCTCTATCGGCTCAGTTTTTTGGCACAATTTTTTGATGTTTTTTGTTTATAACAAATTAAGTAATGATATTTGCGAGTCGAAAACACATCACAATACATCGGACTGTTCCACGTGACCTGGGACCGTCGGCTTGGTATTTTTGTCACGGAAAAATCTCTATTGCCTGGTCTATCGCTGAAATATTTAAAACGGTTGTGTCGATTCAAAATACGATTAAGTAATTTTCAGATTTTCCATACATTTTTCTAAAAGTTATTAAGTTGAAAATAATTTTTGAAGAAAAACGAAACAAAATACACATACGCTCAATTGCTAAGATAATCAATGACACATATGACTGTACTTTCGTTAACAGTTATAGTTAAGCCCTAGTTTAGATGTAGACGAAAACTATAGGTACTGAGCGGTTTAACCGAGTATCATTGCGGCAAACGTAGGTATTTGTTAGGTAACAGGATAAAATTGTTCACTACGTGTTTTCTAAGTCTACTATCTAGATTGTTTCCTACCTTCAGTGTATAGCAGATGCTTTTGTTTTTTACTTGTGCGTGCAGTATCAAATACACTGTATTTGTTTTAAATGCTCACCTTTATTAGTATTTCTTTATTTTTTAGAAAAAGGGAATTTGGAATGGTTTACATACGAAAATCGAATCCAAACGAATGGTCTGTGACTATCGATAAAAATTACGGTGTTTCGCTAAAAATGGGTAACATGAAAATTATAGCTTGTGAACTTTTGTCTCGCGTAGATCATGACGTAGTATACCATCAGACGTCTTTGAAATGAATACTTGTAAAGAAGGACATACTTTTTCCAGAGACAATTTTTATAGGCTACCATTTACTACTATATATTTTAGAAAACTCGATATTTTGATCATACTGAATTTTCCCCATCTCCACCTTATATTTGTTTTTTGGCGAAGAAATTGATTGGCAAGATTGACTTACAAGAATATCAACAAATGTAGAAATCGCCAAAACTATCAACCAGCGGAAGAATTTGGTGATACTCTGTCCTAGTCATAACTCATCGCGTAAAATCATCAATGATAGTTATTTATGTACCAAGGGCATTAAAAGTTGTTTAATTTATTTATATATATTTAAATGTTTATGCCCCAAGGGTGACCGTTCTCGGGCCTATCGGTCCTCGAGCTTTTTAAATCACCCGAGGGTATAAACATCAAGTACTGCCCGTGGTACATACAAAGTTGTATGTTCTACAATGGTTTTGTTCCATGGTTTTGTTGAGTGACAATGCAGGCAATTAATTGTCAAACGGAATAACTTTAATCGCCAATAATTGACATTGACGATTTAAAATTTACAATTTTAATGTCAAATATTTGATGTAAAAGACATATAAACCATGGCAACGCTTAAAGTTCGAGTGGGCGATAAGAGCTCTTAATGCCCTCGCGGGCATAAAGTAGCTGTTTTTGCCCCGGTATCTAAGATGTAAAATGTCACTATATGATCATGTAGGACATAAAATCTATAATAGTTTGCAACATATATGCTCAAAATAACAGCCAAAATCGATGAGTAATTCGCACCTGTCGTGGACCCGACTATACATTATCAAGGAATAAGCATGTACTATCGTAAGTATAAAATAGTAGAAAATTATCTTCAGCCGTGCTGATGTAAAAATAACTCCTCCGTAAAACATTAAAAAATAAACAAGTGAACCTATTTTACCCATGCGCGAACTTATTTTTAAGAGATAAGCTTGTGTACCAAATTTCAGATCAATTACTTCAAAATTACGGCAGTTATCGTGTACACAGACAGCCGGACATTTGTGCCAAACTCAATATACCCTCCCTACATTAAATGTGGGTGGTATAAAAACGGGAACAGCGAAGTGAAATTAGGCACTTATATTCTGAACAATATTGGTTGTGTAACATTTACTTTAACCGTATTTGTTAACCTATGACGTCTAAACTTTGCAAGTATCTGTCAACCTACAAAATTGTTCCGGTTTCAACAATTTTATTCTTAGTGGCATTCTTGCCTACACTTAATTCAGTAGCAATTTCTCGAATGCTGATTCCATCATCCAGTCGTTTGAATTATTGCCTTCTGAAATTCATTCAATTGCGGCATTTTTATTTACGTCAAAATTCAAGATGACATTTATATGACATGGCAAACGTACTGACATGACATTATGAAGCCCAGTTTAATTAGTGCAAATTTGTATACCAGTTTTCTATGCTCACGATAGTACATACTAATAACAAAATACTGGGATGATGTAGGTTTTGGAGAAGGTTAGAAATGGTTTAAAAAATCGGCTTATTATGTCAATAATAAGTAATATCTGTCAAGTCATCTGTCACCACCAAACTTCTGATTTTTTTAGCATGTTCGATTCCCTGCATGACAAATTTTACGAAGTACTATTTAGATAACTATCATCATGTCCGAAAAACTGATAGTTTTCGAGATAATGGCATTAAACTGACTTTGACTCCCTTTCACTGCCTTTTTGCTTGCTGCAGCCGTATAGGCGAGGACTTTTGATATATGTATTCTTTAAAACGTCTAATAATGTTGTACATACAAATCTAGCTTTTATCTCTACTAATTTAATTCTTTCGTGAAAACATCAAAATTTAATTTGAGTATACTAATATGCAATGTGGGGCGACATTGAATTACGATATTACGATATAAAATTATTGATTTAAACAAAGAAAATGAAAATTGACGTATATCTCCTAAACAGTGATTCTGAGGTTCATCTATGTTTTCCTTTTTTTATCGTATACTCGTGGGTACTCAAAATAGTATGAATATTGATTCAACTAAATAAACATTTTTACTCCACATCCGGCGGCGCCGCCTATTTTGACTAGCGATATTTCCAAACCGAAACAGTTATATCGCGCCACCTATGCGACACACAGACGTCGCTTACCATTATTCTATTTAAAACGCAGCGAATAGAAAAGCGAGCGGCCGAACGCTACGAAGAACCTATTTCACGCCCAAATGGGCTCGCAAATAACTCGAGAACTCGCGCTTAGATGGCGTGCCAGTCGCACGGCAATTTGGCTTTCGGGCCTAAGCGTGGTTTTTCAGGAGAATAAGCGGCGGCGTTGGGCAAATTTGTCGCCGCCAGTAATTATTAACGTAATTACCGTAACCGGGGAAAACGTAATGACGCGAGCTACGCAATATTTACGGTTTGTATTTATACTAGCGGACGCAGAAGGAGCTATAGAAAATTGGGGGAAGAGGTGCGGTAAAGAGGCGGTTGGAAGGGGGTGGATGTATGCCGACTGCGCATTAATTGGTGTTGTAATTAATCCGGTGTAGATAATTAAAGCCGGGGCGGTCTCAAACGCGTTGACATTTTATAAATTGAAGGAAACAGATGCTCGGCAACGCGCACTTGTTAGGGGTTGGCCTTAATGCTAAAATAATGGCGAAAAATTGGATTTTCCTGATGGGCGCTTAATGGTCGATTTTGGCAAAAACTGTCGTCGGCATTTCAGCACTTATGAGATTGCGTATCTTGCATATGTTGAAATATTTCATTAAATTTGAAGTGTTGATAGTATATTATAATAAAAAAATCTCATGGGGCCAGGCACATGACTTTATCATACTATATATAAAATTAATAGTTTCGCTGCATGAGATTCTATTTGATCGAGATCGGCGATGTCTGCATTAAAATAAAACTTGTAGAACTACACAGATATGTCCATGATATGTCGATTAAAGCTGCGTTCGTATATTGTACTTCGTTGGCACCGGGTGCACCGTCCAAATGACACTTACGTGTTATTGGGTGTAAAATTGTAACGGTGTACAATATCCGAACCAGCTTATATTGACAGTAGGTATTGTCAAAACATTAGTATTTGACACTACCTACTGTCATTAGAATCAAAATTTCTGACATATCCTGGCTACTAGTTTTAATGCAGTACGACCGATCTCGATGAAATAGAATTTGCTCATGCAGCTAAACTATTTATTGTACCAAAAAATTCCATAGTCATAAATTATTCAGAGTTTCCTATACTTTAATTTATTATTTAACTGTTTCGACGAAATTCCAGAAATTGCGGCTTGTTTGCAAAATTTTTCAAAAATGCTAGGAATAAACCTCCATTTCCTTTGGACCCTTTTCAACAGAAAGCTTTTCAGCTCTAAGTTTGGTCATGAAACTTCTAAATATGAAGTTTCGTCCCGATACCTTTAGTAGTTTCTCCGGAATCGTCGCCACAGAAAAACGGGTACACACACACACCATCCATCGACACACACAGACATTTTTTGTAGCTTGGTCAAAAATGTTCAGGGGACACAAAAAGACATATTTCTGGTAATCTAAAAAAAATTTTTTGGAACAATTACAATACTTTACATGCTACGTATGATAAAGTCAAAATTTAACAAAATATGTCTGTTTTAGCATGAGCCCTAACGAGATTTGCTAAAAACCTCCTTATGTTTTAGATAGGTGGGATCAACTATAGCTCTCTTTTTCCGCTTCTTCCGCTCTGGTCTGGGAGTACCTTTAAATAAAAATATTTTTCTCTGACGTGTACAGTACACTGTATTTTACACATAATATCCGCCAAATGACCATCATTAAAATTTATTCCGATGCTTTTGTTTTGCTTATTGCATCTTGCGTGGCCTTGTGAACAATTTGTGGGATTTTCTGCAAAATCTATTGCTTATTCTCGTAAATCATAATGTCAAAGAAAGTAGTCAGAGTGGATTTTGGCTGGCCAAAACAAAACAAGATTAATGTAATTTATCCTCGTTATGAAGTCCATTACTTATGCCATTTTTGTGACAATTTAAAAGGATCTTTTCAAAATATAATTCTGAGTGATCTTAAATTCTAGATGGATTAGATGGCTGTGAATAGATTGTCTCCACACTGTGTACTTATAGTCAATTCATTTTAGACGCAAAATTTCTGACCGTCGGAAATAATTCGCCCGCTATGAAAATAATACCAATAGATTCAGAAAAATATCCTAAACATAATATCAAAATGTTTACTGAATCGTTGAAGATATTATACTTGAATTTAATTAAAACTAACAGTTATTAAAAAAATCGAAACGAAATGTTTACTTCAATATCTCCGAAAGATGTTTTTACACTTTTACTAATACTTTTTATAGATGTGTAAATTAATGAACAAAAGATATTCTTAAAAATAAAGATATACGTCATCTGCTATCAGCAAACTTCTGTATTTTTTTGGTAATAATATCTCGGTTCTGAATCTCGTTTTCTTACACCCAAACATACCTCTATCAATATTTCTAAGTAATTCTTTGCTGTGCTTGTTCTGCTAAGCCTAATACTTTCGGACATATTGATGCAAACTGATAGTTTTTAATTAATTTCAATAATAATATCAAAGATTCAGTAAACATTTTGAGATGATGTTAAGGACATTTTTCTGAATCATTTGGTATTATTTTAAAAGTGGGAAAAATTATTTGTTTACCCAAATCTAAAATGACTAGACTACTACATATTACTATTGCATCAGCGTAATGCATAATTGAACAAATACAGTCGACATATAATAATAATATTCAAGAATAAGCGATATCGTCAGCAGTAGCCGTTTTGAAAGTTTCCAATCCTGACCTGAAACTATATTTCCTTCGTCGCATTAACAAGATTATTCTTGTGTAGGTGTGTGAGCGCGCAAACTTGATAAGTCTAGCACGGATCGCTGAAAGGTCAGGTGAGATATTAACAACAGAAAAACGCGCAGGAATCTAGATCGGTGAATTAGAGCTCGCTCTGGAATCCAGTAAACAGCAAAGTAATGGCCAATGGATTGAACGTAAATTGCACTCCAACCCAATTGCTGAAGGTAGCGAAAGTCGACAAATAGAACCGTCCGCGGCCAAGCTGATGTTGTAATCGAAGTAGATGTATTCTGCTCGAATATGCAGCTAGGAATAACATTGAGAAGGTCATATATAATAACGGAGTTTATCGGTGGATCTATTTTAAAACTCCGTGTATATAGAGTGCCTTAAAGTAACAAATGAATTCATTAGTTGAAAGTTTTTATGACGATCTATTTACGTAGAAGGTGATGAAAAATTGCCATAATTAATAATATTCTATCCCGCCGGGTCGGCGAATTTAGAACCGAAAATAAGACGTTCGAACTTAAAAACCATATATTTTACAAGCGGTCTGTTATTCGGTCGACAATATTGCTAGATACGTTCCTTCAAGAGATTGTTATGTCTAATACATAAATTATTTACGTATTTTTCCAAAGACGCAATAGTCAAAGCCAGTAGGTAGATGATAGTATACAAAGATATTAGATATACTATACAGGCTGTTCATTGAGCTTAGTAAATTTTGCTGTTTTTCAAATGGCTTTTTCTTGAGTTTTTCAAATGGAAGAGCCTGTATAATATGTGTTGGCTGTAATAACCCTTTAGTTCGCTCCAATTTCCATGTCATACACCAAATGTTACTATTTTTTGTGATATTTGTAATTTAACGAAAAGTATTCGGTAGTTTGATGTAAAGCTTTTAACTGGCGATAAAAGAGGTAATTTAGAAACGATTTAACCAGATTTATCCTTATACAAAGTATTACCGTTAATATTACCGTTAAGATACTAAAGCATACCACCCTTTAAATTGCAAATATCACAAAAACTAGTAAAAATAGATATACGATATAGTGAATATAAATTAATAAGAACTTAAGGGACATTTCAATTAGCAAATAATATACAGAATGTTTATTTTTTCATTACATCAGCATCTAGCTATGGTTTTAGTTATTGTGACAAAATTTGTAGGACAATATCTCCAAAAATTTCGTATTTACGTAGTTTTTAAAAAAGGCCTGCAATTTCTAATTTTAAGCATTTTTAATTTTAAGCATTTTAAGAATTTAACCTATCTATTGCTAATTTAGTTATTATTTGCCCAGGTAAAACTCCCCAGCGCATCCGCCATTGTATTAAATTGTGATAAATCGATTACTTCATCAACATTGTCAAAATACATTGTACTTTTTTATGTTATAACGCCATAAAATAATAGGAACGGTACACATTCTTGTTTTATCATTGTACGTCCATTGTATATAATCCCATATCAACGTCCGCTTTACTTGAAGCTCGATCGAGGCAATCCATTTTCGGAAAACGGGAGCCATACGGCCTACCGGGCGGACGTCCAGATCCGTTACAAATTTAACCGGCACTCCGGGAATATGTCAATGCGTCAACGAGGTTAGTAACAGATCGAGTCGGCCATGGGCTGGCTGGTCAGCAGGCGAGCTCACGGCTGACATGACGAGGAGATCTGGAAACCGCATCAGTATTCATGGCCGACTTGTCGTTCGTTTCAACCGTTTCGCCACCAGCAGAGGGCGAGCGGGTAGCCACACAGCCGTTGAAACGTAGTGGGCGGGAGGTTCAAGGGTCGCACGATGTCGATGAAATTGACCCTTCTGCCGACGACGGTGGTCTAAGTTCCAGATTTTATCAATCCGGCCCTTTCCTCTTACGTTGAATAAATGAGGATGGCGGTTAGCTGTAGGAAGATTTCGATTGATTTATGAGCGCACCGCCGCGAAGTTGTTTTTCTGTAAATCGAAGGTTTTACAGGCTGATCCGCAGGACCTTGTCATCGCTAAAATATAAGCACTTATTATCAAGTGAATTATTTAATCATAATGAAAGCTCTTTACGATGGTTAAATGCGGAAAATTACATTAATCAGGTGACTATATTCTTGTTTACAGTTTTCAGAATTTTCCTCTGACACACCATGATCACATCATTGCACATCATTCAAAGTACGAGTTTAACGGGACCTGTCTTGTAATGGCCCAAACTGTCGTTTCCCAAAATATTTCCCGTTTCTACTAACTCAGCATGTAATACTTGCAGTGATAGTCTTGGAATTCGTCCTTGGAATGCAGCGACAAAATTAACCGAATTGAACGTTTTAATAATAATATAACGTTGTTGGGCAAAATAAATTGTCGAATAGAAATCAATTTTTTATCACTTATTATTGATGCCAATAAACAACGCTGTGCATAATTTATAATTTCCATCTTTTACTAAATTAAAACAGCTTTAACGCTGAAGACATTGACAATGTCATATACCTAGACATTTTTTTGAAATGATCTAAATCTAAAATATCGTTCATGATTCGGTAGTTACAGTGAACGCATGAAGTATGGAGACATGAAAAAATACCTGAGTCGGATTGTTATTCGAACAAACCCTTGGACACGTCGATTTATTATTATTAAAATACACATTTTTATGAAAAAAATGAATTTCAGACCGTTACTGACTATGAAGTCATCAACACTATTTTTTCTAAGGAACCGCATACTTATCTTACTGATGTCAGTAGATCTTTCAAGGTCATAAAATTTGTATATTACCACCTGTACTGTATTAAACCTGTACGAAACTTATGAGTTTGCCATTTAAAAACAATTGACGATGTCATAATAAAAAGACTGCAATTAAAATTTAAATATGTGTATTTTAATAATTAAGAGTCGACGCGTCCAAGGATTTTTGAAATAACAAACTGGTTCAGCATTTATTCCTCATTGGTAGCTTAGTGCTTCACTAATATCACTAATAATCAGAGATGACATCTTGATTTCCGGGTAGAAACCACGATGTTACCTTTGAAATAGTCAACGGTATGCACTCTGTTGCAAGTGGCATTTTCAGGACTAAGTGCTACGAAGACATTGTTGGCTTTGAGGAAGAGACTTTATATATGGGTGGCATATGGTACCAGATGGTGTTTGGTGGCGGGAAGTGTGGTAGAGGTACGGTTGACAGGTAGTGAACCAGAACTGCCTTACCTGGATGTAAGGAATAATTGGCAGCTGTGTTTAGAAATCTGAAAATGGTTTTAATTATCGAGGATTTGGAGTTGCTGTTTTGGGATATGATTTTGATTCATGGTTGAGTTCTTTTTTGAGGTTTGTAGTGTGAGTTACAGAAATTGCTCTTTTCGCAAATGTGTTGATCACGGCTTGTGTCTGAGCGGCGTGTTTTCTGTACACGGTATGGTCAAGGCTACGGCATGGAGTACTGGTAACTAGGACATCGAGAAATGGGAGAGAGCCATCTGTTTCCAGTTCCATTGTGAAGCGTGTATCTGGGTGTTGCTGGTTAAGGAAGCCGAGAATTGCCGTCCATGCAGTTACATTACCAAGGTATCATCCACGTATGTGAACCAGTGGTTGGGCTAGATGTGGTAAGAGTCAAAGATTTGTTCTTCAAATACCTCCATGAAAATGTTGACAACAACAGTGGATACGGCTGAACCCATGGCAGCTCCTAAAACTTGTGCTTAGAACTTGCCTCTGAATTGGAAGTAGGTGGAAGAAAACCCGCTCGTATCATATTGATCGGACAAGCTGGCACGCAAAGCAACCGGCAAGAACCCATGCTCGCCAGAACCTTACCTTGCTCTAACAATGTCAGCACTTACAGAATTAGTAAGGAAAGAAACCGAGAGAAAATTCCTCGATCACTGGAACAAATTACCAGACAGTCGTCAAGCGAAAGAAATGCTTTGCTACCCTAATGCTAAGAGAACTGCCCTATATATGAGGATGTCTAGAAGGAGTCTACGACTAGTCACTGGATTACTAGGCTACAGTGACACGGACATCTGCAGAGGATGCGGAGAAGAAGAAGAGTCAGCACGACATATATTATGTGACTGCGAAACCCTTCAAGAACTTAGGTACTCCATATTTGGAGTTATAGAGGCTGGAACGAGCGGTATCAGGACGGCGGAGCCTGATACAGTCTTAGCCTTCGCCACAAAAGTGCGTTGGCTGGACGGCTAAGCCTACCGTCTTGGGGAAGGGAGTACAGGGGGCCTACTGTGGCCCAAGTGGTGCGGGTTTACGCCTGCCTTCCCGACAAATCCAGAATCCAGAATCATATTATCGTAATAGGAAGGTTAGTTGTCCGTGGTGATGACTGTGGTGATGGTATCTTGGATTGGAATCCCGGTAAATAAGGACTAGACATCGAAACTTCCACCCGGAAATCAAGATGTCATTGACTCAGACCGCGGAAGTGTACAATCTAGATACAATGAGACTAGCTGCTGTGACAAACGGCAACAAAGATTGTCTGCTGCAGCATGGGTGGGAACCGTAGTCTTCCTAGTCAGTATAACAACACGCAATCACCATCGCCAGTTGCTCCGCCAATTTGACTCACACTGTGTATATGTTTTGGGAGAACATGATATTTACTCATGTATTTGCTAAAAAGGCTAAAACAACCTTCTGTCTATTATACCCCGTCAAATATCAGTATTTATAACCACTGGTTCGAAATATCACATACTGCAAGTGGTAGGATATGTGTGGCAAATATTCGGGATTGCGCGATATTAGGGGGTGTTTATTGCCATGGATATTTTCGGTGACGCTTAAATTAATCTGAAATGAATTAGACTGCCGCACAGCCCGACACCAAATCCCGTGTGGACGAATGGCACCCGCACATCCAACCGCAATTATAGCGTCCTATTTTAGGAACTGGCGCTTCGGCTTATTGCTCTAGCTTATGACCGTCGATTTATGACGCCGATTGCCGAATGTAAGCGCATAGCACAACGCTGTCTAATTGATGCCGAAGATTATTTTGCATGTAACGCGCAGATTTATATCTACGATATTGCAGTCGACTGGGTAAATCTGGCGTAATTTTGAGGTCTTTATATTCTCTTGCAGTTCTTAAACTTGGTTTATTATCAAAAAATAGTATCCCAATATGTTGTACCTGCAATATTATGTATAATTATGGAAAGCAGTCTAAAAGTCTAATTATTTTTGTTATTAGATTTGTGGGCAAATTTATATTCTTCCTCACGTTGCGACGGTAAAAAGTTATATAAAAGTTATATAAATAATTAATCTACCGTAGTGGCAATGTCGCACATACATTTCGCAATATACCATTTTGTAATGAAATAATCGAGAAATTTGCAGTGAAAGAATCAGAACAAAATAAATAAAAATTTTTGTTTTCTATTTATGTGTATTTATGATATTTGTTTTGCAAGAATTTTGTAGGCTAGATATACATTGCGTGATATGAATAAAATTGAGCATATTATAGTTATTAATGACAATAGCATAGAGTGCGTACTAGGGTGGTTCTTATTTAGTAAAAAAAGGGGTTTGAAGGGCCACCTTTCAAAAAAGTTATATGACCAGAGAAACAATGATTTTATGATTTTAAACAAATATTTTGGCGTCGCTACCAGCTCCCAAACGAGAAGAAAAATGAATTAAATTTGTATTTAAAAAATAATCAATAGGAACATTTTAGTTTTGTTTTGAATAAACAATCATAATCTAAAAAAATAATCGATAAACTTTTGAGTATCTGATATCGGAAGTAAACTCTGATATCTATCAAAGCATTTCACAATGTACCAATTACTTACTTTGTCAAAAATACAGTAATCTAAGGTACCATTTATATCACATTTGGCAGCACGTATTCGTCGCCATTCGGTTCTATTTCCTGCAGCCCTCCGCCATCCGCGAATTTGCAGGACATCAGCGTCTCTTCCCACGCCGTACGTGTTCTTGGTCGCCCACGTCCCCTTCTACCTTCAGGCTTGCCAGTCAGCAGTTTCTTGGGTATTCCTTGGTCTTCCATTCTGATTAAATGTCCTGCCCATCGTAGCCTCATGATTTGAACATATCTGATGATATCGGCCTCCTGGTACAATGCGTACAGTTCAAAGTTGTATCTGATACGCCACTGATTTTGTTCTTTTATGGGCCCATATGTCCTCCGCAGAATTGTTCTTTCAAAGATCCCTTGTAGTCTTTGGTCATTTTCGGTCACGGTCCATGTTTCTGCGCCGTACGTTAGCACCTGTCTAATAAGAGTCTTGTACATGGTAACCTTTGTTTTTCTGGTTACCTCTTTTGCCCTAAAATGTTTTTGTAGCCCCCAGAAATATCTAATGGCCATCACTATTCGCCGTTGTATTTCTTTGCTTATTTTGTTGGTGGAGTTTACTAAAACTCCCAGATAAACAAAACTCCCTTGTTCACTTGTCACTTGTTCAAAGGTGCAACTGCCAAACTTGCACTGCCCCCATAGCCCCGACTGCATCCTTTGAAGCCAGAATATATTTGCGCTTTACTTCGTTGACACATAGTCCCATCTTTCTTGCCTTAAAACCTTAAAACTCTTGAAAAAAAGCTTTTTTGATAAAATATGAATGGGCTACTCTTGCCCATAAAGTATACTCTGATTTTTATTGATATCATTCATTAAGTAATAATAATAATAATAATATCGTTTATTTCCTTAAGGCAACATTGTTACATAGGATAAGTCGGCAGTAAATGTACATTCAGAGTTGCACAATAATATGTACAAAACAACAAATATATACAAAAGTTGGTACATGAATAAAAATGTAGACAATAGGACAACAATTAGACAAACTTAAAATAAAGCATTCAATCTAAAGTGCATGTCTGGTATTCGTGAAGCGAATAAAAACTTCTCTCCAGAAGGAGCGACTTCAGTTGCCGTTTGAAGCTACTCAGAGACTGTTCCTCTTTTAGTTTGGCAGGCAACATGTTGAAGAGCTTCGGACCCAAACAGTTGGGAGATTTAGCTTTGATGCCCAGTCTGGCATATGGTACGTGCAGGTCATCTTTATGACGGGTATTTACATTATGGATGTCTGACCGCTTTAAAAAACGGCCTTCATTTTTGAAAACAAAAATACACGTTTCATAAATATACACAGAACACAGAGTCAAAATATTAAAATCTTTAAAAATAGCTCTACAGGAAGTTGTAGTGTCTACACCAGCCATGATACGAAGAATTCGTTTTTGTCCAACAAAAACATCCTGTACAGAAGACGACCCACCCCAAAAGCAAATTCCATATGAAAGTCGAGATCCCACCTGCGCGTGGTAAAACTGTGTTAGTTGGGACCGAGATAAATATCGCTTTAACACCCGAAACTGGAACGCAATTGAACCCAGCTTTGAGGATAGCATCAAGCAATGTTCGTTCCAGCTCAGCGCGCTGTCTATATGTAGGCCCAGAAATTTGATCTTTTTAGTGGAATCAATTCTTTTCTTGTGGTAGTACAGGTCGAAAGTATCAACGTACCGTTGGGGACAATGAAATTGCACGAGGTGGGTTTTACTAACGTTCAGAAAAAGACGATTCACAGAAAACCAGTCGCTCAAAGATTCAAGAACGCGTTGACTCGATGTAGCAACCTCTTCCTGAGTTGATCCTCTAACGACTACTGTTGTGTCGTCCGCGTACAGAGTGAAATGGGCACTGTCACGGACTAGCGGGACGTCATTGATAAAAATTAAAAATAATATGGGACCAAGGACGGAGCCCTGTGGGACACCCAAATTGACCATCCTGTAAGAGGAAGCGTGTTGAGTAACAACCCCTTGAGTTCTGTGGCTTATTGTTACGCACTGCTTCCGGTGCCTGAGGTAGGACATCACCCAATCCAGAGGAAGACCTCGCACCCCACACCGTAGCAGCTTTCCCTCCAGAAGATTATGGTCGACACAGTCGAAGGCCCGACTGAGATCGCAAAAGATTCCAGCCGAGACCTCCCCAGCATCGACCAGATCGAGAACTCTGTCCGTAAACGAGTGCACCGCGGTTGAGGTAGATTTATTTCTCAGGAAGCCATGTTGACATGCAGATATGATGTTGTGGCGAGTCAAAAATTTCCCCAAGCGGTCCAAAAAACAATGCTCAAAAACTCCGGAGAATGCGGGAGGAATGGACACCGGTCGATAATTTTCCATTAGGTGGGCATCGGCTTTCTTATACACCGGGAAAACCTTGTTGATCTTTAACTTTTCAGGAAATTTACCCTCCCTGAACGACAGATTTATCAGATGAAGCAGTGGTTCCGCAAGGACACTAGCCAGTCTGCGAATCAGAAAAGCAGGAACCTCATCCACCCCGCTCGATTTCTTATTTTTTATCTTAGTTTTGATAAGACTACACAATTCGTCAATTGTAAACGGCAGCAAAAACATGGAGCAATTCACCTCAGTAGAGCGAGGCAATGCTGAAAGGATACGAGTAACCGGTGGTATGGCTGTCACAATGTCAATAGGAGATTGTACGAAAAATTCGTTAAAAGACTCTGCAACTTTGGATGGGTCCGCTGTTAAATGACCATCAATGTTAACCTCGAGGTCTTTGAAGGACCCGGTCTGACCTGACAATCGAGATATTAATCGCCAGGAAGCCCGAGCCGGATTGTCCGAGTCCAATATGATTCTCTGATAGTACGCCCGTTTTGTTTCTGTAATCAGGTTAAGGTGTAGTTGCCGACGAGCGCGATACATTGCGCGGAGCACAGGAAAACGCATCTGAAGATGAAACAGATCCCTCAGACTAGAGCTAGACCTCCTCACCGCATCAGTGACCCAACTCTTACTAAA
The DNA here is from genome assembly GCA_963966075.1 of Aphodius sticticus. Lineage (NCBI taxonomy): Eukaryota > Metazoa > Arthropoda > Insecta > Coleoptera > Scarabaeidae > Aphodius > Aphodius sticticus. The sequence continues at coordinate 44,476,949 of OZ014506.1, read as the reverse complement.
CACGTCTGATGTCTTACGGCTTTTTGTCTTGGGGAAATGCTTGTCGAAATAAAACATGAACACGTTGCAAAAACTGTCGAACGCCTCGTCAATGCTGGCGCCATTTGCGCAATTTACCCAGTCCTCACGAGAGAGATCATTCTCCAAATGAATAATATTACGCTCGGAGAACCGCCGTCGAAAGATATGCTTGCCAGAGACGTCATCATGCTCCGCACCTAGTTCAGACTCAAAGAGAATTGTTCGATGATCGGAGATATTGTTATCGAATACAGCGCAAATGGAGGTGGAAGACACAACATTCGTGAAGATATTGTCCAATACAGTTGCTGACGTGTCCGACACTCTTGTGGGCCATTTTACAACATAATGAAGATTGTAACCAGCTAGTAGGACGCTTAACTTGTTAAAATCATTACTCGCATTAGTTATGTCGAGATTAAAATCACCACAAACAATGTAATTTGCTTTACCGGTACAAATAAAATCCATAATGCTACACATCTGATTTAAAAAAACATTTACATCACCGGAAGGAGATCTGTAACAATTTAAAATAACGGTTTCACTTTTAGAGCCATGACTAGCCCAACGTACACAAGAGACTTCAATATGTTTATCAATACAAAATTGGGACACGTCACAGGGACGAACATCTAACACATTACGGTAAAATATCGCGGTACCACCGCCTTTGTACATCTGTCGGGAGGAGAAGCTCCCTAAGTCAAAACATGCTATTTGTATTGCGCTTAAAAAATCGCGAATTGCCCAAGTCTCCGTTAAGCACAAAAAATTTAAGTTTTTGTTATTAAACAGGTATTCAGTCTCGATATAATTTAGTTTATCTATCGTTAAACATTGAGTGTTAAGCAAAAGCAAATCTGGCGCAAACGCTATGTTTCCCGCTGTGTTGTCTTGCTGGTGCGAAAAAACTTGCTGACGCAGACACCACGGGGCCAGTTTAACGGATCCATAGCTTTCCTGAAGTTTTCTCCGCAAATGGACACCTTAAATGACGCGTACACATCGGGTCTTCGGGATTTGAGGGATTCGCACGTGACCTCCGAAAATTGGGGCTTCAAGTACGTTGACAGAGCTTCCGGGGTTGTATCATGGTGTAGGCGATACACATGCAAATCCACTAGTTTTGGACTAGCACGTAGTGTAGACTGTTGATCTCCACTCTGACCAATAACAACTGAGCGTCGACGATTTTTTGCTGGTTTGTTTACGTCGCTGACCACGTCCCTGGATTTTGCAGCATCCGGGTTCGAATTTGTCACATTCTTGACAGTAGTGGCTATTATCTGGGCGGGTTTGGGAGGATTATTTGGCTTGACAATTTCCCTGGGTGTTATTACGTCCAACTTCAAGCTTGTTGCGGCATTTTGGGTATTGGTAGTCGCTTTAGCTATTTTTGGAGTTGAATTTGATAGAAAATCACCTGTACGCTGGGCTGCCGCACGACAAGGGGCCATAAGCGGCGTGGACCTAGTACCATTTTTTACGACACTAGAAAAGTTGTTGTTTGTGGTTAGACTTGTCGTCTCGTCAATAGATATTCCATTCCGTACATTGAATGTCTTTAGTGTCAATTCCAGTGCCTCAATCTTTCCAGTGAGTGTCAAAATACTCTTGTTTTGTGATTTAATCACCTTTTCCTGACGTTCGACTATGGATAACAATTCACTAACCTTGGCGAAGATGTCGGTGAGTTTTATGTTTTCCCTTTCTGTAGATTGTGCAGAATTTATAGCCTTTTGTCTGGTGGTGACCTGGGTGCCCATTTTTGCTTCAAAATTACTTTAACTCACAGATTTAATCGGAGCCGCGGAATCACAACTCATTCGATTTCAACAATACCCCGTTTTTTTGTAATTTAAAATTCTAGGGGAAAATTGACAAAATGCACAAATCAAACTTTTCACTTTATTATTCACATTATTTTCTAGTCATTTCATTTTATTATCGTTAATTTTAGTTATTTCATTTTATTATCGTTAATTTTAACTACTTTGTTAAAAACGTCTGCAACTTTAGAAGGAATTGAAACAATTGACCTTTAACATCGAGAAAATTGTGTATAAAGTTTTAAAAAGTACAACATTGAAATCTATCGGTTTGATACAAATCTAGTGTTAGTTAATCGTATACTTGCCAATTATCAAAAAAAAAAAAAAAAAAAAAAAAAAAAAAAAAAAAAGTCCTCAGTCAGATACGTAATATTTCATTTGTTCGACGAGCATCAAGAAGTACATCGGTTGGTCAAACTGTCTTCTTTCTTTCCTTTATTCTATAAAGGAGCAAACCGAAGTTTCTATTTGAAATCCCATATTCTATGCCCATGGTCACTCAACAGTGAATACTTTGTCTGTACAGATCGTATAAATCTCTTAGACAGTTTGCACTTTTAAAAAAAATCCGAACAGGTCGTCTTAGAATTATCAAAATACACATCTTACCTATAATGTAAGTTGGAGATATTGTAGACGTGAATATTAGTAGGTATTTGGATTCTCTCCTTAAACAATATTACGAAACACCTTTAACCATTTTCCTAAAAGTAGATAGAAGGGTAAAAATATGGATGATGATGGTTTTTATGAACGTAAGTAAGTAAGTGATTCTGCTTAAAAAATAAAAAAAAAACATCTTTTATACCATTTTTAAAAAAAACAGTGTTTTCCCTTTAACGTAGGTGTTCTTTTAGATGAAAGTTAACGTTTGTACTCGTCTTAACAAATAAATAAACAGATTCTACTATTTGTGTTCGTACGTGCATTCGCAGAAAATCCTTGGGCGTGCGTATTTGAGGGGTTGTTTACGGAAATACGAAGAGGATATAAAACAAATGTTATGTATTTTATCGTTTTTTCAGATAAACAAAGATTCACATAAAGGTGGTAAAAAGGTGGGAGGGATTTTTTTATGTTATTTAGACTCTTTCAACATAAAGAACCCGTAAATATGTAATAAAGAATTACAGAAATGACCATGTGCTATTTATAGTTAAAATTACCTTGTGCTATTTATAGCGTTAGTTATAAGTTTGTAATCGTATTGTGTTTTACCATTTTTTGAATCTGGTAAACTGTAAATGACAATTATTAGCGAAAACACGTTGACAAGACCAAATCGATTGCTACTGCATACGATATACTGTATAAACAATACTTCTTCGAGCGTTTATTTCATTATAAAATATAAGTATGACATGGAATATAATAAAGTTCATTCAACTTATTCTCTTATGAGGTTAGATTACAAACCGTGCATGTACACTAACAACTGAAATTATTACTATGTTCGCAGCGGTTTAGTTGGAAATTTTTGGTTAAAACTCTAGCAGTGGAACATTCCCATAGGGAGTCTGGCGTAGGGACATCTCAGGCAGTTCCCGTATCCGCTAGAAACTAGAAGCCAGTTTTCTTGGCACGCGCCAAGGACCCACGGACCCAGGTAACTTCCCTTGGCGATTTGCGAAAACTCGAAAGTAATTTAACTTCAAGTTCGCGCGCGCCCTGGCCCGAAGTTATTTTCCACGGATTTACAAACACTGGCGCCCCCTATATTAGTTTCATAATCTGTTGTCTCCGGGCAGCCCCCGGATCCCGATTCCGAAACTTTGACCGGAGTTTCATTCGCGTTGCGCGCGAGAATTGAAATTAATGTGAGAGAAAAAAAGTAGAAGAAGAAAATAGAAAATAAAAAAAGGGAAGGGGAAAGAACGGAATGAGCGAGATGAGGCCCGGAGTCCCCGGATCGATTACCGAACTTCCGGTAAAAATCCTCGCCTCAGTATCGATATAAACAGGATTAGCGGCGGATTCCGACAGACTAATGGACAGCTTAGGGGTCGGTTTCCGAGGATGCTTTCAGCGCTGCTGGGGCAAAACTTTCAGGCACCCAACCAGCCGTCGAATAAAGCTTAATGTTTTTCGATCCCCGCGGCGCGCGGATGGCCCTGTGATTTTTTATCGCCCCATCTCGCGCCAAGTTAAAAAGCTCATTTAAAGGCCTCTCCTTATAAACTCCTTTTCCCTTTTCGGCCCGTTTATTGTTGCGGTCTAACCGCTAATTGAGAATTATACCTCGCTGTTATAATCAAAGCTCAGGTAGGGAAAGTTACGCTTACGATCGACGTTAATTTTTAGACGATTAAATGAAGAGTGGCGTTTTACGTTTTAAGATAAAAATTAATAATTTTCTTTCAATCCTCTTTGTATACTAATTGAAAAGCTTAAATGAAGATTGTTGTTGTTCTCGTAATATTTGTGATAGTTGTAAAGGTGCTAATTCCTGGACGATTTCTGACAGTTTTGCCCACAGCATAAAACGTCTAAAAGATGAAATTCTCTGCAGAATAACCCACGAAGGAGAAGAAGACACCTCGCTTATCTTATTCAGATGCCTAGCATTAACCTGCTGGAGGGAAGCAAACCTTGGGAAAGGAAACGCCACAACAAACTTCTCCAAAGAAAATCTAATCAAAAGTCTCCTGAGCCTCATAAACAATCAAAGATCTTCGATTAAACCACCTGAGCGGCAGTAGTACAAGCCACATGGCCGCAGTGCTAGGGCTCCTCTAACCCTTAGCTAACATCTAGAATACAGTACAGTTCTTACTTTGTAAAAACGTTCTAACGTTGTAAAAATGATGATGTTAAAATACTGTGACCTTTTTAAATCAGCAAGCCTGCGACTTAAATATAATTCACATCTAACCTTATTTACTTTGATTTTATGGCCTAGTTTTAATTGGAAGTCGTGAATTTTAGTAAGGAAAAACTAAATTTGGAGAAGATAAGTACGTATACCGTATTCGAGTACTTTAGTTATTTGGCAACTATTTTTGATACGTTAATGTTGTTTCCTAATTTATTAATTTGATGAAAAATAACATAAAAAGCAAGTTGACAGTATGTGATATTGCAGTACATCCATGTAAATTCCTGATTTCAAAACTGCAGATCTCTATGTTTTGTTATTCCTTCATTCGCTTAACAGACTCTCTGAAAACTGATAAATGAATTAAAAAACTAGAAGGCGCAATTTCCATCGCAACGTCCCGTATGATATTATAACTTTTACTATGAAACACTGACAATATGCTGTTGGACAAATGTATCTAACAAATATATATTTTCTTAACACACTATGGCATTTTAAGGACACCCAAAACTCTTTTCTCGACAAATGTATATTTTGGTTCATTATAAGTCCATTTGGGGACGTACTGTATAAGATCGTAGAAAAATCGTAATTTCCAATTATTATTGTTGTTTTCGAAAGAAGAAAGACGGCGTTAATACCAGGGCTGTGGCGTCGGAGTCGTGGAGTCGGAGTCGGAGTCGGAGTTCAGACAAATTTCAGAGGAGTCGGAATCGGAAAAAGTCTACCGACTCCGACTCCGAGTCTAGGTTTAATTTTTGTAGAAAGAGAACAACATGCGAGATGGACGTTGCCTCAGTACACAGTAAACAAATAAAACTTAACATTCTATTAGGTCTTTGACAAAGTACCTACCTACATACATATGTAAATAATAAAATTACAAAAAACACTGTTCAAACGAAAGTGCGTCATTAACAAAAGTAATCCGGCAGAAATTTGATAAAGGTAATTTGAACAAAAGATTTTAAATGAGATTGAGAAAGTAGGGCCGTAGTTTGATGTAGTAATAATCATTTATCCAGATTACCTGTTGCAGCCATAATTATGCTGCTTTGACGTCAGATTTGAAAATAATTAAAAACTATGTCAGGGCATCCTTGTAGGATGGTTGGCTATCCTGTTGCTCACAACAATTTATAAACGTATTTTGCATTTACTTCTATTTTTATTAAAATGCATTTTATTTTGTATTATGCATTATTTTATCATTTTGTCTTATGGGTGATTTTATTATTATTAGGGATAGAAGGTTGGTTAAATGGACAAAGTAGTGCCGATTTGTATATTCTCTGGATAAAACAGTTAAATACTTAGTGATGTCAGAGATATTTTGTATAAACAAATTACAGAAAGAAATTACATATTATAATTATGTGGTCATAACTTTTTTAGTTGTGGTCCGTGGTAGTTGTGGTCCGTCTGTGATCAGTAGGCCTTTTTGCATCTTATAGGCCGTTTTTTATTTACAATTAGATTGTCTGTTCAAATATGTTTGCCAACAAATTCGCTGGACAATGGACACAAATAAAACTTCTGTTTTGCTTATGGTTTCAGCATTTGTTTGTGAGTAATTGGATATGCGCAAGCCATATGTTTAATAAAATCAGATACAATTCTAAAATATAAATTTAATTTATTCAATCTGTTTCTTTTTTCCTGGTAGTGCTTTTGTTTTCATAGCAAATTTAATGTTGCTCGGTTGTATTACTCTGCGTCAAATTTATGACTAATTACATATGTCAGATTTTTATTACACATAATTATTTGAACATATTTTTGTATGAAATTTTCCTGGAGTCGGAGTCGGTCCACGAAAAATATCTGGAGTCGGAGGCGGAGTCGAAAATTTTTTTACCGACTCCGCAGCCCTGGTTAATACTATGTGTACATTGATTGTTCTGAAACATTTCAACTTATTTTGAACACGTACCAATTATATTACCTAGTGGTTTTTGTAATTTCTTTTTATTATTCGTGACTTCATAGGGTTATTGTCCTGATGGCGGCTCGAATCAAATAATAAACCTTAGCCCCGCCATTTGTTGAAAGTTGTTTAATCATTTGAAGGGGTTATTGTATTTTAGTTATTGTATTACGGTGTTTTAAGGAATTTTTAAATTGGAATTTATAATGTTGAATTAAAGTAGTTATGTATCTTTATACAGGGCGTCCCACTTTTTTCCGCAAACCTTTTTTAAAGATAGTAAATGACAAAAGCAACAGCCGTTTGAAATAATAGCAAAACTAAATTTTAAACGGCTCTAACGTCTTTAGGAATTGAAAAACCAAATAAGTCGACATGAAACTTTTTACTCAGAATGACATTTTCTTCTAAAGGAACAAATGTCTAAGAATTTTCATCTATATTTTGTTTCTTCGTTCATTTGTTTATTTAATTTATTTTTAAATAAGTTTATGTTCTTTGATTATTGTTATGGCTATTAATTGTATTCTTTACTAGTTTTCACATTGTTTAATATGTATTTTATTGTTTATTATCTTTATTTTGTTTATATTTCAAACGGCTGTAATTTTTTTAAGATTTGAAAAACAATTAGGTCCATATGACAACTTTAAGTCAGTATGAAGCGGAAAAAGTGGGAAACCCTGTATAAACTCACAGGAAATACAGGGAATCTGTTAGCTATAGGTTTCGTGAAATTAGTTATAATACTTTATATTTTTTTACTTTAAATTAGCAACAAAGACCGTTTTAAACCATGACAAAGGAGTTGGCACTTGGCAACACTCAAACTTATTACTAAAACTTAGCAAAATTAGCAAGATGGGGGCCAAGACCACAGCCGTAAACAATCAATTATCTTTTCTTGTAAAATAATAAAATGAAGGCACTAAATATTTTGTTAATCCGGATAAAATAACTCACGTACAACCAAGAAAAAACTTGGTAGAACGAAAAAACAAAAAGGTATGGCAGGTGTGCCCACAAAGGGGTAGTTTTAAGTTTCACGGTAGCAGGAGAAGAATAATGCGCTTTTCCGTCGCCCGCTAAAAACTAAAAAATAATGACGGCAAACAAAGGAGTCGGCCGGCCGTCCGGGGTCTAGTTATTAATGTTTTGTTTGTGTGTGTGTATGTTTTTACTGCCCGGTCCCATATTGTTTTCCGCGAAAGGGAACACGCAGGCTAGCGCTCATTCTTATTGTTCCTGCTGTTTACTGCCGTTGTAATACGCGTGGTGCGCGGTTTAACTACCGAATCGAAATTAAATACGAATTTAGAAATGCAATTCGTGGAAAAGGCTTTCGGTAAAGTTATTATCGTCTTCTAGTACTAGCAACATTGCTCCGTAACTACTATTAGTCCAGTATTATTATGCAATCTATTGTTTTATTATCGTAAAGATTAAACTATAAAGGCTTATATGCTTCATATAATTTATCCTTAAATACATCATGTATATTCAACAGAAAAGTAAGGAGACATTATGTATTTGTATTTCTATTTGATACTGTTTTTCTTTTTTTATCCAAGAGACATAATTTCTATATAACTAGATTTTTAGTAATTGTTTACTTACAACTTCCTGAATGATAAAAAAATCATTTTATTTCGTTTTTTGCTTGTAAAAGCTGAACCGATGGACCAAGCTTGATGCTTTCAACAGACGAATTGTACTCGATCGGATTAATATTAACGGAGAAAATTCGGAATAACCGGAAACATCTGCGTTTTTTTCAAAAATTCATAACTCCGTCATTTTCAAAGTTGTAGCGCATTAGTTTGGCGAGCAAGCAGCGATTAATGGGTACTTTGAGTGTGCCCAACCCAGGCGTTATCCGATGATTAGTTTTTGCACAATTGCGATTTGAATTTTTTTATGCAAAATCTTTCGGCGAGCCTGAAATTCGAAAGTAGAAGTATTGTGCTACAAAACGTCAATTCTGGTTTTGCGTTAAAATGTTGCGAAATAGGTGAAAAATGCTTGCAAACATGACCCAAAACGGCCGAGCGCTTAAAGGCGGTCGAGTAGTGGGGGTAGGCGGTCAACGCCACGCGTGGAAGCGCGTATATATATAGTAATACAAGCCCATTGCTATATGTAGGCGGCCGCGCTTTCCCGCGTCGGCCGCCTACTACTCGACCGGCTTTGAGCTCGCGGCCCTTTTCGATCACATTTGCAAGCATTTTTCACCTATTTTGCAACATTTTAACGCAAAATCAGAATGACGTTTTGTACCACAATACTTTTACTTTCGAAATCCGTTAAAAAATTAAAATCGGACCATCTCCGACGCATCCAGGCTCGCCGAAAGATTGTGCAAATGTGCAAAGACTAATCATCGGACAACGCCTGGGTTGTGCACACTCAAAGTACCCATCAATCGCTACTTGCTCGCGAAAATCCTGCGCAACAACTTTGAAAATGGCGGAGTTATGAATTTTTTAGAAAACGCAGATTTTTCAGGTTTCTCCGAATTTTCTCCGTTAATATTAATCCGATCGAGACAGTCTAGGGCTCATTTTTTTTTTCGACTTTTCATTCTCGTCTATTGAAAGCATCAAGATTCCTCCATCAGGTCAGCTTTTAAAAGCAAAAAAAAAAAAAAGACAATTTTTTGAGGTTTTTTGTATACCAAATTAAGTAATGATATTTGCGAATCGAAAACACATCAAAATACATCTCCGGACTGTTCAACGTGACCTGGGACAGTCGGCTTCCTGATACTGTATTTGTCACGCAAAAATTTCTATTGCCTGGTCTAAATCTTTCGTAGGAAACATATCGTTCCCATGGAAATAACGATACTTCCACTTCACTTTGCGACGATCAAAATGTAGCAGGCTGCATGCGGGAAGAGATTGAACGTAAGTATAGACGGTGGCGCGACCGGTTGCGACTTTTCAATTTAAGTTTAAACTTTGATTTACGTTCGCTATTCAATTTGTACACGGTGATTAGGTTTAATATCTCGAGACGAACAACTCGAAATAAAATTACCGAAGATGGCCGGTAGATAGTGGCGGAAAACCCCAAGGGCTTGCAAGCCAGTAGACATGCGGTCTTCCTGGAAACTGAGACGATTGGAAAAAGTTGGAAGAAAACCGCCTCTCATTGAAATATAGACGACTGGAATAATCTAATTGCTAGTGGATTGGATTCGGATATTCTGGGGTACCGGCATATCAGTTCCGTACAGTTTTAAAACTGTAGCACAGCGTGCGAGTAGCATAGAAAGCATTGAAAAGTGGAAGAATTAATGATTTTTCTTTCATAATAAATACAATGTTTCGTATTTATGTGCGGTATTTGCATTAGCCAAACAATGTAATACGAATAAAATATATCAAATGTTGTACATAAAGACATATCTTCAAATCTGGCATCAATTCAGCGCTTGTAAATTTGAAGGATGAAACTTCAGTAAGTATTTTATTTTTTTATACGTTGTCATACTAATTTACGTGATAATGTATTAGATTTAAATCTTGACAACTTAGTAGGTATATCAGGTGATCAAAAATGAGATATAAATTTTTATTTGTTGAATTCTTCGATTCAACTATGAGAGTTCACAAAAAAGAGAAATTCAAAATTACACTGCAACTGAAATATTGGTTATACAAAAAGAACAGATATTATATAACTTATAACAAAACACAATCTTAAAAGAACAGTGAAGAACACTATCAGGTTTTTTTTTTTACTAAAATACAATCTCTTCTAGCTCCCACATCTAGCAATAACATATTAATATATAGCCAAATGCCAAAAATTAATGTTGGTTTCTATTATTATCATTATTATAAGCGAGAGGTGGTCCCTGTTACGGTACCCGCACTGCGGTCAGTAGTCCTTTCGTCCCCTCAAGCGTTTTAGCTCAGAAGTCCTGTTCTCTTGAATAGGTACAGGATTTTTCTGGGGCCAGTTCCTCATATCTGATCTGGGTTCACCTTCTGCTCCCCCAGATATGTACGTCTGCCATTAACAAAGGTCTCGCAGAGGCATAGAAGGTGTATCGAAGTTTCTTCCTCCTCTCCGCAGCCCCTGCATAAAGGGTCTTCGGACAGTCTGTGGAGGTGTCTGTGGTTAACTGGGCAGTGCCATGTTACCACTTCCGTCCACAGTTTGATGTCGGCTTTGCTCATTTTGAGCATTTCCTCTGCCAGTTTGGCTGAAGGTCCAAGAAACAACCTTGAGTGGGTCTGTCCTGGATGGTCCCTCCAGTGTTCCTCACTGGTGTAGCAGGCGTTCCATTTACTTCTGGCCTGTCTATTGATAGGCCAACAAGTGGTTCGGCTTTTGCGAATTTGTCGGCCCTGTCATTCCTTGGTATACCGGAGTGTGCACATACCAGTTTCAGAGTGTTTGTCTCGCCCAGCTTGTTCAGTGCTCGGATGCAGTCTAGGACAAGCCCAGACTTTGTTAGGCTTGGCTGCCGGTTACTATAAAGATTCTGTTGCATTGCAAGGCCCCCTTTATAAGTTCCATTGCGCATACTGTGATGTTGTATACTTCAGCTTGGAATATGTTCACCAGTGTTCCTAAGCCTATGGATAGGCCTGTGCGGAATATTCCTGTCTCATATATCGCTGCGTAGGTAAAAGTGCGGATTTTTGACCCGTCTATATAGTAGACTAGGCCATTCAGTTTCACGCTGTTCTGTTCCCATTGATCCCTACGGGGTATAATCACCTCGTAGGTCTTCTCTATGGTGAACGTTTTATTTATCGTGTCAGAAATCATACATAGTGTTTGATTCGTGTCGATCTCCAAAAAGATTGATGCATACCCGGGTTTCCGAACTGGAGGTTAACTACAGGTTTCCGAACTGGAGTGGGGGTTTCTTTGCAAGTTATATGCCCCCGCCAATGCCCTAGCCTTTACCAGTAGGTGAAGAGGTGGTAGGTCAAGCAGTATCACCAGGGCTGCTATCGGAGTGGTCGACATGCTCCGTGTCGTAGAGATGTCCAATCAAAATTATTGTATTGCAATCTTGGTACCAGGTTTGGAAACAATCAGTTCGTCATCAGCCAATCTACAAATTACACACATTTAGAAATATACAAAACAAGCGACGTACGTACAACGTAGTTACCGTCAAATTAGTTACAACACATTTAGAAGTGAGGTTAGAACCGCAGCAAATACATAAACGTCCATTGCGCGTTACAGTCAGGAGCAAATCTTACAGCCGATGCTCACAAACACTCTAAAGACTATATTATACTTACAATCATGAAAACAGGGCCATCACTGTGAAAAGAACAATTAAATTATACAATTTTACCTGAGTGGAACGCAAGGCGTCACCAATGAAAACAGTGAGAAAGCTATTTAGGGGATTTAGTATTATAAACTAAACGCGACTCCCGTACAAATATTAATAATTCTGAAACAAGTTTACAATTATGGGCAAAATTCACTAATACAGTAAATAAATTTAATTTTACCTGTGTGGAACGTCTAATGTCGTTGGGGAAACATTGGGGGTGGGAAGAGTAGGGGAATTCAGTGTTACAGTTTATGCAGCGCGATTCTTGAATAGTTGTATATACAGGTGGTTATTGATGAGGTTGCTGTTTTCGTTAAGTAATCGGTCGGGTTGTGCCAACAGATGGCGTTGTACCTGCAAATCTTCTAATATCTTATTCTAATCTTCTAATTTAATGAATATGCTTATAAACACTAGAATTCTTATCAGAGGTGTGTTTTTTCTATCGTTTTTCCAGATTACGTCCTGACTTTCCAATATACATGCTAGCACAGTCATTACAAGTGATTTTATAGATTACCGATTTATTAAATTTGTTGAATACAGGTTTAGTATTGTTAAGCTGGTTGCCTAGCTTTGTCTTGGTTTAAAACACTGTAGTGACGTCGTATTTATCAAGAATAGTTTTTTTATATGATATGTTTCCTTGTAAGGTCCGTGTAACATATCTATTGTTTTTGCTATGATGGGGATAAATTTCTGTGTTAATTATACTGGATTGTACCTAGTTATATATAGTCTGCCTTTCATGAATATTATAACCATTTTTAAAACCTAAGTGAAGAATATTGTTTTTTTCGGTGTCATCATTATCCCCATCATAGCAAAACCAATTGATATGTTACACTGCCACATCTCACCCTCTCAGGAGATCGTCCACCACTAGATACCACAGTAGCGGGGACACCACCCCTCCCTGCGGACGTCCCCTAGCAGCTCTCACTCCTACAGCATAGTTGTTGACTGTGGCGTAGACTTCTCTCTATCTAGCAAGTGAGCTATCCATCTACTCAAGATGATGTCCACTCATCTGCCTTCCACTGCTTGTATGATTGATAATGGGGAAGTATTGTCAAACGCACTCTCAATATCCAAGAAAGCTCCGAGTGCAATTTCTGTGCTCCTCAATGAGACTTCTGCCTTTTGCACAATTTCTCGAACTGCCAGTTCGCAGGATGTCCCTGTTCGATATGCATATTGGTATCGGCTGAGCGGATAAGCACTCAGAGTAGTGTCCGTTATATGTCTTTCCACCATTGTTTCCAAAGTTTTTAATATGAAAGACGTCAGACTGATCAGTCTGAATGATTTGGCCTGTTCATAGGTATCTAGCCCAGGTATTGGTATAAAAACAACTTTTGTCTGCCTCCATCCTGTCGGTCCGTGTCCCAGTGCTAGGCTAGCCCTGTACGTACAACGCACATAACGGAGAGGCTAACAGCTCGAACCCATGCTGTATCATTACTGGGATTATTCCATCTTTTCTTGGTGATTTAAATGGTAGAAATATGTATATCGCCCAATTAATTCTCTACTGTTTAACTACTATGGAAGCATCCTCCCAGTTATGTTTCCAAGCTTTGTTCATATTTGGCAGAGCAGTGATGCTCTTCATCGCATCAGCAGCGATTGCTACAGATCCCGGGAAGTGCGTTAAGAGCAAGAGCTCTAGCGTTTCCTTCTCGGCCTCTGTGTAGCCTGCTTCAGGTACCTTTAGTGAGCCTATCCTCCCCTCAGTATCCTTTATGAGGACTCTTTGGATGCGGGCCCCTTCAGACATTTGTTCAATGCCCTCACAGTACTTCCTCGCTTCGCCATCCTCGCCCTCATCAGGGTGTCCCTGTAGGTTCCGGTCCCTTTGTGGGGGTCCTTCACCTTTTTGTCATCTGCTTGAGTGTGCTGCCGTCAGACCGGTGTCGCTTCTGCGTCCCAGGTGATTTTGTGGGCCCTGGGGTTAAGCATTCAGGTGCAGGTTGCGCTTGACTAACTGCAACCGGATTTACGACCCTCAGTTTCTTCAGCTTCCTGCGCGCGGTTCCGGAGAGCTTTGCTTTAGGAGCGTGTTGTTTTCCGCTTGTTTGCGTCAGTGCACTGTAAGTCCTTCATAGAGTCCTTAGCAGTCCCTGACTTGATGTGTTCCCTTTCGGGTATTGGGTTTTGTGGTGTTTTTTAGAACAATCCATATATAAATCCCACGAGTACCAGGGCGGGTTACCAAGCCTACGCTGCCCCGTTTACGTACGGCGGAGCTAATACAACGGGGTGCGCTTGGTGCTCCGTGGTGAAAACTAGTATACAGTCACGCATCCTATAAGCCTGGCAACTCATATTAGGATTTAGGTTATTGATGAGGTTTTCTCCTCCTGGTCCAGGCAATTAAGCCAAGACCCTCTCAGTTAACTAGGAAAACCCAGTATCCGGGGAGTTCATGGTTGAGGTTACCACGGGTGGCAGTTCTCAGCTTGCATCGTTTGCCCTTCATGCAAACCCTCCGTCACGACACGACAACTGGGCAGGGTGGTTGGTTAGTCAGCGGACCGGTTTTAGCCTCGATCATGTTGCGCGCTTTTAGCTACTCAGACACGACACATACTCCCCGGCACAGTTCAGCGGGCGTGCGACACCTATGCCCGGTCTACCCACAAGTGAGAATTCTCCTATCCGCCACCTGGAGACGCACCCGACAGGGAACTACCCTCGCGGGTGGTTTTTAATATTTTTTGCAACTCTCTTGATTTAAACATGTTTAACACTGTATTTGAAGGCTCACGACAAACTGGTCAACGCGAAAATGAATAAATATAGCGTGTTAGGTAGGTGTAGCTCCTGCTTTAAACATAGCATACCATGGCGTAAGTGGACGGCGTACTGAAACGGTACATGGATTGCTGGTACAGCACATAGAAATCATGTTACTAAAATGCCAATGGTTAGGTATGCGCAGTAAATACTTGCCCACAATTGAAAAATGGTAGATGACGCGGGTTGCATGCGCAGAGCGTCAATGCCTGCACGCCATCAAACGGAAATAAAACAAAGGACAAATAATTGTAATAATAATATGACTTTTAGTACACTTCTTATACAACAAACCTAGTGATATTAAGATAATACTGTTCTCTGGCATCTAGATAATATGTTTGTCAACGAACAGATTAAACTAGTCTAAGTAGGGACAGAATTCTGAATATCAGCGGACTGTGAATGGATGTGAATAAATTGTGTTCTCGCTATTTTTAGCGTGATTTTATTTTAGAATGTTGCATGCTTGCAGATCAAATGGTTGCCTTTGATAAATAGTTTCGACCATTAAATTTTAATTAAAGTCTCGATTTATGTATGTATAAATTTTTGCAGAGGCGCAATAACATGTCGCAAATACTTTCAAGCAGTGCGCATGCTTAAATCCTCACGTGCGCGGTGTCGTAAAGTGGTCACTTTTGTTATATGGTATTGGCATTCTAGGAATATGATTTCTGTGGTGCGGAATAGCACATCGTAGCATAGAATCGCAAGCAGCGAACTGCTAGCTTTTAGTTTGAAATCTTTGCTTTTAATTTAAATTAGAATGCTGTACAGACTGGAAATTGGTTCAAAGCGTTATTACAGAAATCGATGGACAATGGGCTAGGCAAATGTATTTCGCACAAAAAAAAGTTTACACCTAGCGTGTATTGCCGCAATGCCATATACAGAAACTCCGTTCGGCTATATATACAGTTATAATTACGTTTTAAAACTGCAGGCGTTTCGGAAGTTAGCACATAAAAACAAGCGGCACAGTATCTCGAACCCAATTACCAAGCTCATCCATAACACACACGGTATAAAACTCAGAGTTATTACATTTACACTTGTAGATGTATCATTCGGGATCGCGCGGCTATTCTACCATGTGTACCTATCCCAATGCAGTTCGTACGGACAATTTCACGCCCAGCTGGTCAAAATGGAGGGCAGACATGGAGTAGGCAATTACATCCAATGATTATGTGGCAGAGGAACTCTAAACGTGCAAGCCTCTCTCGAAAGTTAACGTCTTGAAGATGTATTACCTTTTTAGATGCTAATCGCGTTTCCGTTGTAATTGTCGGCGAATCTCTGGACCCCTACTCTCGTTTCTCGGACTTGATTTTTACCCTTTTTGCGTTGGAACCGGGCGCGTTCCGCGACGAACGAAGGCACTAATTGGAAACCCGTCTGCGATTGCGATTTCCTCCTCGTTTCCGAGATTAGCACTTAATCTGGCTCTCGGATTTCACTGGTTACAGATTTGTTTACTCGAATTATTTTAAACAGCCTTAGTTGCGGATGCAAGTATTGCATTAAGGTAATTTTAACATATTTACGCGGCTTGAAAACATAAAGCTCCCATTTAACACGGGGTAATTTCATGTCGAATCAGCATAGTAATTTTCCCTCGCCTCCTTTAAGATGAAATTTGTTCTAATTATTATCTTCAGATAACTAAAGAAAACAAATTTTACCCTTATTGTAGTGTGATACTGTGTTCAGTTTAACTTCGTCAAACTGAACTGTTTATTAAAATTTTCAAGTTAAACAGTATAATGATTCTAAACTGTTATTAAATATCAAACTATGGTAAAGTATCTTTTGTTCGTTTGCATGTGCTGTGCGTATGTACTCTTGCATACGCCTAGCTTTTTTACTTTTGCGGCTTCCTAACCGTGACTGCATTCAAAACAATGAACATATTTCGATTACTCCGTTTGCTGTAAAATATTATGGCAAATTACTTAAGCAAAGTCGTCTAAAAGGCTGTTTTGTGTTGACTTCAAAAACTCTCCCGGTCTCACACGTAGAATTGCTCAAAAAGGCCTATCCATTTACTCATAAGCAAGTAAAGTCGGAGTTTTTTGCTTGTGGAAAGATGATTTGAAACGGCTGAATGAGTTTAGTTAATATAGACATCGTAAATTAATAACCCATCTTAAATGCAAGTAGCAAAGTATTTATTCAAAATGAAATTGTGCACTTCCACATTTTTTCCCACCTTATAACATGACAGTTTTAACACTCACGTAATAAATAAGCATTAGTCAGCTCTATTGAACTGTAGTCGATTAAAATGTTCTGTTTAACAAACTCTTCAACATTGTAGAACACATGTGACTGCATGAATCAGTTTGATGATGAACTCCTCGTTGTTCCATTCGGGAAAAGATACTCGTCATGAGGTTGAGACGACGATCCTTCTGAACATTTAGTAGCTTCTTGAAGATATACACAGATGGAGATGGGCGATGCCATTGTCGATATAAAGTTCGTCTGGCTACGTTTGCTATGCGTCGCGTTGTCCTCTACAGCATATATATTTCTATGGCATATCTTACCTTCGAGTTTTAAAGTGGGTACTAGGCAGTTCAAGCGGCATCTTCACCAGAGGTTTATTCAATGCTTTTAAGTAAGCAAAGATAGTGAGGATATGCTGAAATCTTTGACATGAGCTCTCCATCAGAGTCACTCTAAGCCTTACTGGTTCATCAGTATGCAACCAACCAGTGGTCTGTGGTATAAGTGACTTGATCGGTTTTGTCCTTGTTTAGCAGAAGTATATCAATATGAAACCAACTGTCATCTGCGTACATGTCGTACAGGTAACATGTGCTGGTTAAGTTCCGAAAGTCCAAGAACAGTGTCCCCAGAATTGATCCTTGCGGAACACGTCTTGAAACTGAGCTTGTAGAGCTTGTTTGACCATTTACTGATGTCTACTGTTGACAATTTTGTAAATATCGATTATGTAGCATTTCATTTACAGCATATATAAGGAAAATTGTTCAATTGAATCTTTTATTATTTTATGCAGTACATTCATACGCGTTTTAGTAATAATAAGACATACATACTCCCTAATTCCCTTCATGCTGCATATCATTCTAAAGAATACCCGTCGACGCAATCCTGGAGACGTCGTAAATCCGTGTAAATAAAATTTAGTAGTGACGTGCCGACAGCACGTCTTGGAGTTTTCTGCGATTTCAACACGCCAGCTCCTAGATCCGGCGACCACGTACGTAAGGACGTGTATGTGTATAGGTACCGGTCTCATAGCCATTCTCGTCCTCGTCCACTCACCGTAGGCCTTTCTTCTGCTAATGCAGTACTCGTGTAGGGGCACCGAAATCGCCTTTGGGCCTTTACGGCACCCCGATTCTTCCCGGTCCCGCTGAGGCCTCCAGTTAGTCTATTCCGACGTACTGCGTTAGAAATCAGACGGAACCTTTTACTGGAGTGCTCTGGGGAAGTAGCGAAAGGGTTTTATACGGTTGAGATTATGCAGTCAACATTATTCTTGCGGTCTTAGTCGAACGTAGAAGTGTAGGAGAGTGATTGAGCCTAGAACAGCCTTCTTGAGGATCGGGAAAAATATTTCGGCACCTCCGCAATTTCTGATATGAGGTGTTCCTAAAAAACATTAAATTAAATTCTATGAATTGAGTTAAATTGCAATCCGTTATTTATAAGTATTAAATAATTTACCAACGGGATTCAGTGGCTTATATCGTTCCTGTTCAATAAAATTAATTAAGTCATTAAAAATGTCATTGGGAAACCACTCGCACTAAAAACATAAATATCTCTCTGTTGGGGATATCCAATCCAAGATCCAATATTTGTTTAAGTAGACCTAAATTGTGTTTTTAGGGTTTTGCTTTTTGTATAAAACGTCTGTCTACACGTAAAGAATTATTTATTATTATTTTTCTTTTTTATATAACAATACATAGTTACTTACATAAATTATTGTTTGTAGGACATTATTATAGCCAACTATTGAACATTACCGCCCCACTTGAAAGGTTGGGTCTTTCAAGTAGGAAAAATATAAGAAAATTGAAATGTTCATCATTATAATCAAAATACGTGCGCTTCTCGGGAATGTCTTCTAACGGCAAAGCGCACAGTTTTACGACGGGTCTTTTAAGCACCCCCGCACTTGTTTGCACTGATACCACTCTGAATATCCCGTCGGATCCAAGATGCAGCGCGGTAACTCTGCGCAACATCCATTTTAAAGGTGGAGTTTTGTCGTCCTTGATCAGGACCAGGATGCCAAGTTTTAATACTTCTGGATGCCGAACTTTCCACTTCGTGCGAGTCTGTAGCTCCGAAATGTACTCCTTCGTCCATTGTGCCTAAAAATGCTGGAGCATTTGCTGTACCTACTCTTTGGAACTTAAGTAATCGATTTGGTTTCACTTCCCGTAGGTCCGGTTCTGGGAACGTAAGTAGTGATTCTCCAACAATGAAATGCACAGGAGTCAACGGATAATTGTCGTTTGGATCGGTAGAAATAGTTGAAAGTGGTCAAGAAATCAAAAAAAATCCTGTATTATCCAGGAATGGAGATAAGGGGCAAAGCTTACTTGAGGCTTTAACTGATCTTCCTTTTGCCAGATCGTGAATTTCGTCTTTGAAATAGAGATTCTGTGCAATTTTGATGACTTGATTTGGTGACCATAAAGAGCAGTTTGTAGTTCCTGAGAAGTCAATGGTCCGAATTGTTTTTGAGTGTGGTTTCGTTGTGCATTGTTTTTCAATCTTAAACAATATGCAGCAATGCGTTGTAATTTTATGACGAATATCTTTCGATCAAGTCTATGTCATTTGAAGTATTGACTAATAGTATGGTGAGTTTCCTTTTTTCTTTAATAATGTCGGCGTTGTCTGGTGATTTGTTGAAATCAAATTTATATTGTCGCTATTCAAGGGTCATTGCTCGGCTGGCTGAGTAAGCCATTTGGACCGTGCCACCATATTTTATTGTCCTGTAGATCCCTAGGTTCTACTCCTCTTGAAAGAAGATCAGCAGGGTTTTCAGTCGTGTTTACATGATACTAATTGTTCGCTTCCGTTAATGTTTGGATTTCAGATATTCTATTAGAAACAAAAGTTTTCCAATGCGTGCAGCTTGAGTGTATCCATGATAAGACGATAAAACAATCACTCCAATAAAATATTTGACTGAAATTAATTTTCAGTGCCTTTGCAACTTTATCGAGTAATGTGCAAGAAGCAAGGCAGCGCATAGCTCTAATCTAGGGATAGTAGCACGTTTGACAGGTGTAACTCTTGTTTTTGAACATAACAGGATCTGCAAACACGACATGTTTGGGTATGTTTAACTCATCCTTGTTAAAGGGCATATAGGGCAAATTATCGGTAATATTTGGTAAAACAAGAAAAGAAATCTTAGTACTTAAAGAATTTAATCTTGACAGTATTTTTGCAATCTTAGTACTTAAAGAATTTAATCTTGACAATATTTTTGCTTGAGTTTTGTATTTTATTTTAGATATCATCTGGTTAATGCCTGAGACTGCAAAGTTTATAGTTGTTTTGTATAATTGTAATTTTGCCCTAAGTCCTTCAGTCATAAAATTTGATTGAGACCTGGAATCGAGGAGTTGCTTTCGTATATATGTCCGACGCGTCGCACCCGAAGGTACTCATATCCTGCCGCGCTTATATTCGGCTCTTCGATCGACCCATCTTAGGGATATCCAAGATCCCATATTTGTTTAAGTAGACCCAACTTGTGTTTTTAGGGTTTTCCTTTTTGTAAAAAAAAAACGTCTGTCTACACGTAAATATTATTTATTATTTTTTTTCTTTTTTATATAACAATACATAGTTACCTACATAAATTATCGTTTCTAGGACATTATTATGGCCAACTATTGAACACTCACCCAGTAATAAAACATACCCTTTGTGACAAAAGTAATAAATCCATTTGAAAAGAAAGCTTTTAAATGCATGGGAATAAAAGCCATTAAAAAGTTTGCCACATATCAATGCGCGTTTTAAAATATTGAGCTACCGTCTACAATATCGAATAACATACTGACGAAAAGAATCCTAATTAGTACACTGTAGAGTCTGCGTACTATGCGAAGAAGGGTACTGAAGCGTCGAAATTTTAAAGAAGCAATAAATTGGGACAAAAAATACAACAAGAGCACTTTAATAACTGAGAATCCACCGAAACGTCAAAGCGATATTTCTTCAGTTAGGGTGTAGATGGCGCCCCACTAGGAAGAATGGACTTGGACGGCTCCTCTCCGTGTCCCTACTAATTAAGTTATTAATTCATTCCGAGTCTCCTCTCTCGGAAGAGGCTCCTTAATTGCCATTTTAGTAATTTTCGAGATTAACTCGGCTCTCTTGCCCGCGCACGAACGAACTAGTGCCGAATAAATTTCTAGCTGCTAAATTGGACATTAAATGTGTTACAAGTTCAGTGATTCGCTCTGCAGGCAGCCAAACGGCGAACTACGGAGGAGATATTTCCTTCGCCAAAGGGAACTTTCGAGGAGGCTAATTTGTACGTCATACTTACCGATTTGACCTAAGAAGCGTAAAGTTGTGAGAATTTTAAATCAGAATGATTTATGGAAAACATGCGGAGAAGGTAATATATCAATGGCAGCAACAAACACAGTTAACAAAGTTGATAGAAGATTACTTGGAATATGTAATGGAAAATTTATATTCAAGATGAATTGTCAGACGACATGAATTGTTGGAGCTGGACATTTCTAATTCAATTGAATTGAATTGAAAAGTGTATTCCTTTTCAACGCAAACTTTTAGCTATATTAACTACATAGTATGGTGACTACATAGCGTGAAAGCATTTATAACAATGTTCTTTAACATATAATTTAGAAAAACGTTCATTAAGTTGTTTTCCCTATTTCGGTCGTCGGAACATTTCTGAATATTTCCTTTTATAAGAGTGAAAACCTACTCAACAATCTCTTCTACTAAAATGGATACAACAACAACGGTAATTACAACATAAGAAACGGCCCAAAGTAAAGTGACCTTGAAGTTTGCTCTTTCACGTGCACTATTTCTAATTTTTGTCACATCTTCCTTTGACGTGCACTTATTTGTATATGTGCGCGCTTTCGCGCCAATAGTGAGCATCAGAGGCACAGAATAAATTCACTAATGTATCCTTTTTGTCATTTTTCAGTCGTCGGACTCATCAATATTATTTGATCAAACTTTTCGCATTTCTACTCCAAAATAAACTTTTACCGTAACGTTTGTTTAAAGACAACCGCCTATCTTTCCTTATTTTTTTTTTATTGAATTTTCATCGTCACATTTTTCAATGACAACCGCCTATTTTTCGTAGTTATTTTGATAGATCCTTTAACTCTAAAATGATCTAAAATGACGAAGGATAGTTTGAATTTCCCGCCACAGTTTTGAACGTATTTAGTGTTACATACTAAGATGGTATCCATGCAGGATATAGGTTATGATCACTGTCGATACCATAGTGGACTCGTCAGTAAGGGTTACGTTCCTGCAACAATATTTTATCTCTTCAGGCATTAATTTGTTATAAATACTATATTTATTTTATTTCATTTAAGATATGAAACATGATTTTTATTAGATATTTAGATAATGGGTTATTTTTTTTTATTACCTACATATTCTATTTATGAAATATACAGTAATTTTAAAATATGCTGTCTTATTAATGTTTTACTTATGTCCAATGTTTTTATCAAAACTAACTAAGACTTTCAGACCTTCATTGTTTCAATTTAATATACCTAATTATATTCAGGGCATGAATCCCTATACAAGAAAGAATACCTACGCCACTGAACAAAAATAACAGCTGTCATTTGCAACCATTACCAACATCACAATAATTCAATGTGGCGGAAAATTGAACCTGTCCTTCGCCATTTTAGATCACTCTGTATGTCGCACGGTATGTACGTTGTAAACATTTTGTCGCCAGACGATGAGACAAGTATGTCACACCTGTCAGTGTCCGCAATTGTCTTGATGAGCCGGATGACTTTATCTACGAATTTTATCTACGAATTATTAAATGTTGTTATGTGTGATCACTGAATAAATATATAAATAATCTTTTTATTCAATAAACCAGACAAACTATTCTAGTGACAAATATTGTTCAGTAGAATAAAACACGTGGTGTCTTAGTAACGCCTCTTTTGGTCTTTTTGGTCATCAAACGTCCGTCTGAGCGCATCAATAAAGAACTCGTGCCAAATTTTCCAAAGCCATCATTTTGATTAAAATAGCGAAAATAAAGGGCAAAAGCTCAAACAGAAAATATTGTCCGATCGCAAAAAAAAATCAGTTAAGAAGGGATGCATGGGTGAGCAACTTTAGCGGGGCCAGAAAAAGAAAAAGGTAAAAAACGAGCTACCCTAGTGATCACTTCAATCAAATCTCTGAATTTTCATTACATCGGCCGCAACCATCGTTCTAGTAGTAATTGTTTCCATTACTTATAGTGTAGTCATTATACATTTGGAAATGCAAATGAACCGAGAAGGTTAAATTTTTGATATGACGTGGCCGGGGGGTGGGGGGGGTTCTAGAAAAGCTTAACTTCAAATAATCGACCAAGATTTCCTATGTGCATTTTCCGCCATCTTGAAAAAAGGGTTTATTTCAGTTTTTTTTTTACAATAAGTCGGTTCTTCGTTGAGATGCGATAATTTGTAATGAATACTTTTTTGTTGCTTTTTTACGCTGTACAATTAAGGTCTCTTACATTTTTACCCATCGTTGATCGTTATTGAGATATCGAAGGAAAAAGTCAAAATTTAAGGTAGTGAAATTTGTTTTTGCTATTTTCTCTTTTCTCGCGATAGATAGCGGAAAAATGTCTGTTATGCAACTTTTAGACCATGTTCAGACCTACAATTTCGTTTATTTATTTGTTCCCTTCGACCAAAATTACGATATCTAGCGCGCCGCAAAGTCGGTAAGTCCGTGTCCCGTTCCGATTTAGCCGCTCGCACGGTTGTATGCACACGTCAAAACGGATTACGGGTTGTTCGGGGAATTATTGGGAAAACACGTGAAATTTATTGAACAAATAATGTTGCCAAAAATAAAAGTTAAGACCCCCCTTTTTTATATTTTTCGTCGTTTCGATGGTCCTGGCTGAAGAAGTTCTTCCTCGGTTAACTCTTCGAGTTGTGGAGACTCTCGAACCGCAGGAAATAATGCTGGGATGGTCGAAACATCATCATTATCGTCGTCGTCGTCGTCGTCGTAGTTGAATAGAATATATAGACTCTGGCGATGTTGTTGCATGTTTGCCCACTACAATGCAGGCAAATAACGGAGCAACTAATGCCTGCTTTTCTGCACCCACACTTTTGCACGATATGAGTTTTTGAAAAGTTCAGGTAGAGCGGCTTCGGCTGTGGTTCAAATTGGTTCCAGCCCGTAATTCGTCTGTTGCCAACCCCATTCCTGAGGATCTTTGAAAAATCCGAGCCACGTTTGTACTTGTAGATATGTCCAGAAAATGGGTTGGTGGACTGCGCTTTTTGTTGGTGGGAGTAGTGAGAGGTGAGAGGCTCTTCAGCACAAATTAGAACCTCTTAGATCCCATTTTCACGCTCGCTGCTAAGAGAGTCTGAACAGCTCTCTTTTTAGCCATATAAATGTCTGTAATCAGAGGTGTTTTGCAACTGAAACAATCACCCATGTTAAAGAAATTTATCAAACACGTACGCTCGCTTCAAGAGACTCGAGACAACTGACTGAAATGCTACGAAAAAGCTCAATTGGCGCGGTCCATGGCGGGACGCACATTTTGTTGCGTCGGGTGGCGCTGCGGTCAATTTTGCGACGTGCTAGAGGTCGTACTTTTGGTCGGAGGAAAAAATTAAACAACGAAAATACAGGTCTGAACACGCTCTACAAGTTTCATACTAGACAATTTTTCGATATCTACACGGGAAAAAAGAAAATACCAAATTTCACTACCGAAATTTTTGACTATTTCGATCGATTTCTTAATAACCATGAACAATAGGTAAAAATGTATAGGACCTAAATTGCAGAGCGTGAAAAAAGCACCAGAAAAGTATTTATTCAAAATTATCGTATCTCAACGGAAAACCGAGTTATTGTATAAAAAACTGAATTTAACCCTTTTTTCAAGATGGTGGAAAATGTACATAGGAAATCTTGATCGACAATTTGAAGTTAAGCTTTTCTAGGCCCCACCCACGTCATATCAAAAATTTAGCCTTCTCGGTTCATTGGCATTTCTAACCCGTTTTCTTTTTTCGTCTATTAATGGACTATTACCCATAGGATACTTTTATTGGTACCTACTATAATTTATTAATATCATTTTAGTTTAAACGCATCTACAATGCAAATATGAAACTAATATTTCTCAAGTTACATTTACCATAACTAGATTTACAATAAATATCTAAAGAAACAACCTTCTTTTATTTCTAGTACATGTTCTTAAAGATACTATTTCTCCGATATTCAAATATGTGCACGCCACTGATAACTTTATTCTCCCCCGCCGTCAGCATACGACGATTCTTTCCAAATGGAGTTAGAATCAACTCCAGATATAGAGAGAGCCGTTCGTGCGGATAAAACAGCGTAGCGGAGCTGCATGCAAATCGCCTACTCGATATAATAATTTCCTTCGTCGAAAGATTTACATTTCGAATACAAATTAAACGGCACAGAAAGAAAAAGAAACGTCTTGAAAGACGATGATGCCAAGAAGCGCCTGGCGGAGAGAAGAAGTTTCAAAGAGGACGCGCCAGCAACTTTTTTCGGGTAGAGTAATTTTCCCTGTATTTAGATTAAAAAGTTAATTTATATGCGTACCGGGAACTTTTTCCCCGGAAAATTTTACTGTCACAATTGATATTTTAGATAGTAATGTTTAGCCAACTGGTAAGTTAAATCTCCGATTTGCCTAGAGGTTTAAAGCAAAAATGATGCAAATGTTAATTCATGTGAATCATAAAATTAAACCAGGAGAAGATGCGTCCCATGTCTTTTGTTAATAAATAGTTAAAAAAATGTATTTCTTATTGTATCTTGTGTCAAACAAAATACATAACAACAGTTATTTTTCGAGCTAGCTTTGTATGTCGTTGCCCAAAAAGGGACATACTATGCTTTGCAGTATGGCTGACGATATCTTTTACAAAGCTTAAAACATTATGTTAAATTAAAAAACAATTACAAAGATCAAACGGTGAGAATGTATGAAGCTTTTGAACAGAATAGGTACTTGAGAATCGGGTATAAGTTCCCAAGTTTTAAATTTTACTTTGTCAGACGTTCGGATGACAAAAATCTTGGGAATTGTACCAGATTTGTACCAGAGTACTTGACAGCCTGGCCTTGCTTAATTACTTCACAGGGTGTCGCTTACGGTACCAGTACATTGTCGGGTCTCCCGGTATAATAAGCTGTAAGAATTTATTTTTAGATTCTGTAAATATTGATATAAAACCGTTTGTAATATTTTATCAAGTGTAGTTCTTTCCAAGATCTGGAAGCATAAATAGTTTTAATCAAGGTGCCTCTGTCTCAAATTGCAGACGGCCCATTCGCTATTTGCTACGCCCATGCTACGCCGGGTTTTACAATAGCTCTGGTCGCGGTACCAAAAATGACCGTTTGAAAACCGTAGGTTACCATGGAGCAGATGTATCAGTGGGAGAAAGGTAGGGGAATCTTGACAACAGGTAATATTAGTCTATCATAACCAACGGTTACGGTTACCTTTCTCCTAATCGAGTAAAACTCATAACGCGGAGAGAAGAAAAATTTGACCAAACAAAATGTGTACACACATACAAATACTGAGTTAGATTAACACCGATTAAACTTCGCTATGTATTTCCCTCGCGACCAACTGCACATGTAGTTAAATCAGACGGAGTTGAATTTGTACAGAGTAAATGCGGTCTTTTTGTAGTTACAATTATTTAGCAAGGAGTTGAAAATATATCTTTAGGGAGTTGGATGTTTTTCCCGTGCGGGTATTAAAATTATCCGATACGGAGTTAAACGTATACCAAACAGTAAACATATTATGGGGCCAGCAACTCAATTTTGGTAGTAGTCAATTAGAAACAACAGTTTAATTAGTTGTTTTTTTTTACTGACGTGACTATAACACAGAAAACTGTATTTCTTTGAAAACAGTAGTTTATTTGCTTGTAGAGATTAATTTATTTGGAATATATATTTAAGTCATATAAATATATTTGGATACAAACAAAAATTACTTTCCTTTAAAGTAATAACTTTGTTTTGATTTAATTAAAAAACTACGCAAAAGAAATATAACTTTGATTCAAACAAATATATTTGTATACAAGACGAGATTTCTTTCCTTTAAAGTAATATTTCTGCTTTAGCTTAAAAATAGGTCAAAGAAATCATATTCTTATTCAAATAAATATATTTTTTGTGTCATCTCATCCAACTGTGTTGGTAGATGTAAACTCTCTCCTCGCGTGTCGACGATATCTTCAATATATGTAGTAGACTGTGCGAAGATCTGCTGCTCAGTTAATGCCGTGCGTCTGGCGAAATTACTAAAAAATGGCCGTGTGATCGGCAGCATTGAGCACAGTGCATGCAGGTTCAAGTTCCGATTCCGAATCAACGTACACTTTGCTACCCTAACCCAACCCTAACCTTGACTGTATGTATGTCTGGGAAGACCAACCACTGGCACTGGTCGAGGATGTGCGCCATCCCAAATGGCGGTGACACATGCTCTACTGTACCCTCCGAATAGTTCTTGTCAATAAAAGGTCCTTCAATAAACTATCAATTTCTTATCTTGATCAACCTTAAAATATCGCTTTTATCTCAACCAACAATTTCATTAATTTAAAAAATTATAATCTTTTCACTCAAAACAAAAAAGAACATTATTTGAACTAAATAAAGCTAGTTCCTTATAATATACAAATTGTAAATTTTAACGGATAACATAAGTTGTT
This sequence comes from Aphodius sticticus, assembly GCA_963966075.1. Classification (NCBI taxonomy): domain Eukaryota; kingdom Metazoa; phylum Arthropoda; class Insecta; order Coleoptera; family Scarabaeidae; genus Aphodius; species Aphodius sticticus. The sequence continues at coordinate 44,449,198 of OZ014506.1, read as the reverse complement.
TGAGACAGATAAACATTCTTTCTACCAAACATATTTACCAAACAAATGCATTTTTATCCGCAAAGAAATATTTCTTTACTTCTATTGAAATACCAGACGTGTTTCAGTCAATGCATGTTTATTTGAATTAAACAACATTTTCTATCCCTGTATATTTGATCATATACGAAACAAATATAAGTAACAATTCTTTATTTTGTTCAGTATCATAACAACCCTTACATAATACATTCATATAAAAATACAATAAAAATAATAATGTAGTAATCAGAAGTAACCGTTTTTTTGTGTCAACCGCAAAGGGCAAGAATGCACTCTTTCGTTTTATAAGTTCTGATGGCAAGGAAATCGGTAATATAAATCCAAATTAATGCATGTCAGTTGTTTACGTAGTAAATAATACTTACGTGACGAAATATCAGTTTTAATGTGGCTCCATCCCCTGGCACATGGTACCGTCTCAAGATGCAATATCACTAACAATTAGTTGCAAATTATATCTTATATTGCTTATAATATATCACTATACGAGTTGGCAAGTTTTTGGATTACTTCTCTCATAAATGTATTGAATTGTTTGTCAAAAACGGCTGTAAATTTTGTTTCCTAGTTTCCGTGATGTTTATATAACGGTTAAATGTCATGCGTTATCTATAATAAAAGAAATAAGAAAAGGTATACTAAAATTGATATTTTAACTTACAAGTGCGGTAATCTTCTATTATTAATTTCAAATGTCAAGAAAACCTGTAATATAAATGGAAATTAATACTTATCAGTTATATTCGTAGTTAATAAAACTTACGAAATATACCTTATAATAATGTTGAAAATACCTCGTTCTCTGGCGCATGGTGCTCTCAATACTTCTCAAATTTAAAGTTTTGTTTACACTTCTCATCCACTTTTTTGTTTCTGTATTTAACGCGAATGAAAATAGGCCATGCCAAATACGAATGTATAATATATTAAAACCAATCAAAAACCTACCTCGCCCAATTGAAACTTAGGAGCACATGTGACCACAACACAAGTACGTCTTGGTGCCGTCTTGGTGGCTACTTTATAGCGTGATGTTGTTGCCAAGGGGTCAATTTTCCACATTACGGAATAAATCTTACCATTTTGGAAATTATTTACTCTAACACTGAGTTCGTATCAACACAAAAAAAAATTACGTTTTTTCTCATTTTGTCAGTTATTTCAACACCTGCATATTGTTAAAGTGCATTTCAGGGGGTCTGTGGAAATTTTTACCGTTTCGGATATCAACTATCTTCAACTACCTGCTATGTAGTTAAATTAACAGAGTAAAATCAATTCCTTTTTGTGTATGACTACCTTCGTGCAAATTCTCTCCGTAATTTTTGTGTGTGTATAAGTACCTAATCAAGAAAAAAACCTGAAATGAGTAGTCTGATACACCATGTATAGATCATACTGAAATATTTGCTGTAGGATGTATGTGTTAAGCTCGACCCTACGGGAGTACAATACACATTTGTATGCCGACGCTGCGAGAAGCGTACGTACTACTTCCTTCCGTGTGTTTGATTTGTTCATTCAATTTCGCTCAATGGTTTAGACATCGATACTTTTCCCGAGTACGCCGCTCCTTTCAGTTCATTTTGTACTTATTTCTCGTGATGTCTTCGATCCGGGTCGTTGGATTGGAAACAATCCGCAGCGGTTGAGTGACGTTTTCGAGTTTATTTGACAGCGACAGCTCCAGCACCACCTAACCCTTGTGAAATATTCATGCAATTCTTGTATTAATATTGAATTCTCTTTCCGAGCGGCTTCCGTGTTCGTACAATGGTAATATCCGTCTGTAGTTTCAGCGGCTCGTTTGAGAGGGAGAAATTTTCCCGGAAATCGCGTTTAGCTAATTGAATTTTCAAATTTGATCAATCCCGCGATTGATCCTGCTGGTGAGTTATCATGTATTATTTTGTTTGAATGAAATTGACTGAATTGAATTGAGAATTGGACAATATTTTTTGTCCATACTGCTGGTATATTGTAATAATGTAATTTTGACAAATATCAGTATGGTACATTCAAATTGGACGAAAAATGGGCTATGAAGGGAAATAAATCCAATACGGTTGACCTTTTTGGATCCGACGCGGAGCTTTCCGATATCAAGCAGCTACCTAACAGAAAATCCAAACTACAGGATACTTGGCAAATCTTTCACTTTTTCTACTATAGGTTGAGATAGGCAAATACACGAATATGAAGCGCCGCCGTTAGACAATGAATGCTTAATTTCAAAATGTATTCAGTTATTTAATTGTTTGACTGGCTGTTTTTTATTTGTACTTTCTTAACAAGAGAATCGTGAATTACATTACTATATTAGACCAGGCAATAGATTTATGCGTGACAAAAATACTAGCAGGAAGCCGACGGTCCTAGGTCACGTGGAACAGTGCGTAGATGTATTGTGATGTGTTTCCTCCTCGCAAATATCATTTCTTAATTTGTTAGAAACAAAAAAACCTAAAAAAAATCGTGTTTTTTGTTTTTCCCTTGTAAAGACTGAACCGATGGAGCAATCTTGATGCCTTCAACAGACAAGTTGTAGAGAATGAAAAGACGAAAAAAATGAACCCTGCACGGACTCAACTAAGTTAGTATTAACGGAGGAAATTCGGAAAAACCGGAATAACCTGCGTTTTTTCAAAAATTCATAACTCCGGCAGTTTCACAGCTGTAGCGGACGCTTCTCGCGTGAAAATAGCGATTGATGGCTACTTTGAGTGTGGATAACACAGGCGCTGTCCGATGATTAGTATTTGCACAATTGCGATTTGAATATTTTTATGCAATATATTTCGGAACCTGGATGCGTCGGAGGTGGTCCGATTTTAATTTTTTGACGCTTTTCGAAAGTAGAAGTATGGTGCTACTAAACGTCTATCTTGAGTTTGCGTTAAACTGTTGCGAAATAGGTGAAAAATGCTTGCAAACATGACCGAAAACTGCCGCGCGCTCCAGCGCGGTCGAGTAGTGAGGGCAGGCGGCCGACGCGTCGGCCGCCTGCACAAATCGACAACTTTGAACTGCTACCAGTCTTAACCGGTTCAGCAAAAGTTTTTACAATTTACGATTCTGATACGCGAGAGATCAAAGAGTTGTTATGTAGGGTCAATTCTGTTTATTTTGAAAACTATAAAATATGAATTTTGGCCAGCTTTTTGGGAATTTCTCACACTGTGCGACGCGACGCGGGGAAGTTCGCAGCGCGCTTGTATCACTATAGATACGCACTTCCCCACGTCGACCGCCTGCCCCCACTACTCGACAGGTTTGGAGCGCGCGGCAGTTTTCGGCCATGTTTGCAAGCAGTTTTCACCTATTTCGCAACATTTTAACGCAACATCAGAATAAACGTTTTGTAGCACAATACTTCACTTTCGAGATACGTAAAAAAATTAAAGTCGGACCACTTCCGACGCATCCAGGTTCGCCGAAACATATTGCATAAAAATATTCAAATCGCAATTGTGCAAAAACTAATCATCGGACAACGCCTGAGTTATCCACACTCAAAGTACCCTTCAATCGCTACTTTCACGCGAAAAAACTCCGCTACAACTTTGAAAATGGCGGAGTTATGAATTTTTGAAAAAACGCGGATCTTTCCGGTTTTTCCAAATTTCCTCCGTTAATATTTATTCAATCGAGTCCGTGCATGGTTAATTTTTTTTTGTCTTTTCATTCTCTACAATTCGTCTGAAAGCATCAAGATTGCTCCATCGGTTCAGTTTTTACAAGCGAAATTTTTTGACGTTTATTATTTGTAACAAATTAAGAAATAATATTTGCGAGTAGGAAACACATCACAATACATCTACAGACTGTGCCACGTGACCTGGGATCGTCGGCTTCCTGCTAGTATTTTTGTCACGAACTTAGTCATTTTCTGCTCTATTGCCTCATGTAATACTTTATTCGATTAATAGATATTATTAAACATTATTATTATAACTAAATATGAATAAACGGACATACCGTATCATACGGACATACCGTAAATGATGAAATGATCAATGTATAGAAAATGGTGATATACAGGCGGTATGTAAATTTTAAATAAATTAAAAATTACACCCTCAATCTGGATTTGAACCAGGAACATTTGTGTTTTTTTAATTGACTGTAAATTACATTTCTGGTATGAACCCTACGTCAGGTAGATGACATTTGATAGGTGTTGTGATTGTTTAGGTTTGGTAATTTGGCCTACTTCCTTTCCTTGATATGACAATTTTCCCTAACATATTTCATAGGCCACAAATGCTCATTTGGTGAGAGCTATGTGCTGGCTACACGAAGCTCCCTGGTTAAAATCCTGGTTGAGGCTGTAATTTTTAATATATTTAAAATTTACATCCCGCCTGTATATCACCATTTTCTATACTCTGATTATTATTATACATTCTTATGTATTTTACGTACGTTTTGACTGATGTGCTCTGTTACTGACCTGGTGCTGCTTAGTATTTTATAAAAAACCAATTATCGGACGCAATATAATATTGAATGGTTTTTGGCCTTTTTTCCATACCTAATGTTTATTTTAGATTTAATAAGACACAAACATGCGTCATACGCAAAAAGCTCATAGCCAAGGTGTAATAACGGCGCCCGCTGCCTGGTGCAGCGGTTTAGGGCAGGAACTAGAACACTTTCCGTGTTAAAGGTCAACTGGCTTTAATTAATAACGATGGAGAAGTTTGCCGAAAGCAGCTCTAAGAAAAGTCGTTGCGCTAACCGGGGAATGTGGGAAGTTTGCAGCCGACGCCGCAGCTGCATAATGTATTCATAGTCAACAACGCGCTTAACTGCAAAATATCATAGCGATCCTGATATTACAACTCCCAGAACGCTTAGGTATACTAGCACACCAACCCCAGTAGCAGCATTATTGAATATCACCCGATATACTAAGGAAGCAAATAAAAAACAAAATACAAAGTGATTTACATCTATAGCATCAGTAAACATGCAAATTTTGTTGTAGATAATACTATAAACTTGCCTGCAAATACAAATAAAATTTACCAAGACCAGTAAGAAGAAGCGCACGCTATTGACATGAGTTTTCCATAAAGGCCAGTTTTCAAGTATGAAGCACATCAATGACAACAACAATAAAAATTAGTAAAAGCTCTGGAAACTGGTTTTATTATTGTGCGTTACGTGGGATTGAAATATCCATAATCATTTTTGTTCAGCTGACACCAACAATCAAGATGGAGCATTGTCCATTAATGTTTCGAGATATCTATTTATTAGAAATGAGATGATCGTTGCGATTGTATTTGTTACCCTTTTATTTGTTTAGTAAAAAAATGAAACCCCATTACAAACTTAAATAATGGCATATTATCATTATAATCTAGTTGCCTCTCTACATAACTAATACTCTACTTCAAACGTGACCATTAAAATGGCCTTTGGTCTCGACGGTAGTGCCTTTTTATCACCATACTACCATTCCGTACGACCGAAAACTATTTCCACCGAGTAACAAACTAATTAGAAGCATGCGATTCCTTTCAGTCCAGTATGGATAAAAGCTGTACTTCTTTGATGGGGAGTTTTACGGCCGCCATAAAGCTACCCACTCTCTGCGCATCGCGTTATTAATGCCTTAAAAGCAATGGGCGGAAGCAACGAAAGAAGAAAGCGTATTCCTCCGCCGTGCATCAGCATCGAGAACAGAGAAACCGTTGGAAAGTACGGTAGATGTATTGATTGCGTGCCCTCTGGATGCATTCCCTTCAACGACGCTGATAATAATCAAACCCTGCCCGGTTCGTGTATATTTAAAAACAAATACAAATAAGTCAAAGCGAACATAGATGATAAAAACACGGTTGTATGGTATGACGAATATTTCTCCAGAAGATAGATATAGTTTATTCAAAATCCTGTTTGTCAAGGATTAAACCTTGAGACACGCCATCTAATTTCTACAATTTGAATGTACGTTACAACTTTTCCGCTCATAATGATTTTCTGTGCAAGAAGGAATCAAGAGCGGATCACCCGGACCGTATAAAATGTTGTGCTGAGTATATATTTTCAAATGGCATGTCGTTTAAAATCTGACATGAAATATTTACATCAATGTGTTATAATAAATTACTCCATGATAGTAACCATAATAAGAGAGTATCTAACACAGACTACTCAGACAGTGCAGTCAAGGTTATTTTGTGTACCTACAAAAACAAGCGGTGCTGTCATAAACCAACGTAGGTGGCGCTCCGGTAGCATTTGCGCGCCAAATTCAAATGATCGATTTCAAATTAGTTCAGTTTACTAAAGCTGTTGTAAGATGCGGTTGAAAGAATTATCATTGATTTTACAATATTATATTGTTATAGTGTAGACAAATATCAATAAATGATACTTGTTTACTATATATTATGTTTATAATATTACAAAATAATTATAACACTGTCACGCATATCTTGAGATTATTAGGAAATATATCAGGGGCCGTGATAATAATAATAATAATCATAATTACACAAAATGAAAACTAAAATTTATTTTAATAGATTAACAACATTTTGCCATGTGACATTTGTAGTGTTCACCGAGGTAAAACACATACCTTTCAGCATTTCTCGGAAAGCAAAACAGCTTTTCAACTTCATCTTCCGAACGACCACATAAAATACAAAACATCTTTATACACTTTGTACACAAAGAATAAAAGAAAATTCAAACCGCCTTTGCCTGTAGATATAGATGATATTTGACAATTTGTCACAAGCACTGACATTTAGGGCTTGTTTTCATAAAATCCATCTGATGGCCGCATCTGTAACTTAGGGTACAGTGCACTGTACAGTGGATTCAGGCACACAGGTTTCTACAGTCGTAAACAGCGCCTCTACATAGATTTATGACAGCAGGGCATACATTTAAACCTCACTGCACTGTCTGTAGTAGTCTGTGGTATCTAATAAATTAAAGAAAGCCAAGGTTTCAAATGACGCATCGGCAAGAGCAACCAAAACTAAATAATACTAACAATTTAAAACTGTCAGTTTTTGAAAGCTCTTTCAAACGAAAATTCTTAGACTATATTATTGGAGAATGACAGTAAACATTATTCAACAACAAAAATATTTGGATTTCGGAAGTGCAAATATTTTGAGGAGAGTTTTATCATAAATACTACTGCTACTATACTACGAACATATTTTAATATATTTAATATTTCGTTTAAATATCTCTTTCAACCTGTAGTAGGGGAGACCGGGGCAGGTTGTCACATAGCAAGCGTGGCGAATACCAAACATTGCTTACGTCAGTGCGTATGTGCGTAGCTACTGTCACCTGTCGTGCTATAATTGTCTAGATTTTGTAGGTGTTTTTGTGATTTTGCTGCTGTAAGTATACTCCTAAATGCTATATATTTTATTGTTTATTCCGTAGTTCTTTATTTTCTATCGGTGTTTCAATTATTTGACTTGATTCAATGACGTTTCGGGAAGTTAATAGATATCAACTTTGACGTTTGGTTAAATTCTATTCCCGCCATATCATTTTTTTATTTAAAATGACATTTCGGGGCAGGTTGTCACAAAAAATCCGGGGATGGTTGTCCCATGTGACAACCAACCCCTGCAGATATTTTTTAGTTCATTTCTGGTTATTGCAGATAAGACGGTCAGAAAATATCAAAGAAAAACAGAACGAGGGAACACTCCTGCGGCCGTTATGCTTGCGGCAGTACGGAGTGTCAAAATATCCGGGCTTTCAGTTCGTGCAGCTGCTCGCCAAATAATGTAAATTACCGAAACTTAGCCAGATACTTTTCACATTTTCATAAGCACGTGAACTGCACACCGGAGAGACCATGCCTGCTCCTTCTTGATAATCATGGTTCCCATCTCAGCATAGAAGGGCTCAATTTTGCCAAAAGTAATGGAATCGTCATGTTAACGTTTCCACCCCACTGTTCGCACAAACTGCAGCCCCTTGATCGTACTGTTTTTGTGCCACTCAAGAAATTTTTTAACACAGCATGTGACGATTGGATGCTTAACAACCCTGGAAAACCCATGACAATATATGACATTCCACAGCTCATTGCTCGCTCATATCCTCTGGCAATGACTCCATCCAATACTACATCAGGATTCCGGTGCACAGGAATATGCCCACTCAATCGTGACATTTTTACTCATGTCGATCTTGCCCCAAGCAATGTCACGGACAGAGAGTTTCCCAACGCGCTTCCAGAACAGTCTCAAAGCCACCCTCCTAGTCAGCTTCCCGAGCAGCCTCAAAACCACTCTCCTAACCAGCTTCTTGAGCAGCCTCAGAACCAGCTTTATCATCAACTTGAATACCAGCTTCTAGCGCAGCCTCAACCTGGGCCCAGCAAACCACGTAAGTCACCAATTGATCTGAGACCTTTGCCGAAAGCAGGAGGTAGAAAACTCAAACAGAAACAACATTCGAAAAAGGGAAACTGCAATTTTAACGGATACGCCGGTCAAAAGAAAATTGGAAGAACAAGCTGAAAAGGTGAAGCAGAAAAAAAGGAAGCAAAATGTCAAAGGAACAACAGAAAGAAATGACAGGATGAAAAAGAAGAAACGAATCACAAAGAAGAGAGAAAATCAAGTTGTGAACAGCGAAGACGACGAAGATGATTGTTTTTGTTTAGTTTGTTTAGAACCGTTTTCTAGCAGTAAGGCAAGGAAAAAGTGGATCCGGTGTATGGAGTGTAATAAATGGGCCCACGAGTTATGTACTTCAAGAAGTAATTTTTATGTCTGCCACAACTGTGAAAGTGCAGGAGAAAGTGACTGACGTTTCTGTACAATTTTTCTTGTTTCTTTGTTTTGTTCTGTTTGTCTTAATACAATTTTTTGAATAATTAGAAATTCTGTTTTTCCCTATTTAAATAACCAGTGACAACCAACCCAGGGTCCGGGTTGGTTGTCACAAAAGGCGGCTCTGGCAATTTTGGTTGTTGTGAATATCTCTTTAACGCTTTAGTCTCAAAATTTTGGAAAAATAAGTCAACGCTGTATACTAGAAGATAGGCTACTGACAAAAACACTAACTGTTAACCAGCTCTTTCCAAGAAACAAAAAGCAAATTTTGTGACAACCTGCCCCGGTCTCCCTTATCTATAAATAATCTATTAAAGCATGCATGTCTGAGTTTATTGACTTAATGAAGCAAGATGTTGCGTAGCTTGCCCTCCTTTGTAAAAGAATACTGCAATGCATAAATGGCGGTAACATATGTTGTATCTAAATTAAATAATGCCCGTTTGAGACCAGGGCAACAGATGAAGACAGTAACATGCAACAGCGTTAAAGTACATACGTATATTACCGTTGTAGTAAATTCAAATAAAAGTACCATTATAGTTGGTAGCGTTAGCAACATTAGGCACCAAAATATTTCAGTGCTGGATACCAGCACCAAATTTTGCACACAGCTTGTACACATATTAAGGTTTAAAAAACCGCCTGGAGGCACTCTCCTGGGGTCAAGATCATCCCTTTATGACGTCATTAAAATTGCTGATTTAAGTCAGAGTAGCGAATTATGTTATCGCACGGATTATTGTTAATTTTTAACCAATTTTGAGTTTTAGTATGTCATTTTAAAGCTCAGGTAACGTTCTTTAAAAAAGGTTTTATTTAATTTTTGTGTACGAAACGTAGTTTTTCCACAACCCTCTAAATTCCAGTAAATTGTTGGAATTACACTATTGCTATAAGCAATTACGTTAATGTAAAAAATATCTCCGTACGACAATTTGGTATTAACGTACCCAGACACATTTTTAAATGTTAATATTTTTTCAGCTCCCACCAAACCCCTGTAAACTTCTGCTAAACTCTATAAACATACGACTAATGTAGATGTCATGAAATACGCCACGAAATAGTAACTGTTATTTGCTCTTCATTGAGATTTTCTAAAAAAATTGTTTTTCGGAAAAGTCTTCCAATTTTCTGGTTATTAAATTTTGTTCGGCGTACCTAGTCATATTTTGCATCTTTTTCTGTTAAGTAATCTTTTTTCTAAGGAAGCATATCCGCGTTCTGTAGGCGTAGTAAGTGGTTCATCGGATATTAATTGAAAAATTACGCACAAATCCCAATTAACTTCTTGCTTCGAAGCGAAGCTTCCTTTGCAAATTTCAAGTTGCCTTTTGCTACTTTCTACTACTTTCTCCTTAAACACTTGAAAATAGTTTAGTGGTTACACAGTAAGGTGTATCAAAAAAACGTTTTTTTCGAAATTCAAAATTTTTTATGGACCCACATACACCACAAAAAAAAATTGGTCCAATTGAAAAGTATTTAGGTCTCGCGCGGGAGTCCCTAAAGTTTATAATTTTCTTTAAAAATTAGATTTTTTTAATGAAATGTTAAGTAATTTTTTCTTTTTCAAATAGAAAACAATAAGGTGTGAAATTAACGTATACTTACAAAAATATATTACTCTAATGCAACATTTAGATCGCCTGCAGTTTATTTAGATTCGATAGTACTTTTAGAAAAATGGCCATTTTAGCATAATTTAAAAAATCTGCTTAAATGTTGAGAAAAAATTATTAGTTATTAAATATTATATTATGTGCGTACATGTGGGCTTTGATAAAGCAAAATCACTTAATCTTTTAATAAAAAAAATATGAAAAAATTCTAAATTTTAAAGAAAATTATAAACTTTGGGCCTCCTGCGGGAGACAAATATTTTTCAATTGCACCATTTTTTTTTGTCGTATACGTGGGTCCATATGGACAACTTTTTATCGACTTAAAATTTTGATTTTCGGAAAAAACTGTTTTTTGATATACCCTATTAAACAGTAGACAAAATATTTTTGGTTACCAGAAAAGTACAGTTTTCTCGTGACCAAAAATGAAAGTAGAAATGTTTTTGAAAAATCCTCAAAACAAATGAGTATTAGTTGTTATAAATACTGTCATACTAGGCAACTGCGGTAAAAAATATTTCCGTACAAAAAATATCTCCATACGGAAATATTTTTACCTCAGTTGCTTAGTATAGCAGTAATTTTATATATACCTACCTAGTGAAACTTAGAGGGTTGTGCGAAAACCACCCTTCATGCACAAAAATTGAATAAAACATTTTTTAAAGAGCGTTATTTGAGCTTTAAAATGACATATTAAAATTCAAAATTGGTTAAAAATGTACGAAGATACGTGCGGTAACATAATACGCTAGTCTGACTTAAATCCGCCATTTTGATGACGTCATCAAGGGCTGGTCTAGGCCACCACGAGAGTGTCCAGGTGGTTTTTGAAACCTTAATATGTGTACAAGATGTGTGCAAAATTTGGTGCTGGTATCCGGAACTGAAATATTTTTACACTAACGCCACCGACTATTAACCGTATAGGTATATCACAAAAGCCATGTCTCATGCTACATGTTGCCTACTGTTGTGAGCAGCAGACTGATAGCCTCGCACGTTAAGGCTCCCGGCTCAAATAGCGAACTGTAGCGAACTTCTCTCCAAAGCTTCGAAATAAAAAAATCACCAGATGTGGATGGCGCTACTATAAACATGTCTGTTTTTATTTCGTATTTATTACATTTGACCTATGGTATAACCTAAAGAAATAAATGCTTTCTATTTGTTCAAATATTCAAACTGGACTGTGTTTGAGTTTTCTAGTCGATGATATAGTACTTTCACAATCGTCGCTGTTGTAAACATGGTTGCCAACTCACTACAAACAAGCACTACAGTACTCCAGAGTGCAAGTCTGGAGAAGTTCAGAAGAAAATAGTTTGTGCTCTTATTGTTCACATTTAATTATATTTTATAAAGTATTACAGCAGACAATAATCAGACGCAACTGCCATCGGAAAGCGTTTCTATATTTGTAGTCCACACCAAAATTTCCATTAATAATTTCAATAAATATGGAAATTCCTTTCCGATGGCAGTTGCATAATGACCTTCGGAATCGAATGGTAGCGAGCATTTCACGATTGGTGCAATAATTATGACGTGGTTTGTTTTTGCGTTTTGGAGGTTGGAGAAGGGAGCGTTAGTACTGAGCCACAGTCTGAATAATGTAATCCTGATGTTTAGTTTAATTCTTTCTCGTGCGCGTAGTTAATTCACCATAACTAAAAACCATGATTTTGAAAAAGTGCGGAATATCAATTAGAACATTGATATCATATGTTAATAGCCTCATAAAAGCATTCAGCAACATCGAGTTAATATGACGACTTCAGGATACAAAAGCGTAATGTGTTCAATAAAGTAAAACTTGTCTTTGTACTATACAGCAAAATTCAGTGTAGTTGACAGAGCAATGAATAGTAACAAGATCGTTATGATAACCATTGTAGGTCGATGAACACGCCAAAACCCATCGACTTACCATTTACATGTACGATTGACATTAAATTATTTTTAGTAGTGTCTGTTGACTTTCTAGTTTTGTGATATGATCGTCAATCTGCATGACCCTACATTTTTTCTTGGATACCTGAAATGGGCGCATAACATTAAAATTCAATTTATGCACGAAAAACAAATACAAATGATAGCGGAACATGGCCTGCTTATCAAGACATTAACTGCGCGCCCTTTTAATTCATTCGCTGAAACTATGCCATCAGTATAGTATAGTATTGTGGCCCCAAGAATAGCGCTGAAAATCAAATCCCGGTCGATTGCATTATTGAGATCGTCCTGTACTTTGTAATACCGGTTACTACGGGTTCGGTAGTAGTGTATCCGAACAATGGGCCTGGTTTTGATGGTTCAGATACCTTGCCCGAGGGTACCAGAACAGAATTAGACTGTTATACGCGGAATTCGACGATAATGGCTTGCAGTTGTACATACACCGAAACCGCGGAATTTCAAAGTCGAATCGCTACTGTGGTCAGTGGTACACGTATTGTATGTTCGGTATTATGATTCGAGGCTACTGCTTGGTTAGGCATGTGGGTGACACTGAAGTTTCAAGTTGGGTACTGTTTTTTTGCATTGCATCACTGCGCACAACAATTAATGGAACAAGATTATTTGGCTAAACTTTGATGTCCAATTCCTTCAGAACTTCTTTAATCATTTTTATCAATTTTATCGACACATGGTAAAAAGTTTATCACACATGTTAAGTTGAGCTGATTATACTGATTAATAATGACTGTTTGTCTAAGTTTGAGAAACACTTACCTTTTATTTAAAAACACCAGAGAAATTTAAAGCCATGTTTTCTTCTTTTATACTTTTGGATGGTTTGGATGATAAGATTATCAAAAGAAGAAGGCTTTGAACCTTTCCCGTCAGATTACTCCATTGTCCCATCATTCGCTGTTTAATGCTGTCATCCTTTCTTGCTGTTCGTCGAAAATTTCGCCATTTATGGGTTTATTTTGGAGCTGTTTTCTGTAATGTCTCCTTCTATATACTACTGCAAGTTAATAAATATGTTCTGCTTCTATGTCAATGAACTAATTATGCCTGCACCTCTTTTTTGTTTTCAAAGAATATTGTCAGCTCTTGAAAGCTTAAATGTGTATCCTTATTTGTTCAAAAATCGGCTGATACTCTTTTTATTTACACTAGTAACAATCTTCCCCTGCGTGTTTGATTAAGTTATTCCCATACAGTTGATGCAGTCTCTATTGTTTCGCTTCTATGATATTGGAAATTTTATTCATATTGATCCTATTTCCTCTGACACCATTTTTCGTTGAATTCATCATTTTGTGTGGATTTACTATTCCCATGCATTTAAACAACACATCAAAACATTTGGCTAATGAAATAAAATGGTGAGAACATTGAACTATGGGTTTCCAGGAAAGTAAAATATACTAAACCGTTTGGCATTTGACTAAACAATAATTATTGTTGATGTTGTTGTCAATGATTTAAAGTGGAACGGTCCAAACTCAGAGTGGTGCGGTGAGGTAACCCACCAACTTCGTATTTACAAAGAAGAGGCGGTTGAACGTTCTGATTAACTACTGATGAAATTGAACTGTGGCAAGCAAGGTCTGAGGAGTCGCTTCTACTCCTTAAGATTAAAAGTAAACCGGCGTGGAACACCCCTCAAACAAAAGAACAGCTCGTGTTTGAACAGTTGAATTAAAATGCGACCGAGGAGCCCGCTGACGCCCTCCAAGGTAATACGATAATTATCTCGGCCTGGCGCTGACATGGAAACGTTGGAAATTACAATCTGGCCTCCAGCCGCAGAATTTGTTTATTCCAATTTCAACCCTTGTGACACTGCTTTTGAACTAGCTTAGCTGGAGAATATTAAAACGCGTGCCTAAGGATTCTTTTCTTTAGATTTTGTTACCAGTGGTTGGAGATTTGCGGTTTTTAAGTGTTGCATTAAGAAACTATTTTCCTGTTTGGGCTACTGTCCAATCAAATTCGGTTTCGACTCAAAACAAATAGTAAAAGGCTGAATATTTCTGACTAACTTTTTTAGCCCTTTTTAGGAATATGTATGTGTGATGTGAATTTACTTATAAAAAATAACCACAACCTAATCTATAATCACGACATTCAGTGCGATTGATTTTGAAAATCTCGTTTTTCTTTTTCGGAAAAATAAGAGCATGCGATTGTATAAAACAGTGAAGATTTTGACGCCGGGAAAATAGCAATAAGCTGTCCTCTGTAGCTTTATTCAGATGTTTTAAACAATATATCAGAACAATTTATGATCTGACATAAGTACTGTATCTTTTTATAAAATCATCTATTTCAAGAAATAAATATAATTTTTATTAAATTCAACTAACAACCAAATTAGTGAAATTGACTCATTATTTAATATCGAAATATTTAATTTATTTAAAATATTTAATACATTGTTTTTATTACCTAGAAAACTGACAAATGACAACTGATTCTAGCCTGGTACACATATCTGCAGTATCAAACATGTAGAATAATTTAAAGAAATTGTCGAAGTTGATAAAAGCATAATTTTGGCAGCATTCTAAGGTGTTTTATTTTGCTGCAGACAATGTGTCGGATGGCTTATATCGTGACAGGTTTCCAGGGACTCCAACAGAGAAGTAACTGAATGAGAAATGTGTATTAAATGGGCCGAATTCTTCCCCAAATACTCGTGCTCACAATGCGAATACCAGGTCGGATGACATCACGACATACCTGCGTTGTTTGTGTATTAAATATAGCTGGTTTATATATGTAGAATATATACTTGGGCTGTCTGCTTTAACTGACTCTATTTATAGTTTCTCGCATGCAGTGGCTTAATTTAAATTTTAATGAGCTGTTAAAACGTCAAAATAATTATTAAGTGGTTCTTATTTTATTTTTAAAATCACGTATTTACTAATAAATTTGATGTTAGGGGAGCCACTTTTTCTTTATGAGTGCGTGATCATTCACTATTTAAAAATGCACATGTAAAAACTAATATGTAGCACGTAATAGCTAAAAATAACACGCTTTCCATGAGAAAGAGGTTTTTGGCTGCCAAAGGCTGCGTTTCGGCATTTCTTTTCATTCGCAAAAGTTAATTTGCAAGATATATCTGCTCTAAATATGTATTTACACTTCGTAGTAAATAATCGATATTATTTACAATTATGTTCATTTCAGTACATTTCAGTTCTTTTTAAAAAGAAATATATGGGCAATATCGGAATGTTTTCTCTATATGCCACCTATTTTGAGTAATTTATTAATTTATTAATTATTGAAATTGCAGAATTTGACACTGCATATTTGTAGACTAATAGTACATTAACCTACTGCACGAAATCAGCTGTCTGCTGAGCAAGCCGAGTGAAGTTCCGTGTGTGGTTAGGTTTGCGCTCGGGAGTTTTGTTTGCGTCCTGGTCGTTTTCTTTTAGTCATTTTGGGTTATCAAAATTGATAATAGTGAGTACCTAACTGAGTTCTTTTCGTCGACATGTTTATGTACGGTAAATGTACACAAAATGCAGCGGCCGCTTGAAGACTTTGTGTGCAGGAATTTTAAAACCGGAGTTTTGTTTCCATAATCCAGCGATAAAGAGATAGTTCTGCTCGAGTATTTTTAACCAGTGAAGAAGAGGCCGTCCACGAGACAACGATATGGTGAATGCCGAAGAGCAAATTTTGAACATGATCCACTAAGATGACAGACGCACCACCAGAACAATTGCTCGCTCGACATGTTGGAACACTACGTGAAAACTTACTTCGGGTGTATCGGAAAACGCCTGTGCAAGATTCGGTCCCACAGGTTTATTTACACAGAGTCAATTTATGTGAGTGGTTTCGTGGTCAGTGTCAAACCAATAAAAAATTTCGCAATTTCGACCCTTCATTTGGGCCCCACTTTGAGCAATGTCTTTAAAATTATTGTTAAGTTGAATGTTAAATTTTTGCAATACCGTGGCGTTTTACAAAGTAGTTGCCAACTTATTTTCGTCCTGGGGGGAAATGCGCACACACCGTGACCATCAAAAACCAGATGTAGAAAATTCTATTAGTATCAAATGAAATGTAATTGATAAAAGATAGGTGTGAGAATGATATGCATTCATTGAAACTGAATAATTATATGGAGGTGAACATGAAAACCAAAATACCTACTGTGTTTTTAGGTTAGGACAGTTCAGCAAATTTTCCAAAGTACATAAAAAGAGGTACACCCGCGGCAAACTTCCTTTAGTTGAGACACGTAGGTACAGAACCTTCATGATTAAAGCCAAAATTGGTAATTTTACATGGAATGCGTGTTTTCTGGGGATTTTAAGCAATATTATGTTACCAGATTTGACAGCGGCGGCAAGTCTTCTGCGCATGCTGTCTAGCGTTTTGGGTCAGAAGTAGAAGCCCCTATTGAGAAGAGTATTATTAACATTATCGTTATAGTATTATTAACATTATTATATTATTAATAGCATCACACAGTTTCCGGGTGACCACCTTTTCATAGTCAATGTATTAAATACAATATTATCACCTCTATTAGTTTTATAGTCTGATTCGTTCTGTTCGTTGGTTTCGATTTTTCAAGTATCAAAATGTGTATATCCGCGCCTGACTTCACTTAATGCTGTGACCGAAATGGAGCTATGTTCATTGTTGTTACTGTTGATATCTTATAAGAAAATGGCCGATGTCTGGTAGTAGCCTGTTTTGTTGTCAACGCTTTGTGCACTTTTCGAAATATTACGTTGAAGATCAATCTCCTGGATTTAATGAAAGCTTTTGCTGTTTAAATGACTGTTGTGTAATGACTTTTGTACCTTGTAGACGCCAACTGTTTTCTTAACTCAGACATTTACAACTGCCAAATTTTCGTATTAGTGCGAACGAGATAGCGAATGCTATACGGTGAGCTACAGATAGAGATAGATAGACAGATAGACTGTATTATATGGATTTATCGATATCGATAGTCTCATTAAACAGTTTGTTAAATAAAGACTGCTTCTCCAAGTTCCATTTATTTTGATTTCATCAAACTGCACGAACATGGAAAAGGTGGATAATTTCATCAATCAAGTTGAAAATGTGGTGGCCAATACATGATTCGTTTTAAGTACAGCTGTGTACAAGAATGCCAGCAGGATTAGTAGATAAATTCAATAAAAAGCGCTTGGACGGATTAAAATAAGAAGTGCAATGCTCCTTTTCCCGCTGCAGCGGAACTAATCCGCGATTACGTGGCGCAAATAAATACTGTCCGCAGGACAGTACACAACTACGTACACGTTGTTACTCTAGTGGTCGTTGCGAATATTCCATCCAATTAGGTTAGGTAATTTTCCAAAACCGGGGCCCGAGACGCGAACGGGGTAAATGTTTAATTGGGGGCGCCAGGAGCAGTTTTTTTACGAGCGACGCCTCGACGCCCGCAACAACAACGGCGTCGGCGTCGGTAATTGCCGGAACGGTACGAAATTTTACTTATTAAAGTTCACATTAATGTTTTAACACTTCGTCGAGTTTTCCTGGCAAAACTCCGAATGCGACGGGCTCCGGTATTGTATGCGTCTATTCTCATACACTTCTCACCCCTAACCCTATCACACCTTAGTTTGAAGTTTCTCCGGACTATGAACGCGGTTGTCCGACACCGAGACCGAGTGTCATTATTATATTTCATTATGCATAATGCATATATAATGCATAATACACATGGAGACAAAAAAAAGCGGTACAGTACTTATTTTGTCAATATTTTGACGCTGATTTAGAGTCTTTTTTGATACCTAATTTTATTCAATTTCATTAAAATATCAAGCTGATAGCTAATGTGAAACATTTATTTACTACCTAGTCTTGTACAATTTTTATTCGGATTTTAAAGTTTCGGATCTATATCATATTTAATTCTGCTATTACTATAAGTGAATCCGGTTCAGAAACTGAATCTGTATATCGCATATCAATAAAACAATAAATAATCTTGCATAATTTGGCCGGGAAACACGAAATGATTAATTATTAATATTAGTAGTTAGGCCAAGAGCATTCAAATAATAAGCAAAAACCGTGGAATCCAAATTAAAATTTTTAATAATAATACTCAGTAGGTAAAAATTCAGTTGCTTTCAAATTTAGGGACTATCATTTACGCCCTATAAAAAACTTTTCATGCAATAAAATTTTGAAGATTTAGCTACAGAAGTTTTTGGGAATGTGTGACGTGCAGTGTGAAAAGTTGATTTAACAGGGTTTACACTTTGCATGTTTGCTCCTTAGTTGTGACCCAGGAGCATAGTTGTTGGATATTGCGGTATGTATTTTATTGTTCAATAGGTTTTGAACTACATTGAACTACATACAGCTATTTTCTGTCCTGTTCCTAAAGTCCGTATTATCTTCGGGTGCTCTCTCTGGGTCACTTTAAACACCCTGTATGCACCTGAAGTTAGTTACATATATCTATTAACATTCTGTATAAGGCTCTAAATTAAGAAGAAGTATTTTACTTTAGATCACACCATTACATTTTGTTTATTATTATTTATTATTAATAAACTGTGGTTTTTATTGGACACACAGATCGGTTGTCGCCTGGTGGTTATATTGTGTAAACTATTTTCACGGCTAGCTTTGATCACTTTGATCACTAAACGCCTAGTGAGCAATTAGCGTCTCTCGTGTCCCCATAGAGACGCGACTCTTACTGATTTGCATAGTGTAGGGTAAAAATGTATTGCCCATGGATTTACCCATTTTTTACAGTGCATGTCATCGGCGTTTTTGTATTTTTTGTTTGCTTCAAGTTAAGTATCGTTTATTTTTAATATTATAGTCTAGTGTTCATATTAAAGTCCCCCAACATAAATATGCAATATGTTTTTACTTATTGTGACTTATTGTAACTAACCCTTAGCTAATCGGTCCAGACGGTAGTCCAAATAAATTTGAACTACTTCGCCACATTAAATTTAGATAGAATAGCTCGGCCGGAGAATAGAACAAAATTTGAAAAAAATCATGTTTTCTTACAATTTTCTCTCAAATAACTTACTTTTGAATAGACATACAACGATTGCAATCAACACAAAACGTCCAAACTGATCAACTTTCTTCCAAAATTTGTTGACCGAATTTGTCAAATAGCAGTGAATTTTAGATATATAGCTTAAGTATTTTCCTTCTAAAATAGCAATACTTACCGCTATATACAATCGGAAACCGCCTAGAGACTAAACGTTGCCAACACTCGCGAGTTTCTATCATCCACAAACACGAAATACGTCTTAAGGTGCTCAGAAGGAAGTAAATTGTTGGGTAAATAACCCCTACGTCTCGTAAGTTTCGCCCCAAGATGATTAAATAATCCCCGAACAAACGGGAGGGTGAACGTTTTGAAGTTGACGAACGTCAATCTACGCCACACAACTTGTAGAGAGCGCTGAATTTATTTATGAGATAAACATGTTTAGACGGCAAAGTTCACTGTTGACAGTTATCCTTTGAATTCAGGTCAAAGGATTAAATCAACAGAGCTCGCTAGACGTGTATGTATACTGTATGTCTTTAGAATTTAACATATTATCAATGTTAATATTTGTAGAAATGGATAGGCAATTGAATAGTAATATCGATACAATGAAATAAAAAAATAAAACATAAAATCTAAAATGATCAGATTGTTACGCCAGCCTATTTGTAGTTATTACTTATTATATTACGTGAATAGAAAGATGAAATGATACAGTTACGTTAAAAATGTAAGTACAAAAATTAAGTAACTAGTGGACATACAGCTCGGCACTGCAGGGATTGGTAACAAGTACTGATGAAAATTGTTCTGGATAATAAGACAAGCACTAAATACTATATGTCAATGACATATTCTCCATATGTGGTCTAAGTTCGACAAGAGCATAAGAATGATATCACTGTAATATATTTATTCTAGTACCTATACGTTTTAAATTGCTGTTGCCACGGGATGGGGGGGGGGGGGGCAACAGCTATAGAATACCGATTTTGGTTCTCTGTCGATTTATGCACTGAACCTATGGAACCAAATTATTACAGTGGTCATGTGCTCCTCTGTTATAGCAACAGAGGATTGACGCGATTGAGCAACTGACGCGAAGAGGTCGAATAGGGTACGATAATTTCTGAGCTCATAGTCGGTGTGAGGTCAGTTGTGAATCGAGAGCGGAATTATCCAACTACTTCTCTAGTGTTTATTGGATCAGTCTCGCACCTCTTTGAGTATAGACAAACACCATGAGTTTGATATTTATTAATTCAATGGAGTAATTTATTATATTTTTCTTATCTGAATAACTATTTTCCTTATTGTATTATGCCGTGCTTAATTAGTCAGGCGGTGGCACAGTTGTTGAGCGTGCGGCTATCAGCTGAGGACCGCAGTTCGAATCTGATGGTCTGCTTCTACGTGAGTGCAGATTTTCCTCACTCTACGGTGCATGCTGGACAAACAACATAGGACATGCCTCAGACGCAGCGCATACTAATGATAATTTGGAGGTCGGACAAGTCAGCGGCGCAACTTTTGCAAAATGAAAATTATTATTTCCATATTTTTATGCTAGTTTTTTTACAAAAATATTGATTTTTTTGCTTTCTCAGCGGCGCAAGCAGCGGCGCAATCTGTAAAAACAAATTAATTTGAGAAATGTGAACTGCCTATATTTTTTTTTGTTAATTTTTTGCTAATTTTCTACCCTAAACGCTTTTTTTTTTGTTTGTTGTATCCAAGTGCTCCGCGCTCCGTGCTCCGCTGACGTTCCGGCAACTCAGCGGCGGACTATGTAAAAACAAATGAATTCTCACAGTCGCGTGGTCGCGCAGGTGTGAGCAATGCTTAAGCGTTGGACCACTACAATCAACCCAAGAACTCATTAATATTCTTTTCCGTTGATCGTTTATTTATGGGTATGTTTACTGAATAGAAAATCATTTATTAAAAAGCTGTATTAATGCACAATTTCTATTAATGCATGATTTGTTATAGCCAATAAAACGACTTCATTATAGCCAATAGAACATACGTAAAATAAAACCATTCAATCAAAACATTCCGTTATGCAGGCACACAGCGTAGAACTGTCAGTGTCAAATTACATAAATGGTCATATAACCTCAAACGACATCGACGAATAAAATCTATGTAGACGCCGCCACAAGAATACGATCGACGAAAACAATTTGTAACCAACTCGAATATTAAACGGCGAATAATGGTCTTGACTATTAACGCACTCGCTAATCGCTCGTGCGTTGAACAGTCTCGATCATTAATCGCTCTTGTTAATATATTTGTTGGTTAAATAACTATTAAATAATTTACACCTTAGATTATAAATGATTGTAGTCGAAGTAGGCGCTAAGATCCAATGTAAAAATTTGTTTGGTGCTTCATTTGATCTGAATACTACTATAACTGCGTTCGGATATTGTACACCGTTACACTTTTTACACCCAATAACACGTAAGTGTCATTTGGACGGTGTACCAGGTGTCAACGGAGTATAATACCCGAACGCAGCTTATGATACTACTGTTCTATACGCAGCTGTTCAATTGGTTGCATAACCTAAGGTAAGTGTAATACTTTGTGTAAAGCGGCAGAAATGTAGTAAATTGGGCATGGCCTACCTCGACTACAATCATTTATAATGACCCTTTATAACAAAAATTTTCAATAATTTTCGATTGGTACTAAAAAACTAATGTCTGGATGTTTATATTCGTTGCAGTTTGCAATTACTAAAAGTTGCTGTGTGAAGAGAAGTCATTATATTTGTGCGATTGTTGAAATTCGTCGTGGCAACTAAATATTTTATATTAATGGATTATCCTATGAAATATGTCAAGATATACTGGGTATTCCATTTAAAATTCTTAAGTTATTTGACATTAGGCAAACCTCCAGTTATTCGGGATGAGTCATATTATAATCGCAAATCAATAATAACTGTCGAAAAGTGCGATATTTTTACTATCCGAAATAAGTTCTTTTGTTATTTATTCTTGTTAGATTTGTAGAAATATTCAGAATTCTAAAGAATAGCCTTTGAAAAAAAAATATGCAAAAACAGATATGTAAATAATGATTTTCATTTTGAAAATTTAGGTTAAACGATTTATTTGTAGGACTTTTTGTAGTGTTTGTGGTACGGGCCCCAGGAGTTCATGTATTAACCCGTTTTAGTTAGGTTGGGGGTTTTCAGTGCCCGTTTAAATTATTCTCCTAGTTCAGGGCTAAAGGATTTTGAACGTACCCTAACTTTGGCTCAATCCAGACATAAGCAAGCAAAATATTAAACAAAATTAAATCAAGCTGTACATACGTAGTGAATCTCTATACTACCGGTAGAGAGAGATATCTTATCACAAAGAGCTGTTCGATACCTGTATCTATACAAAACAGTTGGCTTTGGTAGCAAGCAAAGCTCAAATGACAGATTGACGTGAGATAATAGTTTCAATAGTGTCGACAGACGGCACTACTATTCAGCATAGTTGGTATTGTGTAGGAGTGACGCGGTAACAGCTAGAAGCTAACAGCTAGAAGCGCTGTCAATGGCCCTCGACATACTGATGTCAAATGTTGATTTATAAAGGCCGGAGAATTCACGCGCCGACCAGCGAAGTTATGCCAATTAATGCTGGCGAAGGAATTCGGTCGCGTTATTGTTCCAAGGCCCGACTATAGATGGCGCGACATCCAAGGTGGAAAATTGGTGCAATGCGAACTACTATAGTCAGATGCAATATACTAGAAACACTTGAATGTAGAATATTGGCGCAACATTTGTATATTTGTGGTATCTACCTTTTTGTAGCTAATCTATAAATTGAGTACAAAATGTTTATTTTCCAGAAGAATTCCAAATACGTTGTTTCTCCTACGTGCTTTGACGTTTTTCTAGATCTATCTCGAAAACGGCAACTCGTAATGAAACTATCTATATTTTTTTGTGAGTATTAAAAGATTGAGAGATTTCCTAATAGCACTTATTGTCTTTTGATCAATAAAACCCAAGATATTGATAAAAAAACTCAATTCGGTCATCTTTGACCATGAATAACTCGCATCTCAGACACGATACCCATGGGGACTTTTTACGTGTTAATTGTAATCCCCAACCAAAGACGAATACAAAAAACCAGCTGGCTTGATTTTTTTTTAAACTAAGACATTTAGAAAATGATAAAATATACAAAAATTATAAAAAAAGGTAATATTAAAAATTTACTAGGTATTATCCTCCGGCAAATAATATGGTCAAGATCAAATTAGCACAGGGATTCCCCGAAGCATAAGATACTTGCTCAGTGGGACCACGCTTCAGCGTTAACCCAAATTTGAAAAAATAGGAACGAAAACATTTGCTTTTCGATACAAGTGACGGAAAACTACAGAATACCTTAACAGCGCTGTAAAAGCGACAAAACTAGACAAGTTGAAATTAACAGTTGGCGCCAAAGCTCTTCCATGCACTTCTTCATGGATCAATTCTACAGTACTGTTCTTGAACCATTATGATTCATTTTCAAAAACAAAATCATCACAGTTCTAAAATATCTTATATGTAATCTTTTTAGTTACCACTGACATTTATTATTACCATTATTATTATTTATTGCCATCACATTCATATTAAACATATATAACATACATATGTTATTGTTACACGTGGAAGTAGAAATCCCCACTTTGGTGGAGGAGCTGGACTCTTATGCCAGCATTCTAATTTGACAATCGTCCAACAATTTCTCGTATCCTCTCCACCCAGCTAACCAACAAATGCCGCAATTTGATCGATACCGTAGCATTCCACTGCACATTTCAACCCAGAAGACAGATCCTGTTTCGTACTCTGCTCGCAGCACACTGGGTTTCCGTCTACCATAAGTCCGTGCTCGCAATCCACAACTTAAATTAACACACAAAACTAGTTAATTCTAGTTAATTGGCACGCAGAGGAATGGCTCGCTCTCCTCATGACGCATCTAGTACGCCGTCCGTTCTGTCGTGCAGAAATGGCGTCCGCTTCATCCCCAGCTATTGAATCAGCACGACCGGAGGTTCGTCTGCCTCAAGCCAGATATGAGCGTTCGTGCTATCCGACGTTTCGTAAAAAGACGAACGCCGTCCGTCCGTTGGCTCCCACGAGCTCATCGACGTCATCGTCCGTACCATTCTCTGCCTGACACAACGACGCTTTCCATCTTACCGTTGCTCTTTTGTTCTGGAGATCCTGTGCATGTTGCAGGCGTTGCATTGATAGAGACAGAGATTTCATTATTAACATTGGATGTCATTGATATCAACATGGTTAATTATGTTGGGAGCAGCCAAGTGGAGCATCAATAAAACACTAGATCGAGCCTTAAACTTTCGACATGAATTTTCTTCTTCCTCAGAGGTGCCACGCTTCAAAATGACTATATTAACCAATTATATTAAAAAAACGGGAGTTTGATGTTATGCATCGGACCGCCTTTATGTTTCATTACGTGTAACGTCTTTAACGAGCTTGATGCGAATATTCTGAAAAATACAGAAGTTAGTTGGTTATGTTGGTTAAGTTGGTTATGACACATGACTTGATAGAAGAGATATTAATCATTATTGACATAATTATCTCGGTTCTAAAAATTAGTTTTCAATAATCTCCCAAACCTGCATCGTTCAATATTCAAGTAGTTCTACTATTTTCGGAGATATTGATGATATAGGTGGACAACACTTTCTGCGGATTTTTTTTTCGATTTTTTTGTACAGCT
This sequence comes from Aphodius sticticus, assembly GCA_963966075.1. Classification (NCBI taxonomy): domain Eukaryota; kingdom Metazoa; phylum Arthropoda; class Insecta; order Coleoptera; family Scarabaeidae; genus Aphodius; species Aphodius sticticus. The sequence continues at coordinate 44,423,910 of OZ014506.1, read as the reverse complement.
GTTGTACAGATACTTTGGGAAAGACGTTACACGTCAAAAGATACTTACCACCAGAAATAAGAAAGCGGCTACAGGAATATACATAATCCAAGTACATAACGACCTCAGGCACATCTACTTTTCACTATCAGGTTTTCTACAATAAAAGCATTTTAATATTTGGGGGTCACACATTTAAATCAATCACGTAAAAAATCTTGTCCAAAGCTATCGATCAAAAACTTTTCAAACATTTTTTCCTCAAGACTTAACCAAACATTCAAGTAAGTTCTTTTATAGCTTTTTCATTTATTTAACGACATTGAAGTTGAAAAGATTGTAAGTATAAAAACTATATTATTATATATTACTGAATTAAATACAAAAAGTTACATATGAAACTAATTTGGTTTTAAAGCTATTTTTACATCTATGAAATTCGAAACTGCAATTTCAACCATACGATTTTTCAAAATCGGATGCTATTTTATGACCACTTGTCCACACGTCTGTGCAACTTCACTAAATCGCATGGCTTCAGCATCAGTGATTTATTTTTTGACAACCTAAACCGCCTTGCTTTGTTACTAAATCTTTGATCAAGCGTTTCTTCCACACAAAATGTTTCTCGTACGCTTTCATGGACAATTTTAATCACAGCAAACAATAACAAATAACGAAATGCGTAATTGGTTATATTACGCGTCTATACTGGTCTATACACAGTGGTGCCACCACAACATTTATGTTTGCATGCGTAAATTCCTAGAAAGTTATTAGAGTCGCACGTTCAAATCGCACGGTATTTAGAACTGATCCTAATTCCATGCAACTTGGTAATGTTAAAAACTTGCATAAAATTACATGCGACTTGACGAATGATTTGCACAGATGTGATACGGCTTATCCGCTATCCTCATCCTCTATCGATAGCTTAAGCGAAAAACGTCGTAACCCACAACTAATATTGTAGTCGAGTAATTCTATATTGTCTAGATCAGTGGTTCTTAACCTTTTTGAAGTCAGGGAACACTTTTGATTATAAAAAAAATTCTCGTAGCACCAAAAACTAGAAATAACATTTATTAAAAATTAAAACGAATATCACATAACAGTTCAAAAATAACATTAATTAGAAAAAAATATAAATATACTAATAGTCTACCTTCTTTTCGGCAAAATTAATTTTTAGAAATCAAATGTCATTCTGAGTATAATGTTTTATATGGACTTATATGTTTTTTCTATTCATTAAGAAGGTACAGACGTTTGAAATGTTAAAAAACAAAGAAAAATAAAAGATAAAATACATATCAAACAATGCGAAAACGTTAAAACAACTATAAAACTCTTTACCGATTTTCTTCTAGAAACTAAATGTCATTCGGAGTAAAAAGGTTCATATGGCTTTAGTGGTTTTCTCAATTCCTTAAGAAATTGTAGCCGTTTAAAATACAGTTTTATTGATATTTTCATCAGCTCTATCTAACTTTTTACCGAATTAAAAAAACGAATACTCGAATGAAATTTATTTGCGGCGAAAATCATTAATGTGATACAGAAAAGAAAAAGATATATTTGCGTATAAATTCCGAAAATATGCGGGAATTTTGGAATTTATTTCTCGAAACGAACTCTTAAAAATGTTTGAAAGAAAATGCGCTCTCTATGTACCGAATTGCTTTCGAAGTGTTCTTCCTTTTTTCCGCATCCACATATTTTCCACATTTTCTGTGTGCGTGTATGTATGTTTTGAATTTCTGGGCCCACAAAATTTTGCTCGTGAACTACCACCTGGTGGTTATAAATGCCACCACCTATTTGGTATATTGTGATAGCTCCTCCAAGCATCTGACATAATAATTGTTCGCGGTAATATAGATCTAAATATAATGAAACTTTCAAAACCTTCATAATTTGTCAAATATTTTGCTAATTTGGCTGGATTCTTTATATTAGCAGTTATGTACCACCTACTCAAGTAGTTTTGATAAGCTCATTTTTGATACAGCTTTATACTAATATAAAACTTAATAAATCCGCACATAACATGTGGATTATATGTAGATGAGGGCAAAAATATATATTATCAAAACATCATATTTATTATGTTTCTTTTAGGAAATATATTTCAAAATGTTTGCATATTTTCCGAACTTTTTATGTGACATGTGTACCAGACATGCATACGTGACATGACATGTATACTCATTTTTATTTTAATTGTATTATGTTCAGAATTCTTTATTTATTTATTCATATTTATTACTATTTGAAAATTGTAAATAAAAATTGTTAGTTTTGTTGAAGTTAGAATGTTTTGTACGTTAATAATATAAAGGAGAAAGGTATTTGTCGGGCAATTCCGTCATACGAAGATCGAAGAAGCAACCGTAGACACGTGTTTCGGACTATTAGTCCTCATCAGTACGGTATAGCCAAGGAGCAAGATGGACACTCAATGGAAAAACACTCAAATGGTTCCCTACAGGGGGTGACCAATGTCGCCAATTTGGTGCTTCAGTCCCAACATCTTCAGGATTCGAAGACAAACCATTTGAACCATTTGAGTGTTTTTCCATTGAGTGTCCATCTTGCTCCTTGGCTATACCGTACTGATGAGGACTAATAGTCCGAAACACGTGTCTACGGTTGCTTCTTCGATCTTCGTATGACGGAATTGCCCGACAAATACCTTTCTCCTTTATATCTCACCGTCGATTAGCCAGCTTTTCGTTAATAATATAATATACAAATATTATTATTTCAATCACATACGGTAAATGAGACAATTTCGGTTTTTATAATTTTGCGGAGGACTTACAACAAGCTCGCGGAGCACCAATGTTCCGCGGAGCACCGTTTAAGAACCACTGGTCTAGATGTTTCCTTTAATTTTAGAATTAATGTTAAAATAAAAAATAAATATTAGTTCATTGTTAACAATGTTATAATGTAGTTACAATGTTAACCGCCAGCCTAACTAAATATATAATATTATTTTCTCACGATTCGTGTCATGAAATATTCTCACCTAGTTTCTAGTCTTTCCATGAGTGTTTCTCTTTTTTTAATTTAATAGGGTGTGAATGTAACTTTTTGGAATCTCGTATATAGCCGTAGTTGCAAATGCAATTACGGTGGTGGTTGTACGTACCGCATCTTACCAGATTTGATTAATTGTAACCGCATAACTACCGCAACCGCGCCAATCTGTGATGCACCGTATTCGTTTAATTTTGAATAAATAATATTGCGTAATATTCTTAAATAAAACGACTCTTTTCCTTTTTAAAATATTAAATTTCTTAGGCTTTAAGAAATTAAAGATTTTACAAAGAAAACGAGTCTTTTTATTCAAAACTACTATATTATATTGTACATGTCCGTTGTGGACATGTACACATTCCAAATATTGTAGAAACCGTTAATTTTTGATAATTATCAAACAATGATCTCACAGTAGAATTCTTATATAAATTTACTACGGGCTTCACTTAGACACACTCGTAGTTGAGGGAACCTTCATTTCATCCCTTTAAAGCATTTGCCCCGCTCTTCTCATTCAGCTCTCGCCTCTCATACACATACATACCATCCGCGTTAGGATATATACACATAGATGAACTCGTAGGGACAAAGGGCGGTCGTTTTCGCGTGCACGCCATAAAAAGAATCGTCAAAAATAAACTGGCAACGGCCTCCAGTCCAGACTCCACACAACGCCGTCCGAGGCAAAGTAAATTTATCCTGCGCGTTATTGTATAATGTAGTAATTCCAGTTGTAAACTGCGGCGGCCGTCCTAATCCTTAGTCTCGCGAGCAGCGGACGTGATATATGGTCCTGCAGGACTGGCGGGCCACGTGATTGCAATCCTGCTAATGTAGCTCCATTATTAATACCAGATCGTCCTGTCGTGTACTCGCTCCTGCATTGGACCTCGTCCGAAACTTATTGTCCGCAACTGAATAAACGGCTATTGTCCTTGCGCCGATTTATTATATTTCCGAAAGCGGTACGTTAAACAATACAATAATATAGGATAAATTGTTTGGGACATAAGATGAACCGATATGGTTTTAAATGATGAAATAGTGCATATTGAAATACAGCGCTCTATGGAATTTGATAATCATTCAGGAATAAATCGTATACGAATCTAAAAAAAAAAATACCTTTGCATTTCTAAAACGAAAATTGACAGACGCTTATCAAAAAATACGTCCACTAATTATACTATGAAATACACCATCAATTTCGTTTACTGCTGGTTGAAATCAATCGGATGATTAATAACCAAGATTAGTAACCATGCCATGTTCTGTTTTATTTTTGATGCGGCCTCTACACAAATACAAATACAGAATAGGAAACGACAGCTTGTTATTTAAAAAATCCTCTGACACGTCGACTTTGAATTACCCACATATTTATAATAAGCAAAAGGTCCGGCGTCAAACTGTTTTTGACTTAAGACTTCAACGATTATTTTTAATAGAAACCCCACATTTTCTTCCTGTTTTTGATAGTTCTCGTAATTGTGTTAATGGTAATATACAGATTTGATGGTTTTACATAAAAAAAATAACGAAATGAAAGACAGGTACCTGTTATTGTAATATTGATAATCCTGTTTGTGGATGGAAAGCAAATAGTCGTTTTGGTAAATTTCGTTATCCTGAATATGATGAATTTGTTTCTTGTTGCTTCTTTTACGGCAGCGCCAACACACCCCTTAAATAATCGCTGTAAAAGCTTCTAAAAAGGTTTGTTAAATATTGAATGCAGTTGGTATAAATTTACAGAAATTGATAAAATCGCGATTTTTTTTTACATTTCAATCTCACTTTTTCTGATAACCATACGTGTTAGGAAGTTTCAGGCTGGGGTCACGGACCGAGCGACAGCGGTGGCGTCGGCGATCGTTGTGTATATATCTATATATACGTATGTATATAGGTATATACACAACGATCGCCGACGCTTCCGCTACGCTGTCGCTCGGTCCGTGGCCCCAGCCTCAGTGTTCGTCTTTATGGCAAATAATTCTATCCAAAACGCTCTTTTATATTCCATTTACTAACTCCTTCTTGAACACTCTTCCATTGTGTTTTTCCTATGTAAGAGCTTAAAATGTTTACGATGTCATTAAGACAAAGGGCTCTATAACAATTGTAGATCGAAACTGATATTCATAAAAATGTGTATTTTGATAGGTAAAAATCAACCTGTTCGAGGAGTTTTTAAAATAACACACAGTCTCAGAGATTTTCTCACGTCATTATACTTTGTGTGCTATCTAATAATTTATTACCAGTTTTATTGAAGGTTTCCCACCATTTTTTGTTGCTTTTGACAGCATTATTATTAACGAATGTAAAGTAAATGGTGATATCCAGGCGGGATGCAAATTTTAAATAAATCAAAAATTACAGCCACAACCTGGTCAAGTCCGTACGAATATATATACCTAGTTATTATTAACGCCAATTACTTCATAGAACATTAAGACTGTAATTGAGATTGTAAAGTAACTGCCAAAAGTTACTTTTGGTATATTGCAAAGCGATTTCCATAAAATATAAATACTTGTATTACATATTAATTTAATTAAGTCACGTCAACTAAGGCGTCAGTAATAAAACAAATGTATATCAAAATCAAGAAGTCTAAACAGAAGTCTGATACTAAAGTCTGTGCACTTTGGATTCCCCTCAATATTGTCGATGTTTTCAATTTAACCCTTTCGCTACTTTACTGTATATGTGCACAGTGTGCTTTCAATAGAATCTTTCGGTGAGTAGACCGGCTTGACCTGTTCATGCTGCTATTAGTTCCAAAAATTTTGAACTTATCCACCATTTTAACAAAACTACTACTGACTAAGGCGCCATGAGTGATCAATCTTGTAAATTACTTTAGCATGGAACAATTAACATTGTGCAATACAAAATATTAATTGATTATAACACTTTGTTCTTTTATCCTATGTATAAGGAGTATTCTGAAGTTCCATCACAGTTGTACAAAACGTTTTTTTCTTTTTAAACAAAAGAAATATGAGTTTTTATAAATAATATTTTTTTGTCGAAACAATATTTTAGAACACTTCACAAAAAGAACATTTTTAAACGTGACATAAAACATGTTTTAAATCACACACCAAAGAAAAAATGTTTTAAACAAGGAATAAAAATTGTTTTAAACATATTTTAAAGCCACGCAATTGTTTTATTTGTAGGCATTTTGATCAACAGCATTTTATTCCTTATTTTACTTTCTACCACCGTTATTGTATTATTATAGTTTTTGAAAAATATTTTATTTGACTAGTAAATACAAAATTTTAATTGTTTGTGATATTTTAGTTGATCTATGCATGCAAATCTTAAAGACCAGTATACAACTGATTAAATAATTAAATATGGTGTTCAAATGTTGGTAGTTTAAAACACGTTTAAAACACTATTTAAAACAAACTGTTTAAAACATGTTTTAAAAACTGTTTAAAAACAAAATGTTTTAAACATAACAACCCTGAGCTCCATATATGCAAACTACGTCCAGATTAGGTTTATGCAATAATTGATATCACGTTCGGTTATAGTATGGCGTGTATACACGGCGAACAAAGCAATTAAACAAGTGTCCGGAACTGAAATTGCTTCCCGTTGGCCCCGCTGCAGTGTGCAGGTGACGAATTTTCTCCCAGGAACTAGTTACCCGGTCGGCACTTAATTATTAATTAGTTTAATTATGAGCGCATGCCCTAACCACAAAACACATAAATCTCGAACACCGTAACATGGTAACGTGCCACTTGACTGCATCATTTCGTAATTTTATACATCCATATTTCATTATTAAGTGCATATACGTATACCTACCCACTACCTATATATGCCAGTATAGTAAACGATCTCAAAGTTTGTATCGCATTGCTAATGACTGTTTTTGTTGCAGATGTAAATATGGTAGCTGAGCCAAAGCCACACCAAACTGGTAGGAAACGCCAGAATGTTGCTAAGACCGGAAATGATTGGTAAGTTTATATAGAATTTTGTTCCTGGGATAGTTATGTCATGTTTGTTATTTGATTTATTTAATAAAACAATGATTCAGTAAAAAGAAAACTATTTATTCAAATAAATATCAGTTACTCGTTTTGGGTATGAATTTTGTTAGTAGTGTTTTATGGATTTGTTTTATGGTAGTTCCTAACCCAAATTTTAGATTGGTCAAGAATTATCAGTTCCGGATTGTTTATGTTCGAATTTCGGCAACATTCCTTGAAGTGACAAATTCGCGAATAAGTTTGCGCGGCCTCGGTAGCTCTAATGGTCAAAGTTTCCGACCAGAAATAGGGAGGTACAAATCCAGGCCGAGGTTATTTTTGCAGATTGCCGAATTAAATAGATAGATTGCCGACGTCTTACACACCACTCGACAAAGACGCGTTGATCTACTGATTTGTAGAGCATTTTGTTTTTCAGTTTTGAAATGTTTAGGATTACGTCATTTAGGGGATGTTTGCTACAGAGACAGCCGCGCCTTTAGGGGCGGCTTAAACGAAGGTAATTCAACAATAAATGTTGATAGTACCTCGATTCTACCATTTTAGAAACGTAAATGGTGGATTATTTTATTCTGTTTTAAGATGTGAAATTAGAGATGAAGTTATCTTTTATGGGATTTGTGAATTTGTTAACAGCATAGCTCTCCGACGTTGTCACATGTAGTTATATGCTATAATGTATTCCAAAAAGAGCTGTTTGGTGTTTGCTGTTTGCTTGTTTGGTGACACTCTTTATTAATAAATCAAATTTTAGCCAAAACTGTTTCAAAATTTTTTTGAGAAAAAATCTGGTATACACCAATGGTTCTGGCTGTGTTTTAGCTATTTTGTACGCAGTTGAATTACTAAACTCGCATAACAAAGTCGATTACTGTTGTTACATTCATGAAATGATTTCTTTTTGCTAAACAATGCAGTTTGGGGTGCTTTCTATTTGATAAAAAAAAATCTGACGTGGCCACGCACATGACTTTATCATACTATATAAAAAATTAATTGTTTAGCTGCATGAGATTCTATTTTATCGAGATCGGTCAAAGGTCTGCATTAAAATAAAACTAGTAGAACTAGACAGATATGTCGATTAACGCTGCGTTCGGATATTGTACTCCGTTGACCCGGGTACAGCATCCAAATGACACTTACGTGTTATTGGGTGTAAAAAGTGTACAATATCCGAACGCAGCTTATATTGACAGTAGGTATTGTCAAAACATTAGCGTTTGACACTACCTACTGTCATTAGAATAAAAATATCTGACAAATCCTGGCTACTAGTTTGGCTACTAACTATACTAAACCTCCAGTTCCTTTGGACCCTTTTCAACAGAAAGGTTTTCAGCTCTAAGTTTGGTCATGAAACTTCTAAATATGAAGTTTCGTTGCGTTTTTTGTGGCGACGATTCCGGAAAAACTACTAAAGGTATCGACTACTAAAGGTATCGACCTTTAGTAGTTTTTCCGAAATCGTCGCCACAAAAAGAAACGGGGAGGATTTCATCCAGTCCTAAATATTAAATATTAGGTATTATTAAATATCTAGTGTGATCGGTTAACGCTAGTATTGTCATTCAGACATAATTCCCTCACTTTGGCTTTAACTTCTATCCTAATTTCGGAGCATTACCTATTTTCCAGGATTTTATTATTGTAGAAGTTAATTTTGGCCTATTACCGTCTGGTTTGCATAGAATGCTACCAGTTCGATAAAATTAGTCAACAGATCGCTTTAACATCATAGTACACAAGTTACAAACATTTATCATGAAATTTCAAAAATATGCTGATAAAAGAGTTGTGTTAATAAATCAGTTTTAAATTAAAAATTATGGAGTTTTAGTGGAGACGCCAATAATTTGATTGATTTGCTCCTCAATAACTGCAAAACCATCCGACTTGGTCAAGAAATCCCCGAACACAATTTCACACGTATCTAAGAGAAACAGAAAATTGCCACGGAAAAATCTAATGTCCTATTCAGCAAAATGAATTGATGAATCAGCAAATCGCAAACAATTAACAATCCGAGAATTACAGCCGTAATTTTTCGACTATCCTTTGTATCGCGCTTTTCGAGGTAAACACCATTTTAAAACCGGGATCCGAGAGGCATTATCCGGAGATCGAGCGGCCAGATCTGACGGAACGCGAAGCCAATTTAAATCGTAATCTGCCCGGACGCCACCAGCGAGATATCCTTCAGAGATTTTGCAAGAGGGAGAGAGACGCCGATAGAGACCGGAACGACACGGTGGCTGAGTAGAGATGGGTACGATGCCAATTACTACCGAGACGGACCGGCAAAAGGCGGTTTCCCGGAGATGTCCTGAAGGTGGAGCAGTATTCTCATATTAAATCCACCTCCTCTTCCCCTACCAACCCCTAAGAGTTTTATAATGAAATGAATAATTTAGGGAGGCTGAGAGATATATCGCTGCCGGTTATCCGCAGACAGCAATTCTTCTTAAGGACGTTTCGCATTGATTCATGACGATTAATTTCTTCTGGGACGTAGCTTAAGAACGTGGTTGGAGGGTAGGTTTGGGGAGTCTTTAGAAGCGTCGAGAGGAGCTGATTCAATAAATTTCTCTCTATCGGGTGTTTAATTGAAATTGCAAGGATGTAAAAAGTCAAATTGAGATTCTAAGTTATTCGTTCACACAGACGGTAACTATTAATTTTAGCTGCATCTTTGTTAAATGCTTTAGTATATATATACAACAATCTATAGTATACACTATTTACTCAGAAGGTGTGTACCAAATATGAGTACCACAATTCAAAGGGTAAACTTTTGCTATAGAGTTAAAAAGAAGTACATCATTTCAACCGCCAACAATGCAGACGTTTCTGACGAAGTTGACTGCACACTTTCACAGTTGATCTAAAAGCTAGAACCTTAAGAGGGGCAAGTAATATGGTGCCATACAGGCGGGATGTAAATTTTAAATAAATCAAAAATTACAGCCACAACCTGGATTTAAACCAGGGACCTTGGCGTTTCTAGCACAATGCTCTCCCATCTGAGCTACTGAGGCCTATGACATTTGTTAGATATAATTTTTAATCACTACTTCCTTTCCTGGATTTATGACTAATTATATCTAACAGATATCATAGGCCCCAGTAGCTCAGATGGGAGAGCATTCTGCTAGAAACGCAAAGGTCCCTGGTTCAAATCCAGGTCGTGGCTGTAATTTTTGATTTATTTAAAATTTACATCCCGCCTGTATGTCACCATATTATTAACCTAAAAATATTAATGTGACGAATTATGTCGTTAAACATTTTCATTCTTAAGAGGGGCGTTTATCTACATACCAGTTACATGCAAAACACGGGCGCATAAAAAGCAGGTGGGAGTCGAAACTATTGCACTGATATGTAAAAGTAATGTACTGTTGGAATGTGTAAGCATGTTCCTGGATAAAATTAAAATTCAACTGCGCTTGCTTTTATCATGAAATTAATTAGAGAAAAGAAGCTATTTTTTGACACAATATATAGGTTGATTTAATATGCTTTCATGGTGATTAAGCCAATAGCATTAATCCAGGAACAGGACTTAATTTGTGGGTGCCATTTAAAGACATAGATAGCTTTTTAAATTTGACCCAGCCGTTGTCAAGTTGTTCTACTTTTTATGCTATTGTGTACAAATTACTACGAACTGTCAGCGCGGCGCTCTGTTAAAAGTTTTCTATAATAAAGTCCACAGACCGAGAGCAATAATAGTGGAGCAATAATTACACATTTGGCGCATACACCAGCCATAGAGAGGGTGTTGTGGTATGTTTAGACCAGATCTCGTTTAGATACTAGCGTTCGCCTAACAACTGAATCCCTGCTGAGAGTTTTCATGATCAATTGTACTAACGTGTTTCGGTGGTCGTAATTGAGTATTTAAACCCGTATAAATGTGGTGTGTTTACATACCTAGACGCTGTGTACTTACATGCTATTATATAATTATGCAAGTTTTATAAGATATCCATGTTGCGCAAGAGTACTTTGTGCGAAATTCTTCAAAGGAACGAATAATCGTGGTGCACGAATGGCTACACCAGTGTGTTCGCTACACCAGTGTAGCGAACACTAAATTTCGACTTTGAATCTGATAAATTTGTGATAATAATCAACAGTAACTAATGACAACAAATACGAACAAATAATGACAATCCGTCAAAGGCGGGCCCTTTAAGCAATGCACAGAATAGGGTATTTGACTGTATTCAAATTATGGCATGTATTATAGTCATCCTAATAGATTACAGTTTAAGAAAACTATTTGTTATTACTTTTCAAAAAAGAAATGCATTGTTTCTATGAAAAACCAAAATTAAAATTGAATTTTATTCACGTCCTATCACGTGATTGAAAACGCTCTATAATTGGGTCAGTCTCCAGTGATGTCATTCGTTAGTCCGCCTTAGAGCGCGTTCGGTTTGTCAGGGTATGGTATGGGGAGAGCAATGCTCAGATAACTTGGGTCGGCTGTCTCTCTCTTATATGCAGATAAACGCCGTATGACGTTAGTCCGCCTATTATGCAGCGCGTCACTCTCACCGTAAAATACCGGGTTATCCGAACGCGCTTTTATGCTTCTCCCGTTTGAATTTAATAGCACGAAAGCGTCATGTAAGCATAACTTTGTAGGTTAGGATAGCCCTAACCTTCAGCTGTCAGATCAGATAATACCTTTCGAAAATACGATAGATAACTTATTCTAGTCAGTTTTACTTATGTCGAAGTAATCTTCACAACAGAAAACACTTGTATTGGCGGCTATTTATTTCATTTGGATTTCTACGAGCCAACCACTTTCTTCGCAGTTTCAAATCTTGCGGAACAGCTACAAATAGTTTATCCGGAGTTTTTCTTGACGTATCTCTGCATTGTGGATTTATACACCATTTATAACCCATTTTTATGTAGAAATTGTGAAAACAACACATCATACAACACAATTACCAAACGGCGACGATGCCGATGCTGACAGACCATATGGGCCGATTTGACATCTTGACATCACATCATCTTGACATCTTGACATCACTAACCGGTGACGTCACACAACAGAACGTATCGCTTTGGCGGGAGTTTTTGTGATTCAATTTTTAACGCTGATTTTTATGAAATATTGAGGAAATAATTACAAAAAATAATGCATTTACAATGTAGAGTGAAGGAATAAACACATTAAGATAGTTTTCCAAAAATAGTCAAATACCCTATTGTGAAACATCAGATGTATGCGACTGTATCCGTAATAAACTTGTGACTTTCATAAGAACAATACGAGTATTTCTTCAGTTTTCCTGTTTTAAGCGACATTTTCACGTCTCTATTGTCAGCTATATGAAGTAAATCGTATTATTGTAATCGGAAAGTGTTTTCTGTCAAATAATCGAAAGGTACGGGTACCTTTGGACAAAATCCAATTAAATCACCCACGGGGACGCAAGTAATATGTCGGCCAAAATCGATTTAGTTTACTTGAGAAAATACTATTTTCACCAGTTTATAGCCACCTAGGTTACCAACCTAGGTCACATATAAGAGATTTTTTGTGTGTCAGTGATAAATAAGGATGATCGTTGGGTTTTAGTCTAGAATGTCATTTTGATTGAAATGATCGCAAAAATGAAATAGAGGGAGATTTAAATTTTCAAGATTTCCGAAAACCTGGACCTCCTAGTCAGTCGACCAACAACAATCTACTATGGGCGCCATGCGCCCCGCTACGTAAGCATAATACGACACGAAAACAACAGAATATTCCAGTTTTTTGTAGCCCTTTATTTTTGTTGTCCATTGCTTCACGCCTAAACATTTATCGGCAGAGTGTAAGTATTTTATCCTTGTCAAATTGCCGTTGTGAGACCGTCAACGGCCTCCTTTATTTACTCGACACGCTCGGAGATCAAAAGAACGATCCGCGACCACCCTCGACGGCGACGGGTCGGGCGCCTGTTGAATTTACTGGCCGTCAGGGTCATATGCACGGCCCACCCCGTTTGGCCACGGCAAAAACTGTCGTAGTTGGGCGCTTGCCGGGGCCTACTCGACTTTTGCGGTGACAAATTTGTTGGATGCTTTTTGTGAGAGTTAATCCTATGTTTTTAAAGCTATGAAGGGGGATTTTGAATGACGCTCTTTTTATATGGCTGTGGTTTTCTGTGGAGTCTGTTGTAGGTAAATAGAGATACATTAAAATATAGGTAAATAAGTTTTAAAAAAATGGTTGTTTGGTGGCTACCTATTTGATTGCAGTATGCTCTGCACAGAATATCGAGTGAAGAAATAATGCTTTGAGACTTGTTGAGATCTGATGAGTAATAGTTAATGAGTAGTAACATGTAGCGCCTCCACCATTTTGATCAATAAATCGCATTTAGATTTTGATGAGGGACGGATCTAAAATGTGTATTAGCATACTAATGACATTATATTTCTTCATTAGGACTTACTTAGAGCCGTTTTACATGACGAAAATAATAGCGAAGTTGATAGCCAAAACTATCGACTATAAAATCGGACGTGTACGAGCCGTTTTACACGACCGCGAATTGTAACGAAAATGATGGGTAAATTATTAGCTATGTTTATCTATTGCATATACAATACAATACGAACCTACTTTTACGTTATGAAGATGTCAGATGTTATGATCTGAGAAAATCGTTCTACTACGCACGCGCATGACTAGAATTGTAGCTAAAGTGATTTCTTTTGTCAAATGTGTCAAATGTCAATAATTGTCACCAAAACTATAGTGATAATTTTCGCTATTATTTTCGATAGAATTCTCGGTCGTGTAAAATGGCTCTTAAATAGCCATTTCTCATTGACTTCAAACAAATCTAATCTAAAAAGCAGATTAATTTTTCGAGTCCATTAATTGTGAAACGTATTCGGATTTCGGTCATTCAACGATTCGTATACGATCGAGTCCTGTAAGAAAGTTAGCGATATACAAAAAAGAGAAAGAGAAATCAATCAAAATAATAAAAGTGAAATTTAAAAACATTGTAATATGTTGAAGTACAAAGCTCCTTCAAACTAAGATGTGAACTAATACCCTTGCAAAAATAATTAAGATTATACTTATATTTTTACACAGTTCACAATGTTGTTAACAATTTGGATGGGGACAGGTTCCCCACATTGCATTCAAATGCAGAAATGCGATATCGGTCGTGTAATTTGCAGCTTTAGTTTCGTGCAACTTGTTAAAGCTACAATAATCCAAACTCCATATTTCTTGGTCGCTAGCCAATGTATAATTAACTAGAAACTACCACCTTCACTGGCTCTGACCCGGCAATGGGATTTATTATTCGCAACTCACTAAAAAGCTATTTTAGTACATTATTACTAGTTCTCTCTTCAAAGGACAAGATCATCAGAGAGGTAAGTGATATCAGCCGAAACGTAACAAACTGAAGACAATGAAAATGACCTATTCCTGATGAACATGCTTTAGGTTATCAATTAAAATGATAATTATTCAGTACTGATTACCTGATAATGAAAAACTCGGTAAATCCCATTTGAACATCGTTAAACGATGTTCGCTGCTAGGAGGCTGTACGTATGAACGCGAACATTATTTGACGAGACAATGGCGGTTGCCGAGTTTTCATTTTTAGGCCATCAGTTTCTAGGAAAAGATAGCAAAGTATTGCTCTCTTATTGATAACCCATTTTTAAAATCTTATTTCTTTTTTATTTGAAATTCAAGTAATGAAACAAATAGAGCATGTCTACCATATCTGAAAATTATGTGTATCGATTCAAAATAAAAACTCATGACAATCAAAAACGAATCCCACAGGGTGCTACCGCACTAGCTTGTTTAAACATTCAGGTCTTCTGTAATATAAAATAGTACTCAATGCATTTCTGCAACAGTTCACACTTTCCATCCACACGAGGGATTTACAACAGCACGCCTGATGAATGGCTATTATATATCGTATTTTTTTCTTCTCTCGTCCACGAGAATATATCCTTCGCTCGATTTCGTATGGTCCGTAGCAATTTCCGACTCTGTTTTTATGGCGTATCCGTCGATATATCGTCCGCGGCTTCTTATTCTCTGCCTCTGTCCATCGTCGAAGTAGCGCGTAGCGCCGTCTCGAGGTCGCGCCGCTCGATGATTTACGACTTGCCGATTTCCGCTGGGATTGAATCAGCGATAAATTCATATAATTTCGCCGTTGCTTGCCGTCTCTTTGCCCTGCGGTCGCCCTGCATCTCCAGCCGACCGGCGTTCCGTTTCCACTGGAAGCGTGGAATGGAAGAAAAAAATATCCGAATCGTGGACGAGAGAAGCCAATCGAATTTATTGGACCACTCGGTTTCGTATCATTACACGGATGAGAACGGCGGGAACTGTATAATGGGTATGAAAGGGGGAAGGAAGTGTATAACTCTTTATTTTTTGGTTGATCTGATATTTATTACGAATTGTGAATTGGTGGACAAACAGCTCATCTTCAGCGTGTATTGAGGTATCCACTAATTTCCTCTCGGCATCTTTCGCTTCCATGTTGCAAAATGTGTTCGTAAACCAAATTCCTATCATCCTAGCAAGACGTGAGTCTTTTATGGTGCAGCCAGTGTGGCCGCCAGTGTGGCCGCCAGTGTGGTTCATGACTAACATCAGAATCTGATATTGACTAATGTAGCGAACGGATGTGTGGCCGTATTATTAAACGTCGTTGACTAAGAGTAGACTTAGTTGGAGTATTTCACACTAACACTCCAACTAACTCTAATCTGAGTCAACGACGTCTAATGATACGGCCACACATTCGTTAGTGCTCAAAAATTATACCTAGCTAATATCAAAAAAGGAGATTAAATAAAACTTTTCATATTTGCAAACAATGTTTCTTCAGCCAAAAAAGTAACGGATTTCTATAAGCATTTTTATTGGATTTTAAGGAAGCTGTGACCAAATGTGGGATAAACGTAGCATAATTCAAAATGGCGGATTACAAAATTATAAATAAAAGGAAATTTCCGCAAATTTTTTTATTTTTAGTGATGTTATAGCGACATGAATAGATCTGCCAGTTACAATGAAAAATTCAAAACCACTAAATGCCATGCGCGTGTTCTCGATCAATTTTTTCGCAACTGATTGACATGATATATCAAAAACTATTTTTCCGATCGATTTTTTCCTATACAGGGTGAGTCACTAGAGTCGCGGTGGTAGATATAGCAATTATCTTTAGAGATGGAAAAAAATATTTAATACAAAAGTTGTTTGGCATATCATTTTCTACAACGTAAAATTATTTTCATTTATACTGGGTGTTGCATTTAGGCGTAGCAGAAAATAAATTAACTTTTTTAAATTGAATGCCCTGTATATTATAACATATTATGATTGCGAAGAAAATTGTCTTACTAATTGTATCAGGTGATATTGACGTAAAGCTAATAGTTTCTGCAATATTCAATTTTTTATTAAAAAAATGGCCGTTGCAGGCCTTTTCCGAAAATTACGTAATAGCGTCATTTTTGCAGATATTTTCTTACAACTTTGTCAGAAAATAACCAATACTAATAGGGAGGTGATAGTGCCCAAAGAAATTTGATGCGCTATACAGGGTGTTCCTAGCACCTAATCAATTTTGATATTTTTCAAATGGCTTTTTCTTGAGTTTTTTAAATGGAACGCCCTGTATATTATTTGCTGGTTGCATTTCCCATTAAGTTGCCTTTAATTTATATTAAGTGTGACATATACATATTTGTACCCGTTTTCGTGATATTTGGAATTTAAAGAAAATGTGTAATAAAGTATACCAATACAGGCTTTAATATTACACCCTGTATAATTGAGTTAGTTTTTTTCATGTATTTTGTTATAATATAAATAAATTATAAATGTTGGTAAACTTAAAAATGCTATTTTTTATAAAGATACATTTAAATAGCAGAGTTACGCTAATATCTTAAGTTAGCTTAGATTTACTTAACCTCGTTGTCATGGAAACAAAAACAAATAACAGACGTGTGGTTATTGCTGTCAACAGACTTAATATAGCTAACCAACATTTGTAATCTCTGTTAACGATGAATTTTAATTATACTAAAGAGGAACTGATAAATATTATTTACATCTATGGAGATGTAAAGCGATATCAGCGATATCCCGAAAGACGGCATCCCGATGCAAGAACAATTAATAGAGTTCGGGAACGTTTTGAATCAACAGGTACTATTACTTGCAAAAAAAGAAAAAGAACAAAAGCGGCGACACATGAAGAGATTGAATTTCTGGTAGTTGCTAGTGTGGTAGAAAATCCATACTCAAGCACTAGACAAATAAGAAATCAAGGAATAACCCAATCATCTGTGTCCAGAATAATACGGCGACACAAGTATCATCCATATCATGTGCAACATGTACAGGAATTGAGCGAAAACGATTTAGAAAAGAGATTAAATTTTTGTAATTGGGCAGCTGCTAAAATTCAACAACAAGCAAATTTTTTTGACTTTGTTCTTTTTACTGATGAAGCTACGTTTCATAAAAATGCGTATGTTAACCAACATAACTTCCATTTTTATGCAACAGAAAATCCTCGCGTTATCAGGCCTTTGGACCATCAACATCGATGGTCACTCAATGTATGGGGTGGAATAGTAGGTACCAATTTGCTAGGGCCTTACTTTTTTGAGGGTTCCGTAAATGGTCAAAGGTACTTACATTTTCTTAACAACCATCTACATGAATATTTAGATGATTTGCCGCTTAATATTCGCCAAAACTTAATTTTCCATCACGACGGAGCCCCACCCCACTTTAGTCTGAACGTAAGACAATTTTTGAACAACCAATACCCCAACAAATGGATTGGAAGAGGAGGCCCTACGTTATGGGCGCCAAGATCTCCTGATCTAAATAAGTTGGATTTTTTTTGTGGGGTCATGTTAAGGAATTAGTATACCAGACACCACCTACCACACAAGACGATATGAAGATTAGAATAAGAAATGTTTTGCTGACATCAGAGAAAATAAGAGAGAGATGTTAAGAAATACTTCGAGATCTTTTACCCATCGGATTAATGCTTGTAGAAGACAAAATGGAGGGCATTTCGAACACCTACCAAATCAATAACTACTTGTCGTTTTATCTTTAATTGTTATAGTTTTTTACTAGTTTTATGTTAATGCTTATCAAGTTTAAAAAATCTGATGTGGCCAGGCACATGACTTTATCATACTATGTATAAAATTAATAGTTTAGCTGCATGAGATTCTATTTGCTCGAGATCGGCCATGTCAGCATTAAAATAAAACTAGTAGAACTAGACAGATATGTCGATTAAAGCTGCGTTTGGATATCGTACTCCGTTGACACCGGGTACACCGTCCAAATGACACTTACGTGTTATTGGGTGTAAAAAGTGTAATACAATATCCGAACGCAGCTTATATTGACAGACGTTATTGTCAAAACATTAGCGTTGTCATTAGTGTCATTACTGTCATTAGAATCAAAATTTCTGACATATCCTGGCCACTAGTTTTAATGTAGTATGACCGATCTCGATAAAATAGAATTTGCTCATGCAGCTAAACTATTGATTGTATCAAACAATTTCATATTTATAAATTATTCAGAATTTCCTCATCTTTAATTTATTACTTAACTATTTCGACGAAATTCCAGAAATGGCGGCTTATTTGCAAAATCTTTTAAAAATGCTAAGACTAAACCTCCAGTTCCTTTGGACCCTTTTCAACAGAAAGCTTTTCAGCTCTAAGTTTGGTTACGAAACTTCTAAATATGAAGTTTCGTCCCGATACCTTTAGTAGTTTCTCCGGAATCGTCGCCACAAAAAACGGGTACACACACACACACACACACACACACATACACACACACATACACACACACACACACACACACACACACACACAGACATTTTTTGTACCTTGGTCAAAAATGTTCAGGGGACCCAAAAAGACATATTTCCGCAAAAATCTCAAAAAATTTTTTTGGCACGATTACAATACTTTACATACTGCGTATGATAAAGTAAAAATAGTTTAATAAATGTTATTAGTTGTGGTTTCTCTTAATTATTTGTTTTTATTTAATTTTTAGTTGTCTCAAATTATATTAATTTTTCATATTGAGTAACTAAATGGTAATTCCATGTACTTTTCAATTTATTTTGAGCAATTCTGTCAGTTTTTTAATTCAACAAAAGTATTTTTTTCCTTTCTATGTCCCCTTTACAAAAAAAATCATTAAAAAAGAACCATGTTATGCAGGGTGTAATATTAAAGCACTATTGGTATACTTTATTACACATATTCTTTAAATTCCAAATATCACGAAAACGGGTACAAATAGGTATATGCCACACTTAATATAAATTAAAGGCAACTTAATGGGAAATGCAACCAGCAAATAATATACAGGGCGTTCCATTTAAAAAACTCAAGAAAAAGCCATTTGAAAAATATCAAAATTGATTAGGTGCTAGGAACACCCTGTATAGCGCATCAAATTTCTTTGGGCACTATCACCTCCCTATTAGTATTGGTTATTTTCTGACAAAGTTGTAAGAAAATATCTGCAAAAATGACGCTATTACGTAGTTTTCGGAAAAGGCCTGCAACGGCCATTTTTTTAATAAAAAATTGAATATTGCAGAAACTATTAGCTTTACGTCAATATCACCTGATACAATTAGTAAGACAATTTTCTTCGCAATCATAATATGTTATAATATACAGGGCATTCCATTTAAAAATGTTAATTTATTTTCTGCTACGCCTAAATGCAACACCCAGTATAAATGAAAATAATTTTACGTTGTAAAAAATGATATGCCAAACAACTTATGTATTAAATATTTTTTTCCATCTCTAAAGATAATTGCTATATCTACCACCGCGACTCTAGTGACTCACCCTGTATATTCAAGAAAGCTATCGCACAGTGGGTGGGGATTGGCAGTTACGAAATAGCACACTTTTGTGTGTGCAACAGGGTCATCCGCTAAATGCCAGTTTTTGTTTAGTCCGCAAGCTAACTTTTCGCGGTGGGAAAAGTTGGTCTTCTGAATTAAATTTTACAAAATGGTCGGTCTAATGTATCAAAACAAAACTGTAAAGCAATAATGTACACACAAAAACAATTAAAAAAGGTTCATTTTTGGGCCTTAATAGGCGACGTTCCCTCTTAACTTAGCTTGTGTTACCTACTACAAATCACTTTGTAATGATACTTTTTGTACTATAACTTGATTAGATGAGTATATCTTTTTAACATAGAATTTGTTATTGAACATTTGTTTAAATGTACAATATCATGCTGTACTTGCGCTATTTACACCATTATGAAATATACCGTGAATAAATTGGCAAAAAAATCCTTTTCTGATCAGTTAGGAGGTTAACAGTTATTTTATAGATATACATATATAATAAATATCCAAATTCCATATAAATAGATTTAGTAGACGAATAAATAATGGCCATCCAGGAATATAGTCTTGTATTTCCCCTAGTAAACCTAAATATATTTTTCAATTACGCGCAAAACTGATACTTGTCATCCTCCATAGTCCTTAAATCTCAGTATTCAAATCTCAAGACATTCGAGGTTGTGCATAAAGGTCGCATCAGTAATAAGGGTCCGGATTACGCCGATTAAACGTCTTGTCTACGGCGGCGATTACAGGCGGTGGGGATAAGGGGTGTTAGAGGGAGAAGGGGGCCACAGGACCCATGTCCCTGTGGGTCCCCGACGTGACTGCAGGGTAAGATTAGAGAACAAGCCACAATTAGCGAGGATGCTTGTGCATCCTAATTGCTGCGGACCCCTCTAAATCTATAATTTTATGTTAGTTTGCAGAGAAACTGGAGCGAACTACTGTTGGGACTATACTAGGGTAGCGATAGGGCGGAACCGTCGGCGTCGCCTAGACCGACTCGCAAGGAACCGTGAACCGGTCGGAGGCGGCTATTCCCTATCGTCCTCGTTTCGCCGGTTGTTACCGAAGTAATTGTTGACTGTGTTGATATAAAATTTTGTTGTGTGAATGTATGAATTCTGGTTATTTATAATGTTTGCAGCAAAAGAATTATCAAAAATTGTTGTTTTTAAAATTGTTGATTAGCCTTCACACACTCCTGAAATTTGTTGAACTTCGGGAATAGGTTTGGGAGCCTGTGTTATTTTGTTTAAAGCGAAAAATATTTATGAAATTCCCCAACTTCTTATGCACAAATGAGGTTACACTGAAAATTTCATCAATTTAGAAGAGCAGGTTAGTTTACGTGAGCTTACAATGAAGGCCATAGCGTAGCACGCGAAGTTCACTGCCTGACTCTCGGGCGCCCTCCGCTTTATAACATCGAAACAATCACGGTAAACCCAAACACGGTATGTTGGAGCGCAGATTACTGGCCCCACCACTTGCACTCAAGTGTCGTTTTTACTTCTTTATACATTAACGCCTTCATTTGAATCGACACTCACGTGACATCATGCGCGAGGAGAACCAGTTTAAGAATTTTGTCCAGCATACCGTGTCTAGGTTTACCGTGGAAACGATCATTCCACCCGCCTTCTAGAAGCTACTAGATACGTGAGTCATTCCTGCGACGTTAGGCTCGATGTAGTGACAGGTGCATAATGGTGGCTACTACATACCTAATTGCAAACTTGACAAGCATGCATGATCAATCAATTTCTACAAGCATGCTGTAGCGTCTGTAGGATAATTTTGCGCCAGCTTTTTAATTGGACAAGCCGCTTGATGATGGATTGAATTTAAATCATGCAAGCTTCGACTTCGGCTTCGGCCACCTTCGGCCAAAAATTGAACCTTCGGCAAAACATCGGCTTCTGCCAAAATTAGGCCGAAGGTTTAGCCGAAGCCGAAGGTTCGCGCGTAACGCATCACGCAGCAAAAATTGTGAAAAGAAAGTGATATATTTGATAGTTTGTTTACTTTGGTGCTTGGCGCAAATGTGGATGAACTTTTTGTGTCCTATAATAATAGATAAAAGAACCGCTAAAACAACAGTTGAAGCATTAGAAGGAATTAGTAGTAAATAAATTCAACAAGCCTGACGTTAAGAACAAAATACATGTACAAAACTTTGTTGGGACCTGAAAAAAGTTATAAAATCTTTGTAAATTTTCTTTTCTACGTACAATTAAATAATTTTTCAAGTTCGGCATGATTCCTAAAACTCGCAAAAGTTAGTAATATTTTTTTGTTTGGTGACATAATTTTTGGTACACATAATCATCAAGAACCAATAAAAATTAACACATTAATTAAATACAAATATAAAGAAAATCATCATTAGACTGAAAGTTTACAGTTTTTATATTAAATTTAAAGTGATATTTTCTGTTTTGTTGCTATGAAGCAATAGTAGAGAAAAAACTAAGTGTTTTGCGACGAGAAAGCAGATGGAAGGTATGAAGCATTTTAATATTGATTATTGATATCAGTTTTTTGTTTTTAAATAAGCGTCTCCAGATATACTTTATTATACATATAATGGACCTACATTCTTTTCTCGAGACAACGTTATTTTTAAAAAAATAGTTCTGGGTACTCTCAAAAATCCATAGTCAGCAATTTGATAGAATAAAAACGACGAAAAATTAGAAATGATTAAATTTGCTCAAAAATAAACTATCAGCTGCTTTACAGTTCAATTAAAAATGTCTGAAATCTCTGATATCGGTTCAGTTCATGGCGAATCTGAACCGGCAGATGCTTATTAAAAATAATAGAGATCTAAAATTTTGGAAATTAATCAGCAGGATATGTCTCAAAGATAAATAGTAAAGAATAAAAATTTTCTGATATTATTTTTTTCCAGTCCAGGCTAGGCTAAGTTATTATTGGGAAACGATAAAATGAAAACATAAGAACAAAGGCTAAAATAATAGATAAAACGTAACTAATTCATACTATCAATGTATAGAATGGTGATATACAGGCGGGATGTATATCACCATTACTATACATTGATTATTTCATCATTACGGTAAGTACGTAAGATACGGTATATCTGTATATTCATATCTAGTTATAATTCATATAAAATATTCAAATTTTATATCTGAGCACCAGACTAAATTTAAAACAATTTTTCTTTATGACGTTTCACATTTAATTGTGAAAATCTGATAGGTTACTCTTGAGCAAATTTAACAGTTTCTTGTTTTTCGTTAAGTCAATATTGTAACAATAATGGCGACGTTTTTAGGACATCCATTATAGATATAGTACGGTCAGATATAGTACGGATATAGTACGGAGATATACTGTAGGTATAGATAAATATGTCGATACTAATATAGTATGTACAAATTTATCTTTAAATTTCGCCACTTCTTTAGCATTATGAACTTCCTTTGGCTTCGACTTCGGCTTCGGCCGAAGGTATAGGAAAAGCCGAACATCGGCTTCGGCTTCGGTTCGACCCAAAAAATCGCCTTCGGTCGGACACTAGTCGTGAGTGATCACGAGGGTATATCTTCAATTCACTCAGGAAATTAATATAGGAATAGGGTTTGGTTTTCATCATTTTTTTACGTACTTGTGCAAAAAATTGATCATGCATGCTTGTCAAGTTTGCAGTTAGGTGTGTAGCCACCTCTAGTCATTGCCTGCTTGCGGCGAGTTTTCGTTACACTATAAATATTGTGTTATTTACCAAATGGTTTGTGTACCACTTTTAGAATTTCCCTATGAAAAATAATTCCGGGCATGTGTGTAAAAACTCTTGCTTGTGTGTAAAAATAATGATATGATAATACTTATATTTTTACACAGTTCACACTGTTGTTAACAATTTGGAGGGAGTAGTAGTAAACATATTGTGGTATGCTACTTTATTTCCAGTGGAAAGATGTGTTTTTATTAACTTTTACGTATAATAGAGCATACTGGTAAGTATGCAAACTATAGAGGATTTTTTGAAAATAGTATGCGTATATTATATCAAACCAGTTGCTGTATCGCATCATAGTAGTAGAATTAAACTTTTTTTTTCATTCACTAGAGCAGCATTTCTCAACCGGGGTTCCGAGGACGCCTAGGTGCGTAGCGCACCTATGAGGATGCCGTGAGTGAGAGAATGACAGCGGGAGAAGGTTGAGGACCGCTGCATCAGAGTATTTTCAATACACACTTACCCCACTTCACCTTATCACAATTGTATGGCACTACTAATACTGCTTCCTATTATCACTAAACTTTAATTCTAATATCGCGCCAATATAGTAACAAAAGTCTAACTTCATCTCCAAACTTAAAGTTATGAGCAATGATAAAAACCATGGCCACCATACAGGTATTTGGCATACCAAATTTCAATTAAACTAGTAAGAAAATTATGTTCAGCCGGGCCGAAGTTAAAATACCGTAAAATTTTAAAAAGAAAAAAAATGGAGTGAAAATTTTCCAATTTTTTTTTATTGCTCCATGCATTGTCACCAAAAAATCTTTCCACATGCAAAATTTCAACTTGATTGGACAAATTTTTCCAATTTTGATTTTTTTTATATTTTGCAAAATTTTCCAAAAGTTTTTCTATTGTTTCATGCATTGTCACCGGAAGTCTGTCCTCATGCAAAATTTCCACACGATTGGACATTGAGATGTAGGTAAAATATCGATACAAGATTTGAACCTAATAAACAAACAAACAAGTGAATTTAATATTGTCTAAACAATGTCTATATTTAGAGGCGTAGTTCTATTACGCTTTTAACTAAAAATTATATTTCTGTATTTCAGTTTTTATGGACAAGTAAGTATGCCCTAATTTTTGTGTTTTTTTATGAAAAAAAAGACCTACATTATAAATGAAACTTTATTAGCTGACTTTTGTTGAGTTGCGCATTCTGTTGACAATAACTATAGTATAACTATAACTAGTATAACTAGTATGCAGTGCTGTCCAGAGTTGGCCTATTAGAAACATGGTCAGGTTAATTTGGCATATGTTTCATAAAGATCTTTGTGACAAGATATAATTCAGTACTCCTTGCCTAAGTGAAAGCGATTTTATTACTTATATTATGTTCTTATTGTTATATATCTACTTTGTCACATAATAAAAAAACAATACGTAGATGACTATGTCCAAAGAACTGATATGATAGTTTTACTACTATCTATTGTTTTCATGATATTTTCTATTTGAAGATACGTACATAGACGCAAACGAAGTGTTGTTACACGTAAAATTAACTCTTTGTCAAGATTTGTACAGGATTTCGACAAGATTTGTACGTATGTCTCTCAAAAATGAGGGAGTTTTAATTTTCGACTTTGCCAAATACCACCCCACCCTCAGACCATTGTTTCCGTGTGGGGAAATTGTAGTACAAAAAACTGCCGCCACACGTATCCACAAAGCGCGCTTCCTTTGATCCTTTTCCGGTTGCGTTTGCGTGCACCTTGTACGCGCGTGACGCGTTTTTTTGTGTACAGGACGAGCAGTGCGCGCTTAATTACGAGGTAGATGTGGCCGCCCATTGCATGCCATGGCCGTAGGCGACAGCGCCACCGCGGCGAAAAAAGAAGAGAGCGCGCGGCCACCCCCTAATTAAGCAGAAGTTCGCGTAGTCAGCGCAGAGGTCTAATGAGACGACCGAGTTCCCATTTGAACAGGTTTCGTTTTGCGATAAACCAGAAACAAACAGGTGCTCGACTTTGGAAGAACAACGAACTGTTAAAGTAAATTAATTTTATTAAGATGTTTTGCTTTTCATTATCTTCGTTTCAAAAGTTTTAAAATCAGAAAAAAATAATGTTTGATAATGACTGAATACCACAATATCCTGAGATACCATATAATATTATTCTAAAATCATAATATTGTTGGTGCACAAGTAAAGTGACACAACAAAAATTTGTCATTTTGCAGGAGAGCGGTTTTAAGTTTTATTTTATTTTGTTCTTATTATTCTATATTTGAAAAACAAAAATGTATATGACATTTTATTATCTTATTTGTTTGTGACAATTTCTAAAACACTGGGTTATATAAAAAAATCTGAGGTGGCCAGACACATGACTTTATCATAGTATTTAGCAGTGATTCCCAACGCAAACGCTGATGTTGTGACAATATTGTCAATAATATCAAAATATCTGTCAACGCCTGGCTAAATAGTTTGAATGCAGTAAACTATTAATTTTAATAAAAATGTCATAGACATAAATTATACAAAAATTCCTCTACTTTAATTTATTATTTAACTATTTTGACGAAATTACAGAAATGGCAGCTCATTTGCAAACTTGTCGAGAAATGTTAAGAGTAAACCTCCAGTTCCTTGGGACCGTTTTGAAAAAAAAATTCTTTCAGCTCTAATTTTGAAACTTGTAAATCTGCAATTTCATCCTGATACCTGTAGTAGTTTCTCCGGAATTGTCGGCACAAAAAAAAACCGGGTAGACATACACACATACCGTGGTAAAAAATATTCAGGGGACCCAAAAGGACATATTTCCGGTAAAATATCAAACCTTTTTTTCGACACGATTACATAATCATACTACGTATGACAAAATAAAAAATATTATTTTGATAAAGTTCAACTAACTGGTCCTAATATCGAACCCTTATTTGAGTTGTGAAATTTTTCTTATAAATTGTTGTTGAAGTTCACAGACAAAATTGTCGAATAAGTCAACCAAGGCCAATACCTATGTTTTTCTGTTTTTATAACTCAAATGTTATTTTCTGTTATAAACTTATGACTTAAAACCAAAATAACTAGTATAAGTTATATAATAGCTAGAAACTATAAAATATTATTATTATTTTTTTAAATATCTAATTAAAGTATTATTGCGGAACTGGTTTTTAGATATTTTTTCTGAGCTAAAAACTTAATAAACTCAAAACTGCAATCAGTTGTAGATTTGTAAATATATGTATTTACCATGGTTTATCACTTTGTTTTCATAATTTCACTTCATCTTAAGTGACATCATATTTATCGATTATTTGTCTCGGCACTGTCAGCAATAATTTAGTCCGTTTCATTAACTATGCTAATCGATTAAACTCCATTATAACTATTTAGAAAGAAAGATTTTGTATTTATAATTATATCAACAAATAAAACACACACCAATAACTTTATGAACAAAAATGACACAATTCTAAATACTGCGCCATTGTGTTGACATACTACTTTTTAAATATCCAGACAAGTGACACAATTAGAAAACAATTCATCTTTGACTCGTTTTTATGTGAATTATTGTTATTTTTTTTATTTTCTTGTAAAAATAGAGACTTACATATTTCATCATATAACTAAAAAAATCTGATGTGACCAGGCACATGACTTTATCATACTATATACAAAATTAATAGTTTAGCTGCATGAGATTCTATTTCATCGAGATCGGCTATGTCTGCATTAAAATAAAACTAGTATAACTAGACAGATATGTCGATTAAAGCTGCGTTCGGATATTGTACTCCGTTGAAACCGGGTACACCGTTCAAATGACACTTACCTGTTATTGGGTGTAAAAAGTGTAACGGTGTTCAATATCCGAACGCAGCCTATATTGACAGTAGTATTTTCAAAACATTAGCGTTTGACACTAGCTACTGTCATTAGAATCAAAAAAATCTGACATATCCTGGCTACTAGTTTTAATGCAGTACGACCGATCTCGATAAAATAGAATTTGCTCATGCAGCTAAACTATAAATTCTACCAAAAAATGTCATATACATAAATTATGGAAAATTTCCTCTCCTTTAAGTTATTATTTAACTATTTTGACGACATTACACAAATAGCGGCGCATTTGCAAAATCTTCGAAAAATGCTAAGAGTAAACCACCAGTTCCTTTGGACCCTTTTCAACAGAAAGCTTTTCAGCTCTAAGTTTGGTTATGAAACTTCTAAATATGAAGTTTCGTCCCGATACCTTTAGTAGTTTCTCCGGAATCGTCGCCACAAAAACGGGTACACACACACACACACACATCCACACACACACACACACACAGACATTTTTTTGTACCTTGGTCAAAAATGTTCAGGGGACCCGAAAAGACATGTTTCCGCTAAAATCTCAAAAAAATTTTTTGGCACGATTACAATACTTTACATACTGCGTATGATAAAGTAAAAATGACGTATGAGATGTGTCACTTTTATTGTCCACTATACATTATGGATTAACAAATGTGGCTCTAATCTAACAGCTGTTGGTGGTACTATGTGGTCATGCCACGCATTGTGCAGTTCTCTACTGGAAGTTACAGTTATCTATAACGAATGAAGTGCCACCGTTCTAATCTCCAACTCGATGTCATATCTATGGAATTTACATGTTCTATTTCTTCCTCTATTGATGAAATTCACCACGGCACACTTATTCTCGCCCCGTTTCAACGTCCTTATATGTTTCTGATCAGCCTTGCACTGCACAATCGTGTTAGCCAGTATTTGGCTGCGGGCACCGAGATCGTTTTACCTATCCCTTTCACCGAGTATGCAAAAGGGCCAATATGACTCTATGGTACTAATACCATGCTACTTGTGGAAAGTGAAACAAATTAAACATTTAAGAATGAAGCGACACAACGTATTTTATAAACATAATGTTTACATTTTTGAAGGCATTAAACCGCACGTTTAGTATTTATTACAACAATTTTGCCATTCAATTTCTAGATATTACATTATTTTCAGTTTTATTTCAGCGAAATGTAGATGGTGGAATTATAATCAATCTAATTCAAACGAAATAATTTCCTATGCAATGTAAAAAATAGCGAGAACCAAAATAAATCGAAAAGCAGTACCTACGCTACGCGAAGAACATCCACCCTGACATAAATAAAAAAGGAAACCGAATCTTAATCCAATCCTTTTCCTGGTTGCAGATCTATATGTCCCACCGGGTCTTCGTTCCCAGACTGTCCTGGGGATGCGGCTGGGCAACCAAACCCGGCGTGTCGGTGTCTCGTTTCCATTACAGTTTATGGCCCTCGCATGTTTGTAATTTATGCAGGGGAAGCCCCCAGTCTCGATATATACGAGAGAGAGACCCGAACGGTGTGGTGATCAGGAAACGTATATTATGTTGTTCCGCTTGCTCCGGTGTCAAACTCGATTATTTATATCTGTTTTGCTCGGTTTCCTAGTATGTATTTGTTGCATTGTTTGCATTGTTCGATCTTATTGGCCAAAATTGACGTAGAAAAGCAGATACTGGGTATATCAGCAAATATGGTTCAAATACTTACACTGTATTGGATTATGTAATGTCTTAAGTTCGAACCAATAGAAAACAAAAGATCTTGAAAGAACGGTGTTCGAAAAAATGGAGTGATATGTATTGGTTGACCAATAATCCTTCATTGCATTTTTTTCAACCAAGCAACTAGTTAACATAATGGTACCTAAATATACATATACATTTCTGACACATCTATATCGTAGATTTTGCAAAACAATATTTATTACATCATCGTCCAGAAAAGCTATTTGATATCCTGGATTAATTCCTGAAGTTGAACTATATTGGAAGAAATAACCATCCTTCCATTTCGGTTCTTTCGGGTGATGTTGAATGCTATTCTTCCGCATCTATTTCATCAGCATCTATTTGTTTATCATAAGAACTGATACTGCCTTTCGATAAAAATACCATTTTCGTTTATTTCTTGTTTACTAGGTCTAGTGACAACAATTTATAACAACAATAAATAGAAAAAAATCAGAAATTCAAAAAGAAAGTAAAAACTAAATATCTATAAACTATACTTCAAAATACGAATTGCGTTTTGACAAACAATGACAACTCAAAATGTACTAAGGATTGAATATTTTATGAAGGTTTGGTAAAATTGACATGTGAACCATTTATTTTTATTTGTGATTTTGCAGTCTTCCATATTCATGAATTTTACCTGAATTTTAGCACGTTTGGATGTGACAGTTTATGTTAAATCCATTATTCAAGTAATTTTCTACAATTAGTGGAAATTAGACTAGACTATGTATTTGTAAAAGTAATTGTTTAAAAGTAATCAAGTAAATTGACGTCCATGTTACAGGAGACTGCTATGAGATTGTTTTGAATTATTTACATGTTTTTTGTTTCTGCAAATAATAATTTCCAAATATTAATGGATCTGTCTAGTATGTGTGTGTAGGTATAAATAAATAATAATAATCTAACTGAAAATACAAACGTAACATGGAAAAGTTGACAACGAAGGTTGCCGCCATATATATATATATATATATATATATATATATATATATTATTATATATTATTATTATATATATTATTACTATATTCCACTTTGACGTTTTCCCTGTACATGTGTTTTTTGGTGAAATAAAGATGATTATTATTATTATTATATATATATATATATATATAGGAGAAAGGTATTTCTCGGGAAATTCCGTCATGCGAAGATCGAAGAAGCAACCGTAGACACGTGTTTCGGACTATGTGTTTTTTTTTCTATGTGTTCCCTACATAGATGTAGGGAACCATTTGAGTGTTTTTCCATTGAGTGTCCATCTTGCTCCTTGGCTATACCGTACTGATGAGGACTAATAGTCCGAAACACGTGTCTACGGTTGCTTCTTCGATCTTCGCATGACGGAATTGCCCGACAAATACCTTTCTCCTTTATTCTCACCGTCGATTAACCAGCTTTCGTTTATATATATATATATATAAGTTTTTAGCACTAGTAATAGACCATCCTCTATAACAACTCTATAATAAGAAAAAATATGCTAAAATAGTGTTCTTTAGTTTTGAAAAAAATCAACAAAAACTTGATTTTTTTAAATTTTGGTTAGGTACTAATGCTTTACTCAATATGAATTAGAGATTTGTAAAATAGTCTAAAACCACGTTTTTATAAAGAATTCGATTGACAATCAGATTAGGATAACTGTCAAACTGAATAGAAATACCATTTTTTTTTTTTTTAGTTTTAACTTGAAATGTTATTCTGTACGTAGGGTTTTCGTATTTAACTAGTAATAAATAACCCTGTAGAACCAATCGCTCTGAATAATAACAAACGTACTTCCAATCCAACAAAAAGAAATATTCCGGCACCGCCAGCATATTCGGCACAACATTAACTCCATGTGGCGTTGATCGCGCTAACAAGAACGTACTGCGTCAGTTTCGAATCGACGCTAGGGAATTCGGCATTTCATATTCATCCGGAAATAATTCAATTCGGTCTGCCCTTTCCGGGTGCAGCAGCGTCGGTATGGACCGCCCCGAAAAAGGGGCCAAAAAGTCGCTAATGCAGGTTACGGCGAAACGCCACACTGACATATCGATTCGCCGATGTTTTGTTAATAAGTGTTGTCAGCCAACTCGACTGACACTAGTTCCATTTACCTGTCAACCTGCCGTCCCACCGTTGCCACTCACTTTTACTCCGCCAGACACCGTGGTAGGCTGTGGAAGCCGGAGATTCTCCGAATAACGCCGAGCGATGCGCTTACATCACCTCGCTTTGATATTTTCATCACCCACTTGACGCAAGGGCGGCTCTATGTAAATTTAATTGCGGGAATACGGATTATTTAGATTTTGAACTTTTGCAATATTCATGACGTGCTTCTATGTAGGTACTATAAAACATTTATGTATATTTCTACGGCACGTTAAATTGATATAGTATGGATTAGAAGTTTTTGAATAGTTCTCAGGTATTGTTAAACGATTTAATTCCAATATATTTGCTGTGAGTATCTCTACAAATTAAGGGTGTCTCAATGGTTGTTTTTAATATCGACGACACTTTAGAGATATTATCTAAAACAAAATAAAGCTGCATACACAAATTCACCTTGTTTCTTCTAAATGTTAAAAAGTAATTTATTTACCAGCAATGTAAATTTCAAAAGGTATAGTTCAAATGTTTAGAAAAAAAAATCATGTTTTTTCATGCAAATGTATTGCAGAATGGAATGTGTTAGTTCCCAATTGAAGTACCTAATCAGAGAAATTATATTTAGTCGATTACAGCGCCATCTATCATGAATCGAAATAAATGTTTCAAATAAAATATCTTATTAAGGGCCGATCTTACAAAGCACGTTATACCATGGTATAACTAAATATTGGTATAAATACCAGTATAAGTTGTTATTACTATGACAACACAAATATTTTAGCCAATGCGAGGCGGAATAGCACTATTTATACTGGGAATAACTATTCCACTACTTATACGTACACTTGTAAGATCGACCCTAAGTAGGTACTATCCAAACCTGAAATAAAAAATAGGGGTTCCTATTTGAGATTACAAAGGGGAGCTAATTTTAGCACAAATGATACCCCAATAATAACTATTAACATTTTATTTCAATCATTTTCTTCGTTGGATTCTTCTTTCTCCAGATGTTTAAAAATTCCAGGTTAAAAAACCACTCGGTATATGAAGGTAAAATGTATGGTTCCAAAGCAGTAGGCCCAACTTTTTTCTCTACGGTTGTCGTAGTTGGTTGATGGTTTGACAGTTTCTGGTGCCAGAAAGTAGAACGACAAATGTACTCAACTTGCGGAATAAAAAGTGGCCCCAGTTGAATTCTGGTGTTTCCACACGGCAATAAGCTAAGCTAATCATTGCATGTGGAAATGTACCGTTATCCACATAGAAACAACAATTATACCAAATTTAATGCAATTCCAGGGTGGTGAAGTCAAAAACAAAAAGATTTGGAAACGTCAAAATAAAGAAACAATATGCCAACTTTAACTTAAATTTATAAACGTCAACTCCAATAATTACATGCACATTATTTCTGTGGCTTTATGTTATTTTGATTTCAAATTTATTTGGTTGGAATAATGTTTAATATGTATCTTGTGGTATATATTATGTTACTGTAAAAACTCTTCGTTTGTGATTGTGTGCACAGTGCACACGTGTCACACGTGTAATAGTGTGTCCCGTACCTTGTTAAAAGTCATGTCTTGCGTCAAAATTGTGAAATGTTAATTGTATCAGAGCCTCGCCACCTCAACCAACTCCGAGTAAGTTTTGTGCGAATGTGCGCTGACTTTATTGTTGTTTTGGTTTTATTTATTGTAGATGTAATTTTTGCCTGAAGGAGGACCTATTCCGGTTCGAAATATAGCATATTACATAAAGCGAGTTCTCGTTTTCTTCTGACTAAGTGATCGAATACCCGAAGAACCTCATTATTTCGTTATATATATATATATATATATATATATATATATATATATATATATATATATATATATATATATATATATATATAAGAAAACAGGTTAATCGACGGTGAGATATTCGAGAAGCAAGGTAATTTGTCGGGCAATTCCGGCATCCGAAGAAGCAACCGTAGACACATACTATACCGTACTGATGAGGACTAATAGTCCGAAACACGTGTCTACGGTTGCTCCTTCCTATGACGGAATTGCCCGACAAATTACCTTTCTCCTGGTATGTATATTTATATTTATGTGCCAAACGCAATTTGGCAATTATTAGAGGACTAGATTTGCGCAATATTACAAACCCAACTAGCATTTCCGCATAAAAAAATTCGCAAATATTCGTCCGTTGTTATCCATTAATAACTACCAATTTGGTGGATGAGCCGGTATATTTCAATACCTACGTAATTTTCAAAGCACACGTAATAAATTCGGATCGCAATAACAAATCTCGTACACATATCGGAATTCCGACGGTACGAAAAAATATGTCACAGCAAAACAAACGTGTCGAAAAAAGGCCGACAGGCATAACCAACAACAAAGCGTTCGAAATATTATTCGACGTAATTAGATAGTCGGTAGCGGATGCGAGACCACCATCGAATAACAAAATCTGCGTATAACAAAAATGACATTCAACTGTGACGAAATTAAAATCGAAATACGTGTTACGTCGTTAATTCCGACACAACAAAAAAAAACACACCCACATAAAGTAAGTTAAAAATAAAACAGCCGGTATCGTGGAGACGTGTGAACGTATCGTCCCGCGTTCATGGAACCGTGAATGCACCCAGAGCCCGAGTGACACTCGGGCTTTTGAAAAGTTTTCGCATGCGGCGGTACATTGGCGCGGTTGGCTATGGATTACCGGGCAACTACGTCTGTCTGTCTGTGGGTCGCGTCGCTTTATTGTGCTGAGAAAAGTTGGCCTTGCGACGCAGCGGGGTCGCGAAGCGTGAGAAAAGTTGCATCGTGTTCTAGCTAGGCGTAGAGTGTGGCGCCACCGCACCCATGTTAATTATAACTGGTAGCGGGAATTTTGAATTAAAACTTTTCACTTCTGGTGAGGTTGCTGACGCGTGAATAGTCATGTTCCGAGGTGCTAAATATATTTGTGATATTATTGTCTGCAGTATACAATATAAACTACTCTGAACTGTACTCCAAATCGGTGGGATATGTAATTAATACTTTACAAAAATCTTTACTTGAATTGTATTATTAGTTAGTTAATTTATTGGGTATTAATTGATTCTTCATAAGGTCCAGTTTCAATAAGGATATAAATGTCTGACCGTTGAGAAATTGAGTATGAGGTGTGTAAAGGTTCCTAACAACGAAAAACGATGTTTTGACATTCCTAACATTGATTGTATGTTGATTTTGGATGCCTGACGAAAGGCAAATTAGTCATGAAGACCAAACACCAAACGTGCAGGATACTATGACAAGTCGTTTTTGAAAAATTTTTCCATAACAATCTTCAGTCTTATAATACACGTCAAAAAACAACAAAAAACAAGTTACTCCTTCCACTGCCTAGCAAAAGTCTTTCCGTTATAGATATTATGAATGAAAACACGTGAAAATACAATTAATTGTGTTGTGTGAGTAATAGGCCGTCAAACATTTTTTTATTTCCGATTTATCACATTTTGAACTTAAAAAGATGGATTTGATGACCGTTTTTGTTGTTTGATGGTTTATAAAAAAATGCATTAACAAAATATCAATGGCTCGACAGTCCGCGGTCAGCAACCAGGGGTCCGCGGACCCCTAGGAGCGGAGCGGCCCTGTTGGACTTACGTGAGTGAGAGAAGGACAGCGGGAGCAGCTTGGCTACCGCTGGTCTATAGCGCAGCGGTTCCCAACCTGTGCGGTGGGTTGGGAACCGGTGGGTTTGAGCAATAAAATGTTTATAATTTATTTATGTTGGCAACATGTTATGTACTAGACGTAATTTATTGTATTTGATATTTGGAATATGGGTATTTGTGATTTCGTTATTTGTATTTTCTTTTTTGTTGACGTAATATGCACAGTAACTGTACCTTTGTTGAAATAAATGAATAAATGAATAATAAGTATCACCCGCCGTCCGCTGTGATGGCAATACCGCGTATAAAAGTATAAAGGCTAATTTACACTATTCACTTTGGATATTCATCGCGGACAATTCGTTCGCAATAAAAAAATTGTTTTCATCTGGATTTCATCAGAAGTGAACATATGAAACCGAGGTTTTCACCCTTCACTAAGAAGGAATCATCCGCGATGAACATCCAAAGCAGTCTAAATTCGCCCTTAGTTAGAGAGAGAAGTTACAAGACTGGAGTGCCAGCCTGACATTCCGCCGTGTTGTTATTGGAGGAACATGTCACGTGGTACCCTGCCATTGTATTCTAGAGCAGAGGTAGTGGTGGGGTAAAATAATACAATACTACTGATAACCGATAATCTTCGATATGCACGATCAGAAACATAGACTCTTGAATTATCGTTTTTGTACGTAAAAGTCTGATGTGGCCATTGGTCATGCACATGACTTTATCTACTATACATCAGTGTCAAATTGTGTCAAACGCTGTGTTCTGCCAATACTGTCAATAGTATCAAAATATCTGTCGAATCCTGGCTAACGAGTTTTAACGCAGACGCCAGCGATTTCGATAAAATAGAATTTTCTCATGCAGCAA
This sequence comes from Aphodius sticticus, assembly GCA_963966075.1. Taxonomy (NCBI): domain Eukaryota; kingdom Metazoa; phylum Arthropoda; class Insecta; order Coleoptera; family Scarabaeidae; genus Aphodius; species Aphodius sticticus. The sequence continues at coordinate 44,387,846 of OZ014506.1, read as the reverse complement.
CTATTAGTTTTACCAAAAAATGTCATAGACATAAATTATACAAAATTTCCTCTACTCTAATTTATTATTTAACTATTTTGACGAAATTACAGAAATGACAGCTCATTTGCAAACTTGTTGAAAAATGTTGAGAGTAAACCTCCAGTTCCTTTGGACCTTTTTGAAAAAAAAAAAAAAGTTTGGTCATGAAACTTCTTAATATGAAGTTTCGTCCCGATACCTTTACTAGTTTTTGCGGAATCGTCGACACAAAAAACTGGTACACACACACAGACATAATTCTGGTACACACAAACTTAGGGACATAATTCTTCATAAGAAAACGTTGTACTACTCAAGCTATTTCCAAATGTCGCGTAATCCAACAAAGGCGACATGGGGAATAGTTAAAGAAATAACGGGAAAACAAACGCAAAACTTTGGCTTAAATTATCTACTTAACGAGGTACAAGAGGTACAAACAACTATGAATAAAATAAACGAATTTTTTGTACAGAACACCCACGGGAGAGGCGTAGACATGGATCGGGAACTTGAATACGTAACTCATAACAGATCATCTATGTACCTCAATGACACAACTACCACAGAAATTTATAATATTATAGGTTCTCTGAGTAAGACCTCTTCAACTGGACCGGATGGTATTCCCACGAAAGTACTGATTACATGTGCAGATGTATTAAGTGAGCCTATAAGCAACATTTTAAACAATTGCTTTACAAAAGGAATATTCCCTGAACAGCTAAAAAGGGCCAATGTCAAACCAATTTTTAAGAAAGGTCTAAAAACAGACATTAGTAATTATAGACCCTATGCTCTAATATCAACTATAGCAAAGATATTTGAACGTGCAATCCTGGAGAGAATGTTATGCTTTGCGGAAAAGTATAATTTGATTACGCCGGCCCAAAATGCATACGTTAAGGGAAGATCGCCAATAAGGGCGATCTATAAAACAATATGTGCCATACTGGAAGCTCTAAACAACAAGAAAAAAGTTGTTGGACTTTTTCTTGATCTGTCAAAGGCGTTCGACACGGTGGAACATCAGAGATTGCTAAATAAGCTTGAGCTGATGGGCTTCAGAGGTCAAATACACGCCATAATAACATCCTACCTGAGCAAGAGGCAACAAAGGATATTAACTACAAACTCGGCAACAGGGGACGACATTGCGTCAAACTGGTTAACAACAAGGAAAGGAGTACCACAGGGTTCAATTCTTGGGCCAATTTGGTATATCTTATACACAAACGATTTGCCGCTGATCCTACGACATCCAATTGGAATGTATGCGGATGATACTTCAGTAATTATTCACGACGAGACGGATGAGGCATTGGCGCGCGAGATTGGATCGAGTCTGTCTGACTTAGAAAAATGGTTTGAATGTAATGGTCTTTCGCTGAATGTGGATAAGACAACAGTAGTCAAATTTAGCTTGAGATGTGAGCAAGAACTGGAAATTAATTACAAAAACGCTACACTTACCTCACAAAATCATTCGAGATTTCTGGGTGTGGATTTGGATGAACAATTGAACTACAAGAAACATGTAGAGACACTGGCAAGAAAAATATCTGCTTTCAGCTTTGCACTCCGAACTATCTCGAGGGCCGTAAATAAAGAAGCTGCGATAACAAGCTACTACGGGTACGTTTACAGCAGGATTAAGTACGGCATTATTTTTGAGGAAACTCCACGTATGCTATGAAAATCCTAAAAATACAAAAGGCCTGCATAAGAAGCATTTTTCATATGAGAAGCAGGGACTCGTGTAAGGAAGTATTTACTAAGAATCAAATCCTAACGGTGCCATCAATGTACATCCTTGAGGCTGCATTGTTTGTCCACCAAAATTACTTAGAGCTTTTTGAAAAGTATCAAATGGAGCACGATTACGATACTAGGTCCAAGCACAATCTGAAATGTCCTCAGACAACGTCTGCAACTATCCATAGAGGGGTCATCACGCAGCTGCTATAAATCTATAATAAAGTGCCGGATTCGTTAAAGAATCTTCAAACAAAAAAGTTTAAGGACTATCTCAAAAAACTGTTGGTGGATGAAGCCTATTATTCGGTGGCCGACTTCTTCAGAAGTGATATTTAATTTTTTTTTTAATTTATATTGTGGTTTATTTGGTTTAATGTATACATTTATATCATTACATGTACTTTTTTTTTGACTTGTTCAATGCTTATTTGGTTGGTGAATAAATCTGTTTATTATTATTATTATTATACACATACACACAAACACACATACACACACAGGTTTTTTTGTACCTTGGTGAAAAATGTTCAGGGGACCCAAAATGACATAACTCCGGTAATATCTCAAAACTTTTTTCGATATGATTACAATACTTTGTCATATGTATGATAAAGTAAAAATTATAAATAGCCTTGATTCAAAACGCAGTGCAGACATGTGCATAAATGTGACGGAATAAATTTTATCGGAACTAAAGGCATCTCATATCTTTGCAGTTCAACTTGACGAGTCCACCGATGTTAGTTTATGCTCCCAATTACTCGTTTTCGTGAGATATGTTCACTTCGAGGACATAAAAGAAGAGTTTCTGTTCTGTAAACAACTAAAAACTACTACAAAGGGTGAAGACGTCATGGACATGATAAGTTCTATGTTGAAAGTAATGGCTTACAATAGAAAAAACTGTGTGGAGTGTGTACCGATGGAGCACCAGCCATGCTTGTATTGAGGTCATGCTTTCCGTCAAAAAGTAAACAGCTCTTCCAAAGCGTTTGCAAAAAGTTCTGGACTCTTTGTGACAATCGTTAGTTATACAAAATCTAGTGCTCTCAATATGGACGCTGATCAAGAAGTTCTTCTTTTCTATACTGCTGTTCGTTAGTTATCAAAGGGAAATAAGGTTGTTAGCCGAGTAAATTGAACGAAACAAAACAATTCTTAGAATTGTCTTCACACTTCAGTAATAATATTCAGGCGTTCGTATTACAGCTGCAAAACTGGCGTCCCAAAGTCAATCTTGAAAACTTTGCGATGTTTGAAGACCTTTGTAGCAACACTGAAGAATCAGAGACAGGAAATATAGATAGTTTAAGAATTAATAACCACCTTCAAGCCCTTGAATCTGAAATTCAACGTTACTTCCCGGAATTCTTTGAACAAGAAGCTGCATTAGCAAGAAATCCATTTCAAATATCTTTACATGTTACCGACATTCCCGATGAACTACAGGATAGATTTTTGGAGCTGCAAAATGACTCCTCAGTGCGTGACGTATTTTAAGAAAAAACGTAAACTCAATTTAAGTGCGCCATTCGTCATTCCCATCCTAAAGTTTGTATGATTTCTCTTCAAATGTTAGTACCATTTGTGTCAACTTACCTCTGCGAAAGTGGATTATTCGCTCTTCTACAAATCAAAACTAAAGCCAGGCATAAACTGGATGTCGAAAATGAACTAAGAAGATTGGCTTTAACTAAAACTCAATAAACATTATAACAACAATTTACCCTAGAGAAAGAGAGCGGTGGTGCGCTCCAGTTCGTCGACCTAGCAATTACCAAAAACCTAACTACTAACAGACTTGACTTCAAGATATAAAGAAAACCTACTGCCACAGATTCAATTATACCCAGATCGTCTTTCGATTCCACTGCAAACAAACAAGCAGCGTTTAGATACTTATTTGATAGAGCCTTCAGCATCCCCCTCAACAGAGACAATTTCAATGTGGAAATCTTAAATATTATAAAGATAGGACTAAACAATGGATACGACCTTGCCTTTTTACAGAAGATCTTTAATAATATACACCAACGAAACATAATCAACACCATTTACCCTAAGCATGTCGAAAAAGATAAATATATTGCAATAAACTATCAAGGAGATATATCGTATACCATCCAACATATACTCGCTAAGCATAACATCAAAGTAGTTTTCAAAAATAACTTTAAGCTAGGCAACCGAATAACTAACGCCAAAGATAGTTCTGATTTGATATGCAAAAGTGGTGTGTATAGAATAGACTGTGGGGTGTGTAACAAATTTTATATCGGACAATCAGGGCGAAGCCTAAGTACGAGATTCAAGGAACATTTAACTAATAGAAACTCAAGCGTTTTTAAACACTTACCAGAATGTCAACACTCTACCGATACAAGTCATATAAAGCTTTTGCATCACCTTGAAAAATCTAAAAAGATGAATATCGCAGAAGAACTTGAGATCTATAGACATATAGGGAGGACACCAGGCCTTGTTCTCAACGAATATATTGATGTTAACCCTCACCATTTGTTTATTAAACGTTTCAAAAATCCCGCCATTACGCCCCTACGGACGGACATGCGCCAAATAGACTAACATTGTTGTTGTCCTGTTGCACGCTGTGCGTTTAATGTGTGTGTGTGTGTGTGAGTGTTTTAAGGATTGACTATGTCAAATTTTACTGAACTTGCCAGAGAATTATATATGTGTGAACAACCTATGACCACATTGTGACCCGTTTGACGGTAAAAGTTTTGTTTTTTTTAAATTTTTTTATTTTTTTTTTTTATATTTTTATATTTTTATATTTTTTTATATTCCTTGTATAATTTTGTTTGTCTAAGTGTATTTGTCTGGTGCGAAATATTTTGTGATATCTAATTTGTGTGTCGTTATTTTCAAGATGACGAACGAAAGTTTGAAACTATAGTTGCCAAAGATACAAATTAAACCCCTTGGAAACGACTAACGTCCTTTATTTTCAAATTATAACAACACTTGTTAAGAAGATACAAGCTAAATCATCCCATTAATCTATTATTAATACTTGTCATATCGTAATAAAATATATTTTGTCAAGCCCTTTAATTTTTGGTTTTAATGATGAAATTGGCGGGTGAGAAAGGGGGTCACGACCATTTATAAAAAATCTAAAACAGGTCACGATTAAAGATAGGTTGGGAACCACTGCTATAGGGAGTGTATGTCTGAATATTTAAGAAAAAATGCAGCTAACTATATGTACACCTTTTTTATTATCGTGAAGGACATAGGTTTGAGAAAAACATGATTAAAGTATCAAATGGTATACTTCATATAATATTCTAGTAAACTTTGTAAATTAACCAGCTTTCCTTTTGTAAATTAACATTTATTTTTAGTGCTGAACTTACTGCTATTCCTGATCAGTACTGTTTTCTGTACTACTTCTCGTCCCTTCTGCTGTATTTTTGTGTTTTAAGTAAACAACAACCTGTGATAGTGTCCAATAACTTTGTAATGATATGGAAACTTATTTACAATAATTTGAAAAGTATAGACCTTAATAATAATTTGCTGTGAATGATGTAGTTATGTACCCCCTTAAAGCTGAATATTTTAATATTCTAATAAAACATATTACGCTTTTAAAGTGGTTTTTCTTCTGTTGATATGTACATATAATAGAAGCTGTCATAGTAACATTGTCATTCTGAAGCAAAGTACAGAGAATTTACAGTTTTGTATCCTCCTAGCAGAATAGTATATTAATAATAGTTTTCCCTTGTTTTACAACGGATTGTTGCAAGGGTTAGATGACTTTCCAAATTGGGCTGAACAGCTGGAGTACCCTACGCTACAGGGAAGACCGGTATTACCAATTTGCCCTGATCATCCACAATACTTTTAAAAATCTCCTAGTATAATTAATTCTTAACGGTGTACGTTGTATGAATATTATATTATCGAAGTTTAATTTAATTATTTATTAAATGTGCCTATTTAAATGTATTGTATCAGTGAGTTACAATACTTAATAATCCGTAGGAATAAAGTATTATGCCTTGTATCTTTTCTCTCGGTTGGATATTACAGCAGGCAGTTGCGCGGAGTGCAGACATCTTCCAGGCATTAACCTCCTGCGTGTCTGCCGGCTACTGTGCTATACCATTAATCAAACGTGGGTGTGGAAACTCAACATTTATGCCATGTGAGTATGTGGAGGAATCCATTAAGGGAGCAACGGCACAGGGTGGCCTCAGTATGCATTACCAGGGAAATAATGTTTAAAGTGCAGTGAATTTTGAATGCACCAGAGGGAAGACGTCACAGATATGCTCCAATGGAAATTTTACATATTTTTATGCGTAGCCAAGACATTAAGAAATGAATAATACTGCAAAAACTTTAAATCTGTGTCATTCACTAATGTTGTTGTTATCAAGTAATATCGATGACTAATAACATCAATGGCACTTTTTAATGGCAACAGTTCGTTTTGATTACAAAATTAAAACATTTTTTTTTTATAACCTTTCCATAGTGTTGCAATTGATTTGGAAACTGACCATATACCTGACCGAAGTCAATCTAGCAGTTGATGGTAAATTTGAGTGACTAGTTTTGTTTTTATTTTTTGCGTGAAACACCACAGTTTTCCTGATAGGAAAGTAACTAACAATATCCGTTGAATGGTTTGTTTGTTGTTGCCAGATCATTGCAATTACCAGTGACATACTACTGTTCTCTTTCTTAAGATAAACCCTCAATATAACCGTACAACCCGCATAACATTCAAGCTGTTCCGCTTTTTCCCGCGTTTCCTTTTTTCATAAAGCAGATGGCAGTTATTGTGAAAAGATTCAAATGGACTTTATTTTTCAAATTCCTTAAAAAGTTACAGCCGTTTGAAAAGGTAACAAAATTGTAATTTAAATGGCCATAATATCTGAAGGAATTGAAACAAGCAATAAGACCACATGAAGCTTTTTAATCAGAATAATGAAAAAGAACTTTCAAAGATTCCTCTGGATTTATTAGCTTCTTCATCATTTAATGAATTTATTCAGATCTTTCACTCTATAATGAATTGTAGAGACAAATCATTCTAAATGCAATTTTTTTCTCAGAATTACATTTACTTCCTAAAAATGCCTGTAAATGCCAGGCATACGACTTGTACCAGATATTCCAGTTCAAAAAGAAAAATTTCAAAATCGCAAAATTCGTTTTTGGTGGATCCATTTTCAGGATATCAGATAAATACCAATTTTAAAGGTTACTCTGATGCTATCGTTAAGTTTTGAGGCCGTTTGGTTCAGCCGGTATAACAAAATCACGTTTTTACACATTAACCTAATTTTATACCCAAAAACATTGTAAAAACTTATGAGTCCTGATGAATAATAAACGTATAAGAAGTCTACCGATAATGTTTATTTAATTTTCATAATCTTCAATTGTCTTTTTCTCAAAAAAATTTTTAATGTAAGGCCATACAATGTATATGCTACCATTTAGTAAATTAAAGAATCTATTTAAAACAAAAGAAAAGTAAGGGATTGCTATTGAAAAAAATTTCGAACAGTTGACAGTCGGAAATTTAATTTAATACAAATATGTATATTTTGATAATTAAGAATTGACGTGTCCGAGTATTTTTTAAAGTAATAAACAATGTGAATATTAATGCATTTATTTCAATATTTTGCCATTGTAGCTGATAATAAAGTTTTTGCAAAATTTGTCAAAATTGTGAAGTGATGAAAGACTTTTAATAGCGTCTTTACAACTACCATGAACACACAAATAAATTACACCCATCAGCATGCAGGAAAATTGTTTGCTGTTGCACAGTGATAATATTAATCTTCAACATCAGCAAAACATTTATGGATTTCAAATTGCGCTTGCTTTAGTTTATTCTATTATATTTATAAACAATAATATAACCTAAAAACTCATTTGCATTAAATTACGTATTAGAATTAGTTTAAATATCCAGGAATAACAATAATAATCATCGAACTGTTACCATTTCTTTTTCTTTCTTTTAAATCGTCCACTTTGTCGGTGGTTCAATTACTTAGATCTGGTGGGAGGAAAGCAGTGCTCTAATGAAAGTTCCTTCACCGATTCACTTCCGGCAAATGTCCAAATAGCCCGAGGCACTCGCCGGCTACCCTTAAGGTAATTTCCCTTGTGTTTCGAGAGTTTCCGTCCCCGCCTTCCAGTTTTATACCCTCCAGTTTTTGCGGCACCCGGCACTATTTTTACCGTCATACTCGTACTCTCAGACTTACGAGCGGATTTGAACCATTTTTATTACGTTTCGCGACGTTTATTGTTTTGTACTTGGTTTTACACACTGTACGTTGGAATCTCACTATGGGGATATTAAAAAAAAATGTACGAAATGTTTGGTTCGATTTTTTATTACTTTTGGTCTCATTTACTCAATTGCAAACCAAACTGTAATTATCAGAACATTTACACATAACAGAAAAACAGAAAATAATGGTAGAGGCACTAAAATCAAGCTGATACTGTCCCCCACCTGCAATACACATATCAAACAATTAAGTGCAAATTTATCAGTGAATACAGCGTCGTGGGAACGGGGGTTGTGGAATGGTTATTGGTGATGAAATTTACACAATTATATTTGCTCAACATATACACATGCAGCACGCACCCGTGTACTGAGTCTACTGTGTAACGGTACGAAGGATTTAAAAAATGGCATTTACGTTCAAAACTTTTGATTTATTATAACTTTATAGTAAAACTTTTTCAGTAAAAGTTGTCTTCTCAAGTGATCTAACAAAATTAACTTTGTTATAGAATTTTAACTTCACCATCCAAAACGCTACTAGACTATAAAGATTTCTTCGATGCCAAATCTCAATAACACAGTGCACATTTATTGTATTATAGGTGCAGTAAATGTAAGAAAATAAATCACAATTTTCTAAACAAACAAACAAAAATAAATCTCTCCCCGTACCTTTTATAGGTACGATGGGTATATCCCTTCGGTAACTCTAAACTTGTTAAACCGTTCCAGTCTCAAGGAGATCGAGTTCGTCCTGAGTCGAGGACAATCGGTAATTGGACTCCCTGTATTCTTTTTCTATTGAAGAACTTTCGATATCCTTTCTTCATCCGAAGACGCTCGATAAGACCCCCGGCAAATATCTCGGGTATTCCTATTCGGCGTAAGCTCGAGGGACAATAAATTAAACTCCCAGGTATTTATATTGAGAGTTCCCTGCTCAACTTGGACGTGTCCTCGCGGAGGGGGGGCGTGTTGGTAGCCTGAAGATATGCATATTGCGAATATATAAGCCTGAAAATAAGTAACGTTTTCTGTATTGCAATAATATGTAGTTAATAACAAAGCTGAATGCAGAAGCGTTTCTCGTTAAACAACGAAGTTGACTTTTCCGTAAACGATTTCATTTTTAAACAGTTAAAAAATTTATAAATCAGTCACATAGATGCAAATGCCGATATGTAAAAAAAAGTCCACACCAGTGACTAGACGACTGAAATATTACACCTGTTAGTAGTTTGTGGCTCACCTGTTGAGCCACAAACCTGTTATTGCACGTATTGTGGTACCCGATTCCAAATGCCGCAATACTGCAAATCATGTGCGATCATCAACGTAAAGCTAGAAAGGAACAAAAACACAAGACCTATTTCTATATTGATAGTTTTTATTTTATAAACCTATTAATATATTAAAATTCGTATTATTAAGTATTTAAAAACTAGTCAACATAATACAATTTTCCCTAACAAATGTCATAGGACTCAGTAGCTCAGATGAGAGAGCATTATGCTAGAAACGCAAAGGTCCCTGGTTCAAATCCAGGTTGTGGCTAAAATTTTTGATTTATTTAAAATTTGCATCCCGCCTGGATGCATTCACCATCTGCTATACATTGATTATTTCATCATTACGGTAGTAAGTCCGTATGATACGGTATGTCCGTATATTCATTTCTAGTTATAATACAAAGTAATATAATATAGTTTTGATATCATTAATACTATTGACGTTTTCATCATTCGTCGCGTTGAGACATTCGGGAAGCCTTTGTGGTTCTTAGGAAACTATTTACCAACCATCCGGACAATAATTGAATAAAATAATTAACAATAATACATTTATTTATTATTTTGCATAACTAATAACTCGATTTCTTCTTTACTTCACATTTATTACTCCTGCGAGACAGCAAACTCATGACATCGCGGTAGTCCATAAAATGGGATCATATGGTAGTTCAGGGAATGTATGTATATATCAGATGGTATGGATCAAGAATAACTAGCATTTGAAGTAAAACTAATGCTGGTGAGTCTCGGTAAAAATAATAAAAATGTGTATCGACCCAGACTAAACAAAGGTAGTTATTAAACTTCTGAGACGGTTTGCTATTTTAAAGAATTCTTAGAATCGATTTTTGACGAGTATAATAAATATTTTTACCTTCAATTATTACGGCTTGTTACGTTTTATGACGTCATCGAAATTTTTTTTGTCAACCACATATCTATCTTAGTGATTTTTAGTGGTAGAGCTTTTGAATTGTCTTAATGGTAGCGAAAATGTTTTGTGGTCCTACAATTGAAAATTGCAAAATATTGACAACTCTAGGGAACATGGAGTTTGTACAAAGATTATGAAACAATTATGGACAAATCCGGACTCCAAAAATGTACAGTTTTTGAGGTTAAAATATAAAAAATTTAAAAATTGTTTGCAAATTTATACCAGCATGTCCTAGAAACTACAAAAGGGATGACAAGAAATATACTTTACGCGCTCACTGTATGCAACGTGTCCAAAAAAAGGTGTCTACAATCAGAAAATATTTTTATAATTAATTACTCCAAAAATTATTTATGAGCACAAGTCCTTGATCAATATTAATTCAATATGCAAACATCGAAAGTGTCCCCAAAATATGCAGTGTTATACTGGGAAAATCTCTCTGGTCTCAGCCCTCAGGTGAAACTGATTTGGTTTGAAAATAGCTATCATCTGATATGTCCATAACGTACTTTCCTCATACTATTTTTAAAGCTGCATTCGTTCTACGCTACCTGGGATAACCAAAACAACTTTATAGACAACAGAAAACAAATTGAACAACTTCAGTCAAATAAACCATAATTGTTCAAATTTCAATTGGATTATTTTAATCCTAAATATTGAATTGATTTATTATTTGATTTACTTCTATTTAGTAAAATCTTTTTAAGTTGTAATCTATCTTGAGTTTACCACAAATGCATCTTCTAGAACCTCCACTATTACAGAATATACACCACCATTGTTCCGTTAAATTACAGCGCCCTTGCACCAGGTGAGCGGAGGTAAGCATTAAGCGTCGAACTCATTTATGCAAATATGACTGCCGAGGCAATCTGAGTGCTAGGCTAGAAATTGAACGAAGATTGCCCCACGTCTCTCACGTACTCGAAGGCTCGCTCCTCAGCGCGAAATTGTTTTAAACACGTTGGATAAATTGTATGCGAAGGAAGAACGAGGAGTAGAGTGTGGAGCGAGCGGCAAGTGGGAATACCGTAACAGCTACTCGAGACGATATTAAAACGGGTAAAACGGGTACCCTCGGGGACCAAGACTGGTACGGGTACGTATCCCCCTCAAGCGCTCTATAATACCGAAACAATTTATTCGAATTTAAATTCTCGAGCGGGGGTGCGATAATCTCGTCAAAAACTTGTTATTATACGGGAGTAATCTTTGCAGGCTCGTCGCATTATGGCGCGCACATCAAAGATTCGCGTGTTTACGGACGCGGATGAGAAGGATAATTGGATCCGCTTGTACCACTCTCTTGCTTCTCCTATTCCCCGTAAATAAAAATAAGGAGCGACCGGTCGTCCGAGAGCTCTCTTTTAATTTCCGTCGGTGCGCCGGGAAGTTTGAGGAGAGACCGTGCCTCCCTCTGGTGGCTACTTAGGCGCTAAATGCGCGCTTTTCGACGCGCTTCATACTGAGATAGAGATGGCGAAATTGCGTTATAATTGGATTCGGATTTAAATATGCTATGAGAATACTTTTATAGCGTCGTGTATCCTATCTCGGTGGATTTATTTTTTGATGATACAGTGCACAGATAGACAAGATATCTTGTTTTTAAGAAATATATTCGTTTGAATTTATTCATTTGGGTCAAAACATATTTCTTTGACGCCAACAATTGTAGAGATTAATTTATTTGAAATATTTATTTAAGTGAAGTGAATATACTTGGATACAAACAAAAATTACTTTCCTTTAAAGTCATATTTTTGTTTTGATTTAAAAAACATTTTTTTACACCAAAGAAATCTAATTTTGTAACATATAAATTTATACCGGCTGACCCACGGCAGCCGTTTATATTACGTTTATATTTTTTGTTTATAAAGCTGGACGAATGAAATTTGGGGAAGTATTAATAGACAAAAAATGCCATTCTTTGGGGTACACTTGAGGTTAATATGACTTCTGGTTTTTCCGAAAATGACGTCACCATTGCAATTTTAAATGGCACCCTATATTCTTTGTGTGATATTTTCAATCGGTATGACATTCTGAACACAAAAACATATCGATCATCAATTTTTATCACCAAGGCAACGCAAAAATAACTTTTTTGTATATTAATCTAGGTGGCTATGAATTGGTGAAAATAGTCGAAAATTGTCAAATAAACACGAACTAAATCGATTTTGGCCGACATTGCATTCCTGGCGCCCTCTAGCGTGGTGTAATTGGTTTTTGGCCAGTGAGTCATTTTACACACGGGTACCTAATGGCGACACCGTGATTATTCGATAGAAAACATCTTTCCGATTACAATAATACCAAATACTTGATATTTTGTTGAAATTCGTAGGGCACAAATGTTGTTAGAAGCAAGTAAATCGAAGTAAATCTAATGATCAAAGTCAGCGTACAAATCAAAGTCACTCAATGGACTACTCGAAGGAAGAACCCTGATTATTCGAGGAAATAGTATACTATTCTATGAGCAAGTAATGTAAGCAATTACTCACGAGAACGAAGTTTGCAGCACGAGCCGTAGGCGAGTCCTGCAAAACGTTCGAGTGAGTAATTGCCATTACTTGCGAATGGAATACTATACTTTTTCTACGACTATACAACATTTTTTTTTTTAATTAATTTAGTGCGTATTGGGACGGCGGTGACGCGGCGGTACATATCGGTATTCTGTTTACGTATGTCGGTAGTACAGATTTTTTTTCTAAAACTGTCAAGTATTGACAGCGAAGAAAAGATAACAAGGTATCTAACCTACAAAATGACATAATTATTATCCCTTGTGCGTATTGATGTATTAAATAAGTCACATTATAACACTTTTTTGGACGTTTAAATTTGTCGGCAAGCTCACCAAAATAGGCTATCAAAACATTTTCGGAAAATGAGCTTACATTTTTTTCTGATTCGCCAATCCATAAACGCTGGGTATGTTTTTTCGTATTTTGTCCTCGATTTTTCGAGGAATAAATTTAATGTGCGGATTTGCGCGGCTTGTATTACATCAGGTGGAGTACACACTTCCTCTTGTTCGCTATCATAATCCATTTTTTTTATAATTATGATTAACGATTACAGTAATTACTGTACACTGTACGTGTATTTCGTTAAAATATCTGACAGATTAAAATTGTTTGTAGCGCTCGTCGTTTAGCGACGTTGTCAACGCCATGACAACGTCGCTAAGCAGTCTCTCTAAACACGATCGAAATGAAAATCCGCGCTATGATTGGTTCTACAGCCGTGAGAAATGAAATATTGCCGTGAGAAATGAAATATTTCTCACGGCTCGCGGGGTATGAGGAACCAGGAATGAAATGTTTGTCATGTATGTGGGGAATGGTTAGTATTACTTATCATAAATTGCCATGATAATGAATGCATTCATCAATAGGAGTAGAAAAAATGGTAAAAGGTATTTAAAAATTCTCCTCATCGAAATCTAGTCACCTCTACGTTCCATAACCACGAACAGAATATCAGCGTGCCAGCGTTATTTTGCGCTCAAATAACTTCCGACCACGGGCCACTCTTTATTTGTCCCGACCGTGATGCGAACGATCGAAGCGAGCAAATCGCCAATTCTTACAGGACGTCACGGTTCATTGCACCCCACTTTCCGGCTCCATGGCCAACTGAAATCCGGCAGCGTTCACTTCGATCTCCGAGCTTTCAATCCGAGCTGAACAGAGCGTGCGGGAGACCCCGATTACTACGATTGTAGACCCCAAGCCGAAAATGTTTGCCGCATTTCGTGGGCAGTACACGATTCTGCCATAAGTGGCGCTATTGTTTCACCGTCAAGCGGGGTACGGGTTTCGGTACTGTTCGGCGAGTTTTCATTTCCTGTTCACCACCGGGCATGGAGTACGAGATTTTCGGTACGGCCTAATATTAATCCGTGAGCGGGCACGGCCATTGTGAGTCCCGATGGACGTGGAAGCGTTTACGGTGCGGAAATGACCCCAGGGGGCATTGTGAGCATGTATGTACGTGATACGCTTGGAAGGGTTGACGGAAAAATTAATACTTGCAAATTGAAAATGAGCTGTTATTGTTTTCTTTTTGGTTACGTGAAAATTACAACCGCATTGGAGTTTTTTCTCTGTTAAATATATTTTCAGGTTTCAGGACATGTTTGTCAACAAAAAATATACTATTATTTTAGGGATAATAAATAACGGCACAACAACATCAAACCCCTCAAAAAAATAATGTAAGTCTGCAGATTGCACATATCTAAAATCGCTCATAACGCCTTCAAACATGGCATGTAATGGGTTTGAACGACGGTGAAGCCAACTATTGCATTAAAATTGCAAAATTAAGAATTGAGGACCAGAAAATAAAAATTAAGGAAATCTTCGGGCAAATCTATGTATGGTAGGGGGTACGGTTTCTTTCCGCGCAGCTTCTAGGTCATAATTGGCCCTTTGAGCTCTCCCCTTCACTACTATACAAAGTCATATCGACATCCAGATATGTTCAACTGGTTGCCAGGCCCCACGGTTTTTCGTCTCTTCCGAAAGACGGCGGACGAATTTTCGACTGGTCCTGGGTGTGAACCCCGGACCTTCTAGTCAAAAGGCTAACGCTCTACCACTAGAGCCATTCGCCGGCCAAATCTAGTTTAGCATTTTTATGATAAATATATTTTTTTAATATTGCAAAATTCATAATGACCTATCCAAAATAGGGGATTAGAAAATTATAATTTAGGGCGGGATTCCGTTTTTTTACGCATTCCTTGGATTTTATTGACAACACTATGCGATCAGTTGATGCCAAACTTGTTAATATACTTACTAACATTTTCGGTATTTCCCGAAAAAAAAAGAATATAATAATTTTCATGGAAAACTTCGCCCGCAAACCACCCTCGACCGTGACGCTGCGCGGATATCCGCGGCCTCTGGTTGGTATGCTGTCTCCACTCAAGCTGGTTTTAAATAAAAATGTCGAATGCCGTTATATTTTATGCATAAGTAGCTATCGCTTGGTGAATCAGAAATAGAAAATATTTATATTATCGATTTAGCTGTCAAGATTGTTGTTATT
The DNA here is from genome assembly GCA_963966075.1 of Aphodius sticticus. Taxonomy (NCBI): domain Eukaryota; kingdom Metazoa; phylum Arthropoda; class Insecta; order Coleoptera; family Scarabaeidae; genus Aphodius; species Aphodius sticticus. The sequence continues at coordinate 44,372,452 of OZ014506.1, read as the reverse complement.
TAGAGTGTCGCCATCAGCATTGTATCAACTCTCTTGTTGACAAATCAAGCTTATGCCATATTTTATATGTGTTTTTACTTATTTCCGAAAGTATCCGTACGAAAAACTCAAAAAACCTCGTTATGAAATTTTGTCAACCTGCGTTTGCAACAATATCTCCAAAAGTATTAAGCTTAGTAGAACAGTAGAACGTGGCATTGTGAATTATAATTATTATTACCATTATTCGTTGATAAATATGCCATATCAACGATTAGTGTGATTTATCACAATAAATTATGTATTAGTGCAGCTTATTTATTGTTGTTGAAAGACTATTTTCTTACATTGCAATCGAACAACTAATAAACCACCAGCTGTTATTAGCTTCATTAGATAACGATTTAGAATTAAAATTAGATTTAAAATGAATGATCTATTGTACTAGGGTGGCTCGTTGTATTTTTCTGATCAAAATGCTCAAAATATGAGTAGGCAAAAGCCCACTCATATCACTTTTCCAACGGCTTTTCTTTTTTTTTGTTGGACCTTCTGATGCTATCTTCTGCTCGTTATTAAGACTTCATTTATCTCTTTTTCCCCAAAAATTAAACATCAAATTTTAAATTTTACACAAATGCTATTTTTAATTACGTTGATTCAACTTAAGTTCAAGCCACCTGCATAGCATGGAATGAACTTAATGAGGAGGTGAGAATGTGCGTTTTAATTTTTTATTATTTATTTTTTTTTCAATTTTATTTCAATCATTTTCCTATCCAACTTCCCTTATTATTGGTATTATACAGGCTAATTTAGCTCATTACTATTAGTATTAAAGAAACAAGTCTCAGAATTCTACATAGTATGTACCAACTTTTTTGCTAATATATCAGCACTGCATATTTGTCCGAAGGCCAACTAAATAATCCACTGGCAGTATGGACCTTAAGCAGCAGGGAACTAGTTACCCGTTTCGCAGCGGGTCGCGTAGTCTTTTATGTTTCGTAACGGTGTCGGGAATGGGAGGGAGGTTGAGGATGCTAAACCGAGTCCATTATCGTGTAAAAATGCCTCTCCTCATCTGGGTCGACGGTGGCCGATTATAAGCCAAGATCCGTCGTTCCAACTTTCTACTCTGCCCGCAGAAGCAGCAACGACCCCTACCTCCAACCAGCGGCTGATGGTGTAATAGGATGAAGCTGGAATAATGGAAGTTCGGCTTCGGGGCTTCCCCCCTAAGTCCAGATAATAGATAAGTTGAACATTTTAAATTGAAAAAAGAGGAGGACGAAGCTAACGGTGGCGCGACCGCGCGCTCTCAGTTTATACCTCGAGATTATTATGACGAATTGTCCGTATTTACCGCTCAGGTTTAACCCCCGCAGGGGTAAAAGGGGTGCTGGTGTTTCGCGGGCGAAGCGAAGGGGATTTTAGTTGATATTTATGGTGTCAGGAAAATGCTGAAATTATTTTTTTCGACTGTGCTGTTATTGGTGTTTATGATTCCGGATATATGTTGGAATAGGGGTTTGTTTGTGTTTCTTTGGTGGTGTACAAAATTGATGGGGATAATATAAAAGAACTGGAGATAAAAATAACTGAGAAGGCACTGAATCATTCTCTAGAAGGAGGTAGGTATACAAGCATTGTACGAAGAAACTTTTTCATTTACGCATCAACCAGGAATTTTAAAGATGTTACTAACGTGCTGGTATTTACTGTTTAGATTCTTCTCGTACAATAAAATCGTGTAATCCGAAAATATAAAAGGGGATAGGGTGATTTTTTAAATGAACGTAATTATATCTGTCTAAAAAAAGGTAGATGTTACACACGTGAAAATTGGTATTTATGCTGGGGATGGCAGGGGAAAACCTGGCGGGGAAAAGAGAGAATGGAAAGGGACGTCCTAAACGGCAGGGGATAGAATTGTAAGGGATATCATGCATCTGAATTGAAGGTGGCTTACTACAATAACAACATCAACGTCAACTAAGTAATATTTATTCTTTTTGAATTTTCAATAAATCTAGTATTTCACGTAAAACTGTTGGTGTTGGCAGCTCTGGCGCTGAAACCTGATTCATGTCACCTTGTATTTTTGTTTCTCACAACCTGTTGTCTGCAAGTAGGAGACAGTGTGTCGCCTTAGCAGTTTGTTTATAAATGTTATAATGTTACCGTCGGTTCCGTTTGTGCTCTGTTGTGGTTGTGATTTGGCATGGTTTGTCCGATGATGCATTTCTCCATGCGAACTTTTCTCTAACTCTATTTGTAACTAAAAGTTTTTCCTTTAATTCACCATTTATTTGTTGACTAGGCCTGTATTTTATTATATCTAGCTTGTTCCTGAAGAAACTTTAATTAAAGCGAACATTCGATTATAGTCCAAACTGACACTTCTGAAGAAAATAAACCATCGCCCTACCTTCACGAAAACATTCTAATTCATTTCCAACGTGTACATTGCTACATTTTAGCCGCCATAAACAAATTTTGATGGTCCCGTAGCACATAAATTTAGCATCGTTCCGTCGAACTAATTACAGGAAAGAAACAAGCCATTTCCCGGTTAATTTCAATTTTTATTGGGTAACAACCGTTGCTACGATGTGTCATTAAACAAAAAAGTACGCAAGTTCCGTTGCGGAACTTTGGGAATTTGCCCCTATAGGGTCGTAAAATGGCATAGATTGCGTGCTAACGCAACCTTAATCAGCTTGTCGCGTTAAATAACTACATTAGCGATAATAGAATTGCAATAAACGTCAACTCTCCAGGTAATTAAAAGCGGAGTTACGACTGCTGTTACATTTCTATTCGTTACATATTTCAGGAAGTACATATTCTGACTAGTACTGTTTCATATAAATATTTTTAGCGGGACAAAATACACATAAAACCGTAGGAAAAATATCGGCAGTACGTATTTCTTTCTGAGTTGACAATATGGTATCGTAGCGATTATATCTGCATCTGCAGTGTTTGAATAGTTAACTAAATATTGTAAGCACTGGTAAAATTTACCTTGTAAATCAATGATAACGGGTAATTTGGAAACTGCAGGTATTGGACCAGTTTAATGAATCGAGTCAATTTTGCTATGAGTTCACACTAACCGTCTCGTCGAACAGCAACGTCAAATCAATATTTTGTCATGGCAAGCTAGCTTATTACATAAAAATAACGATGATTGCATTAATGTAAATATGCAATGAGAAATTCACGTCAACTAACAATATTGCGCATAAATATTTATTTTATAATATTTATTTATTTGATATGCGAGTAAATTCAAATTTTTTTACTATTTACGTTTCGTTAACGTTGTTGTTGAACATCTTATTGATGTTATCGAAAATGTAAATATAACGACTTATTTTATAGTAAATGACTTGTTAAAGATGAATCCCCACAGCCACCATATTATTTGACAGGGGATGTTAGCTTTTGTTTTGCAAATGGTGCGGTATATTTTTCTTCTCCCAAGTAGAAGATTTATTTTTTTCATAAACGATGTTTAAGTTGGGAGGTTTTACATAAGAATATTTTCAAGAAAAATGCAATTCAATATTGTGGGGTCGTGGAGCTTGTGAATGGAAAGTGCAGTGGGCGTTTTAGATTTTCTGCACTGAATTTGCATCTCCACTCAAAAGTTCCCTTTCACGTAAGATATTGGGAAAAAATGAGGTCTTAATGTAAGAAATTCTGATTTTGGCAATTTTTGGGAGTTATAGTGACAATCTGTTGCTCTAAAAACTACAAAAGCATCTGTAAACTTCATAATTTTATATGATATGCTGAAAGTTTGTTTAGAACATTGAGCCTCTACAAAATACAAAGAAAAGTTTAAACTTTTTTTTATATTTCGACCGCAACTATTTCGAAAACCTTACGTGATGGGAAACATTTGAGGATTCGTGTTCAGCGCAAAAACATCTATCGAAAACAACTCTGCATTTTCCATTTAGAATATCCAGGGTTTCCAGAGTTCCATATTATCATAATATCAATATTTTATAATTTTCAATTAAATTTAAAAAGAAATTAAATTCAGGAAAAAATGCTGTACTATATTTAGAAGATACCGTTCCATTTAAAAATCACAAGTTGACGTACGCCTGCCAAACTGTATGTCAGTTAAGGTGTAAATTCCATCCGCTTATTTTATAAATTTAACCGTTAAGTCTACTTTTTGGTGTAATCAGATGATTTTATGCTTGTTTAATTTTTTAGATACAACCCGTATAACCGAGAACAAGAACATTATCTCCCAATGATTTTCTTTCTGTTGCTGTAACAATAATGAAAAAGTTCCTTAATTGAATTTTAGGTGAAGGTTAACAAAATTTGTCAATTTCTCGTAAATTCCATCAAGTCTAATGAGCACATTATTGTAATAATGATGATTATGATTGAAGGTCAGCGCTGGTACGTTTTGCGAGACACTCAGGAAGATTGGTTCGGTCTGTTACTTGAATATGTTCGTAAGCATTTTATTTTAAAAAGTCCAGCGGCGTGAATATTTAATAAATATTACAATAATTTACGTTTCCAGTTTAAAAGAAGCCTTACAATGCAAACAAGAGTAAGCATTTCTTTAAATATTCCGAATTTTCAACGTCTAAGTAAATAAAATAATCATCGCGACTGACAGAAGGCATTTATTTCACAAAGACAAACGCCATATTAACACTATCAACATAGATGTTCGTTTTATCAAATCCAATCAAGACCGGGTGTTTCGATGACACTGGGAGAGCGGTTTCACAGGTATATCATCTTGGTCAATTTGAGTCCCTATCAAATCTCCGGCAGTAAATTGGCTGCCGAGTCAACAGTGCTCAGCGACGCGGCCACGTCTTGTGGTCAGCCTAGCCGCTATGAGGGAATTACCGGCGACACCCAACTAATCCCTTTGTCAGCTCATTGAGGACGACCGGTGGTCTCCGGACTCTCGGAGTCACGCACACCGCCCTCCACCTACCGACGGTCCTCGGCGACAAACCGAAATTAACAGCGATCTAATTCCTGAGTCATTTCATCGGCGATAACCCCCTTGGGATGCCCCGCGCGCGCCAAATTGGTAATGCGATCCATTCGAAGCCGTTTTATAGGTATTGGGCGGAAGCCCTAGGGTAATTTTGTTCCAAGTATAAGTCGCGTTATACGTGGAAAAATATTAGTTTGGCGTTACGGCCTGGTGTGGGACTATTAGGGGTTGCCTCAGATAACTAAAGATAATGTTTGTAGACTATAAGAGGGGATATATTTTAAGGGGACAACATTAAGGTGATTTTTTTAAAATATAGTATTCCGGCGCATCCACCATTACTGGCATCGTTTTATAATTTCTATGATGCATTTCTACCAGATTAAAACGCATGGGTGTGAACAATCAGTTGGGTTGTTGATTCAAAAAAAATATGTTGACACAACGGCAAGCAACATGCTGTACATTAGAGCCAAACGGATTGAGCATTGGCGGCATAACAGGATACCGAATATTCGACTAAAAGCCAAACCCAGATGCCAAATTATCCGGCCAAAATCCGACCAGATACGGGCCGTATGGCCTTAATGTAAAGCCGGATCAGCCGGACCTATACTGAAAAAAAATTAAAAAATACTGTTGGAACTATTTTTAAATAGATAAAAGTAGCAAATCTTTAGCTTCCTGTAAAATAGGAAGAATTTGTTCATTCAGATACTCTGCAGACAGTTCCACTACTGGTGAGGGTCTTCACTCATCGAGCGCACATATTGCCCTGCAGATACTGTTTTGTTCTATATTTTTGATTTTTATTGGCTAAGTAAATTTAGTTTATTAAAGTTGCATGTGCGGCAAATGTATAAAATTAGACTCGGGAATGATAATTTGTTTGAAACTGTGACGTTTTAGTTCTGGTGGTGTTTCGTAAGGGGTAAGAGCAGGGCAACTTTGAAACAAGTGTGCAAATCTTAATATAAATATTTTTTGCATGTGATATTAAGTTATGTTAAGGAAGACATTTTATTATTATTAGTAATAATGCATTGATATCAGCATCTCAATCTACCTAAATAACAAATCACCTTTGCAGAAATGTTTCTTTTGTCTTTCGCATGTCCACTGTAGTACACACAGAAAAGTGATCTCTCGAACGAAGAGAGAATTACTTGGATGAAGTAGTTGGTAGGTTCGTATATACACGAGAGATTATTGACTTCAACCAAGAAATTTTATTTCTTGGAATAATTACTAAATATAAGAAAGTTGTTACTCTGGTGAATGAAGTAAACAATCTTCAATGGAGTGTATATTTTTATTCCCGGTAAATATTTGTAGCTACTTAATGTAAGAATTTTAAAGATTTGGCACAAATACGTTTTCTATTGCTAATTAACAAGATAGGTATGTTATATTTACTTACTCGTTCTAACCTGTTGCCTGCCTTACATAAAATTACTCCGTGTTGAAACGTTTATTGTACACTAATCACATTCACAATGCACATCATTTACGGGTACTTCGTTGTTGTTTTCGTACTAGGTTTGGCTCCTTTACGGCGCCAGCCCTACGCACGGGCGCGCGAGCCTTGACGAAATCACGATGCGCATATTTATTCCAGAGAAAGGTATTACTTGAAAGAAGGGAGAATCACTTCAGTTAAATAATTGGTGGGTTATTATTCAATAAACAATACTTACTTATATTAAATGTCTTTATATTTTCTTGGATCAAGTAACTACGCACTTGGATGGATTTACTATTACTTCGTTGGCGAAATTGACATTTTTGGGGCGAAAAATTCCATTACTTCTTTCAATACAATATTGGTTGTTATAAAGCAAGAATTTATTTGTCGACAGCATTTATTTGAGAAATTATTTTACTTAGATTGAGTATGTGGCATTTCTTGTATATATGTACCTAACTTCCTACATCCAAGTAAATATGCTTTTGAATCGAGTAAATAAATTCAAGAAATTATGTTTTCTCGTTCCAAATAATCACTTTTCTGTGTGTAGAGATGAAAAAAATATCTGAAATTATAACAAACTTGCATGACCTAACTAGAAAAAATCTGATGTGGCCAGGCACATGACTTTATCATACTATATATAAAATTAATAGTTTAGCTGCATTTGATCGAGATCGGCCATGCTTGCATTAAAATAAAACTACTAGAACAACACAGATATGTCGATTAAGGCTGCGTTCGGATATTGTACTCCGTTGACACCGGGTACACCGTCCAAATGACACTTACGTTTTATTGGGTGTAAAAAGTGTAATGCAATATGCGAACGCAGCTTATATTGACAGAAGTTATTGTCAAAACATTAGCGTTTGACACCAAGACTACCTACTGTCATTAGAATCGAAAAATCTGACAAATCCTGGCTACTAGTTTTCATGCAGTACGACCGATCTCGTAGAAATAGAATTTGCTCATGCAGCTAAACTATTGATTGTACCAAAAAATGTGATTGTGATAAATTATTCAGAATTTCCTCATCTTTAATTTATTATTTAACTATTTCGACGAAATTCCAAAAATGGCGGCTTATTTGCAAAATCTTTCAAAAATGCTAAGACTAAACCTCCAGTTCCTTTGGACCCTCTTCAACAGAAAGCTTTTCAGCTCTAAGTTTGCTAAAGTAAAAATAAGTAGGTACATGCCTAACTATACTGTTGTCAAAATGCGTTCTCAAATATATTAATTATTCTTCTTTATAAAAAAAAAGATTTTCATTTTTTGTTAGCAGTAAACGAAAGGATCCAACCAATCCGGCCGGATCGGCCGGATTGTTAAATCGAAATCCGGTCGGGCCGAATGTCTGGAAAATTGACCCAATCGGTCGTGTTATCCATCCCTATTACAAAAAAAAAATCTGAGACTCGATCCAAAGAATCATTTTATGACTAATACCTTCCGTGTTAGCATGCGGGAAGCTACGCAGCTTTCAATACATTGTTCTCCACGGGATTGACCGTTACAATGTAGACTATGGAAGCAGAACAAATTTCAATGAAAATAACGTTATTTTATTCACAACATGAATAACGTTACACAGGTTAACAATGATCCTGTTACAAACGTTAAAACAACCAACCAATATTTCAACCAACCAATATTTCACTTTTCTCAAAACATCAGAAAAGAACGCTAAAAATTCCGTGAAAACTAGAGGTGGAAGACTCATATCACTAAGCGGAGTTTTAAATGATTTTAAACCAATGAAGTAAAAAGTCGATAAAGCGTTTGACGGTTAGAAAAAGCCACTATACCACTAATTTTTTACTAATAACTATTTTTACTAATTTTTTTACTAATAATTCTGCAAACTCAAATTCACGTAATTCACGTAATTCACGTATGTATTCAATTATCCAAAGGAAATTTAGATATGGTCAAATAAATTCGAATCGTTTCCTTAGCCAGAATATTTGTGATTTTAAATATTGTAATATAACAAAGAAATCATCAAAAAATATGCTGATCTTATGAATTTCAAAATAAATACCATTATTTGTCACAGTATGATAATAGAATTATGAACTAATCGACAACTGGTACAATTTCGGATAATAATTCGATAATAATAATGTATGCGTTTACGAACCATATACTTCCCGCTTATATTTAATACTATTGGCTTTAAAAAATAAAATAATGGAGTTGAGCACAGTTCTAGTATTGTGCGCTCTATATCTTCGCTTATAAATACTTTCTGTCTAGGATATACTAGAAAGAAAATCTTTAGAGAAAACTGAATTAGAATTACCACATTATTATTCGTTTCATTATTAATTAATCATTATTCGTCAGTGAGCCAAAATGTACCTACTAAAACTACAATTCTTGCCTTTTGCCTGGACCAACAATTCTGCACAATGTTTGCGCTGCGTTATAAATATGGCGACGTAAGGTGAAATATACAAAACCCAAAATTTAGAAAATTAATGAATGTTCTTGTATTGGGTGTGGCACGGGACAATTCCTATTTTAATCTATAAAATCGGTATATCGCAGTTTATTAGCTAACCACAAAACAGGCAAAACAAATACCCCGATATTGTCGATTTTGCAAAACGTTGAATTAAAATTTCCTGATTTCGCTGAGTCCGCGTACCCCCCACGGTACCCGAACCCAACCTGGTTATTATGCGGATGTTTGTCCTTCTCAGCACACTCATTATATAAATTTTTCCGCGGAGGGTCTCGGAAGCCTTTGTTTCCCGTTACTCCCCGGTAAGCTGCGGACGGAACGCTTTGTCAGCGGTATGCCCCCACCCACAATGCCAGGTATTTATTTATTCGAATAAGTCGATTTTTCACAAACAATGCAGATATAAACGTTAACGAGACTGCGTTCCCTTGATCAATACTATGTTATTCAATATATAAAAATTTATTAATTTTATTAACGATATTGCGTGATATTACAATGTATTATAATTATTGTTAAGAACTTTTAGCTTTAGTTAGACTTGCTTATATATATTTTTCTAATTAGAAGACGAACCTAATTAGGAAGCTGAATTGCTAAAGCATTAGTTAATAAGAATAATTCATATTTTTTCATAAAATCTAAATCTGAAGACGGAAACTGTAATACCCTACCTTTTGATAAAATATTGTTATTTGTATTTCTTGAACCGTCATAAATAGAGTGAGTCTCTTAGTTCTTCAAGTTTATAACAAGATATTTTGATAGTCTATATTATGGTTTAGTCGAATTAAAGTTTGGCATCTCAAATGGAATGATCTCTTTTAATTCCTTAAATAAACTGTTCTTCTTCTTCTAAATTCTCCTTTATTTCTGTAGGTTATTTTCATGAAAATTATTTTTACTGAAAGATATATTTAATTTATTATAACTATTATCTATATTTATTCATTTCCCACATTAGTGATTGCGTTTAGTAAATTAAATATATCACCCACAGGATATATCACGGGTTGAAAACGTTCACATCTGTCAGATTCGTAGTGACTACTTAAGATTTTAACCACTAAGTTGGTCTAAAGCTCATACACAACTGCAATTTTCCGAAAAGTTCTTATTTGAGAACGGTTTGGTCAAGGAAAGCTGTTTAATCGACGGTGGTTTTGTCAAGTAACAACGCTCATGGTTGTTAGCGTTGCTTTGTTATAAAATTGGGCTGAATGGCTGTATTTACATTTGTGATTATTGTACTAATAATTGTTATTTCTTATTGTTGCAGGGATTACTACTATGATAGGTAAGTACTTAAAATAAAGTAATATTTGTTAAATATCTAGACATTTTTAAACTTTACGCGATTGTAAAGAATTGAGATATACAAAAATCTACTTAAAATGTTAGGTGTGATACAATCCGTGAAATAGCTGTTCTCAGAATAACTATTCCTGCACCGCTTTCCATTGGTTTTGCCATCTGTATTTCCATTGAAATAACTGTTTATTCCAAGTATCAAGCTATTGCAAGTATAGCTTTTCCATGTATAGCTACAATTATTACGGCTCTTATAGAACTAAAAACATATTATATTAACACCTCTTGATATACAAGGTATACCCGTTTACTTTGCAGGCGACAGTACTTATGCAAAACAATATAGAATACGAGTTCAAACATACAACGCGTTTATAGGAAAATGTGCCAGCGCGCTAGTGAACAGCTGCAGTGCAAATAGACCTGTTGAACGGATGGAACTGGAATGTATTTGTGTGTAGATATCAGCAATGTAGCCAGGGGCGCCGTTACATATGGGCAGGGGGGGGGGCTTGCCCCCCCCCCCTGGATTTCGAACCCAGCTACCACTACGCGAAATACGAAAAAGATAGGGGTGGGCGAGATATTTGTGATCGATCTTTGATCACAATTGAAGACAGATCAATAAATCTGATCGATAAATCGGTTATTATCATATCAGATGGATCTTTTGATCACAGATCAGGTTGATCTTTTTGATCAGATCGATCTCGCAAATGCCAAACCGAATTGAAAGCTATGTATTTATTGGACAGACAGGTGGGTCACCGCCCGGCCTGTGTGTAAAATATTTTCGCGGCTAAGCTTGAAAGTTATTAACTAAACGCCTAGCGGGCAATTAGCATCTTTCGTGTCCCCACAAAGATTAAAAAATGACATTTTCGTATAGTGAAGGATGAAAAAAAAATTACTAGATAAATGATGACTGTTCCGATTATTATCGGTTATTGTCACCAATGTTTATTGCGATATTGCTCTCTCGTAACAGTCGCGAAAGAGCCACAAGATGACAAGATACGGTATCTAAATTTTGCGCTGTAGTCCAAAATAAGTATTGTTGTATGCACTTTTATTTGATCGTACTTATTAAATTCCATTACTTCGCAATTTTTGGCACTGCTGCGCAGTTTATCTTAATTACACTGGGTGTTAAACTAATATGTAGATAAGGTATAATAGTCAACTTTTGATAGTAGACCAGCTTTTGATAACGAACTCATGTCCAGATAGACGCCGTTTAGGAACTGCAGAGAGCCGGAATATTGTACCAACTGATGTGTGCCGAGAACTGATGAGTGCCGAGAACGGTTTTTTTTGAAATGTGCGTGTGGACTCGCGTTAGTTTTGACCAAGTTCGACCAGTCGACTATGTAACGTTCTAGGTATCTGTTGTACACATTCAGAAGAATAAAGCTGTGTTAAAAGTACTGCGTTGTTTAATTAGCAGCGATATATCATCAACTTTAGAAATTGCTTTAGTAAAGTAGGTTGTATGAAGTATCATAGAATAATTATTCTAAAATAAAATAATTTAAAAAGATTTATAGATTATTGGCCAAAATTGGTACTAAAATTACAAAACTTCGGTTAATGAAAAGAGAGTTTCATAAATGTTAAAAAATAAAAAATGTCAACCAAAAGTTATTTGGTACTAAACGGGCCACATCCTATGATACATGACAATAGATTCTCTATGCTGTTTGTAATATTGGCACCATTTTCTGACACAATACATTTCTGTACATGAGTTCGTTCAAAAGTTAGTAGTTGACCTAACATTGTCGCCTTACAAGTGTTCACGTATAATAGTAAAATAAAAAAGAATATTTTTTGGTCGTCGATTATCCTTAACACAGAATTTTCAATTTAATCCACTTTTCTCTACATTTAGTCATTATTTCTCGTTAACGTAGTAAATTTGAAAATAATAATGTTGCCTTTTTATTGTTTATTAATTTGTTATTTAGATATTGTATCAGATGCTCGATGACCACGAGCTAGAAATTATTATAGGAAATTAACAACAATTTCTCCTAGCGTATTAACAAGTAATAAAAAGGCTACAATATTGGTTGAAAATCATACAAAATCTTAAATTCTACGGTTCAATGGTTCAGAAACAAAATATATTTACAAACAATTATTAATTAAAAATATTAATCCCACATTAATAAACGATAGAAATGACTTGAAATTCAATTAATATCAATATATAATAAGTAAGTGTTGTCGAGCATACAGGGATCACGACCATGAATGGCTATTAACACAAAAATGTGAACAAAAACATTTGACTACCTTAAAGTGATAGATGTCTTTTAGAGTGTATGCAAAATACCACAAGACGAAAATACTGCAAAACAGTTAATGGCATAGTCACATTTAATATTACTATTATTTAATATTACGTCCCATTTAACACTAAAAGAAATTTTGCCCCCCCTGGAACATTTTCAAACGGCGCCCATGAATCTAGCATTGATACTGACACATAACTACACGAACCAAACAGGATAAAAATATATATAGATATAGATAACAAGGATAAATACGCAAGAAAATTCATTTTGGACTGTAAGAATATAAAGCCTGATTTACATTGGTAAGTAGGAGGGTTAGTCCTAGCCTTGAGGTAGGACAGGTAACTAACCCAAAATAATCCCGTGTGAACAGGTTACTAACCCAGCTAGTTACCACTAGCCAGGGTAGTAACCTGTGCTACTTACCCTGTTTACTTACCAATGTAAATGAGGCTTAACACTTATAAATTGATAGTTATTATAGATAGTTATGATTGATTTGTGATTCTAATATGATTTATTTGAAATAGATGGGAGTTTGCTAATTGCCAAATAACTTAAGAATATTAAATGGAACATCCTGTATATTTTAATAAGCTTCGCAAGAACAGCAAATCAGCTTTCCTAAAATGCCTAAGTTGGCAGCGTCATCGTCAAGAGGTAAAAAAGTTTTGAAGCATCTAATTTGACATTTATAACTTATGCATTATAATCCATAAATTAATATTAAATATGTAGTCGCAACAAAACTCATCAATCTCGCAAATGGAATAATTCTCTCTTCTCTTTAAGCATCAGCTTTGAGTAATTCTGCAATTTCAAACTCAAACGTATAATTTGTGATATTGATTTTCTTCAAAGTCAACAACTTAGTAATTTATGTACTACTACAAAACTGTAGTAGTACATGATCAATAATATTATCAAAGACGTCAAATTGTTCATGGTGATTCGACGCTTTGATTTATTTCTATGGACACATATTAAGGAAGAAATGTATGTGGATATTGCAACTACCATATGATCCAAACATGAGGCACAGAATTAGGGGCGTTTTGAAATATTTTTGAAAAATGTTATATTTCCACTGAGAATTTTCGAAGTTTTAAGATTTAAGGGGGCCGGTACATTGAAATGAAAAAAAACGTTTTGTTTTTCTTTTTTGTTTTCATGAAGTTTTCGACCTTTTCGTACCCCCTCACAAAATTTCTAGTCGATATTTTGAAAAATACGACGCTCACAGACTTTTGCATCACAGCTTCGAGCAGTTGGTGGCGCGGTTAACAAGGATACCTAGAAAGGGTTACGTTTTTCGATACAACCGTGCGTACCGAAGGTCAGATCAAGTTCGGTTATGACCCGCCTCAACCCCACCAAACCGATGGGAGAGAAAATCGCACGAAAAAACGATAGATTAGGTACGTCTGAGAAAGACGATGGATAATATACAGCAGTTTTCATTTATATCGTCGCCATTTTATTATGTTCTTGAAATTTAAAAATGTATTTTAAGCTTTATATGTAAGGTTGAAATTAAAACACTTGCGTGATCCGATGTTGTTTAAAGTTTGAAAAAACTTTAAACAACATCGGATATCAATACCACCGATGAAATGGAGAAATTCATATCAGAGACTTTATATGTAAGTTTTAAAATGGCGTTTCATTTTTTTGATTCAGACCAATCGTGTAGCCGGATGCGTGTCCACCGTAAAAAGGGCAGTTATTAAACAGTTGCCATGTGTGGCAATTTAGAATATTTCTTTCATTTAAGATTTGTTATGTATACATAAAGATATGTAGATTCAAATAAAAGTAAAAAAGTGCAAATGTAATATAGTTACCACAAAAAAACAAACTAATCGGTGCGGCGGTTGTTTTTCGCTGGCTAATGTACCCGGTCACCTTAAACGCGTTGACCTGAGAGGCTGATCAGTTTATTTATTTTTATTAGTTTAGTATCCATTTATTTCATTATTTATTCCTATAACACTATTATCGTCACTATAGTAGTGGTGTGTGTACATAAATACCAGAACACTAGAAACACAAGAAAACTACCAAAGCACTCCTTGATTTTGTTATATGTAGTAATTGGTAGTATCTCTGTGTAACATCTCCATAATGTTCTTCCTTAACATGTCCCGAAGAAAAATAGAGTAAGCAATTTCGCTGGTTAAGGCGTTCGACTACTACAACGCACCCAAGGTAGCGTAATATTCTTTAAATAATTTAGAATACAACGTAGATAAATAATAAAAAAATTTAAGTAATTTGTGACTAGTACTTAAAAAATTAATTCCTAGATGTTCATAAATTATTCGTTTAATATTATATACCCAGTGTTCCAACAAGTTTGTGTTGGTATGTCGCTGTGAAACTTCCTGTATGTATCAAAATATTTTTTACTGTAGAGTTGTAGCGCAAACTATCTACAACTTTCCTGTATTGAAAAAACCTGTCTTTCAATCTCTTAAGCCCAATAATGTACTCTTTCTTTAGCGTGGGCCACCCTGTATGTTACCTGAGTTACTGCCACTATTTCTTAACATAACCGTCAAGATTTTTTTTATATTTTCCTCAACGATATTAAACACGGAAGTTATTCGAAACAATCTTTGCACCTATCTGGAACGGGGAGCGACTTTAGTGTAATTGGGGAAGTAGAAATGAGCGTCGCGGCTAGAAAACCGCGGAGGTGCGCCCTATCCTTATAGAGATCCTTGTGGTTTTACGATCCTTACCACCGCCCGTCCCGCCTAAGAACCGGCAATAAAAGCCCGTGTATCCGACGCGGACATCAGGAACCCGCGTAATTCAACTGTTCTTTAGAGCTTTTCCCCTGGCTGGCAGTTCCGCCGTTTTATTTTCTTTTGATGAGTATCGACGGTACGTGCTATTACGAAATAGGACACCATCTATATACCTCGTGACGGTAAATAATTCCGATGTTGTAATAATAAAATAACATTTAGAGAATTTAATGATTCATGATCGTGCGTATACTCCATGGTGAATTGAGTGATATATTCATATTTATTTCGTATAAAAAAAAAACAAGGTTTAATTTTGGCTTAACTTTGTGAAACTAAAGGTAACAACTTTTCCTGGGGAATTATCTGCCGATTTCACACTAGTAATGTCCTGATCGGGAGTAAAACTCATTTGTGTTTCGATAAAGATTTTTCGGGAGTTGTAAGAAGTGTTTATTTCAATAGATATTGCTGAGAACTTTTCCATTCAGTTTTCATTCCTGGCAATGCTTACGGATACCTGAGAATATATGTGCCTAGATATGAAAAGGGACATCTAGGGTAAAGCTTCGAACAGGTTACTCGTACGTAACTCGCCACAAGTGGAAAATATATCCATAACTATAAAAAGATAGAATGCAACACACTGCGATAGAATGATGTAGGCTCACATAATTCTAATTCTAAATTCATATGCCAAAAAAATTAGTGAACCAGCACTAGTTTGATCAGTAGTGGGTAGGATTTCCAATGCTAAAATTTCAGGATCCCAAAAGGTCGGGAGTTAGAAAATCTCGAATATCCCGAAATGTTCCGTTCAGTGCCGAAACGGATTCAAAACTAGCGAAGAATAAACATTACAGAACGCGAGAAGAATGTCTGACTGCTGAGTAGGAAACGTCGGGGGGTCAACTGTAAGATGCGCCATCTTACCGCGCCGGTAAAATATGAAATATGGGATGTGTAGGGTATGGCTATTATTGTATCTGCGCACATAGACCACAGTTGATCTCTTTTGCTTCCTCAAGATGGATGTCACGAGCGCGCAGTATGGTCATGGGCGGATGAGTAGCATATCTACCACGCCTCGTATACTAGCCTCTATCCAGAACGGGCTGGCTGTATAGAGAGAGCTGACTGGGAGGCAATGCCCTCCCATGCCAAGGCATGTATCTGTTTCTGTTTGTGAGGCACGTTATCACGTGCCACCATCCAATAGATGTTATCGAAAGCAGAGCACCTCGCCCACTTGTTCTTAATTCTATTATATCATTATTTGTTATGTTTTGAAATGAATGGAGGCACCGCTAAACATAGTTGATTTCGTTCAAATTTTGCTCTTTCCTTATTTTGCTTAGTCTTCACCTTTCCCCACAGAGCTAGCCATTTAATGTTTTATCACTCTATCTATTTGCTCAACCCTAGTACATAGTTGTTTCGTAACATGTCGACCTAACGTTCTGAATAAATTAAAGGAATATCTTTATCGGCTGTAGTATAACTAACTAAGTAATGATATGCTATTGGGGGAAGCAGCCAGGTGGATAAATAACACACTTCCTTTGATCGATCCCTAAGCTTTCGACAATTTTATTGCCTTCCTCAGAGGGTACGCTGCAAAACAGTGAGAATAGTACAACGAAAAACAATCAAACAATCGACTCACATCTAGAAGCAAGTAAGAGACTGCTATCAAAAACATCACACAGTGAAGTACGGCGACGGGCAACGGCACATTGGTGGACGGTCGGTATTGCAGTGCTCTCTTTGCTTGTTAGACGTTAGACGTCACCTAACCTGAATTGTTACCACGCGCTAATTGTTGAGGGGTTCAGCTGAGTACCTTTGTTTTGAAACTTCATTGTTGTTTTTTTTTTCTTTTTGACAAATTTTAAATATAATTTTATTACTGTGACCGCTCGGGAGGAATACCTGGTAATTTTGGTCTTGTGTGTATAATTAGTTTCTTGTTGTATGTTTTTTCTTTTATTTTTTAGAGAAAAAAGAAATTGATTGTAACCATAATGTGCAGTTGCCCGTCGCCGTACTTCACTGTGTGATGTTTTTGATAGCAGTCTCTTACTCGCTTCTAGATGTGAGTCGATTGCTTGATTGTCTTTCGTTGTACTATTCTCACTGTTTTGCAGCGTACCCTCTGAGGAAGGCAATAAAATTGTCAAAAGCTTAGGGATCGATCAAAGGAAGTGTTTTATTTATCCACCTGGCTGCTTCCCCCAATAGCATAGCATTACTTAGTTCTGAATAAACATTTGTAATTGATACCCCACCTTAACTTATCACCTGTAACACACTGTACTGATGGTAGAAACAGTTGCCAAAGTACCTGTTGGAATCATAACAATAACGAGTAATTCAAGATGTAATTCTTATGCATTATTGTTGCATAATTATATTCAATATGAAAAGTGGAAATAGTTAATACAAGATGGCGGTAATTTATTAGTTAAAAAACTACAGCCACGCCAAAAAAAAAAAAACTAAAAATATAGCGCCATCTTGTATTACCTATTTCCACTTTTCATATGAATATATGAAGATTTCTGCAAGAATTAGCACCCTCTATTATATTTAATATACTTAATGTACTATATTAATATAATGTTCATTTCAAAACTTCCCACCCGGAATAACTTTTGACATAATGACGTCACGATATTTAGCAAAAACACGTCAAATGTTTATTTAAAAGGGGAACTTTAAAACTATGTAGGTACTTCTAATCTAATCATTCGATTTTCAAATGGGACTTCACATACCTCATTTTAAAGGAGATAAAAGTTTTAGTATCTTAGAAGAAGCAACAAATTATTATTCACGTTATAATTCGGATTTTGATAACTAATAACAACGTTTTAATTTTTATCAATAAGTTTATAAACTGTTCAAAATGTGCTCCATTTTTTTCTAAGCTTAAAAAAAGTCTATTCTCGAAGGGACGTCGCACTTTTCTAAATATTTCTCGGGATATCCGCCGGCACTCTCGCGTTATCCGAACTTTGAGATCATGTAAGTCTTCTGGCGGCGTTTTGAAAACTTGAGTTTTTAAATGTCCCCAGAGAAAAAAATCAAGTGGCGTTAAGTCCGGGGATTTTGCTGGCCATTCTATGGCCCCTCTTCTTCCTATCCGCTTCCCATAAAACCTTTTATTTAACCATTCTCTCACAGGAAGTGCATAATGTGGAGGGGCTCCGTCTTGTTGTAAATGCAGTTTTTCTTCATTGAGGAATTGGCGTCCTTCTTCGTAAACTTGGTTCTCCAAAGATTGAATTATAAGTGGAGTTATCACATTCTCCAAGAGTTCCAGATAAAGCTGGCCTGTGAGATTTTCTTCAATAAAAATAGGACCGATCATTTCATCCCCTAGAATACCAGCCCACACATTGACCTTCTGAGTGTATTGTGTATGGTCTTCCCGAAACACATGTGGATTTTCAGTGTCCCAGTATCTACAATTATTTTTATTGACAAACCCGTTCAAATAGAATGTCGATTCGTCACTGAAGCAGATATTTTTTAATAGATTTGGATCATCAGTGATTCTCTGTGTAATCTGCTCACAAAATTCAATCCTCTCAAAATCGTCTTCAGCGAACCGTTGATGTATTTGCATTTTGTAAGGAAAGAAGTTATTTACTTTTAATGTTTTATGTACGCAACCAAGACATATTTGGGTTTGCGCAGCAACCTTTCTTATAGATGTTCTTGGATCCATTGCAAAATGACAAACAACTTCAATTTGTGCCCCTTCTACCATAACTCTAGGTTGCTTGTTCTTCTTATTTTCTACTGAACCAGTGTCAAGAAATTTTTTAACCGGATCAATTACATAACGATGGCTTACATTTTTATCGGGATACTTATCGTTGAAAACTCTTGCCGCCCGACGAGCACAACGATTTTCACCGACGTAAATAAGAATTATATCTATTCTTTCTTCTAATCTAAGGTATAAACCATCTTCATAAAATGATCTAAATACTAAATACTCGATTTTACCAATCTAATATAGCTCGATCAAGATCGATTTTATAACGTAATCAAACGTAATCTAGGAAATGTGATAATAGTAACATGGTAATTTATACAATAAACGATCTGTCGTATGTGAGAGCAAGGCTAACTCGATAAAATTAAATGATACGCTTTTAACTCTATCTCGGAAATGGATACATCGATTTAATTTATTTTATGAGTGAATATTTTTATCCCCCTTAACATGAGGTATAAAGGGTGAAGGGGTGCGACCTATGCTTAGATTAGAACTAGTTTTAAAGTTCCCCTTTAAGTAAGAATTGAAGTGTTTTTGCTCAATACTGTGACGTCATTATGACAAAAGTTATTCCGGGTGGGAAGTTTTGAAATGAACGCACTGTATATTAATATGTCTAATTTCGCATCTTAGTTTATTACACCCAAACATATCTCACATATAGAAAATAATTTGCTTCCGGGTTATGCTGTTATGCATTTCGGAAGCAATTTATTTTCTAAATATCTCCTATACCTATGTGAAATTGATCTCATAGTAAATATTAATGATATTAGGTGAATTGACGTAGTAATGGCATTGTTTCCTAAAATACATTATAAGAAATTGATTTTAGAAGACCATTATTTTTTCTTGCTATTGTTATGAAAAATAATGTGTGTAAACAAGTGTAAATGTGTTATTTTGTATATACGCTTGGCGGTAGAAACCTGTGTATCTATAATAGTTAATTATACTGATAAAACTTATTTATGCTATCACGTTGATTTATCGTATTCGATTCATATTTCCTTTACTCAGTTTCCCACTTGAAAACAAGCAAGATTACAACTCGGATGCATCTTTCTACATTCATCTACTTCTGTTGGGGCAAATAATTCAGCATTCCCGGTATTGCTTTATTTTGCACACGTTCGCGCTTATATTACGGTGCGATGGGTGGTGGTTTAGTGAGATCGGGTGGAAGGGGGGAGTACCTGAGAAACTGAACGCATCCGGCCTGAACCATTGTTCGCTTTTCATTTCCCGGTTCGACTTTCACCGTACCGTATTTCCGTCTCTCCGGCTTTTTGGCGTGGTGCAATTTACATTTCCTACCCGCCAGGATACCTACGTATGGGGGATGAAAGACCGTTTAAAACATTCGCTTCATTTGGCGCCGAGTCAATTTTCATATCTGCGCCTCGCACCCAAATGGAATTATCCCTCAGCTCCACTCCTGAGGGATGATATCACTCCAGTAGACTGGTTTCTTTGTCTACGTTTTTCTTTTTTATTAAATATGATAGGTTACTGTAACGGGGATGTTTGTAATATAAGTTAATAGACATAGAAACGTAACCTTTCGTGAGAAAGACATCTAACCGTTTTGTTTTGCCAAAAAACTATTATATAAGGTTTTACACCATATTGAAAAAGCATCATTTCGGTTTCTTACATGTTAAGCTGTCCCGCAATTTTAGAACATAGGAAAACCTATGCCTACAGGGTTGACTCAATAAATGAAATATTACCTATGGAGTGAAACTTATTAGTATTATAAAAAAAATTAAAAATGGAAGTTTTTCGTTTATTTATCTTTGAACTATTGACATAATCGTGTTAAAGCTCAATTCTACCATAAAAGCACGACAACTATTTTCTTTTTATGGAACCACTCTATTTTTTATTGATTCTAAGATTTCCTCTAATTCCCTTATCAGAAAATTTTATATTATTTGAGAGTGTAAATAAAAGACAATTGAACATTTATATAATACTGGTATACAACCGAAGATATAAAAGAGAATATGTAAATTATCTCACGCTGAATACAAGTCCGATTTTAGTTTTTTCTCTTTGGTTATTCCTTGTTTCAAGCAGCACAAAAGGTAATGATATCTCAGAAACAATCACAGTATAAGAAAAAATAAAAAAATACTATTTAGAAGATGCTGCCTAACGGATTCCGTAGAATCTGATTCTGGAGACATACTGATTCTGAGACAAACAATAGCAAACATTTTTGTAAACAAAAATGTACAGCTTTTCTCAAATACTAGAAACAATATTGTCCCTTCAGATTCAGATTCTACAGAGAAAAGCAAACCGGAATCAATCATTTTTTCGAAGTTTCTTCAACAAATTAAGTACTTAATGTAAATAATCCTCCGGTTGTAGTATGGTAATTTGTTAAAATGAATAATAATAATAAATAGTACGGCAATGATGTATGAGTGCTTTGGTGCACTTTTATTTATTATATATGCTAACTGAAAAACTTCTTATTTATAGTGTATGCCATTTAAGTTCCCCTCATTATAAATTGTCTGCCTATTTAACAGACTATTAACATAATACTCGTACCATTCGAATCTCGTATCATTATAATCGAATTGGTGAGTTCGAAAATACTACAACCCCAAAAGTGAGTCTGAGAAAATTAACAAAGTAACCTTGCCGGTAAAATAACTTAAAAAGTATACCGGCCAGCAACAGACAAAATAGAAAGTAGTTTGCGGAAAATAAAACGGATCCATATATTTAATTACAATCAGAGCTATGTTTAAAACAATCACTGTCCTGTTTTTGGACTCAATGTGAAAAACATTTAGAACAATATGTGTTTATTTAGAGCATTCAAATAATACTTTTAGTATGATTATGTTTTTGGGTCTTTGATTCCGAATCAGTAATTATATTTTTAAAGTAAAAATGACAGCTAAAAATTTAAAAATATGTGGGGATCTTGAACGTTAGTTGCTGTGACATTGAAAAATCATAGATTCCAGATCTGATATTCTGTCAGATATTCTAAATTAAAAATGTCGGAGCTAACATGGCGACCAAACATGTAACAAGTTTTTGACTTTTGAATAGCCCAGATTCCAAATCGGATGACAGTTTTTTTCAAAATTCAAATTGGCAGATCTAATATTCTCTCAAAAGTGAGAATGTAACTTTGCATGAAATTTATTTTCCATAATATCAGAAGGTGCAGATTTCAAATATCAGCTTCTCAAAATAAATTTAAAATGGCGGATTAAGTATTGCGACAAGAAATTACAAAACTCCGATTTGCATGAAAAATAAATATTTCATGCAATTACGCATGCAACATATTATAATGACAAATTAAATATAGTGTATGTTATCTATCTATCCGGCACAAAAAGTAAACTTTAATCTGCTTTACGAGCGGTATATTTTTGAAACGGTTAGTTTTACGAACAAAATGACATATAACATTATATAACAATATATAACATATAATATATAACAAAGTACTGACTTTATGGGCAGATTCTTCGGAGCACGTTTGTTTTGTAGTTGTTTTTAGGATAAAAGAACACTTTAGCCACTGATTTAGAAAGATAACCAGATTTCATTTCGCTTTCTTGTGAATACAATATTCTTTTTCACTATTTTTTAGTAGCTTTTCCCATACAGTAAACATAACAACAATCTGTCGGATGATGTATATATTATATATTAAGTCCCTTCAGATGACCATTTTAATGTTAATTCCCACATCAAAAACTGCAATGTAATAACATGGGATCGGCTCATAGGAGTTATAATCTAATCTGACTGTCTGACCGTAATATAATCATAATCTGACTGTCCACGTTGTATCCTGTAGAGATCACTAGCCAACAATTCTCTTCTCTTCGTTAAAGTATTAAAAGTGTAAAGAAGTTTAAAGTATTAAAGTATAAATAGTATTGCGACGACAGACTCTAATGGATGTCGTAAATGTCGAAAAGCGGCATAGCCCTTACGATCGGGTCGGATCGCCATAAAAATTCAATAATACCTGTAATAATGTCATCGGAGGCGTTAGGTTTTTACTGGTAGTAAAGCAAAGATGTGGTCTACAACGCTTCTACATTTATTTTATTACCATTCTAAGGACGCGTCCCTTTAGTTTGGATGTTTACCTTTTACGCGCCACAAACTTTATCCGTACTTAATTTGTAGTATCCCTTAAGGGATGGACGCATTATTAAATTTGCCAAACTTCCTACTTTAGATCAACTATAAAGAAATGCAGACTTGAATGAAACAATGAAACACATAAAACACAATAGATTTGGTTATCAGATGCCGTGCATTCATTATTTAACCATGGAAATACGAAACAAAAAACAAAAAACTGAATTTGCATAGCGATCGCTTCAAACAAATGCGCCCGTCCCTTGCGCAAAGTTTGCTTTCCCTGGAGTTACGTCTAGACTAGAGCTGAACATAGTGAACACTGAACACGTTTTTAATATTATAAGCGCGCATGCTGGGTTTTATTACTGGTGGGTCCTGAGGCTGACATATACAGTAGAGCGTCGATAATCCAAACCCCAATAGTCCGAACGTTTTGTCGATTCCTGCTTATACAGATATATTGCTTTTGCTTTATATCTTGTATCCAATACTCGTATTTCCTACTATTTAGCTACAATATTTGATAATTCGAACAATTTGATAATCCGGTCCAAAGGAACTGGAGGTTTACTGTTAGCATTTGCAACGATTTTGCAAATCCGCCATTTCTGTATTTGCGTCAAAATAATATACTAAACTAATAAATTAAACTAGAGGAAATTTTGTATAATCTATGTCTATGAAATTTTTTTATGACGTTAATAGTTTACCTCCATGAGCAAATTCTATTTGATCGCGATCGATCGTGTTGCATTACAACTAGTTAGCCAGGATTTGACAGATATTTTTTTACTATTGACGTATAGTCACAACATCAACGTTTCCGTTGGGAAACACTGCTAAATAGTATGATAAGGTCATGTGTCTGTCCACATCAGATTTTTTATAAATATAAAACTGTAACTGGGAGTAAAGGTGCGTATTCACGTGACAGTAAGTCGCAACATTAGTGTCATGATGACATGATGTTTTTGATGCAACTTTTCAGTTTTCGTGTAGACGAAAGTCATGGCAACCATTGAAGGTCATGGTAATACTGAATGTCACGACAGTAAACGTCGCGACATTACAGCTGTGTTCGTTTATTCGGTTCTGGATTCGGTGTAGGCAGTGTCGGTGCGCTGTCACATGACAACGGTGTAGGGGTGGTGTAAGGTGTAGTACACAGGATTTTCGAACGCACCAGCTGGGCACATGGTGCGCGTCAAACGTCTGGTCAGAGCCGATCTGTCACGTGTGTCACAACTTTGCTAAGTTCTAATACGAACTTACCTCACTTAACCTCAAAAAACACTGACGAGTTTGACGTACACCGCCTGCGTACACCGCGCTCCACCAAGAGCTGTGTTCGTTTATTCGGTTCTGGATTTGGTGTAGACAGTGTCGGTGCGCTGTCACATGACAACTGTGTAAGGTGTAGTACACAGGATTTTCGAACGCACCTAGGCACATGGTGCGCGTCAAACGTCTGGTCAGCGTCCGATCTGTCACTTGTGTCACAACTTTGTTAAGTTCTAGTACGAACTTACCTCACTTAACCTCAAAAAACACTGACGAGTTTGACGTACACCGCGTGCGTACACCGCGCTCCACAGACTACTACAGACAGTGCAGTGAGGTTTAAATGTATGCCCTGCTGTCATAAATCTATGTAGAGGCGCTGTTTACGACTGTAGAAACCTGTGTGCCTGTATCCACTGTACAGTGCACTGTACCCTAAGTTACAGATGCGGCCATCAGATGGATTTTATGAAAACAAGCCCTAAATGTCAGTGCTTGTCACAAATTGTCAAATATCATCTAAGTCTACAGGCAAAGGCGGTTTGCATTTTCTTTTATTGTTTGTGTACAAAGTGTATAAAGATGTTTTATATTTTATGTGGTCGTTCGGAAGATGAAGTTGAAAAGCTGTTTTGCTTTCCGAGAAATGCTGAAAGGTATGTGTTTTACCCCGGTGAACACGACAAATGTCACATGGCAAAATGTTGTTAATCTATTACAATAAATTTTAGTTTTTATTTTGTGTAATTATGATTATTATTATTATCACGGCCCCTGATATATTTCCTAATAATTTTAAGATATGCGCGACAGTGTTATAATTATTTTGTAATATTATAAACATAATATGTAGTAAACAAGTATCATTTATTGATATTTGTCTACACTATAACAATATAATATTGTAAAATCAATGATAATTCTTTCAACCGCATCTTACAACAGCTTTAATAAACTGAACTAATTTGAAATCGATAATTTGAATTTGGCGCGCAAATGCTACCGGAGCGCCACCTACGTTGGTTTATGACAGTACCGCTTGTTTTTGTAGGTACACAAAATAACCTTGACTGCACTGTCTGAGTAGTCTGTGCCGCGCTCCACCAAAATCGAAGGTGTAGATAGTGCACGCACCACGTACACCGCACTGCCTCCCTCTATTATACCCGAACACGAAAGTGTCAACACTGCTACATCGCACCGCATAATAAAACGGCTCGGTGTCGCTTGGTGCAAAAAGTGTCAACGGTGTAGAATATCCGAACGCAACTTACATAACATTATTATTAATAATTTGACACCTGTCAAAATGACATGTGACCTTACTGTCACGTGAACACGCAGGTTTAGCATTGACGCACGCAATGTGACATAACAATCATGACATTTCCAGATAGCCCAATTGACACTTCCGTCATTATTTTTATTTTCTTTTGGCTATTTGCTAATCGTGTCTAATTGATTTGATTCCGCGATGCAAAACGTGAACCCCTGTAAAGCTTTTGTTCTATCTTTAGCAACATTTGATGTTTTATACTAAAGTGCAAACGGCAAATTTCTAAACCAGCACCAAAAAAGTAATTTTTGGCTACAGTGCATAATCTATTGCCAACCGCGCCCAAACCGCGTTGAGTGAGCAATGATAATCGCAAATTGTATCTAACTGGGAGACATTAACTCAGGGTTAGTTAACTACCAGTTGTAACCCTATATTGATAATACCGCCCCGTATATAATGATTCGTGGCTTCTCCATGCTGTAGGATGAGTTGTTGCAAACTTTAGTTCATAACAAATCTTTTAGTTTTGATGCATGGAGATTTTTTGCTTTGCGGTTAGGCAGTTGTACAGATAGATTGGGAGCCTCAGAAATTTGGTAACAGCAACTCTTCCAGATTGCAGCACCACCTTGTCTGCTGATCGCGTGCTGTAATCGTGGAGATCACCGTGCTTGGTGTGCCTCCTCTTGTGTTTGTGGACTCTCATTATGGCCCTTGAGGTAAAGATGACAAACGCAAAAATCGGTTTTTAGGATGCGCTGGGTCTGGATCTGGTTGGGTCCCACTGCTCCTTTGTATATTATAAGAACTTCTGTAACATGTACAGAGTTCTCCCATGTCTCAATTTCATAAGATGTTTTAGCTTGGAAGAGGGAGTGGTAGAAAATGAAGGCTGTGTGCACCTTTTGCCAGTTTGTCCCCGGTTGGTTAATATGAGATTCCCACGTTAACCTTAGATCGACGAAGTCTATGAGTCCGAGAAAACGCACGCTCTCTCCAACCGTCTTTCGTTGATTTAGCTCGTATGTGATGGTTTTGGTTTTGCTGCTGTTGAGATTAAAGTTGATGCTTCTAAACAATTATTTTGCTGTCATAGCTGAGTTTTGACAGACAAACTCTACTCCGGAGATGGCTGTAGTTGTTAGCGTTGTTATCTGAGTATAGAATTGTGTGACAAGGTAGATGCTTTGGCAGCGTCTATATGAACATCACGTACAACATCTTCCTAGTATAAAGCTCTGCGGGACTCCGATCTTCAGCTTGGCGTTCCTGCTCAGGAAGTTTGCATTCCGTCCTGAGATATGACTCGAGCAGGTTGAGAGCCGTTTCGAAAGCCAAAGTTTGCCATCTTTTATAGAAACGTCTTGTTAGGCATGGTGTCGAAACCATCGCAGAACATACAGTTGTGAATTGCATTTCTTTTTGCTTTCCAGCGAATACGGATACAATTAATCAGGACCAGCATTGTTGTTTCTGTGCTCCTATGCATCCGTTGGGCAAATTGTTGTTTAGAATAGATGTTGTTATTTGTGAAGGGTCTTTGTGATAAAAAAAAATAGGTGAATTTTTCCTTTACTTCTATTGATGAAATAAAAATTGCAATTTATGACAAGTAATACTAACAATTCCTGGACACATTCAATTGTTGGCTCTTTATACCCCACGGATCGTAGGAATTACGGACTATTCTGCTTAGTCGGGACACCGGTTAAAAGAGACAGACGCTTATTAGGGACAAATCTTAAAGAACGTAAACAACAACGACGAAATAACACAAATTTACTCCGCTTTTTCGGGACAATATTTCGCTTAATCGGGACAGTAATTGTGTGAATTTGACGAATGAAAAATATTTTACACTGGAATAAATTGCGTTGTTAGCGCTAATATCGCCACTAATTGAGAAACGGGACACATAAATGAGGGCTGATATAAAGCCCCATAAACGCTTAACTGCTACACTTCGATTTTTTTGGTAACTGAGAGGAATTATGAAGATTTCAAATTTTAAACGATGTCAGATAATAACAACGAATAATCTATGTTCATGCTGAGGTATAAAAAAACATAGACGCAGGGTGATGTTGCACATAGAAATTTGTTTCCGTTTTCAAATTAATCATAAATATGTAACATCTTAAAATTAGTCTTCTGCATTACTCCGATTGACACTATTGTTTGATTCATCTGTGGTAGAATTTTTATTGGAGTGTCAGTTTTGAACATATTATACGTTGTGTGAGAAAATGGATAGTTACGTTTTTCAATTTATCAAATAAAATATGAAAAAACACTAACCTTGTAATTTTTTTCGAACTTCGAATAATTGGGCCAGCCGTTTAATCGGGTCTGTCCCGATGTGTCCCGATTAAAATGTTTTATGTCTATAATAGAAAGGGTGACATTTTTCGGCCGAACAAATTAGGGGTTCGCACGACAAATTTCGGTACCTTAACGACAAAATATGTGTTTTAACGACAGCAAATGTAAACAAACGACATAATATATGTTTTAACGACAAAAAATGTAAATAAACGACAATATTTGTATTTAAACAATAAAATCAACAAACTATGTGATTTAACCACAAATACCATAAATGACAGCAGTATGACAAGCAGCGCCGCTAGGCCAGCCGTACAAAACTTCTTCCATACTTCTACAATCTACAGGTGCGTTAAAGCTTAAAAGTGTGGTTTGCTTTTAAGTTAGCAGAAGGACGCTATGGGAATAATTGAAAATTATTCAGTGTATAATTGTTGTTCAGTCTTCAGGTAAGTTATAATTATAAATTATATATGATTTGAGTTAGAGATAATATCGACAACAACATACAACTAGAAATCGAACAGTTGTACAATTGCTTGTTTGATTGATATGATCTTTTTAACTAAAATATTTGCCACTTGCATACGTTCAACTTTTAGTTCTTTTTTACCCTGTAACATGTGCTATTATGTCAATTAGTGTGGTGCTTATTTTTTGTACTGTTATTTATTTTTTGCAGGACTCTCTCAATTTGTTCAATTATATCAATACTTACTTGCTGTGAAATTTGAGACCTGTCGATACAGTACATTAACCCATACCTCAAGGGGCACAAAATCGAGTAAGTATACGTTTAATTTAATAATTTTAAGAAGGAAATATTATTGGTTTGTTTACTACAATAAATGTACATACCACAGTTATTAACTTACATAAGCAAAATAATCAATGAACTATTGAGTCAGAGCAATTTACATATTTCCAAGTAGATACTTAATTTGTCAAAAATACAATAATCTAAGCTAAGTGCCATCAATAAACACAATCGAACATTCTAAGGAGAAAACCCTACCAAAAATAGTTTTCTCTTGCCCGATTTTGTTCATTGTTGGCCAGGATAGCTTCGACCATTGTATTTTTGACAAATTAAATACTTGTAAATAGTTGAAATGCTTTGATATCGAGATGCTTTGTCACCTAACTATGAACAATTTTACTCACAACAAACAACTTCATTTAAGGACTGGACCGAAAAATATCAATGCAATTAAACAAAAAAGTTCTTGAAGTAGGTACTAAATATTACACATGTTCTACTAAATCAAAAGATAAAAATATTCAAATACACAATAATTCAAGACAATAATTCAAATAATTGTTTATTTTTTTATAGAATGTACGGATATATATTTATTGTACTTGAATAGGGTATTTGACTGTATTAAAAATATGGCATGTATTATAGTCATCCTAATAGATTACAGTTTAAGAAACGTATTTGATATTACTTTTCAAAAAAAAAATGCTTTATTTCTATGAAAAACCAAAATTAAAATTGAATTTTATTCACGTCCTATCACGTGATTGAAAACGCTCTGTAATTGGGTCAGTCTCCAGTGATGTCATTCGTTAGTCCGCCTTAGAGTGCGTTCGGTTTGTCAGGGTATGGTATGGGGAGAGCAATGCTCAGATAACTTGGGTCGGCTGTCTCTCTCTTATATGCAGATAAACGCCGTATGACGTTAGTCCGCCTATTATGCAGCGCGTCACTCTCACCGTAAAATACCGGGTTATCCGAACGCGCTTTTATGCTTCTCCCGTTTGAATTTAATAGCACGAAAGCGACATGTAAGCATAACTTTGTAGGTTAGGATAGCCCTAACCTTCAACTGTCAGATCAGATAATACCTTTCGAAAATACGATAGATAACTTATTCTAGTCAGTTTTACTTATGTCGAAGTAATCTTCACAACAGAAAACACTTGTATTGGCGGCTATATATTTCATTTGGATTTCTACGAGCCAACCACTTTCTTCGCAGTTTCAAATCTTGCGGAACAGCTACAAATAGTTTATCCGGAGTTTTTCTTGACGTATCTCTGCATTGTGGATTTATACACCATTTATAACCCATTTTTATGTAGAAATTGTGAAAACAACACATCATACAACACAATTACCAAACGGCGACGATGCCGATGCTGACAGACCATATGGGCCGATTTGACATCTTGACATCACATCATCTTGACATCTTGACATCACTAACCGGTGACGTCACACAACCGAAAGTATCGTTTTGGCGGGACTTTTTGTGATTCAATTTTTAACGCTGATTTTTATGAAATATTGAGGAAATAATTACAAAAAATAATGCATTTACAATGTAGAGTGAAGGAATAAACACATTAAGATGGTTTTCCAAAAATAGTCAAATACCCTATTATAGTTTATTTGTTTCTTTATTTAAATATATATTATAAATTTCATTTGTGTTTTTATTAAATTTTTACCTCACACTACAGCTGTTAATTAAGTTTTATAAAACCATAAATAAATCATTAGGTAAAACTCAAAAATCAAATCAATATAACCAGTACTTTTCGCAAACACCTAAAAAAAGTAAAATTACATAATCTGTCGTGGTAGTCAATTAAACTGTCATTAAGAATCCCTAATATGTCGTGCTGAATACATATTCTGTCGTGTTAACAATTGTCGTGAGGAAAACCAAATTTGTCGTGCTGAGTACATATTTGGTCGTGCACAATTTTTCGTTGAGAATACCTAATTTGTCGGGCCGATATATATTCCCCTAATAGAAAGTGTTCGAGTGAGTTATTGCAATTATTTGCAAATTACGATTATTGTCCGTTATTGATAAAGTAGCAGCTTATGTTTCACGTCAATGAAGTAATTATGGATGTCAAGTATTCAGGTTTCATGTTGAAACAATAATGGTACGATTGATTTATTAATACCTGAAATAACCCGGCTTAGAATTTCATACATCGTAAAAACCTTATATAGTTTCAAATATAGTTTCTTGCGACAAAAATTAAAACTAGTTGCCTAAAACGTAAGAGACATTTACAACCATACCAACAAATATGAAAAAGGAGTTAATTTATCAAACACCATATGGGTGAGCTAGTAGTAAATAGTTACTTTTTTGTTTTTTAAGGTACGCTTAAATTTCAGGATTACAAACTACCTCTCACAAAAAAAAACTGAGCTTGAAATCAGTGTTAATTGGTGTAATATTTCAATATTCCGTAACGTTGGATGTACCAGTTGCGAGCTATTCGAAATTGTTGAGTACGCCGCAGTGGTGTTGTTCGGCGGTTTTGGCCGGCGGCATAATAAATAAGCGTCCATAAACTCAACACAGCGGCGGCTCGTCGACCGCCGCCACCCATTTCAAGCACCCGCCCCGCCCATCCCGAAAGCATCGCCAGTGTTTGGTGTGTCGCCGAGGGAAATAATTACATTAAAAAGCAATCGATTCAACCGCCGTGTGCACAGTATGCCGTTCGTTCGTTCACATAAATAATTCCCCAATCTGTAAATGATTTCGTCCCCGCCGCGCGATGCTACGGTCCCCATTGTCCCCAATACGTAATCGCCAAGGAACCGGTTTATATCACCTTCGATTACCTCTACGTTTGTTCTACTTTACTTGATTGGATTTGCCAGAGCTGTAACTTTTCAGGACACTTGTACCCTAGATAATACTCGTCTTATGGCCAGTGCAGAAAAGCCCATCAAGTATAATCCTTGATTAGCTCTAAACGGTCTAAACAGTTTTCCTTTCCCTCTTTATAAGTAGGCTATTGCCTTTGTTTTGGACTTTTAGACAACACCTACTGGAATTTAGACTTAAAACAAATATTGTAATTGTTATATTATATTATGACGCATCATAATACAATGACGCATAATACAATAAAGAATACGTTTTTTAAACCACTCTACATTCCCCACATTCCCTACTTTTTATTTAAGAAGATTTTAAATTTTCAGGATAACGAACTTCAATTTACTTTTGTTAACTCAAAATCATGATATTGTGATGTGCAAAGTAGGCTCTCGCTGTGGCCGTAGGTGATCTGTAAATAAAGAGTTTTAGTAAAAATACAAGTGCCGAATTCCGACAACACTGCATACTAGGTGTCTTTTTCGTCCATGAGTGGTACTTCTTTCTTCAATATTTTTTACACATTTAGTGACCTCAGAAATGGTTTATTTTATACAGGGTGTCTCACGGAACTGGTACATTAGAAGTTTCTCATATCTACTATTTCTGGAAACTTGAAATTTTGGAATTATAATTTACTCGATCTGAGCTCTTCAGCTAAAATATTCTCAAATTAACTGTCACGTCCGGTCACCGGAAGTCGGTATCATCTTTGTTATTTTACGAATATTGTTACTATTTTTTGCCTTGGTTTTTGCCTAACTACAATCTACGGGAGTTCTTGGGAATAAAGTACAAGTGTTATATGAACGGCAAAGGTATCCCAACCAAGGAGATGGTACGTCAATAACAGCCAGACACCTCGCAATCTTAACAAACAATCTTAACAAGTCATCGGAGAGTGCAAAGTATAAACAGGGGGTCCGCCACGCCGTAACAAGAGAACACACAGCAAAACAACAACAGAAAAATCCCAGGGGATACAACGCAACAATATAAGGATATATCTCTCGACAAACCACCGACCAGCTATCTAAAAACATAATAACAATTAGTACCTAGTTTGTAAGTTATGCGATTCTAATTATAGTCTCATCTCAAAATATACCTTAGTGAGACGGTTGAACAAGTTTATTTAGGGACGAATGGACGAGATCCAGATGTTGGGGTACACCCAATAATCGTAGAAAACCACAAGAAAACAGACAGGAACAAAGCGTAAGAATCCCACGTGCATTTAACCATACATTTAACCTGACAATGACAGCATAGAATCTAGAAAGAATTGACAGTCCAAACACATTGCAGTGCAACCAACCACCACTTCGTAAACACAAAATTCACCAAAACGCGGCACATCAACAAATCAGTGGGGGTAAGCAACACACGGAAAAAGGGGGCCAATCAGAAAACGAGTTCACTCAAATTGCCAAACCCATCAATGGTGTCATCTAAGACTTGTCTATGGTTATAATCAAGGTTTAACAAGTATGTGTAGATGGAACTGAGTTCTTTCGTATCCGATCTAAGATTTAGGGAGTAATTCATTTCCTTTATGCCGAGCATCTCAAAGAACAGTCTTTCCCTTAGATTGCGCTTCTTATATAAGATTTTGGTGTTGCTGAAATCCACAGTATGACCCGTGTCAACTGCGTGCTGGGCCAACGCACTGGTTATCTTACCGCCCCTGATGTCATCCCTATGTTGCATCATTCGCACTTAAACCCGTTGCCCGTTTGGCCAACGTACGAAGCTCCGCACCCCCCACATGGGACACGATACACCACCCCAGATATGTATTCTTTTGCAATTCTCTGCTTAGTGTTGGTGAACAGGTCACCAATCTTTCTCATATTGTAGTGGGCAACTCTAAGACCTTCCAGTCTGAAAAGTCCACTGATTGACCTGGACAATCCCGGAATGTAGGGCAGTCTGCGGAATATCACCGGTGTCGTCGGGGGGCGCAGTGATGTCTGTCAATCGTCCTTCTTGGGGCATGCTATGGATAAGTCTTCGCAACAGCAAAACGCGTATAACCATTGTTCAGGAAAATCTTCACCAAGCGCTCCTTGTTTACCTCATAGAAATCGGGATGGGATAGCTTCAAAACTCTCCTCTTCATAGCGGCCACCATATTAATTTTTTTGGTTTATTGGATGGTTAGAATGGTAATTAAGATATTTGCCGGACCTTCTGTGCTTCTGATACCAATTTGTCCTGATGGTATTGTTTATGTCCCTTATTAGCAACAAATCCAAAAAGGGGATGGATCTATCAACCTCCACCTCGCACGTGAACTGAATCCTCTCATCAAAACTATTGAAGACTTGTAACACATCATCGATCGATTCCCGGGGCAAGGACAGGATCATATCATCCACGTACTTGTGGATAAATCCCAACTCGCAGGGCAACGTAGGCACGATGTGGTTCAGTAGATAGGTAATCCATGACAATTGTGGCCACAATTGGGCTTAAGGGTGACCCCATAAGAGTACCAAAAATCTGCTTGTAGGTGGTCTCGTTCCAACAAAAGTAGCTATTACTGAAAATGAAGTTGATGGTATCGATGAACGTCATCTTGTCCATCCGCGTAACCTCGCTGATTCTTCCCCACGTCTCTTCCACTATCCTCAAGACCAAATTCAACGGAATTTTCGTAAAAAGTGACGTCGCGTCAAAAGACACCAATACACGTGTGCTATTTTAAGTGGAATGATATAATTTTTACTTTGTTTTTTGTTTGTACGTACTTATCAAAATACATCATTTTTGATAATGTTTCCCTATACCTAAATATCACAATTTTTGAGTTTTTTTGATTTAACTAATTTTTTTGGTGATTTTCGCGGTTACGTTTAAAATTGGATATTTCGGTTATTATTGATTTGTATCATGATTGGTGATACAAAACTAGAAACCATAATTAAAAAGGTGATTTGCGCGTTACTTGTATGTAGCAACTCTGTACTATGAAACCAGCAGTTCATTTAATTTACGGCCACCTTGTATATCGCGCTAAAAATTTGAGTATGAAACAGGACTGTACGTGATTTATTTATTGACTTTTCGAAACAACAATCTATTGCCATGTTAAAAAATTAACCATTTTCACCACTTAGTCACATAATATTCATTTTCTAGCGAACATCAGCGCTTGTTCTGACTACATTACCCAAAACGGGAAATCACGAATATCTCTTGAATTAATAGTATCCCATTTCAAACACGTCACACTGACGATAGCGCCTAATTGAACCAGCAATGCCAGCGAACTGCTACATTCTTACGCGACTGACGACCGCCGTAAACCATGAATATTAAAAAGCATTAGTAATGCCGCGAACCGAACAATAGACGTATTCAAATTCACCAACTCCCCCCTCCATCCCCAAAAACCGTCGAGTTTTCGGCGTAAAACAACGGACGGCGATCTTCGACGTAGCTAAAGCCACTTAAGTCGAGCTTTCCAAGCCGCCGCGATTACCGCCGTGAATAATAAACAACGGTTTGAATAAGCGCAACATTCGAAGGGAGAGACGAATTTTAAGTGTCCTGGATTTTGGCAGGAGTTGGGGGTATTCCAGGGGAAGCTTTTGACAAAGGTTTGACAAGTTTTGGGGATTTCGAAGTTCGCTTGGTCGGTATTTTTGCCTTCTCCTGCGGGGGGAAACGAATACGATAAATCTCGTTTATATTTAATAATGTCGGGGATATTATTGGGGACGCCGTTGACGTGTTCTACCGGGACCGTAAATAATAATGCCCCCCGCGTCGCGCAATTTGTCACCGGTGAAATCCTGTTAACGCCGGATTATCGCCATATAACAACGGTAAGATTCGGTTTTGTTGGAAAATACTGTTTGCTCCAAAAGTAGAATTGCGAATATCGCTGTAAAGAGAATGTGTCTAATAACGCGAAGGAAATTTTACGCTTAGACGCGTGGCAGCGGATTTTAAAATAATTACATACATAACAAAATTGAATTTTAACAACGTGACAAAAATATTGGTACAATAAATATGTGTTGATAATGATTTAATCAAATGAATTGATCAAGAATGATTAAGATTGATACAAAATTAGGAACTTAATTATTCATGAACTTGGCGTCTATCGCAAGAATAAAACAAAGCAATATCTCAAATCAAAGTGATTGTCAATGTATTATTGCCTCTGATTTATTTATGTTCTTTCATTTCATAAATATTAAAGTAATGTTATGATAGTTTGTGACATGCTATTCATTTTTCGTATGTAATTCGATAGGGCCGAGTGAAGCTCAAGATTTTTTAGATAGCCGTGTTGGTGTGTGAGAAAGTTTTTAATGGTATATTCTCTGATGCATTTGGGGACTTTCTTTATCAACAGATTACGACCTTTTGTCATCAAATATATAATTTGTTACTGGGTGTGGTTCATGCTTTCAATGCGTCTCAATTTTCAATATTCATCTCAATATTGTTGTTACCTTAACGTGTAGTCCCTTTTTCTTCTAATATGAAATCGAGAAGGACAGTTTCAATAAATAGGGGAGGCTACTGTAAACAGTAGCAGAGAGAACACATTTAGAGTAGTTTGAAATGTAATACAAACCAATCGCAAGCATCCGGTTTGCTTAAACTTAAAATTTAATTTGTTTAGTGTGTTTTTTTTTGTAAATGGTAAGCCGGTCATAACTTCCTTACTTTGTGTTTAATTTTAATTTCAACGTGTTTCCTATAACCTGGCAACTCAAAATATTTGGTAGATTTAGAGTATTATTTATTCATTTTATTTCAGTTTGTTTAAATGTAAATAAGCATGTTATTCTTTTGTTGAGATTTTATTATCGGGTACAATTTAATGGTACAGATTTCAATTAAATTGAGTAATTGAGTTCAATTAGTGATTACCATGGTAATCATGGTATTACTATGTGGTGAGCTTTGTTTGATAAAATACTGCATTGGTCCTATTGCATGATCTTACGTGTTGGGCGTATTTAGAAGAGAGATAAATTTTATAATGGTTAAAGTAGTGGTACTTCTTTCTTAAAGTTCTTCAAACTAAAAAGTATGGTTATTTATTACCCGGATTTGATCCAACCATCCAACTACTACAAAACTGTACCGTAAAAGTACTGCTTGAAACTGTACTGTACTGTATCCAAGTTATTTGGGAATATTTTCATACATACTTTGAAAATATTTGTATGAAGTCACCTGTAAATTAACGAAACATTGTTAACTTTTAGTTTATCCTGAGATAAGTGGGCATTACAAATAATGAGGAGAGATTTTTACAGGACAGACAGATAGCGACACTGGCGTTGTGATAACTCACACGGCTATCATTTTCTTGGAAGTCGGTTAGACCCTGACGGTCTGCTTCCAGAATAAAGGTTTCTCTGTGGTAATACGTACCACAACACGTACCACATGGTAATGATAACTCATGGCCAACCTGTGGTTACGTAATATGTTAGGGGACTTATTAAAATTATTACTATTATTGGTATTGCCACCAAATAGTTTACACTGTTGTACATACCTGTACCTAAACCATCACATACCAAATTTATGACGGTGAGATATTTAG
Organism: Aphodius sticticus; assembly: GCA_963966075.1. NCBI lineage: Eukaryota > Metazoa > Arthropoda > Insecta > Coleoptera > Scarabaeidae > Aphodius > Aphodius sticticus. The sequence goes on along the minus strand of OZ014506.1, from coordinate 44,335,135 downwards.
ATAACTGTCGAGAAAATTCCATTCTTCCGTATAATCCAAGATGATGGATGATGCGGGTGATATGATAAAATATCCCTTCTAGCATAGAATATCAGTAGGTATGCATAAATTCATCAAGGAAACACATCTCAGGAAACGTGCAGTAAAAAAGCAGTTAAATAACACCCAAGGTACCCATTTCCTACACCTTCCCAACAAGAAAAGAATGGCGTTCCATATTTTCACACCTAAGTTCTTTATGACCATTCTCCCCAATTTCTCCAAAACTCTCTATTAAATAATCATATCGTCCGCGGATCGCCCGCACCTTATTCAAATTTTATCGCCGGCCACTGCGTTACGATAATGAGATACACACTCGATTCAACCCCGATTATGCGCAGGATCCCCCACTAAACGGGTTTGGGGATTTCCCCCTTTTCAAATTCATATTTTTTTGTCGGGAAAGACGCGGGTTTGGGGACGGCTAGAACGGCCGTGCCGGTCATTAAAGTTAATTGAATTTTGTCGCTGCCTGCATGGGCTGGATGTTGGAACTGCCAAATTGAGTCGGGAATGGCCTTCGCGATGTAGCGGTAAAAGTGGAGCCGAAGAGAAGTGGGCCATGAATTCGGCCGACACATTAGAATGAAAGCGCGGACGGTGGGAGATCCCAACCGGGCCGCCTAGTTGGATCTACTAGTGTTGAATGTCTCTAGTAACGGTAATCTGGAGCTTTGGTATCTTTTTGTCAAATGCAAACTGTTGACCTATATCCATCAAAATTGAAAAAAAAAAACAATCCGTAAGTGGTTGTTATTCTGATGATCGGCTTGAAACTGCTTAGAGAACAAGCCTATGGAGCAAACTAAACGGTTAGTGGCCAAAAGAAATCGATTTTGACATTGACATTGTGTGCTATCGTATGAGGACAACATGATACGGTACAGTTCTTTTTACAGCGACTGTTTATTTTTACAGCAACTGTAAACGCCTGTTCAGCAAAATAATGTCCATCCCATATCGCAAGCTGTTGTTTAAACTTACCTTAAGGCAATGTCAACCATATCACATACTGTTGGGCAAATAAAGATTATTATTATTATTATTATTATTATTATATCACATACCAACCAATTTCCAGCTTTTTCTGCAATCGAAAATGTATGGGATAACGGATATACATAAGATAAATAGATATATATCCGCAGCCGATTAAGCTGGCCAGAATCAAAATGTATAAGGCGTCCGAGAGAGACAATTAAATTAATATCTGAATAGGCAAGTATATATTGACGGGGCGAATGGCTCTAGCGGTAGAGCGTTGGCCTACTGACTAGGAGGTCCGGTTTCACACCCAGGACCAGCCGTAAATTCGTCCCCCGTCTTTCTGAAGAGACGAAAAACCGTGGGGTCCGGCAACTAGTTGCGAACATCTCTAGTTGTCGACATTATACAGTATAGTAGTGAGGGGAAAGCTCAAAGGTCCAATTGTGGCCTAGGAGCTGCGCGGAAAATCCGCACCCCTACCAAAACACACACACAGGCAAGTATATTTATTAATGAACATCTCATTTTAATGATCTCTGTTTATTGTGGAGATAAAATAGAGATCATCCATGCTGTGCTAAACCCAATGGTATAACTACATTACCATAAAATGTAAATAACCGCTAATCAATTAAGGGGAGGTTCCCGTTCAAAGGCCCCAAAAATGCCTCAATTTCAGGATTTTTTTTTGATACAAAATAAATTATTTTGAGATTTTTTTTGTGGGTTTTATTTGTATACAAAAGAAGTATTATCCTGAATATTGACAAAAAAAATTCAAAATGGCGGCTCCAGCTCTCCGCCACCAAAGCCGCGCCGGCGCGAACTGATGTGCGCGGTACCTTGTACAGCCTCGCCAAGTGATCTGAAACAAAAAACACAAAAAGATTCTTAAAATAGGTCTAATTTGTGGGGCCCTAAAAAAGCACATATCAACAATATTTTTTTTCGGAAAAAAGCCTCCGCCAGGGCCCCCCTAAATTAAATTAGCTTTAATTTGAGGAGTGAAACTTTGAAATCGGTGCATTCCTCGAAGCTCTAGAGCGTACCGCGCGTCGAAAATTGTTGTTTTGAAAAGGTTTCTTCTTCTTCTTCTTCTTCTTCCTTCTTCTTTTCTTCTTCTTCTTCTTCTTCTTCTTCTTCTTCTTCTTCTTCTTCTTCTTCTTCTTCTTCTTCTCTTCTTCTTCTTCTTCTTTCTTCTTCTTCTTCTTCTTCTTCTTCTTCTTCTTCTTCTTCTTCTTCTTCTTTCTTCTTCTTCTTCTTCTTCTTCTTCTTCTTCTTCTTCTTCTTCTTCTTCTTCTTCTTCTTCTTCTTCTTCTTCTTCTTCTTCTTCTTCTTTCTTCTTCTTCTTCTTCTTCTTCTTCTTCTTCTTCTTCTTCTTCCCCCTTTCTTCTTCTTCTT